>CM067340.1:33265000-34555000 GCA_034376525.1 Nicotiana benthamiana | reverse complement strand
CTGAGCTCCATTGTAGAATTATGACCTAACCATTAAGTAAGAAGTGCTGGGAACGACGGAACTTGTGAATGAAAAAGATTCTATTGAAAAAGGAATCTTAATGATTCACTGGTTGGGATGGCGGAACGAACCAGAGATTAATTCATGTATTCGAAGATCTGGGAAGTCAAGAGTTAACCCTACAAATGAAATAGGGATTGAAAGAGTCAATATTCGCCCACGAAAACTTTTTTGACAAAATAAGGATTTGGTATAATAATAAATTTTTTTTTAGGTTTCTATTTATAAAACTAAAAAGTTTAGTTACCTATTCAAACAAGATATACAAATTAATAATAGATTGAATGAAATATCAAAGAATCCCACGTTCAAGGTATTACTCAGTAAATACATATATATCTTAAGTTAAGGTTGACTATTCTAGCTTAATCCAAATTAAATTTTTTGGAATCCTTTTATTTGCGAGGAGTTGGATGAGAAGAAACTCTCACGTCCGGTTCTGCAGTAGAGATGGAATTCAGAAACAACTATCAACTATAACCCCAAAAGTACCAGATTCCGTAAACAACATAGAGGAAGAGTGAAGGGAATATCTCATCGAGGTAATTATATTTCTTTTGGTAAATACGCTCTTCAGGCACTTCAACCTGCTTGGATTACATATAGACAAATAGAAGTAGGACGATGAGCAATGACATGAAATGCACGTCGTGGAGGAAAAATATGGGTACGTATATTTCCAGACAAACCAGTTACACTAAGACCCGTAGAAACACGTATGGGTTCAGGAAAAAGATCCCCTGAATATTGGGTAGCAGTTGTTAAACCGGGTCGAATACTTTATGAAATGGGTGGAGTAACAAAAAATATAGCTAGAAGGCCTATTTCACTAGCAGCATCCAAAATGCCTATACGAACTCAATTCATTATTTCGTAATATAATAGAAAAAAATGCAGAAAGGGCTCTTAGATATGAAACGAAACCGCATGTTTCTTTTTTTTTTGGACAAAAATATTTTTTTCTTCGCCCTTTGCATTCAAAGAACGGATTGAAAAATGATTCAACCTAAGACCCATTTAAATGTAGCGGATAACAGCGGGGCTCGAGAATTGATGTGTATTCGAATCATAGGAGCTAGTAATCGTCGATATGCTCATATTGGTGACGTTATTGTTGTTGTGATCAAAGAAGCCGTACCAAATATTCCCCCAGAAAGATCAGAAGTAGTCAGAGCTGTAATTGTGCGGACCTGTAAAGAGCTCAAACGTGACAACGGGATGATAATACGATATGATGACAATGCTGCAGTAGTTATTGATCAAGAAGGAAATCCAAAAGGAACTCGAATTATTGGTGCAATCGCCCGTGAATTGAGAGAATTAAATTTTACTAAAATAGTTTCATTAGCTCCTAAAATGAAATTGTGATCTGTTTCTAGTGAGGTATTTGAAAGAAATAGATTAATTAGTAGATTGTGTCTCACGCATATATCTTTAATAATTTATAGCATATTCAAAAAAAATAAGTACAAAACACGTTGATTATATCAAATTTGGAGGCCCCAATAATTTTAGTTCATCATGGGTAGGGACACTATTGCTAAGATAATAAATTCTATGGGAAATGCTGATATGGATCGAAAAAGGGTGGTTCGAATAACATCTACTAATATTACCGAAAATATTGTTCAAATACTTTTACGAGAAGGTTTTATCGAAAACGTGAGAAAACATCGAGAAAAAAACAAATATTTTTTTGGTTTTAACCCTGCTACATAGAAGGAATAGGAAAAGACCCCATAGAAATATTTTAAATTTGAAAATGAATCAGTCGACCTGGTTTACGAATCTATTCTAATTATCAACGAATTTCGCGAATTTTAGGTGGAGTGGGGATTGTAATTCTTTCTAGTTCTCGAGGTATAATGACAGACCGAGAGGCTCGACTAGAAGGAATAGGTGGAGAGATTTTGTGTTATATCTGGTAATCCTTTTAATATCCAAATTAGATTCAAAACTTCCTATTTGTGAAAAAGAAAAAAGGGGGTTGTTTGATACCCCAAGGGGAATTTAAGAACCAAAAAGGAGTCATGAAGCTTTAATTACTGAATCGCTTTCCAATGGCCTGTTCCGGGTTTGTTAGATCCGATTATAAATTATGTTTGAGGAAAGATCCGACATAGTTTTATACGTATACTGCAAGGCGATAGAGTCAAAATTGAAGTAAGTCCTTATGATTCAACCAAATGGCGTATAATTTATCGACTCCACAACAAAGATTTGAAGGATTAATTTTTCAAATTCACCATTCCTTTCGTGGGAATTTAATTCGAGATGAAAAATTTCAAGAAACTTATTTTCTTCCAAGAAATAGATTTAGAATTAAGGTAAGGAATGATAAATATGAAAATAAGAGCTTCCGTTCGTAAAATTTGTGAAAAATGTCGACTAATCCGTAGGCGGGGATGAATTATAGTAATTTGTTCCAACCCGAGACATAAACAAAGACAGGGATAATCAAACTTTCCAGAAGAGCAGATGTACAAATAAAGAATTTGTTTTGACATGAAATTGATATATCCATATATCTCTGACTCATATTCACGAGATGATAAAATATGGCAAATGATATACCGAAAATTAGTTCGCGTAGAAATGGACGTATTGGTTTACATAAGGGTGCACGTAGAATACAAAAGGGAGTTATTCATGTTCAAGAAAGTTTCAATAATACCACTATCACTGTTACAGACGTCGGTACTTCTGGATTCAAAGGTACGAGAAGAGGAACACCGTTTGCTTCTCAAACAGCAGCAGCAAACGCTATCCTCACAGTAGTGGATCAAGGTATGCAACGATCAAAAGTCATGATAAAAGGTCCCGGTCTCGTAAGAGATGCAACATTACGAGCTATTCGTCGAAGTGGTATACTATTTACTTTTGTACCGGATGTAACTCCTATGCCACATAATGACTGTAGACCTCCGAAACAAAGACGTGTGTAGAACTGAACATTGAAGAAATCTCAATAGAAATAAAAGATTCGATGATCTAATTAAATAATAGTACTATGGTTCGAGAGAAAGTAACAGTATCTACTCGGATCCTATAATGGAAGTGTGTTGAGTCAAGAACAGACAGTAAAAGCCTTTATTATGGATGCTTTATTCTTTCTCCACTTATGAAAGGCCAAGCCGACACAATAGGCATTGCGATTTGAAGATCTTTACTTGGAGAAATAAAAGGAACATGTATCACACGTGTAAAATATGAGAAATCCCCACATGAATATTCTACAGTAACGGGCATTCAAGAATCGGTACATGAAATTTTAATGAATTTGAAAGAAATTGTAATAAGAAGTAATCTATATGGAACTTCTGACGCATCTATTTGTGTCAAGGGTCCTGGATCTGTAACTTCTCAAGATATCATCTTGCCACCTTATGTAGAAATCGTTGATAATACATAACATATAGCCAGTTTAACGGAACCAATTGATTTTTGTATTGGATTACAAATAGAGGGAAGTCGTGGATATCTTATAAAAACGCCACATAACTTTGAAGATGAAAGTTATCCTATAGATGCTGTATTCATGCCAGTTCGAAACGTGAATCATAGTATTCATTCTTATGGGAATGGGAATGAAAAACAAGAGATACTTTTTCTCGAAATATGGACAAACGGAAGTTTAACTCCTAAAGAAGCACTCCATGAAGCATCCCGAAATTTAATTGATTTATTTATTACCTTTTTACATATGGAGGAAGACAACTTGTATTTACAGGACAATCAACACACGATTCCTTTATCCCCTTTTACCTTCCATGATAAATTGGCTAAACTCATAAAAAAAATAGCATTGAAATATATTTTTATTGACCAATCAGAATTGCCTTCCAGGATCAATAATTGCCTCAAAATATCCAATATATATACATTGTTGGACCTTTTGAATAACAGCCAAGAAGATCTTATGAAAATTGAACATTTTCGTAGCGAAGATATAAAATGGATATTGGGAATTTTAGAAAAATATTTCTTAATTGATTTAGCAAAAAATAAGTTTTAAATATATTGGAATTACTTGGTGAAAATAGATTGAAAATCTTTAGCACAATTAATACATTAATATATATTATATATTCAAAATAAATTCAGAATTAAATTGAATAGATGTATCTAGGGAGAATTCGCTTTGAAGAAACTATTCCCTAGATACATATGTCGTGTTATTTCACAATTGAATAAATTTACAAATTTAAAAAAGACCTAATGTTAGGGATTTATCAATAAGTAATGTTGCACCAATGCCCAACCAAAGGGAGACTGCGGTACCAATCAAAAAGACAGTCGTCGCTACTGGATGGCGAAATGGATTTTGGAATTTATTAACACTCTAAAAAAGGTACTGTTAATAATCCCGCTGGTACTGAAACCATTAAAAGAACCACCAATAATTTATTGGGAACTCTACGAAGTATTTGAAATACAAGAAAGAAATACAATTCAGGTAATATTTCCAAAGGGGTTGCAAATGGATCTGCCGGTTCACCAATCATTGATGGTTCTAAAATGGCTAAGCCTACATTACATGCAATAGTACCTAGAATTACTACTGGAAAAATATATAAAAGATCATTGGGCCATGCAGGCTCTCCATAATAATTATGACCCATACCTTTAGCCAATTTAGCTCTTAATACATGATCATTCAAGTCAGGTTTTTATTTGTTATTGGGATAGGTGAATTCTTATAGATCCATCCCCCCAGGAACTGGACATGATAATTTTTAATCATCCATCTCGAGCAAGAATAAAAAGAACCAAATGAATCCATATATCCATATAATATATATATATGGTACCTGTATTTACACATACACATATATGATATATGAATGGTTCAATGTAAGAAAAATTTGGCTGAATTCTTTTTTACAGAGTTGCAACTATCCATTACAAAACAAAAAATTCCATTCTTACAAGTAAATACTCAAAGGCCCAAGTAGGCTTACAAATCAGATCATGATATGATCAAGTGCTTTCTGGGTCGTCTCAGACCTTCTAATTGGTATTTATCTCCAAAACATTTGGAGATACACATACAAGGTTTGCTTGTTACTAATATAGTCTAGCCTCTCTTCTTCTTTAGATCCCTTATTTCACTCCGATAGTAGTATTGATCGTGTCAATGCAGAGGAAATGAATACATTTACATACTATTTAATCTTATAAGTGAACTAGATAAAACAGAATCTTGATTCCGTTTTATCTAGTTCCCTTATACTGGATCTTACGGAGCCTGCTCAGGTACAACATGATTCGGACCTGATCACAGAAAAGATTCTCTTTAAGCAAACCAGCCTATCCTCTGTATAGGGCTTACACGACAATTGGAACAAAGTTACATTTGGTTGTGAATTCCCATGTGGCAGGCATATATCTACACAGACCAATCAATAGTTCAAGTCACACACTCCCATAATCCCTTTTCTCTTCACAAAATTCCCTTCAATCCCCCTGTTTAGTTGACATGAATAGTTAAAGGTAAATATCCAAATCCATGTCTTATTATCTTCAATAATCCATACTTGTAGCAATGAAATACTATATATTCCTCCACCAAGTGATAAATGATTGATTACAAATATTTAGGATCCATTTTTCTTTTCTCTATAAAGGCCCAGAAATACCTTGTTTACGTATCATTGGAAAGTGCATTAACATAAATACGGCATTAAGAAGCGGCAATACAGAAGTGTGTAAACTATAAAAATGGGTCAAAGTAGATTGTCCCACACTAGCGCTTCCGCACAATAATTCGACCAAGAGTGATCCTATTACGGGAATAGCGTCAGTGACAACTGTTACTATTTCACTGCCCAATAACCAACTTGGTCCCAAGGTATGGAATAACCAGTTACGCCAAAAGATGCGGTTAATACAGCAAGAACCGCACCTATAACCCAAGTCAATTCGCGAGGTTTTTTAAATCCGCCGGTGAGATACACACGAAATACATGCAAGAACATTATTAGGACCATCGTACTTGCCGACCATCGATGAACTGATTGGATTAACCAACCAAAGTTGGCTTGTCATTATGTATTGAACAGAAGCAAAAGCCTGAGTAACAGTCAGACGATAGTAAAAAGTCATAGCAAACCCAGTAGCTACTTGTACTAAAAAACAAGTAAGCGTAATTCCCCCTAAACAATAAAATATATTGACGTGGGGAGGAACATATTTACTAGTTATATCATCCGTAATTGCTTGAATCTCGAGACGTTCTTTGAACCAATCATATTCTCTATTGAGATAGGTGGAACTACCCCTTTGAGAACCGTATATGAGCCTTTCATCCGTACAGCTCAAGCAAAAACATCCAAATACTAGTTGCAACGGATATGGAATAGAAAGTTTTAAATTTATTCAGTTCTGATCCCATCTTCTCTGGAAAATCCGAAAGCTCTTCTTTGTGGCGATAATACCAAAATATCAAGTTGGCGCAGTCGTCTTTATCTTTATTTTGATATTTATGGGCCTCTTGAATTCTCTTTTTCCCTATTTCTTTCTAGAATTTGTTTTTGTGGAATATGGCTTTTATTATTTGTTTTCTTTGTCATTGATAGGAATTCTCTTGCTAAGACCCTATGAATCGATTAAAACCACGATGATTCAAGAAAAAAACCTAACCTAAATAAAATCAAGGATTCCCTGAGTAAGAATCCTCGGATCATCACTTATTCCCTTAATAAAAAGAATGACTAAAAATTCAAAGAAATGTTTTTCTTTTGGTCAAAATATAAATAGGGGTCGAAAGAAAAGAATCTTTCGATTTAGAAATTAGAATTCTTTGTTTGAAATTTTTTTGGAGCCCGGACACGGGGTCTGAATATTAAGTATGAATCATAGTTCAAATATTTCTTAATCAATTTCGTGTTCCAAATATTAGAATAAATATCTGACGAAGTAGAACCATCTCTATCAAGATGACAAATCCGTTCTCTGTACTATCATTAGGATCAATTATAACAAGTCACACACTCATACTCCGGAAATATAGAAACAAAGAAATTCCACGATCGAACTACCAAAAGAAAATAGAATGGACTAAAAATTGGAGCTCTAAGTGATTCATTTTGTACTCAAAAGCAAGAAATTTGCGGTTCTTATAGATCTAATTCATTGAAATTCCATCCAATAAAACGGAAGAATTATAAATCTCCAAAATAATAGATAGAAATACCGCAAATAAGGCCATTGCGACACCCATCAAAGGAGTAGTTCACCACTTTACCATATTCCAAATTCAATGGTTTTAATAAATCTCTTACCGTAGTTCGTCTTGGACCAGATCTAGAACTGTTTTCAACAGTTTGTGTAGTCATAAATCCTATATATGTTGACTTTGTATACCATTCCGTTGTAAAGAAACGATCCTATCATAGATCCATTGGGGTCTAGAAATTTTATAAATAACAAGAATATTTCTAGTAGAACATCTTTCATAATCCCTGGAGAGATGGTTCACTAATATACCGAGGGATAAGTCATTCGACTGATTCACATCTAGATCATAAATGTTTGGAATCCATATTATGCAAGGAGACATTGCTTTTGCTAATTCTAATTGAAGGGTGATATAAAATCAGTCTATTTCTGGCATCATATCCATCGTTAGCCCATTCATCCTAGTTAGCAGTTCCAGCTCCGTATCAAGGTCACGATCGATATCATCACTAGCATCAAGATTGTCACTATCATTAATATCGTTACTATCATCAATATCGATCTCATCAAAGGGCAATGAATGGGAGGAAAGGGGTTCATTGGAGTTTGTCTCTTGAAAATGGTTTTATTTATTTGTTCTCTTGAAGGTCTTTTTCTCTATTTTATTTCATGGGACAACACACAAGATGAGACTTTACCACCGTTGAGCAGCTTTTTGCAAAAAGATAAGGGGGAAACTCAGTAAGATGTCGGAGAAGCAAAATATACGAGATCAAAAACGTAGATTGCTCGCGGCTAAATATGAATTGAGACGAAAGCTTTATAAAGCCCTTTGTAAAGATCCCGATCTTCCTAGTGATATGCGGGACAAACATCGTTATAAGTTGTCCAAGTTTCCAAGAAAGAGTTCCTTTGCACGAGTAAGAAACCGATGTATTTACACGGGTCGCCCTCGTTCTGTATATGATAAAACTTTCTCGTATCCTTTTTCATGGATTAGTATCTCGAGGTCCTTTGATGGGCATAAAGAAATCGTCTTGATTGCAACCACCAAACCAATATAACAAGGAGTCAAATCTGCTCCGTTTTTTCCGTTGCAGAAAAGAGATCCCTTCCACTTGCTTTCAAAAATGATGAATATGAAGTCCGGGAGGCTGTAGGTACTATGGATCCTCTGACACCCAATCAGGTTGCCTTCCTAGGTCTCTCCGGTATTGCCTGTAGGTCGTGATGTGCCTTGAGATGGCCGTCTCCTTTCCCCTTTCCAGTGGCGAACCCGCTCCCCGGTTGTCGCTTTGCTGCGACCACATATATATGTAAATATACCCATCTATATTGAATTGCGGAATCCGAAAGGAGGGATTTCTGAAGTAAGTTATTTATCTTATTATGTTATTATTAATTAAGGATTTCTTATATAGCTAGAGCGACCCTCAGAAATTGCAAATACTAATTTGTTAAGAATTAACCGGATTGAGAATATGGCATCATCATTCACTGGAATTGAAATAGCTACGAGATCGGGGTGCCAATTTGTATCGGTTAAACAAATTGTTGGAATTCCTAAAGTGATACAGTCTCGCATGGCTGTATATTCTTCGTGCTGATAAACGATGATTACAATATTGGGTACTCCTGTCATATATTTAATCCTGCCCAGATATGTTTGCAAGCGAGATAATTGTCTTTTCAACATAGCAGCATCTCTTTTCGGGAGACGGTAGAGTCTCCCTGTTTTTTGTTCCATTCTCAAGTCCCTGAACTTATGAAGTCTTGTTTCGGTAGTGGACCAATTCGTTAACATGCCGCCAAGACATTTTTTATTAACATATGACACCGGGACCTTATTGCAGCCCACTCTACTGAATCAGCTACTTTATTTTTGGTACCAACAAATAAGAATTGTTGTCCCCTACTTGCTGCGTCAAAAACTAAATCACAAGCTTCTGATAAAAAACGAGTAGTTCTAGTATGATTTGTAATATGAATACCCTTACGCTTTGCAAAAATATAAGTCACCATTTTAGGATTCCATTTCCTAGTACCATGACCAAAATGAACTCCTGCCTCCATCATCTCTTCCAAATTTATGTTCCGATATCTTCTTGTCATTTCTCCCCACACCCCCTCTTTATTTTTTATTCTTTGGAAAAGAATAAAAAAGAGATGAGGAAACCTGAACTTAAATAAATAATTGTTCTGATGGAACCTTCTCTTCTATCGTATATTGGACGTAGATACACGACCCAAACAATTATTCTTTTCTATTCATTATTCTTTTTATTACCAAAGCAAATAACCATACCAATTGCAGATAGAAAAAGAGATGAATGCGTTTTTGGGAATCATTAAATCCTATAAACGATTGTTCGGGTAAAACGTGGAAATCTTTTGTAAGACAAAAATCAAACAATTTTCTATGGTGGAACAAAAAATCTCTCATCTCCCCCTTGAATAGATTCTTCTTTTTGTTTCCAAAGGAATGTTGTTATGTTTTTTTGAAGGGTGCACTAATCCCTTGAATTCGGTACCAACGGGTATCACCCCCCCCAAAACAATGTTCTCTTTTAGGCCTTTCAACCAATCGATACGACCCCGAAGAGCCGCTTTTGCTAAAACTCGAGCAGTTTCTTGAAAACTCGCTTCAGATATGAAAGTTTGAGTATTGAGAGATGCTCTTGTTATTCTCAATAAGACAACTCGGTAACAGATCACTTCTTCCAAAGCGCGCCCCGTTCGTTCTGCTCGCAACAATCCAATAAGTTCTCCGGGTGAAAAACATTAGACATTCCATCTTCTGAAACCAACACTTTTGATGTTATTTGACGTACAATAATTTCTAGATTTCTATTATGAATCTGCACCCCCTGGGAGCGATAAACCTGTTGGATTTTATTAACCAAAGAGATTCAGCTTAGCGCTATAGTTAGTTCAGCACCAATCAAGAATCCCCAAGGAATTCCAAGAATTCATGTTATACATTTGTTCTAACCCTCAATCCTCTTTTCTAGATTCATGGATATTGAATCAACCGAACACACTTCTAACACCTGTTCTACTTTTGGAAGACCTTGTGTTATATCACAAGATCTCGATTTTTCATATATAAATGTAACTAATGTATCTCCTTCGTAAATGGTTTCCCCATAATGGCCATGAACAGTTGCTCCGGGGGCGGCCAAATAAGGTTTAGCTGATGGTATCACTATCGAGTCAACTTGAGCAAGGATAACTTGACCCGATTTGAAGGGCGGTCCATTTTTGGCTATACATACATTTTCACAAATAAACTGTCCAAGAGTAATTATTTTAGATGTCTCTTCACAATAATTATGACGGAGAAAATACCAATTCAAATTGAATGGATTTAAAATAATGTTACGACACGGATCGGGATTAAAACTTTTTCCATTAAATAATATTTAAATTTAATCACTTGAAAAATCTTTTTTAAATTGTTAAGTTGCAAATAGTTAGTTACTAAGATCTGACTAGTTATTAAATGGTAAGATGAATAAAAATTCTCAATTGGAAGGGATGTTCCTAAAGGGCCCAATGAATTCCTAATTAGGGATCTTGTTTATTGATTCTTTTATCACACTGTGATATTTTACATCCTTGAATGGACCCATTCGAGAACAATTGGCTGCTGACAAAATTATCAACGACTGACATTCCTTATTTCTATTTAACAACGTATGAATAATTCCTTGAGGTTAGTTAATATATTGTTGAAATTTTGCCTTGGAATAGGAATAAATGGAATAAAAGGGGTTGATACTAGTACAATCTGATCCATTATCAGAGAGCAATCCTGACCCCAACGGATCATTCCTTTTTCCGATATACGAAATAGGGGATTTTACTAAGTTGATTCTTAGGAATTGTCGAATCAAACCATTTGTCCTTATTTCAACAAAAGAAGCACGAGCTTTTTCACAAGAAGAACTTTTTTTGTCTTGGTTCCAATTTAATACTAAACAAGTCCGAACTAATTTAATACTTATGTCAGAAATTCCTTGAATCGTTTTGCCATTTCCATAAAGGATATAACTGACAGTTCGAGGTTGCACATTATCTCTTTCCTGCAATGGATCCGGGGGAAAAAGGGTTGCTAAATTAATACCATCCGTTATTTCATATGTAACGACAGATCGAACTAAAATAAAAACTTTTTCTTGCTAGGTGTAATCCGTTGGACATAGATCCAATTTTTCACTTTTTTGGATTCCTTGGAATTTCTTTTTCCTGTTCCTGGTGGTATCAAAATGCCGGTATGTCAGGATATCTTATCTGTCTCTCCAGGAAAATGGATATCTCCAGAAAAGATTTTAAGTTCAATTCATTTTTTTCTCTCCACCCGGACCAACCCACCGACTCGTCTTCTTAGAATTAAGATGATTTGTGTATCTACCCCAACGATAATATTGTTCTGTACCATTATGGAAGAAGATCCTGGCAAGATATGCACCTCTTCAGGAATGAAAAAAATCGATCTACTTTCATTTGGTATTTTGGCCTAAATTCCTTGACTCCTCGATACTCAAGCAAATCCTCTTTTTTGATGACTGAATGCGTTTCTACAGTCCCATATTTAATAATTCCGGAACTCTTTCTTCTGTATCGAGGATCATCGAAATAAGCAAGAATACTATTTCGACGGAAAATACCATTTACGGGGATTTTAATCGAGATACCCGAACAGGGCATTAGTTCATTCTCGAGTTCTTGAATCGAGTGTAGTGGAATGATGAATTTATTTCTTCACCTTTTTGACAATAAATCAGAATTCTCGTGGAGAATAGGCGAATATATACGAGATTATACTGACCAGCATGTATGATTCGATTTAGCTATGAATAATCAGGAATCCTATCTTCCGTTTTACCAGAAAAATCTGAACTGAAATAATTTATGCCTCGCCTGATCGTTGGTTACTGAGAGGTTAGAAGTATATCTTTGCTTGCCAGAGGGAGAATGCACATTCATTTGATCCTGATCCTTGTGGATCGAAAGGTAGACTATACTAGACCTGCACGACCCTCCTAATAATATCCACAAATGGCTTGTTTTTGGTAATAGATGAACATTACCGTATGTAAATTCGGGTGCATGATAGACATCAGTACTCCAGTGCATTTCTCCGTCTGAATCATAATAAATATGTTTTCGAACCTTCTATTTAAAATTCAAAGTGGATATTCCTGCACGAATCTCAGCAATTACTTGTTCTGATTCTACTTATTGACCATTTTGAACTAAAAGCAAATTTTGGGTGGAATATTCACATTATGTAGAATATCTTCACTCTCAATAGTTACATACAGTTCTATAGAACATAGAAAGGCAGGATGCTCATGACGTGTACGTGTCAGATGAACCAAATCCTCATTGAATTTGATTTTTCCATTAGATGGGGCTCGCACATGTTCTGCAGTACCCCCCGTGAATACTCCTCCGGTATGAAAAGTTCTTAATGTTAATTGAGTACCCGGTTCTCCAATCGATTGACCTGCAATAGTACCTACAACTTCCCCCAATTCAACCAGGTAGCCATGACTAGGACTCCAACTCCTTTACGGGCTCCGTAGCAAGAAATGATGTATTCTGTTAAAGAGATTCCTTGGCGTAAATTGCTTTGAATAGGTAAATCAATCATTTTTCCTTGAGTATCTGACATTAATCCTCTCATACCTACTAATTGATGTACCAGAGATGCATTTCCTCGAGCTCCCGAGAAATACATTATATGAACTGGATTAAAAGGGTCAGTCATCCTAAAATTAGGATTCATTTCTTGTCGCAAATATTCACTTGTAGCATATCATATTTCAATGTATTGACATAATATTTCTACCGCGTGTATATTCCCATAATGATGGTGTTTTTCCAAAATCAAACTTTGTTGTTCAGCATCATGAACTAGCCATCCCTTAGAAGGTATTGTTAAAAGATCATCAATTCCTAATGAAATGGATGTAGCAGTAGCTTGTTGGAACCCTAGAGTTTTACCTTGATCCAGGATATGTGATTTATATGCCATTTCAAAGTGATCTATTAATCTACTAATAAGTCGTTTCATGGCAGTTCGTCTATCTCTTTATTGTGAAAGACCAGATTGGCCCGTTCTGCCATAAGTACATCCATATTCCGCTGAATAGAATTCGACAATGGGTTTGAGTCGGTGATTGTAAGACTTCCTTCTATTGATCTTGATTCGCGTATAAATTCCAGAACTATGGACCTAGCTGAACTAGAGAGCCCCGAAGTCCCACGAGTATCATAGAATTACGTTAGGTACCATATGATAGGCTCGAGAAAACCCATGTATAGCTTCTTCGATTTCTCGATAAAGAGCAATATGACCAACAATGGTTCGAATGTATGTAAAAAGGATTTGTTTTTTAGACTTCTTACTATTAGATAGTGTCCATAAATCTCATAAAAAGTACCTAAAGATTCATAGTGAACTTGGATGGGAGTTTCTCTTGAAGCAATAACGTGTTGATCTAGTCGCCACCTGAGCCACAAAGGACTATCTAAATTGATTCATTTCTGCCGATAAGCCCCAATTGCATCATATGAATTTGAAAAGAACGGTTCTTTCGTATACTTATAGTGACTATTGTCACTTCTTTTTTGATTTTGATAGTTTCTGCGATTACATGGACTATATCTATTTACACAAATACCTCGACGATTTCCGCTCCTTAATACATAAAGTCCAATAAGCATATCTTGCATTGGTACGGAAATGGGATCCCCAATAGCCGGAGACAAAAGATTCATATGAGAAAACATAAGTAAACGGGCCTCTACTTGAGCCTCCAAGGATAAAGGTACATGAACAGCCATTTGATCTCCATCAAAATCAGCATTGAATCCCTTGCAAACTTATGGATGTAAATAAATAGCACGCCCCTCCATTAAAACGGGCTGGAATGACCGTATGCCTAATCTATGCAAATTGGGTGCTCTATTCAGCAATACAGGATGTCCCTGCATAATTTCTTGAAGGATTTCCCAAACAATCAGCTCTTTTTCTTGAATTTTACTCTTGGCAACTCCTATGTTCGAAGTAAGATGTTGTCTAATTAGACCACGGATTACAAATGTCTCGAAAAGTTCTATTGCTATTTCACGAGGCAGTCCACATAGATGTAATGAAAGTGAAGGACCCATGACAATGAAAGAACATCCTGAATAATTGACTCGTTTTCCAAGTAGAGTCTCACGAAATCTTCCCTCTTTTTCTTCAATTACATCAGAAAATGACTTGTAAATTTTATTATGACCGTCCCTCATTGGTTGTCCCCGGATTCCATTATCAGGAAGTGTATCCACGACTTCTTGTACTAATTTCTCTTGACACATTACTAATTCTCCTGGCATAAATCTACTTGTTGTTATTAGATCAGTAATGGTATCGTTCCGATAGATAACTCTTCTATAGACTTCATTAATATCTGAGCTCATTAGTTTACCCCCATCTATCTGAATGATCGATCTCAACTCAGGAGGAAGAACTGGTAATAGACACAAAACCATCCATTCCAGCTGTACATTTTTTCGAATAAAATGCTTAGCCAATTCCACGTGTCTAACCAAAAAGTCCTTTTTTCTTCCAACTTTTCGATCTTCCCATTCATTCCATGTGTGCCCTTCTTCCCCCAATTCTTCCCATTCTACCAACGAATTCACTATAATTATCCGTAAATCTAGATCGCCTAATTGTTCTCGGATAGCACACGTGCCAGTAGAGATTTCTCGATTGCGAAATGTATCGAAACCCTAGGTAGTAAAAAAAAGTGGGATGCTGTATTTCCAAGATTGGATTTCATATTAGAATAAACCTCGTAATCGTAAGAAAGTGGGGTTTATGGTTATGGGCCTAGCAAAAAAAATTGGGATAGGATTCTATAGGATCTCCCCCTTCAAAGTCAGACGTGAAAGTTTCCTTTCATCCGGCTCAAATAGGTACACCAAATAAGGAAAGGAGTTCTCGTTTTCAAACTCTGGAAAATCCCAGAATAAAAAGGTCTACTCCTTACTCAAGTTCCCAGTGAAGACGAAACAAGATTTCAGTGATTCCATCTTCTATTAAGTCTTTATTCAAATTCAGTTCCAACAAATAAAATAGAAAATTCTTGAGTAGTCTACTTCCCTTTGAATGATAAATCCCTTAACTCTTAATAATTAAAGGAATACCTTGGAACCCGTAAGCGATTTACTTGTCTATATATTGTTCCATTCAATCATTTAGGTCCCGACTTCACCTTGATGGTTAGGCCACCACGCCCTTAAAGTCTATATGCGATAGATAGACTCCTAGAACCATGACATATTTGCTTACTTGAACATAATTTCTTTCCACGAAAAGAAAGGAAATGTTTCATTCTACAAAATAAAAAGCTTTTTTTACGAGGTACAAATTGAAATTCCTCTTTATTTGGTTTGTTACGAAATCGACCATAGATCAATTCCCTTTTTATTTGGGAGTATTGACTACACCCAAATTCCGAGCTTCATGTTACTCTTTCCAAGTGACATGTCAGATCCAGGTCATCCCAATTGGATTGATTGGGATGACAATTTCTCCTTCCGAGTCAGTAAAATCAGAATTTCGATCAAATCACACATCGTAGTATACTATGCCTTCTAATTCTTTAAGAGGTTTATCTAAAAGATTCACAATATAACTAGGATGACGTTTTAAATACCACACATGGGTTACTGGGAATGCGAGTTTGATATTGGCCATTTGATACCTTTGTATTCGAGAATCAACAAATTCGACCCCGCACTGTTCACAAAATTTCCGGTCTTCTTTTTCATCTCCGATTACTCGATAATTTCTACAAGCACAAATTTTGCTTTTTATAGGACCAAAAATTCTTTCACAAAATAATACATCTTTTTCCGGTTTGTTAGTTTTGTAATGAAACGTATAGGGTTTTGTTACCTCTCCAACTATCTCTCCATTAGGCAGGATTTTAGTGGCCGAAGCACTTATTTGTTGAGGAGAAACTGATCCAATTCAGAGCTGTTGATGTTTATATCGATCGATCATAGAAGAAAAATTACTATTCATTCCAATTAAGCTTCCTTCCTGTTAATCTGGAAATTCTTCTCAGATACAAGGAAATGATTCAATTCCAGAGCTAAAGATCGTAGTTCTCGAACGAGCAATCGAAAAGATTCTGGATTGACAAGAAGCTTTCTTGCTGTGATTCTTCCCCCCACTTTGCCAACAGACTATGTGTCGATCTATACCCAGTTGAGCTAAGTCGAAGATCTCGGTGGTGTTGTGAGTGGTTAAATCATATTCGTCTTGAAAAGGTGAAGTTGACGATCTGTTTAACCTTTTTCTGGATCTTCATCTTGCCCTATGAGCTTATGCAGTGAGTGCCGATGTTATCCTTTAGTTCTGAGCAAGGGCTTGACCCGTTGAGGAGGACATCTTCTTCCGCATCTCTCTTCTCAGATCGCCCTTGATGGAACCCCTTATCTACGTCGTCGAAGAGATGGTCTTGGGACCCCATCTCCTACAATAGACATAACAATTTGATTATTCCTATTAGATATGAGATAGTTTGCCAACCTCTCTAACTAATATATGATGCAATTCACTTCAGGACACGACAATAAAAAATTAAGAGATTCGCTCGATTGGCCTTCCTACGCTAACGAATGCCTATTTTCTCTTCTCTGAAGTCTACAACAAACAATGCTTGTTCAAAAGACTGCCTCTTTACCCCTCGCATCTTTATCTTTTTGAAAGCCCAGACCATTCTTCTGGATCTGCATTAGTCCTATTTTAGGTGCAAAGCCTCTTCAACATATCATTCGATAATAAAGATCCACTACTTTCCTTGTCGACGCTAAACTCAGTACCACCTGGTTGAATTGGGGGAAGTTGTAGGTATTATTGCAGGTCAATCGATTGGAGAACCAGGTACTCAATTAACATTGAGAACTTTTCATATAGGAGGAGTATTAACAGGGGGTACTAACTCTTACTATACATGGGGATGCAAATATGTCAGAAGGATCGGATTCGAATATCCCCATTCTGCAAATCGATCATGGTAAAAAAGATATGATTATTAGTGGGTTTAATTACGAGTGAGGAGTATTTTACCTTTTATTTTTATCCCTAGAGTAAGATTCGTATCATGGGAATCATGAGAGGAATGAGTTTCCTGGCATGCGCTTAGGGCGAAGACATCAAGGTCTCTTTTAATTTCCCCATACTGTTTTCCCATGAGCATGGTTTTGGGCTAGGTTACCAACCTCAAGAGGAGGATTCCTTTTTATTTTGAGAAATGGTTTCATTCGCACTAAAGCAGCAGCATACTTTCAAGGCTGAAGGAAGATCTTTCAACCCAGGAAACCATACAGACCCAATCTTCCATGGCTACTTCCTCAAATAAGGTGATGATTTAGCCCTCTCATTCAAAAATGGACTTGGTTGCGCTCTATCTTAATTATATATAAGATAGAGCGCAAGGTGGATAGATGCGCTCTATCTTGATTGCGGGCTATTGATTTCGGGTTGAGACTTTGCTTGCTTACTTTCACACTTCCTTCAGTGAGCTACTTAAGGTTTAAGGTAAGGGGAACTCCTAGCATATATTACCATTCTAACCTGTCTTTGCTAGTAGATACATGCGCTTAATTAGTTACCTGAATTAAAGAAGAATCTTGAATAAGTTGACTTCGCCTGGGCGTCATCTTTCCTTTCATTCACTAGTTGAGTACTTCTTCCTGTCAGATAGAAGCTTTTCAAAGGAGTTTTCACTTCCTCAATTAAGGGCATTCTAGTTCGACATGCTACCTTCTTGATGTATCGATTCTTGGTAGACAAGGCTGTTTTAGATCGAGATGCCCACCTTTCGGTCAGGGGATGAAGTTTTCTCTTTCTTTCGGAAAACGATCTTCTGGAAAAACATCGGGAGGGAGTGCTACTGCTTCCTTAATTAATCAATTCCCATATATGAAAGGGATCCAATTCAGTATCTTGCATACGAATTCATGTTGTCAACGAGGATCTTAGCCCCTTTCCTTGTTGTTTTCCCGTAAAATGAAAAAAAGGAATGCCTTTAAGTGAGAGAAGAATGTAGGAACGAAGCTTCCCGGAGTCCATCGATTCATTCCCTATCCCATCCCATTCTCTCACCAACTTGAATAGCTTATTTTCCTTCTCAACTCAAGGTGATATAAATATCATGTCTACGACTCTCACCTCCCCGGAAAGCTCCTTCGTTCCACATCAATTGTACAATAAAATATACCTCGATTGGACTAAGGAAGAACAAAAAATCTTCGCTCGCTATTTCTCATGTTACCTTGTTTCAAAGCTAGCGCCCCTGTTCTTTCTATGAGTTGGCTACTCCGTTGTACGCTATATTTCTCTTCACACCTGGCCACCCCGGTTCCTTTCTACTTTTTTTCTTGCTACGGGATTAGCCTGTTTGGCGTGGTTTGATACCTAAAAACACCATCCTTTCTTACTGGCGCTAGGGAAAAGTCGAATTTCTTTTTTAATCCCTGGGGAGTTTCACGCTCGAGACCAATCATCTATGTAAAATAGATGAGAGTGAGAAAGAAAGCTCGAGAGACCTGTCTGGAATCAATCAACAAAAGCTTCACTTCACCTTCAGTTAAGAGTGCTTCTGCCCTGCCAACAGCTCTCCGGTCTCCCTAGGTGCTCATGTTACTTAGCAAAAAGAACATGAAAATGATGATGTAGGGTGGAAACCCTTCGTGACTGCAATCCTACGTTTTCGTCTTAAGAGAAACAACCTCTGAATCCGGTTTTTTCATTAGAATAGGAGGGAAATCGGCAGCTTGACGGGGAGCTTGCCCGCCCGCCTGGTTTTTGAGACCCTTTCTGATTCCCTCACCCAATCTCATGAGAAGCAAGCCTAGCTGGCCCTGCCTTAACCTGTCCTCAGAAACCAGCCCTTACTAGGCTGCTAGCATTGCTAAATGCTCCGCCACACACCAAGCTTTCCCGCATACAACAGATGCGGAAGTGGCTAAAGAAGTCGGAGGAAGAAAGTTGTTGCACAACTGTATACACGAGGGTACATTTGTATTCTGGGAATTGGAAACATTGAAGAAAGGGTAAGGGGTAGGAATCAATTTTTTTAGGTGTTGCTCTACTAAAGTAGTTGGCCTAACCTTCGGTTCCCGTAACCAAGTTTTTATTTCTCACTCCTTATGTACTTTTTTTTACTTCATCCATACTTTTTAACATTTTCTGAAGTTTGGGGAAAACGACGCCCTCTACTTCTACTTCTAACTAAAGGCGAACAGCCGGCACTGCAAGCAAATAGAAATCCCCGCCCCTTTGAGCCGTAATGTGTACCGACTGTTTGAGTCGCGAAAGGGCCGCTTGCTTAATAATATTTAGATATATAATAATAATAGATAGATAATATTATATTATATATCTATCTACAAATAAAAATAAAAAACAAAAAATAAAGAAAATCATTTTTTTTATAAAATTCCTCATTCCTGGGAAGAGGAAGAAGCAGATAGGACAAAGGCCTTCTCTTTCCGTCCGCTCTTCCCAAAGTGATCGAATTGCATGTAGAGATCCGTAGGGGCTTATTGTTTAATTGGTTGAAACATCTAACGGTGATATTGTAGGTTCGAGCCTTACTAAGCATACCACCCCCTTCTCTTCACCTGATACAAGGCAGTTGAAGTACCTGCCACCCTGTAGATCTTAATCTAGAGACGCCATCTGGAACCACACAGCTACCGTTGCCCTTCAGGCATGCCTCCTATGCTTATCACTCACCTACGCTCTTGCTCCATACCCCCTTCGGGCAATACAGTGTAATACGCGAAGCAGCTGAGCCATATCTCTTCGATCGCTATATTCTTGCAATTGCGAAGGCATGGTTCATCCTCTAAGATAGAGTAGATGCAAAATTTGGAATCGAAGATCTTCGCGAGACAGCCCTGGGGCACCATAGCATGTCGGGAATAAGGGGGACATAGTGAACGTAACCACTCCCTTGGTTGGGGGCTGTGACTCCCCTATCCTTTTAATTTTTTGATTCCCAGGTCTTTTTTATTATCACTGTTAGAATATTTTTGTTGACGACTTGGTCAGAGCGGTTCACAATTTCTTTGCTGAAGGCGCTGTTAAGCCCTAAGTTAGAATTGCAATTTAATTGCCCTTATTACAAAAGTCTAAAGTCCTTCCAATTTTCACCAATTCTGACCTACCTTTATATATGGGATATTTGAAGGATAGCTTTGTAACTTTTTCTATAAAATTCTCTCTAGCTCAAAGAATTAGTTTGATTCTCCCGATAAAAATAGTTAAGGAAAAAAGGGCGTTTTTGTTAAAGGACTCACTATTATAGAGAAGATCTCCTTGGGTCACGAGGTGGCTTTAAGTGATAGGGTTTTTTAACCTAAAGACAACATAGGAGGGAGGCGGGTCAAAAGAAATTCAGGATATGGCAAAATCATCTTTTTGGATCGAATGGGCTTTTGTGATAAATGGCGGAATTTGATACATGGATGTTTATGTAATGAAGACTTTGGAGTGCTTGTGGATGGTGTGCCACATGGGTACTTTCCAGCTTCTCAAGGGCTGCGACTAGGGTTCCAAACCTATCCTGTTGTTTTGAGCTGAAGAAGTGCTAAGCCGGGACTTGGTATCATTGAAAATGATAACATCTTACCATGCTTCGAGATCGTGCCCAACACTCTCCTACTTTCTCTTTGATAACGATGTTATAATATTATATAATAGCAATAAATGGAATCTTAAGAAGCAGAAAATCTTTCTGGAAAGAAGTAAGAAGCTCATTATAATGTTCTAATGGCCAAAAGGTCAATTTCGATAAGAGCCAGTGCTTCCTCTCGAACAGAGCTCCTCGCAGAAATTCTAGATTATTGAAGAGGAATCAAAATAAAATGGTAGTTTTCCTATCAAGTACCTGGATGTTTTCTTGTCCCTAAAAAGAATAAAGAGATAACCTTCCTCTACTGGAGAAAATGAAAAAGATAATCTCATATTGGTAAAGAAAATTGTTGTCCTTCGGAGGTCGACTAAGTCTTATTAAACATGTTCTAGTCTTCCTATGCACATGTGAAAGTTTTTTCGTGAATTAGCCGGCCCACACTTCGGCTACTAATAATGGGATAAGACCTTACTAAAACATAGGATATGTTACCCTCAGTCCAGTGAGTGCAGTGAAAGACTCTCGCCTCACCCGCTCGTTTGACTTATGGTATCATCGACTTGCTTTTCAATCAAAGCGATTCCATAACCATTAAGAAAGACCTCTCTTTCAGGATCAGTCCCGTCCCTAGATGTAGCAGTCAATCAGCGGGACATTCAAAAAAGCTATGCACCTTCACTAAATGTTAATGAAAGAAAGCCGTTTCATCTTTATCTCATATACTGAAAAGGGGGCCGAGTGTAGCACGTTTTTTTGGGACACCTAGGCTATTACGGATGCACCAAAAAATACTTTTCGAAGCGTGGAATCCTAGAATGGAATCATTGCAAAAGAAAGGTATAATGCTTGGGAACCAGAACAAGATTAAGCCTTTAAGCATGCAGGTGAGTGTTTGCTGTCAGCCCCAATCCTTCGGTTTCTGGATTGGAATAATGAGTTCCATGTTCATACTGACGCAACAGATTATGCCATTGGATGCATGTTGGCGCAAGAAGGGCCACTTGATCACTCCATCTACTTTTAAAGAATACGACTTTCCGCTTGGGAATTATACAACCACCGAACCTTCTTTATCATGATTCGACCCATACCTCAGACCCAAGATCGAGCACCAGAGCTGCTCATAACAACGTACTAAAAAGAAGAATATGAGAAGTTCATATTCTCCAGATTCTACTGTAAACTAGGTAGTGATGATGAAAAAAAGCATAAGCTACCTCGTTCGTGCTCCCGTCTTTCCCGCTGCCATCTTCGGTGGATGTGCCCCTTCACTTAAAGGCGGATAGGTCACTGAGCCAACCATTTAGATTGAATAAAGTTACTAAGCTAGTCACCTCACCTCTCTTTCTTACCCGCCCTTATTAGTAGTAGGCAACCTTTCTTTCTCGCCTTTCTTCCAGGTTTTTCCAGATAAAGGTCTAATAGAGTTACATTTTCTTTAAACATTGCCTTTCATTACCAATTTATCGTTTTACAGCACGAAGTTACCTGATGTTTGCTACTACTAATAAGGGTGGAGAAATGTTAACCTTTCGCTATTAGTAAGCACTCCCCTAGTTTTGACCTAATGAGCTTTCTTTACATTGAGTTAATTAACCCGGTGGGTTCGCCAAGATGCCTAGTAAAGAACGAGCTGGTGAAAAAGAGCTGGAGATCATGAATCATTTCCACACAAGGAGGCAAGCGACCAGGAAGCTTTGCTTCTAGAATGCTGACTACATGGGAACATATGTTATATAGGTTGATTCTAATTCTTACTGCCTGCTCGATTCCGAGGAATAAAGGGATGGCTTGACCACAATTTCCCAAGTAAGAGATAGAATCTCACCAATTGGAAGGAAAAAGAGGGCTTCGATCCATTGTGATTCGGTTTCTTGGTATGGAGAGATCTCTTCCATATAACAGAGAGCTCCTAAGCCTTATTCTGCAGATCAAAGAGCGATGTAATTCCTCATTCATCCGAAAGAGTATTTTAGTAAAGAAGAGAGGCATTCTGGGCCGACTACTACGACTACGTGCCCATCTAGTGCAGTGGCTTGGAAGAAAGCTACCTTGACCATCTTTCGAAGTTATAAATAATTTACTGATCAAAGGGAGTAAGGGCGGACTGCTCTACATTCAGCCACACCACAGTGACCCCCCCACAGCCACACGAAATCTGACAGCCAATTGTTGGCTCTGAATAACCAGCCCAGCAATAAGATCAATTCTTCCATAACATAAGGGGGCGGGCTTGCGCGCGAGCTGAATGACGTAGGTGCACAAGAGTACTTCGCGCCACATCCATCTCCTTTTTATAGGTTCTACGGGCCGATGCTTGCTGCTTCATCTGGGAGAAAAAAAATCATAGATATTCCAGTCATTAGAAGGAAGAACCTCCATAAAAAGATTCCTCGTGTATATTTGTAGCAAAACTATGAACGGGAGCTAACAATCTGGACCGTATTGAAAAGTTTCCTGAGACACAGCACAGAAAAGTAACAATATTAAAAAAACGAGGTCCAAGAATGAAGAAGGGGTAGCATTACTGAATGAATACGAGCTCTGGCTAATACCTGAGGCATAAAAGAAGCATTTTCTAAGGGATCCCGAAACCACCAGCCACCCGACCTAATTCATGATTAGCCCACCAACTTCCTAGAAAAATTCCCACGGGTAAAAATCATCGACATGTCAAGATCCAAATTCGAATTTGTTCCTGGTCTTGGTAAGAGACCACTGTGTTCGCGCTGCGGTCCAACAAAGAGGCGAAGTACTGGTATCTTTCTTTCCATTACGAACGACACGCTTTGCCTTCTCCCTCCCCGTGTCCACTAGCGCTCCTGTCCAGAGCAAAGAGAAGGTGAAAAAGCGTCGCCGAAGCAGCATATGCAGGCTTCTATTGCTACGTAACAATAGAGCAGGATAGCATTTTGCGCCCACATGTTTGAATTTGAGGGTAAAGAGCTCTCTTGTTATATAGGATCCGACGCATCCAACAGAGCGAAACAATGTTCCATTCTTTTCGACGGCATCCTTCCGCATTGGCGGCGAGTGAAGTGCCACAATCCCATTCATCATTTTTGATCTACATAAGCCAAAGCCCATATCACGGGCGACGTCTCCGGCATAAATGCAAGGAGGATGTATAGCTGATATAGGATCTTGTGGAACATGATATGATTCTGCAAGCGGTTCAGTACAAAGTAAGAAATTTCGAACAAAAGGGTCGGAACTTGCTGATAGGAAAGGAGAGAAAAACAAAGCAATGCCAAGAGCTCCGTCAATCCGTTGTTCATCGATAGACGAAGCTCTCTCTTTATCATCTCGTGCTAAATGCAACATCCGTTTTCCTTCTCGCGAACCACGGGAGCGCCTAGCGCCCAGAGGAGCAAAGCTCATTTTCCTTTCAGGGTAAAGCGGCGCATAAAAAGGGCTGGCCTGTCCAAAGTCCGGTTCCTTCGCGAACGAAGTTCAGAATCAACAAGGGTTTGTAGAACGAAGGGAGTGTATAACTGGGGCGCATCCCCACTTTTTTTAACGAGGGCGAGATAGAATGGAGTTCTTCACGATGTTCGAAATAAAGGAATAAAAAATGTTTCTATATGGAATCCTCATTTTGAGACATTATGGCTTAGGGGTCGACCCCGGCAACAAAGAAGGAATCCATAAAATATAGGATCCGACACCATGATAAAATATTACCCTCATGATTAGACCATGTCCCTGATATTTGATAAAAGAAAGGTGCATTAGCGGTTAATACATTGTAATTGGATAAGTTATTAGTAATATGATGGAATGAAAGACCAAGGAAATAAAAAAGAATACACCAAAATACAAGTGCTGCACCAAACACTGGTGGTTGTTTCTTGTTGTAAGTGAATGCAACAAAAAGACCCGTAAATAACGAATAATGAAACAATTCATATATTGACATTTCGTGCTCATTTCAAAATTTCTGCTTTGTTATTCCCATCATCCGGTAACCACAGGATGATCCACATGAAAGGTGGTAAGATTCAAACCAATGGTCGGCCTGCCCCTGACCTTCTGGGTTGGGTGGTTGGGTTAGCACCTCTCGTCGCCTCTGTACCCGAAACAGATACGCTGCACTACCCAGCGCCTAACCTTGTCTCCCCTACTCCTCTTCTGGTTGTGCCATTACCAATCGCGGGTAACCCCCGCTCCGGCTGCCTCTGACCTAAGAATAACTATTATCCATATGACCAAACAAGGATCATCATGAAGAATATAGGGCCCTACGAGAGTGTATTACTTTAGGAATTCCAACAATTTGTTTAACCGATACAAATTGTGACCCCGATCGCATAGATATTTCAATTCTAGCGAATGATGACGCCATATCCTCAATCCGATTAATTCTTAACAAATTAGTATTTGCTATTTGTGAGGGTCGTTGTAGCTATATAAGAAATCCTTGATTAATAATAACATAATAAGATAAATAACTTACTTCAGAAATCCCTTATGGAATCACTTACTATTTCTGAATTTCAAAAAAGAGATAAAAATAGCTAGGGATATTATGTGATTTATTAGTATTCTAAATCTTCGTTGGTATTCAAAATATCCGATTCAAGTAGAGAAAGAGATGGTTGAATCATAAATGTTTGTTTAAAGTTCAATTTTTTTCAGAGGGCAAGGCAATATGAATGTTCTATCATGTTCCATCAATACTCTAAAGAGGTTATACGATATATCTGGTGTGGAAGTAGGCCAACATTTTTATTGGCAAATAGGGGGTTTCCAAGTGCATGTCCAAGTACTTATTACTTCTTGGGTTGTAATTGCAATGTTATTAGGTTCAGCCACTATAGCTGTTCGGAACCCACAAACAATTCCGACCGCGGGTCAGAATTTCTTCGAATATGTTCTTGAATTTATTCACGATGTGAGTAAAACTCAAATTGGCGAAAAATATGGGCCCAAGGTTCCTTTTATTGGCACTATGTTTTTATTTGTTTTTGTTTCTAATTGGTCAGGAGATCTTTTACCTTGGAAAATTATACAATTACCTCATGGGGAGTTAGCCGCACCCACAAATGATATAAATACTATTGTTGCTTTGGATTACTCACATCAGTGGCATATTTCTATGCCGGTCTTACAAAAAAAAAAGGATTAGGTTATTTCGGAAAATATATTCAACCAACCCCAATCCTTTTACCCATTAACATCTTAGAATATTTCACAAAACCTTTATCACTTAGGTTTTGACTTTTCGGGAATATCTTAGCTGATGAATTAGTAGTTGTTGTTCTTGTTTCTTTAGTACCTTTAGTAGTTCTTATACCTGTCATGCTCCTTGGATTATTTACAAGTGGTATTCAAGCTCTTATTTTTGCAACTTTAGCCGCGGCTTATATAGGTGAACCCATGGAGGGCCATCATTGAAATAGTTTTATTTAGCTTAGCCCAAAGCAATGTATAAATATGGTGGGTGGCTCAAGAGAATTACTTATCTTATGGAATAGAATAGGGGAATCTAAATATACAACTATTTTATGTACGATCTAGAGTGATAGTAAAATAATTATGATGATATTAAAGAGTAAGGGGAAAAAGATCTAAAAAAATATCTTTTTCCTAAAATTCCCTTTTCCATCACTTAATATCATACTTCGTCTCAATGAATATTCACTTTTGATTGCTTAGTCCATCTCATTATTAATTCACTGTTAAAACAATTTGAATATAAGAATTTTTCATTGCTAAAACAAGCTGTTACAAACTAGACACTTTATGCATGATGAAAATAACAGACGCAAAACAAATACAGACTCCAAGACTACAAACATTCTTGCTATGGAAAGACAATGAAAGACACTCCAAAGGTGGAAAACTACAGAAATGGACTATGCATACTCTAAAGCCTCAAACTTAGGTGTTTGCAGGGCGTCATTGGACCTCGACGCGGACCTGGGTTCCAAATCATGTTCAAGCTGCTCTAATTCATTCAAAGTTCATTTAAGAAAGATCACTACGGCTGGGACAAAGGTATTATAAGTCATATCTTCACATGCCTGACATCTTCTCAAAATGGCATGAGCAATGGCTCTGATCCTGTCTCTGGCTCACTTCTTTCTATGAGTAGGCCTCTTATCTGATTACTGCATGGTTTTAGGGCCTGAGAATCTTGCAGGTGCTGACTCTGCAACTGATGCACTTCTACCTCCATCTGGGCCAATAAGTAGTAGCAATGCCCACTTTCCACTTCAAAGTCTTTAGCATGCTTAATCATCGTTCCCTCGAGGGCAGCCACTTTTCATTTTAAGCTGGCCACAATTTTCTCGTGATCCCGTTGCAATCGGTTCAAATACTTATGACGCTCTTTTGGTTTTGTAGCCCATTGTGCTTTGAGCTCTACCATGATGTTCTCAGATCTTTCCAACTCGTCCCGACACCCATTAATCTCATTTTCCAAACCTTATATAAGTCTCTCATCTGACCTACTTCTTTGTTGATTATAGGCGGTTACCCTCATTTGCTGTATTTGAGACTTGAGCATCTCATTTTCTCGAGCTAGTCTATTCTTTTCACCTTGGTCCGCCGCAGACTGCACACTCTTCTTGAAAGTCAAACTTGCAATCTGTTGCTTCATTTGCCAATTTCAATCTGATAGGTCTCTTCCTTTGCCAACAAGCCCCACTGTTCTTGCAAATTATCCGTAAATTGTTGGACATGGGCTCTTTTAGCAGGTCTCTGAATCTGGAACCTTTTTTCGAACCAGGCATTGTATTTCAGATCTACTTCTTCCTTACCTCGTTATCGAACCATGGTCTTTGACTCAAGAAATCTACATTCATTCCATAGCTTTCGAATTTCCTTTTCAGGAAATGTGGCTCCTGGACTTAATTCAATGGTATCTTTCTTATATCCTTATCAGGCGCAATACTCAATGAGGGCCATACGGCTGGATACTGCGAACTCCCATCAAAAGAATATGACATTCTTCGGCCGCCATGTGTATTGCCTCGGTATCAGGCAACCATCCAAATGCCCATTCAACTTAATTAGCTTTCAATAACCTCAATCGTGCAAGCCATGCTTCTACACCTTCAGGGAATACCACGCCCATCACCTGCTTTTCAAAACCACGGATGCAGTTTTTTCCAGTCAATCCATGATTCATGTATCCTACCCGATGACAGAGATGTTCCTGCATCCATAGCTGGAGTTATAGATTGCAACCCTGGAAGAAATCACCTCCCTCCCGACACATAGTTAAGGCTCGGCAGATTTCAGATAACACCAACGGGACCACAGTACTATTAGGCTTTTTGATTGCAACGTCGGCCATACCTACAAGGCCTATCTCTATTTTCTTATCTTTGCATGGACAAACCACGATTCCCAAGAATGCCGTTAGGAATGCCGTTAGGAATGCCAAAGTACGTATTGCCTCCCACTTGTTTCTGTCCCCATCATGAGTTAGTCTGAGATTTGGTTCTTCAAAACCCCCAAGGAGTACCATACCATTGATATAAGAATTGAAGAGCACAATAGCCTTTAGACAAATCATCATTTTTCACCTTTCGACTAATGTTTAGAAAATTCAAAAACCCGTGTGGAGACACCAGTCTAGGTGAAAGCAAATATTGTCCCCTCAATTTTCCATCCAAACCAGCATAACCGGCAACCTCCTCTCGTGTAGATGTAAGCTGAAAGTTTGTAAGGTGAAATACATTACGGGTTGGATCCCAGAACGGTATTAAAGCTTCAATGACGTCTCTCCTTGGCTTGATATCAGACACATTGACGAGACCTCCCAGAATTCTTTCCACTATCTTTTTACTACCATCTCCCAAATCATTCCACCACATGTGGAGCTTTAGAGGGAACTCGCTAAAGATTGAGAACAGTTCAATTTGATTTGTGCTCATCCGACACATTTATTAAGGCGATTAAGCAAAAGAAAAACTTTTATTCGACTCAAAAAATAAAACTATTTATATGTTGTTTTGAAAATGAAAAAGACTCGATTTTCAAACATGGTCTTTCAGCACTTCGAAAACGAAGATTTTAAGGCTGCGTATTTAACTAGTCAAAAATCACAATTGACCAAAAATGACCGTTTTTGCAAATTCAGCCTTCCGGCGTCCCTTTCAGGAACATTATGCTATTTATGACAAAGCGGCTTACTTGACTTATATATGACGAAAATTAAAATTTTGGCACTTTTTGGGCTATATTTTTTGTATAGGGGAGGTTGGACCCGATGATGGTTGCCTACTTATCTCACACCTTGCGAGAATCAAACCATGCGTAGTTCGGGTAGATTAACCAAACTATTTTAAAACATGACTCTTTTTCATTTTCATTTTTGGCATTTCAAGTAAAAAAAAAAAAATACTGCTGTTAAAAACAAGACTTTTTTCTTTTCTTTTCAACAAATAACAAAACAGCATATTTTCGCTTCCGTTGGCAAATAAAATATTTTGAAACAAGAAGAAGAAAAATCAAGTCTTTTTTTTTCTTTTCTCATGACAAAACAAACTATTTTTCATTTTCTATTTTTGCAAACAAGACAAACTAAGAAACGACGGGCTCTTTTTGAATAAAAAACTATGTAAAACTTAAACATTTTTATATTTTCTCAAAATTTCGGCAGAGTTCCGACAGTACTTGCGCATCAGTTTTTCTAATACAATCAGTTAACTCTCCAACTTCTATTTTCTTTTTTTCTTCCTTTTTTCTTCTTTTTTTAATTTTCTAACAATCCTGAGATTCAAAAGCCGGTCAACATGCAAGCCCAAAAAAATAAATGCACAAAACAAGCAGGATGCATCAGAATGATCTTTTCATTTCACGTTGCTAGCCCTAGATGGACCCAACTGCTGTGTTGAGTTCCCCAAGTCAAAATTCACATGATGCAAATAAGCGTTCCTACTAGGGATCCGGTATGAGGCTGAGTTATTCTAGGTTCAAAACCTGGGTGTTTGTTCTAGACCTAGCTTACTCGAGCGGACGGCTCGAGCCGACGGAGAGGAAGCAATCCGGGAATACAGAAGCTTCGCTGGCTTTGCGACCTATCCAAACCTTATTCTAAATTGGGATTTTACACTATACAGAAAAGAAGTCGTACGAAGTACACCCTTCTTCATGATTTAGAAGACTCAGAGAGGAGATGACGTTTCGGCACAGTTTATATATAGTTCACAAAATATCAAAGCGTTAAAAGCACTCAATAAGCACATTAAGCACATATCATGTAACAAAATCAAATAAAGCCAAACATAATAATTATTCTAAGCTCGAATTCTGAACCCTGAACAAAACATTCTAGGTCCTTTTCCCCAGCTGAGTCGCCAGAGCTGTCACACCTCCTTTTTTCTATGCACCCGCAAAGAGGGGTGTAAAGGAGTTTTTCCAAATAAAGGACAATCGAAATGAGATTTATTTATTATTTGTTCAGAGTCGCCACTTGGGAGATTAATAGTGTCCCAAGTCACCGGTTGAATCCCGAACCGATGAAAAAGATGACTCTGTTCACAGTTCGCGAACCAGAAAATCGGATAAGAAATTCTGTTAACCCGGGAGAAGGTGTTAGGCATTTCCAGGTTCCGTGGTTCTAGCACGGTCACTCAACTGTTGGATTTAGCCATTATCTGATTTTATTACATGAAGAACCTATGTGCCAATTTTATCCTTAACCGCTTTTATTTAATATAATATTTATTTAAGAAAGTAAACATCGTCTAATGTGTGTTTCGGATTGCGCCGCATGAAATGAACCCGCAATCCTAGACACACTCTATTCAATATTTTAGTATTTGGATTTGGGCCGCATAAAATACCCACCCGTATTAAGGAATGTAATTTATTAAAGTCGCGCCTAATAGAGTCTAACACGTTGTAATCTTTTGGGAGGACCGTGAAATTTGCTAAACGGCCCTTTCGATTTTCGAAATATTTTTAAAGCTTTATTGAGGGCCTTGCAATTTTGCATTTTATTGGGCGAGACTCGTCTCATTCTATTTTAAAGTATAAACCTAAAAGATAACTATATTTTCTTTTTTTTGATTTTGTCTCTAATAACGAAAAGAAAGATCCTAATTAATTATATTCAAAATCCAGGCCTTAAGTTCAAGTCCAGGTCCAAACAAAAAGACGAACCTTTTAGCTTAAAACCTGCTATCTAACTCAAAACCCGAATTCCAAATACCCATTAAATCATTTGAAGTAAATAAGCTGGGCCCAAATGGCTAGGCCAATGAGCCCAATAGAGAGGGTAGAGGCGGATTGTGGGCTGGGAGATCGAATCTCCAAGGATGCAGATACCTGAGGCCAAAATTGTGGCCCAAGCTGAATGTGCAGCTTGTTAACAAATGGGCCTTCCACGTGAAGCTTAATTCAACTGCCCAAATGGGTTTTCAGACAAGGCATTGAACCCTAGCAAAGGGTTATAACATTAAGCTTAGCATATTCAATAATCAACAAACCAAACACTGTTTACAATCTATCAGACTTAACTAATCAAACTAACTATTTTGAATTCCTTGTCAATACTCAGGCAATTAACAATTTGGAAAGGGAGCTATGGCAGTTATGCATGAATCAACATGCATGAAATTGTTTCATTAAATTTCAGTCTATGAACTCATACATTAGTGCTCAACAGATTCAATTCCTATTTTCAGTATTTTCTGAATTCAGAAAGTAACTACAAAGAAATAATAAATTAAGCTAACAAAAGCTGAACTACAAATTCAAGTTGTCCAGCTCATAATTTTAAAGCCATATACAGTCCACAATCTACTTTAACAAACCAATGTTGTACACACTCATAACCCAGATTAATAGTAAAAATTTAACTAACTATATTCAAAGTAATTTCAACACAGAAAAAAGAACTAAATAATTACATATTAAGCAAAATCAAACCAAAACTGCTCCATAAATTCCAATATGGCCAACGTGTTTCCCATTACAATCAGTGAAATTACATTGAGTGTGTACCTGGAAGTAATGAAACAAATGGAGAAGAAGAAGGATCAGCAGCAAGCAGCTGAAATAATCGAGCCACAGCAGTAATCAATAGAATCTAACAGTGGAACCAGCTTATAACAAAAATCGAGTAGGGAAATCAGCAGAAACAAAACTGTTCCTCTTTATCAACAAACCATAACAACTTCAAAATTACCCTCAAACAACCATTTCAATTCATTTTAACGTGTAGAATCAGAAGGTCTTTCAAAAACATGAAAATTTGGAGAAAAGTACTAAAACAATCTTTAATGCAACAGTAACTTCTGCATTTTTGTTTGGTTTTCTGGAGATTTATTGTTTTTTGGATTTGTTGTGGTTTTAATTCAAAAGGGCTAAATCTGAAGCTAAAAATGAAGAAAAAAGTACTATATAAGATTTTTAGGGCTGAAGATTGAAGCCCCATTTACAAGGCACTTAGTGCACTTTTATAGGAGAAATAAGGGCAGCCTTCAGATTTTAGGCTTGCACTAACAGCCCCTCTTCATTTTCACCCTTAGTCCCTTATAACTTGCTACCCAAGTTACTGTCCTAAGTCTATTAAAATCTACACTAAAGTCCTATTCTAGAAGCCTCTAGGATATTCTTTTAGCAAGACAATTCCTATACTACCCTTCCCTTGTATTAGAATTACTATTATTAAAAAAACTATACTTTTCTATCCCCAAACTACCCTTATTTCTACCCTAGAATTACTACCCAACCTCAACCCCTTGTATCATAGTTAAACCTTAACTACAGTTAACTAAATAATGAACTATCAGCTATACCCAAACAATTATCTTAGACAAAATCTCTAATAAAATAGATGTTGAACAAACAACTAATATTACTGAAATCAATCCCAAACAAACTTCGAAATCGAATTTTCATATGAACATAACCAAGAACAATCTACTTGACCAACAACCCAATATCAATTAAGAAGTCAGAATCGATACAGAAGAAGAAATTAACTTAAACTAACGAATATAGACAGAACATTAATGACCCAAATTGATTAATCGTGACAATTCTAAAACTAAGGCTATGATTTAACTAAAACAAAACAAAGCATGAATTAAAAAAACAAACAAACACTTAGGCAAGATTCATTGATTGAAGAAACGAGTAAACGAATTGGACGCGACATCAAACCAATCAAGCATGACATTAACCAAGTTTAAAAAAACAACCACATGGAATTGGGCCAAATGACCGAAGAAGAATGAGAAGGAAGAAATTAAACGATACTAACTAAAATTAAGTCAAAACATTAAGGAAAACTTACTAGAAATGGCACTCGACCGAGGAAACTTCCCAGAACCCGTATAACCCTAGCTTTGAATTCTGCTGCAACCGGGTGACGTTTGACGGAAACCAACCCTAGATTTGTGAAAAAGATGATGATGAGACTGTCTGGTATCGAACTCAACTTGTTTGGACGCTTTTCTGTTTTGGGAAAAACTTTCGACCACATATTCGAATATCTAAGGTTTGATTCGAGGGAAGTTTGGGGCACCATTGTAAATAGGAGAGTGAGGAGAATGAAGGGTGTAAGTTTGAGGGTGATTGGCATCGGTGTCGCCGTGGGCGGTGGCGATGGCGCCTAGGCTTTGACAGATTGAGGCGATTGGGTGGGATTTGGAGAAAATCAATGGCGGATATAGAAAGGGGAGGTTCAGGAGAAGGGTTGGTGTAATTTTGGGGTCTATCGGAGCATCGCCGGCGGCGATGGCGATTTTCGGACGGCAAAGCCATGGAGGAGACGATGAGGACGACGGGGTAGGGGAGTTGGTACGAGGAAGACAAGTGATGTCTCAAAATTATACACATATGTTATTACATACTTATGTAAATGGATCAAAGCTTCTGGGCTGTTGATCTCATGTATTGAACGACCGAGATCAAAGGGCCTCGGCTGAAATGACGTCGTTTTGTTAGAAAATACGCTTAACGCTAGAGGGGGGGTGAATAGCTTTATAATAAAAATTAGCGTAAACTTGCAGAATTTAAAAATTGCAGGAAAGAAATAAGTGCGATAAGTAAATAAATAAGAACGAACGCACCGATGTATCCTAGTTCACCATAACCCGTGGCTAATCCAGTCCCCGAGAGACTCTCTCGAGATTTCCACTAACACTGTTAAGCTTACGGGTGCTCAACAAACCTTTACAAACTGAGGACACAAGCCTCAACAACCTTTGCTCGAAGATACAACACTCCAAGACTTCAACCAAAGGAAACACAAGTTCCTTCTTACAATACAAGGGACTAACACTTCCCTTCAAGTGTATAAAACACTTAGCACTCACTTAAACAAGACTCTTTTAATAGAGTAGATATGAGTAAACAGATACGCTCAAGAACGCAACAACTTTCGTCAAGAATTTTGGCTCTCAAAACTTATGTAATGAATAGAAAGTGATGAACAATAGAGTATGCAAGCTATAGCAATAATATGATCAGTTGTTGTGTTTAGAAGACTGATTTGAAGCTGTATTTATAGTTGCAAAACAATGCATTACCGTTGCCTAATTTCCAATTAAGAATTGCTGATTTTACTCAGTGACAATCGATTGTCAAAATGCCACAATCGATTGTTTGCCAATCGTTCCAAAAATCATTCCGAGATTTTACGATTAACAATCGATTATCTAAGATCAATAATCGATTACTGGCAAAGTTCAAAAAATCATTTCCAGATTTTACTTAAAACAATCGATTGTCAGAAATCTACAATCGATTACTTGGCAACGTTCAAAAAATCTTTTTCAGATTTTATTTAAAACAATCGATTATTACAAATCTATAATCGATTACCTGACGGTTTTTGAAAATATTTTGGCAACGGTCAATTACACAATCGATTATGCAATGAGAACAATCGATTATATATCAGTCTTTGAAAAATCAATTAGACACTGTCTTAATGCACTCGATTGTCAAAGGTACACAATCGATTATTTTATGACTTTGAAAATGTCTGATAGACACTGCCTCAACACAATCGATTGTCATAAGTTCACAATCGATTATTTTGTAGCTTTGAAAAACTTTGATGTACACTGCCTCAACATAATCGATTGTCATAAGGTTCACAATCGATTGTCACGCAGATTTGAAAAATCTGATGCACACTGCCATAACACAATCGATTGTCATAAGTTCACAATCGATTGTCATGCAGCTGACTTAACATAATCGATTATCATAAGTACATAATCGATTATCTTAGTCCAGATTTTAGAGGCATGTTTAAAAATCATTTTGACTAAAGTAAATATGCATGATTTAAAATCATTTTGCTTTATATTAAATATGCATGATTTGATAAAAATGTTTTACGAGAGAAGCCAAGTCTTGAGTCAAGTTATCGGATCAAGACCACAATTAAAGAACGACTCATGTATAACTTTATATCTTTGCTTGATCTTGGTCTTGTGCTTGAATCTCGTTATATATCAATTGCGCTGTGCTTGGACCTCATCATATGTCCATTGCGCATAGTTTGTCATTCATCAAAACCTACAAATATGAACACACGTTTTAGTATAGTGCCTTGAGAACGTGTTTCAACAATTTCCCCCTTTTTGATAATGACAAACTTTAGTCGGGATATGCATATTTGATAATTCATAGTGACGATTCATGACAAGTATAGATATGCAACAATATGCAACAAGTCTCTAGATGTGCAATTAGTTCCCCCTCAACATATGAATTCCCCCTCAATTTATGCCAATAATAAATTAGTGCATATCCCTTATTCTTCCCCCTTTTGCCATTAGCAAAAAAATAGAATGAATAAGTAAATAACTTGTTTATATTTAAACAAAAATATGAGTACAACAAAAGAAGACAATAAAACATAGAACAATAAACTAAAGAAATTATTCATTATCATCATTTCCCGCCTCGTCATCCGGCACTGCTTCATAAGGGACAAGTCCAGCATATGGATAATGAACATGGTCAAAATATCCATGGACCTCATATGTCAATTGATTGACAGAGGTGGTCAAAGAAGCAATTTGGTCGGAAATAGATTGAAGAGTAGGTTCTTGAGGCTGACGCGATCGACGAGTTGGAGGAGGAGCAGGAGCTACATGATCGCCGTCATGGGGAAAGGAGGATTCGAAAATTTCCCATTTCTTGGTGCTCTTTTCGAGCGGACCGATAGAGGTGTTGAACCCGGAGGCTTCAAGAAAATTCATAATAAGGAGGGCATAGGGAAGTGGTCTATCGTCCCCGATGGCATCAAGCATGTGAATTTTGACGAACTTACACCAATTGATGTGAGCTCCGGTTATAATGGCATGCATGAGCTTTGCGTCCTCTTGGGAGAGAGTGGTATGGTTATGTTTGCGAGGCTTGAGGACTCGGGTTATGAAATAGAAAATCAAACGATATTCGGGGAGCATTCCCGTAATGGTAGGACGTCGAGTAGATAGATTAGGATCATAAGCTCCAAGTCCTATTTGGTTTAGGAGAATTTTCTCATCAAATAAGGCGCCGGCTTCTCTAATGTAGCGAGAAATGTTCTCCCCACTTCGAGGAAGATGTGCAATAGAATGCAAGTTTTCATTGGATAAAAGAATTTGAACGCCATTAATGTTTGACACAAGCTCACTATCGTCGTCCTCATGAAGATTTGAGTAGAACGCTTGAATCAACGGAGGATTAATATAAGGATAGGTAAGATATAAGAAGTCAAGAAGTTGACATTCCTTAAGTATGTTTGCAGCGGGGGCGCATGATTCAAGATATTTACTTGTGGAAAAGCGAGGAGGAAGGATGTCACGCTTTTCGAATTTTGTTAAGAATCTAGTTAACTCGGTTTCAGAATTGAATTGTAAAATAGACCCATCTTGGTAAGGGAAATTTGGAGGAGGAGGAGCAGCTGAAGAAGATGCACCATGTCTACCTGAACGGGACGTTTAGTGTGTCTGCCCGACATTTTGAATAAGTAGAAATGGCCTTTGTAAGAAGCTTGAAAGATTTTTGAAATTTTGGGAGCTAAGATTGATGCTTGAGGGAAGAAATTGAAGGCATATGGTACCTATTTATAATGAGGAAGATGACATTTCATTTATGGTGAAAATCTGCAGAAATTTATGAGCTAAAACGGTCAGAAACGGTAAGAAAAATTTTCACTGACCGTTACACAATCGATTGTGGAATTGAAACAATCGATTGTTATGGAGTTTTGACTTGAACTCGGAACTGACAAAAATCGATTGTGGGAATCTGGCAGGACCCAAACGGTAACAAATATTTGAATTACTGACAAAAAGTAATCGATTGTTGAATAATGGTAATCGATTGTTGTGACACAGTGTGCACAGTGATTTTTTGACTCGGAAAATAATCAATTATATTTTCGAAACAATCGATTGTTTTAGGAAAGCAGTACTGAATGGCCTAGACGGTAATCGATTATACAGTAAAAAAATCGATTTTATAAAAAAAACTGCATAATAAGCATTAAATGTAAATAGTCGATTAGTGATACTTGCTAATCGATTGTCCGCACAGTAAACATGAGACATAAGAAAAAATAATCGATTATTTGCTGTAACAATCGATTGTTCTATGCCATTGCTTTATAATTCCCCCTACCTTTAGGGCGATACCTGCAAAAGAAAATTAGACGTCTCCGACGCTCAAGTTAGTAATTTGTAAAGAAATAATGACTTAGATCAATGTGGCCAAGTGAGAACGTGATCTCTTAAGAAGTGTGTCCTAAGGTGTTCTTAAGAGTGTTTTGGGTACTTACCTTTTCTCCAACGTCACCAATTACCTGTTCGAGAGGGTGATCTTTGATTTTCCTCCATTCGTTAGGCATTTTCGTTTCTTTCTCCAATTGTGGCGCTTCCTCCGATAATTGTTCCAAGATTTCATCTTGAATTTCCTTAGAAGTTTCCTCTTGTACTTTTTCTTGAGGACTTATTGAGTTTAAGATACCTGCAGGATCAGAACTAGAATCCTTTCTCGCCAAGCGAGCATTAGTTTCGGAAAACACAATATGAGGGGATTCCTCCACAGTTCCGGTTCTATTATTGAATACCCTATATGCTTTGCTACGTGAAGAATAACCAATAAAAATTCCTTCATCGGATTTGGCATCAAATTTTCCCAATTGATCTTTTCCATTGTTATGAATAAAGCATTTACAACCGAATACTCTAAAATGGGAGATATTTGGTTTCCTTCCCTTGTAGAGTTCATAAGGGGTTTTCATGAGTATTGTCCTTATGACTACTCTATTCAAAACGTAGCATGCGGTACTCACGGCATCCGCCCAAAAATGTTTGGGAATCTTAGCCTCATCGAGCATGGTTCTAGCCATCTCTTCGAGACACCTATTTTTCCTTTCCACCACCCCATTTTGTTGTGGTGTTCGTGGAGCGGAGAAGGTGTGCTCGATACCGAGTTCGTCACAAAAGTCCGCAAAGAGATTGTGATCAAACTCTCCCCATGATCACTTCTTATTGAAGTGACGGTTGTGTCCTTTTCGTTTTGAACATGTTTAAGAAAATATTTGAAATTATGAAAAGCTTCACTTTTATGAGCAAGAAATAGAGTCCATGTAAATCTAGAATAATCATCAACAATAACAAAAGCATAACGATTTCTATCAAGACTTTCAATGCGAGATGGTCCAAATAAGTCCATGTGAAGTAATTGCAAAGGTCTAGTAGTTGAAACAATATTTTTCGATTTAAAAGATGCTTTTGTTTGTTTACCTTTTTGACAAGAATCACAAATAGAGTCTTTTTCAAATTTCAAGTTTGGAAGACCAATAACTAAATTTTGTGAAACCAATTTGTTCAAAAGATGCATGTTGATGTGAGCTACTCTACGGTGCCATAACCACGTATCATCTTCTTTGCTCATAAGACAATCTACATATTCAGATGAAGAATTTTCGAGATCAACCATATAGATATTATCCATTCTAAATCCACGAAGAATAATTTTAAAATCGCTACGGCGAAAAACTAAGCATTCATTTGAATCAAATAAAACAAGATTTCCCTTGTCACATAATTGACTTATGCTCAAGAGATTATGTTTTAGACCCTTAACTAGCAATATATGCTTAATGGAAGAGGAGTCATCCTTACCGACCGATCCAATGCCGATAATTTTTCCTTTGTTGTTATCACCAAAAATAACGCTTCCTCCTTCCTTGTGTTCTAGTTGAAGGAACTTGGATTCGTCTCCAGTCATGTGCTTGGAGCATCCACTATCAAGGTACCAAAGTACACTTGACCCCTTCAAACACACCTACAAAACAGATTAATGAGTTTTAGGTACCATGCCATTTTGGGTCCTTGGGGGTTAGGCAAATCATAGTGATGTGATTGAGTGTTATGTCTATGTCGTGTAAAACAAGCAGAAGCAATATGTCCAATTCGTCTACAATAATGACAAACAACATTAGGATTATGCATTCGTCTAGGTTGATAGTAATTGGACGGACGAAATTCATTTACTCTATTCTTGACAATATGACTATTGCGCAATTCATGAAAATCATTTCTCCTACTATTTGTTCTAGGATATACATCATTTCTAGGATAGTTGTTTCTAGGTTGAAAGCCATTTCTAGGTGTTCTACAAGGTTCAAAATTTCTTCTAGTGTTTGACCTAGAGTATGCATTATTTCTAGAATGATTATTTCTAGGTTGCGATTGTTGAAAGCCATTTCTAGGTTTGTTATATCTAGGATGAGCGTTTGTTTTATTAATCCTAGGTTGAGCCTTAGGTTGTTGGGGGTTGGCTTCAACCTTTTCTTTAGGCTCATTCTCAAAGCCTATGCCATGCTTGGTCGACTTCAAATTAACAAGAACTTCATTCAAATTTTTATGAGAAGAATTAAACTTATCTAGGGTGCCCTTAAGTCTTTCTACCTCATTTTTGAGATGCATGCAAGAAGTACAATTTTTACTAGAGCTCTCGGGTTTGTCGGCGCTTCTCTTGCCGAAAAATTTGTTTTCTTTTTTCAACTTCTCATTTTCCAAAATCAGTTTTTCCAAAACCTTTTCTTTCAAAGAGAGTTGTTTTTCAAAATCTTTTTCTTTTAAAGAAGCATTTTCTTTATGCTTTTAACAGTTTTGGAAGCTTTAATAAATTCACTATACAACTCATCAAAAGCATTTTGCATTTCCTCAAGAGAATAGAAATTTTTGGAAGAAATTTGACATACCTCTTCTTGATTGTTTTCGTGAGCCATGAGACAAAGATTTGCGGCTTCGTCTTCTTCTTCCTCACTCGACTCGTCACCTGAGTCGCCTCCCCAAGATATGTATGCTCGCTGTTTCTTAAAGGGTTTCTTCTCCTTTTTGGCATTTGGACAATTTGATTTAATGTGCCCGGTTTCTCCGCACTCATAGCACTTTATTTGATCTCCTTGATTTTTGCCCTTTCGTTCATACTCTTTTCGCATGAACTTTTGAAATCTCTTAATAACGAGTCCGAACTCGTTGTCTCCGTCCTCATCATTTTGAGGTTGGCTTGTGCTTGCCTTGAGAGCGATATTTTGTTTCCTTTGATCATCAACAAGAGGGTTAAGTATAGTAGATTCATAAGTTTTAAGATTACCTCTTAATCCGTCGATGGTGACATTTGAAACGCAAATAGATTCTTGAATCGCATCGGCCTTGGATCGCCATGCCGGAGTGAGACTTCGGAGAATTTTTCGGACAAGTTCCTTATCCGTGAAGGTCTTCTTAAGAGCATGTAAATCATTAACGATTTTTGAAAATCGTTCGAACATCTCATCGACCTTTTCGCCTTCCTTCATGTGAAACAATTCATATGCATGGGTTAGGAAATCAAGTTTAGCTTCCCTTACCTGGTCCGTACCTTCGTACGTAATTTCCAACTTGTCCCACATTTGCTTCGCCGTTGTGCAACATGATATTTTCCTGTAATCATCAGCATTTACAGCACAATATAATAAATTAATGGCTTTAGCATTGTTTTGCACCTTTCGGATATCATCCGCATCGTATTCATCTTCGGACTTTGGAACATCTTTATTTTCAACCTTTTTGGTTGGAATTTGTTCTCCCTTCATTATAACCTTCCAAAGATGAAAACTATTTGATTGAACAAATATTCTCATCCTCTCCTTCCAGTACGTATAGTTTGTACCGTCGAATAGTGGTGGTCGGGTGGAGCATTGTCCTTCACCTATTCCTGCAAAAGAATCACGAGTAGAAGCCATGGATTGTTTCTCTCAAACGGTTAAGTCTTCAGAGAGTTAGGCTCTGATACCAATTTTTAGAAAATACGCTTAACGCTAGAGGGGGGGGGGGGTGAATAGCGTTATAATAAAAATTAGCGTAAACTTGCGGAATTTAAAAAATACAGGAAAGAAATAAGTGCGATAAGTAAATAAATAAGAACGAACGCACCGATGTATCCTGGTTCACCACAACCCGTGGCTAGTCCAGTCCCCGAGAGACTCTCTCGAGATTTCCACTAACACTGTTAAGCTTACGGGTGCTCAACAAACCTTTACAAACTGAGGACACAAGCCTCAACAACCTTTGCTCGAAGATACAACACTCCAAGACTTCAACCAAAGGAAACACAAGTTCCTTCTTACAATACAAGGGACTAACACTTCCCTTCAAGTGTATAAAACACTTAGCACTCACTTAAACAAGACTCTCTTAATAGAGTAGATATGAGTAAACAGATACGCTCAAGAACGCAACAACTTTCGTCAAGAATTTTGGCTCTCAAAACTTATGTAATGAATAGAAAGTGATGAACAATAGAGTATGCAAGCTATAGCAATAATATGATCAGTTTTTGTGTTTAGAAGACTGATTTGAAGCTGTATTTATAGTTGCAAAACCATGCATTACCGTTGCCTGATTGCCAATTAAGAATTGCTGATTTTACTCAGTGACAATCGATTGTCAAAATGCCACAATCGATTGTTTGCCAATCGTTCCAAAAATCATTTCCAGATTTTACGCCTAACAATCGATTATCTAAGATCAATAATCGATTACTGACAACGTTCAAAAAATCATTTCCAGATTTTACTTAAAACAATCGACTGTCAGAAATCTACAATCGATTACTTGGCAACGTTCAAAAAATCTTTTTCAGATTTTATTTAACACAATCGATTATTAGAAATCTATAATCGATTACCTGACGGTTTTTGAAAATATTTTGGCAACGGTCAATTACACAATTGATTATGCTATGAGAACAATCGATTATATATCAGTCTTTGAAAAATCAATTAGACACTGCCTTAATGCACTCGATTGCAAAGGTACACAATCGATTATTTTATGACTTTGAAAATGTCTGATAGACACTGCCTCAACACAATCGATTGTCATAAGTTCACAATCGATTATTTTGTAGCTTTGAAAAACTTTGATGTACACTGCCTCAACACAATCGATTGTCATAAGGTTCACAATCGATTGTCATGCAGATTTGAAAAATCTGATGCACACTGCCATAACACAATCGATTGTCATAAGTTCACAATCGATTGTCATGCAGCTGACTTAACATAATCGATTATCATAAGTACATAACCGATTATCTTAGTCCAGATTTTAGAGGCATGATTAAAAATCATTTTGACTAAAGTAAATATGCATGATTTAAAATTATTTTGCTTTAAATTAAATATGCATGATTTGATAAAAATGTTTTACGAGAGAAGCCAAGTCTTGAGTCAAGTTATCGGATCAAGATCACAATTAAAGAACGACTCATGTATAACTTTATATCTTTGCTTGATCTTGGTCTTGTGCTTGAATCTCGTTATATATCAATTGGCGCTTGTGCTTGGACCTCGTCATATGTCCATTGCGCATAGTTTGTCATTCATCAAAACCTACAAATATGAACACACGTTTTAGTATAGTGCCTTGAGAACGTGTTTCAACACTTTTTTGGCGGGGAGGATCTACATCAGACAGTTGAATTGGGATGGATGGGTATGGGTGCAAATTAAATTGGGCTGAGGGGAGAGTAATTAAAATGGCCCAATTGGCATTACTTAGAGCCTTTTCTTTTACTTATTTTCTCTCTTTTCCTCTTTATTTCTTTTTTGTAATTTTGTATTGTATTTTCTAATTTTGTAAAATAATAAAATCCCCATATATTTCAAAGCTAAAACTAATTAATTGCTAAAATTATTTAAACAAAACTATTTCATGAAAAATTCACTATAAAAATACAAAAATGAGCTATTTTTGTCATTTTTCTTCATATCCTATTCTAAAAAAAATTAACCTCTAATTAATCCTAAAAACATGAAATTAAATCCTAAATGCAAATGCCTATTTTTTTGTGTTTTATATGACTTAACATGCAAAAATAAAATACAATAATTATCAGAAAACGACACCAAAATGCATAAAAATTGTAAAAATAAAGAAAAATTATTTTGTTTGGATGTTTGGGAATAATTTTCTTACGGCAAAAATCACGTACTCACATAAGGTAATGATAATGCCCCGAAAGAAGTGGGGATCACCAAATAGTTGGAACGAAAATCTGAGCGCTCTGAATCGTCAACCTGTAAATCATTACCTACATCGAGATGGAAGACCCGGGCAAAAAGGGACGTCTGTACATTTGAATTGCACTGGTATGTAAAGCAATTGAAAGAAAAAATTATAAATGCTGAAACTAAAACTAAGCTGATAACTGAGAATTGGTAATCGATCACTAAAATGATAACTATTGAAACAAAAACTGAGATGATAACTGATAACTAAAATGATATATGATAACTGAATAGAACATAGGAAGTAAGGATACATATAGTCTCTCTTCTGAATGATGAACAACCTCTTTATTTGAATGTTAAACTACGGCCTCCAAATATATATATGTGCACAAATGCGGCCTCGGGCCCAAGTATACGTATACATGACCGCGACCCCAGACCCAAAGATGCATAAAGCATAAACAACAACCTCAGGCACAAATACTGGTGTTGAATATTCAGGGATTTAAAATTAAAAACTGAGAATCATAATGCAATATATGATAGTGAAATACTGAATCACAATGAGTTACATGATACTGAATACTGGATCACACTGAGTTACATAATCCAAGAATACTGAATTGGACATGACTGAGAAACGTATTTTTTGACTGGTTATGAAAACTGAAACTTCATCTATTTATGGCATACTGAGTAACCTATTATAAGACTCGGGGGCATCAAAACAAAGTCTATATTGAATACACACTGAGCTCACAACGTTAAAAATAAAAATCATGAACGAGTTATGAAGCTAGAGAATAGAAGTTCTACAACAATTCAAGGAACCAGGCTAAACTTATTTCTAAGGAAATTAATAACGTAGTACAAGAAGTTACATAGAGTAGGGAGAATCATTAACATTCCCAAACATAGTGAGTTAGCCTCACATACCTTAAATTCCTGCTCTTAAGCGTAATATAATATTTGCCAACCCTTTCAAATTTAATCTATATCAATACAAGTCAAAGAGATTCCATATTAGAGGTAACACTCATATTTTGGTTACTTCGGCATTTTCTCAAACACTTGGTGGTATGAAGCTTCACTGTCCTTGTCTCTACAATCAATAACCCATTATCTTGCTCCTAGATAAATTCTAAAGTCCCAAATGGTTATAATCAACATCATTATTTATCACCCATAAGATAAAAAACACCACCAATAGCAACAACAACATCCCAGTACCCTACCCCGAGGGACAGAGAGGCTGTTTCCATGAGACCCTAGGTTCAAGCGAGCAACATGAAACAAGAAACAACATATTAGTACTATCAATAGGATCATAATAAAATAATACAAAATACATAACATAAAATAACAAAAATATCAGCAATATAAGAAATGTATGAAATACGAAAAGTATGGAAGGTATACTAATATTCAACAGATAAAGCCCTGCAAAAGTAAACAATACCCTTAAACAATAATCAACAATCCACATCCCAAACCTATAACCTTTCATGATTTTCTATTAAATTCATCAACTCATATATCATGAACTAGAGTCTATAATCATTAATCCAATGCTAGAATCAATTAGAAGGTGAAGACATTACTGTTTTGAAGTTCAATCCACTTGAATTCGAGTTCTAGGGTTCCTTCTTTCAACAATGATGTCCCAATAGAATATCTAATAGTATGGAGGGTTTACCTATGTTAATAAGACGTTGTGAAATTGCAATTAACTTAGAATCACCGTTAGAACTTACCTTGGATGGTGGAGATACCCTTAAAGAGTTTTAAGAGCTCCCCTTTCTAGAGCAATTTTTTGTATTTTGGCGGCGTGGAGGATGAAATAGGGATTTAAAATGACCCCCTAAGTGAGCTCCCTACTCACCTGTAGGCCTGACTGTGCAAAATGGGAGCAATACTGCCACAAGTGTGTGGCCTCGCACGGGATGCGCATCGGGCGCACATATTGTGCACTATACTGTAAAGTGTATATAACGCTTTGCACATATATCCGTTTTGGATCCATAATATATAGTTGTAAATATATTTCAAAGACCAACAATTTTTATGTTTTGAGTTTATCCAAATTCCTTACACATTTGCACTAAAATTTGATGCAAGACTGACTATTTGTAAACTTAGTAGATTTTATCGAATCTTGTACACCTCACTCTTTGTCTTGACCTACAATAAATATTTTACCCATACTCATCCCGTTAGGACTTATTATGTCTAGAATATAAAATTACTACGATTTAACAAATCCACACCAATCCGGATGTACGGGTTGTTACAAAAACTGTATAAACTGAATACTTTTCTCAAAGACAGTCATGTTATCTCACATCAATTTTTATACTCAACTTTGTTCATTTATTTCAGTTCGATGTGTGCTAGTATTACCATTCCATATAAAATGCCACTATGTGCTAAGGTTCATACTTAACTTTTTAATATATTGGTGTAAAGCCACATACTTAAATCTTATTTACTCTCAGAAGCTAGCAGTCGTACGCGAACTCTCACCATCAACAAGTTTTGCACATGTAGTGCCATCACTATAATTATACTTAATGCATTTGAATTAATCATTCTTATGCCACAACCACACATATAGCATCATTTTCACGATATCACTAATACTATCAAATCCCTTCAAGAGGCATTAGGTTGAAAACTACACTTTCCTCAAATATATTTCACCATACAGTCCAATAATCTAGATGTGGATAGTTTATTACACCTATTACAGTACCCTTAAATTGTTTTCTCTCCTTCCCAAATTCATTATGGGTGATTGTATCCACAAACTCGAATGTTGAATAATTTGCTTTTAAACAAAAATCATATCCTATATCACTTTACCATTCATTTGGAGTCTTTAACGTTCATAAATTTGACTAAATATCTACTTAATTTTTTTGGAAGGTATTCCTTTGTAACCTGTGTGATCCCCAAATTTATAACCAACCATTTCTCAAAATAAAATCAATGCATACAACGGCTCATGTACTGAGTGCCAATCTCATATATTTTGTTAAAAGAATCTCAGGGAAAATGCATAAAAAACCCCTAACCTATACCTAGATTTTCAACTACACACTTTTTCTTGCAGGAATTCTATTAACCTCTAAACTTATTTTATATGGAATTATTTGTACTCTTAATGCTGACAAACAAACTCTTGGCAAGTGGTGAACTACACGCTCCTCCACATGTATTTTTAGTACTTTTTTTGGTTCTTTTTTCTTTTTCTTACGCTTTTTACTTATTTCTTATTGTTGTCATTATATTTTGGTTATTTCATTATCTTTCTTTTTGTTTTGGTCACCGGCGATATAAAATAGTGGTCGTCGAAATTTCACAAATACCATTTTTTTCAATGACAGATTTTTATCCCGATCTAAGTATTTTTATATATATATATAAATTTTTCTTGAAAGTGTAATTTATGTGTGGGAGGAAGAGCAAAAGAAATAAAAATGCATTTAAGCTGAGAAAATTTTTTTCAGTTAAAATTTTAATACATCATTTTTTTCTGGCGTGGGAAGGTTTTTCAATGATGAATTTTCCCCCCAAATCTGAGTGTATTTTGATTTACTTATGAATATATCTTTTTGAGAGTTTAATTTGTGTGTGAAAAGAAAAATAGAAGAAAAACGGCCAGAAAAAGTTGTCGGTGAATGAATATCCACCAGAATTAGTGAAGAAACGAAAAAAAATAAAATAAAAAAGACAAAGAAAAAGGAAAAGGAAAAGAAAAACGAAAGTAAGAAAAAATGGTAAAAAAGAATAAAATAATCTAAAAATTATTTTTTCTTGCTTTTAACTCTCATTTGGGAGAGTGAAATACACATACTCTGACACGTCAGCTTTAAGGGTGTAGATAATTCTATTTAAAATAAGTTTATGGGGGAGGGGGTAATAGGATTCCCACAAGGAAAAAGTGTGTAGTTAGAAATACATGTATAGATCAGGGGGTACTTATGCATTTTTTCAAAATCTCAAGTCAACTATCTCCTTACAACGGAGGATATGCATGTGCTACCCATCGCGAAAAAGGGACATCCCAAGTTTAAACTCAATATAACTTAACATACAGGTAAGAGTGAAAGAAGGGAAAATATCCTAAATGTTTATATCCTCAAGGTCATGAGTATAGACGTCTACATACCCATAAACAAGACTCTACGAAACACTGCTCCATAACCTAGGACTTAAAGCCTAGGCTCTGATACCAACTTTGTCACGTCCCAAACTACTCCTTATACGTGACTGAAACCTAGCTAATACCACCCGCCAGGCGAACCATACTTTCATACCTTACCCATACATTTGCAGTATTTGATTAATTAAATAAGTAATATAAGTAATCTTATAATTAATTATGAACAATTAATATCTGAAATATTAAATTGAGACTCTAGCCCAACTCCCACGGTAGAGCATAGAGCATATAAGAGAATTACAAAAGACCTTATATAAATAAATGATAAAGACTCTTTTGGCTACCTCCACAAACAACGCGGTGGCTCACTTCAACAACTGAATCAACTTCAGTGAACTCGTCGGCTACTAGCTCCATTTCATCAATGGTATTTGCATAGTGTCACGACCCCAACCAGGTCATGATGGCACCCAGTACACTATTCGGCAAGCTCAACCATTTTCAATATTTAACCCATTTGATAAACAATGATAGAAAAATAAAATAGTGAATCCTTAAACCATTTAAGTCAAGATCAGGAAAATACTGATGAAAGTACTGAAGTTTAAGCAAATACATAATATAGCCCAACCATGGACCCGGTGTCACGAACATGAGTCTCTAAATACAGAATGTCACCCTACTACAAAGTTTGTCTAAAATCTGATAATGCGAAAATAAAAGATAGGGATAGGGGGAGAGATCAACGGCTGTGAACGCCATGCAGCTACCTCGACACTCCCGGAAGCTAATATGCTGATTACTGAATCTACTCAGCCTGGCAAGAACCTGGATCTGCACACAAGGTGCAGGAAGTAAAGTGAGTACTCCGACCTAGTGAGTAACAAACATAACTACAGTATGAAAGTAAGAAAACACAGAAAATGCACAAAGTACTCTATATCTAGCAGTTTAGATCCACATAACTGAAAGCAGTAACCAACAAGTAATACAGTCAAGGAATAATGCATGAATAGATGCAACACATATAACGGTACACTCTAGTACCCGCTGCGGCGTGCATCCCACTCCACTTATTTGACATCGACGGCGCTCATTGAGGGTGTATACAGACTCCGGAGGGGCTCCTACAGCCCAAGCGCTATATCAGCCATGTCGTGGCATCAAATAGGCTCTCGACCTCAATATCAATATATCATCGCTCTGGCGTGCAGCCCTATCCATATCGAAGGAAACATCCTCACTATCAGGTACTCGACCCATGTTAGTCAAATAAGTTGATAGCCAATCGGGCATGACATACTATAGGGATCTCAACCCTCATATCCTTTTCCATTTAATATTCTTGTATAAAACACAGTTAATATATTGTTTTTAACAGTTTAAAGCGTGACTGAGAGTATATGTTCTGCACACAAGTGAGGAAAACACATAAGGATCCCCTAAGGATTCTACAGGTCGGCACAAGGCCCCAAACACGGCAATAAGCCCAATTCACAGTGATAAAATATACGTATCAATCGCCAATATAGTAGAAATTAACACTCGGGATGGACAAAGCTGAATCCCCAACAATAAACGACCCCGCACTCATCGTGAAATGCGTGTCATGCCTCAATATAGCATTACGATGTGAATGTCCGGGGGTTCAAACCCTCAGAGCAACATTTAAATCTATTACTCATCTCTAGATGGCCAAAGACTAGCTCGTAATGCCCTTTCCTCTCGAATCGACCTTCTCTCACATCGAATCTGACCAAAACCACAATGAATGCATTGAAATAGGCTAAGGTAATATAACCCAATCGAAAAGATTAAGAAAATATCAAAAATCACAAAATTGGCAAAACTCGAGCCTGGGCTCACTTCTCGGAAGTCCAAAATTTGTACACGAAAAAGTTCCTTATCTCGCCAAGATTCTATACATGTAAAATTTATCAAAATCGGAGTGCAAATGCTCCGTCAAATCCCAATTTCTCACTCAAAAACCCAAGCCCTAACTCTTCCCTTTTTAATCAAATTCCATGAATTTAGGTGTTGAAATCACAATTAGATGATGTTTCTAGGCCATAGGACTTACCTCCAATTGATTCCCTGTCAAAACCCTCTTAAAATCTCGTCAAAATATCCCAGGGTTGCTTAACAATGGTGGAAAATAAACTTGGTTCTCGTACGAAAAGACCTTGAAACATTTTGCCCAGGTAAAAAATAACGCTATGCGATCGCATCACTCTTATAGCGGTAGCATAGCACAAAAATCCAACCTCCCAAAATCCTCTTATGCGATCGCACAACTGCCCCTGTGATCACAGAGCACATCCTCCCACACCAATGTGATTGCACTCCAAGCTCCGTGTTCGCATAGAACAAAATGCTACCAGGGACGCAGTCCCATTACACTACGCGATCGCAACACCACGAATGCGAATGCACTGACCAACTTTCCAAACCTATGCGATCACACATCCTCTTACGTGATCGCATAGAATAAATCTGAACCCCTTCCAAGACCTCCTATGTGATCGCAATGCTCCCTATGCGATCGCATAGAGAATAACCTGCAACACTTCTGCTATTTTTTTGCAACTTCCATAAGCCAAGATTGGTCCGATTGACAACCCGAAAACACTCCGAGGCCCCCAGGACCTCAACCAAAAGTACATATATGATCTATTACTTTATTCAAACTTCTGCAAACCATCAAAAATTACCGTTAACACCAAAATCATCAAATTTAACCAAATCAAAGCCTAAGTTTATCAAATTCTTCGAAAGTGACATTCGGTCAAAATCCCGACCTAACGACCTCCGATTCAACTGAAAATTTTCAAACATATCACAAAAAACTTAATGATACTATTGCAACTCTCGGAATTCCATTCTGACCCTCAAATCAAAATCTCACCTATCATTCAGATATCCCCAAAATGCTAACTTTGCCAATTCAAGCCTAATTCTACACTGAACCTCCAAAATTACTTCCGATTGTGCTCCTAAGCCTCAAATCATCCCCCGAAGCTAACCGAATCGTCGAAAATCACATCCGAGCCCTCTAACTCACAAGTCAACTTCTAGTTGACTTTTCCAAACTAACTAACCTTTCCTTAAAGAGGCTAACTGTCCCATTTCCTACCAAATCCAATTCGAATCCAACACATATAATAAATCATAAAGAAGCAATAAACGGAGAAAACAGGACGGAAACACATGAGACGACGGGTCAGGTCGTCACATCCTCCCCAACTAAAACAAATGCTCGTCTCGAGTGGGTCAAGAACATACATGAAGTCTCAAATAGGTGATGGTATCTTCTCTGCATCTCCTGTTCGGTCTCCTAAGTGGCCTCCTCCACGGGCCGACCTCTCCACTCTACCTTCACCGAATCTATATCCTTTGATCTCAATTTCTGAACCTGACAAAAACAGCCACTAGCTCCACATCATAAGTCAAATCTTCATCCAACTGAACCGTGTTGAAGTCCAAAACATGAGACGGGTCCCTAACATACTTTCAGAGTATGGAAACATGGAATACCGGATGAACGCCCGACAAGCTTGGTGGCAAAGAAAGCACATAGGCCACCTCCCCAATCCTCCCATGCACCTCAAAAGGTCCAATGAATCGGGGACTCAGATTCCCTTTCTTTCCAAACCTCATCACCCCCTTCATGGGTGAAACGTTCAGAAAGACCTTCTCACCCACAGAGTAAGATACATCTCGAACCTTTCGGTCTGCATAACTCTTCTGACGCGACTGGAATGTGCAAAGTCTCTCCTGAATAACCTTCACTTTCTCTAAGGCATCCTGTACAAAATCTGTCCCCAACAACCTAGCCTCGCCGAGCTCAAAACAACTGACAAGAGATCTACCCCATCTCCCACATAAGGCCTCATACGGCGCCATCTGAATGCTAGAATGATAACTGTTGTTGTAGGAAAAATTTGCAAGAGGTAGAAACTCATCCCAAGAACCTCCGAAATAAATCACACAGGCACACGACATGTCCTCTAATACCTGAATGGTACACCGAGTTCCAGCATATGTATACTGGAAGTTTATACATATCTGCTCCAATCTTCAGTATATTATGTGGAAACTTTTTGCGTGCTGGAGTTCCAACATAATAAGCTGGAAGTTCATACACAGCTGCATCGATCTTCAGTATATTATGTTGGAACTTTCTGTGTTACAGCAAAATAGTGGCTATTTTTAAATGACTTTGCAAACATTACTAGTTTTGAGTGATCAATCTGAAAACTGACTAGCCCGTACAATTTTTACTATTACTCGTGTTCCCTAGTTAAAATAGCATGGTCTAGAATTTATTTAGTGGTCATTCAAAAAGAGCCAGCATTTACTAAGTGAATAAAAAATATTCACCATTTTGCTGCAACGGATATCGGTCCAGCATAATATACTGGAATTCAGTGCACCTGTGTATGAACTTCCAGCATATTATGCTGGACATGTATACTTTGTTGGCTCAAGTATAATATACTGGAGATTGCATCATCGATACTCTAAACTCCAGTATATTATGCTGGACCAGTATATTATACTGGAACTCCAGTATATTATGCTGGATTATCTTTTCGTATTTTGAGTAGTGTTTTCATTTAGATTTATCTTTACATAAAAAGTGACTAAATTTTGATTACCTTTAAAACTATGGTTATTTTGGAATGACCACTTGTAAATTTAGCTACTCTTGAATTTCTCCCTGTCCCCTAGGCCTTAACCATTAAGATTAAGCCCAAGTCCAACCCAACTAAGGACCTTAGGTTTTACTGTTTTAAAAATTCCCCGTTTTCCCTGTTTGCTTGAAACTTGAAAGCTCCTGAAACTTTTCCTACCTCTTTATTGCAGTGATTATAAAGTGAGATTGAATTGTAAAATTTCAATGCTTTGGTTACCTAGTAAAATCAAATAGATTTTGGAAAAAATTGAATAGCTTGGCTACGGTAGTCTACGAAATCAAAATTTATATGCAAACTATTTACCTTTTGAAGGTAGTTTTTCTCATGGGGCTTCAACTGACAGAAACATAAGCAATTACTCTAGCCTCATGCATCAATACACATCCAATCCTGACTATTGAAGCATCACAATACACGGTGTGAGAACCAGAAGCTGATGGCAAGACCAATAGTGAGCTCTGTTCAAAGCTGTCTTGAGCTTCTGAAAGCTCTCCTCGCACTCGTCCGACCATACAAACGGAGCACCCTTATGCGTCAACTTGGTCAAGGACGAGGCAATACATGAGAAACCCTGAACGAACCAGCGATAATAACTTGCCAAACCGAGTAAACTACGAATCTCTGTAGCCGAGGACGGTCTAGGCCAACTTTGAACCGCCTCAATCTTCTTTGGATGAACTTGAATATCATCACTAGACACCACGTGTCCCAAGAAGGCCACGGAACTAAGCTAAAAATCACACTTGGAGAACTTGGCATACAACTTCTCCTCCCTCAATCTTTGTAATACCACTCGCAAATGCTCTTCATGCTCCCTATGCAAGTCTACCAGAATATCATCAATGAATGTAATATCAAACAAATCCAGATAGGGTCGAAATACACTGTTCATCAAATGCATGAACGCTGCTGGTGCATTAGTCGGCCCGAAAGACATAACCAGAAACTTGTAGTGACCATACCTAGTCCTGGAGGCAGTCTTAAGAATATCTGAATCCTTGATCTTCAACTAGTGATAACCCGAACGGAGATCAATCTTAGAAAACACCCTCGCTCCCTAAATCTGGTCGAATAAATCATCAATCCGAGGCAGAGGATACTTTTTCTTCACTGTTACTTTGTTCAACTGCCTATAGTCAATGTACATTCTCATTGTGCCATCTTTCTTCTTCACAAATAACACAGGTGCACCCCACGGTGACACACTAGGCCGAATAAATCCCTTTTCTAAGAGTTCCTGAAGCTGATCTTTCAATTCTTTTAATTCCGTTGGTGCTATACGTATGGCGGAATGTAAATGGGCTTCGTGCCAGGCACCAGGTCAATACTTGTCCGAGGGCATACGTGGTAGGTCTGCAGGAATACATAAGGGAAATCCCTCACGAAGGGAACAACATCTATACCGGGAGCCTCAGCTCGAACATCACGCATGAAGGCCAAATATGATAGACAACCCTTTCAAACCATACGCTGGGCTTTCAATAAAGATATGACCTTAGTAGGGACATAGTCAGTCACACCACGCCACTCGATCCTCGGAAAACCCGGCATAGTCAAGGTGACTGTATTTGTAAGACAGTCTAGAATAGCATGGCACTGAGATAACCATTCCATGCCCAGAATAACATCGAATCTACCATGCTCAAAAGCAATAAATCAACTCGAGTCTCCAGACCCCTAATAGTAACAAGACAGGACGGAGACACATGGTCTACAACAATAATATCGCCCACCAGGGTAGGTACGTGCATAGGTAAATAAAGACACCCTCGGGTTGTACCCAAATGATGAGCAAAATATTATGACACATAAGAATAGGTAGAACCAGAATCAAATAAGACAGAGGCATCTCTGTGGCAGACTGAAATAATACCTGTGATAATAGCATTTGATGCAAGGGCATCTGTCCAGCGTGCGATAGCATAAAATCAAGCCCGCCGTCCGCTTGATCGGCCTCCGCCTCTGTGGAAACCCCTGGCTGCTTGGCCCCCACCCCTCTCTGACTGGGCGGGTGCTAAAGAAATCGGAGCAGAAGGCGAGGGCTGATCCCTCTGCTGAGACTGACTACCAAGACGTCGAGGAAACTGCCTCCTCATATGGCCAAACTTGCCACACTCGAAGCAAATACCAGATGTTGGAGAAAGGGATTGAAGGAAACCCCTCGCACCAGAATGAACAACCGATGCGCTCTGTCCAGAACAACCCTGAGCCGAAGGGGCATATGATGAGCTCTGAGGTGGGAGGGTAATAAGTGAAGACTGGCCCTGCTGGAATCCCTGATGACCACGGCCTCAAGATGCCCCATGATACTCAGGATGAGCCTACTGATGAGGCCTAAAAGAATGACCTTTGCTCTAGTGAACCTAGCCCCTAGATGGAGGAACACTGAAGCTACCCGATCCCCGATGCCTCTTGGACTCCTTCTCCACTCTATCTTGACAACGAGCCGTCTCAATATCACGAGCAATATCCACTGCATCCTCAAAGGTATGACGCAGAATCCTCTCTCGGGTCATCAAAATACGGACGTGATAGATAAGTCTGTCCAAAAACATCCTAATCCTCTATCGATTAGTCAGGACCATCCATGGAGCATAACGATCCAAATCCAAAAATCTCACCTCATACTGTGACATAGTCTTATCTCCCTAACAAAGCCACTCAAACTGTCTCAGCAGCTCCTCCCTCTGAGACTGCCTTACCCACTTCTCCAAGAAGGGACTGGAGACCTCCTACCATGACAAAGGCGTTGCACCTATCGGCCTACGCCACTCATATGCCTCCCACCAAGTAAAGGCTACTCCAGAAAACTGAAAAGTGGCAAATGATACCCCGCTCGACTACAAGATCCCTGATGTGCGAAGCATACATCGACACTTGTCGAAACATCCCCGGGCATCCTCGCCTGAAAAACCACTAAAAGTAGGAGGTGAGAGCCTACTTAACCTCTTACGACGACGTTGCTCATCATCTGGCATAGCTGGAACCATATCATCCTGAACTGGTGCAACCGGCAGAACTGGGGCAACTTGCTGAACTGGTGGTGCCTCGGGTGTCTGCATATCCTACACTACCTGCCTAGGCGTGCGAGCAGCGGAGGTCTGATGTCCTCCCCCGGCTTGCGAAGTAGCTGCTGCAATGGTGGCTAAAAGTTCCTGAGCCAGGCCAGTGCAAACAGATAGAATCTGAGCTATGGCCTCCTGAAGACCCGGAATCACAATTGGCATAGCTAGTGCTAAACACGTACTACTAGAGTCTCTACAGCTGGAGCCTGATCCTGAGCCGGGGCAACTGGCGGGTCAACAGGTGCTTCCCCCTCGGCTCTGCCTCGGCCACGACTTCGACCATGACCGTGTCCACTAGCTCTGGTGGCCTCAGTAGGTGGTACATGTGGTCGTACGCACGTCCGGTAGCACGGGTTCTCGCCATCTGCGAGAGATAAGAATAACATAATTTAGTTCTCGGATCAACAAAGTCGCACGATAAGAATTCCAAGAATATGAAGTTTCCTAAATGTTCTGCAGCCTCCCGATGATAAGTACAGACGTCTCCATACTGATCTGCGAGACTCTACTAAACCGGCTCATGACTCGCGAGACCAAGTAACCTAGGATCTGATACCAACTTGTCATGACCCCAATCCTGTCATGATGGCACCCAGAACACTACTAGTCGTGCCCGACCATTTGCAATATTTAACCCATTTGATAAACAGTGATAGAAAAATATAACAGTGAATCCTTAAATCATTTAAGTTAAGATCAGGAAAATACTGATGAATGTACTGAATTTTAACAAAATACAGAATATAGCCCAACCATGGACCCGGTGTCACGAACATGAGCCTTAAAATACAGAGTGTCACCCTACAACAAAGTTTGTCTAAAATATGATGATGCGGAAATAAAAGATAGGGATAGGGGGAGAGATCAACGACTGTGAATGCCATGCAACTACCTCGATACTCCCGGAAGCTAATCTGCTGATCACTAAATCTACTCAGCCTGGGAAGAACCTAGATCTGCACGCAAGGTAAAAGGAGTAAAGTGAGTACTCCGACCCAGTGAGTAATAAAAATAACTACAGTCTGAAAGTAAGAAAATGCAGAAAATGCACAATGTAATCTATATCTAGCAGTTTAGATCCACATAAGTGAAAAAAGTAACCAAAAAGTAATACAGTCAAGGAATAATGCATGAAAAGATGCAACACATATAACGATACACTCTAGTACCCGCTGCGGCATGCAGCCCGCTCCACTTATTTAACATCGACGACGCTCATTGGGGGTGTATACATACTCCGAAGGGGCTCCTACAACCCTAGTGCAGTATCAGCCATGTAGTGGCATCAAACAGGATCTCGGCCTCAATATTAATATATCATCGCCGAGGGGTGCAGCCCGATCCATATCAAAGGAAACATCATCACTATCGGGTCCTCGACCCATCTCTGTCAAATAAGTTCACACCAATTGGGCATGGCATACTATCGGATCTCAGCCCTCATATCTTTTTACATTTAATATTCATGTATAAAATACAATTATTATATTATTTTTAACAGTTAAAAGCACGACTGAGAGTATATGTTATGCACATAAGTGAGGAAAACACATAAGGATCCCTTAAGGATTCTACAAGTTGGCACAAGGCCCCAAACACAGCAATAAGCCCAATTCTTAGTGATAAAGTATGCATCTCAATCACCAATATAGTAGAAATTAACACTCAGGATGGACCAAGTCTCAATCCCTAACAGTAAACGACCCCGCACTCATCGTGGAATGCGTATCACGCCTCAATATAGCGTTACGATGTGGAAGTCCGGGGTTTCAAACCCTCAAATCTTGCCAAAACCACAACGAATACATTTCAATTGGCTAAGGGAATATAACCCAATCGAAAAGACTCAAAAATCACAAAATTGACAAAACCCGAGCCCCGGGCCCACTTCTCAAAAGTCAAAAATTGTTATACCAAAATGTTCCTTATCTCGCCACGAGTATATACGTGTAAAGTTTATCAAAATAGGAGTCCAAATGCTCCCTCAAATCCTAATTTCTCATTCAAAAACCCAAGCCATACATCTTCCCTTTTTAATCAAATTCCATGAATTTAGGTGTTGAAATCACAATTAGATGATGCTTCTAGGCAATAGGACTTAGCTCCAATTGATTCCCAGTTAAAACCCTCTTAAAATCTCGTCAAAAACTCTCAAGGTCGCTTAACAATGGTGGAAAAGAAAATTGGTTCGTGGATGAAAAGACCTTAAAACATTTTGCCCAGGTATAAAATAACCCTATGCGATCGCATCACTCACATTGCGATAGCATAGCACAGAATGCAACCTCCCAAAATCCTCTCATGGGATCGCAGAGCACATCCTCCCACACCTATGTGATCGTGCTCCAAGATCCACGTTCGCATAGAACAAAATGCTACCAGGGACCTCATGTCCCATTACACTATGTGATCGCAACACCACGAGAGCGAACGCACTGACCAACTTTCCAAACCTACGCGATCGCACATCCTCTTACGCGATCGCATAGAAAAAATCTGAACCCCTTCCAAGACCTCCTATGAGATCGCAATTCTCCCTATGCGATCGCATAGAGAAAAAGCTCTAAAACACTTCTTTTATTTTTCTGCAACTTGCACAAGCCAAGACTGGTCCGATTGACCACTCGAAAATACCCGAGGCCCCTGGGACCTCAACCAAAAGTACAGGTTTGATCTATTACCTTATTCAAACTTTCTCAAACCATCAAAATATCATTGCTAACACCAAAATCATCAAATTTTACCAAATCAAAGCCTAAGTTTATCAAATTCTTCCGAAACTCACATTCAATCAAAAACCCGATCTAACCACCTCCTATTCAACTAAAATTTTGCACACACATCACAAATCACCTAACAAAGCTACTTAAATTCTCGGAATTCCATTCCGACCCTCGGATAAAAATCTCACTTATCAACCAGATATCACCAAAATGCTAACTTCACCAATTCAAGCCTAATTCTACACTGAATCTCCAAAATTACTTCTGATTGCGCTCCTAAGCCTCAAGTCATCCACTGAAGCAAACCGAATCGTCGGAAATCACATTCGATCCCTCTAACTCACAAGTCAACTTTTGGTTGACTTTTCCAAACTAACATTTCCTTAAAGATGCTAAATGTCCCATTTCCTACCAAATCCAATCGAATCAGCTCAAACTCATCTATCACATAAAATTAATCATAAAGAAGCAATAAACGGGGAAAACGGAGCGGGAACACATGAGATGACGAGTCAGGTCGTCACACATAGACATGCAGGCACGGAGTGCATTATGAGTAAATATAACCCAGTAAGATCCTCGATCCGCTACTCTGAATACCTCCGAACCAATTGTTAGAAAATATAAACGCACAATGGGCGCAGAAATAATATGAACAGAGATTTTTTTATCACATAATTACTCTATAAGGTCAAAATAATTATTGAACAACAACACTATATACCTCAGCACAAATCTACAATAAGGACTTGTCATTAACGGCAGTGCAAAAAATTAACCAGACACCCCAACGAGTACACAATGCCACAAAAGTATTACGACGACATACACAATGCCCCAAATCTATCACGACAGCATACACAATGCTGCAAATCTATTATGACGGCACATACAATGCCCCAAAAATATTACAGCGGCATATACAATGCCTAAAATATGTTATGGCAGCATAAACAATGCCCTAAAATATATCACGGCGGCATACACAATGCCATAAACTATATCACATCGACAAACATAATGCCCCAAATCTATCACAGCGACATATACAATTCCCTAAATCTATCACGACGGCATACACAATGTTCCAAAATATATCACGGTGGTATGCATAATATCCCAAATCTATCACGGCGGCATATACAATGCCCCAAATCTATTATGGCGGTATACACAACCAAATCTGTCATCTCAACATACACAATGCCCCAAATATATTATGGTAACAATGCCCCAAGTATTATGCACACAACCGTATCAAACTCAACATCATGGCTCGCAGCCGTATCAGAGTATAAAACTCAACATCATGGCTCACAACCATATTAACGTATCAAACTCAACATCATGGCTCATAGCCGTATCATGACATCAAATAATTTATATAATAATAATAATAATAATAATAATAATAATAATAATAATAATAATAATAATAATAATATATTTACAGCTAATCTAAGACCACCAATTCTACTAAGCTCTTGCTTGTCACAACACGTGGACCAGACATGGAAAATACATTATTAAAATAGGTTTTAAAAAATCAAGCATCAAAGCTTAAATCTTACTAATTTCGCTGACGAGAAGTTTTTAAATCTTGTAACGCCGAGAATATCAACCAAACGGCCTCCAATGGTCTCACTTTGGTTATGATCTCTTCCCCAAACCTTTTTTTTACTTCAATTGTGATTGCCGCCTCCCAGAACGTTGTTTCCTTTGGTTAAAATTTATTTATTCATTTTAAAATTTATTTATAAGACCAAAATTACTCATTTTCCTACACCTTAGGTCTTTATACATGGCCAATAAAAAAATATACGTATTTAGCCCACTTCTTTACCATTAGTCATTGTCTATGTTATTTTATTATCCAATTTAATATGTATATTAGTTAGTTAGGTTCACTAATCATTTAATAAATTTTATAACTCTGTAAATTAATAAGTATCCATACAAATTTCGGTTGCATTGTTATATATATACATCGAGTTCCAGCATATGTATACTGAAAGTTTATATACATCTGCTTCAATCTTCAGTATATTATGTGGAAACTTTTCGCGTGCTGGAGTTTCAGCATAATAAGCTGGAATTTCATACACAGGTGCACCGATCTTCAGTATATTATGTTGGAACTTTCTGTGTTACAGCAAAATAATGGCTATTTTAAATGATTGTTCAAACATTACTATTTTTGAATGATCAATCCGAAAACTGACTAGCCCGTACTATTTTTACTATTACCCGTGTTCCATAGTTAAAATAGCATGGTCTAGCAAGTTTTCGGACCGGTCATTCAAAAATAACCAGCATTTACCAAGTCAACAAAAAATACTCACTATTTTACTGCAACAGATATCGGTCCAGCATAATATACTGGAGTTCGCTGCACCTGTGTATGAACTTCCAGCATATTATGCTGGACCGGTATACTTTGTTGGCTCAAGTATAATATACTGAAGACTGGAGCACCGATACTTTAAACTCCAGCATATTATGATGGACCAATATATTATACTGGAACTTCAGTATATTATGCTGGATTATTTTTCGAAGTTTGAGCATTGTCTTCGTTTAAATTTATCTTTACATAAAAAGTGACTAAATTTTAATTACTTTTAAAATTATAATTATTTTTAAATGACCACTAGTAAATTTAGCTACTTTTGAATTTCTCACTGTCCCTTAGGCCTTAACCAGTAAGATTAAGTCTAAGTCCAACCCAACTAAGGACCTTAGATTTTACTGTTTTATAAATTCCCCATTTTCCCTGTTTCCTTGAAACTTGAAAGCTCCTGAAGCATTTTCTACCTCTCTATTGCAGTGATTATAAAGTGAGATTACAACAACAACAACAACAACAACTATCCAGTATACTCCCATCAGGTGGGGTCTGGGGAGGGTAATCTGTAGACGAGCCTTACCCCTGCCCGAAAGGGCAGAGAGACTGCTTTCAATCGACCCTCGGCGAGTAGAGTAAAAATGGGAAAGCTGCATTAAGAAACAGAGATAAAATTAGAAACACAAGCAAGACAAAATCAAATAATAAAGCATAGATACTCCCACAAAAGTAACGTAAATAGTTATGCAAACATAAGCAACATAAATACAGTCGCATGTAGTAATATCAAGCAGGAACTACAATACTAAAACACTAATCACCTATGAGCCCCTAACCTACAATCTTGATTCTAGACCTCCAGACTCCCCTATCAAGAGTCATGCCCTCGGTAACCTGCATTCTGGCCATGTCCTGCCTAATCACCTCTCCCCAATGCTTCTTAGGCCCCCCTCTCCCTCGCCGACCACCAACAATCTCCAACCGCTCGCAGCTCCTCACCGGGACATCGGAGCCCCTCCTCCTAACATGCCCGAACCACCTCAGCCTCGCTTCCCGCATCTTTTCGTCCACCGGGGCCACCCCTACCTTCTGTCGAATAACTTCATTCTTGATCTTATCAAGCCTGGTGTGCCCACACATCCACCTAAGCATCCTCATCTCCGCAACCTTCATTCTCTGAACATGCAAGTTCTTCACGGGCCAGCACTCCGCCCCATACAACATTGCAGGTCTAACCACGGCTCTGTAGAATTTCCCCTTTAGTTTGTGCGGGATTTTCTTGTCACACAGGACCCCTGAATCAAGCCTCCACTTTGACCACCCCGCTCCTATCCGATGGGTGACGTCCCCGTCAATCTCTCCGTCCCCCTGGATCACAGACCCAAGATATCTCACACTGTCCCTCTTGGCGATGGCCTGAGAACCAAGCATCACTTCCCCGCTTACCCCACTCGGCTCGTCGCCAAACTTGCACTCCAGATATTCTGTCTTAGATCTGCTAATCTTGAAACCCTTAGACTCAAGGGTCTGTCTCCATATCTCTAACCTTTCACTAACACCGGCCCTCGTCTCGTCTATCAATATTATATCATCAGCAAAGAGCATACACCAAGGCACATCCCCTTGGATATGTCGGGTCAGAGCATCCAACACTAAGGCGAACAACAGGGGGCTCAGCCCCGATCCTTGATGGAGCCCCATTACTACAGGAAAATGTTCTGATACGCCCCCCACCGTCCTAACCCTAGACTTAGCTCCATTGTACATGTCCTTGATTACTCTGATATAGGCTTCTGGCACACTCTTCGCCTCCAAGCACCTCCATAGCACCTCCCTCGGGACCTTGTCATACGCCTTCTCCAAGTCGATAAGCACCATATGAAGGTCCTTCTTCTTATCCCTGAATTGTTCCGCCATCCGCCTGACTAAGTGAATCGCCTCTGTGGTGGAGCGTCCCGGCATGAACCCGTACTGATTATAAAGTGAGATTGAATTGTAAAAATTCAATGCTTTGCTTACCCAGTAAAATCAAACAGATTTTGGGAAAAATTGAATAGCTTGGCTACGGTAGTCTACGAAATCAAGATTTATATGCAAACTATTCACCTTTTGAAGGTATTATTTCTTTAATGTTATTAGCAATAACAATGATTGAAATCGTACCGAAACCATATCGAACCAAACCAAAAAATACCTAATTGTACTGAACTCCTTTGGTACGATATTTAATATCTATAATTGATATATTGAATACTGAAGTGTCGAAGTACCGAATGTCTGCCCCTATTTTCATAAATCATACGGGAAATTGCAAGTATAATATGGGCGAAAGCGTCAATGTATGAGTATTCGAACTATAACAGGTCCATTAATAAAAGGTGAAAAACATTTTGTAGTTAACTTAAAAGAAAAGTAAGACGTATTTGAGATAACCATTATGACTTCCTAGCTGATTATAGTGGCTACTATTCTCAGTCATTTTTCCTAAGTGGAAACTTTGTTTTATTTTATTAAACTAAAAAGGGGAAAAAGAAATAAATTCTTTTTGACTCACTTAAAGAAATGAGATAAATTTCAAAAATCTATTAAAATAATAAAATTGTCCATACTTGACTATTACAAACTTGCTTCTAAAGTGGTGGCTGAGAAAGACGGCTATGGAATTAGTACGAATGCGACTCAGTTCTTCCTTTCTTAAATAGAATTTATTTTTACAATTTCCTTCTTGGAAAATTCTATTGAAATTTATTAGTCAGTACTATTCTGTTTTTTTCCTTCTAACTTCCATATCTCACTGTGGAAAGAAATAACGATCTCATATTTTACTTGTTTTACACATAATTATTATTGTTTCTACTGAAATTGCAAAGTCTTGATTGGCTAATTAAACAAGTCAAAATTGTGTGTATTGTATCTTGATATAATGTGATGGATAGAATCCGTGCATCCTTAACTAAAGGTTGGCACGTCAAGTCATGAGAAAAGCAAAAATCCTAGTAGTCCTTTCTCCTTTAGTGAGCCTTACACAACGCGTATCCGGATTAATTGAAGATTCAATAATAATACTGGACACCGAATAGAAAACAAAAAAACAAAAATAAAAAAACAAATGGGAAATAGTTGTTGAATAAGAAGAAAAGAACTATGAACATAGATTGAACATGTAATTTCAGTTAAGAAAGTTGAAAGACATGTCTGCTGAAAATACAATTAACTGAGATTAATTAAGGGGAATGTCTAGCTGTTAATTAAGCAAAAAATTAAAGTCAGAGAAAACAAAATTGAATAGAGAACCAGAAAAATGATGGTAAACATTAAGATAATTTCTTTTTAATTATTCAAACTCGGGAGTGTGTAAAATTATTTATATCGTTATTTCTGAGAATTTTCAACTATTCTCGAAAGTTTTTAGGATTTTGTTTTGTTTTGTTTTGTTCCTCTCCAATTTAGTATTTTCCAGTGCTTTTAGTGATGTTGTGTGTGTATATATATATTTGCTTGAGTTTTGAATCATTTTCTTTTTTCATTTACTCTAACTTACGAGGACACAAACCATGAACGAATAATAGTTACTATGTGACAATTAATTAATAGACAAAAAACGCGTGCAGATTATTTGTTTCATTTTAACTTTATTCCAAATGACAAGGTGAAACCACTCTTTCAAGCCAATTTAGGACTTAAATTTGATAGATTCGATCTATAAGATAAATCATAGCATTAAATTTATTGAACTTCTAAAATTATGAGTTTATATAAAATATTTATTAAAATATTAGTAATCTTTTATATATAAATATATGCTTTGCGTCGAAGTATTAGATTCTGATGGCCCATTGTGAATATACTGCATCCACCCCAGATTTTTTCTTGTCTCTTGCATGGTAGGGTTGAAAACTAAGTCCAGAGGGTAATACAAACAACATTATACAGTTATTATCATCGAAAAAAGGAGGTAAATGTGTGTATCAAATAGTTTCCAACAAATATCTGGGGTTTAATTCACAGAATTGAGTGGTCAGATTTTGTTCAGAAGAAACCAAATTTGAATTGAAAATATAACAAAAGACCATACATCACAATTCACAAAATAACAGCACCACAACACAATTTTTTTGGCAAGAAAAGAACAAAAGAGAGAAATTGAGGAAATTATCATTATGGCGCTGATTAGGAGTGTTCAAACTGAACCGAAAAATCGGAAAATCGAAAAGTCAAATTAAATTGATTAAAAAATTCGTTAGATTTGGTTTGATATTGAGTGAAAAAAACACGAACCAACACGATATATAAATTTTTATATATACTTTTAAGATTTTATATAGAATATGTGGGATTCTCTTATGGGATGTAATATTTAATGGAATTATGAAATGCATCCATATTTATTTACGTTAAATAATGAGTTCCATATTTTTTATAGAAATGCGTAAATCTCTTTGTTCTTTCATGTTCATATGTCAAAATCTGTTAAATTCTTATACCTTTTTCGAATTTGAAATGATAGTTCAATAATTTTAAAATTAAATAGAACATATCTTTAATTAGGTTTTATATTGATTTTACGCTTAATTCTTAAATTCGATTAAACTTGAAAGCGTACATCAACAGTAAAGTATTGTTACATAACTAAGAAAATAACTATCATGTGCTACTAATTAAAAAAAAAATTCTCCCATAAGAATATTTTAATAGATCATATGTTTGTTAGTTTTTAAAATTTTACTGAATATATATTCATTTATCAAAATTTTATCTATAACTTTAGCAAAATAAGATTGAAATTATATTAATGTAAACCCCCCCCTCCCCTCCCCGAAAAAACTGACAAAATCGAACCATATCCAAGCGATATAGTTGGTTTTTTTTTGTTGATAAAAATCGAACCAACTCGATCCATGTACACCCTTGTCACAAATTTATGATGCTAAAGATATTAATACATGAGTGAATAAACCAGATTACCAGTAATTAGTTACTACTAAATGATTCAAAAGGAATATTATTTGACACACGGCATATCTACAAATAGACTGATTTTTTCTTCATCATCATCATCATCATTAATTAAGTTTATCATTGCCATTAAATTTACAAGAAATGCATGAAAATGGCAATAATACATATATCTTCTAAGAACGATATTGTTCATCTTCCTTCTACCATAATCATGCAAAACCTTTCTTTATTTACCGTATCCACCATTGATAACGATCTCTCGACCTCGTCCCCGAGATGAAATCGAATAAAATAACCTCTTGATGCAAATTAGCGACGAGAGGAGGTGGCTTGAGATGGTTTCTACATAACGGACACGTCATACGTCCCGTACCAAGCCACCGATCTAAACAAACCCTATGAAAAAGATGATCACATCTTAACTCTCTAACTTCTTCTCCTTCTTCAATCTTGCACAAACAAACTGCACATTCTACTGAACCCGAAGACTCTGATTCGGGTTCATAATGCATAACTTCAAGCTCATGATCCTGATCCTGATCATGAGCACTTCGAGAAATTGAACAAAGATTATAAGGATGAGAAAAAGATTGAAGGAGGAGAATTTCCCAAGCCCATTTCAGCTGATTAGCGATAAAAACTACGTAGTTTAGTGCTATAGTTATCGATGATCTAGGAAACTTTTTTAGGGTTTTCTTCAAAATATAGATGGAGATAAAAATAAGAAGAAAAAAACTTATAACTGACGAAGCTGGACGCATATTTTTTCTTCTTCTTGTTCGTCTTTTCTTTTTCTTTTAAATGTGCAGCTTTTATGATTTTTCAGAATTCTCACAAAAGCTGCTTGGTGTATGTTTTGGGAAGGATAAAGGAGCTTTATATATAGAAGAGGAGAAGTAGTAAATTGGCTACCTGAAGAGTATTGTCAAAATTATATAGTATCTTGGTCATTGATTATAAACGTTTTTAATATTTCCAAAAAGAAAAAGATTGAAATTTCAATTTCGTGCAAATGTCTGTCGCTGTACTATATGGTTATTAATAAGTCATGAGTCGATAACATGTGGCAATGACTTTTACGAGCATGTTTTTTAGTTGCGGTGGAACTAAAATTTTATGTTTATGGGTTCAGGCAGTGGCGGATCTAGAAATTCAAGTTTGTGGGTGTTGAATTTTTTTTGTACATAAAATTATTGGGTGCTTTTGTAAATTTTTATACGTTTTGTCAAATTTTCTATATAACTATATATACTCTGCGTCGAGGTTAATGGGTGCTCGAGCACCCAATTTTCATAAGTACATCCGCCTCTGGGTTCAGGATTCCGATCATTTTATGTTATTGTATTTTTAATTAATAATTATATATAATTAATAAATTTTTAAAAGATAAATATAAGATTTGAATAAAAATTATTGAGTTCCTCCCAACTCGTAGCGGGCATTGTAGCTCCGCTTTTCGTCTATCATAAGGTAAAGTGAAAAATGGGAAAGATAAGACGAATTATTAAATGATATAGTAAAAAGGTAGGGAAGATAGAAGTTCAAGAACGTAAATAAAGAGTGTCAAACGTAAATTACTGCAGTTTTTCTTTTCTTACTAATTACCCATGCATGTTGGATTGAAAAAATCTAGCAATAACATGGTAAAGGGAAAAGACGAATTCAAGTTTTAAATTCAATGGGTGGTTTAGCTTTTAAGGATCTTATCGTACGTTTAATATTTGTGACATCTTAGTCAAATCCCACATCGATAAAATATAGAAAAAATGTTGGCTATATAAATAGACAGACTTTAGTTCCGGTACACAAATCTCCCATTGTTGGCTAGTCTTTTTTTGTAGAAAATGTTTGGAGTTCTATAAATTGAAAATATGTTCTTCTTATTAAAGTAGCATCCATGATGCAGCTATATGAGGTTTGAGAGTCGTGTTTAGGGAGGGAGAACTTTACGGAATAAGTATTAGTATGTCACTTGTATTTGCCTCTTCGTAAAGTTATGCTCTATATTTTGTACTCTCTTTTATTATATTGGATTGCTCATCCCGTCGTAGACGTAGGCCGGTTGACCGAAACACGTTAAATATTTATATTTTTTTAATATATTTCTCTTTTGTTTTCTGATTTATCATCGTACAAATTTATTTTGCTAGATTTCGCATGACACCTGATTATTTCGGTACAAACAACGTTAATGTGAACTCATATGTTAAACTCTCGATCCGCAAGTGGGTGAAAGTTAATGAAATTTAGACCAGAAAATATGAAAAAAGTTATTGATAAATATTTATTCGATAATATAAGAAGCTGCAGTCAAGAATTATAATGAGACACGTTATAACTGATAATTGTTTGGCGTGCTAAAAACCAAACCCCAAAGAATACAAAAGAAGCAAATTTTCCGAAAAGGTCGACAGAATGGCAGTTCAATGAAATATAAAAAATTATCACCATTCGTTTTCTTTGAATATTTAATTGTCTATACCTGAAATATTTACCGTACAATTAAATATATGCTTACTGAAATATGAACTGCCTGCACCCAGGAAAAAAATATGAAACCATCAGAACAAAAGGAAATAGTAATTACTTAAGCTAAAAGAATACGGATTACTCCCATATATAATTCTCAATTTCATTTTTAAATATATAATTTCCGGTGTCATTTTATAAGTAAGATCGGGGGAAGACAGGACGTACACAAACTTTACGCCTATCATGTGTGAGCTTGATAGTTTTTCAACGTCACACGTATGGACAATTTGTTGGCCTAAAAATATGTAGAAATCTTCTTTAATAGATATTTTTGTAAAAATTAAATCAAAACCTCTTTATTTGTTTTGACTTATTTTTATTTACTTAATTATGTTTTTAATAAAACTTAGTGAAAATTGCTAAAGAAACCTCTTATACAAGTGGTACGCCATTTTACAAGGGAATATGCAGACAAAAGCCCCATTGCCTGATTTTAGCTTCTAAGAATAAGCTTTAATTGTTTATCAATGAATAACAAATATTTCATAATAGAAGAATAAATTTTTGTTTAAATATCAAAGAAAGGTATAGGTGAAAGTTGGAAAAAATTGACTGGAAAATAAGCAATTTCCCTTTATTAATTCTTATTTATTTCATAATTCATTTTGAAAGTACTATCTACAACGTGTATAACTGATGACCATTTATCCAAAATAATAGAACAAGCTGCAGTTAATGTGACATGTTATTACTGAATTTTCCAATATAAAAGGACATGCTAGTTTTTCAAGAAAGTATCACCCCTTCGTTTTCTTTGAAAATCTTAGTATTATTAATATACAATAAATGCATGATTTGAAATATGCACGATTTAAAATTTATCAATTTGACGTTAAGCTAACATACAATTTAATTCGATTTATAGTTAAATATTTATAAAAATTTAATGAATTTTTTAGCATATAATGTTTATGCAAAAGCTACTAAATTGATGTGATAAAACTGTATATCAACCTCGGCTAAAGCCCCCAAAAATTGAAAACGGATAAGAGAATACGACAAAAAACAAAAAGACATACAATATTCTTTAAAGAACACTCGGTGCTACCATATATAATTCCCATTTTTTTAATAGACTCCACATGTCCTATTTTTTAATAGTCATAGCGAAATTACTGAATCACTAAAGTAAAAATGGCAATGTTACCTCTTAGAAATCGCTATACTTCTCCTTTATTTTTTTATTTCATCATAAAAAATAAATGATAAGACGATTAGTTTCTTTTGTTTCTTTTCTTTAATGATTCTTTAACACGCATCATTTTGGATTTTTCTGCACCCAACAAAAGAGTGTAACTAGCGTTCTATTTGGCACTGCAGTGCTAAAAACTAAACCCTAAATGATAAAATAAAACAAATGTACTTTATAAGAAAATAATAATGATGGAAAACTGAGAGTACACTCAGAGGAGGAATTAAGATTTTCAGTCTATGGGTTCAAAATTCTTAATATTAAGTTATTGAATTTTAAATTAATAATTTGTATATATATTCAATAAATTTTTTAAAAAAATATATAATTCGAACTAAAACTAATGATTCGGCTGTATCAGCGACCAACAGTCTAGCTCTGGCATTGATTATAGATTGGCGTAAACATATCGTACTTAATTTGTGTATATATAATTATATATGTTAGATCAATAAGATCGAATTGCGGAAGCAAAATCTGAAGAAGAAAACCCTAACTCGAAAGAGCGAGAGAGAGTTTTATTATCTGAGAAAATGAATGTATCAAATATTTGTGTGTTTCACATTTAATCCTTCTAAGGCTATATATACAATAAGTAAAGAAGTTCAAGGGTACACCAAAAAATCAACTAAGAGTAAATATATGGTGACTACATATGTAAGACTAATTACAAACTACTACAATATGTATTGGGCCATGTCAGCTAGTTGGGCTTGCTTTTGCGAGTTCCTGTGTGAGAAGATGTCCAGTGTTTACACCCCCTCAAGCTAGAGGGTGATAACACTCTAAGCTTTCCCAAAAGAGAGTGACAGGAAGCATCAGGCAAAGCTTTGGTAAAAATGTCCGCTAGTTGATATGTACTTCTGATAAAATAAAGGGAAATTAGGCCTGAATTTAAGCAATCTCGAACATAATGACAGTCGATTTCATTATGCTTGGTGCACCCGTGGAAAATTGGATTCTTCGCAATGTGTAAGGCAGATTAACTATCACAGTGGACATTGACATGGACTGAAGGATTGGCACCTAAATCACCTAGTAACTTTATTAGCCATGAAATTTCAGCAACGACCTTCTTCAAAGATCTGTTTTCCCATTTATTCCGTACTCTCGAGTGTGGATAATCTAGGTCGTGACAGGAACAAATAAGGGTTCTCCATCTTGGTCAACACGCCTGTCCTTCTCACAAGAGAGTTGAGCTTCATCGAAGATCAGATGAATACTTTCTTCAACACATTGAATCCTTTTGTTGTATACTTTGTAAGCTTTGCTTTGACACAAGTATCCTAGGAAGATTCCTTCATCACTTTTTGCATAGAATTTCACAAGAGCTTCCTTTCTATTGTTGAGAACAAAATATTTACAACCAAAAGTCCTTAGGTTGGTCAGCTTGGGCTTTGTTCCATTCAATAGTTTCATATGGAGTCTTGTTCAGAAAGGACCTGATCATGCACATGTTCACCAAGTAGCAAGCAATATTGACATCTTTTCCCAGAAAAACATTGTGATCCCATTATCAATTAATATTGTTATTGCCATACCTTCAAGAGTTATATTCTTCCTGTCCACCACACCATGTTGTTGTGGGGTTCTTGGAGCTGAAAAATTGTGAGTGATGCCATTTTCAACGCAGAACTCATCAAATTTGACATTGTCGAACTCTGTCCCATATTCTATCCTAATGCAGGCTACTTTATTACCCAACATCACTTGAATTTTTTTTACTAAGGCAACAAACACTTCAAAGATTTCATCCTTGGTTATGTGAAATAGAGTCCAAGTTAATCTAGAGTAATCGTCCATTATTACGAAGATGTATTTCTTCCCTCCTTGCTTACCGCCTCCATAGGTCCACATATATAAATGTGAAGAAGATTAAGTGGTATGGAGGTACTGACTTCATGTTTGGGCTTGAATGAGGATCTGACTGGCTTCCCTTTTGTACATTCATCACATGCTTTATGATCCATGAAGCTTGATTTGGGTAGACCACAAACCAGATCCTTCCTGACTAACTTGTTCAGCAATGTGAAACTTGCATGACCCAACCTTCTCTGCCATAATTCAGTATAATCATCAACAACACATAGACAACTGAGATCACCATTCTCGAAAGACTCAAAATCAGTAAAATAGATATTTTTGTATCTTCTTGCCACTAGCACCATCTCACCGGTCACCAAGTTTGTGATTGTATAGATTTTTGACACAAATTCCACCTTTTTCCCTTGTCATAGATTTGGGAAACACTTAGCAAGATGTACTTCAACCCATTCATGTAGTACACATTTTCGATTGAGTGAGAAGTACACTTCCCAATCCTTCCAACTACCAGAATGTATCTTTTTTTTCCATTTCCAAAGGATACACTCCCTATTTGCAGGGCCTTAAGTGAAAGAAAATTATTTGTACTTTAATTCATATATTTTGAGCAGCCACTATCCATGTATCATTGCACTCTGCTTCATTCCATGGTTCTCTGCACAAGAAAATCAAGAGTTAGACTTAGGAACCCCAACGAGTTTGGGTCCCTTGTAATGAGTAGGGGTGTCAATGGATATTCGAAAACCGACTAGACTGGCCGTACCGTACTGCACCGAACCAATTTTTGGATTTCTTTTTTAGGAACGTTAGGTTTTTATATAAATCTATAATTGCACCGATGATTACGATAAGTTTTTATCTTATAAAAATAAACCAAATACCGAACTATAATGAATAAATATTACATGTGAAAAATATATTTAATTATTAAGTTTTAAATTAATAATGCATTAAGTTTTCTTTGGGCCTTGGAATTATGAGAACCATTACCAGCCAATAAGTAATTAAACTTAAAATACTAATTCCTAAAACTTATTTTGCTACTTCTACTTAAACTAAGTTATTTCAAGTATCTTTATTACTAAGATACAAAGTATCTTAGTGATTATGAGTAGCAAACTATAATGTATTGAATATGTTTACTTTCATATAATTTAGATTTATCTTTTTGAATATTGAATTTTCTGTAGACTTTATTCTTGAGTACCAAATTGGTATATCTTTCAACTAATGTGATTTATATTTTCTTTACTTTTGTTTGATTTCTTTTAAGTTGTTGTAGGATAGTTGATGGATCTATACTCTAGCCATCTTTCTTCTTTTTTCCTTATTTTTTTAATTCATCACCCTTTAAACAGTAAAAATGTCTAAAGAATTTATCTAAGTCCTATAAAAGTACGTATGTTATTGCATTGTACTTCTACTGGTGAATTTTACATGATATTAAAAAAATAGCGAAAATCAATTGAACTGTTCTAATATTAAAGAGAAATCGACATGATTTGGACGGTTTCGAAAAGTCTAATTTTGATTACACATAATAGAATAACCAAAAAATTGGTATGGTATAAATTTTATAAAATAACCGACCGAACCAAACCATTGACGCCCCTAATAATGAGGAAAAAGGTGGATAAGGGATCTTGTGGTCCAAGCAGGCATCATGCATTTTTACATGAGGGACCGGATTCTCTACCAGTAGTTACCTTTTCAGCAAAAATTATTTTTCTCCTCTGGCTGAAATCTGGCCTTACAATTTTCTTTAAATTGGCCAGTGTTACATTAGTGAGTGCAAAGCCAATTGTCAGGTATAGTAACGTACTTGCTATGAGGGTTTTCGGGAATCTTTTCCCTTTAAAACTCAATCACATGTCCCTCATAGCAGTTATAGCATCTGAGGACCAGGTCCACTTGAGTGATGTTTCAAGATCACTCTTCGTTCTATCTAGTTCTTCCTAAAGTTATTTTTTTTTCAAGCTCAATACACAGACAAAACTTCACTAAATTTAACTCATTTCCAAGCTTAATGTGTGCCTCACTTGCTACTTACTTTCCATTTTGAGAATTTTCAGGCATACTTTTCATTTTAAGTTCCCCAATTGTTTCCTTCAAGTCCACTACCACCACTAGCAGGCCGTCTCTCCCATGCTCAATGCTAGCATCTCTCTCAGTTAAGACTTCTTTTTCTTTACTTACACTGTCAATGGTCTCTTTTAGGTCTACCACAACAACCATTATATCATATCTTTCTTGTTCCGCATTTGCAATTTTTCCTTTTTTCATCTAAGGCATCCTTATCTTACTTCGAGTTCTCAATTGTTTCATTTAGATCAACCACAACGACTACTCGATTATCTTTGGTCTCTTCTACTTCTCCTAACTCTACAGTTAAATTATGTTTATTATTTATAAGATTGTGATAAGCATCAATTAACATATTTTCCAATGATAATGAGTTTTTTAGGAGAATAAGATTTCATATTTCTCTGAACATCTAGAAAATTTACCTCATCAGTGTCATCATTTTCATCATCATCGGATTGAGCCATCAAGGCAAAGATTGAATCATAATCAGTTGCTTCCATTTTTACTGTTGTCATTGAACTATCACCATGATCATTTTCTTCTTCAGATTCGTTAGAGAAGTCTCCCCATATTAACATTGTCAATGACATTTGTTTGAAGCGTTTATCACGTATAAGGCTCCTCTTGCGTACTTTTGCCAAAGTTGTTTTTCTACTGATCTTTCTTTAGGAGAGGGAAATCCTTGATGAAGTGTCCTGTCTTGCCACAATTTATGACAGAGGTTCTAATTTTGGGGCTTTCTAGAACTTTCCTTTTTTGGAATGCCTTCATTCCCGCGAACCATCTTCTGGAATCTTCTTATCATATAAGCCATATCACTATCCTCATCACTTGAAACATTGTTGTCTGTCTTGAGGACCAGGTTTCTATCTTTTGGGATATCTTCTTTCACTGTCCTTTCTTTTTCTCCATTTCATATGTTTTCAGCTTGCCGACAAGCCCATGAATGGTTAGATCCTGCAAGACATTAGCATCTGTAATGGAATTCTTTTTGCTTTGCCGAGAACTGGGGAGCACACTGAGGATTTTTCTGACAAACTTATTTCTTGGAAAAATTTCACCTAGAGATTGAAGCTCATTAATGATAGAGGTGAACCGAGTATGCATATCTTGAATAGATTCATCTTCTTTCATCCTAAAGAGCTCGTATTCAGTTGTGAGCATGTCTATCTTGGATTGCTTAACATGTGTTGTTCTTTCATGTGTTGGTTGGTTGAAGAGCCTCCCAAATTTATTTTGTTAATTGACATGATGATATCCTGTTATATTCATTAGTGCTAATGCAAGAAACAAGAATTTTCTTTGCACGAAAATTCTTTTCTATAGCCTTTCAATCAGTGTCATTGAATTCCTTTCTTTTCTTGGGAATGACTATAGCTGGGTCGCCAATATTCTTAGTAGGAACAAAGGGTCCATAACAGATAACATCCCATGAATTTGAATCTTCAGCCATGATGAAGTCGTGCATCCTAGTCTTCCACCATCCATAATATTGGTTGTTGAACTTTGTTGGCCTGTAAGTAGACTAGCTTTCTTCGAAGTTTGGCGGAGCAGCCATGAGGATCCTTTCTAGGTGTTAACCTGATATAAAGAACTTTCTCTGATACCAATTAATAGAATTTAAGGGTCCGTGAAATTCTATTGAGAACCAGGTTCTCTATCAGGTTCAATGGAACACATGCACACTACAGTAAATAAATGACAAGAGAAATTTTACGTGGAAAATTTCCAGCTTAACGGGATGAAAAACCACGACATACCCTTGTAAGATTTCTACTTCAGTATTGAACAAATTTTGGATTACAACCTATGCAACCTAGTAATTAATATCTTAATCTATCACTAACTTGTAATACTCTATTACAAGTAACTCTATTGCAAAGATTTTACAACTCGATTAACTCTAGCCAAGACTCAAACACAAGGGTTTAAGATCTACAAAAGGTTTCATACAGAATACTTCTTAACAAGCTAAGTAGGAATTACACCAGAAGAACTATTACAGAGTAACAACTCAACAAAGGACATACAATAACTGGAACTGGTCCGCATTTGTTTTATTCTTTGTTATTGATGCACTTAAGAATTGCTTGCTGGATAATCAATCACGTGAGAGAGCTTGAGTGAATTCTCTAAGTATTCAAGTGATTTATTTTACCTTCTTTGATGTTAATAATATATGTGTGACATCACTTATAATGATGTAAGCAAGGTAGGTAAAAAGCTTGTCTTTGAAAGTTGACTGCTGCACTGTTCCTATTGTGTAGCGTGTTCAGGAAATAACTTTTTCAGCTGGAGAGTTGACTTTGTACAGTAGCCTATGGGGTTGGTAGCGACATATTCCCTTTGTTGTTCCTTTGACTCTAACGAGTTGAAATGTGTCCTAGCTGGAGACATGTTGATCTTTTAAGGTACTGAAGAAGAGTATCGGGTTCCTTATCTAGTTCTTTGCAGTAAGTTTGTTAGATCATCAATATATATATATATATATATATATATATATATATATATATATATATATATATATAGTTAAATATCTTTAGATAAACCCTTAATTTAGCGACCACCAATTATTGCCATCTTTTTTTAAACAGGTATTTTGTTCTTTTGGTTTTTTGGACAAGGTAAGCACGCCCAACTAGCTGGCATGGCCCAATAGATATTTGTAGTAGTTTGCAATTAATCTTACATATATAGTCACCATTTGTTTGATCTTAGTTGATTTTTTTATCTAGCCTTGTAATTCTCTTTAACTGTTGTATATATAACATTAGAAGAATTTGTTCTAGCAAAATCCGCGAGGCAGTGTACATAGGGTTAGTTTTTACATATAACTAAAACAGAAAATAAAATATAGTGTTCGGGGGTCTTAAACGATGAAATAGTCTTTGGCATCTACATAGCTCCTATAACCAATATCGAGCAATGCACTCAATACTGATATTACATTATGTAAGCGACTAATATAGACAAATGATATGTAAAAACTAGCCATGATATGTTTTCTCTCGTAAGTGCTTTAGCAGTCATAACTTTTTTTTCTTTGATCAACTTCCCAATGGTGTGTGAGTTGTGAGTGTGGATTATCAATTTCACTTGCTGTATTCTTTAATTTGCGTATCAACAAATGTGCTTTTCTCCCACGATCAGCCACTACCTTTCTAATATGTATTTTGTCCAGAATTGTACCACATGCTCCTTCTTTTTTATCATTCCATTCCCAACCTTAGAAGGATAAAATGTGAAACACACATATATTTTGATACACTTATTTTCTCAGATAATAAAGATCTCTCTCTTAGCCTCTATTTCGAGTAGGGATTTTCTTCTTTAAATTTTGCTTCCGCGATTCGATCTTGTTGATATAACATGGTATCAGAGCCCATAATTGAATAGTACTCATTTTATGATCTCGATAGATCTTACCCTCACATTTTTTTTGAAGAGTTTCAGTTCGTCAATTTTCACCTAGGGTTTTTGAGCTTTGCAAACCTTTGGAAGAATTTGTGAAAGTTCTCTGATAGAGTTTGTTGTGGGGTTGTGATGGAAGAATCCAAATTCTTTCATCTTATCTCAACTTTTTACTACTTTTAGCGAAAAGAAGTCCTACTTCTTTAGGTTTTTTAGAAGGACGATAAATCATACTCTATATAATTCAAAGTTCAACATAACTTTTGTGTGATTTTGCTATTGCATGCCTATATTACTTTCGATATGGGTAGTATAGTAGAATTATCATATGAAACTAAGAAGACCACTACAGATGATGGATATACCCTCTTTTCCATCAAACCTACTCATACTTTTTACACTAACCCATCATATAGCCCTGGGAGTCGTCTGGTTTCTGATATATTTGACATAAATGGATTTGTTCAATGGAGAAAGAATATGCTAGTTGCCATTTTTGCTAAAAACAAAATAAGTCTCATAACTGGTTGAGTTTCTCAACCTAATATAAATTCTCCTTATTATTCCTTTTGGGAACGTTCTAACGATATGGTCATAACATGGATTAACAATTCTTTGTCCAAAGATATAGCTACTAGTGTCATGGGTTTTATCACTGCTAAGTATATTTGGTTTAATATAAATAAAGATTTGGCCTATCTAATGATTCCAAATACATACAACTCCAAAAAAAAAAATTAGCAGCTACTTTCCAAGGGTCTTCAGACGTTTCAACTTATTTCACAAAATTAAGGAGTTTGTGGGATGAGATTACCACTGCCTATATATGTCCTTTATGTACCTATGGTGCTTTACCCAAACATAATGAGGAACAAAAAATAATTCAATTCCTTGGTGGTCTAAGTGACTCTTATTTCGCCTGCAAGAGTAATATTTTGATGATTCCCTCTCGTCCGTCCACTAGTAAGACTTACTCTATGCTATAAAATTATGAGAAGCAAAAAAGAAACTTCCAGTCATGTTCCTAGTTTTTTAAATGAATCATCTTCTTTCTCTGTATCAGCTGGTCCTCCTCATTCTGGTAATTCCAACGACAATAAAGGAAGTAACCAAAGAGTCAAATTTGACTCCAAAAAGGGACACACATCCAGCCTCTTTTGAAATACTGCAAGAAAACTAATAACACTATTGAAAAGTATTGTAGGTTTCATGGTTTCCCCATAGTTTAAGTTCACAAAAGGCAAAAAGGGTTGCATCTTATGTTCAGTCTGAGAGATATGGTGGAAGCTAAATCTTCTAAGCCCCCTTGCTGCAGCTCTTGCTCATAGTTTTAGCAAAGAGCAATACCAGCACCTCATGACACTCTTTCAATAGGCACAACTGTCTCCTCCCTTCATCTCTAAAGGTCCAATTGTGAAAATCTTGCCTTTGCCAACTTTGCAGTTGTGTTTAATTATTCTATTTTAAATTTTACTACTAATGGTTATAGTGTATGTGGATATTCACAATCAGATAGAAGTCCTTGTATACTAGACTCGGGTGCGACGAACTATATGACTCCTCACAAATGCATACTCCACAATCTTTAACCTTTATCCACTTCTTACTTGGTTACTTTACCAAATGGTTATAAGGTTAAAATTTTCTCTACTGGTTCTTTTAACTCTGAGACCAGAAATTACTCTAACTAATGTTCCGTTAGATCCATCTTTTCATTTCAACCTCATTTCTATTCACAAGTTAATTACTCAATTACATTGTTATGCACTCCTTACTAGTTCTCGATGTTATTTACACGGCCTTTCACTGAAGAGGTCACTCAAAATTGATTGGTCTATAAATGGTCTGTACTATCTCAACCCCGCTACATCTACTTCCCTTTCTATTGTGTCACCGCATGTAAATAATACTTAGTGTAATTTTCAATTCAGTGTTTACTTATGATGTTCTACCTCATGTAAATAGTTCTCATAGTTCTACTTGTAATTCATCCACTGCTATTAATAAAACTAATATTTTCTAGCATCAAAGAATGGGCCACATGACTTTAGTAGAATGAGGACTATTTCTTTACTATCTGGTAAACTTTCTACCAAACAACAATTTTTATGTGATATTTGTCCTATGAAAAGACAACATAAACTTCCATTTTTTGATAGTTTAATCCATTCCACTACACCTTTTCAATTGGTCTGTGTTGATGTATGGGAATCGTACAATGTTAGAACCTATAATAGATTTAGATATTTTATTACACTAGTTGATAGTTACACTTGGGTCGCTTGGACTCATCTCTTTTCTTGTAAAAGCAATACTTTTTCCATTCTTAAAGATTTTACTCTTATGATCCAAGTCTATTTCAAATATCATATCAATGCTTCAGATTTGACAATGCCTATGAATTGGGAAGCAGTTATGACGCACAACAGTTTTTTGCTAACCATGGTATTTTACATCAAACTACCATTCCTCATTCCCCTCAACAGAATGAGGTTGTTGAAAGAAAACATAAATATCTTCTAGAAGTCTCTAGAGCTATTCTGTTTCAGTATAAACTCCTTTGAAATATCGGGAAGAATGTGTTTTAATAGCCACCTACCTTATAAATAGGATGTCTTCCACTATTTTAATGTCTCCGTTTGAGAAACTACATAGCAAGCCTCCTTCGTATGATAATTTGAACTCTTATTGGTGTTTTGTTATGCAACAGTCCTAAGCAAGGCAGAGACAAATTCCAATCTAGAACAATTTCATGCCTTTTCTTGGGGGTACTCCTTTGGTAAAAATGTTTTCAAGTTGCTCAATTTGGTTAAACACTATGTATTGTTTTCATGGGATGTCACTTTCCATGAAGATGATTTTCCTTATTAGTCTTCCACCTCTCTTTCTACTTTTCCTCCTCCTCATTCACTTTGTACTGATACTCCTTCCTTTCTTTCTTGTTCTCCTCCTCTTCCTCCTCCTCCTAGTACCAACCCTTCTTCTTCTACTGTAAACCCTTCTTCTCCCCTTCCTAACTCTTCTTCACATCCCAAGGACATTGCTTCTCCTAGTCCTTGTCATCTATCCACCTTCCAATCTTCTATTTCTTCTTCTTATTCTTTTTATTCTCCTTCTTCTTCTTCTCCTTCTTCTTCTTTCTTTTTCTCCTTCTTCTTCTTCTTCTTCTTATCCTTCTTCTCCTTCTTATCCTTCTTCTCCTTCTTATTCTTCTTTTTATTCTTTTTCTTCTTCTTCGCCCTTTTCTTCTTTGCCTTGTTCATCCTCTCTTGTTACTCTTGTACTGAGAAAATCCACTAGGACTAGTCATCCCCTGCTAATCTTTCAAACTACATTTGTTCCTCTGTACCTGTTCCTGTTGTTCCTTAAATTTCTTCTAGTGAGTTGCATTTGCATGAACCCCGGTTCAATCAACAAGTAGCTTCTCACCCTGCTTGGCAAGAAGCTATGCTTAAAGATTTCCATACGCTTGAGGCTAATCAGACTTGGGACATTGTCCCTTTCGTCCTCATAAGAAACCTATCCCTTGCAAATGGGTGTACAAAAACAAATAAAGGGCTGATGGGTCTATAGAAAGGTACAATACAAGACTTGTGATTAGATAGGACACCCAAAAGGAAGGGGTGGATTACATTGAAATATTTTCTCCAGTTTCGAATCTCACCACTATCAAATGTCTTTTGTCACCAGCTATTAAGAAGAATTGGATTGTCTTCCAACTTGATGTCAATAATGGCTTCCTTCTCTTCACGAGGAAGTTTATATGAAAATTCTTCAAGGGTTGCATGTTACCTCTTTTGTTTCTTCTCCACTAGTTTTACGCTCAGAGAAGTCTTTATATGGCCATAAACAAGTATCTATACAATGATTTTCAAAGCATTATGAGGTCTTGCTATCAAGAGGCTACAGTTCCAGCAAAAATGACTATTCCCTTTTTACAAAATCTTCTGCTGGATCTTTGGTTTTCCTGGATGTTTATGTAGATAATATATTGTTAGCTGGGGACAATTTAACCGAAATGCATTTTTGAAGGATTTCTTGGAAGATAATTTCTATATTAAGGATATTGTTTCTATCCATTACTTCCTTGGGTTGGAAGTTTCCAATCATCATCAAAGATTATCTTGTCAGCCGACACAAATATGCATATGATTTACTTGTTGAATATAATTGTGCCAATTTTAGTTCATCTGTAACACCTTTTGATGATTCCCTTAAGCTTTAAGTTTGTGATCCTTTACCTGATCCTAGCTCTTATAGAAGACTTGTTGGGAAGCTGAGTTTTCTGCAGCATACCAGGCCTGACATTTCTTTTTCAGTGCGACATTTAAGCCAGTTTCTTTAGACTCCTGAGTACCTCACATAATGGCTGATCTTTCTGTTTTGAGATACATCTCTTTTTACCTTGCCCAAGTGATTCTTCTTTCACCCAGGATCCTTTTTCTTCCTATCCCGGCAAAACCCATGGATCCCCCTGGTATAACCCAGGAGCCTTTTTTTCCTATCCTGGCATAACCCGTGGATCCCCCCGGCATTACCCAGGGGTGTATCTACTGAGGATCCCCAGGATTACCTAGACAGCTGCCATGAGGTTCTCAAGAACATGGGTATTGTTAAGACCAATGGGGGAGATTTTGCTACATTTCTCTTGTGTGGATCCGCCAAGACTTGCTGGAGGTATTATTGCTTAGCTAGATTAACCGGATCGCCAACCTTGACTTGGGAGAAGTTTACACAACTATTTTTGGAGACTTTTCTCCCCATTACTTAGACTGAGGCCTATTGGAGGCATTTTGAGCACCTCGAGTAAAGTTCCATGGCGGTTACCTAGGATGAGACCAGATTAATTGACTTGGCTCGCCATGCTTTTGTCATATTTCCTACCGATAGGGAGATGGTGAAAAGGTTTATTGACCTTCTTATTCAGCCGATTCGTCTTCATATGGCTAGGGACGCTGGGAGTGAGATTACTTTTCAAGAGGCGGACAATGTGTCCAGGAGAGTGGAGGTGGTTCTATCATAGAGAGGTGGTCACGGGTCAGATAAGAGGCCATCATGTAGATTTAACGGTGCCTCCTCAAGAGGCAGAGATTCATATCGTAAAGGCCATCCTCCTAAGAAGTTTCAGTCAGCTCTTCAGGTTTCTCATAGTGCTTCAGGTGGCCGTAGTTAACATATACAGCATTCTGATCAACAGCCCTATAATGCACCACTGGCTCCTAATAGTGTGCCGCTGCTCTAGAGTTTTTGGGGGTGGTCATTCAAGTCACCAGGGTCAGTCTCAGTTTCCTCAACCACAACATTCAGGTGGATGTTATGAGGGTTGTGAGTATGATCATATCCAGAGGGCTTGTCTAAGGTAGGTGGGTACCCAGTCGCAGCAGCAAGGTTCCCGAGCTATGGTTTAGTCACCAGGTGTTCCACAGACCGCCCAGCCAGCTAGAGGTAGGAGTAGAGGTTCTAGAGGTAGAGGAATTAGAGTTGGAGTCTAGCCAGCTGCAAGCCGTCTCGGGGATTTAGTCTAGGCCGGTGGGGCCCAGCCCCGATGTTGTGGTCTTCCAGCCAGGATGAGGCTGAGGCTTCAGATGCGGTTCTCACAGGTACTGCTCTAGTTTGTGATAGAGATGCTTCAATGTTATTTGATCCAGGGTCTACATATTTATATGTGTCATCTTATTTTGCACCATATCTGGTTATGCCTAGTTGTTTATTAAGTGTTCCTATTTATGAGTCTACATCAGTGAGTAATTCTATTATGGTATATCGAGTCCATGGCTCTTGTGTAGTTGTGATTGAGGGACTTGAGATTCGAGTAGATTTGTTGCTTTTGGACATGGTCGATTTCTATGTTACATTAGGGATGGACTAGTTATCACCACCACACTATCTTAGACTGTCATGCCAAGACTGTGACCTTAGCTTTACCGGGTATGTCTTTTTTAGAGTGGAGAGGTACTCCTTGTCATTATACTCGTAGTGTTATCTCTTATGTGAAGGCTCGACGCATGGATGAGAAGGGGTGTTTCTCCTATTTGGCGTATGCTCGTGATTCCAATGCTAAGGTTCCATCTATTAATTCTGTGCCTGTTGTTCATGATTGCCCAAGGTATTCCCTTCAGACATGTCAGGGATGCCATCCAATAGGGATATTGAGATTTTCATTGATTTGGCTTCGGGCACTCAGTCAATTTCTATCCCGCCGTACTGTATGGCCCCACTTTAGTTGAAAGAGTTAAAGGAACAGTTGCAAGACTTGCTTGGGAAGGGTTTCATTAGACCCAATGTTTTGCCTTGGGGTGCGTGGTACTGTTTGTCAAGAAGAAGGATGGATCGATGGGAACATGTATTTATTATCGGTAGTTATACAAGGTTACAATCATGAATAAGTATCTATTTCCAAGGATTGATGATTTGTTTGACCATCCGAGGGTTCCAAAGTATTTTCATAGATAGACTTGAGAGCTGGCTACCATTAGTTGAGGATTAGGGAATCCGATGTCCCTAAGACAACTTTCCGTGCTCGATACGAGCATTGTGAGTTCTTGGTCATATCATTTGGGCTGACCAATGCCCCAACAACTTTTATGGATTTGATGAACCGAGTGTTCAGGAATTATTTGGACTCGTGGTCTTCAACAATAACAACAACAACTACCCAGTATAGTCCCACAAAGTGGGGTCTGGGAGGGTAGTATGTAGACAGGCCTTACCCCTACCCGAAAGGGAAGAGAGGCTATTTCCAATCGACCCTTGGCTTAGGGAAGGAGATGAAACATCTTAGAGTGGTTCTTCAGACTTTGAGGGATAGTCATTTATATGAAAAGTTCTCTAAGTGTGAGTTCTGGTTGAGTTTATCTGCATTCCTGGGTCATGTTGTATTCAAGTAGATTCAAAGAATGTTGAGGCGGTCAAGAACTGGACTAGACCAGTATCAGCTATAGAGATTTGGAGTTTTTTGGGGTTGGCAGGTTACTATCATCGGTGTTACGACCCAAAATCCACGAAAAGTTGTGGTGGTGCCTGACACCATTGTCAGGCAAGTACTGAAATACTTAGTTAAATTCTTGTTTTAATAATTTTGAAGAACACTTCTTTTATACAATTAACATAATACTCATTTTATTCTTCCGAATGAATAATGAAATATTTAAATATCTTTTATTATTTCTGAATTAATTCGAATACATCCTCAGAACCCGGTGTCACAAGTACATGAGCAACTTCTAAGAAAAATAAAAAAAGTACAATAACTGTCCGGAATACAATTTGACAGAAATTAAATAAGATTCTGAAACAGACTATACTAGCTTTGGAATCTCCTCGGGGAAATACAACTTACCTAGTCTCTGCGTCAACCATGCTGCTATACCACTAAGCCACTAGCCACACAATGAACACGTGCAACAAAAATGCACAACAAGTGTAGTATTAGTACGAAAACAACGTGTACTCATCAAGTATCCTGTCCAATCTTGAAGAAGTAGAAACTATAGGTCAACTTTAACACATTCTAGTGGTCAAATAATAAAATACTAAAGTGTGAAGGAATCATGGATTTATATGGCAGTTCTAACTCAATAAGTGATAAACAAGTAACACCTTTAACAAGTAATAAGGAATTTTTCTTATTTCTTTTCAAATAACTTTAACAATTATATCATGCCAAGAAGGCAATATGAAGATTAATATTTTAGTCAAGCAATGTAAGCATGCACAAATCATGCCGAGGCGACAACGCGATCCAATAGAAATAAATGTGAACTTGCCGAGGGTCAACGATGCACCAATATGCATCTATTTAATCTGCTGAGATGTTTGGCCCGTTCCAAAAATAAACGCACACAGGCAGACAGTTAGTCAAGATGTCAACATGAAGCAATTATCCAAGAAGGCCAATTCTCTTTAATTATTTAAGAAAATTAAGCTTAAGTCTTTTTAGAAATACATTTATTAATTCCATGTGATTCGAGAAATTCAACTGTCAATAGAATTACAGATATTACAAGTATAGCATACTTTTTGGTCCTAAACTACACGGTCAATAGCATATTAGTAGCTACACACGGACTCTCGTCACCTCGTACATACGTAGCCCCCCACAAATAGGAAGCACATAACCAATTTAACTCACCTATGGGAACCATTCCCTCTTACAAGGTTAGAAAGGAGACTCACCTCGCTTCGAAGATGCATAACCGGCATTCTACATTCTTTCGAATACTTGACCAACGTACAATGCTCCAAAACTAGCCAATGGTTATACAAATCCATTAATGTGCGCTCAATTATTCATTACAACCCAATTTATAATAATTTCTAACCCTGATAGAAAAGTTGACCAAAATGCCCTCGCCCACGTTCCCGAAATCCAAAATATTTCGAAGATAAAGATTACCCATGACTTTAGGAACTCAAATATATAATTTTTACCAAATTCCATACTCAATATCGTGGTTAAATTTAAAGAATAAAATTTCTAGGTCTTTCTACCAAATCCCCAAATATTTCTACACAATTCATGCTTAAATCCATATATAATCGATGTATTTAACTCATAGTAGGTGGGGATATCTTACCTTGACATTGATGATGAAAATCCTCTGTTGAGCTATCCAAAATCACCCGTACCAAGTGGAAAATGGGAGCGAAATGACCATCTCCCAATTTACCTGCGGTCCCTTGACCGTTTCTGCAGTTCCGTAGGTGCGGTTAATTACCACTTATGCGGTCCTCCCTAGGCATCCTTTTTTCACTTCTACGACAAGCCACCTGCAGATGCGGTCCCGCTTCTACGAAACTTTGACCGCTTCTGTGGTCCTTTCCAAGATCCTCTCTTCCGCTTCTGCGACCACTTCTTTGCAGATATGGTCCCACTTTTGTGGAACCTTGACTGCATTTGCGGTCCTCGAATCCTTGACCAAAAATTTCTTAAGTGTCTCCTTTTCGCTTCTGCGGTCAACCCACCGCAGGAGCAAAATACTAGCAACCAGATCCTTCAGTTGTCCAAAAATCCCAATTTTGATCCTTTAACCACCCAGAATCCACCTGAGGCCCCCAAGACTTCAACCAAAGCTACCAACCAATCCCAAAACATATTACGGACTTGCTCTATGTAACAACCTGCCGGTCATCTTTGGAATTTATGCTTCGTTTCCCCATTAACTGCTTTCCTTAAGTTAATTTCTACTATTTTTGATTTGCCGGGATGTTTGGCAATGGAATTCGGAGTGTTTTGGACACTTAGTCCCTAAATGAGAGCTTAAATGTTGAAAAATGGTCTATAATTAGAACAGTCTCAAGAAGACTTCGGAATGGAAATCTGATGGTTTTGTTAGCTCTGTTAGGTAATTTTGGGGTTGCGAGCGTGTCCGAAATGTATTTTTGAGGTCCGTAGCTCAAATTGGCTAGAAATGCCAAAAGTTAGAATTTTGAAGTTCCGGTCTAATAGTGAATTTTTAATCCGAGGATTGGAACGGAATATTAGAAGTTGCTGCAGCACCGTCATGTCATTTGGGAAATGCATGCAAAATTGCAGGGCAATCGAACGTGCTTTGGTTAGGTTTTGAATCGAAAGCGAGTTTGGTTAAGTTTTGAAAATTTTAAGTTCAAATCATTGGTTAAATTGTGTTTTCAGCGTTGTTTTAGGTGGTTCAAGGATAGGGGCAAGTTTCAATGATGTTAAGGGATATGTTCGTAGGTTTAGTTGAGGTCCCGGGAGCCTCGGGTGTGTTTCGGATGCCCGACGGGTTGGTTTTGGAATTTTTGGATGAAGTTCATGTGCTGCTTCTGCGGCTTGGGGACCACTGAAGCAGCGCCGCAAAAGCGGAGGAGACCATGAGGCCAGGAACCGCAGAAGCGGTCTTGGTTCCGCTGAAGCAGACTCTCTTTGGCGAGTGGTAGACCGCAGAAGCGGAACTTGATGGGATGAGTGAGGACCGCAGAAGTGTTTTTTCCGCGAAAGCAGGAGTCGCTTCCGCGATTTATGGTCCGTAGAAGCGAAAAATGATATTTTAAGTGGGAGCCGCAGAAATGGCATTTTGACCACCGCAAAGGCGGGACCGCAGAAGCGGTCCCTGGTCCGCGAAAGCGGAAGATCTGTGTTAAGAGAAAATCCGAGGGTTTAATTTTCTAAGTTGAAAAATCAATTGAGAGCTTGTGAGAAGGTAATTTCGAGTGAGTTTTGAAGATGAGGTTATTTTGTAATGTTTCTATGATCCTTTATAGCTTTAATCCATCATTTAGTTGTTAAATTTATCTTTTAAATTCGAATTTAGGTCCAAAAAAGGAGGAATTTGAGTAGAAGTTCATTGACTAAACAATTGGGATTTGAGGGAGAATTTGACCTCCGATTTAGGAGATTTTTATATTTAGACTCGTGAGAGTATGAGGTTTCTGAAAATGTAAAAATTATTTGATTTCGAAACGTTGGCCTGGGGGGAATTTTGGTCATTTCACCTATTTTCGTGCCTTAGCTTTAATTTTTATAGTGTAATCAGTTACTTGCAATGTTATTTACAATGTGTAATTGGTTTGAATAGATTTGGGCCACTTGGAGTCGGTTATTCGTGGCAAGGGCATTGTTTCTTAGCGGTTTTGTACCAATTCGAGGTAAGTGGCTTGCCTGACTTTGTGTGGGGGACCTCCCCCCTTACGATATCTTTGCCATTGTTTAAATGCCTTGTGCGCGAGGTGACGGTGTGTACCTGGGCTAGTTGTTGAAAATTCACCTTACTTGGATTATTTATACTGTGTTTCTTCACATATTTAATTTTTAAGAAAATTAAACTTCATTGTTTTGACTTAGGAAAAGCATATTAGTAACTTATTTGCCCTATTTTACTAAATTGCAATATTTGTCTTTCTTGTGAAGCATGCTAAATTCTCGATTTCACTTGTTGTTCAGATTTCGCTTTTTTTCCATTATATATTTGTTGGTTGTGGTGTACTTACTATTGGAACTACGGGACGTCATCCCGAGAGATCCCCCTGTTTCGTATTTTGTTCAGAGGTTAGGAAGTGCGGTATACCAAGAGATCCCTGGAACTAGATTATATAACTGGCGGATACTAAGAGATCCCTGGTGCAGGATTGATGAACTAGCGGATACTAAGAGATCCCCAGGGAATGATTGATTAACTGGAGGATACTAAGAGATCCTATGGATACTTGGAGATCCCTTACTTACATGATGAGGATACTAGGAGATCCTCGGGATACTTGGAGATTCCTTGCTTGTATGATGAGGATACTGCGAGATCCTCGGGATACTTGGAGATCCCTTGTGTGTATGATGAGGATACCTAGATATCCTCGGGATACCAGGAGATCCTCGATAACAAATAACCTGTAGTGATTGTTCTTGTTTTTAGAATTGTAATATAGCCTATTCCGTTCTTTTTATTGTTTGTTAGATATTCGAGATTTATGTATTTCCTACTGTGATTTCATTGCATATTTCATTCTTATGTTTACCTCAGTATGGGCCTCTACCTTCCTCGTCACTACTCCACCGAGGTTAGGCTTGGCACTTACTAAGTACTGTTGTGGTGTACTCATGTTACTCTTCTGCATACTTTTGTTGTGCAGATCCAGGAACTACTGGTCAGGCGCACTATTTGGGATTTCAGAGCTACATTGGGAGGCTTGAGGTATGCATCTGCCACATCCGCAGATCCGAAGAGTCTCCTTCTAGTCTACCTTAGCTAGCAGTTTCACTTATGTACTCACTTGTTGTAGACACTTCTGGATGTTAAAGCCATATGTTATATTTTACTCTTAGCCTGTGTTGCCCGTCGGTTTCCGGATCTTGGAGGTTTCACACTATTGATTCGAAGTGTATGTGCCAAGAGGCACCCTTTACATTTTCTTATGTTATTCAGTTTTATTTATCGTTTTGTTAAGATGGTTGAATTTCCGCAATGTATCAGGCTTAACTAGTCGCGAAGACTGGGTGCCGTCATGACAGGTTCACGATTGGTGAAATAGGGTCGTGACACTCTAGGCTTCAAATAATATCAAACAACGCTAAAACCATGAATTACGCCCGATTCAAGTTTTATGAACTTTGAAATTTTAAACTTCTGCTTCAGATGTTTAAACCTATCAACTCACATCCGATTGACCTTATATTTTACACACAGCCCATATTTGACGTTAATGACCTACTCTAGCTTTCGAAATCGTATTCCGACCCTGATATCAGAAATTCCACTTACGGTAAAACTTCTCAAAAACCTCCAAATTTCTACCTTTAGCCAAATGGTTTCAAAATTACTTAGGGACCCCCGAATTCGCTTTTGATAACGCCCTCAAATCCAGAATCATCATGCGGAGCTATTCAATAACTTGGAATCCAAAATGGACCTCAATAACACTGAATTGTACTTCAAGCCACACTTAAGAAGTTTCTTCCAAAATGCCAACTTCCACAATGGGCGCCAAAATGCTCCAAGGTCATCCAAAACCCGATCCGGGCATACACCTAAGTCAGAAATCATCATATGAACTTGCTGCAACCTTAAGATCCCGATTCCGAGGCCTTTTACTCAAAATTCCAATCCTAGTTCATTCTTTAAACTTTAAGATTATGAAACAAGAATTCTCCTTCTAAATCAACTCAGGACTTCCTGAAACTCAATTCTGACTACACGTACAAGTCATAATATCATAAATGAAGCTCCTCATGCCCTCAGACTGCTTAACGAAGCACTAGAACTCAAAACGACTGGTCGGCTCATTACATTCTCTCCGACTTAAACATACCTTCGTCCTCGAACGTGCTGAGAACTACACTGAAATAGTCTGAAATCAATGTTTAACACCTCATGCACCTTCTCGTGTTGCCACAACTTAGTTTAGCGCATTAGCTCGATATGATTCTTGAGATATTCCTTTTTATTCATGAAAATAGGCCTTAGAGTCCAATTCCAACATCCAAAATTCTCTTCCAAACCTGTTTCTAACATACGATGACCATATCAATCACTACATGTTGTACCCATATATGACTGCATAATTTTACTGAATTCACACCTTGTATCACTTTAATCACCGGACCACAATAACATTTTCTGATCAATTTAGTCGGAATTCCACGAATCTGATGCTCTCATTGCACCTCATGACATACACATGTCTTAATCTAACTCCTACAGTACGGCCACGATGGAGGAGATGTGCAAAAATTCATAATCAATTGCCGAGTCCACCAATCATTGAGTCTATACTCCTGACCAGAAACATCACCACATTCTGAACCAAATAATGATCTTCGCTCCTTAATATACTTCATATAACTAGATTGCAGTTATCCTACATCCAATAATCGCGTCTCATCCAGTACGAACTGCTCAGGCAATAAGCCACCTCGAATGCAGTCAATATGATGCTATAATGTGCAAATAGGCCACCAATTCAAATGTGATACAAAAGGAAATCGAACTCTGGAAGTAATTACCTAACTCACGCACTAATACGGACTTTCCTTAGAAGATAGGAAGCGAGACACACAAAAATAACACATTGAAAACTATATTCAACATCACACTTTTGCGGCGCGCAACCATATCCAAATAATATATCCATGGCGGCATGCCACCCGATCCACAATAGATCTCACTTAAGGAGATTGCACATCGAGTTAAGTCTGAACATCACAATAAAATATCAAATTTCGGTCGCAAGCACGCTAACTGCATAATACCATTCCTGAGGTAACATATAGCGCTATATGCTACAAAACACAAGCATAACTGAGGTGACATACAAGATACGAATCTCAAAAGCCATTCTTCTCATATAACATCATTGCCACATGGAACCCCAACACATAAGAAATTTACCAAGTTGTCTCACAATTCATACAGTGCAATACATCATTACCTAGAATAGTTGATGACTAAATAACACCCTCCTCCATAATGAACACACTCGCTGAGACGAACACAACTGGCCTGATATAAAGCCTTGTTCATATATAAATCAATCCACTGATCTCAAGGCGATTTCTGATTGCACTAACTTGGCTAATAACCTTACGAAGGTCCATAATAACTCTCCTTTCCTCATAACATTAGAAGAACCATAATAACCGTAGCAACCTCCTCGGTCCATAACCCAATAAAAAAAGTGCCCTCAATGCATAAATTCTCAATTTAATGGTATTACCACAATCCTCATATTTTCTTTAAATCTCTAGTCAATCAAGTGACTATAAGGCATACTTATTCAATCTTCTCGTGAATGCGCTCCCACAACATTCCGAAATAAATAGTGGGTCCGCACATCTAAACCAACAGCCGCACTAACACTGAAAAACGATCAAGAATCCTTAACTAGTATGTAAAGCCTATTTCACAACACATCGGTCTCAGGTGACGCTAAAGACAATACCAATTTACTTTAGCATTCAACCTTTTTCTTGCTCATCTGAGCTCGTGACATATTTACTAGTAGCAAACTGCAACCTTGATCCTCACTTGGAACTTCTATGATAATCACTGCACCCAACGTGCCAATATACAATTTTCACAACTCCAGGTCACCAACCGTGAATATCTCATGATGGCACCTAGTCCCTACGACTAGGTAAGCCTAACATTTGCGGAAATAGATTAATTACGAAAATAGAGAAATTCAAATTAAATATCTAGAAAGGAAATTGTAATGAATGTCACTCGACATCTAAAACTCAATACCAAAAATCTAAAACAAATCCCAAAACCCAAAAACTCACGGGCGACACAGGCTAATAGAATGTAATAGTCTGTTCTACACCAAAATATATAAACAACATGAAATGAAAGAAAATAATTATCTGCTAAAGTCGGAATGGAATAGAAACTCCTGGTCTGCGGACCTAGTAGATATACCTCAGAGTCTCAACTAGATCTCTCCACCACGAGGATGATACACCTGGAGGAACATGCACAAAAGAGGCTTGAGTACACCACAGTGGTACTTAGTAAGTGCCAAGCCTAATATCGGTAGGGTAGTGACGAGGAAGATCGAAGCCATACCGAGGTAAAACATAATAATAATAAGAATAATAATAATAATAATAATAATAATAAAAATAATAATAATAATAATAATAATAATAATAATAATAATAATGTACACTATGAAAACATGTAGAATAATGGAAACAACAGCGAAATATGACAGAATCTACAAGTCAATAATAAATAATCAAAATAAGCATAAACACGGAAAGGTGCAGCTAAATACCGATGATACCATGAGGATCTCCCAGGATACGGTACTGTAGTCCTTTCTCAACTATCCAGTGGATCTTCCAGGATACCTTCCCGTATTCCATCATATATGAATGTCCAAAGGATCTCCCAGGATACCTTCCCATAGTCCAACTATCAATGTGCGGGGGGATCTACCAGGAGTCTAACTCGTAGTCCCAAAGTATATGTGAAGGGGATATATTGGAAATCAAACCCGTAGTCCCAAAGTAAACAAACAATATGGAGGGGGAGCTACCCGAATACAACATCCGTAGTCCCAAATATAAATACTCAACCACAACCAGAGAATAATTAGAAACGAAATTAAACACCAAGTTGATGAGTGGTGATTTTACAACTCAATCTAGCCTCTTTTCCTTAGATTTTATGTCTTTTTACAATAATATGAGGTTCTTTATGGTGTGTATTGCTAGATTTTCAGGTAAATGATGCTACGAAGTGATTTGAGTTGAATTGAAGTGGAATTGAGCGTAATAAGGCGAAAACTATGCAAAAGACTCCAGTGATTCCGCATCTGCGGAAAACTGGTCGTAGAAGCAACCTCGCATCTGCGGAATACGCATATGCGGAGCTGGATAAACAGGCAAGGAACCGCATCTACGGTTGGTGCATCTTCGTCTTGAGAAACACATATGTGGTGATAGCATTTGACTGGATTTCTGCTTCTCCGATAAGGACTCCACTTCTGCGGAGTCGCACCAGAGATGATTCTTCTGCAGGTGCGGAAGTCGTGCATCGCAACCGGGAAAATTAGACATTTCATATTTTCTCAACCCAAGCCATTTTTATACTTGTCAAGATAGATATTTTGAGGATCTTTGGCTTATTTTCAGTCCTTAGAGACTAAAGAGAACAAGTTGGTAGCTAGGGTTCTTATACACACAATTTGGTTTTTAAGATTGAAACCTTGTGGTTAGGGTTTTCTTACACATTTATGTTTATTTCTTCATTTCTTTGCTTCGTATTATATATCTAAGTGTGTAGTATTTTATTCAACACTTGATTCTTGGTTATGGAAATATTCATATTTAAGGTGTGGATTAAATACCATGTTGTGCTTACGTATTGAATGATTGTTTTTTATTTATGAAGTGAGTTATTGTTTCTTTAATTATTCTTGTTCTTTAATGTTTCCAAAGGGATTAGATAACCCTAGGACTTTCCCATTAACTCCAAATTGATTTTGGATAATATAACTTAAGGTTGGGAAAGATTAATTAACAAGAACTTGAGGCGTTAACCATCCTTTTATAGATTCTACCTAGCGCTAGGATTGAACTACTTGTACCCATTCCGTGTGTGCTTAATCTTCTAATTGTATTACGGATAATTCAATTTAGAAGTGTTGTTAGTCTTCGGAAGAAGCTAATTAAGAGTTATTATCCGCAGCTAATTAACGTAAACTCGCTCATATTTACAAAATCGTGAAATACATTGGATCGTTACTTGAGTGTAATTCCCGATGCATTCATAATTGCAGCCCTTGATAATTTTAATTTCTTTCTAGGTTATTCTACCTTTCCACATTTAGATATAAAACATTTTCAACCAAAATTCTTAGTGTTTTGCATTGCGTAATAAGCGATAATTTTCGTACACTCCTAATTGCCTACACATTATTATCTTTGGGATTCGACCCCAGCTCATAGTTGGGTAAATTATATTGGATGTGACCGTGTCTATTACTTTTTAGTAGTTGATTTGCACATGAACAAAATTGGTGTCGTTGCCGGGGAACAATTTGGCATAATTTAGGTTGTTTGAGAAGTAAGCAAAAGTGCTTTGGTCCAAACTTGTGAATATTCATGTAATTATTTTTTTACCTTGGTGTATTTTCAATTTTTCTTGTTTATTTGCTTATTTTTGAAAAATGAAATCATATAATGATAATTGGTCGGATGACAATTGTTCATACTTTGATGACCCTTTTCCTTATTATGAAGGACCACACCTGTGGTAAAATTATTTAAATTCTCCTGGGGGTGGATTGTGTGCACAATTTCAAACCCTTGATTAGAGTATTTGTGATAAGTGTGGTTGCAAAAATGGCTATTGGGATGATTGTGCATATTTGTCCTTCCCTTCCCCAAGCCCCTACTATGATGGTTCTACCTTTTCTGATGAGAATTATAGGGCTATGTAAATGGAAGAAGTTGAGCATGACCGAAATATAGAGTTCAAGCTTATGTTGGAGTGTTTACTTGAAGAAGGAAACAAGGAGGAAAATGCCTTGGAGGAGCTTTTGGAGAATAGTCTCCAGAATGAATTGGCACATGAAAGGTCGCACTCGCAAATGGATGAAAAGATCGAAGCCTGAAGGGTTCAAAAAGCCTCGAAAGTGAATGAAAGCCAAGAACCTTCCTTGGAGATTGAAGTTTAAAATCCTTCCTTGGCACTTGATCAAAACCAAGAAGAACTCTCAAATGCTCAAAATGAGAAAATAATGCTCATGGTGGAGACCATTCTTGAAAATGAGGAGAAGCACAACTTTGCACTCAAGGACTTGAAAAGGCTTGCAATACAATGTTGAACACATCTTCTCTTTGGAGGATCAAATGCAAATATTGGTTGAGGCTCACTATGCCCACCAACTCGAGAGTGCCGAAGAAAGCCAAAAAGAGTCCAATTCCAAGGAAGAAAGTGAGTTTTACTATGAGGATTCAAGAATTGAACATCCTCCAACTGACTCAATGAGTGTTAGTGATGCGAAGAAAAAAATGGAATTAGAGTCAACCGGTATAAATACAAATGTGGTTGATATTGACTCTAATCTGGCGGAAAAAGAGGATGTCAAAATAGAAAAATTGCAAAGCGAAGATTTGAAGTCACATTCCATGAATTTTTCAACATTAGAATTGTGTGGTGACATGGAAGTTGAACTACACGAATCAATGAAGGATTGCCAGGAGGAAAAACTCATACCATATATTTTACAATTTGATAACCAAGAAAACAAAATGACATTCCTCACATGAGAGCCAAGAAGTGCAAAATGAAGAATTCAAGCATTGGCTCGATTGTGAACTTACACCCCCTATCGCTTGTGGTCACAAGCTTGACTCCAAGATAGGTGCCCAGTTTATATCATCCAAGTGGCGAAAAAAGTGATAAAGTTGTTCGCGTCGTGCCACGACGTTTATTCTGGTGCTTGGTGGGAGGCAACCCATCGTTTTTAAAATGTTTAGTCGTTATTAAAATTTTCCTTTTTAGAATAACTTAGAATATTATTTTGACTAATCCGCATAGTTTTTGATTTTTTGGAGTTGATTTGAATAGGTCGGAGTGGTCCGGAGGGTCAAAACAAGTAGTTGTAGAAACTGTGCAAAAATTTCATTGTATGACCACATTTGCGGCTTTCCTACCGCAGATCATACACGCAAATGTTTGAATAGAACCGTAGAAGTGAGTTTTACCGCTGAAGCAAATCTCTTACCGAATAAGCGGTCTCACAGATGCATCGATACAACCATTTTTGCAGAAGTTGAGAATATCTTAAATTTAAAACAAGCTTCAGACGTATCAGTTGCTCAGGTAAAATTTGCTCATTGTTTCTCCCAACCCTAATTTCCCCTACCTCCAAAGTACTCCAAAAATCTCCATTGCTTTGTTTGTGCATTCTACTACACTCACACGACAATCAGGTATTTCCTTCTACTCCCTCTTTTTCCTCTTATTCTCCTCTTGTGTGCTTAAGTCCTGCCATGGTTACGTTCCCATTCCCCTATGATTAGAGTACAAAAATAGAGTGAGGAAAATTGGTTGAGTGTAAGTTTATGTGTGTTGTATATTCATGAACAAATTTGTGGGAATTCTGAGTACCCAATTTGTTTGAAGAAGAGTTTAGTTTAACTTGCTCGCAAGATGTTCGATAGAATGTTTAAATAACATTTTCTTGCTAAGCATCACAAAAGTGGACTCCATTGAATCGTATTCTCATGTACTGCACTAACTTAGAAAGCTTGAGTATAAGTTAGAAGCCAAAAGTTGGGTTGAGAATAAAAACTTTGAAAAAAAATAGAATCAGTGAAGAAGATGATAAAACCGTAGAAGCGTAATAGATTCTGCGGTAGAACTCCCACAAAAGAGAGATATGGAAAAAGCAAAAAAATAAAAATTGTAGAAGCGATAAAATGGCCGCAAAAGCGAAACCGCTTTTGCAGTTTCCTTTCCGCAGAAGCGAAAACTGGGTAGTAATTCCAATTTCAGTAGCTTTGCAACAGTGGCTTCCCCGACACGTTCAACCTGGTTTTTTGGCTCAATTGTAGTGTTTTGAATTTCTTACCATTTTTCTATTACCCGAATGACCTTGTGTCGATTTTATGTAGGTGTTTTAAGTTAAAATTGACCCAAACACGAGAGGGAAACAATGTGAAATTGAAGAAGAGATTGATGTGACATATGATAAAACACGCTTCATGTTAGCTGCATGTGAGCGATGATATTTACATGACCTCGGCCATAGAAAGATAATTCTTGAAAAGGGCATCAATGAGGACAAACTGGCAGAGAAGCCCCCAGAGTTCCGTGCTCGACTCCAGTCAATGGTATGGTCATGCTTGATTTCCACTCCCTAAAAGGCTAATGAGGAGCGGGTGAGAGAATTCTACGCCATCCTTAGGCACACGAATTTTGACAGCCCACAACTCAATATCAGAGGAATATTGGTGACGTTCGGGATCAAACAAATTAATGACACTCTTGGTATTCACAAATTTCAAATGGAGCAGGTGCTAGAAAAAGAACATTGTAAAAATGGAGCATGGCTTTAATCCAAACTCTTCCCTTCTCACTTGAGAGACAAATGGGGCAACAAAATAAAAGGGTTGAAATCAATCAACTTCACTGCTGAGGCTAAAATGTGGTTGTACATCCTTTGCAACCTGGTGTCTCCTTATAGGAACATCTCATATGTCTCTTGCTCCCGAGCTTTGATTATTTCTTGCTCTTGGACAATATTCTTGTGAATGTTGGTCCCTATATCTTGCTAGAGATGAGGGAGTATCTGCGAGACAAGGATGCATGTATGATGTTCATGTCATCGATCGGACAGCTGTGCACTAGAGCAGAGGTTGTTGTGCATCCAATCTATAGATGGCTTCCAGCTAAAAAGCCATTTCATCCACTGAGTGTCACAGGAGAGGGGAGTGTATTCAAGATCAAGTAGAGAAAAGTCACCACCACGACTACTGGTTCAGAGTTCTCTTCATAGGCAGCTGGACAGGGACCATTCGAGATACTAAACTCCGAGTTTGCATCTATGAAGGAGTTAGTATCACAGCTTTGGAGTGGGCCTTCATCTTCCCATCCTGGGCCTTCTTACTTCTTTAGGGATGAGATACAGAGCTACTTGGATGCGCAAAAAAGTCAAAAAGATTCTCTTGAGAAGATGACCGCATAAGTGAACAAACTTGAGGGTACAACACTTTAGCCAAGTCCCATGTAACCCTTTAGTCAGAGTTTGAGAAGGAGAAGAAGAAGAACAAGAAGAAGGAAAATTCATGACCAAATGTGGAGAGGCATCAAAGCCATCTTCAAATGGGCAAACCCTGACACGAAGATGCTAGTGGCGGCCAAGATGACAATGAGGAGTATTTTTTAATTTCAGAGACTGGTGATGGTGGTGATGCTGATGACGACAACGAGGAGAGAGGATGAAGGTGCCACGAGCGCAGCACAACAGTGATCAGTCGTCCTCCCATAGTCTTCTAGTCTGATGCAGACCTCAGGAAGACCCTCAATCTATTTATTCTTTATATTTGATATTGTGTAGTGAGGACACAACAATGTGTTTAGAGATGGGTGGCTATTGTACTGTTGTATTCATGTTTTGAGATATTGTGTGCCCTTGCCGGGCTTATATTTGTGCTATGGATACTGTGTGCCCTTGCCGGGCTTGTTATTATGTTGTGCAGATATTGTGTGCCCTTGCCGGGCTGTTTTGGTGTAGCAGGTTCTCTTGTCAAGCTTGGTTTGATTAGTCGTGTTCTTATCTTTCTTTCATTATTCATTTTCTTTTTGTAGCTTATTTTATCTTTCTTTCGTTATTTATTTTCTTTTTGTAGATTATTAGTAGTGTAAGTTTCTTTTATTTTAGTATCCTTTGTAGTAATTTGTTCTCTTTTATTTTTATTTCCTTAAAGAATATTTCCTTGGGTTTTCTTCATGCTACGATTCTTTCCCAAGGAACATTTTTGAAGTGAACCAGGTGACTTTTTCCTATAATACATGGCGTGACAACTTTCTTAAGGGAATTAGTCGTGTTTTGCTGAGATGAGGCTTTTGGATTATTTGGTACTAATAAAATTAGCCTCTTGTATGTAAATTTTCAATTAAGAAGACCCCTCCGAAAATTGGTTTTGAACTAAAGCAAGTAAGTTGCATGGTGCAAAATAATTCTTGTGATAAATTTTGGCTCTTTTAGTGACTCTTTATCAACTAGTTTGAATATTGCACCAAATGCCATTATTAGAAAATAAAATTGATCCATCTTGATTAATTCATGTGACGTGTGTGTTAATGTTTGTTCAAATAAATCTTGTATTTTCTTCTATTATCTAGAACTTGCCCGATTTGTCTTTTAATGCAAATGATAGTATGTTTGATTAGAGGAATGAGCTTAGGCATTCTTTGTTTTATTTGAAAAACCTATTTAGCCTTTCAAGCCAACCTTTACATAAATAATATCACTAGTACCCAATTTGAGACTTTAAATCTTTGCTTTAGCCAACTAAGTACAAACCTTTTCCTTTTTTGTAAAATAATTCCCTCTCTTGAACTAGTCCCTCCTTGAACATTGAGAATGAGGCTAAAAACCTAAGTTGGAGGTGGCACCAAAGTAGAGATTGGTAAGGTGGTACATTGAGTCTAGGACCACATGCCTCAAAGTGTTTGTATTAAATTATTCAAGCTCCAAAAGAAAAAAAATATATTTATGGAAACAAAATAGAAAATATGTGTATATATATAAATTATGTAGCCTTGAATAAAATTAGAAGATGCATTACGGTGGTTCTATATTAGAAACTAGATGCAAAATGAGGCTACGGGGGTTTGACTAGAAGTAAAGTGCAAAAAAATGAATAATTGTGAGTAGTGTTCAAGGAGGGTCAAGTCACTTGTATCCAAATGCTTATCTGTCCCTTCCCTAAACCTACATTACAAACTTAAAATGTCCTTATGGGACCTCCAATCGAACATTCTTGAATAAGCAATAAATTAAAATAAAGGCAAACGTATGGTACGAGATGTTGTAACACTTGAAGTTCTTTGTGAGAGTGAGTGTTTTTGTAATATTCGTCTCTTATATTGTATTATAAATATAGTGATTTTGAGGCTTTCTTTCTTGTGAGGGCACATGAATTTTTAAGGATTGGTGAAATTAAGTAAAGTGAGCATATGTAGTGGACTAGTGCTTTTGAGTCATTTCTTGAGACTTATTTTTATCACTTGATTATATTGGTATTCCCTTGCACATTCTTGAAGTTGTTTCTTTATGTGGGAGTCATTCAGAAAAGATACACATACTTGAGCCTAAGTGTTCATAGCAACAAAATCCATAAGCATGGTGCTTAAATTGGAGAATGTGAAATGTGGATGATAAGCAATACCACTTGTGTTTTGAATAGTAAATCCTCATGGAAGTGTTGGTTTTGATTTACTTATGGACAAGAAAGTTATAAGTTGGGTATGTTGATGAGTTGTGGTTTTCCCACTCAATCTAGCCTCTTTTCCTTAGCTTTTATGTCCTTTTACTATACTATTAGGTCGTTTATGGTGCATATTGTTAGATTTTCAGGTAAATGATGCTACAAAGTGATTTGAGTTAAATTGAAGTGGAATTGAGTGAAAGAAGGTGAAAACTATGCAAAAGTCTCTAGTGATTTCTTATATGTGGAGAAGGGGTCACAGAAGCGACCTCGTATCTCCGGAATTTAATACGCATCTGCGGAGCTGGATCAACACGAAAGGAACCGCGTCTGCGGTTGGAATTCAGCTTTGACGGAGGGGCATTTGCGTCTTGAGAACCGCATCTGCAGTGATAGCATTTTACTAGATTTCCTCTTCTACGATGAGGACTACACTTCCGCCGAGCCGCACCTGCGATGATTCTTCCGCAGGTGCGGAAGTCGTGCATCAGAATTGAGAAAATTAGATATTTCATATTTTTTCCCCAAACCATTTTTATACTCGTCAAAACAGATATTTTGAGGATCTTTGGTTTATATTCAGTCCTTAGATACTAAAGAGAACAAATTGGAAGCTAGGGTTCTTGCACACACACTTCGGTTTTGAAGATTGAAAGATTTTGGTCAAGATTTTCTTACCCATTTATCTTTATTTCTTCATTTCCTTGATTTATATTGTATATCTAAGTGTGTAGTATTTTAGTCAACACTTGAATCTTGTTTATGAAAATATTCATATTTAAAGTGTGGATTAAATACCTTGTTGTGTGTATGTATTGAATGATTTTTATTTATTTATGATGTGATGTTTTCTTTAATGATTCTTGTTCTTTAATGTATCTAATTGAATTAACTAACCTTAGGACTATCCCGTTAACTCCGAATTGATTTTGGAAAAGCTAATTTGGGGTTGAAAAAGCTTAATTAACAAGAACTTGAGGTGTTAACCTTCATTTTATAGATTCTACCTAGGGATAGGATTGAACTACTTGTAGCGATTCCGGGTATGCTTAATCTTCTAATTGTGTTAGGGATAATTAAATTAGGAAATCTTGTTAGTCTTCGGAAGATGCTAATTGAGAGTTATTATCTGTGGCTAATTAAAATAAACTCGCTCATATTTATAAAATCGTAAAATACATTGGATCGTTGCTTGAGTTTAATTCCCAATGCATTCATACTTGTAGTCATAGATCATTTTACTTGCTTTCTAGGTTAGTTTATAAAACATTTTCAACCAAAATTCCTGTATGGCATTGCGGGATAAGCAGTAATTTTCTTACACTCCTAATCCCCTACAAATTGTTCTCTGTGAGATTCAACCTTTTCTCATAGTAAGGTAAATTATATTGCATGCGACCGTGTCTATTACTTTTTAGTAGTAGATTTGGACGTCATCACAAGGCAATAGGGAATCTAGCCTAACATGTTTAACGTAATGCAACGAGGAAAATTAAACAATTAAACTAATTAAGTCTGCTAACATGCTTTTGTAGGCTATCACAGGCTATATGGCAAGCAACAAAGCAAGTAAGAAAGGAATAGCAACTTGATCATTTTAGAAAAAAACTGGGTGTTCAAAAATTAGCACAAGTATGCGCCCGTCACCTCACATAACGGGCATTCAATCATCAAATAATAAGTCCTAAGGAGAAGGTCCCTCACAAAAAGTTAGTCAAGCCACTTACCTTGAACTGGCTCAATAATCAACTAGGAACCACGCCATTGCCACGAGTATCCGACTCCAAATGGCCAAAATTTATTCAATTCAATTACATATAGTAAATAATATTACAATCAACTGATTCCACTATTAATTTAAAGCTAGGGTGCAAAAATAAGTAAAATAACCAAAATTCCCCTCAAGCAAACGTCTCGAAATCAAATAATTTTTACATTATTAGAATCCTCGCACTCTCACGAGTCTAACCATATAAACATCTCCCAAATTGGAGGTCAAATGCCCACTCAAAACTCAGTAGTTTTGTCTAATACGTTTTTCCCAATTTTGATCCCAAATTCAAAATTAGATGATGGATTAAGCTAGATACTGATGGATACAACTAAATAGGATTAGGAAAACGTTACCGAGTAATCTTTTCTTAAAAACCCTCAAGCAATCACCCTCTCTCGAGCTCTCAATTTATTTTTCAAACTTTTAAACGCAACCCTCGAAATTCACTTTTCCGAACAGGCATTTTCGCGTCTGCGGACAAGGGACCAACCTGCGGTCCCGCTTATACGGACAATGAGCCGCTTTTGTGGTTTTCCTTATGTTGCCATATCTACCAAAAAAATAATGCTCTAGCGATTCCACTTGTATGATTCTCGCATCGCTTCTGCGGTTTCCAATAATCTGTCTCGGGCAGCATCTACGATGAGACATCTGCTTCTGCAGCTCCGCACCTGCGGAACCCAAACCACATGTGCGGTTATGATCGGTACCAGCAATTCTTCAGCAACCTTTCAACTCCAAAAACCTTCTGACAACCGTACGAATTCATCTCGAGGCTCCCGGGACTTCAACCAAAAGCATCAATACCACCTTATACCTCATTCGAACTTGTAACAATCGTTAATACGGCTAAAACAAAACTGAAAACCTGATTTAATCAATGATTCAAGCCTAAGAACTTCAAATTTTCTTCCAAACATGCTTTTGATAAAAAAACATAACCAAAACATGTCTGAATGACCTGAAATTTTGCACACCTATCCCAAATGACATGACTGAGCTATTGCAACTTCTGGAATTCCATTCCGACACTCGGATCAAAAACTCACTATCAGACCAAAAACTTCAAAAATAAGAACTTTAGCATTTCAAGTCTAAATGAGCTACAGACTTCCAAAATACATTCTAAGCACGCTCTCAACCCTGAAATCACCTACGGAGCTAACCAAACCATTGGATATCCATTCCAAGTCCATCTTCATACTGTTCTGATTACGGACCACTTTTCAACTCTTAGGCTCTCATTTTGGGACGAAGTGTCTCAAAACTCTCCGAAACCTAATACCGAACGTCCCGTCAAACCAAAATAACAGAAATGAACTTAGGGGAAATAGTTAATAGGGGATCGGGGCACAAATTTAAAAAATGACCGGCTGAGTCGTTACATCCTCCTACACTTAAACAATCGGTCGTCCTCGAACGAGCATAGAGAACATACCTGAAGTAGTAAAAAGATGAGGGTATCAGTTGCGCATATCCGACTCGGTCTACCAAGTCGCCTCCTAGGCTGGCTAACCCCGCCACTGAACCTTTATTGAAGCGATATTTTTTGATATCAACTCTCTGACCTGTCTGTCCAATATAGCAACTGGCTCTTCTATATAAGATAAATCCTTGTCCAACTGGACAGAAGTGAAATCCAACACATTCGACTAGTCACCGTGATACCTCCGGAGCATCGAAGCATGAAATACCAGATGAACCCCAGCCAGATTGGGAGGTAAGGCAATTTCATAAGCAACCTCCCTAACTTACCACGAAAACTAAAAAGGGCTAATGAATCTCGGACTCAACTTCCCTTTCTTTCCAAATCTCATTACGCCCTTCATAGGCGAGAACTGAAGAAGAACCCGCTCACCGACCATATAGGAAACATCAAGAACCTTCTGGTCTGCATAACTCTTCTGTTTGAATTGGGTAGTACGGAGTCTGTCCTCAATCACCTTGACCTTCTCCACCGCATCCTAAGCCAAATCAGTGCCTAATAGCTTGGCCATACCCGGGTCAAACCAACCTATCTGGGACATGAATATCCTACCATATAATGCCTCGTACGACGCCATCTCAATGCTGGAGTGATAATTGTTGTTGTAGGAAAACTTCGCCAGTGGCAAGAACTGATCCTATGACCCCCCCCCCCCCCAAACTCAATCTCATGCACGAAGTATATCTTCAAGAATCTAAATGGTGCGCTCGGACTGTCCGTCCGTCTGGGGGTGAATGGATGTGCTCATCGTCACTTGAGTACCCAACTCCTGCTGAACGGCTCATCAGAATTGTGATGTAAACTAAGTACCTCTGTCCGAAATAACAGAATTTGGAATGCCAAATAGACAAACAATCTCCTTGATATAAATCCATGCCAACCGCTCTAAAGAATAAGTAGTACACACAGGAATGAAGTGTGCGGACTTGCTCAGTATCTACAACAACCCAAATGGCATTGAAATTCTCCGCAGCTTGAGGGAGTCCAACTATAAAATCCATGGTGATCCTCTCCCATTTCTTCTCCGGAATCGCCATCTGCAGAAGCTACCCACCCGGTCTCTGGTGCTCAGCCTTCTTCTGCTGACATTTGAGGCATCTAGCTATAAACCCTTCTAGTCCTTCTTCGTCCGCCTCCACCAATAGTGCTGTCTCAAGTCTTGATACATCTTCGCGACACCCGAATGGATGGAACACCGTGAACTATGAGCCTCTACCAATATCAACTCCCGAATATCATCAACCTTGGGTACACAGATCTAACCTTGCATCCTCAATACCTCGTCAGCTCCAATGGTCACATCCCTAGAATCACCATGTTGCACCGTGTCCCTGAGGACAAGCCAATGAGGGTCATCATACTAACGTTCCCTGACACGATTGAACTATGAAGACCGAGAAACCACATAGCCTAGAACCTAACCAGGCTACAAAATATCCAATCTCATAAACTGACTAGCTAAGGCCTGAACATCCATCACCATAGGTGTCTCTGAAGATTTTAGATATGCCAAACTCCCCAAACTCTCCACCCGGCGAATCAAGGAATCGGCTACCACATTGGCCTTGCCCGGTTGATAAAGCATAGTAATATCATAATCCTTTAGTAACTCTAACCACCTCCATTGGTGCAACTTTAGATCTTTTTGCTTGAATAGGTACTGTAAACTTCGATGATCCGTGTAAATATCACAAGGCACGCCGTACAAATAATGACGCCAGATCTTCAAGGCATGAACAATAGCAACTAACTCAAGATCATGGATATGGTAATTCTTCTCATGTATCTTAAGCTCTCTGGACGCGTAGGAAATCACCATACTGTCCTGCATCAACACCGCTCCATGTCCGACCTATGAGGCATCATAATAGGATGTATAGGACCCCATACTAGTACGCAATATCAAAATAGGGAATGTAGTCAAAGCTGTCGTGAGCTTCTCAAAGCTCGCCTCACACTCCTCTGTCCATTGAAATGGAGTACCCTTCTGGGTCAATCTTGTCATGGAGGCTGCAATCAATGAAAACCCCTCCATAAAATGATGATAATAACCAACCAAACAAGGAAACTGTGAATCTCTATAGTAGAGGAGGGCTTGGCCATATGCACATCCTCCACTTTCTTTGGATCTACCCAAATTCCGTCACTCGATACCAGATGGCCTAGGAATGCCACAAAACTCAACTAAAACACACAGTTTGAGAAATTTGCATATAATTTCTTCTCTCAAGGGTCTGAAGCACTGTGCTCAGGTGCTGCTCATGATCTTCCTAACTACGGGAGTATACAAGAATATCATCTATGAAAATAATGACGAACGAGTCGCGATAGGGCCTAAATACACTGTGCATCAAATGCATAAAAGTTGCTAGGGAATTGGTCAGCCCAAATGACATAACAAGGAACTCGTAATGACCATATCGATTCCTGAAGGCAGTCTTCGGGATATCCGGCTCCAAAATCTTCAATAGGTGATAACCTGAGCATAAATCAATCTTAGAAAACACATGTGTGCTCTGAAGCTGGTCAAATTGATCATTAATACGAGGCAAATGATAATGATTCTTCACTCTTACTTTGTTCCACTAACGATAATCGATACACATGCGCATGCAACCATCCTTTTTCTTCACAAACAAGACAGGAGCACCCCACGGTGAAACACTGGGTTGAATAAAAACCCTTATGAAGCAATTCCTGTAACTGATCCTTCAAATCCTTCAACTCAGGAGGAACTATATGATACGGCGGAATGGAAATGGGTTGAGTGTCCAGCAACAAGTCATTACAAAAATCAATCTATTTATCAAGTAACATACCTAGAAGATCAGCTGGAAAAACATTGGGATAATTCCATGCCACTGGACATAATCAACATAAGGGGTAACAGCACAGACATCGCTCACATAGGCTAAATACGCCGCACACCCCTTCTCAACGATACACTGAGCTCTAAGGAAAATGATAACTCTAATGGGAGTGTGATATAAAGTACCTCTCCACTTAATACGCGGAACACCTGGAATAGCAAGCATCACGGTCTTGGTGTGATAATCAAGAATAGCATGATGGGGCGACAATCATCCATGCCCAAAATAATATCGAAGTCAACCATACCGAGTAACAATAAGTCTGCTCTAGTCTCAAAACTATGACTAGTAACTAAACACAACTGATAAACACGGTCCACAATAAGATAATCTCCCACGGAAGTAGAAATAAAAACAGGAAAACTCAAGGAATCTCGGGCTATACCCAAATGCGGAGAAAAGTAACAAGACACAAAAGAATGATGGAGCCTGTATCAAATAGAATTGATGCATATCTATGACAAACCAGTATAATACTTGTGATGAAAGAATCAGAGGAAACATCCTCGGTAAAAGAAGGAATCGCCCCGACCTCCGCCACTGACTGGATGGGAAGATGGGGTAGGAGCTAGAGTTGTGATCATGGCATGAGAAGTTTTAGAAGCACACCGTGGCTGAGCAGTCTGTGAAGATGTACCCCTACCAAGTCTGGGGCAGTCCTTAACAATATGAAGTGTATTTCCACACTCGAAACAAGCTCTGGGAGGAAGCAACGATAGTGGCTGCCTCTTTCTCCACCCGCTTCCTGGCGAGCATACCCTCGATCCTCCTAGCAATACTCACTACATGCTGATAAGGAATGTCCATCTCCAACTCTCAAGCCATGCTAGATCAGATGGATGGTATAAGAACCTCAATTAACCTGCGAACTCTCTCACGGACAATAGCGACGGTGCATGTCTGGCCAACTTGGTATAAAGGATAGCATACTCATAAATGGTCATAGCACCCTGTCGCGAATGCTCAAACTCTGCATGCCATGTGTCTCTGAGATTCTTGGGGAAAAACTATCTCATAAACATCTTCGAGAACTAGGTCCAAGTCAAGAGAGCAGCCTCAACTGGACTGTCTATCTCATAAGAGTGCGACCAATCATAAGCGGCTCCCCAAAGCTGAAAAGCAGTAAAATAAATCCTACTAGACTCTAATATGCCTATAGTGCGAAGAATATAGTGGCACTCATCTAGAAATCCCAAGGAATCATCTGTCACTAATCCACTGAAAACTGGAGGTTCATACTTCTTAAACCTCTCCAACCTCCGCTGCTCGTCCTCAAACGCAGCTTCCTAATCCATGGGCTGATCTAGCATTGTAGGTGGTACAGGAATGAATGGAGGGCGATTCAAACCCAACATATATTCCTAACCTTCTTTGCGGACCCATTTTGGTGCGGTATGGCGGTGCTATAGGCACATATACTGCGCATCCAAAGATTCTTAAATGGGATATATTGGGTTCATGACCCAAAACCAATTGCAACGGGAAATATTTGTGATAATTCGTCGGTCTGAGATGAATTAGCATTGCTGCATGCAAAATGGCGTGACCCCATACCGAAGTGGGCAGCCTCGTTACTCCATATGCACTCTCTACTCAAGAGTGCGGGCTGCGGGAGTCTGGGCTCCTCCCCCAGCCTAGGATATAGCTGCAGCAGGGGGAAGCAATCGCGCCTGAGCGAATGTAGTTTACATAGACATGAACAGAGGTAATTTCTCCTATAGGGCTGGAGTAGTAGTAGTAGTGGTAGGCGTGTCAGGTTCCTGAACTCCGATTAGATCTACTAACAGTACCTCAACGGTAGATCGGGCTGCACCACGTGTGCGTCCATGGCCTCTGCCTCGACCCCAGCCTCCGAAGGCAACAGGAGGGGGCATGGATGATCCTGAGTAGCGTGTGTCCGCACCATCTGTGAGAGAATAGAAGACAGAAGTTTTAGAATTGATGTCAAAATATAGCACGGTAACGAATTCAATAAAGTGAAGATTTTCCTAAACAGTTACATAGCCTCTTGTAGATGAGTACAGATATCTTGGTACCGATCAGCGACACTCTAATAAACCGGCCTATGTTCCGTGACTCCTATGAACCCAGAGCTCTGATACAAAGTTGTCACGACCCTAGTTCACCAACTGTGAACGTGTCATGACGGCACCTACTTCCTACGACTAGGTACACCTAACATTTGTGAATATGAATTAATCGCGAAAAATAGAGAAAGTCAAATAAAATATCTAGAAAGGAAATTATACTGAATGTCGCTCGGCATCTACAAATCAACACCACAAATCTAAAACGAATCCCAAAACCCAAAATCTCACGGGAAACACATGCCAATAGAATGTAATAGTCTGTTCTGCACTAAAATGTCTAAATAACATGAAAGGAAAAAAAAAACTATCTGCTAAAGCTGGAATGGAATAGAGACTCCTTGTCTGCGGATGTAGCAAATATACCTCAAAGTCTCAACAAGAACTCTCCACCACGCGGATGATACACCTGGGAGGAAGTACCTAGATCTGCACATGAAAACCATGCGTAGAAGACGCATGAGTACACCACAACGGTACTCGGTAAGTGTCAAGCCTAACCTCGGTCGGGTAGTGACATGGAAGGTCGGGGCCCTACTGAGGTAAACCATAATAATAATAATAATAATAATAATAATAATAATAATAATAATAATAATAATAATAATAATAATAATAATATAATAATAATAATAATAATAATAATAATAATAATAATAATAATAATAATAATAATAATAATAATAATAATAATAATAATGTACAGTAAGAAAATAGGTAGAATAATGGAAATAACAACGAAATAAGACTGAACAAACAAGTCAATAATGAATAACAAAAATAAGCATAAACACGAAAAGGTGCAGCTCAATACCAATGATACCATGAGGATCTCCCAGGATACCATATTGTAATCGTTTCTCAACTGTCCAGTGGATCTCCCGAGACACCGTCCTGTACTCCGTCATATATGTATGTAGGAAGGATCTCCTGCGATACCATCTCATAGTCCAACAATCAATGTGCAGGGAGATCTACCAGGAATCTAACCCGTAGTCCCAAAGTAAATGTGCAGGGGGATCTATCGGGAATCGAACCCACAGTCGAAAGTAAACAAATAGGGGGGAGATACTGGAGTCCCACAACCGTAGTCCCAAATATAAATACGCAAACACATCCAAAGAATAATCATAAATGAAATTAAACACCAAGGAAACAGGGAATCTAGCCTAACATGCTTCACGTAATGCAACGAGACAAATAAAACAATTAAACTAATTAAGTCAGCTAACATGCTTTTCTATGCTTTCATAGGCTATATGGAAAGTAACAAAGCAAGTAAGAAAGGATTAGCAACTTGATCATTTAAAGTAATAATTGGGTGTTCAACAATTAGCACAAGTACGCGTCTGTCACCTCACGTACAAGGCATCCAGTCATCAAATAACAAGTCTTAAGGGGAGAAGGTCCCCCACACAAAGTTAGACAAGCCCCTTACCTTAAACCGTCTCAATATTAAACTATGGACCATGCCTTTGCCATGAGTATCCTACTCCAAATGATCCAAATCTATTTAATTCAATTACATATCGTAAATAATATTACAAAAAACTGATTCCATTATTAAATTTAAAGCAAGGGCGCAAAATTAGTAAATTGATAAAAATGCACCTTAGGCCAAGGTATTGGAATCAAATAATTTTTATATTTTCAAAAGCTTCGTACTCTCACGAGTCTAACCATATAAATATCTCCCAAATCGGAGTTCAAATGACCTCTCAAAACTCAATAGTTTGGTCTAATAGGTTTTTCCCAATTTTGATTCCAAATTTGAAATTACATGATGGATTAAGCTAGATTATGATGAAATACAAAGAAATAGGATTAGGAAAACGTTACCTAATAATTTTCTCTTCAAAACCCTCAAAAACTCGCCCTCTCCCGAGCTGTCAATTGATTTTTCAAACTTTGAAACTCAACCCTCAAAATTCACTTTTCTGAACAAGAATTCCGCTTTTGCGAACAACGGACCGCTTCTGCGGTTTTCCTTAAGTGGCCATATATGCGAACAAAATACCGCTCCAGCAGTTCCGCTTCTGCGGTTCTCGGACCACTTCTGCAATTTCCAATAATCCGTCCCGGGCTGCATCTATGATGATACAACCTCTTCTGCGGCTCCGCAACTTTGGAATCCAAACCGCAAGTGCGGTTATGACAGGTATCGGCAATTCTTCAGTAATCATTCAACTCCAAAAATGTTCCGATAACCATCCGAATTCATCCCGAGGCTCCTGGGACTTCAATCAAAAGCATCAATACCACCTAATACCCCATTCAAACTTGGACCAATCCTTAAAATACCTAAAACAACATTGGAAACCCGATTTAATCAATGATTCAAGCCTAAGAACTTCAAGTTTTCTTCCAATTATACTTTCGATCAAAAACCTAACCAAAACACGTCTGAATGACCTAAACATTTTCACACATATCCCAATTGACATGATGGAGCTACTGCAATTTTTGGAATTCCATTAAGACCTTCGGATCAAAAACTCACTATCGGGCCGGAAAGTTCAAAAATACAAATTTCGGCATTTCAAGCCTAAATGAGCTACGAACATCCAAAATATATTCCAAGCATGCTCCCAACCTCGAAATCACCTAATGGAGATAACGAAACCATCATATTTCCATTCCGAGGTCATCGGAACAGTAGGAGATAACAGAACCATCATATTTCCATTTCGAGGCCATCTTCATACTGTTCCGATTACGGACCACTTTTCAACTTTTAAGCTCTCATTTAGGGACTAAATTTCCCAAAAATCTCCTAAACCCAATGCAGAACGTCCCAGAAAACCAAAATAATAGAAATTAACTTAGGAGAAACAATTAATGGAGGATCAGAGCATAAACTCCAAAAATGACTGGGCGGGTCGTTACAACGATAGAACACGATTTTCATTGTAACTCCGAAACCATTAATATTTTAACACTTCATCATATAAGAAATTTTCACTTAACTTACTTCAGGAGAGTCATATCAACACATAGTAAATTCCCATAACCATAGGATATGCAAATCTCTAAGTAGTGGTCTAAGCTATCATAGCCCTCCCGGGATCCGTCAACACATAACAGGCCAGAGACGATAGGTCGACTTTAACAATTTCTAGTGGTAAAAAAATAAAATACTAAAGTATGAAGAAATCATGGATTTATATGGCAGTTCCAACTCAATAAGCGATAAATAGGTAACACCTTTAACAAGTAATAAGGAGTTTCCCAGATTTCTGTTCAGATATCTTTAACTATTATATCACGCCAAGAAGGTAATATGAACATTTAATATTTTAGGCAAAAAATTTAAGCATGCACAAATCATGCCGAGGCGATGACCCGATCCAATAGAAATAACTATGCACTTGCCGAGGGTCAACGACACGCCTATAGATGCATCTATTTAATCTGTCGAGGCGTTCAGCCTGTTTCAAAAATAAACACATAGGTAGACAGTCAGTCAAGGAGTCAACATGAAGATATTATCCAATGAAGGATAATTCTCTTTAAAATTTAAGAAAATGAAGTTTAAGTATTTTATAAATCTAATTATTAATCCCACGTGATTCAAGAAATTCAAATGTCAATAGGATTAGTGATATTCCTAGTGTAGCATGCTTTGGGTCCTAAACTACCCGGTCAATAGCATAATAGTAGCTATGCATGGACTCTCATTACCTCGTGCATACGTAGCCCCACACAAATAGGAGCACATAACCAATTTTACTTACATATGGAGACAATTCCCTATTACAAGTTTAGAAAGAAAACTCATCTCGCTCCGAAGACCCATAACCGACATTCTACATTCTTTCGAGGACTTGAACCAACGTACAATGCTCCAAAACTAGCCAATGGTTATACAAATCCATTAATATGCTCAATTATTCATTACACCTCAATTTATAATAATTCCTAACCCCAATCAAAAGTTGACCAGCACGCCCTCGGGTCCACGAGCCCGGAATCCAAAAATTTTCGAAGATAAAGATTATCCTTTACATTAGGAACTCAAGTAAATAATTTTTACTAAATTCCATACTCAATATCATGGTAAAATTCCAAGAATAAAAGTTTTTTTTCTTTCTACCAAAACCCCAAATATTTCTACATAATTCAAACTTAAATCCATACATAATCGATGTATTTAACTCATAATAGGTGGGGATATCTTACCCTGGCATTGTGATGAATATCCCCTCTTGAAGCTCTCCAAAATCGCCCACATAGTTAACTAGTAACCATAGTTGGGTTAGATATTAGTTAGTATAAATATGTGTTAGTTAGGCACTTGTATACATACTCTTCAATGAATGGAACAGTAAGATTTCCATTTCTCTTCTACTTCTTCTCTCGACTTCTTATCATTTTCTCAAAACCAAAATTACATGTTAGCCGAATTCATCAATTCAACATGGTATTAGAGCGGATAATCGATCGAATCTAGAGTTCTTCATTGTTAATTAGTTGAAGAGCGAGAGAATGGCAATTTTTTATTATTCTCTGTTTTTTTGTTCAGAAACCGTACTTTCTCTTCAATTGCGGTTGATGAAGTTGCTGATCAAAGTTCAATAGTGGTTGATAACAATCACCCTCTGTATTTGCATCCATCTAACACACCTGGAGAACTATTACTAGGTTTTCAGTTGATCGGACTGGAGAATTAAACTATGTAGAGCCAAGCTATGGAGGTTTCGCTACTGACTCACAACAAGCTGGGATTTATTGACGGAACCATCACTTGGGACACTTACGGAGATAAGTATTCTAATCTTTGGGATCAATGTAATGCTATAGTGAAATCGTGGATTATGCATAATGTTAGTCGAGATTTATTGAGTGATGTTCTGTTTCGATCCATTGCATATGCTATTTGGAGTGATCTGCCTGAGCATTTTGATAAAGTAAATGCTTTACGTATGTACTATCTTCATTGGGATGTTTTATATTGACTCAAGGAGCAACTAGTGTTTCTGTATATTACTCAAAATTGAAGGATCTCTGGGATGAATATGACTCAATTATGCCACCACCTACTTGTTGTGATAAATCTAAAAAGTTTATGTATCACCAACAATATCAGCGACTATGGAAATTTTTTATGGGACTTAATGATAGTTATAATCAAGCTCGTAGTCAAATTCTTATAAAATCCAAAATTCCCACTGTTAATCAAGCATATGCAATGATTTTGCAAGATGAGAGTCATAAAATGGTAGCTGGTACCAGTTCTTATGTTCCTAATTCATCAGATCCCACGGCCTTATACTCATCAAAGTTGGGGCAGAAGATAGTGAAGAAAAACTATAATATGGGGCGTGACTATTGTAATATGAAAGGACATACAAGAGACAACTACTACAAGCTAATGAGATGTGAATACTGTAACATGAAAGGGCATTTGAAAACTAACTGTTACAAGTTGAATGTGAACCTTGCAGACTTTAAGTCAAAAAGAAAGGCAAACATGACCAGTTGTGTTCCAGGTCATGGTGTTTATGATGGAGTGTTATCTAAACTACAAAAATATGGGCAACAAGAAACTTGACAAGGACAACAGCTGGGACATCAGCAATATGCACCAGCACCAACCTTCACATCTGAGCAATATCAGCAAATCCTTGCAATGTTGAATAAGACACATGTCTCAGAGGCCCATGCTTCTGCACATATGGCAGGTAATGTTTCCTTTGTTCAACCACCTGATGAAAAATGGGTTGTGGATACTGGAGCTACTAATCACATGGTTGGTAACCAAGACACTTTGCATGACAAAGTGGTAACAGGAAATCCAGGTAGTGTCCAGCTCCCTAGAGACTATTCAGCCAAAGTATCCCATGTTGGAAGCTGCCAACTGAATGGAGGAGAAACTATCATAGGTTTATTATGTGTGCCATCATATAAGTTCAACCTATTGTATGTGTCTCAATTGACAAAGGCTCTTAAATATTGTGCTGCCTTCTATCCTAATTTTTGTATTTTACATGATCTCTTCACTGGGAAGGTGAAAAAAGTTGGTAAAAAGGAAGGAGAGCAATATGTGCTTCATACACAAAGGAGGTTAAATAATATAGCTAAGTCCTTTGCAGTAGTAAGGGCTGATAGTGAATTGTGGTATAAGAGGCTGGGACATGTTCCTTTTTCTGTCATTAAGGAGCTACCTAGCTTTTCTGGTAGTGATAGTACTAGAATAAGTCATTGTGATATTTTTCTATTGGCAAGACAAGCTAGGATTCCATTTCAAATAAGTACTATTAGAGTAGTAGATTGTTTTGGTTTGCTACATATGGATGTATGGGGGCCTTACAAAGCCTTAGCTCATAATGGAAAGAGATTTTTTCTGACAGTTATAGATGATTGCTCCAGATGGACCTGGATTTTTTTATTGCATCTTATGTCTGATGTAGTTGGAGTTCTCAAACAATTCATTGTCATGGTCAAGACACAGTTTGGGAAGATGATAAAATGTTTCAGATCTGATAACAGGACAAATTTTCTTAATTAGAGCTGCAATAAATTATTGTCATTGCATGACATTGTGCATCAAAGTTCTTGTCCATACAATCCTCAACAAAATGGAGTGGTGAAAAGAAGATATAGACATATACTGGAGAATGAAAGGCTATATGGTTTCAAGGTCATTTTCCTATCAAGTTCTGGGGGGTGTGTTGAGACAGTAGTATATATCATTAACAGGATACCCTCCACTCTTTTGAACAACAAATCACCATTTGAAGTATTGTTTGGACAAACCTCTCTAACTCACATGAGGGTTCTAGGGTGTCTGTGCTTTGCTACTAACTTGGTGAAAGGGGACAAGTTTTGTCCTCGTGCAATAAAATCTTTGCTCCTGGGATATGCACCTACACAGAAGGGTTACAAGTTATACAATATTGAGCGGAGGTCTACATTTGTGAGCAGGGATATGGTTTTCTATGAAGATGTGTATCCCTTCAAAAATAATACTGAATATTTCAGAATGTTCTCTCACTCACCTCAACCAATTGTCATAGTCAACAATGATTGTTTTCTATCACCTATTGATTGCAGGGATGTTGAGGAACTTGAGAATACTAACATTGATACAACAGCTGATGCTCATGCCCATGAAATGCAAATATCTCCATCCTCTAATTCTAGCAGTAAAAAGGATGAAGTATCAATGCAGAAAAAGGTGCATTTCCTGGTCTAGAGATACAAACACCAGCTGAAGGAAATGAGGCTCATATGTCATCTGAGAATAGACAAAATGGATCTATTGTTTGTGATCAGAGAAGATCTGGGAGGACAACTAAACCTCCCATTTGGCTCAAGGATTACATTAGACCTGAAGGGAAGTCAAGTTCTACAAATCATTGTCTATATCCAATTGGTGACGTTATGCACTATGGTGGACTCTTAGAAAAATATCAAGCATATGTTGCTGAAGTCTCCTCAGATATTGAAATTACATCTTTTCAAGAAGTTATTAAAGATTTGAGGTGGATTGATGCTATGAAAGAACACATGGGAGATAGTAGCATTGCCTCATAGCAAGAAGGAAATTGGTTGTAAATGGGTCTATAAGATCAAATATACAGCTTCTGGATATATAGAAAGGTTCAAGGCTCGCTTGGTGGCAAAAGGGTACAGTAAGAAGGAGGGATTGGATTATCAATAGACCTTTTCACCTGTAATAAAAATGGTCACAATTAGATCTGTGATTGCTATTGTAGTTGCAAAAGGTTGGGTTTTGCATCAAATGGATGTTTAAAATGCTTTCTTGCAAGGAGATTTGAAAGAGGAGGTCCATATGAAGCTACCTCGAGGTTTCTCACATTCAGCAGGAAAAATACAAGTTTCTAGACTGCACAAGTCTCTTTATGGGCTTAAGCAGGCCTCCCGTCAGCTAAACATTAAACTAACTATTGCTCTTCTTTAGTCAGGTTTCAAGAAGAGCCATCTTGATTATTCTTTGTTTACTAAGCACACTAATGGGAAGATAGTCATCATTCTAGTGTATGTGAATGATTTGCTCATCACTGGAGATGATGCTGCCCTTATTTTATAAACTAAAGTTTCACTTCATCAGAACTTCAAAATCAAAGACTTGGGAGAGCTCAATTATTTTTTGGGCATGGAGTTTGCATGGAGTAAAGAAGGGATTTTACTGCACTAAAGAAAGTATTCTATAGAACTTATATCTGATGTTGGTTTAGCAGGAGCTAAACCAGTGGGAACACCTGTTGAGGTAAATCAGAAGCTAACCACGACTGAATTTGGCCATCAGTTTGGTCTTGCTAATGACACTTTGCGTGACGATCGTGGATCCTATCAGAGGTTGATTGGTAGGTTACTCTACCTAACCATTACTAGACTAGATATTTCATTTATTGTGCAGTGTTAGAGTAAATTCATGCATGCTCCTAAGACATCTCATCTTGAGGCTGCCATAAGAGTGATTAGATACTTGAAGAAGAATCCTTGTCTAGGGATACTTATGTCATCCACTGGTTCAAAAAAATTGCAAGCCTTTTGTGATGCTGATTGGGCTTCATGCCTAAACATAATGAAGTCTGTGACTGCTATATGGTTACTCTTGGTGATTCTCTAATATATTGGAAATCCAAGAAGCCGAATACCATATCTAGTAGTTCAGCTGAAGCAGAATATATGAGCTTAGCTTCATCTGTGGCAGAAATAGTGTGGTTGGTTGGTCTGTTCAAAGAATTGGGAGTATCTCTCATATTGCCTATTCCACTCTATTGTGATAGCAAATCTGCCATAGAAGCTGTTGCGAACCTAGTCTTTCATGAGTGCACTAAGCACATTGATATTGATTGTCACTTCATTCGTGAGAAGATACAGTAGGGATTAGTTGAAACTGTGTATCTACCTTTTGCTGAGCAACCTGCTGATCTATTGACGAAGGGATTAAGTTGCATTCAGCATGACCATCTATTCTCCAAGCTAGGCGTGAAGAACATTTTTCTTAGACCTAGCTTGAGGGGGGTGGGGTGTTGAGGAATGTACTGGTGCTAGTGTTAGTTAATTGGTTGTTATTTATAAATTGACCAGCATTTCAGCACACTGGTCGAACCAATGGATGCATCATTACATCTGGAAAATCATTTGCAAGTTTCAGCTGATCGAGCTAAATCTGTGAACACTAATGTTGAGGCTGAAAAATAGTTAACAAGCATTACAAAAGAAGAGGCTGCTCAGAATCGTCAACATACCTCTACAATTCCAGCAACTTCACTGTCTGTTGAACTGTTAAATCAAAATGAATTGCAATCACATAATGAAGAGGTATCTCAACAAACTCTTCAAGTCGGCCAACATACAACAAATACATGCCCATCCATATCCAAAACAAATCCAAATTCACAGCTCCGTAACAGAATGCATACTAATGAAAACTCCTCAGATAAACTTTCAAATGCAGGCAAGGCTGCTGTTTTCTCTAATCTGCCCAGTGATTTGTCTGGACAGAAGCCGACAATGATCAAATGTTATGGAAATCCATCATCGTCATCTGCAATTAACAAACAAAGTCCTATGAGGACATGGTCGTAAATTCTAAATTTTGGAAAGACCAGCGAGAGTATGACGATGAAGAGAGCTGGGGAGAAGGTTTTGCTGCTTTTTCCTCTTCAGATGATGAACAAGATTGTGAAGTTGACAATGATGGAGAAGAGTATGAGAATCAGTACAAAACACAAAGGAAGATAACGTCATTCCAGTACACTGCCAAATTTACCAACAGGTTCAAATAGAAGGACCACATTGACCCATAATGCACCGATATTTTTTCCAAAAAATACTTCGATACCTGGTGCAACCATAGATGTTAATAGAAGTGCAACTTCATCGCCTATAGTTGCCCAAAATCAGATTATATCATCTAAGTCAATCACACCCATGGAGAAGGGACAGCAACAGATTGTGGTAAATGCTTCACAATTCAATATCCAGAATAGCCAATTTCTGAAGGAGGAGATAGGAAGACATATTTATGAAGAAGGGGAGGAAGAAGAAATTTTATCGCATTGCCGAGCAGAAGCAGCGAGAAATGGAGATTTTTATCTCCAATGCATTGCAAAGAAAATAAGAAATATCACGAAAGAGATAAAAGCTGTGACAACAGTTTGTGCGTAGACGCTAACAGCCGAAGGCCCCCGATGAGAATCGCAAAGCAAAAACAAATCGTCCATCCATCTGTTATAAAGCCTCATCGGTCAAGGAACAAGCGTGATTTTTAAAGACAATTTGAGGTAGTTGTTCACAAATATGGAGAGAAGAAAGGTATATATCTTCTTTCTGTACCATCACATTAATGTTCTTTTATTTTATTTTTGCATTATGGCTTGTATTTCTTGAAGTCTTTTATGGTCTCGATAAGATTTATAAGGTGAGGTTTTCGCCGGTTATTGTTATATAGGTGACAATACTGGTGACTCCCCCCTTATCATATAAACCTATCTTCTCTGTAATATTATCATAATAGGTCGAATACGGTAAGGTTAGACCGGTTGTGTTATATGGGTAACAACTCCGGCGATTTGACTCCCTTACTCGTAATTCACCTATTTGTGGTATCTTTATCTGCTATTAATAAAATCTAAAATTTGCTTTAGAAAAAAAACTAGCAACCATAATTGGGTTAGATATTAGTTAGTATAAATATGTGTGTGTTAGGCAGCTATATACATACTCTTCAATGAATGGAGCAGTAAGATTTCCATTTCTTCTTCTTTTTTCGACTTCTTCTCATTGTCTCAGAACTGAATTGCATGTTAGCTGAATTGATCAATTCAGCAATAGTTCCCAATTTATTTTTCTTAATATTTTTCAAACGTTCTAATTTTTCTTTTTCCAATATTCATAGCGAAATTTTGAATTTTTGAGTAATTTGCATTTTCACTTCACCAAAGAAAAAATGGCAATATTATCTCTTAGAAAATCTCTATGCTTCTCCTTTATTTCATATTTAAATGATAACACAATTAGTTTCTATATTGTTTCTTTAATGATTGGATAACATCCGTCATTTTGGATTTTTTCTGCCGCCAACAAAATAGTGTATCTAGCGTTCTATTTGGCTCTGGCCTGCAAAAAGCCAAACCCTAAAATGATAAAATACAACAGAAGTACTTTATGAGAAAATAATAATGATGACGAACTATGAGTGGATTGACATAATTAAACATATGTTACTTATAATTTGTGTTATACATGGCATATTACGACACCTTTTTCAAAGAAACAAAAGAACAAAATGCTTATTTAATTAAAAGAAGATAGCATGACCGGGGAATATATATATATGTATATATATATATATATATATATATATATATATATATATATATATATATATATATATATATATACACTATAATTTCACTATAAATAATGTTCGACTGATCATTATTCACCCTTCAGGCGACTGTAGCTATTCGCTTGAGGACAATTAAAAATTACAAGCAACAGAAGGGTAAGGAAGTATCTAAATTGCCTTTCTATTAATGGAAGTATATAACCGGTATTTAATTTATCCGTTGCAATTTTTAATTAAATTATATGTCATTTTCGTTAGAATATTCAAAAAGTGACGACAATAAGAAATTCTGGATCTTCGATAGTCTTATGTGGTTCCTTAATATATCAAAGGTCAAGAAAAGTGGCACCAACCACTTTGCCAGTCCAAGAAGAGACAAGTGAATTAAAAAAACCAAAAAGAGTAGGGACAAGTGAATCGGGACATTTAAGTCCTGAAGAATATTAGTCATGGAATTTATTAGTAGTAATATATAAATAAACCAAGGACTATAAATCCATGCACATGCACGACGACCTTTTCACCTCTACTAGCCCATTAGGCATAAATTTGTCCTTTTTAATTACCAAACAAAAAATAAAAAATACACAGTATAGCCGCTCTCAAAAAAAATAATCGACAATATATATATATATATATATATATATATATATATATATATGTATGTATGTAGCTCAAAATTTTCATTCACTTTCTAAGCATAAAACAATCAAAATAAATGGAAGGTCAATCATAGCAGATCGTAATAAATTCAAAGACCAAAGGAATAAAATACAAGAGACAATAGACATTAAATAAAGGGAGGAGGGTGAAGATCTTTTATTAAAGATATTGGTTTGGTCTGCCTCTCCTTTGAGAGGTTCAGAGCCTTACAATGATGTATTATCCCTTCTTTTAGAAATAGATCTGAAGAAGAAGAAGCAGCCCCTTTTAGGATTCTTTCTCTTAATATTTATAGCTAGAAGATCTGCCAGCTGGCGCAAAGGGGTTGAGACCACATAGAGGGGACGCCCTCGTAAGGACAGCCAGATCGTGGCCTTAGTTGTCAAATTGGGTAACTGCCCGATAATATTATTAATAAATTACCATACCATTTATTAATCACAAATAGACTTTAATAAATGCTTCGATCTCATTCATTATCATAAGGTCAAGTTTTGACCCATACAGATAGTCCCTCCGCTTATTGAGGTCGTGCCCAGGCTGAGCTCGATGAGCGGATTCTGCCGATAACCATAGTCGTTTATGCATTGGGGACGATTGTAGCCCCTTATTCTTCGGAGGTGGTCGGAGCCATTTTTACTTTGGAGGTGGGCATAGCCATTTTTACTTGATAGATGGCCGTAGCCATTTTTACTTGAGAGATGTCCGTAGCCATTTTTACTTGAGAGATGTCCGTAGCCATTTTTACTTTAGAGATGCTCGTAGCCATTTTTACATTAGAGATGTCCGTAGCCATTTTTACTTTAGGAATGGCCGTAGCCATTTTTACTTGTGAGATGGCCGTAGACATTTTTACTTGAGAGATGGCCGTAGCTTTTTTTACTTGAGAGATGGCCGTAGCTATTTTTACTTGAGAGATGGTCGTAGCTATTTTTACTTTAGAGATGGCCGTAGCCATTTTTACTTTAGAGATGGCTGTAGCCATTTTTACTTGAGAGATGGTCGTAGCCATTTTTACTTGAGAGATGGTTGTAGCCATTTTTACTTTAGAGATGGCGTAGCAATTTTACTTTAGCGATGGTCCTAGCCATTTTCACTTGAGAGATGGCTGTATCCATTTTTACTTGAGAGATGGCCGTAGCCATTTTTACTTGAGAGATGGCCGTAGCCATTTTTACTTAAGAGATGGCCGTAGCCATTTTTACTTGGGAGATGGCCGTAGCTATTTTTACTTGAGAGATGGGCGTAGCCGCTTTTACTTGAGAGATGGCCGTAGCCATTTTTACTTGAGAGATGGCCGTAGCCATTTTTACTTGAGAGATGGTCGTAGCCATATTTGCTTGAGAGATGGCCGTAACCATTTTTACTTGAGAGATGGCCGTAGCCATTTTTACTTTAGAGATGGCCGTAGCCATTTTTACTTATGAGATGACCATAGCCATTTTTAATTTAGAGATGGCCGTAGTTCACCCATGCCTTGAGAGAATACCATCCCGCTTACCGCGTATAAGGGGGACATCACATGCATGATAATGCATGGGGCGTGCCTATGGTATCTTGAGGTTGTCACAACCATTTTATGGGGGACGCGCTGATTGATGGTTGAATGACCGTTTAGAGGTATCTGTTATAATGGTGCCTGTTACTGTAGGCCTGAACCGTTTTGTGGTTGGTCGGGTAGTTAATGGTGACATTTGGGATTCGTGAAGGTCATTTATGCTTCGTCTATAAATAAGGGGTTGTATAGTTCAATTTTCACATTCCCGATATTTGTCTAAGCAAAATTCTGAGAGAGATAGCCCTTCTTGTTTTCAGATTATGTAGCGTTTTGCTCCTCGTTAATTCATTCTCCGTCACTTTCGTCGAGTCTTCGCCTTCTCTTGTTTTTCCGGTGAATTTTGCCATTTTTCTCTCATTATGTTGATAATGGCGAGCTGTTCTTGTCCCAATATAGCTCCGATGGCAGTTACGGCGGCTGGGGCCCCATCTACGACGGTGAGAACCACCGATTCTCCGAATGTTGATCGGTTTCCATCGGCGACTAACATTCTCTCTCTGCCTGGTAGTCCGGCAACTTATTTCACCGACGCCGAGGGAGAGGATCAGGCGGATGAAGCTACTCTGATGGGGGAAGTTGGGATCGCCCAGCTGAAGGGGCAATGTGATATTCCTCGCTTCGCTGACATTATTCTACTAGGAGCGGTGAAAGGGGTCACGTCGACTTTCAAGCTTGGATTTAGGATAGCTCCCCCCATGCTGGTGGTGGACTTCTGTCTTTACTACAGGGTGTGCCCTGGTTAGCTCGTCCCTTCTTGTTACAAGTTATTGGCGATGCTGATCAAATATGCGGAGCTGACACGTAGGGAGATTACTTTGAGCACATGCTAACCCTCTACGCCCCTCAGAGGGTACGTGGAACCATGATTAGGTTTGTCCCTCGTGGGGTCAACGGCTTAACAGCGGAGCTTGATGACAGCGTCGCTACCCGTTCTTACGAGCACTTTTTCTACATCAAGACTAAGCACCTAGTGGCTTGCTCTATTGACTTTCCGGAGGAGTGGAACCATGCACGTAAGTTACTTTTACGCTGGCTTTGATATCTTTTGGCTAAATGTTGCTTTATGTTTGTACGTAATGATCTTTTTTTTGTGCCATAGCAGGAGGTGAGCCACCGGCGCAATTTTCTGACATCCGCAAGTGGGTTGAGGTCATGCTTCCTGTTACAGCGGGGATTCTCACATGGACGTCTTTCTGGGAGGTCCAAGGTCGTAGGCCGGCCGCTGGTAAGGATCTGACTTGCTGTTTATTGTTCTTATTTCGTAGTTAGTTTCCTTGGCTTAACCCTTCTTCCTTGGTTGGTCAGAACGACCCCGTCGCCGGAGAGCTCCTCAGCTTGCTTTCCATAGGCCGGGTACGACTGCGTGATTGATTACAATGTTGGCACCTCGCTAGGTCCCGAGGGCGACCTCAGTAGAATCCTTCGCGGCTCACTCCCAAGTACGGCCCGTGCCTCGAGTTGAAGAATCACCAGGGGTCATACGTTCATGGGTGGAGCTATCGCTGAATGAAGATGAGGAAGAGGATGGGAAGTTGCTGGTCCGGCGCAGGGTGGAGTTTACCCGGCCCTTCCGGTGGTGATTATTTTGGACTCTTTGCCATCGGCGGAGGAGGGGGGCGTAGTGGACCTTTCCCCAGAGGGTGAGCACTTAGTGGGGGTTGCCGGGTTGGCTCAGGAGAAGGTGACACAATTGCTTCGGCGATTCAAATTTCTGTTCCGTTGCTGAGAGGGAAGGTAGTTCCTCGGAAAATGTTTTGGTGGAGGGTATATGCACTCATATTTTGGTGAATTCGGGCGCTTCAACGTCCCAAGCGGCGGAGGCCTCGACTTCCAGGGCGGCGGAAGGAAGGGGTGCCTCATGAGAGGGGGATTATTCGGAGTCCGATATGGATCCTGAAGATGTCCGTCTTTTCCAGGAGGGTTATACCCGCCTAGCGATGCAAGCCGAGGGGGATTACATTATTTTGATATCCCTAACATCCTGAACCTACTTCTCTAGGAGGAGAACCTGGTGACGCTGTTCGGGGTTTTGTGCTCGGAAGCGGAGAGCACGTCCTTGAGGGGCATCTAAGACGTTGGGTTGATAGGTGAGGTGGACCCCCAAGGTATAAAGGTATGTATAAAACTTTGGTTTGTTTCCTTTCTTAATACGTCTTTTTGTATTAACTGTCGCTCTGTTTGTTGTAGACATTCTTGCTGGAGGTGGAGGGCATCAGGCGGGCCAACGTCGGCTCCGCGGTTTTCGTGCGATTGTTGGAGAAGTTCTGCAGCTACCGTGCCCTGTGCCATGGTCTGCGTGAACGCATAAGGAACGACCCACGGAAGTAGGAGCTGGTGGAAGAGCTGGCGTGGAGGGAGCTTCATATGCAACGGGCCCTCAGCAGGGTAATTGCTCTTAAGGGGCAGCTCTGTCAAGCAAAAGAGGAGACGAGCCGAGAGAAGGGCGGCTAGTGAAAGAGAGTGCCAAAACCAGACAACTGCAGTAGAGGCTGCTGAAGCTCTGACTAGGCAGGTGGCTTCCCTGGAGACGGAGGCCGCTGCTTTAAGGAAGCAAGTAGAGGACGCCCTGGCGTGGGTTTAAACAATGCAAGCGATTAACTGCGCCTAAGAAAGAGAGTGTGGATTAGAGAGGGCCGCCGCTACTTTTTGAGGGGGGCATTACCGTCTGTGAGAAGGACGTCCGTGCTGCAGCGGACTGGATAGTGACCTTGGAGGCCGAGAATCAGCGTCTGAGGGATCAGGTTGCCTCTTTTGGTCCTGCTCCAGAGCTTTGGACGTATGCCGAGGCCCAGCTTGATATGTATAGGCGACTGTGGGACGCCGCTGTCGTGTCTGAGGCCACTTATAAGGAGGCGCACCAAAAGGCTCGTGATGCCTGCCATGACTGTGGTCTTGAACCATCTACGCTTGGGTGTGATGATGGAACCGAGGGCGCTGATAAAGTTGAAGAGGGTGCTGGGGTGCCGAGTGAACAATGGGGAAGTTTGTAGTGTTTGTTTAATTTTCGCTTGTTTTTTCCTCTTTTTTTCTTTTCCGGCCTTTGGGCAAATGTTATTGGGGGCGAACCTATGCAAATATTGTAAATATATATGGCTTTCTTCCCTTCTCTTTGTTTTGTATCGAATAACCCATTTTGATACATAGTCTTTACCCTAACTATTTTGAGGGTACAGATGATCCTTTTAGCTTCGAAACATTATGAAGGGTTTGGGAAGTGACTCCATTGTTCTCATGGCAAAGAACACAATAATGAGTATTTTGATGGGAAAGAACACTATGACGAACGTCATGTCTTCATAGCTTTTATCTTGCACTTGCTTCTTCTAAGCATAAATTTCCACAATTTCTTTCTCCTTCTGCATATACGTGTTTGTCCATGCTATGTAGTCCCCTAAGTGTTTTGGTGTTGAAGTATGAGACCTCGAGCACTTGTTAATTTCTTTCACTTGGTCCTTTTCCTGAAGGAAAAATATACGGGACTCAGGGGTGCAATTATAGATTAAGACTGCTTAGCCCATTTGTGTTTCTATCAGAATAATTATAACCTAGGACAAGAATTTTAGTGTATTCCATTTTGCCTTACAGGTCGTGACTCAACATTTAGTATGGGTTAATATTTTTTCTAGCACCTAAAATCATTAGTAAAATTTTTATAACTCAAAAATAAATATAAAATAATGATACCTGACCGTAGGTATTTTCTTAGAAGTAATATCTTTTCAAATGAACAGCATTCTAGTGTGAAGGTAAGATTTCTCCATCCATTGTCTCCAACTCGTACGCTCCTTTTCCTGCAATATCTCGAATTCTATAAGTTCCATCCCATGTTGGACTTGGCTTTCTTGAATTAGCAGCTTTTTTAGACTAAAAACATTTTTAAGCACAAAGTCCCCAATTTTAAAGAATCTAAGGCATGCTTTTTGGTTGTAATATCGTTCAATGACCTGCTTTTGTGTTGCCATTCTTATTAATGCAACTTCTCTTCTTCCCTCGAGTAAATCAAGGTTAACCTGCATCTCTTCATTATTCGATTCCTCTGTTGCTTTCACGAACCGCGTGCTCGGTTCTCCTATTTCAACTAAAATTAAGGCTTCAGCCTCATAAACCATCGAAAATATTGTTTCTCCCATGCTTATTTTGGTAGATGTACGATAAGCTAATACACCCCCAGGTAATACCTCAGGCCAGTTACTTTTTGATTCTTGTAACCGCTTCTTCAAATTATTAATAATGACCTTGTTTGTGGATTTCACTTGCCTATTACCTACTAGATGGTATGGTGTGAATGTTATCCTTTTGATTTTCCAACTTTGAAAAAAATCTATGATTTGGGCTCCTATGAATTGTGGACCATTATCACACACGATCTCTTTTGGTACTCCAAAAAGGCATATTATGTTTCTCCAAATGAAGTCCTTAGCTTCGTTTTCTCGTACCTGTTTAAACGCTTCTGCTTCTACTCATTTAGTGAAGTAATAAGTGAGTACAAGTAAAACCTTTACCTGACTTTTTGCATGTGGTAATAAACCCACTATATCTATCCCCATTTCATAAAGGGCCATGGGGCTATGACTGGATACAATAGTTTTGCTGGTCAATAGATATTATTACCATTGACATTTGTCGCATTTAGATAAGAAATTTTCTGCTTCCTTTTCCATCTTAAGCCAATAATATCTTGCGCTAATTAATGTTCTTACCAACGATCTTCCTCCTACGTGACTCCCGCAATGTCCCTCACGTATTTCCCTCATTACATATTCCGTTGGGGAAGGTCCGAGACATTTTGCTGAAGGACCACCAAACATCTTTTGATAAAGATTTCCTTGGTTTAAATATTAATGGGAAACCTTTTTACGAAGCGCATGTGCTTTCCTTTTGTCATCAGGTACGGAATTGTCCTACAAAAAGGCAAGTATTTCATTTTCCCGATTGCAAGTTAAATTATTAATATTTACCTCATTCTATCAGGTTCGAGAACAGAACAAAATAAATGTATAACTGAAGCATTTGCATTGTTTACCACGTCAGTTGCAGATGCGAGATTGACTAAAGTATATGTTTCAACATTTTCGTCTCTTGGTATTTGCAAGACCTTCTAGGTTTGAAACTGCTTTATCAATTCACGTACTTTTCTAAGTATTGCTGCATCCTTGATTCCCTGGCTGTGTAAGTCCCCAGCATTTGATTAACCACAAGTTGTGAATCACATTTGATTATAATATGGGTTATACCGAGTTCTCGTGGCAATTCCAAACCTGCAATCACTGCTTCATACTCGGTTTCATTATTAGTTATAGAATGATATTTTATAGTTTGTCTAATGGTTTCTCCCGTAGGTGGTACAAGAACGATTCCTAAACATGTGCCTTTTACATTGGATGAACCGTCAGTAAATAAAATCCAAGTTCCTGGGTTTGCACCACTGAAAACTTGTAACTCTTTTACCGCTTCTAATTGCATCCCTTGGCTAAAATCAGCCACGAAATTAGCTAATACTTGAGATTTTATAGCAGTTCTAGGTTGATAAGTGATTTCGTATTAACTTAATTCAATAGCCCATTTTGCTTACCTCCATGATATTTCATGCTTATGCAAAATGTTACATAACGGGAAAACAGTTACTACAACAATAGGATGATATTGAAAATAAGGTCTTGATTTTTTAGATGCCATTATTAAAGCGAGTACTAGTTTTTCTAATTGCGGAAACCGCATTTTGCATCTAACAAAGATTTACTTACATAATAGATAGGGGATTTTTTACCTTGGTCCTCCTGGACTAAAACATCACTTACCACAACTTCTGATATGGCTAGATAGATAAATAATTTTTCCCTTGCCTTTGGCTTTGCCAGCAACGGTTGATTTGACAAATATGCTTTCAAATTTCTAAATTCTTGTTTACAATCTTCGTTCCACTCAAAATGATCTTGCTTTTTAAATGCTGCGAAGAATTAGAAACACTTTTCTGATGATTTGGAAATGAATCTTCCCAATGTTGCAATCCTTCCCGTTACTCTTTCAACTTCTTTTTTATTTGATAACACATCAAAATTTCTTCTATTGCTTTGATCTGTGAAGGGTTTACTTCAATTCCACGGTTAGAAACAAGAAAACCTAAAAACTTACCTGTTGCAACTCCAAACGCACATTTTTCTGGTTTAAGCTTCATATTAAAATTTCGCAAAATTTGAAATGTTTTAGACAAATGAGATATATGATGATTTGAATGCTGAGTTTTTACGAGCATATCGTCTATGTATACCTCCATTTTTTCCCAAATGTTCTTGGAACATTTTAGTAACCAACCTTTGATAGGTTGCCCCTGCATTCTTTAGACCAAAAGGGTATTACTTTATAATAGTAAGTCCCCATGTCTGTTATGAAGGAAGTTTTCTCCTCATCGTCAAGGTCCATTTTGATTTGATTATAACCTGAATATGCATATAAAAAACTTAGCAGCTCATGCCCTGTAGTAGCGTCAATTAGTTGATCCATATGCGGTAGAGAAAAAGAATGTTTTGGACAAGCATTATTAAGATCTGTATAATCCACAAAAACTCATCACGTATCATTATTTTTAGGCACCACAACGGTATTAGCTAACAAATTTGGATATTTTACCTCGCGGATAGACCCAATTTTTAATAATGTCTAAACCTCATCTTGAATCGCCTTATTTTTTGAAAGCTCCTTGCTTTCTCTTTTTTTGTTTGATTGGTGTGAATGATAGGACATCATTTATCTTGTGGGTCATTGGTGGTATACCTGTCATATCAGTATGGGACCAAGTAAAACAGTCCATGTTAGCTTTTAAAAATTTAATTATCATACCTCTCATATATGAGCTCAAATTTGCTCCAACATAAATCTTCCACTGGGGCCATTGTCAAACAACATAACAGCTTCCAATTCTTTAATTGTCGTTTTGATGTTTTCATTCTCCTCTTGCTCTTGAATCGTGTCAGGTTTCGAGTCTATATATGTTCATTCCTGTTTAGTTGAGGTTTGAACTGTGATGTCCTCAACTGCTATCTGTGATTGTTATTTCTCTTCTGTCACAGAATTAATATTCCTAGCTGCATGTTGATCTCCACAAATTTGTTAAATTCCCCAAGGTGATGGGAATTTAATAACTTGATGTAAAGTGGGTGGGACGGCATCCATTTCATGGATCCATGGTCTCCCCAAGATTATGTTATAAGCCATATCCATATCTACTACTTGAAATTAGTTTTTCTAGTCACCTTCTGCAAAAGTTGTTGGTATTACCTCTCATTTTGTTACCATGCTAGAATTATTGAATCCATATAAGGTATGCGCCTTTGGAATCATTTTTTCTTAAGCTTGAATTTCACGAAATACCCTTAGTAGGATAATATTTACAGAACTCCCCGGGTCAATCAAAACTCGTTTCACATTAGTATCATATATAAGTAGAGATATAACCAGTGCGTCGTTATGTGGAGATAATACATCATCCGCATCCGTCTCATCGAAGGTAATAATTTCTTCCTCAAAGACTTGTCGTACCCACTTCCCATGAGTGATAGTAACTTTAGAAACTTTGTTGGATGATGTGTACGTTACACCGTTAATATCTTCTCCCACGCTTATGACGTTGAAGGTTCTTTTGGGAGATGGTGGTTCTGGGGGCACCTGCCTGTTTTTCATGTAAGCCTCTTTGCCTTTTTCACTGAACAACACGGTAAGATACCCTTGGTTCAACAAATGATCAACTTCACTTTGTAAAAATCAGTATTAAGATGTTTTATGGTCGTGATCATTATGAAATTTGCACCAACGATCAGGGTTATGCCGGTTTGGATTTGAACTCATCTCTTTTGTTCATCGAACCTTATCTTCCATGATTCTCAAAACAACTACGAACTCAGAGGTGGTAACATTGAAATTATAGCCACCGAATCTCGCCTTTAAACTTCTGTCATCATCCCTGACTCTTGCTTGTTTCGCTCAGTCCTAAATCTAGATGAGGAACCTGACTCATAATTTCAAGATTTGTGATCGTACCTTTGATTATCTGATATTGACCGTGAGTTTTTTCCCGCAAGTCCCATGTAGGGCTCGTGCCTATTTTAACTGGACCTCCTTTTATTTTCTGCACATCTCAAACTTATGTTTTCCTCTTTTTGAAATCTTGGAGCAGTATCCTCTTCAATTCACAGCTTCGTGGTGTACCTGTTATAAATATCATTCCATGCTGTAGGAGGAAATTCTCGAAGGCTTTCCTTGAGTCTCCTCGTGGCCTTCGAGCTTCTTTCATTCAAATTACTCGTGAATGCTATAGCTGCCTAATTGTCAAGTATACGTGTTAAAGTTATTCTTTCATGTTGAAATCTATCAACGAAATCACGAAGTAGTTCTGAATCTCCTTGCTTAATTTTGAAGATATCCTCCATTCTTTTTTCTATCTTTTGGGCTCCCAAATGTGTTATAATGAAAGAATCTACAAGCTCAGCAAAAGAGTTTATTGAATTTTCGGGTAAGAGAGAATACCAAGTTGGCGCCCCTTTGGTGAGTGTTTCACCAAATTTATTGACCAATACTGATTCGATATCTTGTTTGGTCAAATCATTGCCCTTTACGCCAGTTGTAAATTCCATCACGTGGTCTCATGAGTCTGTTGTTCCATCATACTTTGGGACATCAAGCATTTTCAATTTCTTTGGAATTTGGAGGGGGCCAGTACTTGGTTTCCACGGTTTTTGTCAATATTTATCGATATCCACTCCTTTGATTTTAGGTGGAACTCCGGGGATTTGCTCTATGCGGTCATTTTGTTCCTTGAGCTATTTCTTCAAGGTTAGTACTAAATTGTACAAATGAGAATTAGTTGAATTACCTGGTTCTTCCTCCTGCGATTCACTGGGGGTTCCTCCATTTTAAAAATTAACAAGCCCATAACGGGGATTCTCCAACGTGTTGTTATTGGGTGCAGGTGTAGGCTAAAAAACTTTGTTAACCCGTGCATCAATTACTTTTTTGTAAAGACTCATCTGCCTATTCAAAATGTTCAGATTGCTCCTATTCATCTTCACAAAACTCAGGGGTGCCTTCACGAGATTGCCGTGGTGAAACATGTGGAGAGGGGACCAGGTGAATGTTTTGTAAATTTCCTTGATCTTGCTGGATTTGATCTGCTTGGTTTCCTGGAGTGTTGTCATTGCTCTTTGCCATAGTAGATAGAAATTAATTATCATATTCCCAGTAATGGAACCAATTTGTTTAACCAAAAAATAGGATTTTGGTCAAAGCTAAGAATTTATGAAAACACGGGTTACCGATAATCAGAAGAAAATATAAAGCTTAACTTTTGAGAATAAGATAATAAGAAAGCAAGTAAACCAAGTATATTCCAGTAATTCCTAGTGTCGTACAATTTTTTATATTTCCCCTTTTATAGCCTTTGACTATAAGCCTTGCCTCAAGCTATAATGAGGCAATAATGAGTAATGAATGTCATTTAATATAATATGTTACACAATCAGACATTAAATAAATATTCTATATCTTAGTATTTAATATGCATTAAATACTGTATTTGATCTCTCATAGGCTATCAGGTTCATCCCCTTTAATCTTTGTGCTTTAAATATCTTGAATAGGTGCGGGCTCCGCATCTCCTGAGTAATCGCCAGTGCCTTTTCCACTATCTTTGCTCACATTTGTTATTTCTTGTATCTCTTAGATAACTTTATTCTTTGACTATTTGATTGATCCACGTGTCATGACACGTCATATCTAATTTATGAACTTGATTTTTCCCAATACAATACCATCATATTACTGGAGCCAGGCTCCATATATGACAATATTTTTTAGTGCCCAAGCACATGATAAGTATTGTCCCACTTGGTCCAACATACCTCATCTATTATTCTTTGGTCTATGCTATATATCATCGGTCCCTAGTTATTTCTTATTTCTTAACAACTATCAATTATTTTATCTGGTCCACTTTAATTGATTGTTTTCATACTTAGAAGTCCATCAACAAAACATTAAAGAAAAATATTTAATATTTTATTTGATAAACCTCTTTATATCATATAAGATAACTTTTTCAATGTTAATTTGAATTTATTTTTGGGATCATTTCCAACCTTTGTTCTGCGAATAATATTAAAGGGGTTTTAATTCCGAAATAATATTACCACCTATTGCTTGCAGAGGTTGAACAAAGATAAAATTGTTATATAGACAAATGCAGTTTCTCTAATCTGCTTACTTCAGTAGAAACCCTAACTTCATTAAGATACTCGTTTCATTGAAAAGTTGGAAAAAGCTTTAATTTTTTAACATTTTTTACTGTAAAATCTATGGACATCACATGATTCAGGGACACCGGTTGATGTTGACTAATGTGGCTAGTTGAACCTCTGCTATAATTAAATGGTTAGCACTATTTTATATTTCTAGTGGCTAGCTAGTAGGTCCATAGTATATACCTAAAGATTTTCTTTAAGAAAAATAGACAACAGAAACGGAAAACCTTGAACTTGTTGGGATATTTATGGAACTATAAACTTTTCTTAATCTGGAGTGTATATATATATATATATATATATATATATCATAGTTGTATTTGTGATTTTTTTTTTCTTTGGTCAAAAAGAAAAATTATGTATTTCAACCATTATAAATGTACATCACTTGTTCTTTGGGACTATAGAACAAATCTCAAATTTGATCAACTATCTACTCTACAACCAAAAAGTTGTTTAACTAACTCCTAACATACAAAACTGTGAATATATTCAAGGAGTACATTGTGGATAGCAATTTAAGTACTGTAATATGGGCTGCCATTTTTGCTTTTTCTTTCCAGTGATGTGCACCTGGATTGCAATCTGTCGTGCTCTATCTGTAGCTTCTTTGCTCGACTGTCTAAATCTTTTTTCATTCCTTTCCATCCAAATATTGTATACAGTTGCTGCGAACACCACTCCTAGGATGGTTTTCCTTGATTTTCTGTTGTTTACTCTATCAGAGATCCATTGCACCTCTAGTTCCCAATTGTTTATCAATCTATTGAAATTCAGCCACCTTAACAATCCTTGCCACAGTGATTGGGAATAAGAGCAGTCAAAAAATAGGTGGCTGTGTGTAACTACACTACCACTGCCACATAGTGAACAAGATGGATCAGCGTGGATACCCCATTTTTCTAACATGTCAATTGTTGCCAAACGTCGATGCAATGTCATCCATAATATGAATTTCTGTTTTGGCAGTAGGCCAGGCACCAACACCAATTTTTTCCAGGGAACTTTGGTGTACTGTGGAATAGAGTGCATATATGCTCTCTTAATGTTGTATCTTCCATTCTGGCAGCATGCTTGCATTGCTGCCCAATCATGTGCCCACCAGTCCCTAGCTCCAAATATGTTCCTTACCAACCAGCTAGCCTGCTTTGGTGTTTCCATGGTAGCAACTACTTTTCTCTTTATATAATAACAGTGGATCCATTTGATTTTCCATAGCTTATCCTTCTTTTGCATTAGAGCCCATAGCAGCTTTGACAAGGCTGCTTTGTTCCACTTTTCATAGCAAATGACATTCAAGCCTCCAGCTGCCTCTGGTTTACATACTGTCTCCCAAGCTATGGGGGCCCTATGACTTGTCTCATGTTTCCCAATCCATAAGTAGTTCCTGCATATTTCATCCACCAGTGTGATGACTTTCTTTGGAAGTAGAAAGACCTGGGCCCAGTAGGTTTGCATTTCAAATAGAACACTCTTGATTAGTTGGAGCCTTCCAGCATAGGATAAGACCTTGGATGACCAGCATCTGATTTTTTCCACTATCCTGTCAACTAAAGTTAGGCATTGTGTGATTGTAATCTTTCTTGTTGACAAGGGAACTCCCAGGTATTTGAAGGGGAGCTGCCCTTCTGTTAATTGAAATTCTGCCAATAGTTTTTCCTTTACTTCTTGTGAAACCCCTGCTATGTACAGAGAGCTTTTCTCCAAGTTTGCTTGCAGTCCAGACATCTGGGAGAAGTTACCACATTCTTTCAGCAATAGCCTCATGGAAATTTCATCTCCTCTACAGCACATCAGGAGATCATCTGCAAAACAGATATGAGTGAGTTGTAACTTGGAACATTTGGGGTGGAAGTTGAAGTTTGGGTTCCTGTTTAATTGCTTCAGTGTTCTGTTGAGGTATTCCATGACTAAGACAAACAGGTAGGGAGACATTGGGTCTCCCTGTCTTAATCCTTTCCTTGCTGTAAATTTTTTGGTAAGACTTCCATTAACAAGTAAAGAGAAGCTTGTTGTAGAGACATACTTTATAATTAAAGTGACCATTTTGTAAAGTACACCAAATTCCAGCAACACTGCCCTCAGAAATCCCCATTCAACAGAGTCATAAGCTTTCCTAATATCCACTTTGATTATGCACCTGGGAGAAACTGCTTTCTGGGAGTAAGCTCGAATCAGTTCATGAGCCATAATGACATTGTCCAGGATGTTTCTCCCCTCTATGAAAGTTGATTGTGCATGCCCCACCAGATAGTCCACAACTATTTTAAGCATGTTTGTAAGGATCTTTGCAATAACTTTGCACAGTGTTGAGCAGCAAGCAATGGGCCTGTATTCCTTGACATAGTTGGGATTTTTCACTTTCGGAATCAATGTAACAGTTGTGCAGTTAATCTCTTTCAATAGTTTCTTAGTTTGAAAGAATTTCTGCACTGCCTCTATAACCTCCTCACCCACAATAGGCCAGAATTGTTTGAAGAATTCTGCAGGGTAACCATATATCCCAGGAGCCTTGTCATTAGGAAGATTATGTATTATCTGGCTGATTTCTTCTCTTGTTACTGGAGCTAATAATTGTTGTTGTTGGTTCAATGATTGACATGGCCCATATCTAGCCACATTGATATCTATTCCAGGAAGCTGATCTGCTGTTGTGCCCAGTAGTTGTTGAAAGAATTGAATGAACTCCTGCTGGATCTGTTGTGGATCAATAATCATCACCTGGTTGTCATTGAGAATGCTACTCACCCTGTTTCTTGCTTGTCTGGACTTCATATACGCATGGAAGTACTTTGTATTGCTATCACCCAGCTGGATCCAGTTTGCTCTTGATTTCTGTCTCATTTTTTGTTCTTGAATGCCTTCCCACTTTTCAATGTTCTCTAATAGTTTCTTTTCTTCTTCAATCACTGCTTCATTGAAATAATCTTCATTCAGTTTTCCTTGGATTACCCTCAGGCCATCTCTCATTTGTTGCAGCTTTTTATCAACTGAATGCTCTTGGTGAATGGTTCTGGTCTCCTGCTCAATTTTCCTCAGTTTGCTCCAAATAGAATACATAGTGTAGCCTTGGATTTGTCGTCTCCACACTCTTTGAGCTGTATCCTTTTATTCTTTTTGTTGCATAACTGTTAGTAGTAGCCTTACTTTAACTTTAACTATATTAGTGTCTATCAATATAGGAGTGTGATCTGAACATCCAGGTAACATGTATACTGCTTCCACTCCTGTGTAAGAATTGAACCACTAATCATTACCAAAGGACCAGTCAATATTGCTATAGACTCTGGCTTCAGCATCCCTTTTATTGCTCCATGAGAATGAATTGCCTCTTTTGGTAAGCTGCCCCACTCCAATGTCATCAATACACCCCTGAAATTCAGCTATCACTGAAGGATGCACTGGGTGACCATTTATCCTATCCTCAACCCCTAGCAGACTGTTGAAATCCCCCATTATAAGCCAAGGGCCAGTATGTTGGACAGCTCTCAAGTCCTTCCATAGTGGTGCTCTGTGTTGGGTAGTGTGTAGGCCATATACAAAGGTGATGTAGCTAGTGAAGGTTGAATTCTTATCTTTCACCTGACATTGGATTAGTTGATCAGTGCTCTCCAGTAGTACCACTTGAACATTTACATCTTTCCACATTATCCATATTCTGCCATTAGGAGCATTTACATAGTTGTTCCCTATAGTCCAGTCACCTCCCAGCTTTTTATGTATTGCCATTGAGTTTTGCTGCTTCACTCTAGTTTCTAGGCAATCTATCATATCAACTTTATTAGTCCTCAGGAATTTGACTAACTCTCTTTGTTTGTAGGACTTGTTTAGTCCTCTAATGTTCCAGGATACAATAATCATGGGGAAACAGTGGATGTAGTGCCTCCTGGATCTACTGGCTCTAGGCTGCATTCTCCCTTCTGTTCGTTCCCATCAGGAGGCTCTACTATAGTGAGTACTGCAAATGTATTCCTCCTGGTTACTTCAGTATAGTTTGTCACTTTGTTTTGGTTTCTATCTTTAGGGCCTTGGACATCTGCAATCTGCTTGCCTTTGTTATTCCTTTCTACAACAGGCAACTCTGTTGGTTTTTCATTCTGCTGCCCTTCTACTGTCTCCTCAGTTACAGCTTTTGGTTGCCACTACACTCGGGTTATCTTCTTTTTCCTCTTTCTCTATCTCTGGACTTCTACATTCTGTTGTTTCTCCTTCTGACAGTCTCCATTTTTGTGCCCAAACGAGTTGCATTCAAGACAGAAGGTTGGTTTCCTTTCATACTCCACATTTTGTAGCCAGCTTTTCCCATCTGGTATCTCTATGTAGACATTCTCAGGCAGAGGTTGAGTGATATCAACTTCCACAAGAACTCTCGCATAGGAGATTCTTTCACATTCAGCAGTTAACCTATCAGTGCATAAAGGTTTACCAAGTAAGCTTGCTATTCTGCCTAAATTCTCTTCTGCCCAACATTGTATTGGCAGCCCAGGAAAACTGACCCAACTTGGGATAATTCTCATCGACTCGTTCTGAATCTGAAAGTTAGGATCTCATTCCTTCAGAATCATAGGCCTACCGTTGAACTTGTATGGTCCTTGTTGCATGATTAGGTTCTTATCCTCCATAGAATCAAATTTGAAGATGAAGTACCCATCGTCATGCAGCAACAGTGTAGGCGTTGTAACCTCATTCCAAACGCCATAAACATACTTTAACATTTCCTTAAATGACGGATTACCTCCCAAAACATAACCAATTAGGGCATACCTCCACTTCTGGTTCTGAATCTCTATCTCCTTAGGGTTGAATTTTGCGATTTTCACTCCATCCTTCATCATCGGAGGATAGAACTTCAGCTGCATGCCCTGATTTTGAGTCCGATTACCTTTGACTACCTCCGCCATTGTTGGCTTCTGGGTTTCAGTAGAGTACGTGAGTTTCCTAGCAATCGTCATTCCACTTGCAGCCTCCTTCTCCTTCTCCGGCGGTGCCAGCATGACTGTAGGGGCACTCCCCATACCAGGAAACCAGTGTAGAAGGGGCATTGGGGTTAGCTGTTGTGGTATTCCACTCTCCGGTGTGATCACTCTCGTCATATTTACAATGGGAAAGTGTTTAGTAAGGTTGGTTGAATGTGGTGGGTGGTTGCCGGCGACAGGAGGCGGCTCGCTTGCCAGCCCCCAGAGTTTCACTCTCGTCATATTTGTGATTTCTTTTGCAAGAAAGTTAGACTTTGAGCTAATATTTTTTTGATATAATTTTTAATTTACGCACAAAATATTAGACTATTGTCAAACGTACACAATAACTTGCAAAATTTTAGACCATAGTCTAATATTTTCTTATTATATTTTGAGTTAGCTTCATTTACTAAACAACGGGTAGAAAAAGGGACAACCAACAGAAATTTCTATGGACGATTTCCCAATAATTCACCTCAAACCATATTTGTCCGGACTTGCTACCTGCCAATGCAACCTTCTCCTTTATCCGGACTCCAGACCAATAATGCGAGCAAGCTCACCGTAGCAGAATTATAATCTTGACTAGTCTATTTTTTTAGAATATCCTTTTTCATGGTTAAGAATTTTACTGTTTCAAAGAAGATGGTAAATTTTTAAAGTAGCTCTTGTCAAATCGCAAATGGACTGTACATAAAATATTTAGGAAAGTTGAAAATGGAAACAGAGAAAATTAGTAAGGGTAATATTTTTCAATTAACGCCGTCTTTTGTTGTTTAACGTCACTAAACAATCGTAGACATAACATAATCGTGCATGGCGGCCGTAATTATATATTTAACAATTGAAGAAGTCTGTACAATTTTAACAAGGAGATATATTCAAAGTTTCAAACCTCTCAAAGGGTGTGTTTGGTAAAGTTTTCAATTTTTTCATGTTTGGTTATTTTAAATGTTTTGGAAAATATTTTCGTTATTAATTCATTTTCCTTCAATTAGAGAAAAATATTTTCTTTATCAAGAAAAGGGAAAATATTTTCCAAATCTCCTTCTCAACCTTTCACACCCTTACCAACCCACCTCATCCCACCCCCCGACAAAACAATAATATTTTTTCCTTAAATTTTTTTTTGTAATTTTAGATTCCTGGTTTTTCATTTTTCTGCACCACCCACCCCACATCTCCCCCCACCCCCCCCCCACGATTTTTTTTTCGTAATTTAAATTTCTGTCTTTTTTGTTTTACTCCGCCCAGGCCCCACCCCACCCCTCCTGCCCCCTCCCCCCTCCCGAGAAATAAAATTTTAAATATATTTTTTAGTTTTAATTTTATTATTTATTGGATTAAAGGCTCAAAATTTCACAAGTTTCAAATTATGAGTTCGGAGGTGTATGTATTTGGAAGTTTACGGGTTTAGAAATTATAAAGTTTACGGATTCGAAATTCCGTGATTTTGAAAGTTTAGCGGTTCGAAAGTTTATAAAATTTGTGGATCCGGAAGGTTGTTGGTTTGAAAGTTTATGGTTTTATGTTTATTATATAAATTATTTATGAAAACGCATGAGAAGTCATTTTCCTTAATTTGCGTACCAAACACCAAAAAAATAAATAAAATTACTACTTGTTTTACAAGAAAATATTTTTTTAGAAAATATTTTTTATGAGAAGCATTTTCCCTTATATTAAACACACCCTCAAATAGTATCGTTTGTTTTAATATTTTTAAGCTAGTATAGTAAAATGTTGTTATAAAAAATACATATTATAACATATGATGAAAAATTGATCTCAAATAAAATTTGACCGTTATAATAAAATATACTATTATAAAGGATTAACAAAGAAGTCTGACTGTGCTTTTCAACTTTTTTAAAAAATGATGCTATAATTCACCTTCCTTCCACAAGCCTTTGGAAAACTATCATTGTACTAAGAAATTCAACACAATACCAAAACGTGCAAGCCAATTGGTAGTTTGGTTCATTAAACTTTCTAATTTTCTTGGGGTAAGTTGGCAAAATTAATTAGTGCATGTAATTTTGGAACTTTAGAAACCTACCACTATCAACTGTGACTGGAAGTTATGAGGATTCATTGCACATAGCCTAGTGCTACTTTGGTCAATTGACTTGACCTTTTGACTGGCAAAATGGACTATATCATATTCTTATGATATTTCGTATAGTCGAAATTGAGCAGTTTGTATATTCTAAACTTGAAAACATTGAAGATTAAAGATGAAGAAAAGGATAAAGATTTTTTATTTCTCAGTTGAAGAACTCTGTAAAGACAAACTGAGTTATGTATCTCTATAAAGGTATACAACATATACACAATATCAACAAAAAATACAATAAAAATACAGCACAAATCAATGTATGTGTTTAGACTTAGATACTAGGTAGTCTTTTAGCTCAACACCCCCTCCCCCCTCAAGTTGGAGGGGGAGACCACCTTCAACTTGACCAGCAAAGAATGATGAACAGTGCCAGATAAAGGCTTGGTGAGAAGATCAGCCAATTGGTGAGAAGTGGAGACATGAGAGAGGGAAATCATCCCATCAGTCAGCTGATCTCGAACAAAATGACAATCGACCTCAATATGCTTGGTCCGCTCATGAAAGACTGGATTCTTGGCTATATGTATAGCAGCCTGGTTGTCACAAAAAACAGAAAAGGGAAGAGAAACAGAAACACCAAGGTCAGTGAGCAGTCGAAAGAGCCAAGATAATTCAACAACCACCTTACTAAGTGCCCAGACTTCTTGCAATATCTAAAGAACAAAGGTCATCTCGTGTGATCAAAATTAACTTTTTGTCTGAAAGGAGAAGGATTTGGCACTGCAACTTGATTCATTCCAAAGGATGATGGGGAATTTTTGTTTGTGTTGACATTGAAACACATAGAATCAGGATTAAACTGGGAGATGGACTGGACTTGTCTTTGTTTTTCATCATTGAGGAGTATGTTATAGACATTGTCAAGGGTAGGGGGAGGTTGCATCATCAGTAAGTTGCTCCTTACCCCCATATATGTCTCATTAAGGCCCATGAAGAATTGGAACACCTTATTCTCCTCATCCTCTTGGATAATGCCATTTTTGGCAGCACAAATGTACCTTTGGCCATGGTTTGTACACACTGCTCCTACCTCATCCCACAACCCTTTAAGCTTGTTATAATATGATGCTATATCTAGAGGTCCTTGAGAAGTATGGGAGAGTTCCCTTTTGAGTTCAAAAATTTTGGTTCTGTTAGCTATACCATATGTGGCTTCGAGTTGCGCCCATATACTATGTGCAGTCTCAGAGTATTGCACGCTTTCAACTATCTGAGGAGACAAAGAGGCAGTTAACTAGGAGATTTCCATATTGTTGCACCTGTCCCATATCTTCTGTTCAACCATATTAGTGGCTGGTCGAGGACATGTACCATCAACAAAATCAATTTTATTCTTAGCAGACAAGGAGACTATCATTTTCCTCTTCCAACCCCCATAACCACTATCCGAAAATAGAGTAGGAACGAGTGAGACTCCAGGAACATCAGAAGGCCTAACTCAACCCCAAAAGTTAGCTTATGAGGTGAGGATTGCCCAAGCCATATAAGGAGACCAAGGACCTCAAATCCCTCAGATGTGGGACAACTCAACACCCCCCTCACGCCCAGATCTCTGGAGCGTGAACAACATAAATGGGGGCCCAACATCGGTAACAATTATTGGGATGGGCCTGGCTCTGATACCATGATAATAATGGACCTTAGGCCTAACTCAACCCAAAAAGCTAGCCTTTGGGGTTGAGTTAGGCCCAAGGTCCATTCTTATCATGGTATTGTTCCCATATACTCTGTGCAGCCTCAGAGTATTGCAAACTCTCAGCTATCTGAGGAGACAAAGAGGCAGTTAACCAGGAGATTACCATATTGTTACACTTGTCCCATAACTTCTGTTCAGCCACATTAGTGGCTGGTCGAGTACATGTACCATTAACATAACCAATTTTATTCTTAGCAGACAAGGCGACTATCATTTTCCTCTTCCAACCCCCATAACCACTACCCGAAAATGGAGTAGGAACGAGTGAGACTCCAGGAACATCAGAAGAATAAACAAAAAGAGGGCTCGTAGGATCAATAGAAGAGGTATTATAAACATTCATGTTTAATATGATGAATATCAATGAAATTGAGGTGAAAAACAGTCTCTATGAACAGTTTGGAATATTAAATTTGCATCAAAACCACATGCAAAATCCTTTCAACTAAGAGTGAGAATAGATTTACCCTACTTCTTTGCGACCGGAGAAGAACGGCCTTCGATTTCACGGAAAATCCCTTAGCTCCGAATGACAGAAACCCTAGACTCTGAAGTCTCGCCGGAATCAGGCCCAAGACGTCGAAAAAAATTACCAAAAGCGTCGATCCTATGAAGATGTAACTAGCTGATATCATTAGAACCTTCGATTTACCACTCGATTCACCTCGAGTTTACTAACAACCAACTATACAGAAGCTTTCAAAAGAAAATCTTCATTACGAACTGAACTGAGTTTACAGAAGATGACGGAGAATCGTTCGAGAATCCCCGCTCTGATACCATGAAATCATTGAAGATTAAAGATGAAGAAAAGGATGAAGATTTTTCATTTCTCAGTTGAAGAACTCTGTAAAGACAAAATGAGTGTTGTATCTCTATGTACAGAAGAAGGTCCTAGAAGCCAGATATATCCGCCTCTATTATATTGGGTCGGATCAAATAAAAGAAATGGGCTAAAATGAAAATGGGCTCAGACAGGCCCAAAAATAAAGGTATACAACATATAAACAGTATACAATAAAAATACAACACATATCAATGTATGCGTTTAGGCTTAGATGCTAAGTAGTCCTTTAGCTCAACAAAACTTTGGATCAATTTATATTCTTCCCTTTAGGGAAAAGTATTGTATTTGTCATTTTGTCATTAATAACCGAACTCCTATCTAAAAAGGACGGACTTCACGTGTAGGGGCAGCTCAATACTATAGAAGTCCAAAGCCAAACTTTCATAAGAAGCCTTAATTATTTTATAATAAAAAAAAGTTTCATATATATTATATATTTGAAATCTAGTTTCTAGCTTTTTCAGATGCAAAATAATGAATATTTATTTTATAATCAATTTCTTCTAATTGTTATTTTTCAATTGGTAATATAGTTAATTCATTAAATCTCTTGCGCCATAGTTCATATTAAGTAAGATTTCATAAATTTTAATAAAAAAAACTTCTTTCAAATTTCTAGTTTGTGATCGAGGAAGACCCGAGACAACTGTTACAGGAACTGTTATCACTATTCTATATGCAATATAAGCATTTGAAAAGGCATCAAGTCTTTTTATTGGATTGAGTATATCAATTTGAGTACTATCATTTCTTCTTTTGGGACTGCGTCAAATATTTAATTTTTTTCCTTAAGTCTTGAATAACCGAATTCATTCTTTATATTTGACATATTTAAATTTGATAAACAATAAAAGGATAATATATACATACGTATAAAATAGGCTTTAGAATAATTGACGAAAAATACAAAATAATATGATCTCTTGGAAGCACAAAGAAAAAATATAATAATAACAATGCTTGGTGAGAATTGAGAAAGATTAAATAAAAGGAAATTAAATATGGTTTACATAATATTTAATGAGAAAAAAATTAAAGAAAAAGAATAATCAATTGATTCCTTCCATAAATTTTACATTTATACGTTAGGAGCCCATTTTTAAGAAACGAAAAAAAATTATTTTTTAATAAAATAAATAATAAGAATAAAAATACTTAATTAAAAAATTATAAGGTGAAAAATGAGGCCCACTAAAATTGCGGGCTAAAGCTTGGGCTTTAGAGACTTAACCGAAGCTGGCCCTGTTCACGTGTCCAAACGGAATGAGTAAAAATTTAAATTTACCTCTCAGTTTATGATTATGATCTAATGATTATGATTTAAATTACCTTCGGATTGGACTCCTTCGAGAGGGGAAATAATTAGTTTTTAGACTATATATATAGTTGGCAGATAATGCAAGAGGCATGCATGTAATTAGAGGCGGATTTAGGATTTTAGTTTTAAGGGTTCAACATTTAAAGTTATAAATTCATATTTATTATTTATTATTATTTTAGTGATTTTTTACAAATAAATTTATATTCGCGTTAATGAAAAGAATGGACCTTGGGCCTAACTCAACCCCAAAAGCTAGCTTATGAGGTGAGGATTGCCCAAGCCATATAAGGAGACCAATGACCTCAAATCCCTCCGATGTGGGACAACTTAACAACCCCCTCACGCCCAGATCTCTGGAGCGTGGACAACATAAATGGGGGCCCAACATCGGTAACAATAATTGGGATGGGCCTGGCTCTGATACCATGAAAAGAATGGACCTTGGGCCTAACTCAACCCCAAAAGCTAGCTTATGAAGTGAGGATTGCCCAAGCCATATAAGGAGACCAATGACCTCAAATCCCTCCGATGTGGGACAACTTAACAGTTAAAACACTGAATTCAATTGAACCCGATATTTCAATACTGTATCCACCCCTGCATGCAATCTCTTTAAAGCACATGGATTGCTTCCCTACTGTTTTTGCTGTGTATCAGCGAATGCAACTTTAACTTCTTGAATTATTCATTATGTAAATTCGTCTCTTTAAGTTTTTTTGAATTTCTTCTCATCGTGTTTCATTTTTCGTGTTTAAATTTAAATTAAGAGTGTGTTTGGTATGACAGAAAATATCTTTTCATTTTTCAAAATTTTAGGAGTGTTTATGTGAAGAGATAATAAAGATTAATATGGTCAGCTTTTTATTGCTAATTAATGTCAAAAAGTAAAATTTTAACTTGTGTAAAACATTCAAAAAATCACTTATTATGAACCGAAATGACTATATTTTAACATCCTTCTCGTATATTATCAATATGAGTATATGACATTTGTTAAATATGTCACATACACTCCTTAAAAGACTCATCATCCTTATTGGGATTTGTCTACAATTACATATTGGATAACTTTGATGTCAACTGTAACAGTCAAATTCATTAGTGTTATTGTTAGTTAGGGCTTAGAATTGCACGAGGAAAAAAACATAAATAGGTAAAACTTAAGAAAAAATTTCCAGAAACGTAGCAGGAATATCTATTTTATACATATACAATAACATCTATCCATCCAGTATAGTCCCACAAAGTAGGTCTGGGGCTATTTTATACATATGGAAACTAAATAATTATATTCCTAGCAAGCACCATTAAACCATGTACCTATAATCACGCACCTAATGCATTTATTTTTATATTTTCTTTTGAAACCAATACTTAACATATTTAAGTAGTAATATTTTTTCATATTTTTCGTTAGAAATTAATTCATTCTATAACAGATTTTGTACTTTCCATAAATGGATCTTTTTACTTGAAAAAAGATTACTAGTACCTTTTTATACAACATAATATAAACTCAATCGAAAGTATACATCTTTATATTTTGAAAAACTAAACTTCATATGTTTCATGAAAAATGTTATGTATATTTGAGGTATATACACATTACAAACAATATAATTTTATATTATTATTTATTGTTATTATTATTATTATTATACCAACGAGTATTTTCTTATTAAAAAGATCAAAGGTATATTATTACATTAGTATTTCTCGAAATATCATTATACTAGTTATCTATAATATTACACCTTAATACCATTATAATACTTAGCATTTCTCTAAAGAAAATATTAAACGAGATATATATAATATTATAACTCTATAAACTTATACCATATATATTAATACATTTGTATACAAAGAAAACTGCTATATACACCTTATATTCAGTGAATTATTTTCTTCTTCTATTCCTTGATGATTTTTCAAAGCCTGTAGCGATGGAATAAACAATCTTAATAAGTTTCACCTTATTCTTTGCCATGAAATTTGCAGTTTACTAAAAGAAGGGAAGAGGAAAGAGTTTTGGGTAAGATTTTGTCTTACCTAATTTCTCTCTCTCGAGAGAGAACAAAAAGAGTGAGATTTGGGTTCATGGTGGTGGAGAGATATTAGTGGAGAAATAATCATTACTTCCTTCGGTTCACAATAAGTGATTAATTTGTGTTTAGTATATCCATTAAAAAAAATACTAAATACTATATAAAATATACCCAATATGACTAAACTATCCCTAATTAAATATTTAATATAAGGAGTACCAAAACTTTTTAGAAATATGATAGGAATTATTTTATAGGAGGAAATATAAATTTGGAATTTGGTGGAATATGGGAGACTTTTAATCTCTAATACATCATCCCTCGAATCATGGGCCAGTTTTAAAAAATAAAGACGGATGGTAACGTATCAATTTTGAGATATGCGATATATACAAATGAATGTGCTACATATGAAATAAAATAAAAGTAATATTGTTTGTATAAATATTTGCTTATTAATGGCTCTACAACGTAAAAATCTCACTTTATTAGGGCCAACTAATTAAAATTTAATGTTTGGTTCTTTATGAAGAGGATTTTACTTAAATAGTCGCCAAATTCATCGTTTATCTCTTTTAGTTGGTATACGTAAATTATATATTTATTATACACAGTTATATATATATATATATATATATATATATATATATGTATATATATATATATATTATATGTTAATTTTATTGTATTATATTTCGCACGCTATTTTTAATATAAAAACTTAGATGAACAGTTATTTGAGTTAATTTTTCTCGTTAACAATACCTGCCTTCGATGTTTTGCTGAGGCAAGATTTGCCTTTTTTTTTTGTTGCTTGCTATAAAGTATAAATAAAAGCAATTTCTTGATTCATGTGAGTTCGTGATCTAATTCTTTTAATTCCTTTTTGTTGCATTTCTTTTTACGTGTATACAATTGAAAATAAATTATCTAGTTGTAAATTGTTAATAGATTACTTAATATTATTTTTTCAAGTAGAATCTTTGAAACTTTCAAAAGAGTACTTATGGACTCATAACTTTAGATAGTTAACGTTGTATTATGTCAGCTCAGTCTTATTCCTTCTTTTTATTTATTTTTGAATAATCTTAATTACATGATATGCTTCATACGGTGTTAATTATTGCAAATTGTTAAACAATAGCGTCCTTTTTATACTTGGTCTATCAGATTAATATTTGGACACATGCAAACGTAAAAAATTGAAAGTGCTGGTAAATACTATACTTTACTACGAGATAAAAAGAATTCGATCATTGGAATGGATGGAAAATATGAAAACCATAATTTTCATGCGCTCTGACAGAGACGGACTCCATGTATATTAGAATGGATTCAATTTTTATTTATTTATACCATGTATATGTATGAAGAAATTTATTCATATCCATAAATACCTAATTGTAAATCCAATTGTTATTGTATAATAATTTGAGGTATATATATATATATATATATATATATATGAACCTATAAACATCAAATCCTATATATGCCTCTGCTCTTTGGATGAACGAAATTATTACAAGCAGAATAATGGAACATCGTAAATGCTAGCTGAATATTTTAAAATTTTATTTTATTTTCTGAGATTTTGTTATTAATTAAGCGTCAGTGAAGAACTTATCCTATTAATAATTAATACAGTTATTAAATTATATTTTTCATGTCGATATTCTTATTACGCATTCTATGATACATAAAAGAATACATAAATTTTCACATAATTAAAAATATAATATTCTATGAGAAAAATTAAAATAACAACCAAACAAGGTATAACATGAAGTTTTTCTTTATATAATAATTAATTGTCCCAAATAGCCAATTTTATATTATGACTAATTCTTTCTACAAGCCAACCAAATGGGCCCTAAGTGTGCTTGCGCGTGGACATCCACCAACATATAGGAATGCTATCAAGTGTTGTGATAAAATGATAAATGTATTTTTATTCTTAACCAGAGGTTGTATCTTCAAATTTAAAAATATTGCAATCGTCTTGTGAATTAAATCCCATAGTGAAATTTTATGGCACAATATTGAATTAATCGAGTCAATAAATACTAACCATCGAATGGTTAAAAAAAATATCATGCTGGAATTCTGTGACACCCATGACGAATGACAAACAGATGAGGGTGGGTCAAGTAAGACTGATATGTTTCTAGGCTGGTAAGCATCTGAAGAAGGGGTGCACATGTCACCTTAGGTGAATCTCCCATCGAAATGGCAGAGATAAATAAAGAGTTTTATAAAATACAACATAAATTTACCTAATACGTATGTGTTTGAAACTGATTTTTAACATATGAAAAATAAACTACAATTACAAAATAAGAGAAAAATATTTTATTAATAAATTATGAGTACAATTTTGTATCTCATTCGATTCTTCTCACCTGGTGAAGCTGCGTATTTCTTGAATGTCGTATGATGTAGACTTTCTGGGAATGTATTGAATCTCCAACCTTTTGAACTATTTGATTGTCAAGAAGTATCCGACCATATTTTGATCTCTTTGTGTATATCCTAAAAGTTTATGGGATTTTGTGATACCTATTCAAGGGAATGTATCCCTTTATATAGGTAATAGTAGGTGTGTGAGTTAAGATTTAGGTTAGAGTAAACTTCAAGAAGCTTTAATAAACATTTAGTATTTCAAGAGTCCTATAATATTTTTTAATTAAAAATTTGATTTAATTTCTTAAAATTTTGATGTCTACGACATACTTTTGGAGCTCGACGTGGCACAGCGTGAAAGACAAATTTGTACGTACCATTAGTTGGATCGTGAATTCTGTCTGTCTTCCAATTGATCCAATTAATCCGCTTGAAACAGTTGAATATAGTGTCTTGGCACTCCGCAATCCATGTATTCCTTTTTCCTTGGGGTAAAAGTCACTCCCATCCACAGATGCTATGGCCCACATAAACAGCATTGGGTCTATGCTATGACCCATTAAAGAATACCAAATTATACATTTGACCGATCGGTCAAAAATAAATTATATTCATTAAACAGTCGAATACTCCATCCGTTTTATATTATTTGAGATAGTTTGTTTTGACATAGAGTTTAAGAAAAAAAAACTTATAAAATTTGTGATCTTAAAAGATTAAGGGCAAAAAGTTTGTGGGTCATACCATTTGTGTGGCTATAAAAATTTCTCACTAACGACAAAAAGGAAAAAATAAAGAGCTTTAAATAAGGCTGTTGGGCGTAACGGTTCCGAACCGGAACCGGACCGGAACCGTGGCCCTGGCGGTTCTGCCGGTTCCGGCGGTTCCAGGGGACCGTGACGGTTCGGTCTATACTCGGGAACCGGACCCGCCAGAACCGGAACCGGCTGGCGGTTCTGGACCGGTTCCAGCCGGTTCTGCCGGTTCCCAACGGGCATTTTTCAAAAAAAAAGTTTAAAATTATTTCAGCAACGGCTCTTTGCAAAAAGTAGCCGTTTGGAAGTTTAAAAATTAGCCATTAGGCCCGCAAACTTTAACTTAACCCAAACTTTATATAATTACACCATTTCTCATTTCTTAACTATAAATACCCCCTCATTCTTTCATTTTTATTCACCAATTCATCAATATCTCTCAATCTCTCTCAAGCTCTCATTCAATCTTTCTAGTGCAAGTGCTTAATTTATTGTTGCAAATTCGTGAAAAATTGTAAAGTTGTTTAATTGAAGTTTTCAAGTGTTCAAGTTCAACGATTTTTAATTTTCAAGAAGTTGTTCGTCAATCCGGTAAACTCGTTTCAACTCTTACGTACTAATAGTAATTTTTGGGTTTTTAGTTTGCTTAATTATAATTATTATGGCATTCTCGTTGAAAAAAATATTCGGCAAAGGAAAAGCTAAAACCGGTGAAAGTAGTGGCCAAAATACTACCCCTCCCCCGGCTCCCCGACCTAGAAAAGATAAGCAAGTTGAAAGTAGTAGCCAACCTAGATGTCCTAATGAACCCTTCGGAATCCTTGATAGTAATCACCCTTGTTTTCAATTTAGCGATATTGACTTTTTACGTGATGTAGCAGTAGGTGATAGAATAGACGATGATATTATGAATGCTCTTTATCCTAATGCACCTATATTAGAGGAAAATGAGGATGATGGTGATGATGATGAAACCCAAGCTCCAGTAGATTTAGATGATGCACCTACTAGTCCTGCTCATAACTTAGGTAATGAACCGGCACACCCACCTGTACAAACTCCCAGTTTTAGTATACAACCTGCTAAACGTACAGAAACATCACTAGTTTGGCAATTTTTATTCAACTAAGAGAACAAGATAAGGCTAAGTGTAAATCTTGTGGGAAATTACTTGTTCATAGGTATACTGGAGATCGTAGCGGCACGGGTAGTTTAGTTAAGCATATAAAATTACACCCTAGCGATAAGGCTAGATTTTCGCAATTGATAGCGCAACAAGAGGGGAGGACAAGTGTTGATTCTACAGTTAACCCAAGTACTGGTTCAAATCTAGTTCAACCAGGAATAAACACAGTCACCGGAGGTATTTTATATTACAATCCAAATAAGGATCGTGAAGAATTAGCGAAAATGATTACTGTTATGTGTTTGCCTTATTCTTTTGCTTCTAATCCTGCATGGATTCATTATATTAGAAGAGTATTTAATCCTACGTATAAAGGTTGGCCTCGCGCAACAATTAAGGCCGATATTTATAAATACAAGCATGAATATGAACAATACTTGCGCTATTATTTACTCATATAACTAATCGTATTTCTATTACAACTGATATTGGTAGAAGTGGAAATGATAATGATTATCTAACCGTAACAAGTCATTGGATAGACGAAGACTTGACAATGCAAAAACGCATAATTGCATATAGGATAATTAATTCACGGTACACGGGTAAGTTTATAGCTAACACTGTTTCAGATGTATGCAGATATTTTTGCTTTAATGATAAAATAATGTCAATTTCTATGGATAACGCTTCTATCAACACTAGTGCAATAGGTATGCTAACAAGAACACTTAATCCTGCATTTACTAATATTTTCCATGTTAGATGTATTTGTCATATTTATCATTTAATTGTTGGTGATGGTATGCGAATATTAAACATAGAAATTGAAAAGGTTAAAATGGCTCTTAATTGGCTATTTTATTCAAACCGTAGAAGTAGACTTAAAGAATATTTTAAAAAGTGTGACGAATATGGCCTTAGAGAAAGAAAGGTTCCTAAGCCTTGCCCGACTAGGTGGAATTACATGTACGAAAGTTTAATAGTAGCGTATGAATATAGAAACCCAATTAACACCTACGTATAATTCTCGGGGATTGTGGTGAGGAAGATGATGAAATGCTAACTACACAAGATTGAACTAACGTTAAAATTCTTTTAGATTTTTTAGAATATTTTCATGTGGCTACAAATACTTTTTCTGGCCAATATTATCCGATTATTTCTAACTGTTTAGTTTATATAGCCGCACTTGCTAATTTGTTTGTTGATTTTAGCGAGGGAGTATTTATGAACTTGCAATAACTGAAATGAAAAAGAAGTTTAAAAAATATGTTTTTTCAATCCCTCCTATTTTTGGTGTGTCTGCTATGTTAAATCCAACTATGAAATTAGGAGGTCCTCACTTTTGGTATTCTACTATTTATCAATCTTTAGATCTTTCAGAAGTAGAAATTGCTACACTAGCTGATGCGAAAGCATCAATTAAAGTTAATGCTCAAACTGTTTATAGTGCTTATAAACAGGAGTTAGAGCATGCTAAGCCTAATATTCCAACCCCTACTTCGTCTACATCACAATCGTCTAAAAGAGCTGCTGGCTTAACAGCTCTTAAATCGTGGACGGAGTTCAGGGATACTCAAGGTGATAATTTAGATGAAATTTTCCATCTAAATGAGCTTCAAGTTTATTTATCACAGGGACTAGAAAAGGAGAATCCAGACGGCTCTTTCGATCTTTTGGAATGGTGGAAGACAAGAGAAAAGCATTTTCCCATTCTTGCAAGGATGGCTCGGGATGTTCTGTCGATTCAAGCGTCAACTGTTGGATCGGAGAGCGCTTTTAGTCAAGCAAGACTACAAATAGGTTATCATAGAGCGTTGATGCGGGACAGCTTGGAAAAATCAGTGCTTTTTCGAGATTGGATCCGCGCAGAAAGAAGGAACTTTGGCCTAGCAGAATCACAACCAGAAATAGATGAGGCGTATGAAGAAATGATAGCAGAACGTGCTCAAGAATCAACTTCACCCGGAAGTGGTGATGAACAAGCTTCATTTCCACCACCGCCAACACAACCATCTCCAAACCTTGAAAGTTTTATGAGATTTGTTAGAAATTATGCATAAATTATGATGTAACTTGTACATTGGCACGTCTTCTTTTAGTTTTTTTTCCTTTTAATGGTGGTATTAGTACCATGTTGCTCATTCCATTGGGGGAAGGAAGACTAAGAAAGATATGCAATTTTGGTCAATAAATATGCTCTTTATCATATCCTTGAATATCTTTTGTCTCAATATTTCTTTGTCTTTACTTCTATATCAATCCTTGAATATTTATATAACATACAATATATAACATACAACACAATATACTAATGACAACATTCTTTTATCAATATATACTACTTATATACAATTTATACTAATTACTAACTACAACAAAATATACACTACTTATATACAATATATACTACTTAAATACAATATATACTACTTATATACAAAATATACACTACTTATATACAAAATATACTAATTACCAAACACAATATATACTATACTAATAACATAGTACACCATATAAAATATATTCTACAATATACTAATAACTACTATATAAGATATTGATTTAAAAAAAAAAAATTCAGAACCGCTGGAACCGCCAGAATCGCCGGAACCGGAACCGCCAGAACCGGAACCGGATGGTACCTGGAACCGTCACGGGCCGGTTCCACCTTCAGAACCGCCAGAACCGGAACCGCAGACCCAAATAGACCCAGAACAGGAACCGGATACAGCCTTAGTTTTAAAGTTGAATTATTTTCAAATTTAGAAACATATCAATTATTTTGGAACAAATCAAAAAAACAATATCTTAAACAATATGAAATGGAGGGTGTATATATATATATTATCAATTATTATTTTTGGGAGCGATTATTTTAAAGAGTTTCCCCGCCAAAATGCTATGGCCCCGAGATACAACATGCATGGAGTTTGACTTGTCTTCGTCAGACTACTTTTCTGTCTCCATTTTCCTTCTCGTCATTTATTCCTGGCTTCCTTCTTATTTCTTTTTCCTTTTACATTAAAGTTTATATACACTCGTTTTATAAAACATTTTTAACGCTATACTAAGGTTTAAATCGATTACTTGCCACTTTTTCTAAGTTATCAATGAATAATTATTATATACAGTTACTATTAATTGTGTTGAGTTGGTTGAATAAATATCTTTTTATACTGACAATTCATGGAATTTAAACTTGTTCGTTTTCTATAGTTTCTTTCTCCTTTATCTGAAATCGTTATACTGCCCATCCTGTAAATGAAGATCTAATCTACTTAAGGCTTTCATAAAATAAAAAATTATTATAATTGTCAAATTATTTTTTATTGAACTTTTCAGGCTAGCTTCTTCTTTTATCTCCATTTCCAGAAACTATAAATAAGATATATATATAATTAATTACGTTCCTTCTATTAGGAAATATTTATATTGTAAATATTTCCTAATACCTTCTTTGTGACATTTTACTTTATGTATTTGGTCAGAAATTACATTATAAACAGGAAAACTATGAAGCAAATATTTAATAAAAGCCAGTGTAGTACAAGGTTGAAACTATTAATTCTTGACAACAAAGACGGCGCCACGCATGCATTTTCCTTAGTGTAAGTCAGAATCAGTTGCCATATATTCAAACTTTGTGTACAACATTTTTAATGCAAATAATTACATATATTATTTTAACATCAACTCAGCTCTTCAGGCACTGCCTTTAGCAAACTATATAAACCTATGTAAGTGTGCATAGTATTATCTCTCAAGATTTCAACAATCACTTAAACAAAAAGAAAAGAAAATGAGTCCATCAACATTAGCCATCTCCTTCTTTTTTCTATGTATTATCTTCAGCTACATCTTTAATAAAGCATTTCAAATGTTTCCTCAATCAAAATTACTAAAATATATAGACTTTATTGTTACAAATTTGAAATGGGCTTGGAATGTCGTCCTATTTCAATCTTTTTCTCATTCCTGTAATTACAACTTCACTGTCATTTCTGAAGATGCAGCTACAACACCTCACGATCATAATAATGAGCTTAGAATAAGGCGTTTCGAGCACGATTCGGGGTCTAATTTGGATTCAGTGGAATGTGCTATATGTTTGTGCAAGATTGAAGAAGGAGAAGAAGTTAGAGAGTTGAGATGTGATCATCTTTTCCATAGGGTTTGTTTGGATAGGTGGATGAATTGTGGACGTAATATGACTTACCCATTATGCAGAAATCATCTAAAGCCAAATGCATTCTTTTATGAGCTTAATCATCATCGAGAAGTTATCCATGTAGATTTCTTGTCAGGGAGATCGAGAGATCGCTGTCAATGGTGGATAAGATAAATTTACAGAAGCGCGGCATTGGGAAGGCCGTCACACATCTCTTTTTTACGCATAATCCGGAGAAGGGCTGCAACTTGAGGGCTGTAACGTAGATAACCTATCATAATATAAATTTTAATGACTACTTCCACGACTTGAACCAGTGAAAGAAAATTGTAAATAATAAAAGTATTGTAGTGGACACGGAAGCAGGCCGGCCATGCTCCTTTGTATAAGTCCGCGGCCATAACTGACTGGGATTTTGGCTTAGTTTAATTTATTCAATTTATTTTGGTGATAACATCTTTTCAAATTAAGGAAACATGAGTTAATCAATTTCATTTTTAACAAGTAAATTCATATTCAATGTTGCATTTACTTGGAGGGGAGGCTTGAATTTTGAATCTCATTGGAATTGCTATAGTACTCACTTGTTAGAAGCTTATTTTAATTTCTCACCCCATGATATAAAAAAAAGAGTGCAGTATTAACTCGTGTAATTTTCACAAACATATGTTAATCCTTTTTTGAGCGTTTCAGCATTTTACATTTAATCCAAGATCACATTTTTTCGTAACGGCCGGTGTTTTATCCTAATTTTGTTTTTTCTACTCAAATTGTACGGCCGCGCAATTGCTCCCCCCTCCCCCCCAAATCTTTTCTGACCAATTTTGACCGATACCAGGTAGGACCATTAAGAGAGGTAAACTACTTAGTATTAGCTGTTGTCCCGTTTTTCTTACCAGATTGTCCTATTTCATGAAGAAACGGACAATATATTACCATGATAAGGTGTTTTTTCCTTAAATGGAAATATAAGTCTTATATATTTGGCTTGTCCTTATAGGAAAAAGTTTGGACTTCTATAAATTCCTTCTTTCTCATTCAATAGCATCCACAATGTAGCAATATAAGGTTTGAGAGTCGTGTTTAGGGGGAGAACTTTACGCACAAATCTTAGTATGTCATTTGTGTTTGCCTCTTTGAGAAGTTGTTCTCTCAATATTTTGAACTCTCTTTTTATATAGTAGATTGCTCATCTCCGCCTGTGGACGTAGGTCGATTGGCCGATCCATGTTAAATGTGTGTGTCTCTTTTGGTATGTTTCTCTTTTCTTATATGATTCATCCTCTTTCAAGGTTTGCTTTGTTAGTTTCTGCATGACACCTGAATTTTTCGATCCTAACAAGTGGTATCACAACAGGGTTCCCATCTTAGCTGATTCAGTTCTAGCTGCAACATATTTGACGATAATTGTGATTTTTTCTGAGAAATTTGACCGGTGTTATACGCATATTGAGATAAACTTTATTGTGGAGATTTGGAGATACAACCTGTTGAAGGCTATGTCAAGAAGGTTGATCAGGTTTATTTTGTCAGAAAATTCAGGCCAAAGGAGAGAATTGTTAGGTGTTGTTCTGATTTTCTTACCATATTTGGTTTTCCTATCTCATGAAGGAAAGGACAACATATTTACCATAATAGGGTTTTTCGTTTCCTAGAAGGAAAATATAAGTCTTCCATATTTTGCTAACCCTTTTTCTTGTAGAAAATTGTTTGGACTTCTATAAATTCGGGATGCTTTCTTCTTATTCAGTAGCATCCACAATGTAGACATATGAGGTTTGAGAGTCGTATTTAGTGGAGAACTTAACGGGACAAGTGATTAGTGTATCATTTGTGTTTTTCTCTTCGTGAGGTTGTTCTCTTGATATTTCATACTCTCTTTTTATATAGTGGATTCCTCATCTCTGATGGTAGACGTAGGTCGGTTAACCGGCTATGGCCATTGCCCAAAAACGTAAAATGGTTACGGCCATCCTTCAGGTATGCAAATGGCTATGGCCACCCTTTAAGTATCAACAGGTATGGCCGCCTTCGGCGCATGAACAACTACGACCCTCCTAGGTCACAACCAAACGATATCCAATTCCCTCTTCTGAATCTATTGAGTCACATTCGATAAAACTCGCTCATCGAATTCGATCGAATCTCAACCTCAATAAGTGGAGGGACTAACTGTATGGGTCAAAACCCGATTCATCATAATTAATGAGAGCGATTCGCTCTTAAGCACATTCAGGCTAACAAATGGTACAATTATTCGTTAATGGTAAGCACTCAAAGATCACTAAGCTTAATCAACAAGACCACGGTCTGTTCACTATTGGCGGGCGTGTCCCTGACATGACCACGGCCGTCAATGCTAGCTGGTAAGGTACACAACTATAAATATTAAGAGAAAGAACCCAGGGGGGGGGGGCTGCTTCTTCTTCTTCTTCACCTCCACTTCTAAGAGAAGAGAATATCTTTGTAAAGCTCTGAACCTCTCCATGTAGAGGCAGACCAAACCAATATCAATCAATAAAATGCTTCCCACCTTTGTCATCTTAATATGTAAACTTGTATCTTATTCTTCTGTTCGGTCTTTTGGTTGCTAATTAGGATCTGCTATGATTGGTCCTCCATTTATTTTTATTGTTTAATGCTCATAAAGTGTATAAGAACTTTGAGCCAAACAATTTGCCACCTCAGACCAAAAAGGAAAAAAGACACTCAAAAAGGGAAGCAATCCAGCTCGAATGAGACAAAGTAGCACAGCGGGCGAACAGAGCTCGAAAGCCCCAGCAAGAGTCCAAAGCCCTGACTCCCCCCGTTCTTGAGAAAACGAAAGAAGAATAAGAGAAAGAAGATACCCCTTCCCTACGGGGAGAACACGGGCGAGAGACCCCCATATCCTCGATACGAGACCATGCCGGAAAGTGGCACGCAACCAAGATCCATAATAGAATGGCCTCTCTAAACTAGTCAAGAAGACTACGTACAAATCAGATAAGATCTCAAACGAAAACCTAAACCCCCCCTCCCCCCCCCCCCAAGAAAATAAGTCAGGTGTAAAGGAAGAAGTTTAACTATGAGTTGAACTGGGACTCAGGCCATGTGCCTTCAACAACAAAAATTGCAACGGTTCAACTACGGTTGAACAACAGCTCAGGCTACACGCCCTCAGTCAGAAGTTCAAGTATGAGTTGAACCGGGACTCAGGCTATGTGCCTTCGACATCAAAAAATTGTAAAGGTTCAACCACGGTTGAACAACAGCTCAGGCAATGTGCCCTCGCCCTAAAAGTTCAACTATGAGTTGAACTGGGACTCAGGAAATGTGCCTTCGACATTAAAAAATTGCAAAGGTTCAACCACGATTGAACAACAGCTCAGGCTACGTGCCCTCGCCCTAAAAGTTAAACTATGAGTTGAACTGGGACTCAGGATATGTGCCTTTGAAATCAAAAAATTGCAAAGGTTCAACCACAGTTGAACAACAGCTCATGCTACGTGCCCTCGCCCTACAATTTCAACTATGAGTTGAACTAGGACTCAAGCCATGTGCCGTCGACAAAAAAATTGCAAAGGTTCAACTACGGTTGAACAGCAGCTCAGGCAACGCGCACCCTAAAAGTTCAACTATGAGTCAAACTGGGACTCGTGCTATGTGCCTTCGACAACAAAAAGTGCAAAGGTTCAACTATGACTGAACAACAGCTGAGGCTACGTGCCCTCGCCCAGAAGTTCAACTATGAGTCAGCTGGGACTCAGGCTATGTGCCTTCGACAACAAAAATTGCAAAGGTTAAACACGGCTAAGCAGCAGCTCAGGCTACGCGCCCTCGTCCAGAAGATAAACTATGAGTTGAACCAGGAATTAGGCTATGTGCCTTCGACATCAAAAAATTGCAAAGGTTTAATCGCGGTTGAACAACAGCTCAAGCTACGTGCCCTCGCCCTAAAAGTTCAACCATGAGTTGAATTGGGAGTTAGGCTACGTGCCTTCGACAACAAAAATCTCAAAGGTTCAACTACTGTTGAACAACAACTCAGGCCACATGACCTCGCACAAAAATTCAACTGTAGAATAAACCGAGACTCAAGCCAAGCGCCCTCAGCATCGGACGCTGCAAGGCCTATTCCTCTACGAGTGAAAGGACAAGTTAAGCGCCCTTTCCAATCAAGTAAGTACTCCTAACTCAAACTAAGATTCAGGCCGCGATAAGTTCGGTCCCAGACGAATTACAAGGCCACGACCAACAATTCGACCACGTCCGAACTGGGACTAAGGCTATACACCACCCTCACCAAATAACGGCTACAACTTACTCATACAGAGTAAAGGAAAATGATAAGCGAAAAGCGGCCAATCACAGTAAGACCATCGATGATAGCAGCCCACCTAGTTTTTGACTAGAGCGAGCAAACGACCTGACAACAGTCAAAATCACCCAACTGACCAAGACCATCAACGTCATTATGGTTAAAGCCACCAACGTTATCACGACTAAAGGCGTAAGGAGATCAACACACCCCCCTGAAAACTCTAAAGGAGAAACCCCCTTGAATGAGTGCAAAAGAAACTTGGAAAGAAAGAAAAGGACATAAAATTGCATATATGTATCTACAACTACATTTACATGGGCCAGCCCCGGTTACATACAGCCAAACCGGCGAACAAAGAAAAACGCCAAACGACTACCAAAAAAAACAAAACAGAATAAAAACTAACTCTATAAATCCCTTTTATTCAGCGCCACCTGCGCCATCATCAGCGTCCTCAGGGCCATCATCAGCCCATGTAGTGGCCGGGTCCAAGCCACAGCCAAGACGAGCATCACGAGCCTTTTGGTGGGCCCCCTCATAAACAGCCTCAGGCACAACAACGGCCTCCCATAGTTTCATGTACACATCAAGATAGACCTCAAAAAAAGACCAAAGATCACGAGCGCGGCCGTAAGAGGCAGCTTGGTCCTTCAGACGCTGATTCTCGGCCTCCAAGGCAGCGATCCGATCTGCTGCAACTTGGGCCTCTAGCCCCGCCACTCTGAAAGCCGCAGCAGATCTCTCCACCTCTCGTTCCCTTTTGTGAATGTAGACCGGCACCTCCAACACCACATCCTACGTCGAAGCATCTCTGGCCTGCTGCCTAGAAACAGTGAGCTCCTCGTCCAACTTGACCACCTGCCTAATCAAGGCCTCAGAGGCCTCTGCCAATGCCTCCTGACTCTGGTGCTCCTTCTCAGCTGCAGCGCTCCTCTCGGCCTCCACCTCCCCGTCCCTACGACGATGTTTCTCCTCGAGAGCATTTGCCCTATTTTGAGCCTGCTGCACTAAAAGCTCCTGCCTCGCCAACTCCTCAACCAACTCCCAACTACGGGGGTCATTCCTTAGGCACTCGCGCATCACGTGACACCTATATCGGTAGCGGAAAAGCTTTTCTAGCGCCTGCAAGAAGAGTCCCGAGCGAACGTTGGCCCGGTACATGCTCTCTACCTCCAAAAGAAAGGTCTGCAAGACAAAACCAGTGGTTAAGCTAGGAAGCAAACCAAGGCAAGAAAAGAAACAAAATAAGATCACCATACGTACCCTAAATCCTATCACGGCCACCTCAGTCATCAATCTGACATTTGAGACGTCCCTCAGCGACCTACTCTTCTCCTCCGAGCACAAGGTCGCAAACATCGGTACCAAATTGTCCTCCTCAAGCAGCTGGTTCTGCTCGGTAGGAATCTCAGCCTAACAAAACGGCCCCTCTGCATGCGCCGTCGCGTTGGTGAAGCCTTCCCGGAGCATGCAGACATCATCAGATTCCAAGTCGGATTCGGAGTCAAACCCCCCTCCCATGATGTCCCTTCCTTCCTCAACTGGCCGAGAGGTCGAGCTCCCCTTCCCCTGCCAACGTGTTGGCACTTGCTTCCCTGACCAAAGCAGCTGCTGAGGAACCAACTTCCCTCTTAATAGCTGGGCGTGATGATTGAGCCGCCAAAGCGACAGTTTCATTACGGCCTAAACTGACTAGGGCAACCCCTATTGTGTTTTCGCTCTCAAGGGTAGGCACATCCGCCTCATTCCCCTCCGTACCCGACGACGGAGAGTCCAAATGTACCACCTTCGTAGTAGGCATGAAGGCTACCTTTCGCCTAACAAACGGTCTCTCCTCCTTCACCGATGACTCAATTTAAGTTGCCCTTTAGATAAGGCGTGGTGTCGGTGCCATAGCCAGCTGAGCAGTCGCGCCCGGCCTGTGGATAGCAAGTCGAGGAGCCCTCACACAGCTCACCGCCCCTTATCAGCAAAGGAAAAGAATTAAAAGGAAAGAAACTAAACACAACCGAACAAGAACGATGAAATAACTCAAACACTCACCCGTAGAAGGCCTATGGCCGTGCCTTTCCCAGAAGGACGGCCTTGTGCGAATCCCCACTGTCTGAGGGAGTACGGCCTCGACCTATCACTAATGCCACACAAAGGAGTCGTGGTTCCCTCTATGCAACAAACAAAAGATAAAGTCAACACTTATTAGAACAAAGAACAAGAAAGAATGGAAGACAGAACCTGACAAATAGAAAACTGACGTATATGGTTCCAAGTGTCAGGGAACTCCCTAGTGATCCCCACCAAATGCTCAGTCTTGATGTAGAAAAAGTTCTTATAAGAATGAGAGTCGATTGGGTCGTCCTGCTCTGTAGTCAAACCCCCGACCCCACGGGGGACCATTCGAATCATAGTACACGGACCCTCTAAGGGGCGTAAAAAGTCAACACGTGCCGCAGTGTTATTTCCCATCGAGCCAATTTTGCATACTTGGCGAGCATGGAAAATAGCTTATAGAAGGAAGGGACGAGCTGCCCAGGGCACACTTCATAATAATAGCAAAAATCCACTACCAGCACCGGAATGGGAAGCTTGTACCCTAATCTGAAAGGGTAAGCTTAGAAAATGCAATATCCGGGGCGGTCGATGTGAACCCTTTCCTCGCTCCTGGCAAGGGAGATGTCGGCAGAACGAGGAATACCCCATTTCTCCCTTAACTGTGCGAGGCCCACCTCTCCCATTAGTGGGGCCTCATTGACCTGATCCTCCCCCTCATCGGCGGTAAACTTAGTTGCTGGACCTTTGGGCAGAAAAGAATATCAACTGCCGATGGGACCCCATCGATCTCCGCCAATTCGGTGGCCCTCGCCACTGCAAAAGGCCCATCGACCGCCGGAAGAGTCGCCGGAGAAAGCTCTGTGTGGGAACTACTTGCCATTAACTAATTACTAGACGATGAGCAAACGTGATTCACCAAAGAAGGAGTAAAAATGGAGATTGAGTGAAACAAGGCAAAGAAAAACACAAATTAACGAAGAAAAAGAGTGAGAAAAGCTGCTGCTTCAGAAATCCTTCTTAGTCATATGTTGAAAAGTAAAAAACGGATAACATAACTCATTATTTATACTACAAAAGGGGCTTTCCCGAATACCAAAAGCTACTATTAACTGCACAACCAACCACAAAACAGTTCGAACCCACAGTAACAGGTGTCATTATGACAGGTTCCACAAAACGATTTCGCAACCGTTAATCGACACTTCATCTTCGAAGTGGGTTTAACGACCTGGGTATGTTGGAAGGACGTCATGTATGCCTCCATACACCAAGAACTATTGCAATACACGTAAAGCACACCCATATCCTCAGTGGTCGCCTGCGGGAATACATGGCTCCAGATGAAAACATCAAACGGCCGTCCCTCAAATATAAATGGCTACGACCATCTCTCAAATATAAATGGCTACGGCCGTCCCATAAATATAACTGGCTACGGCCGTCTCCTAAATATAAATGGCTACGGCCATCCCTCAAATATACATGCCTTCGGCCATCCCTCAAATATAAATGGCTACGGCCGTCTCTTAAATATAACTGGCTACGGCCGTCTCCTAAATATAAATGGCTACGTCCATCCCTCAAGTATAAATGGCTACAGTCGTCTCTTATGTATAACCTGGCTATGGCCATTGCCCAAAAACGTAAAATGGTTACGGCCATCTTTCAGGTATGCAAATGGCTATGGCCACCCTTTAAGTATCAACAACTATGGCCGTCTTCGGAGTATGAACCTAGGTCATAACCAAACGATATCCAATTCCGTCTTCCAAATCTATTGAGTCACATTCGATAAAATTCGCTCATCGAATTCGATCAAATCTCGACCTCAATAAGTGGAGGGACTAACTGTATGAGTCAAAACCTGATTCATCATAATTAATAAGAGTAATTCGCCTTTAAGCACATTCGGGCTAATAAATGGTACAATTATTCGTTAATGATAAGCATTCAAAGATCACAGAGCTTAATCAACGAGACCATCTGTTCACTATTGGCGGGCATCCCCTTGACATGACCACGACCTTCCAACGCCAGCTGGCAAGTTACACAACTATAAATATTAAGAGAAAGAACCCTAAAGGAGGGCTGCTTCTTCTTCTTCACCTCCACTTCTAAGAGAAGAGAATATCATTGTAAGGCTCTGAACCTTTCCATGGATAGGCAGACCAAACTAATATCAATCAATAAAATGCTTCCCACCTTTGTCATCTTAATATATAAACTTGTATCTTATTCTTCTGTTCAGTCTTTTGGTTGTTAATTATGGTCTGCTATGATTGACCATTTATTTATTTTTATTATTTTATGCTCATAAAGTGTATGAGAACTTTGAACCAAACAAGTATATTTCTCTTTTGTTGTACGTATGATTTAACATCTTTTAAGATTTGCTTTGCTACCTTCCGCGTGACACCTGATTTTTTTGAATCCTAACACTTAGGACTCCATTCGGGAGGATCTTATTTAATAGCTTTCCACTTTTAAACTCGCAGATTTTCTTTTTTGATTAGTCCAATATTATGTTTTTTTTGGAGCTAGTAGTTCTATGAGATTTTTGGTTTTGTGTCCCTCTCCATTGTAATATTTGTATCATCCATATATAGAGTAGGGGTCAAGAAAAAACCCTCGTCAGAATGACAGAATTTGTACATACCATTAGTTGGGTCGTGACAAATTCTGTCTCAGTCTTCCAATTGATCCACTTGAAACAGTTTGAATGGAGTGTCTTGGCACTCCGCACTCCATATATTGCTTTTTACTTCGGGTAAAGCCACTCCCATCCATAGTAGATAAAAAGATGTTATGGCCCACAGATACAACATGCTATGGCCCGCTAAAAATAGCAAATAACATAATTGGTCTGTCGGCCAAAATTAAATTACTGTCGAATATATATATATATATAGTTATTATTTATAAAAGTGGATGCATTAAATATTTTTCCCGCCTCATCCTATAAGAGAAAGTCGTGCAACCAAAGTATATTGCTATGGCCCAAAGATACAACATGCATGGAGTTTGACTTGTCTTCGTCAGACTACTATTGTCTCCATTTTCCTTCTCGTCTATTATTCCCTCCTTCCTTCTTATTTCTTTTTCCTTTTACATTAAAGTTTATATACACTAGTTTTGTAAAACATGTTTAACGCTATACTATGGTTTAAATCGATTACTTGCCACTTTTTCTATGTTATCGATCAATAATTATTATATACAGTTACGTTTAATTGTGTTGAGTTGGTTGAATAAATATCTTCTTATACTAACAATTCATCCATTTAAACTAGCTCGATTTCTATAGTTTCTTTCTCCTTTTCTGAAATGGTCATACTGTCCATTTGTAAATGACGATCAAAACTACTCATGGATTTCATAAAATAAAAAATTACTATAACAGTCAAATTACTTTATAAGTAGTACTTGCTACTTTTTATTGTACTTTGCAGGTTAGCTACCTCTTTCATCGCCATTTCTAAAAACTATAAAATAAGATATATAAAATTAATTAAGTTCCTTTTTTGTAACTTTTTAAAAATATTTTACACTACCGGCATTTTTTTCTCTCTAGAATGAAAACCTTCCCTTAGCGAGAACTGACCATGAGAAGGAAATCAAAAGCTGGAGCAGGTGAGAAACAATGGCAGAACAACACTACAAATGGAGGAAGGCAATCTGTACCCCAAACCATAGATGCAAAGAAAACAACGAGCATTAATGTGTTACAGGGGTTCATTCTACTAGATCTAGCAAAAAGGAGTATGGATCAAACTCCAAATAAGAGCAAAATGCCAAATAGAAGTGAGAACAGTAACATGCAAAGTAGCGGAAGGTGTTCATGGGCTGATGTAGTTGAGGAAGAAGCAATGGTGGAAGGAGATGTAGAGACTCTGTAGCAAAGTGGCAAATCATGGAGCAAAGTAGTAGCACCAATTCCACAATCTGAAGGAATTGATTGGAATAAGAGAAGCAAGGCTCAACAAGCCTCTTTTAATCTTTGTAATGAGTTGTCATTTAGTACAAATCTACACAAATATCCTAGGGGTAGGATATGGTTATTACGAAAACCTCACATCTATGAGGTTGATATAGTAACAATAACACCACAGCTGATTCATTGCCAAGTAAAGCATAGAGATAGTAATAAGAGGATGCACATAACAGTGGTGTATGATTTTAATGATCATGGCCTTAGAAGAGATCTATGAGAGGAGCTAAGCAAAATCCATAGTCATATTCAAGGGCCATGGAGTGTAATGGGGGATTTCATCTGTGTATTATATAAGGAGGAAAGGTTAGGAAGCATTGTAACAATAGCTGAAACAAGGGATTTTAAGAGATGTGTAGAGAGTTGTGATCTACACGATCGAAAATCTGCTGGTGCCTATTTCACCTGGAATAATAAACAAGATGGAGAAGATCAGCAAAAACAGATTCAGTGAAGTAGAAAGGAAAACAGACCAAGCAAAGAAGGATCTTACTGGCTGTCAAGTTAGGATCCAGGAAAATCCTAGGGATCATGAGTTACACAAAAAGGAAAGGACACTGGCAAAAGAGTATAACAGATGGGAATAAGCAAGATATCAGTACTTAAGGCAGAAGAGTACGATAACTTGGGCAGAACAAGGGGACTACAATACAAGATGCTTCCACAATACATTAAAGCTAGGAGAAACAACAATAGGATCTTCTCTGTAAAGGGTGCTGATGGTGTTAATGTTACTGACATGGACAGTGTAGCTACAACATTCATTGAATTCTATAAATCCCTACTAGGCACTAGTAAGGAAGATAGAGATTAATTCTGTAGCTACTTAGTGACGAAGAGAGCTGTGGTAAATGAAGAAGACGGGAAAATGCTAGTGGAACCTTACTCAGTGAATGATGTAAAGAAGGCTTTCTGGGCAATTACAGGGGATAAAAGACCTGGACCTGATGGCTATGGAAGACAATTTTTCAAAGACAGCTGGAATATAACAAGAAGAGATGTTACACCAGTAGTACTGGAGTTCTTCAAGACATAGAAGATGTTGAAAGTGATGAAAAATATAGTTATAACACTCATTCCTAAGGGTACACATGCAGATTCACTAGGAGACTATAGGCCAATAGCCTGTTGCAATACAGTATGCACGATGATTTCAAAAATGCTATGCGAAAGACTAAAGAAGGTACTGCCTAAAATCATTTCAGATAAAATAAGAGTTCTTTTGTAGAAGGGAGATCAATTGTTCAGAATATCTTAATTTGTCAAGATTTAGTAAGACTCTATAACAGGAAGCACACTGCAAAAAGTTGTCTCATCAAAATTGACCTCAAGATACCCTATGATTCACTTGAATGGGGATTTGTGGAGGAAATGCTATATGCAGTGAAATTTCCATACCAATTCATAGGATGGTTAATGAAGTACATTACAACAACTCAATACACTCTAGCAATCAAGGGATGGTAAAAAGGGATTGAGATAGGGAGACCCAATATCCCCATTGCTGTTTGTGATTTGTATGGAGTATTTCATGCGTATTATGAGACTGGTGGCTACTCAAGAAGGGTTTGCTTTCCATACCACATGTAAAGGGTTGTATATGAATCATCTATGATTTGCAGATGATGTTCTATTGTCCTATAAAGGGGAATATCAAGCTATAGTCCTAACGGTAAGAGGTTTACAAAGCTTCTCAAATGCATTAGGTTTAACTACCAATGCTGCCAAGTCTAATGTATTCAGTGCAAACATGGAGGAACATGATTTGTAGAATCTATGTGAACTAACAGGGTAAAAGAGAGGATCATTACCATTTAGGTACCTTGGAGTGCCTATCTCACCAAAAAAGCAGACAACAATGGATTGTGAAGTCCTTGTAGATAATATGACTGAGAAGATCAAAAGTTAGGGCTCAAGGAACTTGTCATATGCAATGAAAGTTCTTTTGGTGAATGTTGTGTTAATGCACATACACATATACTGGGCATCTATCTTTTTTCTCCCAAGAAAGTGATAAAAAATATCATAGGGGTATGTATATGCTTTCTATGGGATGGAAAAGTCTACTCCAAGAAGCCACTGCTAGTAGCGTGGAACTTGGTCTGCAGAACAAAAAGGCAAGGAGAACTCGGAGTGAAGAATATTGTAGTATGGAATAAAGAATCCATAGCAAAATATGTATGGAATATAGCAGCTAAAATAGACAACTTGTGGGTGAGATGAGTGATCACATATACTTAAAAAGAAGGGATAAGTGGCAATATAAAGTACCTACAGATTTTAGTTGGTACTGGAGGAAAATATGTTCTATAAGAGATAAATTTGCTGGCGGGTATATACAAAATCACTGGCTAAAAGCTAATGGAATATATACTATCAAGAGTGGTTATAACGGGAAGAAATGGGCTAAGGAGGACTAGCCTTAGAGAGGCTGGGTATGGAATAAGCTGAACATGACTAAGCACAGTACGATATGCTGGGTGGTGGCACATAATAGACTCATGACGAAGGAAAGTGTATGTGTATAGAATGAGCATCAGTTAAGACAGTTTGTGAGAGATATGTGGAAGAGCAGAAGAAATAATTAATTACTTATTCTTTGACTATCCACTAAAGAGGAGATGTACAGAAGACATACAAAGGTGGCTAAATATAGGTATGGGGAATCTGGAGATACAGGGGCTGGGAAGAAGACTGACCAGAAAGATTAAGGAGAAAACATGTAGGGCTGTAGTGATGGCTGCACTATCAGTAATTGTGTATTACATTTGGGGATCTAGAAATATAGCTTTCTGGGAACATAAGGTGGTTCAACCTGGCAGCTAATAAAACAGATTAAGCAAGATTGCAAGTTAAGAGAAATGGAAGCTATAAGAATGAGCCATACCAATAGTGAAAAGAAATGGATAGAAAACATCTTTAGAGAAATTGTATAGATTAAATGTAAGTAAGTGATAGGAGGGACAGTTAGAGAGTAGACTGATTGTATTTGAGATGTAATTTTGACAAGAGATTTATATAAAGTTTTTCGTTTGACCAAAAAAAAAAAATTCATAACTTTTTTACTTTATGTATCTGGTCAGAAATTATAAACAAGAAAATTATGAAGCTAATCTCTCTCTCTATCTCCCTCCCCCTCTCTCTCTCTATATATATATTAAATTAATGGTGGAAAATGGAAGAGTGAGGTGGCACCTCTATTTGGCTAAGGAACTCACTTATCTTTTTTCTCTTATTTTTTTTGCCTTTTTCTCACAAGTTTTTAGTTTATCTTAATTTAAAAAGACCATAAATCCTTGAATAATTACTCAATTAAAGAGGAAGGGAGTTACAGGATTCAAAACGTTTTTTTCTCTATCTCTTATTTATTGTATTAAATGAACCCATAAATGTTATTAGGAGTTACTTTCCATCCTAAATATAGAAAACTAATCACCACTTAATAATTCCCTCCCCAAAATTAAAGAACTTATGCTTAACAAGCAAATGTTGGCATAAAATTCTTAAGTAAGAGGAAGCAAAAGTAAATTCATAAGTATGAGGAGGTAAAAGTGAAGTGTTGATGAAAATAGTTAAGAGTATAGTGGAAGCAAAAGTGTCTGTAAAATCTCAAATTGAGACACCGATGGAAGCAGTGGAATGCGGAGGCAGTTGCGCGAATCTGTTCGGTGGAAGTAGCAGAGAAGATGCGGATTAATCTCCATCATTTACACTTAAATTGTTGGTTATCGCTGGTAGGAAAAAGTTTTGTTATCAGCCGTGACATTTTCTGTCATGCCTCGGATTCACCCACCATCGGGAGTTGTGATGGCGCCTACTATCGAAGCTAGGCAAGCCAACCTTTATGATCTTTTTCACAGAACTTAAATCTAAACGAGTTAAATAAACAATTAAATAAAAACATGCGGAAGTCTTTTAATTAAAATAATGAAAACAAGATGCGAAAAACTAACAACAGGTCTCTACCTAGTATTGGTGTCACTACTCACCGACAATTAAAGAGTACTAAAAATAGTAGTCTGAAAGAAATACATCATATGCCTGTTTGATACAAATAAAACAAACTGAAAAGATAAGATAAGAGAGACTCGGGGCCTGCAAACGCCAGCGAACTACCTCAGAGTCTCCGGACTGAGGGATAACTCCCGAACTATAGCTGCAGTCCGTAGGCTGTATCCTGACATGTGCAAAAAAGGCACAGAAGCGTAGTATATGCACAACCGACCCCATGTGCTGATAAGTGCCTGGCCTAACCTTGGCGAGGTAGTGACGAGGCTAAATCGGACCTACCACAACCAAATTGTACAGATATATGCAATAACAGAAAGAGAGCAAGGATTTAAGCAAATAAAAGGGGAAGGGGACATCTTGGGGAGTAGCAGTTCAATTATAACTTCTACAATCAAGAGATGAAATTGAATAAATAATAATTAAATAAGAAAGCCAATGGATCAACAACTACACGGCATCACCCTTCGTGCTTTTACTCTCATTCCTTACCAAAGTAGTAAAATATAATGCACGACATCACCCGTCGTGCTTTTACTCTCATTTCTCACCAAGAATATCAAATGCAAGGCACGACATCACCCTTCGTGCTTTTACTCTCGATAAATAGTGCACGGCATCGCCCTTCGTGCTTTTACTCTCAATAAACAGTGCAAGGCATCACTCTTCGTGCTTTTACTTTCAATTCCTCTCCCAATAAATGGTCACAGCCAAACCGAAACAAGTAAATATATATATATATATATATATATATATATATATATATATATATATCAAGGCAAAATATCCCGGCAAGGGAGAATAATTAACGAATGGTCCGGGCAAGGGAAAAGTACCGAAGTTCCTCTTGAGTTCATTAAATTTTCAACTTTCACTTCATATTTCTTGTAACAAGTAATTATCACAATTGTTCACTTAATTCACAATTTAATAGCAAATATGACATCACGGTCATGCTTGACTTGGGCGCATAGGTAACCATCACCATACCTATGCACAGACCCCACATAGCACATAACGAATAACAACCTAATCATATTCCCTCAAGCCAAAGTTAGATCGAACACTTACCTCGAATCCGAAAATGGAACCACAAAGCTTAACAATCGCCTTTCCTCTAGAATTTGACCCCGAACCAACGATATCTAACATAAATTGATTCAATATTATCAATAAGAATTCAAAAACAAAATCCCATAGCCTAGAAATGCATTTCCTAGATTACTTTCAAAAATACTAAAATCCGACACCGGGCCCACGTGGTCCAAACTCGAGGCTCGGATGAAAATCCAATCCCCCATTATCCCACGAGTTCAAATATATAATTAGATTTTAAATTCGATCTCAGATTGAGGTTGAAATACCCAAAATCCCATGAACCCTAGCTAAACTCAAAACCCCCAAATTCTACTTTGATTTCATGATTTAGGGCTAGAAATTTGATGATTGGAGAAATAATGGAAGGACGAAGTTGGAATCACTTAACCAAAGAGTTATGGTGAAATAGGAGCTTGAAGTTTGTCAATGGAGAGTGAAGGAGGAGAGTTCGTGAGAGAGTTTGAATGAAATCCCGTAATGAACAGTGCTGGAATTAAATATTTCACTGAAGCATTTTGTGCTTCACGATCGCGACACCTGGGTCGCGTTTGCGATGAAGGGGTCTCAAAAAGGCATTGCGTTCGTGATGGAGTCTATGCGAACGCGAAGAAGGAAAGAAGGGGAGTTATGGGGTAGCTCTACGCAAATGCGGAAACAGACACACGAACGCGGTGAAGAGTGAGGCTACGCTACGCGAACGCATGGCGTTGGACGCGATCGCAAAGGGTAGAGGATTTGGGCAAACGCGAGCCGAGTGCCGAGTTCACAAAGAGGAAAGGCTCTGCAACAACTGTCTGAAGTTTCTGGTATTTTCTTAAGTATCAAAACACCTCGAAACACCCTGAAATCTGCCCGAGCCCTCGGGGCTCCCAACCAAACACACACACTAACTCAATATTATCTTACGAACTTGCTCGGGCGTCGAATCGCCAAAATAACATTAATATCAAAGAATCAACCCCAAGAACTCATGAATTTTCATTTCTAAGTTCAAAACTTTCAAATTTTTCTCTTTTAGTCCGAATCACGTCAAACGACGTCCGTTTTCAACCAAACTTTACAGATAGCGCTTAACGTCCATTTAAGACTTGTACAGGGCGTCAAAACCAAAATATGAGCTCGATGCCATCACTTTTGATTAAATTTTCATTTCCATTTTACCTTAAGCATTTTTGAAAAATGATTTCACAGAAAAGATCCATACTCAGACCTGGGACCTCGGATTTCGATTCCGGGAATATGCCCGTGTCACGCCCCAAATCCGAGGGCATGACCGGAACGCAACCGGGTATCTCCAGTCGATTGGACCTAGGTGCCTTTCCTATTACCCATGCGTTACCCCACATTATTCAATGATAATTAGCCAAAAGATACTAAATTTTGCAAACGAAAGAACATATGATTTCTCTTTTATAACCACACATTATGATTAATAGGGAACATGGCAAACAGGTTTTACAGCGTCCAAAACATAAACCTTTATACATAAGTTCTAACCCACATACTACTGTCTACGGAGCCTGTAAGAGAAAGATAGTACAACACTTTCTGGCGACAAGGCCTCGACAATACCTTTACAAAAGGACACAAGACTCTAAAATACAACAACATAGTTGGCACAGTCACACAAGGCCTCGGAAGGAAAGGGACTCACTAACACGAATACCGCCAATAGAGAGGAGGAGGAACTACGAACGGTGGACTGGAGTGTCCGCCACGGATCCACCTACACTCACAACACGAATGTAGCGCCCCAGGCAAAAGGGACGTTATTACATTTGAATTGTACTGTCATGTATGAACAAACTCTGTCCCAAGTAAACTCAAGCCAAATTGCATAACAAGTATAGAACTGAACAACAATAGTACATGTACAACCATGAAGCAACAACCAATCATTTCACAACAAATGATTCAAGTAGTCATATGAAGGGCCAATTAGTGCCCCACAAGTTACAAACTCTCCTGCTGTCTTCTTTCACATTTCCACATTTATCATTTCACGATTTACATTCATATCAATAGTGATATTGGATCACACTTTCCACCCTTATTGCCTCGTCCACCCTTATTACCTCGGCCACCCTTATCACCCCAACCCACACCTTATTTCACAGTGTTTCAGAACGCAACCCGACCCCGACTGATAGTTTTATATTCACAACAACAACCAGCACAACAACAAATACAAGAAATCAACTATGACACATTGTTAACATAGATCCACATCAAGGGTAATGCAATTGCTGAACTAGCAACAACAATTTCCTCAAGTTCATCAAATTGTTACACAATTTAGATCATCACAACAGTTATTCACAACTAATCACACACGTTGTTCCACAATATTTCCGTTTCCATTGTTCCACATTACTTCCATTTCCATTGTTTCACATTATTTCCATTTCCGTTGTTCCAATTACAAGTTCCACAACATTCACCACAAAGTGTTACCATACAATCATATCACACAATGATTCTCACATGAATATCAACTATCAACAATTTCACAACTAGCATAGGGAGATTTCACAAGGATCACAACTAGCCATACATACCTGGAGTTGATTATTCTCTTGTAAACCTCTAATCCAATTCGCCAAGCAATCGAGAAATCAATTTAGTTCATGAACAACACTTAGGTTTTAGAAATTTAGACCCATAGTTACTACCCAATTCCCTTTTTTACAAGATTTTAGAGTCTTGAAGACACACATGAAGATTTTATCAAGAAATTTCAAAGAAAGTGTACGGGGTTCCTTTCCCAAGCTTAGTTTCAAAATTTGGGGGAAATAGGTTAGTGTTTTCTTTACCTGAGAAATCAATAGAGAAGACAATGCACCAAGAATTTTTCCAAGCTCCAATGGTTTTGAAAGATCAATTGAAGAAGAATGTACTTTCTCTCTATAGGACCCTCTCTTCCTCTCTCTTATTTTGTTCAGAAAATGGGTTAAAAATGAGGGATGGGGTGTTTTTGTTAAAGAGGGGTTGGGCTTATATTTTTAAAAAATAACTGGGCGAGCTCAATCTGCGATGCAACTTTACGATCATAGAACAGACATGCAGTCCGCATAATGGACTGCAGAAATGGCTCAAACTTCAAACCTCTCAAGGTTGGAATGAGGTGGACATGCGGTCCGCATTTGAGTTCTGCGGTAGCAGAATGCACCGCAAAACTAACCTTCGAATTACCTCAGGGACAATATGTGATGCGGTCCGCATATTGATTATGCGATCGCATATTTGACCGCATTTTCAACATAAATATTTGGTTGCTCTCGGATTCACTCTGTGGTAGGAATGCGGTCTGCTTAAGATCGCAGATTTGATCGCATTTTGATCATTTTCTGGAAAAATTTCGATATCTCTTTTTCAAGTTCAAAACAGTAAAAAGGATCCGATCCACATGGATAGACTCTACTCTATGAGCTGCTAACATCAGAGCACTCATTTTCACGGGGCCTTACATCCCCCCACCCTACTTAAGATCATTCGTCCTCGAATGAGGACTTTGGAACCAAATGAGTTTGAAAACATGATATCCAAGTTTCTACACTTTTATTAACTTTCAAGTTTGTTTTAGAAAATTTTTTCTAGAGTTTCCTTTGTAATATGGACATTACCACCTGCCAAAGAACCTCCAAATCATATTCCCAAGAATTACTACACAACTTGCTACCTTCACAACAGTTGTAAAACGCATAATCCTCACACTTGCACATATTTAACCCCTTGATACACTTTTAACCATTTGGCACACAACATATAATCAAATTAAGCATTAATCGTCTGCACTACTAAAGCCAATTACTATCACAAGGGTACAACACAGTTATTCATTTCAATACAATTCCTTCATGCAAAAACTAATCATTACACAACAAGAACATCTTGATACACAGTCTCCATGCAAAATTAATTATTACCTCCATGCATCACCTTACAATGGAAGCACAAAGCTTTCATTACCAAAAGGACTGCACATTGTTTAAATAGTTACAACACATAAACTTGGTTGGCACAACTTGGAGAAACTACAACAATAAGGCACTTGGAAAGAGAAAGGATGAGTCTTACACCTAACAGAACACAACATTAGCTCTCCTAGGGACAAGATTCGCACGATCGTTTCTAACTTATTCGAATAGATGTGGGTATTTTATCTTCATCGCATCTTCTGCTTCCCACATGGATTCCTCGACTCATTGGTTTCACCACAAGACTTTAACTGTAGCAATCTCCTTGTTTCGAACCTTTCGGACATGCCTATCCAGAATAGCAACCGGAATCTCCTCATATGATAACTCTTCTGTAACCTTGATGTTTTCTACGGGCACAATTTTAGATGGATCACCCACAACTTTCCTAAACATGGATACATGAAACACAGGGTGCACTAGAGACATTTTAGGGGTCAATTCAAACCTATACGCAACTTGACCGATCCTTTGAGTGATTTGATTAGGCCTTACATACGTAGGACTTAGTTTTCCCTTCTTCCCAAAGCAGATGACTCCTTTCATAGGAGACACCCTCAAAAATACCCAATCTCCTTCTTGAAACTTCAATTCTGTTCGACGCACGTCCGCGTAGGATTTCTTGCGACTTTGAGCAGTCTTCATTCTCTCCTGAATGACTTTACTTTTCCATGGCCTGGTGCACAAGATCTTACCCTATTAATTCCGCTTCACCAACCTCGAACCATCCGATCGGGGACCTACACCTTCTTCCGTACAATGTTTCGAATGGGGCCATTTGGATGCTAGCATGGAAGCTGTTATTATAAGCAAACTCTATAAGGGGCAGGTGATCATCCCAATTCCTTTGAAATCCAAGACATATGCCTGCAACATATCCTCGAGCGTTTGGCCATCGGTCTGCGATGAAAAGCTGTGCTGAGATTCATTTGAGTACCCAAACCCTGCTGAAAGTTCCTCCAGAGGTTAGCTGTAAACTAAGCTCCTCAATCCGAAATGATAGAAAGTGGTGTACCATGAAGCCTTACTATCTCCTTGATATACAACCCAGCATATTCTTCTCCAGTATCGGTGGACTTGACCGGAAAAAAGTGAGCTGATTTGGTGAGCATATCTACAATTACCCAAATTGAGTCGAACTTGTGTTGAGTATGAGGTATTCCTTTCACGAAGTCCATATTGATCATTTTCCATTTCCATATTATTATTTCTATAAGTTGAGTTAACCCTCCCGGCTGCTGATGCTCGGCCTTCACTTGCTGGAAATTTGGGCACTTAGAGATGAAGTCTGTACACTTTTCTTCATATCACTCCACCAATAGATATCCTTGAGATCGTGATACATCTTTGTAGAGACTGGTGCACTGAATACCTGGAATGATGAGCCTCTGACATTACCCTCTCCTGAAGATTATCCACATCTGGGACACATAACCTGTCGTGGCACCGTGGCACACCATCATTGCTGCCGAGTGAAAATGCTGAAATTTTGTTACTTAGAGCTGCCTCCTTCAATTGTGCCAATGCTGGATCAACAAACTGCTTTTATTTAACCTCTGCCACGAGCAACGATTCTACTGTATTATGCACTATAAGTTCCTCCTCATTCGGGGCAGAGATACAAACCCCAAGGCTAGCCAACTGATGTACCTCCCGAGGTAGGAACCACTGATCCACTCTCAAGCGAGCCAAACTACCCATGGATTTTAGACTGAGGGCGTCGGCCACCACGTTCACCTTCCCTGGATGGTACAAGATGTCCATATCATAATATTTAATAAATTATAACCATCGCCGCTGCCTCAAATTTAGCTCCTTCTGCTTGAATAAATACTGAAAACTCTTGTGATCTGAAAACACATCTACATGAACCCCATAAAGATAATGCCTCCATATTTTCAAGGCGAACACAACTGCTACAAGTTCCAAATCATGCATCGGATAATTCTTCTCGTGATTATTGAGTTACTTTGAAGAATATGTTATAACCTTCCCGTGCTGTATCAGAACACACCCGAGACCAACCCTGGAGGCATCACAATAAACAAAAAAACCCCTCTGTGCCTTCTGGCAAGGCCCATACTGGTGCCGAAGTCAACCTTGACTTCAATTCCTGAAAACTTTTCTCACAAGCATCTGACCACTGGAATTTAGCTTATTTCTGCATCAAATTAGTCAAAGGAGAAGCGAGGGTGGAGAATCCCTCTACAAACATCAAATAATACCCTCCTAACCCCAAAAAGCTACGGATCTCCGTCGGGGTCGTGGGCCTAGGTCAATCCTTCACCGCTGAAATCTTTTGGGGTTCACCTGAATCCCCTCAGTGGAAACAACATGACAAAAAAAGCGACAGACTCCAACCAAAATTCATATTTGGAAAACGTGGCATACAATTGGTGCTGATGTAGATTCTGCAAAAAACCTCTCTGAGGTGACTGGCATGATCCTCCCTATTCTGCGAATATACGAGAATGTCGTCAGTGAAAACAATCACGGAGAAGTCCAAGAATGACTTGAATACCCGATTCGTAAGGTCCATAAAATATTTCGGGGTATTGGTTAGCCCAAAAGACATGACCAAGAACTCAAAGTGGCCATATCGCGTCCTGAAAGCGGTCTTAGGAATATCCAGCTCTCTGATCTTCAATTGGTGGTATCCGGACCGCAAATCAATTTAGGAGAAGAACCTTGCACCTTGTAATTGATCGAACAAATCATCTATTCGAGGCAAAGGGTACTTATTTTTTTTATGGTGACTTTATTAAGCTGCCGATAATCGATACCCATCCGAAGTGACCCATTCTTGTTTCTGACAAAACCGGAGCACCCCAAGGCGACACACTTGGCCGGATAAATCCTTCAACTTCTCTTTTAACTCTCGCAACTCTACTGGCGGCATTCTGTATGGTGGAATAGATATTTGCTGAGTATCTGGCAATACATCAATCCTAAAATCAATCTACCTATCTGGCGGAATTCCTGGAAGATCATCTGGAAATATCTCAAGAAATTCATTCACAACTGGCACGGACTCGGGGGCATGAACCTTTGGAGTAGTGTCTACCACCCGGACTAAATGATAGATACACCTCTTCTTGATCATCTTCAAAGCCTTGAGGTAGGAAATAAACCTACCCTTCGGTACCACACCATTTCCTTTCCACTCAACAACCGACTCATTATGGAACTCGAGTCTCATGACTCTTGTCCGTCAATCAAGTTTGGCAAAGCACGAATAGAGCCAATCCATCCCCATGATTATATAAAAATCCACCATCCCAAGCTCGATAAGGTCAGCCGTGCTAACACGACCAACTACCATAACAACACAATTCCTATAGACCCGCTCGACTGTAATAGAATCATATACCGGAGTCGATACAGAGAAGGATTTAAGAAGATGCTCGGGTTCAATCCCAAAACTCGATGCAATAAATGGAGTGACATAGGACAAAGAAGACCCCGGATCAATAAGAGCATAGAAATCAAAGGTCTGAACAGATAGGATACATGTGACAACATCTAGGGAAGCCTTAGCACTCTGACGGCCTTTCAATGCATAAAACCTGCTGGGTCCGCCCCTACAACGAGCTCCACCTTTGGCTGCACTGGATGGCTGAGCGAGTCTCCTACTCGTGCCCTACCCGGGAGCACGGGAGTCCCGCTGTTTGTGACCTCTCACCCCATAATTGTAACACACTGGAGAATCCAAGTAACAGGCCTCTGTATGAAATCTCCCACACTTGGGGCATATACCTTCCTACTGTCTGAACATGGCCCCGAAGGGCTACTCTATTGGAAATGGTGCATAGATAGCGGTGCACTGGCTGAGGAATGAGCATAAGACTGAGATGGTCCTAATGACCTCTCCCTGGAGATGACCTCCCTGAGTGACCCATAGACCGGGCCTTGTTGCTACTCTCCCTGTCTGCCCGAATCTTCAACTTCCTGGCCTCTGTGGCTTGATGAAAACCCACGATCTTCCCATAGTTCATGTCTGAATGCAACGCCGTTGTAGCTGCCTCATTTACACCCAATGAGCTGAGACCCTGAACAAATCGCCGAACTTTGGCCTCCATAATCAACACCAACTTAGGATCATACTTGGAAAATCTCACGAACTCCATATGATACTCCCAAAAACTCATGCTAGCATGCTTAAGAACCTCAAACTCAGTGGCCCGGGCTGCCATGGTCTCGGTAGGCAAAATGTGGTCCATGAAGGCATCTACTAACTCATCCCATCTAGCCGGAGGGCTCCCCTCCTCACGGTAATCCTCCCACATCTCGAACCACGAACGCACAACCCCCTTCAACCTATATGAAGCCAATTCTACCCCTTCTATCTCTTTAGACTTCATCACTCGAAGGGCCTTGTACATCTCATCAAGGAATTCTTGCGGATCGGCCTCTGTGTCTGTGCCTGAGAACTATGGAGGATTCAGTTGCAAATATTTATGGACTCTGGATCTGGAGGAATCTCCCTGTCCAATGGAGGACATAGGGGCATTATAAGATCTCTGGGCTTGGGTAGCCACAGACTGGGTCAACATGCGGATTGCTCCCCTAAGGTCTCCATTAAAAATCCCGGGATTGGAAGCTGGAGAAACATCAGGATTAGGAGCATTGGCAGGAGGGATAGTAGCACCCTCAGCTGTTGCTGGAACATGATTGCTTGGATCAGGAACGGATGGAGTAGGCAAATTCAGAACCGGGGAATCATTCTCACCCACGATAGTTAGCACATGATCCACAGTCGCACTGGAAGTGGCATTGGCCCCTCGTCCAAGTCTAGCTTTCTTCTTAGTTGCCATCACTGAAAATTCGATAAAGAGCACAAATTAGCACTTCACCGCACGAACTTGGAATAACAAAGAACAGGATCATTTTTCCTAAATGCCCGTGTAGCCCCCAACTTATAGATGTGGCCGACAACACACCAAGACATCCTAGGGCTCCTTTGAAACCTTAGACTATGATACCAAGTTTGTAATGCCCTAATTCCGAGGGCATGGCCAGCACTCAACCGGGTATCCACAGTCGAGTGAACCTGGGTTCCTTTCCTATTCCCCACGCGTTACCCCACATTATTCAATGATAATTAGCCAAAAGATACTAAATTTTGCAAACGAAAGAACATATGATTTCTCTTTTATAACCACAAATTATCATTAAAAGGGAACATGGTATACAAGTTTTACAGTGCCCAAGACATACACCTTTATACATAAGTTCTAACCCACATACCACTGTCTACGGAGACTCTAAGAGAAAGATAGTACAACACTTGCCGGCGACAAGACCCCGACTATACCTTTACAAAAGGACACAAGACTCCAAAATATAACAACATATGTGGCATGAGCCATACAAGGCCCCGGAAGGAAAGGGGCTCACTAACACGAATACCACCAATAGAGAGGAGGAGGAGCTACGAACGATGGACTGGAGTGCCAGCTACAGATCCACCTACAATCATAACACGAATGTAGCGCCCCCCGCAAAAGGGGCATCAGTACATTTGAATTGTACTGGCATGTATGAACAAACTCTGTCCCAAGTAAACTTAAGACAAATTGCATATTCAAATATAGAACTGAACAACAATAGTACAAGTACAACCATGAAGCAACAACCAAAAATTTCACAACAAATGATTCAAGTAGTCATACAAAGGGGAAATAAGTGCCCCACAGGTTACAAAATCTCCTGCCATCTCCTTTCACATTTTCACATTTATCATTTCATGATTCACATTCATATCAACAATGATATTTGATCACATTTTCCACCCTTACTGGCTCGTCCACCCTTATTACCTCGGCCACTCTTATCACCCCAACCCACACCTTATTTCACCGTGTTGCGGCGCACAACCCGACCCTGCCTGACTGTTTTCAAGTCACAACAACAACCAGCACAACAACAAATACAAGAAATTAACTATGGCTTATTGTTAACATAGATCCACAACAAGGGTAATGCAATTCCACAACTAGCAACAATAATATCCTCATGTTCATCAAATTGGTACACAATTTAGACCATCACAAAAGTTATTCACAACTAATCACACACGTTGTTCCACAATATTTCTATTTCCATTGTTCCACATTACATCCATTACCACTAATCCACATTATTTCCATTACTGTTGTTCCAATTACAAGTTCCACAACATTCACCACAAAGTGTTACCACACAATCATATCACACAAAGCTTCACAATGATTCTCACATGAATATCAACTATGAACAATTTGACAACTAGCATAGGGTGATTTCACAAGGATCACAGTTAGCCATACATACCTGGAGTTGATTATTCCCTTTTAAACCTCTAGTCCAATTCGCCAAGCAATCGAGAAATAAATTTAGTTCATGAACACCACTTAGGTTTTAGAAATTTAGACCCATAGTTACTACCCAATTCTCTTTTTACAAGATTTTAGAGTTTTGAAGACACGCATGAAGATTTTATGAGGAATTTTAAAGCAAGTGTACGGGGTCCTTTCCCAAGCTTAATTTTGAAATTTGGGGGAAATAGGTTAGGGTTTTTTTTACCTGAGAAATCAATAGAGAAGACAATGCACCAAGAATTTTTCTAAGCTCTAACGGTTTTGAAAGATCAATTGATGAAGAATTTGCTTTCTCTCTCTAGGAACCTCTCTTCCACTCTCTTATGTTGTTCAGAAAATGGGTTAAAAATGAGTGATGGGGTATTTTTATTAAAGAGGGGTCGAGCCTATATTTTTAGAAAATAACTGGGCGAGCTCAATCTGTGATGCAGCTCTACGATGGCAGAACATACATGCGGTCCGCAGAATCGATCGCAGAAATAGCTCAAACTTCAAACCTCTCGAGTTGGGAATGCGGTGGACATGTGGTCCGCATTTAAGTTCTGCGGTCGTAGAATGCACCGCAGAACTGAACTTAGAATTTCTTCTAGGAGAATATGCAATTACTCTGCGGTCCGCATATTGATTATGCGATCGCAGATTTGACCGCATTTTCATCATCAAAATTTGGTTGCTCTCTGATTCACTATGCGGAGGAATGCGTTCCGCATAGCTGATCTACGACTGCATTCTGGACCGCATTTTTGATAATTTTCTGGAAAAATTTCGATTTCACATTTTCAAGTTCGAAATAGTAAAAAGGATCGGATCCACATGGTTATACTCGAATCTATAATCTGCTAACATCTGAGCACTCATTTTGACGGGGCCTTACAGCCCGGGTCCCAAATTTCATTACGGACCCTCCAGGACCGTCACATTATGGGTTCAGGTCCGTTACCCAAAACGTTGACCAAAGTCAACTATAGCCATATTAGTATCAAAATTCATAGTTTTTAACACAGAATCAAATATTTTCACATAAAAATGTTCCAGCTTCGCGTATGTAGTGCGCATGCAAATCGAAGCTACCCAATAAGAGGTTTTCAAGGCCTTAGAAGTGCAAGGAAATGGAGAATTACGGTAATGACCTTTTGGGTCATCACATCCTCCACCTCTAAAACAACCGTTCATCCCCGAACAGACAAAATAAGGAAGTACCTGGGTCGGGGAATGTGTGGGGATAACGGCTCTGCATATCAGACTCGGACTCCCAGGTCGATGCCTCAAGAGGCTGACCTCTCCACTGAACATGCACTGAAGGAAAACTCCGCGATATCAACTATCTAACATGCCGGTCTAAAATAGCCACCGGCTCCTCCTCATATGACAGATCCTTCTCCAATTGGACAGTACTAAAATCTAACACGTGGGTGGGATCACCATGATACTTCCAAAGCATGGATACTTGAAAAACTTGATGCACGACTGACAAGCTAGGCGGCAATGCAAGTCTATAAGCCACATTCCCCACACGGTCCAGAATCTCAAGTGGGACAATATACATAGGGCTAAGATTTCCCTTCTTCCCAAACCTCATCAGGCCTTTCATAGGCGATACACGGAGCAATACTCGCTCACCAACCATGAAAACAACATCCTTGACCTTACGATCTGCAAGACTCATCTACCTAGACTGAGCCGACCGAACTTTGTCCTGAATGATCTTGACCTTATCCAAGGCCTCATGTACCAAGTCTGTACCTAAACACTGAGCCTCTCCTGGCTCAAACCATCCACGTGGGGAGCAACAGCGCCTACCATACAACGCCTCATAAGGAGCCAAATGAATACTAGACTGGTAGCTGTTGTTGTAGGAAAACTCTGCTAAAGGCAAGAACTGGTCCCACGAGCCTCCAAAATCAATAACACAGGCTCAGAGCATAACCTTAAGAATCTGAATGGTCCTCTCGGACTGACCATCAGTCTGGAGGTGAAATGGTGTGCTCAACTAAACCTAGGTACCCAACTCATGCTGCATCGCTCTCTAGAAATACGAGGTAAACTCCGGACCCCGATCCGAAATAATTGATATGGGCACCCCATGAAGGCGAACGATCTCCCTTATATAAATCTTACCATACCTTTCAGCTGAATAGGTGGTGGAAACTAGAATAAAATGCGTTGACTTAGTTAGTCTATCAACAATAACCCATATAACATCAAACTTCTTCCGAGTCATCGGAAGTCCAGTAACAAAATCCACAGTGATCCTCTCCCACTTCCACTCGGGAAGCTCAATCCTTTGAAATAACCCACCAGGCCTCTAATGCTCGAACTTAACCTGCTGACAATTTAGACAACGAGCCACATATGCAACAATGTCTTTCTTCATTCTACGCCACTGATAATGCTGTCTCAAATCCTAATACATCTTCGTGGCGCTCGGGTGAATAAAATACCGAGAACTTTGGGCCTCCGCTAAGATCGACTCTCGAATACCATCTTTATTAGGCACACAAACTCGCCCCTGCAACCTCAATATGCCATCATCTCCCAAAGTCATCTCCTTGGCATCTCCCCTCTGCACCGTGTCTCTCAGGATACACAAATGGGGATCATCAAACTGCTGCTCCCGGATACGCTCCATCAATGACGAGCGATCCACCATTCAAGCTAACACCCTGCTGGGCTCAGAAATATCCAATCTCGCAAATCTATTGGCCAAGGCCTGAACATCCAAGGCGAGCAGTCTCTGGCTTACCAGAATATATGCAAGACTACCCATGCTGGCGCACTTTCTACTCAAGGCATCGGCCACCACATTGGCCTTCCCTGGGTGGTATATAATAGAAACATCATAATCTTTTAATAACTCCAACCACCGCCACTGTCTCAAATTCAACTCTTTCTGCTTAAACAAGTACTGAAGGCTCTTGGGATCCGTGTACACCTTACACGTCACACCATACAGCTCTAAGTCATGAACTGGATAATTTTTCTCGTGGATATTTAACTACCTCGAAACATATGCTATAAACTTTCCGTTCTGCATCAACAGTGCGCCAGGTATGATGCGGGAAGCATCACAATATACAGTATAAGGCCCAGATCCCGCAGGCAAGATCAATACCGGCGCCGTGGTCAGAGCTGTCTTGAGCTTCTGAAAGCTCACCTCGCACTCATCTAACCACATAAACTGGGCACCCTTCTGAGTCAATCTAGTCATCGGGGCTGCGATGGATGAAAACCCCTCCACAAAACGTCTGTACTAACCAGCTAACCCAATAATCTCCAAATCTCTATAGCTGAAGCTGGTCGAGGCTAGTTCTTGGCTGCCTCTATCTTCTTCGAGTCCACCTGAATACCCTCTGCTGATACAAAATGACCCAGGAATTCTACAGAACTCAACCAAAATTTGCACTTTGAGAATTTGGTGTACAACTGGCTATCCTTCAGAGTCTAAAGAACCACAATGAGGTGCCACTCATGCTCCTCCTGGCTTCGAGAGTATACCAAGATATCATCAATGAATACAATCAAAAATAGATCCAAGAAAGGCTTGAACACTCGGTTCATTAACTCCGTGAATGCTGGTGGGGCATTGGTCAACCCAGACGACATGACCAGAAACTCATAATGCCCATACCGAGTACGAAATGCTGTCTTAGGGACATCAGACGCCCTAATCCTCAGCTAATGATAACCAGAACTTAAATCTATCTTCGAAAACACCCTGGTACCCTGGAGCTGGTAAAAAAAATTGTCAATCCTTGGCAGTGGATACTTGTTCTTTATCGTCACCTTGTTCAACTGCCGCTAATCAATGCACATACTCATCGAACCATCCTTTTTCTTGATAAACAACACTGGCGCACCCTAAGGTGATACACTGGGTCTAATGAAACCCTTATCAAGCAAGTCCTGAAGTTGTTCCTTCGACTCATTCAACTCTGGCGGGGCCATACGGTATGGCGGAATAGAAATAGGCTGAGTACTAGGAGCCAAATTAATACAGAATTCAATATCTCTGTCGGGAGGCATACCCGGCAGGTATGAAGGAAAAACCTCAGGGAACTCTCGAACAATAGGAACAGAGTCAATAGATGGAACCTCTACGCTGGAGTCGCGAACATACGCCAAATATGCTAAAAACTCCTTCTCGACCATATGTCGAACCTTGACATACGAAATAACACTACCGGTGGCATGACCTGGGGACCTCTCCACTCAAGTTGGGGCAAGTCACGCAAGGCCAAAGCCACGGTCTTGGTGTGATAATCCAAGATAGCATGATACGGGGACAACCAGTCCATCCCTAACATAACATAGAAGTCCACCCTATCTAGAAGCAATAGATTGACATGGGTCTCAAGACCCTCAAATACCACTACACAAGAGTGATGCACTCGGTCGACCACTATAGAAACACCCACCAGTGTGGATACATATGTAGGAATACCCATAGCCTCAAATAGGGTGCAAAATAGGATGAAACATAAGAATAAGTAGATCCCGGATCAAATAATATCGAAGCACCCCTATCACAGACCAGTATAGTACCTGTAATCACTGCATCAGACTACTCGGCCTTCATCCTGGCTGGCAATGCATAACAACGAAGCTGCCCCCCAGCTCCCTAAACTGCATCCCTAGGACGATCTGCTGCGGGTTGACCCCTACCTATGGCTTTCTGGGCTCCACCTCTACGGTCTCTCCCTCCACCTCTATGATACCTACCCCCGCCTCTAACTGGATGGGCAACCTGTGGATCACATGCTGCCTGAATCTTAGGGCGAGGACCCTGCCGCTGAGAACTACTCGAGGCTCGAGGGCAAAATCTGACAATATGACCTGTGTCACCACAACAATAACATGCCCTCGATGGATGAGACTGCTGGCCTTGCCGACCGGTATGTCCTCCCCTGAAGCTCTGAAGTGGCAATGCACTGATGGGGGCTGGAGGTACCCTAAAAGACTATTGGTCTGAATAATACTGGTGGTGGCCACCATCGCCTGTCGTACCATGAGAAACCTGAAGAGCCGACTAGAACGGTCTCGGAGGATGGCCTCTGTCATAGAAATCCCTACCTCTAGATGAGGTACCACTAAATCTTCCAGAATGTCGAGGCCTCTTGTCCGAACCATCTGTAGGCGAATGAGCATAATCAATCCATTAATAAACCTCCGGACTCTCTCCCGATTTATAGGGAGTATCACTACTGCATGACTTGCCAAGTCAACAAATCTAGTCTCATACTGTGTAACCGTCATGGAGCCCTGCTGAAGATGCTCAAACTATCTGCGAAGTGCCTCCCGCTGAGTGATGGGGAGAAACTTCTCCAAAAATATCTCTGCAAACTGATCCCATGTCAAAGGTGGTGACCCTTCTGGCCTAGATAAGCAGAAATCCCTCAACCAAGTCTTGGCGGAACCCACAAGCCTGAAACTGCAAAGATCAACCCCATTAGTCTCTACTATCCCCATAGTCCTGAGGATCTCATGACAATTGTAGAAAATCCTGGGGATCCTCTGATGAAGCACCGCAGAAGGTAGTTGTGAAAATCTTGGAGAAGTGATAAAGCCTCCACAAAGCATCCGAAGACATGGCTGTCCAATCTCCGGCTTGAGCTGTAATGCCTGTCTAAGCTTCCACTGCTGGCTGAACCAGTGGAACCTGAGTCTGGAAGCCACCTGCTCCGGAGTACGTGTAACAGGAGTCTGAACCCCTCCTCCAGCCCGAGAAGTGGCTGGTGATACTGGCAGCAATCCCGCTCTAGCAACACTGTCCATAAAGCCTTCTATGCAGACAATAGCACCCTAAAGATCTGAAGAAAACATCACTCCTCCTGGGACCTGAGCTGGGCCCACTGGAGCGGGTGGAGCTAGAACCTCCTCATCAAAGTGAATATGCGGCTCCACTTCTGGAACTGGTGCCTGGGACTGAGCTCTGCGCCTACCACGGCCTCAGGCCCCACCTCGGCCCCTGCCTCTACGGGAGTGCTGCTGGGGGCTCGGGCTGCTACGCGGAAGAAGAAGGTGCACGTGTTCTCGCCATCTGCGAAAGAACAGAGTAGAACAACAATCAATATTTGAGAAACAGAATCGCACGACAAGAGTGAACAAAGTGAAACTTTTCCTTGCTCTGTAGCCTTTGGGGGATAAATACAGACGTCTCCATACCAACCCCTCAGACTCTACCGAGCTTGTCCGTGAGTTGTGAGACCCAAGTAACCTAGTGCTCTGATATCAACTAGTTATAACCCGGATTTATCCACCATCGGGAGTCGTGATGGCGCCTACTGTCGAAGCTAGGCAAGCCAACCTTTATGATCTATTTCACATATAATAAATCTAAACGAGTTAAATACTAAAAACAATTAAATAAAAATATGCGGAAGTCTTTTAATAACAATAACGAAAACAAGATGCGGAAAACTAACAACATGTCTCTACCCAGTATCTGGTGTCACTACTTACGGAGAACTAAAAAGTACTAAAAAAAGTAGTCTGAAAGAAATACATCATATGTCTGTTTGATACAAATAAAACAAACTGAAAAGATAAGATAAGGGAGACTCGGGGCCCGCAAACGCCAGCGAACTACCTTAGAGTCTCTGGATTGAAGGATCACTCATGAACTATAGCTGCGGTCCGCAGGCTGTATCCTGACATGTGCACAAAAGGCACAGAAGCGTAGTGTCAGCACAACCGACCCCATGTGCTGGTAAGTGCCCGGTCTAACCCCGGCGAGGTAGTGACAAGGCTAAACCGGACCTACCACAACCAACCTGTACAGATATATGCAATAACAGAAAGAGAGCAAGGATTAAGAAAATAAAAGGGGAATAGGACATGCTGGAGGAGTAGCAGTTCAACTATAACTTCTACAATCAAGAGATGAAACTGAATAAATAATAACTAAATAAGAAAGCCAATGGATCAACAACTGCACGACATCAGCCTTCGTGCTTTTACTCTCATTCTTTACCAAAGTAGCCAAATATAATGCCCAGCATCATCCTTCGTGATTTTTCTCTCATTTCTCACCAAGAATATAAAATGCAAGGCAGGACATCACCCTTTATGCTTTTACTATCGATTAACTGTGCACGACATCACCCTTCGTGCTTTTACTCTTAATAAACAGTGCACGTCATCACCCTTCATGCTTTTACTCTCAATTCCTTTCCCAATCAATGGTCACAGTCAAATGGAAACAAAGAAATATATATATCAAGGAAAAATATCCCGGCAAGGGAGAATAATTCAACAAATGGTCCCGGCAAGGGAAATACAACAAAACAATAGGTCCCGACAAGGGAATACAAGTCAACAAATTGTCCTCTTTAGTTCATTATATCCTCAACTTTCACTTCATAGTTCTTGTAACAAGTAATTATCACAATTTTTCACTTACTTCACAATTTAATAGCAAATATGACATCACAGTCCTGCTTGACTGGGGCGCATAGGTAACCGTCATCATACCTATGCACCGACCCCACATAGCACATAACAAATAACAACATAATCCTATTCCCTCAAGCCAAAGTTAGATCGAACACTTACCTCGAATCCGAAAATGGCAACTCAAAGCTCAACAATTGCCTTTCCTCTAGAATTCGACCCCGAACCAACGATATCTAACATAAATTGATTCAATATTATCAATAAGAATCCAAAAACAAAATCACATGGCATAGAAATGCATTTCCTAGCTTACTTTCAAAAATACTAAAATCAGACACTGGGCCCACGTGGTCAAAACTCGAGGCTCGAACCAAAACCCAATCCCCCATAATCCCACAAGTTCAAATATATAATTAGATTTAAATTCGACCTCAAATTGAGGTTGAAATACCCAAAATCCCATAAACCGTTGCTAAACCCAAAACCCCTAAATTCTACTTTGATTTCATGATTTAGGGCTACAAAATTAATGATTGGATGAAGAAATAATGGAAGGAAGAAGTTGGAATCACTTACCCAAAGAGTTATGGTGAAATAGGAGCTTGAAGTTAGTCAATGGAGAGTGAAGGAGGAGAGTTCGTTTGAGAGATGAATGAAATCCCGTAATGAACAGTGCTAGAATTAAATATTTTACTGAACCATTTTGTGCTTCGCGATCGCGACACCTGGGTCGCGTTCGCGATGATGGGGTTTGATAAGGTATCGCGTTCGCGATGGAGTCTACGCGAACGCGAAGAAGGAAAGCAGGGGGTCATGGGGTATCTCTACGTGAACGCGGAAATAGACACGCAAACGCGGTGAAGGGTGAGGCTAAGCTATGCGAACGCGTGGTGTTGGACGTGATCGCGAAGGGTAGAGGATTTTGGGCTACGCGAACACGAGCCGAGTGCCATGTTTGCGAAGAGGAAAGGCTTTGCAACAACTGTTTGAAAATTCTGGTATTTTCCTAAGTTTCAAAACACCCCGAAACACCTCGATATCGCCCCCGAGCCCTCGGGATCCTAACTAAACACACACACTAACTCAATATTATACTACGAAATTGCTCGAGCAATCGAATAGCCAAAATAACATCAAAAGCAAAGAATCATCCTCCAAAACTCATGATTTTTCATTTCTATGTTCAAAACTGTCAAATTTTCCACTTTTAGTCTGGAACACGTCAAACTCGGGCCTGGGACCTCGAATTTCGATTTCGAGAATACGCCCCGGTCCCAAATTTCATTACGGACCCTCCGGGACCGTCACATCACAGACCCAGGTTCGTTTACCCAAAACGTTGACCAATGTCAACTATAGCCATATTAGTATCAAAATTCATAATTTTTAACACAGAATTCAAATATTTTCATATAAAAATGTTCCGGCTTCGCGGCCGGACTACACACGTAAATCAAGGTAACCCATTGAAGAGACAGTGTCCTTCAGATTTTTCAAAGTCACAAAATAATCGATTGTGAACTTATGACAATCGATTGTGTTGTGGCAGTGACTTCCAGACTTTTTCAAAGTTATTAAATAATCGATTGTGAGAGGTTTTCAAGGCCTCAGAAGTGCAAGAAAATAGAGAATTACGGTGATGACCCTTTAGGTCGTCACATTTTCATAAGAGCTATTCGAGGTTAATTGATTACAATATCAGAATACTGGTGTCACGACCCAATTTAGGATTGTGACCGTCGCTTAGGAGTAAGTTTTCCCTAGTAATCCTCGTCGGTAATTTTACAGAACGGGCAGAGTTTTCCTTATTTTTGGACCATCCCAAAACTTTTTCATGTCTCAAATCAACAACCAAACATCCTAATATCATACCAAACAATTGACAACATGTAAATTAACCATCACAAGTCTCCACCTTGACTAAACCACCAACTAACAACCAAAAATACTAATTATCTCCAACTTTAATACTAAAGAACGATACTCAACATTAAACCAATAGCAAATAATACTCATGATACCAAAAGAATGACTATGGAGCGACTCTAAGAATTTAAAGAAAAGACCATATCAATTGATAAAAATCTTTACCCACGCGAACAATTGCGAGACTCACAAACCAGCAACTCACTCAAACATCGCGCCAAATTACTGTTTGGATTCTCTGCTATCGGTCACTATTTAGTGAATAGTACTCCGTCACTATTCATCTGATATATTGTTGGAATTCGGTGGTGGATTATCACAATTTTGGTGTCAAGACATCCCCTTCTCTTTGCGAGCGATCCCCAATAGATTTTTCCCTCAAATCTTTAGCGAATCTTCCTACATCTTAAATCTTGTTTTCATATTTACTATAGCATTCGGGCTACTGATTTTCCGACAGATGTTTATGATGGATCCTGGTTGAAGCTCGTTGCAAATATGGAAGCTTCACCCTCTCCCCAGCTTTTTGCTGCGGGATAGGATAATCAAATCCGTACAGAAATTCAATCAGCTCAAGATGCAAAACAATCTTATGCATCGCAACTTGTTCGACAACCTTCAGTCGCAACAAACGCAAATCTGGAATTATGTCCAGTTACTGTCGAGAATGGAATACCTACTGTTGAATTCACAGTAGATGAAGTGAATACCTTCACAAAGGAGGAAGGTCTTCAACAAGCAGTTGTGATTAAATTCTCATATGGAAAACCCGAGCTTCAGGAGTTGAGACAGATTTTACCGAAGCAACTCGAAGTCAAAGGAAATTGCAATATAGGTCAGCTAGAATATCGACATGTTCTGGTAAGATTTGATCTATTTGAAGATTTTGCAAATGTCATTTCAAGAACATTTGGTTATGTTAAGGCGAAAGGAGACGACTTTTTCTTTAGGACATTCCCATGGACAATGGGATTTAATCCTCGTGAAGAAACATCAAAAGCTGTCGTTTGGATTTCTCTTCCTGAACTGCCAGCAAACTTCTTCGCAAAAAAATCCTTAATGTCAATTGCTACTGCAGTGGGAAAGCCTCTTGCAGTGGATAAGGCTACTAAAGATCGAACGAGACCTAGTACGCACGAGTAAAAGTCTTGATTAACTTGCTCGTCAAACATCCAAAGAAAGTAAAGATCAAGATAGTTGATATCAAATATGGGAAAATAATCGAATACGACCAGCGGATCGTCTTTGATAACCTTCCTAAATACTGCACGTATTGTAATCATCAAGGTCATGATGTAAAATCGTGTCGTTGGAGTACAAATGAACTGAATGAACAAGCATTACTTGATCGAGATTCTGAAGGCCGGGGCAATTTGATAAAACTAAGAGGTGATGCCATAGATTACCTAAATGCTAATCTTTTAGCAAGAAGTAGTGAAAGGTTGCTGCCTATTGTGACTGCTGGTGCAGGAGTTTCAACTGAAGAAGTACATTCAATGTCGAATGCTGATTCTGAACAACTGTGTAAACCATCTTCTGTTTTGAATGTTAATAGTAAACAGGTGCTCTCAAACTTGGCTGGGGTTCTTCCTAACTTGAATACAGATGCAGGACAAAATATGGATTATATCCCAGCTAATCCAGCTACAGAATCGCATTCAACACTAAATGCTGATATGGCACAACTGTGTAAATATCCAACAACAGTTCAATCCAATTTTAATGTTTCCAATGAACAGATGGTGCCAAAATTGACAGTTGCAGCTGCAGAGGCTTCACATCATAAGGCAAACAGAAATGAACAAGTGTTGTCTACAGAAGTGTATCCAAATGCTGATACAACACATATTTGTAAAAGACAATCTACTGTTCCATCCAATCACAGCGAACAGCTGATGTCAAATTTGGCTGGGTTCATTCCTAATGTGGCTTCTGATGCAAGTCAAAATAATGATTCTGGTCCAGCTATTCTAGCTGCAGAAGATCTTTCAATGCAGAATGTTGAAATAGCATAGCTGTGTTAAAATGCTTATACTGTTCCATCCAATGTGAATGCTCCCAGTGAAAAGGTGGTGTCAAAGGCTATTGTTGCATCAGCTGAGAATGCATTTCATAACTCAAATAGGATTGAACAACTGGTATCTGAGCAGCAATATCTGTTACACAACATTAACAATAAAAAACCTAAACTTTTTTGTCAAGCAAATGACAAAAATTTGGAGGTACTGCATCCTGCCAAACCTGTTGCAAATCATGCTGTCACTGCAGGATGTAATGGTTTAATTAAATCCTCAGCCTTTATTATAGTTTCAAATGACTCATGCAAAGGGCACGATCCCAATTCCATACACATAGATGATGTGTAGCCACTTATTAAGCCATATATAGCAAGTGATGTCAATATATGCACTGGGCAAAATGCAGTAATGGATATCCAATGTGATGTTATCGAATTGGAATTTGCAGCATCTGGTACAAGGGATACCAACACTGCTAATTGGATAGTACAAAATGAAACAACTACATTTTCTAGGCAGTGCTCTATTGATCGAGCTGCATCATAGATTGGGAACCAGGAAGCAGTGAAGGATGGTATCCACAGAACAACAGTTTAGTATGATAAGGATACTGCACAGACCTCTCTCATTCAACATACTGTTAACCAGCAAGGCAGGGACTAACAAGGAAATGGGATCATTACATGTACAGCAGCTGATACTGTCTCTAAAGCTGCACTGGTTCAAGAAAATTCTGCTTTACATTCTACTGATAATCGTCGACACACAAGGGAAGAGGGACAATGGTCATCGATGGCCAACAAAGCAGTATCTCCAAATATCAAAAATGAAAATCAGATCGCAGGAAAAAATCCAACTTTACCTTCAATGTCAAACTCATTTGACGTACTTACCAATGTCAATGATGATGAAGGAAAAACCTTGGGAGAAAATTTGCAGACTTGTCACAGTCAAACTAGATCACAGAATTCAGAGGCAAAAATGCAGCTCATGCTACTGGTACAAATATGCAAATACAATCAAAACTTAATAGTTCTCCAATCATAGCTACTCCTACTGTGCCAAAGAGGGCAAAGGCCATTAAATCAAAATTGTGGAAAGACCAACGAGACTACGATGATGAGGAGAGCTGGAGAGAAGGACTCGCTAGTTTTTCATGGGAAGAAGAAGACCAAGAGTGTGATCAAGACAGTACTGAAGAAGACAGTGATGATTCAGTCGAGCAAAAATGGCAAAGGAAAAATGCAAATAAGAACTGTCGCGCAATTGTGAAACAAACAGCAACTCCAAACAGCAGATTAATCCATAATGCTCCAGTTTTCGTTCCAAGAAATAACGCAAAAGCAGTTAGCTCAATTGAAGGGACATCAAAGTTCAACAACAATGATACATCACATAATCGTCAACTGAACTCCGCCGAAGCTTCAGTTGGTGATCGAATTTCAACTCTGCTGCCATAGACTAGCCAGAATAAGGTTGCAACAACAGAACAAGTCTCTAACTTAGAGGACAGAAAATTTTCGGATACCGTGACGCCAACTATGATATCAAATCAGGAGCAGCAAAGGAATGCTACAACTAACTCTCATTCTGCTGATGTCAACACAGTAGCAAGGTCTCAGGCGGGGCAGCTCGTCACAACTGCTTCAGTAATCTCGTCCGAGGAAAGGCAACTCTTGGAAGCAATGGTGAATACAAAAACTAACCTTATTGCTGGTAGTTCTGTCATGAGCAATGCACAATTAACAACTAAAGGTGTCTGTCAAGAATTGCCAAATATAAGTTTCGCAGGAAAACATATATACGAAGAAGGGGAAGAAGAGGATATCTTAAACCAATGCCGAGCAGATGCTTCAACAAAAGGAGATTTGTCACCATTGCACAGTGCAAGAAATAAGAAGTCTCATCAAAGGGAAAGAAGTTGGGACGGCAGGATGGTTGAAGACGTAAACATAAGGAAGCCCCCAATGAGAACTGCAAAACAAAAACATGCCGCTCAAACAATTCTTCCAAAATCCAATCGCCTGAAGAATATATCATGAACTTTGAAGACTTTTTGAAAAATTATTGGGAAGAAGACATCATTCTTCAAATCAAATTTTTCACAACAAAAGAGAAAAAGGGGCATCTTTATGGCTTCTTCATCTTTTTATTTTACCATCACATTAGTATTATTTTGTGTAATATCATCACAGACCTTGTTATAAACTCTGTGATGATCACTCAATTCTTAGTTGTTGCGAGCTCTTTCTTTTTACATGCTTGTTAGTACATGAGGCTGTTATTTGCCTCAATAGGATAGCTAAGATAAGGTTTATGCCGGCAGTGTTACATGGGTGACATTACCGGTGTAACTCGCCTTATTTTATTGTTCCTATTTGTTGTAATTTTCTTTTCTGTTTATTTATAAAAATTAACCCTAGGCGATTGACAAGTGGAACCAAAAAAAAAAGTGCGAGACTCACCAAGAATTCTCAACCTGTACGCTCTAATTAACGAAATTCTCGCCTGTGTCAACTGCTGTCTCTGAAAAAAAATTAGCGGGGAATGAGTTTCTAACTCAGTAAGTAATAACACTTAACCACAACCATTTTTATCTGGGGACAAGTCAGAAAACATGTTTACATAATAATCACAAAATAAAATGCCATTTTTAAAACGATAATAATAATCAGTATCACCATGTGTTTCCTGTGACAAAATCAATTTAACAATTCAGTAATAAACTTGGCAAATAGTGTGTCATAGCAAATCCTTATATTTGGGAGGTTTTAGAAAAGGATCATGTAATCTGTATCACTATGTGGAACCCTTCGTAAAAGGAGACAAATATAACTGTAGGTCCCTACTCGAGGGAAAACTGTAACTGTATGCTAGTTCTACCTTCCCACTAGCGAGGGCTGTAACTGTTTTCGGTAATCGGTAAATACAAGGTGCACCAGGTCTAACGAACGAGCCGTTAGCTACGGGATCCTTCAAAGTCTCCTCCCATTTATATTCTTTCTTGTAAACCATAAATACTCGTATTGAAGCATTTTCAAAATAATAAAGGGCATATCATTCCTTTTCAAATCTTGTAAGTCTATTTCGGCAACAGTAATCATGTCTCAAGTAACGGTAAAGCATATCTTGTAACAATGAAAATATCTTTATTAACCGGTAAGAACTGTTCGGTATCATATAAAGTAAAGGACTTGTCCCACATGCAGATTTCAAAGCATCGGTAATACATTTATTTTCAAAAACTATATATAAACTATGAAGGTTATGAAAACACAAATTGTGATAAGATTACTACTCACAGTACTCGTGCCGAAATACCAAATGCTTCACCTCGAGCGATTCGTACAAATTCCTCCAATCAATCTATAATTCCATAATATCGATGTCATGTTAATTTTCTTATTTAGGCAACTTCATAGCTATTTTAGAATACCCAACCCTCGAGGTTTCATGTTTGACTCTTCATTTGCCCAGAATAATTCTTATTGGTATTTAATTTTTTATACATTGTGAAACCCTTCAAATATATGAACCAGGATGAAAAGAATTACCAAAAGAAAAGAACCCAGATGAGGAATTCGAGTATTACCCGTAGGAATCAATGCGTATTAAGGTTTGGTACCAACCTCCTTTTTTTCTTCTTCTTCTCTTTCCCCCTTTTTCTTTCCCTGTTTGTTATTTTCTTCTTCTTTTTCACGTTCTGTTGAAGCTTTTTGCTTCTTTGAATTTTGCAGCCACCTTTTGCCCTTTTTGTTTCTATAGTAGGTTGGGCTTCGGCCTTTTTTGCCTAACTTTTCTCTTTTTTTTTGACAGTAGTTAATTTTCTTATAATTTTTTGTTATTATAATAATAATTATTATTGTTATTGTTATTACCAATACACATTATTTAAAATATAGGGTATTACAACTGGTGAAAAGATTCATAGTATACTCTATACTAGAAAGATAGTATTATTTTTGTGCATATATGTGGATACGATATATACAAGAGAACATTTTGTGATGCAGTTTCACAACGTTTTTTTCCCACTTGAGATGTTAAAATATACAGTTCAACGAGTAATATTAACCCTATTTTTCTTTTCTCTTGAGACTTCATTTCCATCGGAGGATAGGAGGCTGATTTTAAGGCATAAATATTGTACATTAAGTTTTTTGCTCCTTTATTTTTGTTATTCAATTCTACAAACGACTCCAATAACCACAAAACGAGAGCGTATTCATTTTGTATTTTTGTATTTTAAGTCTTTATTCAGAGGCACACAACAAGTCCCTAAATAATTTCAACTAGAATATTCTGAAGCTTATGCTGAGAGATATGCTAAAGGTATGTGGAAAAACAACCTCCATGAATATGAGGTTGTTCCTTTTGTTGTTCATACTCTCGATATTTCTTTCTTTTTTTGTCAAACTCCTCAAATTGATATCCACGGTCCATTTGGTACAAGGGCTTTCAACATTTCTTGAATGCTAAAGGTTCTTTATTTCCAAGAATGTTAAAAATTATGATTACTTGAGTTATTTTAAAGAAAAATTTGCGCGATGTACTTCAACTGGCTAAAAAAAGTTTGTGAATCTTCAGGCGAGTGACTATAACAAGAATATTGTATTTCTAGTTTTATCAATATAACAAAGTTAAACTTTATATGTATAAATAAGAAAAATTTCATCTGCTCGATCGCAACCAATGTAGTCCAAGGTTGAAACAATTCATTCTTGACAACAAAGACGGCGCAACACATGCATTTTCCTGAGTGTAAGTCAAATATCAGTTACTCTATATTCAAACTTTGTGTACAACATGATTAATGCAAATAAATAAATAATAGTATTATTTTAATATCAGTTCAGCTACTTAGGATCTGCCTTTAGATAACTATATAAACCTTAGTGTGCATATTATTTCTCCTACAGCAAAATCCCAAACCCCAGTTTAATTATCTCTCATCACTTAAAAAAATGAGGCCATCTTCATTATCCATTTACTTCTTCTTTCTATGTATTATCTTCAGCTACATCTTTAAAAAAGCATTTCAAATGTTTCCTCAATCAAAATTACTAAACTACATAGACTTTATTATTACACATCTGAAATGGGCTTGGAATGTTCTATTCTTTCAATCTTTCTCTTATTCTTGTAATTACAACTTCACTGCCATTTCTGAAGATGCAGCTACAACACCTCATGATCATAATAATGAGCTTAGAATAAGGCGTTTCGGGCACGATTTGGGGTCTAATTTGGATTCAGTAGAATGTGCTATATGTTTGTGCAAGATTGAAGGAGGAGAAGAAGTTAGAGAGTTGAGATGTGATCATGCGTTTCATAGGGTTTGTTTGGATAGGTGGATGAATTGTGGACGTAATATGGCTTGCCCATTATGTAAAAATCATCTAAAGCCAAATTCATTCTTTTCTGAGCTTCATCATCATCAAGAAGTTATCCATTTAGATTTCTTGTCAGGGGTATCGAGAGATCGCTGTCAATAGTGGCTAAGATAAATTTACAGAAGCGCGACATTGGGAAGAGCGTCACACATCTGGTTTTCACGCATAATCCGAAGAAGGGCTGCACTTCGAGGAATGTAACATAGACAATCTATCATAATGCAAATATTAATGACTGTGTTCATTGGCTTGTTTAATTTATTCAATTTATTTTGGTGATAACATCTTTTCAAATTAAGGAGACATGATTTAATCAAATTCATTTTTAACGAGTAAATGCATAGTGAATGTTGCATGAGGGGAGACTTGAATCTCATTGGAATTGCTATAGTACTCACTTGTTAGAAGCTTGTTTTAATTTTTCACCCCATGATATTAAAAAAAAAGAGTGCAGTATTAACTCGTGTAATTTCCACAAGCATATGTTAATCCTTTTTTAAGCGATTCAGCATTTTACATTTAGTCCAACATCATTTCGTAACAACCAGAGTTTTATCCTAATTTTAGTTTTCCTAATCAAGTTGTACGGCACCGCAATGGTACAACTTGAGTAGCTTTCCACTTCTAAACTTGCACATTTTGTTTATGGATTAATCCAATATTATGTTTTGTTTTTATTGGAGCTAGTACTTCTAGGAGATTTTTGGTTTTGTAATATTTTCTCATAAACAAGAGGGGTTGCTCTGATGGTAAGTAATTCCCACTTCCAACCGAGAGGTTATGAGTTCGAGTCTCCCCAAAAGCATGGTGGGAAGTTCTTGGATGGAAGGATGCCGGGGGTCTATTTGGAAACAGCCTCTCTACCCAATGGTAGGGGTAAGGTCTGCGTACACAATACCCTCCCCAGACCCTACTAAGTGAGATTATACTGGTTTTTTGTTGTTGTTGTTGTAATATTAGTCTCATCATTATACAGGGTAGGGGTAAAGCAACCTCCTCCCCCAATCAATTACCACAGAAGGTGAAAGTCAGGGTAGATGCAATTAAATCAAAAAGAAAAAAAAATCCGACACCTTTGAGTAAGAACCGAAAAATTCTAACCATCCACCGAGCCATTTGGTGATGCATTATATCGAATTGCTTGACCTAAATGGATGACAAGATTCCAAGATTATAGAGCGTGATAGTGCATCCTGAGTCTGCCACCACACGTCTACGCAATAATCCCATGAACTAAAGAACAATTGCGCCATCCAAGTATCATTTCACTTGAGATATAAGTTGATGAGTCTAATAAGTTATTTTATGGATAATGGAGATTTACAAAGATATTACACCATTGGAGATCATTAAGGGTTTCTTCAAGCTATGTAAGTTGAGATTTAGCCGTATATTTCATTATTTAGGATTAGTGGCCTTAGTTTTATCATGTTTGTGTCATAAATGAATGGACAGTGTTGTATGAATTGGGATGGAATTTCATAAATTATATAGTGGGGCTCTTGCTATTTAATTTAATGAGTATATTTGGATTATGGAATCTAATGGGGAGTGTGTGCAAATTCATGCATCATGTGACCCTAGGTTTATGAAGGGATTGCCACAGTTACTTGATCAGGATAAACCCAATCAAGGTTGAAACTAAGGGGTCGTTTGATATCGATGAATAAGCAAAAATAATTTTGAGATAAATATTTAGGAACGTTGAATCCCTCGTTTAATTATTAATTCAGGAATAAGTTAATTAGGATTAAAAATGTCACGAGCGCTCCTAATACTAGGCAAGTCGATATTTTCAAAATAATTTCCACTTTTAATAGAAATGAATTAAGATATTTACAATAACCAGAGTTTTTCATTAAAACGGGTAAATCCAAAACATAAGTGCGGAAAATAGCCCGACATCGGGGTGTCACTAAGTCATGAGCATCTAAATAACCAGTCTACAACAGTCTGTGCCAAAATGCCAATACATGAAAGAAAAGAGAACAAGAAAGGAGAGACATAAACTGCGAAAATTGGTAGCTACCTCGTATGTCTCGTGTACTCAACCACGCACGAGATTACGTCTTCCGTGTCCGAAAACATCTGGATCTGTACACGAGGTGAATAGAGTAACGTGAGTACATCCAACTCAATAAGTAACAATAATAAATAAGGAACTGAATATAGTGACGAGCTACACCGTTATAGGTCATTTTTCCGTAATTTCAGGAAAGAATAGACATGCTTCCAAATCCGGTAGTTTAAGTCAAAACAGTTTTATAAAGTTTCAAGTTCAAGTAAATCGGATATAAAATCTTTCAGAATGTCACAAAAATGATATATATAAACTAATTGTAACAACAATGAAAACAAGTACAGCCTCTCAGGCAACATTCACTCAACACATCTCAATAGCTCAATCACTCAGCTCTCAGCCCTTAGTACTCACGCTCAATAGGTACCTTTTCTCACTGATAGTGTACAGACTCCGGAGAGGCTCCTTAGGCCGAAGCACTATATCGGCGCAGCGTGCATCCCGATCCAATATATATATATACACACACACACACACACACACACACACACACATATATATATATATATATACACACACACACACCTATGAGGCTTCTTGCGACATGCAACTCGATTTATATACATTGAGCCCTCAGGGTGGTTGCGGCGTGCAACCTGATCCATATACATTCACATAGGTCACAGATCAGCACTCAGGCCCCATCTCAGTCACCAACCTCTCTAGTCCTTTGAGCTCTAACAAATTATAATAAATCATCCCAAACAGAGATAATAACATGCATCAACAAGAAACAAGAATAGACGAAGGTATCACACACATAAACAAAATCATGACTGAGTACAAGACAACAAATATCAGCTAATTCAATAAGTAAATAACCTCAACGGGTGCAAATAGTAATATCATATGGCCTAAGCATGATTTCTAACATATATTTCAATCAAGTTTCCATAAATAGAGGGAAACATGTGGTTAAGAGTGAGCTATTCGACTTTACAGTTTTGCGGGACAAAGCAAATCACAATCCATTTGGTGCATGCCCACACACTCGTCACCTAGCATGTGTGTCACTTTTAAAATAATCATACGACACAAAATTCGGGGATTCATACCCTCAGGACCAGATTTATAATGATTACTTACCTTAATCCGAGCAGAACTCTACTACAAAATGCCCTTGCCTCGCGAGTCAGCCTTGAATGTCCCAAATCTAGCCAAAAGTAGTACAATATAATCAATATAGGCTAAAAGGATTAATTCCACAAGAAAAATCCTAAATTATATCCAAAAATCTGAAATTGGCCCGAACCCAACCCCTAGGCCCTCTTCTCGAAATTCGACAAAAATCTGAAATATCCGAAAGTCATTCAGTCACAAATCTAACTATACTAAACTTATTCAAATCTGATAATAAAATCCTATTCGAAACCTCAAAATCCTAACTCAAGGGTTCTTCCTCTTTTCCCTCAATTTCTCACTCCAAATCACAAGTTAGATGATAAAATCAAAGATATAATTATGAGATTTAACCAAAACCAAGTAAGATTCACTTATCCAATCAACTCCATGAAAACCCCTTGAAGAATCGCCCAAATACGTGGTCTCTAGTTCAAAATATGAAAAATGGATTCAAACTCTCGTTTTTGAAATTAATACTGTCTGCTCAGATTTTCTTCTTCACGAATTCGACCGTCATCTCGCGTTCGCGTCGACCAATTGCCGCTCAGCTTTACTCTTAGCAAACACAGCCTCCACTTCATCAGTCTCATCTTCATCTCATAGGACCAGGTCAATCTCATCAATTTCAACGGGCTCAACCATAGTCTTCTCTCCCTTAGCAGAAAACTTTCTTTTTCTTCTAAGGCTTTCTCCAGTTCAGCCTCACTTTACTTCTTTTGACTCTCTCTAGCTCTTCGTCTTGTGGCAGAAATTCTACAGGGATAGAAGATGCAATCTTCCTTTTCTTGTTTGCTCTAGCAGTGCCGCTTAAACTTAGAACTTCCCTTCTTCTTTGGATTTTAACTTACAGTCACCCTTTTAGTAGGTCTACAAGGTGATAACTAGGGATTTTAACACATTTTATGCTCCTTCTTGCTTACTCTTTGATTATAAATTCATACAAAAGTCCCAAAAGGCTCATAAGTTGTGCTTTATTGCAGATTTGATCAATAAAGTGAAAATATGGCAATGATCAGCTCAATAGGAGTAAAGCATGCACAAGTACCAAAGACAAGACAAACTCATGAAAATAGGCCTAGTGCGGCCACACTACAGTTTGTGCGGTCGGCACTAGGGAGGTTCAGAGAGCTGGTATTTCAGGCATTAAGGCATTGCAACCGCAGAAGGTTTTGTGCGGTCTGCACTGATGGCAACATGGCTGCACTACCATTCTGTGCGGTTCGCAGAGCCTGGGTTCAGAGTGTCGAAATTTCAAAGATAAGAGTCTAGTGCGGCCGCATACCATTTTTTGTGGTCCGCACTGACCCCGTAGGGGAATTTTTATCCTGATTTTCTAGCAGAGTATAAATAGAATCATTTTCCATTTTTAGGGAATCAGACATTTTAATACAATAGTTGCGCTGGTGAGACGACTTTTCTTAACAATTTTGGGCATTTTTACTTAGTTTTCATCATTGAATCTTTTTATTTAACTTAGATATTAATTAATATGTGTTTATCTTTATCTATTTATTTGTTTTTCTCTTCAACCATGAGTAGCTAAACCCATTAGCTAGGGTTGTGACTCAACCCTAGTGTGGGTAATTGATGTGTGTTGTAATTTAGGGCTAGATTGACTATGAGTGTTTGTTATTTGTGTCAATTACATGGTTTACTTACTGAATTAGTGGTTGCAAACACTAGTTTGTGCTTAGTTGACTTGGATTCTTCTTGACAAAGTGAGACTAAGTCTCCAAAATTGACTGAACAAGGAATCGTGATGGACTCAAGAGATTTGATTGTTCCAATTAAGGGGTTAAACCTCGAGAGAGTAATAGCTGAATTGAGCCCTAATTGCTTGGGAAAGTATGCATACCCAATTGGTCTTGAGAAAGTCAATCGGGCTAAATCACTCTTTTTACCGAGAGGTGTAGAGTGGGTAGTATCGAGCAACGGTTATAATATATTCCCCAATCATGTCAATCGTGCCTTAGATTCAATTACCCGTCAATTGACCACCTAGGAGGAAGTCACTACCCTAGTGCCTTTTAAATCATTAGATACAACTTGTAGCATTTAATTCTTAGTTTAATCTAGTTGCAACCATAATTTGTAGTTTGATAATAGTAGAATATAAAGACAACCCAAAAAATGAATAGAAGTGCAATTTGGAACATATATGTAACCCCAATCTAAATAGACACTCAATTCCAATTCTAGCTCTCTATGGATATCGACCCCGACCCAAAATCGGGTAAAAGCTATTGCGGCTCTCTCTTCCTACTTTTTAGTAGTGTAGAGTAGGTTGCAATCACTTTTTGGTGTCGTTGCTAGGGAGCTAACAGTTTTGGCTATGGTTAGTTTTGTGTATTGTTCTTCTTTCATTCTTTGTTACTTAGTTGTTTGTGTCTCTGCTCAGGTACCAATATGGCATTGAACAACGCTAATGACCCTCTTGGAAACGTGATTGTGTGGGAGGAGGTAGATGATGTCACAGAAGATGAGGTGCCTCTTGTACCTCAAGGACAACGTAGAGGCTGAAATACCAATGGTAATCCAAATGACAATATCCCAGACCCTACTCTGCCACCTCCAAGAGTAGCTCCCAGAGTATTACCGAACCCAGGCTATACAAGTGCTACTTTCCCACCCCAAATCCAGGTGGGAAATTTTCAAATAACCAATGTGATGTTGACCTTACTTGAGCAGCGTGGGTACTTCAGCGGTGCTGCGGATCAAAATGCCTACAAACATCTCAAGGGGTTCGTTGATACATCTTGGGGGAGCAAGCAGATGAATGTGTTTGAGGATGCTCTTATGTTTAGACTTTTCCCGTTCTCACTTTGGGAGAAGGCATTAGATTGGCTCGAGAGGCTCCCCAACCATTCCATCACGATGTGAGATGAGTTGGTGGACAAGTTTATTGCTATATTCATCTCTCCCGGGCATATGGTAGCAATTCGAGATGAGATATTGGCCTTCAAGCAAGAGCCGATGGAATCCTTGCATGAGATTTGGGAGAGGTATAGGACGATTGTGAAGGAATGCCTCAATAATGACATGACCGAGGCCATGATCCAACAAACCTTCTACCAGGGCACAAGTACTACCAATCAATGCATAGTGAACCAATTGGTTGGAGGTAATTTAATGAAACTATCATATGATGAGGCATGTGATATACTTGATCAAATTGCACACACTTCTTCCGCATGGCAGAGTATAGAAAATATACCTCAAGGTGACCCTACAATTATTCATTTACACAAGCAATAGCATAATCACGGCCAAGCTATTGCTGAGCTTATGACTACTATGAACCAATTGGCGAAGGTGTAGTTGCAACAAGTTCGAAACCCTCGCCAAGTCAATGCCATGGAAGGTGTCAATATGCTTGTCAATATGATCAACATTGAGGATCCCCTTGAGGCCATGCTATTAAATCTTGATGTCAATGAAGATGCAAGCCGAGTGGAGTGCGTAAATGCTTTACATTGAATTGTCTCTTATTCTTATGAAACTAGAAAATTTTCTTTTGATCTTAAAAATCGGAAAACTCCACAACAAAGCCATCAATTAAGGAGCCACCGGTGTTGAAATTGAAGCCACTTCCTCTACACCTCAGGTATGACTTCCTTGGATCAAACTCTACTTTACCAGTTATTATTTCTTTTTGCCTTGCTAACATGCAGGTTGATGCCACTTTGGCGGTGGTTCAAAAGCGGAAAAGGGCAATTGGATGAACTTTGGATGACATTTGGGGAATAAGACCCGCATTTTGTATGCACAAAATTATCTTGGAGAATGATAAAAAGTCTTCCATGGAGCATCAAAGAAGATTGTATGAGACAATCCAAGAAGTGGTGAAACAAGAGGTGATCCAAGTGGTTGGATGTCGGGGTTGTGTACCCCATCTCCGATAGCTCGTGGACTTCTCTGGTGCAATGTGTACTGAGAAGGGTGGAATGACCGTGGTGACAAACTCCTAGAATGAATTAATTCCTACCAGAACAGTCATAGGTTGGAGGGTCTTCATGGACTACCTGAAGCTACACATGTGACCCCAAAGGATCACTTCCCATTGCCATTCCTTGACCAAATGCTTGATCGTCTTGCGGGGCGTTCTTTTTAATGATTTTGGATGGATACTTGGGATATAATCAAATATTAATCACATGGAGGACCAGGAGAAGACCACCTTTACCTATCCGTATGGCACATTTGCTTTCTCTCGAATGTTTCTCGGGTTATGTAGTGCTTCGACGACATTCCAATGATGCATGATGGCTATTTTCACCGACATGGTAGAAGATATCTTGGAGGTCTTTATGGATGATTTCATTATGGTTGGTGATTCCTTTGAAGAGTGTTTGGGAAATTTGAATAGAGTGTTAACCCGGTGTGAAGACACAAATCTCGTACTAAATTAGGAAAAGCGCCACTTCATGGTTGAAGAGGGCATAGTGGTGGGTCATAACATTTCAAAGCACGGGATTGAAGTTGGGAAAGACAAGATAAATGTTATTTAAACGGGTGAGGAGTTTTCTTTGGCACGTAGGGTTTTACTGGAGGTTTACAAAAGATTTTTCGAAGGTGGTAAACCCCTTATGCAAGTTAGTAGAAAAGGATGCCATGCTTGTGTTTGACAAGGGACGTATGCGAGCATTCGAGCCTCTCAAGAACAATTTGACCACTACCCCTATCATTACCGTACCAAATTTGAGCTTGCCTTTCGTGCTCATGTGTGACGCAAGTGACGTTGCAGTTGGGGATATTTTGGGTCAAAGGGTTAATAAAATGTTTCATCCAATGTACTATGCAAGCAAGACCATGAATGAAGCTCAAATAACTACACGATTATCGATAAAGAGTTGTTTGACATAGTGTATTCAATGGAAACATTCTGACCGTACCTTATGAGGGCCAAGGTCATAGTGCACACCGATCATGTCGTCCTTAGGTACTGTCGCGTCCCCTTTTTTCTAAAGTCGAATCGGGCTTGTGACATTTGGGAGGACAACTCATTCCCTGTTGGGAATTGGGTTTTGGTATTGAGGAGTCGCCACCTAATGATTAAGTGCATTAGGACACTAAGAGGTTCTTGCATTTAGAAATCAGAAATTTGGGTAAGGGCTAAAAATTATCCCGAGGGGAAGGTGTTAGGCGTCCCTCATGATCCACTAGTGTGGTTCCCGGCCATGTTACAATTGTGACTTTAAATAAATAAATAAGCAATTAAAGCTCAAATAAAGGACTTGCGAATAACATTGAAAATAAGTTGGAAACTTTCGAAGGTAAGCAGAGAGCGCAGAATTTTATGAAAATATTTAAAGAGTTTTACATGAACAGATGAAAGCAAAAAAGGGGAGAGGGATCTTAGGTTTGTGATTAATATGGATCACATCAATGCAATATCCAACAATCACTCCTCAGAAGAGGGGTCGCATGTGATATTAGCGCACCAGTCATCATATCCATATTCTACCCTTCCCACCCAATTAAGGTATTAAAACGCGGAATAGTATCGTTACTTATTGCATGCTATTACCTGTCCCCAATCCTATCAGTCCCGGAAGCATATAGGACTACTAATCCTAAACGGGAGGATTTGGGGGAATTTTTAGAGAGTTTCAAAAGATAAAATTCTAAGGAGACATTCAAAATGTATACAACAAGTTTTGGGAAAGCAAGCAAGCAGATATGTCTCAAATAACCTCCTTAAATAAAAAAGAAGCATATAGTTAAGCATGTCTTACACATAATTTTTTGTTCTGAATTAAATTAAGGCGTAGGATAGATTGATTTACCACATATTTCCCAGATAGGGAGTCTGAATTATCCTACATAGATGTAGTTGTCAAAGACTAACACAGTTGATCAATTACTTAACCGTTTGCCTATGTATTAAACGGGACCTATAGGCATGATATCCATCGGTACAGATATAAAGGGGTAAACGGATTGCAGAAAACAATTGTTAGTTATAAAGTCATAAGTCATGCGAGTTTTAAACAAGATTCTACTGATTTTAGACTTAGGAGCGAGTGGATGATACATGTTTAGTTGACAGCTCCTATAGGCATGCTTTCTAGGTGTTACTGATTTTAATCGTTGCTATTGTCGTGCAAAGATCCAATAGGCAGGCCATCTATATGCAATTGGTTATTTAACTGCTATAAGCAGATTTTCCTAGTGACCGACGCATATGCAAAATGCAGGAAGTCCAATAGGCATATTATCTATGTGATATGCTGAATTTCCGTAACGATTTATGGACATGGTATCTATACGAAGTGCAGAAAAGCCTATGAACACGGTATCTATATTAGATGCAAAAAAAGCTATGAACATGGTATATATATGAGGTGTAGAAAAACCTATGAACATGTTGTCTATATGAAATGCAGAAGTTTCAGAAGGAGTAATTCCATATAGACCTGATATCTTATGTAATGCAGAAATAATGATTCCTCATAGACATGATATCTATATGAGATGTAGAATTTAAGAAATAGTAATTCCCTATAGACATGATATCTATATGAGAGGCAAAATTTCAGAAATTGTACTTCCCTATAGACATGATATCTTCTGCTGTTTGTATGCATTCAATCCCATCCCTTTTCACTATCCACCCCAGTTAGTTATTACAAAATTATTATAGACCAAATGAATCATAAAGAAAGTAAAATTACATCAATGATTACATCTTCATCTAATCAGCCTAATTCAGACACAGAGTTTAATAATATGAGATAATCCAACTTTCAGGGTAATATTTTTCAAAGCCTTTCTCTTATTTGGGATGTGTCAAAGTTCTAAGGAGCTTTAAGAGATACATGCAATGCATACACCCCAAATATCATTGCATAATCAAATTATAGTGCAGAATGGAAGGGCTAGCTCTCAAATGTCCAAGTTCAAAGGGAACTCAAGGTCCCAAGGCAAGGCTTATAGGGAGGAGGGGTGCAGAACCTAGAGGCTAGGAATAATTGCAAGTGTAGCATAGGAGAAATGACAAGATGGTGGTCATACCAAGCATTTTTGGGGTGCTGGCACACCCCTTACTAGCTTGTCAATTGTAAATTGGGGAGTTAGGACTTATTGAAGGTCATGCTTACCCTTTCGACAACAATTGGGATGTTGCCATGCTATACCTTAACTTAGCATACATAGAGGAGTGGGGATATAGTGTTCATAGCAAGCAGGATACATGAAAAGAATAGGAAAGGGCATACCAGCAATGAGACGTACTAGCACACCCTTCAGCAATGAGACATACTTGCACACCCTTCAGGAATGAGACATACTAGCAAACCCTTCAGAAGAGGTTTTTAGAACTATAAGTGTGAAGTCTGAAGTGTATTCAGTTATGTGTTGTGAAAATAAAAGGGTCGTGTATTTATAGTGTGAAAATCATGAGAAATAAGGTAAGAAAATAATTGAAGTCTGATTTTCGATCAATCACATAATACTCCCTTCAATTAAGGGATTCAAATTCAAACGGGTAAAACAATTAAGGAAAGGGATTTGAACAAAATATTTTCCTAGATGTATAATAAAGGGTAAGTACATAGAAGCTACTTAAGGCAACAAACCAATAGCACAAGTCTAAAAAAAGGAAAGGGAATCAATCAGTAAAACCAAAATTACATGCTTACTCGAATGAATCAGGTGGAGAAAATAGGGTAAAGAAAAGTTCACTTAGGGAAAATCAGGAATAATCAAGTAAACACTATCAAAGGGATTCAGAATTAATTAGTTGTCGGCAAAACCTTTTGGAAGGAGAGTTCTCATATATAAAGTACACAAACATGTGAATCAAGAAAAGACTGTCGAGTTATGTAAAAGAGAGAAAAGTTCAAAATCATAAAAACTCAGAATCCTAAGAAAAGATATATCAGTTCAATTTGCAGACTCATATTGAGTGTGAGAGTCGGTCCCAAAGTGGAGCCTTAAATCAAACACAAAAATAAAAATCATCAAATGAAACTCCCAAATTCTAGGGTTTCAAAATTGATTCAGGCATGGATATGAGAGAGCAAGCCAACTGCTTCAGAGTCTCAACAAACAGATATGATAGCATGTTTGGACGAAAGGGAAGAAGAATCACGAAGAACATATTTTGAGAAAATTCAGAACCTAAACCAGTTTAGAAAAAGGAGATAACAAAAATGTGAACCCAAGTAGATGAAGCATGTAAGAACATGAAGAGAGTCCTGGGAATAAAAAATCAAATAACTTACAGTAGCACACATAGTAAAGAGCAAAGACTAACATGAGTAACATGCATAGCAGAAAAGAAAGGGTAGAGTACACGCGTAATAAAAGAATTCACACGAGTAGGGTATGAACAAACATATATAACTCAAAGAAGTGGAAATATCAGAAAGATTGCTTTTTTCAAAAAATCCTTTCAGAAACCCTAAAATCGAAGAGAAACGATTTTGAAAAGAAAATTTTGGAGAAAACACTTTAGATGGAAAGAAAAACATAGATACACAGCGGATCTAAAAATAATCGAAGAAAAACCTCGAATAATTAGGGCTTCAGAAGAAACCTAGAGTGAGAAAGCCTTGGAAAAGGTCCGATATAAGTCTAATAAGGTCAGAATCAGGCTCAGAAGACCAAGAGCCACCGGAGCAAGGCAAGAGATGGCCAGAAACCTCGAATTGATGAAGGTCTGAGTGAAGACCTTCGATGTCTGGCCTCGAACCTTTGAGCATCAGGCATGTAGGAGCCGTAGGAGGTGAGTATACAATGTATATGGCATGTGAATCCATGGACTCCAGTGAGTTTAAGGGTGGAGATGGTAGAAGGCGGCTAGAGTTTTAGGGGAGTTGAGAGAGAACTGAGAGAGGAGGGAATGCAAGGGAGGCTGCAGGTAAAAATGATTAGCGTTTGAGGGTAGTCGGGAATTAAAAGGGAAAGGATGAATGGGGTCGTTGATTTCTAACAGGATGAGTGGGGGTTTGGGTCGGGTAGGTTTTAATTGGATTAGGGGCGGGTTTGAATTAAAATTGGGTTGGAGAATTAGGATCGAAATTTGGGGGGTGATTTACGCTAGAATTGAAATAATTGGAGATACATTTAAAATAGCCAATTCCTCCCTTTTTAATATAATTAAAATAGTTAAAAAAACTTTAAAAATAAATTAAAACCACTGAGCTAATTAATAATATAACATTAATCTAAAAATACGGAGAATAATTTATAATTGTAAACCGCTATTAATCGTAATATATGCTATAGTTGCAATTTTATGTAAATTAGCTTAACAAAATATCATAAAAATTTGTAAAAATATGCAAAAATCACTTTATTTATATTTTATTGTGAATATGAGGATGTAAATAAATTACTCACCAAAAATAATAATTTTGGGAATAATTATTGGATTTTGTACCGTTAAGATAGGCAACAAATTGATTTTAAGAATGTTAAAAATTAAGAAAAATACCAAAACTCTTGGCCATGCTCATATATGAATACACATGTTATTTTGAAGATATTTTGGATATAAAAACCCATAGGAGAAAAATTGGGTATCAATGGCTGCCCCTCTTTACCCAAGAAGGATGAAATAGTTCTCGGGTTACTATATGATGGCCAATTTTAACCGAAAGAGATGGTTTAAAAGGTTTTGACTGAGCTCTAGTTCCTGAGTTTCCTACATATCCTTGGTCTTACTGGAATCATGCCATATATAGTTCAGGATCCATAGACGAGATATGCCGATAGAGATTTCCGAAAAAGGCGAACGGGATGTTTAGGTTGAGAATGGCAGTTGAACTCTGGTAGGCTGCAGGAATTGGAACGGGATCGCTCCTGATGAGACGACCGCTACTAGCCGTTTACGTGAAAGTGGGAAATACAAACATATATAGTGCATTAATTTAAATATTATGCAAGTTCCTATTGGACCATGAATGATGTCTTTGGACAGATAGGATGATGTCCTCTGACCATGACGTTCTGGGCCATGAAGAGTATGAGAAAGGATTGGCAGACTATGAAATGATGTTTTCGAGCTATGAGAATGGTGCCTCCAAAATATGATGCCTTTGAATATGATATGAAAATGATTAAATGGGGTCCTTAGGCCATGACATGGCGTTCTCGGGCTATGAAAATGGTGCCTCCGAACAATGATGCTTTTGGACATTTTGGCAATCATTCAGCCCGTGAAATACAGAAGGTGGAGATCTTTCAGCCGATGCAATATATATATAAAGGTGGCGGTATTTTAGCCATGTAAGAGAAATAAAGTGGCGATGTTTCAACTATGCGGGAGGAAGATAGAGCTTAGTCACAAAAGGCAGACAGGCCGCCTTATGCAATGTAGAAATATGCAGATGGAGATAGAGCTTAGTGTCAGAAGGCGGAAAGGTAGCCTTATGCAGTGCAAAGATATGAAGATGGAGGTACAACTTAACCAAAAAAGGCAGAAAAGTAGCCTTATGCAATTCGAAGGAATGCAAATGGAGGTAGAGTTTAACCTCGGAAGGAAGAAAAGTATCCTTATGCAATGTAAAGTTATGCAGATGTAGGTGAGCTTAACCTCGGAAGGCAGAAAAGTAGCCTTATGCAATGCAAAAATATGCAGATGGATGTAGAGCTTAACCTCGGAAGGCAAAAAAGTAGCCTTATGTAATATAGAGAAATGCATATGGAAATAATGCTTAGTCTCGGTAGGCAGAAAAGTAAAAGGGCAAACGGTAGTAAAATCTTTTAGCTGATAGTTGATTGTGATATTGTGGCTGCTGAGGCATTTGTGTACAGACGGAAATTGTGAAGAAACGGTGGTTTTGGTAGTTGCATTCATGCAAGTATAAGTGTATAAATTTGTTCATTGATTTGCGACTCGGGTATCTACATTCAAAGAAAATTATGACTTCTGTAAAGGGGAAAGTCTAGTCCATTTCTCCATAGACTTCGCTCATCCTGCCTGTCTCTGTGTATCATTGGGGTATCACTACTAAGCAAAGCAATTCGAGTAAGAGTTATGCATGATTTAGTAAAAAATATAATGTAAATACATATTTGAAAATAATAGTTTTATTTTTAGATGAATCAACGAGTGCGCCGTGGTTCAAGATATAGCAACCTCTTTCATTCCGCAATTTCAGGGCCCTCCTCAAAATTCTGCTCCTTTAATTAGGCTGGAGCTTCTGGCGGCTTCGTGCGATGAATGGTTGACGATTAACTTTGGAATTTTGAGGGTCCTCCTCAAAATTTTGCCCCAGTTTCGAATGGGGCGGGGGGGGGGGGGGGGATGAAATTCTATTAAATTGTGGCTGAACCCATAGGCCTGCCTACATATCCCCTCTTAAAAGCTTATTAGGTCAGGTGTAGTTCAAGTTACATCATAAAGAAATTAAATGGCTACACATAGTAACGCTTGACTGCATCTAAATTGATTAGCTTCGGCCAGACATCTCTGTCCATTTCTGCATGTATGAGGTCTCCTCCTGTTAGAACCCAGTGAACCATGTACACACCTTGCCAATTGTGAGAGAATTTCTCATTGGCTTCATCTTGATGTGGGAATATTTTCTTCAACACCAGCTATCTTGGCATAAACTACCTCGGCTTGACCCTTTTGTTGAAGGCTCTGGACATTCTGTTCTGATACAACTGACCATGGAAAACTGCATTCATTCTTTTCACATTTATAACTGCTAACTGCTCATAGTGACCTTATAACCATTATGCATCCTCTCACTCTGCTTCTTGTATAATCCATTAGGAGGAATTTTCACCTCGGCGGGAACGACCCCTCTGTACCATAAACCAGCATGTAGGGAGTTGCCACGGTTGATGTGCAGACTGTGGTGCGGCATCCAACAAAGAAAATGAGAGGTTCTCATGCCACTGCTTATGCTTCTGTATCATTTTCCTTAGTATCTTATTGATATTATTACTGGCCGCTTCTATAGCGTTGTTCATTTGAGGTCTGTAGGCTATATAATTCTTGTGTGATCTTGAATGCATTACACATTTCTTTTATTAGGTCACTATTATGATTGGAACCATTATTAGTAATCACTGACTCTGGGATACCGAACCGACAAACGATACGGTAGCGGACCAAGTCTGCCACGACTTTCTTGGTCACTGCTTTGTATGATGCTGCTTTAACCCATTTGGTGAAATAATCAATTTCCACTATAATGAACCTATGCCCGTTTGATGCGGCCGGCTCTATTGGTCCGGTAACATCCATTTCCCAAGCGGCGAATGGCCATGGTGAGCTGGTTGCAGTAAGCTCATTCGGAGGTACCTTTATCATATATGCATGTATCTAATAGTGATAGATTTTTTGAATATACTGGATGCAGTCCGTTTCCATAGTGATACCTTTACGGCGTTAGCTCACTCAATGTGGTGGTAGGTTTCTTTACCTATTTTCCTTCTTCCTCCAATCATCGGGATAGTCCTGCGACTATATATGGGATTGCTACCATCGCCATGAATAATTATCTCTTGATAATTCCATTCAAAGTTCACTGCTTGATGCAGGGTGGATGCTACAGCTCTGGCGGCATGAATCCAAGGCCGCCCCAAAACAAAGTTGTAGGACGCTGGGACGTCCATCAGCTAAAAATAAACGTCGAACCAAGTCAGCCCCATTTGCAGGCACAGACTGATTTCCCCAATTATGGACCTTTGGGATCCATCGAAAGCTTTGACATTGATGGCTCCATCCTTTATCTCATGCAAGCTCTTCCCCAATGTTCTGAGAGTTACCAATGAACAAATATTGAGGCTGGACCCTCTGTCAGTCATAATCATTGTGATGAAATAATCTTCGCATTGCACAATGATGTGCAACCCGTTTTTGTAGCTTAGCCCTTCCGTTGGCAGCTCGTCTTCATGGAAAGTGATTTTATGACTCTCCAATACTTGCCTTACCACGTTCGCCATTTCTCCTCTAGTTATGTTGCTGAGCACATATGCCTAGCTCAACACGTTCAATAAGACATTCTTATGTGCATCAGAGCTTTTTAGTAAAGCTAAGATGGAGAGTTTGGCTGGCGTCTTGTTTAATTGATCAATGACCTAGTACTTTTTTGCTTGTATCTTCCTCCAAAGATCATCAAGCCCTATTTCGGTGATGGTTTGTCATCCAGAGCTTGCTTACTGGACTCAGCTAGATGTTGGAGTGTTAACCCTGCCGGTTCTGGTCATACCTTGTGCTGCAATCACTTCCCCAATTTGGTCTTCCCTTTTATTCTTGCTTCGGCTGTGTAATTCCATGGTATGGCCTTCAAGTGGAATGGTGTTATGTCTGACATTTCTATCGGAATAGGCACCCTTGGAGGTAACACAACAACTTTAAATGGCATAGGTGAATTTGGAACTCCAAACTCGACCTCAATTGGTCTGGGTAGCCTTTGTAGAAGAAGGTGCTTCAAACTTGAGTGGTATAGACATGTTTACGTCATTGCCCCCGGAGGGATGGATTTGAAAACAATCAGATTAAGTGTGACTATTTGTTTCTTTGGCTCATCACCCTCAACAATCAACCTAATCGACCCTTCGGGGTCCTAATCATCTTATATCTCGATCATCTGAAGGCCTCCACCCTTGTAGTCAGGAAGAGGGTTGTTGCGAACATTAGAAGCCGGCTCATTTTCCATGATGATCTTGTTATCGTTCAGATCTTGGATCTTATCTTTTAGTGAGAGACACTCGTCAATGCTATGCCCCTTCATGCCGGAATGGTACGCATAGGTTTTGCTCGGGTTGACCCATTAGGAGGGATTTTGTGGAGTTATAGTAGGGGTAGGGGTGACGTAACCAGCCGCTTTGAGCCTTTCACACAGCTGGTCAATTGGATCAGCGATGGTTGTGTATTGTTTGGGAGGTCTGCAGTCGAAGTTGGGTCGAGATCTAAGAAAGCTTTGGCGAGTGGAAGGTGATTGGTAGTGAGAGGATTGAGTATTATAAGCTAGGTAGATAGGTGTGGATTGAGAGTATCTGGGTGAAATGGGTTGATATGTGGGATGTCGAGATGATTGGTAAGCGGGTGGTGGGATTTGGTAGGAGGGTAAGAGTGCTTTGTAATTCGGGGTAGGTTGATATGTGAGTGGAGCTGATGGGTAGATTTGGTATTTTATTGGGGACTTTGTTCTCTGTGCGACCATCACAACACTCACATACCTCTTCTTGGATGTGCACCAAACTGTAGAGCCTTGTTGGTAGCATGTAATGCTTCAAAATTAGAAACCATACCACTTTTAATGCCTTCCTCGATCCTCTCTACTAGCTTGATGATGTCAGAAAATTTCTGGCCCTCAATCAGCATCAACCTCTTATAATATTGTGGGTCTTGAGCTTGGACGAAAATCCTATTCATCTGTTATTCTTCTAAGGCTGGCCTGATCTTAGCAACCTCGTATCTCAAACGAGTAGCATACTCGTGGAAGGTTTCTTCTTCAAATTTTTGATGTAGAATACATCCTGTGCATTTTCTGTATTTAATCTGATCCTCTCCATGAAATCCGATGCCATACCTACCCATCTTGACCACTTTTTGCGGTCTTGGATGATTTACCAAGATAGAGCATCCCCTTTCAAGTTTCTCATAAAGAGCTTCATGCAGAACTTCTTATCCTTTCTGATTCTGACCGGTTTGTCGCAATATGTCCTCAAATGGACTTTGGGATCCCCCTGTATTATTGAACATTTCACATTTGGGAGGTCTGTACCCCTCAGGAAGTTTGACATCTAGCTGCATGCATAGGTCTTCATAATTCAGCCCCTCAATACCTTTTGTTTCCTTCAACATCCTTGACTCGACTAGCTTCTTAAGTTCTGCGGCCAAGAGCCTGATAAGAGTGTCTTTGTCATTAGAATTAGGTGTGCTTGAAATTGGCTAAGTATAGTACGACATGGTTTTCACATGAATGGGAGCGTTGTGGAGAGGATCATTTGTGGTGTTTAGTAGTTCTGGGATAAGCAATGGAGTGTTGTTTGTAGTGGGGCATGTGTTGCAATATTGAGCATGTTGCTTTTGTTGTTTCAGGATGTTCTGTGGAGGTGCAAGATTTTGAGTAGTGGGAAAATTGATATCGGGAGTGATAAGGAAAATTATAAGTTCTCCAAGTTCCAAACTTGGTCTAGTTCTTCTCGAAACTTCAATTACTTCTGCTCAAGTTGGGAGGCACTTTCCTTGGATACCTGGATACCCTGAGTAACCTCTGCTCGTTCACCCGAGTTCTCCTTTCCGATGTTGTTCAAGTCTTCCATTATTGCCTTGTTCTTGTTTTTGATAGGACTCGGAAGAGGAGAAGGTGGACGGTCCTTGTATCTCGTAGAGTACGATAATGATGCCAAAGTGCACAGACTAACTTTTGGGGAGGGGAATAATACAAAAGTAAAACAAAAAGGTAAATCGTGTCCTAATTTTGGTGCCTCATTGTGCCCGAGGTAGGCCTAGCGAAAAGTTAATTTGGAGAACTTATATATGATAAATGCCTCATTTTATTGATAAAAAATAAGACAAATCTCTTACTAAATAACAGAAAGTAAAAAATTACTAATGGCCATTGGCCTTATTACATTAAAATCAAGAAGGATAATGATCCTAACTACTTGGTCCCAAAAGGACCTTCCCCAAACATGGCATCTTTAGCTCCATTGAACAACTTCACTAGCTCGTGCAGTCCCAGCAGCAAATAGGCTCTAGCCAAGTCCCCTCCTTCGTTTCCCTCAGCATTCTGGCAGTTTTCAATCCTTTGGATGAACTTCCTTTCCAACTCTACTAAAACCCGCTCCAAATATCCTAGTCGTTTGTTTGGCGCTAACAACCATATCTTTCCATTCTTCTATTAACTTTTGATGAGCTTCTTGAATTTCCCAATGCTCGCTTTCGCACTCTCGAATCCTTTTGCGCAATTGGTTATACTTAACCTGTACTACATCCTTTCGTCGATAATTCTATGACCTCGAACGAACTCGGGCTGACCCAAACCATTGTGATTATCTCCAATCAACTTGAATAGTATGGTGAACAGCCAGCGTGGTACCTGTCTGGTTCAATAGAATCTTTCCCCAAGATGATTTTACAGTGCCACATGTGTTGAGCTTGGCACTTGCGAGGGCTATCATTGTCTTGGAAGTCAGCTCTGAAGTGACTCATTTTGTCGACGCTTGGTATAACCTGCTTTCTTCCTACCTGCCACTTGACTCATAGAGGGACATAAGGATAAGTTCCCCTCTGACCAATGAGAATAAGAAATGGTGTATCCCGAGATCGAATAATGAACTCTTCCGTAAGGAACCACTCGAACATCCATTGAACTTGGTCTTCTTTAAAAATTTCAAATCAGTGTCTTCCAGCTGAGCAAAAATGTTAGGTATATAATTCATTCAGCTTGGCTGATGGAAAGCGAAATGATCATCCCAGTCTCTGCGCAGAATCTATTGCCGGTATTCACCTTTTTGGAGGTGCTCCATGAGCCAGATCTCGAGAAATAAGTTGCAACCCTCAAAATGATTGGCCCCTCATTGACAGTTTTCCAGGGCTCGATATATCTTAGCAACGATCATAGGTACTATGCTGAACGGCTACTCGCCAATTCTTTCCATCAAAGACTTGGTTACATGGCTAGTCTGGTCTGGATCCTAGCCTTCTTCATAGGGAATACTAGCATCCCCAAAAAGCAGAACATAAAGACGAAGACCTTTTGTGGATATGCCCCAATGAGGTGAGGGAAAATTTATCTGGGTAAGTGCGGTATGAGTTGCTATGGACGTACCTCTCATATAGATAGTCGAATGGAATGTAAAAGTCCTTCAAATAGGTTAAGTCCGGATTTTTTTTTGTCCCATCATCTTGAGGAAACCCCTACCCTAGCGATTTTCTGGCATAAGCAAACCCGGAGTCTCCCAAGGAATACCAGATAACCCTCCTATTTCCTCAAGCAAAGGCGTCATTTCCAGGTCCCCGAATCGGAACACGGATCTATCACTATCCCAAAATAGAGCTGCAGTATCTATGATTTTGTTGTCGGGTTGGACCTCCAAAAGAGAAGCAAAATTTCCCAAATATTTACGGGAAAGAGTGTGATCACTTGAATGGAGGTCTTCCCACCAACTTAGCAACCTTGGGTGAATGTTGGTTACCATACTGAATCTGGGGACTTCGTGCCTCATTTTCTGCAAAACAAAGTGTTAGACCCTTACCTCACCAAACTCGACTATTTAAACCAATAATTACCATAAGTGGCATTTATTTCTCCAAATAAATGCATAGACTTGGTAGGGTCAATTTGGGTTCCAAAGAAACCTAGTGGACTTTGGACAAGGCTATCTTAAAGAGTCATTATGCGGACAACATGAATGACTCGGCTAGGTTTGACCATGATGCATGCACAGTTAAATAGAGTAAGGTTTCTATGGGGCATTAAATCGTTACCCTTGAGTAGACAACTCAAGAGGGAAAGGCACGGAACTGTCGACTGCACCGTTGATCGACTAGTTTTACTGCAAATATGCCTTTGCCAAAATTAGGGGGTGATAATATAGGAAGAGTGCAACCACTCATTAGAAGCTTTGCTATGGTATTTTGTTTGGCACGCGTGGTATATGACGTCGAAAATGCAGTTACAAGAATGAAACAAGTTGTCATGTATTTTGCATATTCATAAGATAATGATTACAATAATTGCTCGTAATTACAAAAGTATTGAAGGAAAGCGGTAAAGAAATAGAAGACATGAAAAGCCAAGCCACTTTCGTAGAAGAAGAAGTATTAAAGACATTAAGTAAAAGCAGTAAAGAAGCAATAAAGTCACAAATAACATGACTTGGTAAAAGTCTAAAGAAAGTCCCCTGTAGAGTCGCCATGCTGTCGCGCCCCCTTTATTCTAAAGTCGAAATCGGTCTTGTGACATTTGGGAGGACAACTCATCTTTTTGGGAATTGGATTCTTGAATTTAAGAGTCACCACCTAATGATTGAGTGCATTAAGACACTAATAGGTTCTTTGATTTAGAAACTAAAGATTTGGGTAAGGGCTAGAAATTATCCCGAGGGTAAGGTGTTAGGCACCCCTCAGGATCCACTAGTGTGGTTCCGAACCATGTCACAATTGTGACTTTATATAAACAAATAAGAAATTAAGGTTCAAACAAAGGACTTGCATATAACTTTGCAAATAAGTTGGAAACTTTCGAAGGTAAGTAAAGAGGGCAGAACTTATGAAAAGATTTAAATAGTTTTACAAGAAGAGATGAAAGCAAATAAGGGGTGAGGGGTCCTAGCTTTATGATTAATATGGATTACATCAATTCAATATCCAGAAATCACTCCTTAGAAGAGGGGTCACACATGATATTAACACACCGGTCATCATATCCATATTCTATGCTGTTACTCGTTCCCAATCCTATTAGTCCCGGAGGCATATAGGACTACTAATCTTAAAGGAGATGGAGTTGGGGGAGTTTTTGAGAGTTTCAAAGGTTGAAATTCTAAGGCAACATTCAAAACATATACAGCAAGTTTTAGGAAAGCAAGCAAGAAGATATGGGTCAAATAACTTCATTAAATAAAAGAGAAACATATGGTTTAGCATGTCTTACACATACTGTTTTGGTATGAATTAAATTAAGGCGTAGGATAGGTAGATTTACCACATATTTCCTAGTTAGGGAGTCTGAATTAGCTCTACTTAGATGTAGTTGTCAAAGACTGAGACAGTTGATTAATTGCTTAACTATTTTCCTATTTGTTAAACGAGACCTATAGGCATGATATTTAATCGTTCAGAGATAAAGCGGTAAATTGATTGCAGAAAAAGAATTGTCAGTTATAAGGTCATATGTTATGCAACTTCTAAACATGATTGCTACTGATTTTTGACTTAGGAGCCAGTGGACGGTTCAAGTTTAGTTTACAGCTCCTATAGGCATGCCTTTTAGATGTTACTGATTTTAATCATTGCTATTGTCATGCAGAGATCCTATAGGCAGGTCATCTATATGCAATTGGTTATTTAACTCCTACAAGAGGATTTTCCTAGTGACAGACGCATATGCAAAATGGAGGAAGTCCTATAGGCATATTATCTATGTGATATGCAGAATTTCAATAACGACTTATGGAAATGGTATCTAGATGAAGTGAAGAAAAACCTATGAACATGGTATCTATATGAGATGCAGAAAGACCTGTGAACATGGTATCCACATGAGGTGTAGAAAAACCTATGAACATGGTATCTATATGAAATCCAGAAGTGTTAGAAGGAGTAATTCCTTATAGACGCGATATTTATATAAAATGCAGAAATAATGATTCCCTATAGACATGATAACGATATGAGATGCAGAATTTCAGAAATAGTAATTCCCTATAGACATTATATCTACCCTCTTTTTGCATGCATTAAATCCCATCCCTTTTCACTATCCACCCCAGTTAGTTATAACAAAATTATTACAGACCGAATGAATCAGAAAGAATGTAAAATTATATCGGTGATTATATCTACATCTAATCAGCCTAATCCAGACTCAGAGTCTTATAATATGAGATAAACCAACTTCCAGGATCAGATTTTTCAAAGCCTTTCTCTTACTTGGGATGTATCAAAGTTCCAAGGAGCTTCAAAAGCTCCAGGCAATGCATACACCCCAAATATCATTGCAGAATCAGGTTATAGTGCAGTGTGGAAGGGCTAGCCCTCAAATGTCCAAGTTGGAAGGGAGCTCAAGGTCCCAAGCCAAGACTCATAGGAGGGGCAGAACCTAGAATCTAGGAATAAGTGCATGTGTAGCGGAGGGGAAATGGCAAGCTGGTGGTCATGCCAAGCATTATTGGGGTCCTGGAGCACTCCTGACGAGCTTGTCAATTGTAAATTGGGGAGTTAGAACCCATTGAAAGCCAGCTTCAGCCTGGGACAACAATTGGGATGCTGTCGGGCTGTACCTTAACTCAGTATACATAGTGGAGTGGGAATATAGGGATTCATAGCAAGCATGATACAAGAAAAGAGTAGACAAGGGTATACTCAGAAATGAGACATACTGCCAACCCTTCAGCCTACTTGGGGTCAATACTCAGTGCATGAGCAACAACTCTTGTTCCATGCCTCGAGTCCCCAATTATAAACATATTGAGGGTAAATAGGATGGTGGAACTAGTGCTTACAAGAAAGTAAAGCAAACAGTAGCACATATGTATTTCAAATGTTAAATTCTGCAGAAAGTAGACCTGGATACAAAGACTGTAAATAAGCACATTGGGATGATGCCGGGAGTTGAATCAAGACATACTAGTTTTTAAAAGAGACATGCAAAAGAAAGCTGTAGTCTTGTGAAATCCAAAGTGTAGACAAGAAAGTTAAGAAGAGGTTGTGAGAACTATAAGTGTGAAGTCTGAAGTGTATTCAGTACTGTGTTGTGAAAAGAAAAAGGGTCGGGTAATAATAGTGTGAAAATCATGAGAAATTAGGTAAGAAAATAATTGTATTCTGATTTTCGATCAATCACATAAGACTCCCTTTAATTAAGGGATTCAAATTAAAACAGGTAAAACAATTAAGGAAAGGGATTTGAACAAAATATTTTCCTAACGGTATAATAAAGGGTAAGTACATAGAAGCTATTTAAGGCAACAAACGAATAGCACACGGTGTAAAAAAGAGAAAGAGAATTAATCAGTAAAACAAAAATTACATGCTTACTTAAATGAATCAGGTCGAGAAAAAAGGGTAAAGAAAAGTTCACTAAGGGAAAATCAGGAATAATCTAGACCATCAAGGGGATTCATAATCAGTTAGTAGTTGGTAAAACCTTTTGAAAGAGAGTTCTCATGTATAAAGTACACAAACATGTGAATCAAGAAAAGACTGTTGAGTTATGTAAAAGAGATAGAAGTTCAGAATCATAGTCAAAGAGATACAAATTCAACTTACAGATTCATAGTGAGTCTGAGAGTCCAGGGTCCCAAAATGGAGCCTCAACTCTAACACAAAAATCAATATCATCAAAGGGAACCCCCAAATCCTAGGGTTTCAAAATTGAATAAGGCATGGAAGTGAGAAAGCAAGAAATTGCTTCAGAGTCTCAACAAACAAACATGATAGCATGTTGAATGAAAGGGAAGAAGAATCATGAAGAACATATTCTGAGAAAATTCGGAACCTAAACTAGTTCAGAAAAAAAGAGATAACACAAATGTGAACACAAGTAGATGAAGCATGTAAGAATATGAACAGAGTCCGGGGAACAAAAAATCAAATAACTTAAAGCAACACACATACTGAAAGAGAAGATTAACAGGAGTAACAGGCATAGTAGAAAAGAAAGGGTAGAATATAGTACATGCATAATAAATGAAATCACCCGAGTAGGGTATGAAAAAACCCACATAACGCAAAGAAGAAGAAATATCAGAAAGATTTTTTTTCAAAAAATCCTTTCAAAAATCTAAAAATTGAAAAGAAACGATTCTGAAAAGAAACTTTTGGGGAAAATACATTAGATGGTAAGAAAAACATAGATACACAATAGATCTAAAAATAATCAAAGAAAAACCTCGAATAGTTAGGGTTTCAGAAGAACCCTAGAGTGAGAAGGGCTTGGAAAAAGTCCGATCTAAGTTGGATAAGGTCAGAATTAGGCTGAGAAAACCAAGAGCACTTGAGCAAGGCTAGAGATGGCCAGAAACCTCAAATCGGTAAAGGTTTGAGTGAAGACCTTCTAAGTCTGGCCTCGAACGTTCGAGCATGAGTCATGTAGGAAATGTAGGAGGTGAGTATAGGCTGTCCATGACCTAAGAAGTTACGGACTCCAGTGAGTTTAAGGGTGGTGATGGAATAAGGCGGCTAGGGTTAGAGGGGGAGGTGAGAGAGAACCGAGAGAGCGGCTAATGGAAGGGCAGCTGCAGGTGAAAATGATTATGGTTTGGGTGGTAGTTGGGAATTAAATGGAAAGGATGAATGGGGGACGTTGATCTTAGAGATCAACGACCTGGATGAGAGGCGTTTGGGTGGGGTAGGTTTTAATTGGGTTAGGGGCAGGTTTGATTAAAATTGGGTTGGGGGAATTATGATCGAAATTAGGTTTAATTAGGAGGCTGATTTAGGCTAGAATAGATGATTGGGGCTACATTTTAAATAGCTAATTCCTCCCCTTTTAGTGTAATTAAAATAGTTATAATGATTTTAAAAATAAATTAAAAGCACTGAACTAACAAATAATTTATGAACATTAATTTAAAAATACTAGAAATAATTTTGTAATTGTAAAACGCTATTAATCGTAATATAAGCCATAATTATAATTTTATGCAATTTAGCTTAAATAATATCAAATAATTTTGTCAAAATGTGCAAAAATTAATTTAATTGTATTTTAGTGTAAATATGAGCACGGAAATAAACTACTCATCAAAAATGATGATTCTAGGAATAATTATTCGATTTTGTAGTACTAAGATACGCAATAAATTGATTTTAAATATCTTAAAATTGGAAAAAAATACCAAAACTCTTGGGGATGCTCATATATGCATATACATGCTATTTTGAAGACATTTTGGGTATAAAAATACATAGGCGAAAAATTGGGTATCAACAGATACTTGATGACAAAGAAAGACTCCAAGGCAAGATTGATGCGATGGTTGTTACGACTTCAACAATTTGATCTAGAAATTGTGGACCAGAAAGGTAGTGAGAACAAAGTGGTGGACCATTTGTCCTGTTTGGAGGAAGAGGGTAGGCCTTGTGATGGCCTAATGATCAATGATTCATTTTCCGGCGAACAACTCTTTTAGGTGTCAATAAACGATATTCCATGGTTTGCCGATATTGCTAATTACCTTGTGATCGGAATAATCCCGTATGAGCTCTCTTATAACAAAATGAGGAAGCTCAGGCAGGATAGTTTGGACTTCTATTCGGATGTGCCCTACATTTTTAGGATTTGCATGGATGGTGTGATTTTAAGGCGTGTCCATGAGGAAGAGCAATTAAGTATTTTGGAGGATTTTCATTCCTCTCCCTATGTTGGCCATCATGGTGGGGTGATGACGGCTTCTAAGGTTCTTTGTTGAGGATTTTATTGGCCAACTTTGTTAAAAGATGCGGGTCATTTTTTTAAGAGATGCAACGAGTGCCAAAGAGCGGGGTGAATTTCTAAAAGGGATGAGATGCCTCTCAACACCATTCTTCAAGAGGATATCATTCATGTTTGGGGCATCGAATTCATGGTTCCATTTGTTAGCTCTTGTGGTAATACTTACATTCTTATGGCGGTTGAATATATCTCAAAATGGGTTGAAGCCGTGGCTTTGCCCAACAATGAAGCCTGAAGTGTAGTTGCATTTCAAAAAAAAGCATTTTACAAGGATTGGTACTCCTTGTGCAATCATAAGTGATGTTTTGGGGTCTCAGTTTTTCAATAAAGTTATCGACACTTTGGTTTCCAAATATGGTGTCAATCACAAAGTTTTTACCCCCTATCATCCTAAAGCAAGTGGTCAAGTGGAAGTATCCAACAGGGATATCAAAAGTAGACCGATTGGTCGAAGAAGTTGGACGATGCTCTATGGGATTATAGGACGGCTTTCAAGGCTCCTTTTGGTATGTCTCCATATTGGTTGGAGTTTGGGAAAGCTTTTCATCTACCGGTTGAGTTAGAACACAAGGTCATGTGGGCTTTGAGGAAGCTTAATCTTGAGTGGGACGTTGCAGCCAATCTTCACGTAGAGCAGCTCCATGAACTTGATGAATTCCGATTCCATGCCTACTCTAGTTCGTCCTTGTATAAGGACAAGATGAAGTACCTATAAATATGCTTGTTGGAAGGAGTTCAAAGTAGGTGATTTGGTTCTATTTTTCAACTCTCGGTTACGTCTAATCCGAGAAAGCTCAAATAAAAATGGAGTGGACCGTTTGAATTTGTGTTTGTGACCCCGTTTGGTGATATTGATTAGAAAAATAAAAATGTTGTAGTCTTCAGAGTTCATGGGCACCCGGTCAAGCATTATCTTGGAAGAATTGATGACGTCCACGTGGTGCCAGTTCTTTATTTCAAATGATGTGATGGTAACCTGCATCGTGTCGCGACGTTAAATCAAGCGCTTCTTGAGAGGAAACCCATGTGTTTTTCTTCTTGTTTTCTTTGACTTTTTTTGTAGTATAGGTTTTATTTTTGGGCTTAATGGTTGTGAGATGTTACAGGGTTGTGTTGATCAATGTAAGACATGGTGGAAAAATTCACATGTCTCTGAAGTTTCCTATGCGGCCGCACCACATTTTTTGCGGTCCACACTGGTGAGGGATGAATTGAGACCTCTATGAAGTTTGCGGGTGCGACCATACTACATTTCGTGTGGTTCGAACTGGACGTCTGTGGCCGTAATCCATTATGTGCATACGTCAGAGCATTGCCTTCTCAAGTTTGTACAAAGAGGTGTAGTGCGTACCGCAGTCCATTTTGTGTAGTCTGCACCGGTTGGTGAGAATGGGCCCAAGGGGATTTTCTATAAATAGTCCCTGAGGGACTCCTTTTATCCTTTTCGAAATTTTAATTCTCTGAAGCGTATAAGCACTTTTCATTTGCATCTTTGCTCATAATTAAATGCTTAGGATCATCATTCCTCAATTCATCTCATAACTGGTAACATTGCAATCATTTTTCGTTGTTTAATTTTGTCAATTTTGTTTCATTTTAATTTTTCTTAGCTTTTATTTCTTCTTCCTCTCATTTTTTCTTAATTTCTAATTTAGGTTAGTTTAAATTTCGATTCATGTGGTTTTAGTTAGTGTAATGGATTGAGTAATAACATAAGGACACTAATTAGGAGGAAAAATTGAACCTAATGGAAAACATTCATGAACCATTACTTAGTCCTATCACTAGGCACTCAATGCGGACTGCGGTCATTTTTTTGCGGTCCGCGGTGCCCAAATGCGGTCCGTGGTTCCATTTTGTGCGGAGAACATTGATCAATCTCTGGGAAGCTGAATTTGGGGCAGTGCGGCGGTACTACATTTTGTAGGGACCACACTGGACCCATTGCGGCCGCACTACCATTTTGTGCGGACCCCACTGTCAAGATACAGAGGGTGGATATTCTGAGCCTTACTCTTATGCAGACCACAGTTAATTTTGTGAAGTCCAAAATTGACCCCTATGCGGCCGCACTACATTTTGTGCGGTCCGCACTGGGGACTTCTACGAGCCTTATGCAATTTTTCTACCCAGTTCTGCAATACTGATTCTAACTGTTTCTTAACTGATTACACTACTACTAACAAAGTCATTTCATTTGAATGTCATACAATGGTTCAACAACGAGGGAAAGGCTCAAAACAACCCGACATAGGTGAATCCTCCCGGGGGAGGGGTTGGCAAGGGCAAGAATATGATTAGATTCACTCCCCAAGTTAGACAAAGGATTTACAGATGAGGAAAGCAATAAAAGTAGCTGACAGAGCCTATGATCAATCAGGGAGTGAGTATGTGCCCTCCCAGGCCTTTTTTTCATACTGTGTGCCAGAATATCTTAGAGATTGACCGGGAAGATTCAGACTGACACATACTACTCCTCCACCATTACCCATTGCCCAAGTACTAGCACATGTTTCTAGTGAGTTGTCTGAGGACTCAACATCCAGTAGTGGTGAATAATCCCCCTCCCCCAACAACTTCATTATCCGGGGAGGGTGCAGACGAAGGTGAGGAGGAAGTAGAGGGAGATGAGGAGGTAGCTAAAGGTGGTGAGCCTCAGGTTGAAGGCGTTGCTAGAACTAGGAAGCTCAAATCTTGGGAGTAATGGTTTGTAAGGGAGGTGGAGTACCATAAGTTTAGGGAGTGGTGTCCGATGAGAAAGCTGATACCGGAGCGGAGTTCCATTGATAAAAACATACTACCCAAAAACCCCAATGTATATAGACAATGTAGAACTAGAGTGGGTTGGTAAAACTTCCTAGATGCTTGCATGGACGCCAACGATCACTTGGTCAAGGAGTTTTATTGCAATGTAGCCCACATAAAGAAGGACTCCAAATGTTCGGAACCTCAATGTGTTGTTTGATGGGAAGTCAATCAATGAATACTTGGGCTTAAATGAGTAGGATGAGAATTTGTATATGGCGAAGATGGAGATGGCGAGGAGGTCCATCTATGGTTAGCACAGTACCTGGCAATCACAGGTACTGTCCCTGACTGGTTGATTGGTGGAGTCAGTATACTAAGAACGACTATGAACTTTGAAGCGAGGCGATGGGAGACTTTTGGTTGCAGCCGGTTGGACCCTACCACTCATGACAATACCCTTCCTCTCCACTAGGCTGTATTGGTTTTTTCGATTATGGCGGGGTACCCCATATATATGGGGAATGTGATGTCCCGAATTATCACGATAGTGGGAGCGAAACATGATCGGTACTACCCTTTCCCTACTTTCCTCACTGAGTACTTCCAGGACCTAGAAGTGGACAAGAGGCCATGTGACATCAAGGTCAAGGAGACAAACCCATTTTCCTGGTATACCATGAAGGGGATGACAAGCCTAAGAGCAAGAACTATAAAGTACGAGATACTGCTCCAACTGGCCAGTCTCACGAGCCAATTAAGGTAGTGGCTTCTGCTGAGCCTACCTCCACATCTATAGATATCCCTCCCGGTCTATCCACATCCTCACAATTCCTCATGGCCCATCCACAGCTGCGTGTCATGAGATCCCATCTATCCGAGCCCATCTTATTACTACTCATCGGCTCATCCAAGTTGTCCACACTCACTATAGTGGTTTAGACTCAGTCGGTTCCTCCAGCCCCACAGGTGACCTGGTCGATCATGGATGCGCTCAAAGAGGTACTTGACAACCAAAAAAAGATCCTCGATACTCAAGCTTCGCTCTCAATAGAAGTCGATTCATATAGCAAGGCTCTCAAGGAGCTTGTGTGGGAGCACAAGAATATAAGGAAGACACGAGCCTCCAAGGAGTCCGTGAAGGAGCTGCAGGTAGATGTTGATAGACTGAAGGTAGACAGACTACCATTAGACTAGTTACTTATTGACCGAGTCCCAACAACTCATCCAGTGGCGGAGCAGTCACAGCGGGATCTGAAGAGGAAGTTGATGATTCCTAGAGTCGGTGATGCTACCATCCAGTTGGCGGACCCATCAGCGATTTCTTCCAGTCAGTAACATGATGTACCGGTTCTGGAGCCTGTCCAGGTCTAGGCTCGGGTTCCAGTAGCAGAGCAACAGACAATCGAGAACCAGCCTGAGGTTCTCGAGCACACAGAGGACCCAGGGACCACCCATGATCCTATGCAGACATACAAGGCATAGGGAGTCTTCTATATCATTTTCTATCTTTTCGATGCTTTATTTACACTATTTGGCAATGGGGACAATTCCAGCTTTCATTTGAGGGGGTAGGCCCTACTTTTCCTTTGGATGATTGTATATATTGATACAATTTTATGCTTTCTTGTTTTATCATCTTTGGTCTGTATATAATTTTATATTTAGTTAGATTTATCGCACTTTTATTTTACATTGGGTTTGTACATAAAATTATGTTTCATTGTACATATTTATCCCATCCGTTGTATATTCAAATTCCTTCTTGTATATATTCATTCTATTTTCTGCAAAATATTTCATTTTAGCTTCTTATTTATGTTCGTAGTTTTAAATTTTATTTTGTATGTTTTCAATAATCCTTCGGTATTTAATGCCATAATTTTTTCTGTAGGTGGAGTGTTGTATGAACCGAGTGGCTCTTCCCAATAATGGATGGCGTGACAACCTTATTAAGGGTTTGAGTCTGTTTATCTTTTTGTTTTTAGAAGTTTGTAGTTAAGGATACCTCAATCAAAGCTTCACCTGGGCGCATCATATTTTCCTTTGATCTCATGGTCAAAAATAATTTGTTGTGTTTAGGATGGTGAAAGTCGTTGCCTAGAGAGTCTTGTGTTGACCATTGTGTGCTCAAATCGTATTTACGGTCGTTGTGGGCCCCCGAATCTATTTCTTTAGCGATCCCTTATCCCGTGTTGTGAGTAATTGAATTGCATCCAAGTCTTGAGACATTGGTCTAGAACTTGCTCTGAATGTTTGTTGAGGCAAAATCCTAAGTGAATTCTGACTTGAGACGTGATTGTAGGCTCTCCTTGATCCAAAGGATAGTTTGAACATTTCCATAGCCTACCAATGATAAGATGCCTAGTCAACCCTTTTGAGCCTTAGACATTTTTATTTCAAAAACCTATGATACAAGCCTATACCCGTTCTAAAATATACCCTTTCTTGGTACCCAATCTTTACCTCAGCACTTGGCAAAAGTATAAGTTTGGGGAGGGAGCGGATGGCAACAAAGTGGTAAAAAGGCACAAATAATAATGAAAAGGAAAGGTAATGAAAAAGAAAGAAAAGCAAAATACAAAAGGAATGCTCAATGTGAAAAAGAATAAGAAGGGATTCAAGAAAAGCCAAGAATGAAAGGTGTGAAAAGTTGAAAAAAGGAGAAAAGGTTTTAAATGCATAAGAAAGAGTGACAGTGTGTCTCTCTAACCCCTTAGAAAGAAGTGAAATGACTCAAAGACATAAGTGAATGTGGGTCAAACGAATCAAAAGAAGTGCTTAAGGGAAGATAGAACCTAGTTAAACAAAAACATGTCATATCATGAACCAAAAGCCTTCACAATGTCTCCATAAAAGACCTATATGATATTGAGTTGAATGAAGCTTTCACTAGTGGATACTCACATAAGGGGCAAGCATATAGTACTCAGAGCAGGACTTGTGATTTTTTCTTGAGAGAGATGAGTGAATTCCCATTAACCTCATTTTGCGTGCCACTATTCCAAAAATGAGGTTTGCTTAGGAAAAGTTGAGGATGTGTGAGTTTGGGTTCCAGAATGACTAAAGTAATTGTAAGAGTTCTTTTATGTGTTAAGTCAACTCTCGATGCCCGTGTGTCACACTTTATCCATGGTTTCTCAAAGAGTAAATGTTGTTAATGATTTATTTTTATTGAAGACAAGTCCCAATTGATGCTAGTTGAGTTTACTTTAGGATAGTTGAAAATTTCTTGGATTTTCCCTTAAGGGGTGGGTCTTATTTTCTTTGCTTGAGGAAAAAAAAAGCTTAACTTTGGGGGAGTTGATAACTAGGAATATTAACGCATTTTATACTCCTTCTTGCTTATGCTTTGATTACAAATTCATAAAAAGAAGTCCCAAAGGCTCATAGGTAGTGCTTGATTGCATGTTTGATCAACAAAGTGAAAAGATGTCAAAAGACCAACTCAAAAGGAGTGAAACTTAAACAAGTACCAAAGACAAGACAAACTCAAGAAAAATAGGCCTAGTGCGGCCGCACTACACTTTTTGCGGTCCGCACTAGGGAGATTCAGAGAACTGGTATTTCAGGCATAAAGGCAGTGCGGCCCCAGAAGCCTTTGTGCGGTCCGCACTAATGGCAATACGGTCGCACTACCATTCTGTGCAGTCCGCGGAGCCTGGGTTCAAAGAGTCAAAAATAAAAGACAAGAGCCTAGTGCGGCTGCACACCATTTTGTGCGGTCCGTATTGACCGCGCAGGGGTATTTCTGTCCATATTTTCAAGCTTAGTATAAATAGAATCTTTTTTCATTTTTAGGGAATCAGACATTGTAATACAGTAGTTTTGCTCGTGAGACGACTTTTCTTTGTCGTTTTAGGCATTTTTACTTTGTTTTCGTCATTGAATGTTTGTATTTAACTTAGCTATTGATAAAAATGTGCATATCTTCATCTATTTCTCTATTTTTCTCTTCTAGCATGAGTAATTAAACCCATTAGCTAGGGTTCTAGCTAAACCCAAGTGTGGGTAATTGATGGGTGTTGTAATTTAGGGCTAGATTGACTATGCATGTTTGTTATTTGGGTCAATTTCATGGTTTAGCTACTGCGTTTTTGGTTGCAAACACCAGTTTCTGCTTAGTTGACTTGGATTCTTCTTGAGAATGAGAGCCTAAGTCTCCGAAATTGACTGAACAAGGAATTGTGATGGACTCAAGAGATTTGATAGTCTTAGTTAAAGGGTTAAACTTTAAAAGTGTAACACCTGCCTTGAAGACTTGTTGCTTTGGCATATTTGCATTCCCAACTGGTCTTGAGAAAGTCAATTGGGAAAAATCACTCTTTCTACCGAGAGGTGTAGAGTGGGTAGTATCGATCACCAGTTATAATATATTCCCCAATTATGTCAATCGTGCCTTGGATGCAATTACTCGTCAATTGACCAACTAGGCAGAAGTCACCACCCTAGTGCCTTTTAGATCATTAGGTATAACTTGTAGCATTTAACTCTTAGTTTAATGCAATTATAATCTGTAGTTTGATATTAGTAGAGTATAAAGAAAACCAAAAAAATGAATAGAAGTGCAATTTGGAACATATATGCAATCCCAAGATAAATAGACACTCAATTCCAATTCTAGCTCTCTGTGGATATCGATCCTGACCCAATATTGGATTAAAGCTATTGTGAACCTCTGTTCATATTTTTAGTCGTGTAGAGTAGGTTTCTATCACTTTTTGGCGTCGTTGCTAGGGAGTTACCGATTTTGTATATCTATTTAGTTAGTTTTGTGTATTGTTCTTCTTTCCTTCTTTGTTACTTACTTGTTTGTGTCACTTCTCAGGTACCAATATTGCATTGAACAACGCTAATGACTCTCTTCGAAACGTGATTGCGGGGGATAAGGTTGATTATGTCAGAGAAGATGAGGTTCCTCTTCTGCCTCAAGGACAACGTAGAGGATGAAATGTCAATGCTAATCCAAATGACAATATCCTAGACCCTCCTACGCCACTTCCAAGAGTGGCTCCCGGAGTAATACCGAACCGAGGCTCTCCAAGTGCCATTGTCCCACTACCATTCTGTGAGGTCCGCAGAGCCAAGATTCAGAGAGATGTCAAGTTCAGGGATTGAAGCCTATGCGGTCCGCAGTCCATTGTTTTCCAACCGCACTAGAAGCCTCCGTGGCCGCAGTCCATTCTGTGCGGTCCGCGGAGCCTAGGTTCACAGAGTCGAACTTCCAAAGACAAGAGCCTAGTGCGGCCGCACACCATTTTGTGTGGTCCGCACTGACCTTGCAGGGGCATTTATATCCAGATTTGCAGCTTAGTACTTTTTAATTTTTGGGAATCAGACATTGTAATACACTAGTAGCACTCGTGAGATGACTTTTCTTAGCCATTTTGGGCATTTTTGCTTGGTTTTCATCATTGAATCTTTGTATTTACCTTAGCTATTAATTAATATGTGTTTATCTTCATCTATTTCTTTATTTTTCTCTTCAAGCATGAGTAGTTAAATTCATTAGCTAGGGTTGTGGTTCAACTCTAGTGTGGGTAATTTATGGGTGTTGTAATTTAGGGCTAGTTTGAGTATGGTGTTTGTTATTTGGGTCAATTTCATGGTTTAATCACTGAATTAGTTTTTTCAAACACTAGTTTCTGCTTAGTTGACTTGGATTCTTCTTGAGAAAGAGAGCCTAAGTCTCCAAAATTGACTCCACAAGGAATTGGGATGGACTCAAGAGATTTGATAGTCCCAATTAAAGGGTTAAATCTCGAGAGAGTAATACCAGACTTAAACCCTATTTGCTTGGATAAAATTGCATACCCAATTGGTCTTGAGAAAGTCATTGGGCAAAATCTCTCTTTCTACCGAAAGGTGTAGTGTGGGTAGTATTGGGCAACAATTATAATATATTCCCCAATAATATCAATCGTTCCTTAGATGCAATTACTCGTCGATTGACCACCTAGGCGGAAGTCACTACCCTAGTGCTTCTTAAACCATTAAATAAAACTTGTAGCATTTAACTCTTAGTTTAATCTCATTGGAATTACAATTTGTAGTTTGATAATAGTAGAGTATAAAAAAACCCCAAAAATGAATAGAAGTGCAATTTGGAACATATACGCAAACACAAGCTAAATAGACACTCAATTCCAATTCTAGCTCTTTGTGGATATTGATCCCGACCCAAAATCGGGGAAAAGCTATTGCGACACTCTCTTCCTAATTTTTAGTAGTGCGTAATGGGTTGTGATCAAAAGGGTTGCCTGTCAGATGGAACATGTTCATCAAAATTTTTCCATAGTTGAAAAGGCCCCTCAACAAAGTCTTCTGACCCACTTCGCCCTATTTTTGTCACAGTCTCCTCCATTCCAGCGGATTCGTCACCCCAAACAGCCACAGCTCCTGATTATTCAGTTAGACCAACAAGAGTGGGTGAAGAACCAACCACTCCTTTTCCCTTACCCTTCATAGTACTCCGAGCACCCTCACTCTTTTTTTCTTTTCCTTTTTCATTTTTTCCATTAACCTTTATAGACTAAGTACTTTCAACACCTTCTACAGATCCTACCCGCACAAACCTATTCCCCAAATTTGTAGCAACCTCAGAGATAGTTTTAGGAGTTTTAGGGCCAGATATTACCCATTCAGTCTCAGAAAAAATGGTTTCTTCCCCCTCGACAGCAAATTTTAAAGATTCATTAGATTTCTAGGGTTATTCTTCCGTACCCACTTTTAATTGTTCTTTTATTTTCTTGATCTGCTCTCCACCAGCGACAACCTTGCGAACCATTATCATTACTCATTTCTTAGAGATTTATGTGGTTGAAGGGATGATTGAAGCTGTGGAAGTGATCTTATGTGGTGGTGATGAAGAATTTTCAAAGGCCTTTACCATTTTAGTTCTTAGGTATGAAGGAAAATAAGTTATGTATGTTTAGAAGATGAGAGAAGATGGGGAGTATGTTTCTGCTTTAAAAATTGATGTGAAGAAGACACAAAGCGTAATGGGTAACGATAGTTTTACAGAAGTCTAATCAAACTGAATTTCAGTTTTAAAAGATGTTATAGTCTATCCCTAGAAGCTTGGCACTTAATGCGGTTAGGACATCTTTTGAACAGAACTGGTTCATTTTGTAAGGGATAAGTCCAAAAAGGATTTGGAATTATATGGGACTCTTCTTGTAATCATGATCCAAATATAGTTATTTCACATAATGCAGAGTATAGAATACATACCAAGTAATTCTTGATGAACCAGGTTCTTCATTGAAAAATCTCTTGTGTAAGTGTGAACTTTCAAAGAATATCGAGATAATATCATTAGAGATTAATGAGTTATTTTAGCACATGGAACAAGAGTATATTATTGAGAGTATGAGACCGAGAAAAATCTAATCTAATTATGTACAAAATTTACTGTCATGACCCCAAATACCGGTCGTGACGGTGCCTATCACATTACTAGGGAAGCCAACCAGTCAACTAAACACAACCCATTTATTGAGTAAGAAACCATGTCCAACACAAGTTTGAATACCAATATCCTAATAAACATTTAAAAAAAGAGGAAATATGCGGAAGTCATAAATGATAGAAAACAATACAACTCACACCGATCCGGTTTCACGAGTCTACAGCTTCAAATATAAGTTTGAATACCTACTACATCAAATGTGTAGAAAATGCGGAAATAACATGATAGAAGGGAGAAAACAGGGTTGCGAACGCCGTACAGCTACATTGAAATCCTTGACAGAAACTGAGTGAGCTGAAGATGCTTACTCGGCCGCTCGGGCACTTGGATCTGCAAAGAAGGTGCAGGGAGTGACGTGAGAACGCCAACTGAATAAGTAACTAAAGTAAATAGTAGTTTGAAAGTAGTGATGAGCAGCTTAAAAACATATAACTTTTATATAAGTTCGGTCATCAATTCAACATTTATAGTTTAAAACATTGAAATCAATTACTTAGCAATATTTCCTACTGAGGCTTTATTTAAAAGAAGAGTGAAAATAGTGAAACTTCATAACAGGGCCTATCGGGCAAGTAATCACTCAGAATATGGCCCCTTGGCATCCTCACAGTCACTCGAGACTCAACTCTCGTCACACAATACTCACTCTTTACACACGGCTCAGTATTATCTCATAATAATAGAAATCATAATACCCACTGCAGCGTGCAACCCGATCCATTATTTATAGTTGAATACGCTCACTGGGGGTATGCAGACTCTGGAGGAGCTCCTACAGCCCAAGCGTCATATCGCTGCGGCAGCATATATATATATATATCACTGCGGCGTGCAGCCCATTCCATAACTCATATGTATGTATATATATATATATATATATATATTGTATACATATAAATGACCTCACAACTAGGTTCTCAACCTCTCTCCTTCATTAACATCACAGCCTCTCGGGCATAGCAATGGAAATCAGGGAACTCAGCCCAAGCAGTTCTCACAACTAGGGGTAGAGTAGTGAAACCCATTTTAAACATTTGAGTAGGTAAAACATGACAGAAGATATGTTTCTTGCAAATAAAGTGAAGAAAAATAGTCAAAATGCCCTTAAGGGTGTCTCAGGTCAGCACAAGGCCCCAAACACGACATATAGCCCATAATATAGTATAAGGATCTGAAATACGGAATAATATAACATTTCGAAATAAAATACGCGGCTTAATAGTCGCTACGGGATGGATCGAGTCACAATCCCGACCATTGCACGCCCTCACGCTCGTCACCTACCATGTGCGTCACCGATTTTATGAAATCAAGTCAAATACTAGGGCTTTGTACTCTCAGATCGAGATTTACAATGGTTACTTACCTCAATCCGGTGACAATACTACTCCACGATACCTTTGCCCCTTGAATCGGCCTCCACTCGCGTCAAATCTATTATAAATTAGAATCACGGCACCAAAATATGCTAAGGGAATGAAGCACAAGCGAAAACAATCGAAAAATAGCAAAAATCCCGATATTGGCCAAACCCAACCCCTGAGCTCACATCTTGAAATTAAAAAATTTTCACATCAATAGATTCTGTATCTCCCCACGGGTTCATTTATATCAAAATTTCTCAAATCTGACCACAAATGGTCCTTCAAATCCCAAATCAAAAGTCTAGTTTCTGATGCTCTAGCTCATCAATTTTAGGCTTAATTTTCATGATTTTCTAGGTACAATTCAAATAAAAATTGAGTTTTTAGTTTAAAATTCTTACCTTCAAACATTTCCCCTTCAATCTCGTTCAAAAAGCTCTAAAAATGACCAATAATGGAGGAAAATAGTCCCATATTTACGAATAAAATGGCCCCTTAAACATTCTGCCAAGCCTAAAAATCGTTCTTCGCGAACGCAGTCAAAGCCTCGCATTTGTGAAGTGAAAAAATTTCATTGACCAACATTACTCTTCGTGAATGCGACTCCATAATCGCGAACGTGATGCCTCAGAACTTTATATCAAAATCATGACTATCAGCGGGAAATCGCCAAAATATTAACTTTGCCAATTCATGAGTAAATGTACTCCGAACCTCCAAAACCCATTTCTATCACACTCTTATGTCACAAATCACCTCCCGAAGTTAACCTAACCATCAACACTCACATCCAAGACCCCTAACACATTAGTCAATATACGGTGGACTTTTCCAATTTGACCCTTCTCAAAAGAGGCTAAGTGTCTCAAACCATATCCAAATCATTCCTGACTCAATCCGACCAACACGATACCACAATACACGGATATCAAATCATAACAAAGAAGAAATGGGGGAAAGGGAGCGGTAACTCATAAACAACTTGTCGGGCCGTCACATCCTCCCCAACTTAAACAAATGTTCATTCTCGAACGAGTCAAGAAATATACCTGAAGCCTCAAATAAGTGAGGATATCTGATCTGCATCCCCCGCTCGGTTTCCGAGGTGTCCTCCTTTACGTGCCAACCTCTTTGCTGCACTTTCACTAAAGTTATATCCTTGGATCTCAACTTCCAAACCTGACGACCCAAAATACCCGCTGGCTCCACATCAAAGGTAAAATAATCATCCAACTGAACCATACAGAAGTCCAAAATATGAGATGGATCCCCAATATACTTCCGGAGCATCAAAATATAAAATACTAGATGAACACTCAACAAGTTGGGTGGAAAACCAAGCTCATAAGCCACCTCCCCAATCCTCCGAAGCACCTTGAAAGGCCAAATGAACCGAGGATTCAATTTCCCTTTATTTCTGAATCTCAAAACACACTCCATGGGTGAAACCTTCAACAGAACCTTCTCGCCAACCATGTAGGACACATGTCGAACTTTCCTATCAGCATAACGCTTTTTCCTCAACTGCGTTGTACGAAGCCTCACCTGAATAACCTTAACCTTCTCCAAGGCATCCTGCATCAAATTAGTCCCCAGTAGCCTAGCCTCGCCTGGCTCGAACCAAACAACTAGAGATCTACACCATCTCCCATACAAAGCCTCATATGGAGCTATCTCAATACTCAACTGGTAGCTATTGTTTTAAGAAAACTATATAAATGGTAGAAACTTATCCCATGATCCTCCGAAATCAAGGACACAAACATGAAACATATCCTCAAATATCTTAATAGTACACTCGGAATGTCCGTCCGTCTGAGGATGAAAAGTTGTGCTCAACACCTGAGTACCCAACTCTCTCTGCACGGCCTTCCAAAATTGCAAAGTAAACAAAGTACCTCTATCCGAAATGGCAGAAACTGGAACACCGTGCGAATGAACAATCTCCTCGATATAGATCCCTGCCAATCGCTCTGACGAATATGTAGTACACACAGGAATGAAGTGCGCTGACTTGTCAACCAATCCACAATCACCCAAATAGCATCTAACTTCTTAAAGTTTCTGAAAGTCATAAAACAAAGTCCATAGTGATCCTCTCCTACTTCCACTCAGGAATATCCGTCCGCTGAAGCAAGCCACAACGTCTCTGATGTTCATATTTCACCTGCTGATAATTGAGACACCAAGTTAAAAATCCCATAAAACTTCTCGTCATTCTTCTCCGCCAATAGTGTTGCCTTAAATATTGATACATCTTCACGGCACCCAGATGAATGGAATACCGCGATCTTTGGACCTTTTCCAGAATTAACTCTCAAAGCCCATCCATTGGGCATGCAAATTGGGCCTTGCATCCTCAACACCCCGTCATCACCAATGGTCACATCCCTGGAATCATCATGCTGAATGTTGTCCCTAAGGACAAGCAAATGCAGATCATGATACTGCCGCTCTTTAATGCGATCATATAAGGAAGATCGGGAAACCACACAAGCAAATACACGACTGGGCTCCGAAATATCTAACCTCATGAACTTATTGGCCAAGGCCTGAACATCAACCCCAAGAGGTCTCTCCCCAATTGGAATATATGCCAAACTCCCCATACTCAGTGCCTTTCAGCTCAAAGCATCAGCAACCACGTTGGCCTTTCCTGGATGATAAAATATAGTGATATCATAATCCTTAAGCAACTCCAACCATCTCCCTGCCTCAAATTAAGATCCTTTTGCTTGAACATATCCTGAAGACTGCGATGACATTGAACACCTCACAAGATACTCCATACAAGTAATGCCTTAAATCTTCAATGCTTGAACTATGGCAGCCCACTCCAAATCATGAACGAGTTAGTTCTTCTTATGTGACTTCATTTGACGAGTAGCATACGCAATAACTCTACCCTCCTGCATCAACACACAACCAATCCCAACTCTCAAAGCATCACAACGAACAGTATATGAACCTGAAGCTAATGCAAAACCAACACTAGAGTTGTGGTCAAAGCTCTCTTGAGCTTCTGAAAGCTCTCCTCACACTCGTCCTACCATACAAATGAAGCACCCTTTTGAGTCAACTTGGTTAAGGGCGATGCAATAGGTGAGAACCCCTGAACAAACTAGCAAATATAGCATGCCAAACTTAGAAAGCTGAGAATCTCTATTGTTGAGGATGGTCTAGGTCAACTCAGAACCGCCTCTTCTTCGGATTAACCTTAATACCCTTGTTGGACACCACGTGCCCCAAGAAAGCCATTTAACTAGGCCAGAACTCACACTTGGAGAATTTTGCATAAAGTTTCTCCTCCCTCAATCTCTACAATACATCTCTTAAATTTTTCACATGCTCCTCCTGACTACGCGAATACACAAGAATATCATCAATGAAAACAATGACAAGGGAATCGAGATAAGGCCGAAACATGTTGTTCATCAAATGTATGAACGATGCTGGGGCATTGGTCAGCCAAAATGACATCACGAAGAACTTATAATGACCATAACAGGTCCTGAAAGACGTCTTAAGAATATCCGAACCCCTGAGCTTTAACCGGTGATAAACCGAATGGAGATCAATCTTGGAGAACACTCTAGCTCCTGAAGCTGAGCGAATAAATCATCAATGCGAGGCAAGTGATACTTGTTATTAACTGTTATCTTGTTCAATTGCCTATAATCAACGCATATTCTCATTATGCCATCCTTTTTCTTCACAAACAAAATCGGCGCACCCCAAGGTGACACACTAGGCAAAATGAACCCCTTATCAAGGAGTTCCTGAAGCTATTCATTTAACTCCTTCAACTCCACTCGTACCATTTGATATGGTAGAATAGAAATGGGCTGAGTGATCGGCACTAGATCAACACGAAAATCAATATCTCTATCCGGTGGCATGCCTGGCAGGTCTGCAAGAAACACATCTAGATAGTCCCTTACAACTGGGATAAAATCAATATTGGGAGCCTCAGCTCCAACATCCCTCACAAAGGCTAAGTATGAAAAACATCCCTTTTCAACTATACACTGGGCCTTCAAGAACAAGATCACTCAGCTGGGAACATATTCAGTCAAGCCTCGGCACAAAATTCGTGGCACACCCGGAATAGTCAATGTAACTGTCTTAGCATAAGAGTCCAGAATAGCATGACACAGGGAAAGCCAATCCATGCCCAAAATGATATCAAAATCCACCATACATAATAGTAAAAGATTCACTTGAGTCTCCAGACCCCAAATACACACGACCTACAATAATAGTATTTCCCACTAGAGTAAATACATGAACAAGTGAAACAAGAGACTCACGGGGTATATCAAAGTAATGGGCAAAGTACGATTACATAAGAAAAAGGTGAAACCCGGATCAAATAATACAGAGGCATCTCTATGGCAGACAAAAACAATACCTGAAATCACGACATTTGAAGTAACGACATCTGGTCTACCTGGGATGGCATAGAAATGAGCATGGCCACTGCCTAGTCTACCTCCCCCTCTAGGGAGACCCCTAGTTGCCTAACCTCCGCCCCTAGTTGGCTGGGCTGGTGGTGAAGTAACTGGAGTAGAAGTTGAGGGCTGGCCTCCTTGCTGAGACTGTTTATCATGAAGATGAGGGCACTGCTTTCTCAAATGTCCAAAATCTATTTACTCAGCAACTCCCCAGTGTTGGAGATGGGGACTGAAGGGAACCCCTAGCACCTAAATGACCGGTAGAAGGACCTGGCATGGAAGAACTCTTGAATGATGGAGCACGAGACGACCTCTGGAAGAGTCTGTTCTTTCAGGCAGGCACATTCAGCTCGCCCAGGTACCAGATCCCGGAGGCTTCTTGGCCTCCATCTCCTTTTGCTCTTGCAAGCAAACCATCTCAATCTCACGGGAGATACCAACAACCTTCTCGAAGGTAGAACCTATCACCCTCTCCCTAGTCATGAGAATCTAAAAATGGTACGTGAGGTCATCAACAAACCTCCTGATCCTCTCTCGATCTGTGAGAACCAACCAAACTGCATGTCGGGCTAACTCAGAGAACTGCATTTCATACTACGTCATTGTCATCTCCCCATGACACAACTGCTCACACTATCTGTGCAGCTCCCCTTGGCATGACTCTGGTACATATTTCTCGAGAAAGAGAAAAGAGAATTGCTGCCAACTAAGGGGCGCTGCACCAACAAGAATACGCCTCTCTAACGCCTCCCACCAAGTGAAGGCAGCCCCAGAAAACTAAAAATTAGTGAATGCCACACCACTAGTCTCAAGAATACCTGCTGTATGAAGCATCCGCTTGATAAGTTGGTATTTTACCCATTAATCTTGCCTTTAAACCTATACTTTTGCTGTGTTTTAAGTGATAAAATCATGTGTTTACTTCTATTTTACAGGTTGAATGTCATTTAGAAGTAATGGTGAAGAAAAAAAGTGTAAACAAGTAAAAAGAAGCAAAAACAAAGAGAAAATCTAGGCAGTGGCCTCAGAGGTCGCAAATGCGACCAAATCCTGGGAAATGTGAAGCCAAAAAAAAAAGAGCAGTCTTTGCAAATGTGAAGTGATGTTTGCAAATGCGAACTAAGCAGAAAATTGGAGTCTTCGCAAATGCGAAGAAATGCTGGGAAATGCGAAACCAGGCAGTATAGGCAAGCCCCGCAAATGCGAACATTTTTTCACAATTGCGAAGCACATGCTTCAGGCATAGGAAATTCTAGAACTTCACACTTTTGATCCCCCAATCATATAATACCCGATTAGATTCATTTGTAAAGTATCTTTTGCTTATTTTCAGTCCATAGAGACTAGAGAGAACAATTTTGAAGCTAGGGTTTTGCACAAACACACTTGGTTCTTGAAGATTAAAGCTTGTGGTTAAGATTTTCTTACCCATTTATGTTTATTTCTTCATTTCCTTGCTTGTATTGTTTATCTAAGTGTGTAGTATTTTATCGATCCCTTAAATCTTGTTTATGAGAATATTCATAATTAAAGTATGCATTTTATACCTTGTTGTTCTTATGTATTGAATGGTTTTTCTATATTTATGAGCTGAGTTATTGTTTCTTTAATTATTCTTGTTCTTTAATATTTCCAAAGGGATTAGCTAATCCTAGGACTCGCCCATTAAATCCGAATTAATTATGGAAAAAAATAGTTTGGGGTTGGGAAAGATTAATTAACAAGAACTTGAGGCGTTAACCCTCATTTTATAGCTTCTACCTAGGGATAGGATTGAACTACTTGTATCCTTTCGGCTGTGCTTAATCTTCTAATTGTGATTATGAATAATTCAATTAGGAAGTTTTGTTAGTCTCCAGAATAAGCTAATTAATAATTATTATCCATGGCTAATAAACATAAACTTGCACATAATCGTGAAGTACATTGGATCGCTACTTGTGTGTAATTCCTGATGCTTTCATACTTGTAGCCATCGATCATTTTACTTGCTTTATAGGTTGGTTTACATTTCTGCATTATAGACATAAAAACAATTGTCAACCAAAATTCTTAGTGTTGGGCACTGCGCGACTAGCAATAATTTTCTTACATTCCTAACCGCCTGCACATTGTTCTCTGTGGGATTCGACCCCGACTCATAGTTGGGTAAATTATATTGCATGCGACCGTGTCTATTGCTTTTTAGTTGTGGATTTGGACGTCATAAAATTTGGTGCCATTGCCGGGGGAAAATTTGGCATAATTTAGGTTGTTTGAGAAGTAAGCGAAAGTGCTTTGGTCCAAACTTGTGAATATTTATGTAATTATTTTCTTACCTTGGGTGTATTTTTATTGTTTGTTTCTTGTTTATTTTCTTATTTTTGAAAAATGGCATCATATTATGATAATTGGTCGGATGGTAGTTGTTCATACTTTGATGACCCATGTCCTTATTATGGAGGGCCACACTGATGGCAAAATTGTTTAAATTCTCCCGGGAGGATTGTGCGCACAATCTTGTCCCCATGTTTGGAGTATTTGTGATAAGAATGGTAGCCAAAATGGTCATTGGGATTATTGTGCCGATTTGACCTTCCCATACCTAAGCCCCCACTATGATGAGTTTGCTTGTTGTGATGAGAACTATTGGACTATGAAAATTGAAGAAAGTGAGCATGACCAAAATGGAGAGTTCAAGCTCATGTTGGAGTGTCTACTTGAAGAAGGAAACAAGGAGCAAAATGCCTTGGAACATCTTTTGGAGACTAGTCTCCAAAATGATTTAGCACTTCAACGATTGTACTCACAAATGGAGGAAATGATCGAAGCCTCAAGAATTCAAAAGGCCTTGGAAGTGAATGAAAGCCAAATTCTTCCTTTGATATTGAAAGTGAAAGCCCTTTCTTTGCACTTGTTAAAAACCAAGAGGAACTCCCAAGTGCTCAAAATGGGAAAATAATGCTCATGTTGGATGCCATTCTTGAAAATAAGGAGAAGCATAACTTTGCACTCGAAGACTTGAAACACAACTTGAATTACAATGATAAACATATCCACACTTTGGAAAATTACATGAAAACTTGGTTGAGGCTCACTATGCCCAACAACTTCAGTGTGTCGAAGAAAGCCAAGAAGAGTCCAATTCCGAGGAAGAAAGTGAGCTTTACTTTGAAGAATAAAGAGTTTACCATCTGCCAACCGACTCAATGAGTGTTAGTGATGCCGAGAAAAATATGGAATTGGAGTCGACCGGTGTAAATTCAAATGTGGTTGATGTTGACTCTAATCCGGGGGAAAAGGAGGAAGTCAAGATAGAAAAATTTCAAAGTGAAGGTTTGAAGTCACATTCCAAGCATTTTTTAATTTTGTAATTATGTGGTGACAGGGTAGTCAAAATACACGGATCAATGAAGAATTGCGAGGAAGAAAGGCTCACAGTTTGAGGAAACAAGAAAGCAAAACGATATTCCTCACTTGAGAGCCAAGAAGTGCAAAATGAAGATTTTAAGTATTGGCTCGATCATAGACTTACCACCACCATCGCTCGTGGTCACAAGCTTGATTCCAAGCTAGGTGCCCAGTTCGTATCATCCAAGTGGCGAGAAAAGTGGTAATGTTGTTTGCATCGTGCCAAGATGTTAAAGTGGCGCTTGGTGGGAGGCAACCCATCGTTTTTCAAAAAATTTCATCATTTTGAGATTTTCTTTTTTAGAATAGCTTAAAATATAATTTGTAGCTACTCTGCCAAGTTTGAGAATATTTGGTGTTGATTTGAGCGGGTCGGGATGGCCCATTTGGCAAAAACCAGTAGTTGTATGGAAAATGCAGTGCAGAGTTTGCATTTGCAAACAAAAGTTCGCATTTGTGAACCTGAAGGCAAAACACAGACTTCGCAAATGCGAAGCAAAAGTCACAATTGCGACTTCGGCGGGGGTAAAGCCTGACTTTGCTCCATTTTGAACTAAAATATAACAAAACACTCTAAGCCTCTTAAACTCTTGGATCCCCTTCCCTCTCATCACTGTAAAGGCATCACGTCTTCACCTCTCATTGAAGAGCATCAGGTATGAAAGTTTAATCTCTACACATTCTTCTTCTTCATCTTCACTTTCTTGTTGATTTTGCTTGGTATTATGAACCCTAGGGTTCAAATAGTTGCCACCCTTTGCCCCAAATTGTTAGAAATTGATTTCAAATTCTATGTATTTTCTGGGTGAGGTTTGGTTGAGATGTGAGTGAATTTGCTCCCTGCAAAATGTGGAGATGTCTGAGTACCCAATTACTTGTCAAATAGAAGTAAACTTTTTGCGCTCTTAGTGTGTTCGATGTGAGGCCCGAATGAAATTAGTTGCCAAAACCATTGATATTTATTGATTCATGGTCGTTTATGAAGTTAAATGCATGATATATGCTTGATTAATGATTGGGTTTGCTTAAAAAATGGCTTGGATTGAAAATTTTTGGGCCTAAACCCAGTTCTCTGAAAGAACACTGCCCGGGGACAAAGGCTCGCATTTGCGAGCTTTTCTTCGCATTTGCAAAGTTGACCTTCCCTGGTTAACTTCGTATTTGCGAAGTTATCTTCGCATTTGCAATATCTAGATTTTCTAAAGACTTCGCATTTGCGAAGTTTTCTTCGCAATTCCCAAAACCCGGAGTCTCTGATTTCTTCGCAAATGTGAAAAATTCCTGGGAAATGCGATATCTGCTGCCCGGCACTTCAAAAATTGAAAAATTCTGGAATTTTCTCTAAGGCTATGTTTTGGCTGTCCCGTCATTCTTTTGTATATTCACTTCATTTTGCATTATTCTTCATATTCATGCCATGTTTTCACTATTATCACTTTTTTGAAAGGTGTTATAATTGAACAATGAATCCGAGCTTTGAAGGATCCTCAAGTGAAAATCATGTGGAAGAAGAGCAGGCATTTGATGACAATCGGTTCCTGACAATGCCGGGAACGATTCTATGACGAACTGATCTAATAAAAGGTGCTACCGGAGAGTGGAATAGTAATGGATAATGTCCAAGAACGTCTCCCCGATTTCTATACCAAACTAACGAACATGGGATAGGATTCTTTTTTCCCTAAACCTTAGCGAGCAAATGAGTAATGTGTGAGGGAATTTTACGCTAACCTCCCAGCTATCCGGTTGAAAAAGCCCAAGATGAGAATTTGGGGTAAAATGGTACGCTTTGGGGTTGAATATGTGAACAGGGTCTACCGTCTGCAAGACCATGACATGACTCCATTCAGGTAAAAGGACTGTGCTTCAGGAGAGTGGTTGGCTCGTAAGCTGTGTCCGCGTGTAGATGTTTTATGGGCAACTGAAAAGAGGGTCATCACATCTAAGATTTCACTGCAAAAGCAATGATATGGCTGGCTATCATATGCAGTCTTGTCTCCCCTATTTCTAACATATGGAACATACCGATTACTCGAGCTCAAATGATAGCCTGCATCCTTGATGGCACTCATCAAAATGTGGGCGATATCTTTATCAATGAACTGAGAGAGTATCAGATTCAAAACAGTCCCTCATTGATGTTCCCTTCGCTTATCACTGAGTTATGCCTGCTTGCTGGGGTGGAAGAAGCTATAGGGACTATTGGATAAAACCGAGGAAGCCTATAAATCAACTGTAGAAAAGAGGAGAAGGAGGAGTAGTGAAGCCGAAAAAGAAGAAGATATTTTCATCTTCTCAGGGTATTCTGCCTTCATCATCAGTAGGAGGGCCATTTGCTCTGATCAGTGAGGAGATGCGGGTAATTAGAGAGCTAGTTTCAGGCCTTCCCCATGGACCCGGGGAGACATCTGAGGCATCTTCTAACATTTCCATGAAAGATTTCCATAAATATATTGACAATCAAAGGAAGCAGGGGGATCACCTCAAGGCACTGGAATAAGCATACACTAAGCTGGCCAAGAAGCATGGTGAGTTCAGCACTTCTCATGACATCCTGGAAATGTCACACACTCGGATGGTGAAAAGGGAGAAGAAAATAGATACATTATATACTCGCATGTGGAAGGGTGTGAATGGAATATGGAAGGTCCTCAAGCCTCAGAACCGGATACCATCGAGCAGAGCTGTGGATCCTGATGATGTTCCTGTAGAGTGGCCAGAGGAAGAAGGAGAGAACGAGGATGAGTCTGAGTCCAAGAGCGAGGAGAGCACTTGATGTAGTATTCAGGGAGCACATTCCACCACTTTTACTATATCATGTTTAGTTGCATTTGGGACAATGCGATATCTTTGGTTGCGGATGATTCTTGTATAAACGTTATGTTTTGTGGATATTTGGCGGATTAGTATTGTGACTGCTTTTATTTTGCTATAAATTTATATTGATATCATGTTTTATATTAGTATGTTGATATTAGTATGTTTAGTACTTGATGTTTTTCATTATATTAGTATGTTGATATTAGTGTGTTTTAGTATGTTGATATTAGTATATTTAGTACTTGATGTTTTTTTCTGTTAGCTTCTTAATTTTTATTTATATTAGTATGCTTTGTGTTAGTGGCGATATCCTTGGTTTTCTTTATACCACGGTTCTTTTTCCGAGGATGCTAATTTTTCTTCTTGAACCGGGTAATTTAGAAATATTTTTGTTGACTTTTCCCGATGAAGGATGGATTTACAACTTTCTTAAGGAAATTAGTCTTGTAATTAGATTTAGTTTTTGTTAATTTAGGAAAATAATTGGTTTAAGTTGTGATTTGTGCCCATTGACGAGTGTGGCTTGCTTGGTACCAACATAGTTAAACCTTGGCATATAAATTTTTGGATGTTAAAAAAAAATTGAAGTATTAATGATATGAACTTTTAGATTCAATTTTTGGCTCTTTAATTCACTAAATAGCTTCTTCTATGCTATATAACATCCTTGAGTTATTTGTGTTAATTGAAATGTGGATTTGTATTCCATTTGAGTTTTCATGTCCATGTGTGGTGAGATGTATTTTTTAGTTCTTTTGTAGTGCTTGTGGTCTAGAACTTGCTCGGAATGTATTTTGAGGTGAAATTATAGACTAACTTAGTTTGAATAATTATATTAGGCCTTCCTTGGACTTCTAGTATACCTAAAAATTCCTACCCTTAAATATTTCCTATTCAACAAATTTTGTGCCTTTAACCTTATTATATGGCAACCATATTACATGCTTTAATCCTTTGTTCTCAAATGATACATCTTTTGGCACCATGCTTTCCTAAGTACCTTGAAAGTGTTTATGTAGGCTAAAAGCCTAAGTTTGGGGGTGAAAGTTCGGAAAGTTATGATACGGAAATTGTTTGAAAAGGTGAAAGATTTATAAAAAAAATGTATCTAATAAGTGTCTATAAAAATGTTGTGAATAAAGGGAAGACTAAGTATGGTATGAAAAAAAAATCAAGAAAGGGTGGAAAAATATTTGTGAAGGAAGTGGACTTTAATTGTAAACATTGTAGTGCTTGGGAAAGTTTTGAGTCACTTTAACCAAAATTGTGCCTTACCTTAACCAAATGCCTAAACTACAAACCTTTAAGTCCTAATTGATTTTCAACTAAGATGTCTACATTAGTGGAGAAATACATGAAGGGAAAGCCTATGGTACTACTTGTACGCATTTGAAAATCTTTTTGAGAGTGAGTTAATTCTTTTCGTTTGATATCCCATTTTTTATTTAAATTTAGATTTATGAGTGTGGGATCTTCTCTTGAATGTAAGGGCACGTGAGCATTTAGCTATGAATTTAATCTCATTTTCAATTGATAAGAATGACCAAAGAAAGTTGATTGTGATATAGAGGCAAATTTTAAAGCTTTAGTGTCATGACTTGATTGCTATTTTGATTCAAATTAGTGTTTGAGCATTTGTAGTATAATGAAATTTATGTGAAATGCTCGATAATTCATATATTTTGGAGTAATTGTTGGTACCAAGAGAAATCATACTTTTGTGCTTGTACTAGCCCTTTTTGGCTTGGTGTGATAAATATATGAGTTTTATGTAGTCAGTTGGGAAGAGATTTTATCGTCTTCGTTGCTTGAGGACAAGCAATAGTTCATGTTTGGGGCTGTGATAAGTTGGCATTTTACCCACTTATATTGCCTTTAAACCTGTACATTTGCTATGTTTTGAGTGATAAAATCATGCGTTTAATGTCATTTACTTCTATTTTACAGGTCGAATGTGATTTAGAAGTAATAGTGAAGAAACCAAGTGGAAACAAGTAAAAAGAAGCAAAAACAAAGAGAAAATCTAGGAAGTGGCCTCAGAGGTCGCAAATGCGACCAAATCCTGGGAAATGTGAAGCCAAGAAGAAAAGGGTAGTCTTCGCAAATGTGCAGTAATGTTCACAAATGCGAACTCAGCAAGAAATTGGAGTCTTCGCAAATGTGAAGAAATGCTGGCAAATGCAAAACTAGGCAGTATAGGCAAGCTTCGCAAATGCGAACATTTGTTCGCAATTGCGAAGCACTTGTTTCAGGCTTTGGCTATTCTTGAACATCACACTTTTGATCCACAAATCATTTAATAACCGATGAGGTTCATTTGTACAGTATCTTTGTCTTATTTTCAGTCCATAGAGAGTAGAGAGAACAAGTTTGAAGCAAGGGTTTTGCCCAAACACACTTGGATCTTGAAGATTAAAGCTTGTGGTTAAGATTTTCTTGCCCATTTATGTTTATTAATTCATTTTCTTGCTTTGTATTGTTTATCTAAGTGTGTAGTATTTTATCCAACACTTAAAACTTGTTTATGGGAATACTCATAATTGAAGTGATGATTTTATACCTTGTTGGGCTTATGTATTGAATGATTTTTCTATATTTATGAAGTGAGTTATTGATTCTTTAATTATTCTTGTTCTTTAATGTTTCCAAAGGGATTAGCTAATCCTAGGACTCTCCCATTAACTCCGCATTAATTTTCAAAAAAATAGTTTGGGGTTGGAAAAGATTAATTAATAAGAACTTGAGGCGTTAACCCTCATTTTATAGATTCTGCCTGGGGATAGAATTGAACTACTTGTAGCCTTTCAGGTGTGCTTAATCTTCTAATTGTGAATAGGGATAATTCATATAGGAAGTCTTGTTAGCCTTTGGAAGAAGCTAATTAAGAATTATTATCCGTGGCAAATAAACACAGACTAGCTCATATTTGTAAAATCGTGAAGTACATTGGATCGTTACTTGAGTATAATTCCTGATGCTTTCATACTTGTAGCCATTGATCATTTTACTTGCTTTCTAGCTTAGTCTACATTTCCGCATTTTAGACATAAAAATAATTTTAAACCAAAATTCTTAGTGTATGGCACTGTGTAACTAGCGATAATTTTCTTACATTCCTAATCGCCTAGACATTGTTCTCTGTGGGATTCGACCTAAGCCTGTCAACCGGTCCGGGTTGACCCGGGACCGAACCGGACCGGACCGAACCGGTATAAACCGGGATCGGACCGGCCCGGTTCTTAAGGGGTGGGCTGGGCTGGGTTGGGGGGGGAGGGGTTAGAACGGTTAGGATTTTAGGGTCTTGACCCGTGACCGGACCGGCCCGGTAAGCAAAATAGAGCTTGAACCGGTCGACCCGGACCGGGACCGGACCGGTACAACGGTCAAAATTTTTTTTTTAAAAAAAAAATTTCTGAACATGTGGGCCCCACAGGACCGTTGGCAACGGTCCAGAACCGTTGGCCAACGGGAGTATTTTCAGAAATGGCCACTTTTTGTTTTTTTTTTGTATTTATTAAATTACATTATTAACCCTTCTTAAAATCTATAAATACCCTCCCCTCTTCTTCATTTCCTCACTCAAAATTATCAGTCTCTCTCTCAATTCTCAAATTATCAATCACTCTCTTCTCTTCAATTTTCAAGAATTCATATTCTAATTTTATAATTTTATTGTCTTTGTTTTCCCGAATTTAATTTATCGTAATTTCTCATTCGGAAATTGAAATTCTAAGCTTGAAGTTCAAGTGTCCAACATTGAAATACTTGCTTGACGTTTGTTCGTGGTAACAACGGATTTGCCTAATCAAGTGCTCAATTTATTGTCGAATTCGGTGCACTCTCTCCAACTCTTTCTCTTATTTAATATTTTATTTGCATATTTGAGTTTAGCTTATATTTTCATTTTTACAATATGTTTAATGCTGCTAAAAGAGCGTGTAGAAAAGTTACTGGTAGGGGTGGAAGTAAAAAAAGACCTGTAGCTTCTGGTAGTAATAGTAATGACCCAATAACACATGTTTCTGAATCATCGCCTAATTTGCAAGATGTAGATATTGATTATGAACAATTACAAGAAGATTACGGAATAGAAGATAATGAAATTGGAATAGCAGATGAGATACCACCTACACCTAGTAGTGGAAATGTTGGTAGTATTGGAGTTGGAGTTGCTAGTGCAACAAGCGGTAGAAGACCACCAGTGGCTCCAACTTCTACTCGTAAAAAAAGAAGTCCTGTTTGGAAATTTTTTGATATAGTAGAAGGTACTGATAGAGTTAAGTGCAAACTTTGTAACGAAACGTTTAAACATTTGACCGGAGGTAATTTAGGGGGGACTGGGACACTTATTAGACATCTGTCGACTAACCATCCTATAGAATGGGGAGCTAATGGGGATGGAAGTCAAACAACAATTAACCCTTCTACCGGAGGTCTCCTAAAATATGATAAAATGAGGGATCGAGAGAAATTAGCGAAAATGATTGCTTTGGGTTGTCTACCTTTTTCTTTTGCTTCTTCCTCTTATCTTATTATATATATTCAAAGGATATACAATCCTTTGTTTAAAGGTATCCCTAGAAGTACTTGTAGAGCAGACATCTTTAGACTTCACGGCCAATATCAAACATACATACGTTATTTGTTTACTCACCTTCCTTCTAGAGTATGTCTAACTTCTGATATTGGCCATGCTGTTAATGGAAATGATTGTTTAACAATTACATGTCATTGGATAGATGATAATACTTGTATGCAAAAACGTATTATTGCTTTTAAATATGATGAAGATCAGAGTCATACTGCTGCATTTATTAGTAGTACAATTATTGAAGTTGTTGAATTTTATAATCTAAACCAAAAAGTTTTGTGTATGTCTTTTGATAATGCTTCAAACAATAATGCTGCAGTTTCAATTTTAAAATTGAATTTGCAACCACCTCTTGATGATATTTTTAATGTTAGCTGTGCATGTCATGTTTACAATTTAATTGTTAAAAGTGGGCTCGATTTATTTTCAGTTGAGATTACTCAAGTTAGAAGAGCAGTTGGAGTTATTCAGGGAAATAATAGACAATCTAGAATAAGAGAATTTAAGAATAAGTGTATGCAGTATAACCTTTCACCTAGATTCATGCCAGACGAAATAGTTACTAGATGAAATTATACGTATATATTTTTAAAATGTTGCTACAAATATAGATTCCCAATAACTGAGTTGCTAATGCACATTGTACTGATCCTAGGCGTATGTTAACAACTGATACTTGGGAGGTCATTAGTGATGTTAAATTTTTGCATAAATTTTATACTGCTACTGTTGTGTTTTCTGGCGCATATTACCCAACTATTACTATGGCTTTAGTACATATAGCTGAAATTTCTTTGCTACTACATGAATTTAAGAAGAAAGATAAATATACGGATGTTGTTGTAAATATGCAAGCGAAATTCAAAAAATATTTCTTTCCAATTCCTCCAGTTTACTTAATTGGTGCAGTTTTAAATCCGTCTATTAAAATGTCTGATTGTCACCAATTAATGAATGCTTTATATACTTATATGGAGATTGGGCCCTGAAAGCCCAAATTTGTATGATTCTATGAACCAGCTAAATGAACATTTACAACATCTATATAATTATTATGCAACTCAATGTGATAATTCTCGTGCTTCAACAGATGTAAATCCCGCTATGCAATGTAGCTGTTCTAATGTAGATGATGAAGAAGGCATTGATAGTTTTAATATTTTTTCAACTTTTCTAACACTCAAAGTAGTAGCAGGAATATTGATGAACTTCAATTTTACTTGCAGAAGCAAAAGGAGCCTCGCACCAAGGAATTCTCACCGTTAGGCTGGTGGCATGAAAATGCAAAGCAATTTCCCGTTCTCTTCGCTATGGCTCGGGATGTCCTGAATGTGCCAATTTCCACTGTTGCATCCGAGAGTGCATTTAGCCAAGCAAGACAACAACTTGGAGACACACGCCACTCATTGGGAAGCAATGCTTTGGAAGTTTTAGTATGTTTAAGAGATTGGATTAGATCGGAACGAAGAAATCAAGGAAAGGAAGATCTTGATAGCCCAGAAGACGAAGAACTTGGAGATATATTAACGCATGGAAACCCATCCGAATTTAGCACGCCAGAAGAAGGTCAATCGGTTCATATTGATTACGATGAACTTGCTAGGGCAATGCAAAGAATTTGATGATTCGGATTACTACTAGTATACTACTTGTTACAAAAGATGTAAAGTTTTTACTACTTAAGATACATTTTAATTTTTCTTTATTTGAATTTAAGAAATAAAGTAGCACTTGCAATAAGTGCAATTTTTTCCCATCTTTTGTTGTGTTCATTCAATTATTACAAAGTATTAATATAACTTAATATTTATACGTAATTCTAAAAAAAAAACAAAATAATGAAACCCAGCCCGGCCCGGACCATTACAACCCGTAACCCGTACGGTTCAATCTAAGCCTGTCTCAACCCAGCCCGGTGAAAACCGGTACTGTTTGTAACCGGCCCGGCCCGGACCGGTAACCGGACGGGTCGAAAAAAAATCGACCCAGACCGGACCGGTGGAACCGGTTAACACCTTAATTCGACCCTGACTCATAGTTGGGTAAATTATATTGCATGCGACCGTGTCAGTTGCTTTATAGCGGTAAATTTGGATTTCATCATCGCTGGTACTTATCCAAGAAACCTTGGGCATCCTCGCCTCTGCACCGCTGAATGTCGGAGGCTGGAGTCTACCAAACCTCTCAAGTCGACATGTATGCAACTGGCTAGCCTCGAGGTGTCGCCGGTTTCTGTAGTCCCTGCACAACATGCTCAGTTGTGGAAGCAAAGAGAGAATGGGTACCTCCACCGTCCTAAGGAAAAAGCTGCGGATGTAGTAGTTGAGACCGCTTGAGCCAAACCGGTACACACTAATAAGATCTTAGCTAAAGCCTCTTGGAGACCTGGGATCACAATAGGCACTAACTGGTGCTTGAATTGGTGGTGATGTAGCATCCACAACCGAGACCTGATCCGAAACAAGGGAAGCTGGTGGATCTGCTGGTACTGCTCTATCTTCTCTGCCCCTGCCACAACCTCGATTGCAACCTTGGCCTCTAATAGCCCCAACTGGTGGTACTGGCGGTCATCCACCCTGCCCGGTATCATGTGTCCTCACCATCCGTGAGAGAATGGAATAACAGAAGTTTAGTACTCAGATTAACAAATTCACACGATAAGAATTTCAAGAATATGAAGTTTTTCCTAAACGTTCTGCAGCATATCGAGGATAAATACAGATGTCTTCCTACCGATCCGCGAGACTCTACTAAATCGGCATGACTCACGAGACTTGCATAACCTAGCATCTGATACCAACTTGTCATGATCCCAAATACCGGTCATGATGGCGCATATCACATTACTGGGCAAGCCAACCAGTCAACTAACTACAACCAATTTTCTTTAGTAAGAAACCTTTTCCAACACAAGTTTGAATACCAATGTCATAATAAACGTTTTAAAAAACAACAAAAAATATGAGAAAGTCATAAATGACAGAAGACTACAAAGCCTATATAGATCCGGTGTCACGAGTCTAGAGCCTCTAATACAAGTTTAAATACCTACTACATCAAATATTTAGAAAAATACAGAAATAACATGATAGAAGGGAGAAAAAAGGGATGCAAATGCCATGCATCTACCTCGACATACCCAATAGAAACTGAATCAACTGAAGATACTCACTCGATTACACGGGCACTAGATCTGCAAACGAGGTGTAGGGAGTAACGTGAGTTCGCCAACTCAGTAAGTAACTAAAGAAGATAATGGACTGAAAGTAGTGACGAGCAGTTTAAAAACATATTACTTTAAAATCAGTTATATCATGAATTCATCATTTTCAGTTTAAAACATTGAAATCAATTACTTAGCAATATTTCTATCAGTGTCTTTATTTAAAAGAAGAGTGAAAATAGTGAATCTTCATAGCAGGGCCCCTCGGAAGCCTCACAATCACTCGTGACTCAACTCTTGTCACACAATACTCACTCTCAGCACTCGACTCAGTATTATCTCATAATATTAGAAATCATTATAACTGTTGTGTCATATCGCCCGATCCATTATTTAAAGTGGACTAGGCTCACTAGGGGTGTGTAGACTCCGGAGGAGCTCCTACAGCCCAAGCGTCATATCGCTGCGGCATGCAATCGATCCATATTACTATCGCTGCGGCATGCAACACGATCCATAACTCATATATATATATATATATATATATATATATATATATATATATATATATATATATATATATATATATATATATAATTATCCTAACAACTGGGTTCTCAACCTCTCTCCGTCTTTAATCGTACAGCCTCTCGAGCATAGTAATGGAGAATAGGGAACTCAGCCCAAACTGTTATCACAATTAGGGGTAGAGTAATGAAATTAGTTTTAATCATTTGAGCAGGTAAAATAATACTGGGGACATATTTCTAGCAATTGAAGTGAGGAAAACAGTCAAAAGTCCCCTAAGGGTGTCTACAGGTCGGCACAAGGCCCCAAACACGACATACAACCAATAATATTGTATAACGAGCTAAAATATGGAATGATATAACATTTCCAAATAAAATACGCGGCTTAGTAGTCGCTACCGGACGAATCAAGTCACAACCCTACCGTTGCACGCCTACACGCTCGTCACCTAGCATGTGCGTCACCGCTTTTATCAAATCAAGTTAAATACCAGGGTTTTGTACCCTTAGTTCCAGATTTACAATGGTTACTTACCTCAAATCGCTGAAAATATAGTCTGCGATGCCTTTTCCCCTCGAATCGACCTTCACTCGCATCAAATCTATACAAAATCAGAATCACGGCGTCAAAATAAGCTGAGGGAACGAAGCCCAAATGAAAACAATCAAAAAATACCAAATATCCCGAAATTGGCCAAACCCGACCCCCTGGACCAAATCTCAAAATTAGGAAATTTTCACATTAATAGGTTCCTTATCTCCACACAAGTTCATTCATATCAAAATTTCTCAAATCCGACCCCAAATGGTCCTTTAAATCTCAAATCAAAAGTCAAATTTATCAAGCCCGTTCTTCAATTTTAGGCTTAGTTTTCATGATTTTCTAGGTGAAATTTACATATTAAACGAGTTTTTAGTCCAAAATTCTTACCTTCAAATATTTCCCCTTGAATCCCTCTTTAATCTCCACCAAAAAGCTCTAGAAACGACCAACAATGGAGAAAAATAGACCCATATTTACGGACAAAATGACCTTTAAAAGTTATGCCATGCCTAAATATCCTTCTTCGTGAATGCGGTCAATGACTTGCGTTCGAAAAGCACAAAAATTCCGTTGACCAAAATTACTATTGGCGAACGCGACTCTATAATTGCGAACACGATGCCTCAGCCTCACCAACCTATGCGAGCGCGACCATGACTCACGCGTTTGCGATGTTCAAAAAACTAGCCCTTCGCAGATGCGGGACTACCCTTCGCAAATGTGAAGGCCAAACTGAACGCCTCCTACCTGGTGTGTCACGAATGCGAGGGTCCTCTCCAGAATGTGAAGACCAAAACACCTGCAACAAATGAAACCATTTTTCTGCAATTTTTCGTAACTCAAAATGATCTGACTGAGCACCTCAACCAAAGGCACCAACACATCCTAAAACCTTATTCAAACTTGTTCCAATCATTAAACACCTTAAACAACATCAAATCACCCAAAACACATCAGATTCAAGCCTAAGTTTCAAAAATCTCCTCCGAAATACGCTTTTGATCAAAACCCCAACCAAAACATGTCCGAATAGCCAGAAATTTTACACACAACATACGAAATGAGACAAAAAAGCTATTGCAACTCTTGGATTTCCATTCTGACCCTTGTATCAAAATCTTGCCTATCAACTGGAAATCGTTAAAATATCAACTTCGCCAAGTCAAGCCTAAATCTACTTCGAACCTCCAAACCCATTCCGATCACACACCTAAGACATAAATCATTTCCCGAAGCTAACCGAATTATCATAACTTACATCCGAGCCCTCTAACATATAAGTCAACATACGATTAACTTTTCAAACTTAACCCTTCTTAGAAAGAGATTAAATGTCTCAAACCTTATCCAAATCATTCCATACTCGATCCGGCCAACCCAATATCATAAATCATGGATAACGAAGCATAAAAGAGCAGAAATAGAAGAAACTGAGCGGTAATCATGAGATGACTTGGCGGGCCCTCACATTTACAACTTTTTTAACCAATGTTTTTCATTTTTTTTGTTGTGAATGTTGAACTAATCATTTTAGGAGATCTTAATCATCCTTAATTCTAACCTAGTTCTTTCAGAGTGATCTCTACCTAGAGTTTTTTTAGAAGATGTCAGCTATTTACTTGTTGGTACAAAAAAAATTCCACAGTGATCAAATCCTTTTCATAGTTGTCCCTCGTAAAGTGATGCCTAATATCTATTATCTTAGTTCTCTTGTAATGGACCAGGTTATTGGTCATATTAATTGTACTAGTGTTATCATAAAAAATAAGGATACGACCAACATCAATTCCAAAGTCCATTAATTGTTGTTTAGTCCACAACAATTGAGCAAAACATAAAGCATCAACAACATACTCAACTTCAGCAGTATATAAGGCTACATAATTTTGCTTTTTAGTGGCCCAAGACATAAGACATGATCCAAGAAAGTGTGACGTGCCTGAAGTGTTATTTCTATCCACAAGAAAACCTACATAATCATCATTAGCATATAGGTTGAAATTATTACCTTTTGGATACCATAGATAAAGTCTAGAGGTGCCTTTTAGGTATCTTAATATCCTCTTGACATCAGTCAAGTGAGACTCCTTTTGATTTGCCTGAAATCTAGTACAAATGCCTACACTGAAGACAATGTCAGGTATGGTAGAATTGAGATATAACAAAGAGCCAATCATTTCCATATACAACTTTTGATCAAGAGTTGAACCGTGTTCATCTACATCTAATTTTGTGGTTGTTGCAACAGGAGTGTCAATTTGTTTGGGAAACCTTTTAGGCAACACTTTTACATACTTTTACTGATGGATCATAGTTCCATTTGAATTTTATTTAACCTTTATGCATAAAAAGAAATTAAGCTCACCCATCATACTCATTTAAAATTCACTCTCCATTAGTTTAGCAAATTCTTTACTTAGCTTATCAGTAGTTGCTCCAAAAATTATATCATCAACATATATCTGAACTACCAAGAGATCTTTATTTTTTCCTTCAAGAATAAAGTGTTGTCAATTTTACCTCTTGTAGCCATGCTCAAGCAGAAACGTTAATAATCTTTCATGCCACGCTCTTGGCGCCTGCTTGAGCCCATTAAGTTCCTTGTCAAGATCGTACATATGATCAGAACATTCCTTGCTTTCAAAGCCCGGAAGTTGCTTAACAAACACTTCTTCCTTTAGATAGCCAATAAGGAAGGCACTCTTGACATCCGTATGATGGAGAGTGAATTCCATATATGTAGCAAAGGCTATGAGGATTATAATTTCTTTCAATCTTGCAACAGGAGAAATGGTCTCATCATTGTCTAGGCCCTCCTCTTGACTATATCCTTGAACCACCAATCTTTCCTTGTTCCTTGTAAATGTTCCATCTTGATCGAGTTTGTTTCTGAAGACCGATTTTGTGCCTATTACTGATATATCCTTGGATTTTAGAACCAGATGCCAAACCTAGGATTTTAGAACCAGATGCCAAACCTAAATTCTCTCATATTGGTTGAGTTTATCTTGCATTGCATTCACCCATTCTGCATCATGCAAGGCCTCAATAACATTTTTAGGTTCAATAAGAGATAGAAAAGTATTAAAAGCATAAAGATTCTTTAAAGAAGATCTGATTTTGATTTCAGAGGTTGGGTCAGTAATTATGTTCTCAATGGGATGAGAACTTTTGTATGTGTAAGGTTTCACAACCAGTTGATTTACCTAAATGTTCCTTCAATGTTTTGTTGTTAAGGTACAAGTTCATGGACATGTTCCCTCGAGGTTTGAGGATCACTTCCTCTTTATTCAGTTCCCCCTTTCAGGTTGCCCTTGGTAGAAGAACCTGTTCCATCGCATATTCCTTGCTCTAGTGCAGCTTCAGTCTGGACTGTGATTTTATTTGAATCTATTACCGGTCCAATTCCTTCATCATCATGTTCTTGTCTCTAAGAAAGAATGTTATTTTCATTAAAAATCACATGAACACTTTCTTCTACATATATAGTTCTTTTGTTATAGACCCTATAAACTTTACTATGTGAAGATTATTTTAAGAATACTCCCTCATAACATCGGGGATCAAATTTACCTATGGAGTCTTTACAATTATTGTGCATAAAGCATTTACATCCAAATGTCTTAAGATGAGATGGTTCTCTCTCTGTAAGTATCTCATAGGGAGTCTTCTCTACAAGAGGTCTAGTCATGCACCAATTTAGGATGTAGCATGCGGTATTCACAACTTCTGCCCAGAAGCTATGGGACAGTTTACTAGAAAGAAGCATAGTTTTAGCCATATCGTCAAGTATCCTATTCTTTCTTTTAATTACTCCATTTTATTGTGGAGTCCTAGGAGCTGAGAAATTATGATTTATGCCATGCTCATCACAAAATTCAGCAAATTTAACATTCTCAAATATAGTGCATTGATCAAACCTAATTGATGCAAGTTGATTACCTAGTTGTTTTTAAGTTTTTCTAACAAAAGAAGTAAACATATTAGATGTTAAAAACAACGTCCAAGTAAACTTAGAATAATCATCAACAAGCACCATAACACATCTTTTACCACATCTGCTTAATGTTCTCATTGAACCACAAAGATTCATATAGACCAGTCTATCGTTCTGGTGATGCTTACCATTTTCTTGCACTCAAAAGAGAATCTTACTTTCTTCCCCTTGCTCAGGGCTTACAAACTTTATCGTCATTGACCTTGATATAGTGAAAGACACATGTTATATACTAATAGAATCGATGTAACACTAGATATGAGCAACTTGAATGACATAAATAGGAAAATTTGGTGTCACTGTTAATATTTTATACCAAAAACAGAAGTTTGAAAAAGAACCACTAAAATTTTGAAGTTTCTTTACCAAATTTTCTCGATCATCGGCACTTTAAAGCATGCAGCAGTTATGGTGGCCATTAGAATTTCGCTCAACTGGCGAGTGCTTCAAACTTTTGGCGAGCGTGTTTAAAAATTATAATGCAGGACTATTTTTGAAAACTTTTCTTGGTAAGATCAAAATATAAGTAGTGATTTAAAAAGGTCCATCCTGCATAATTTTTATTTTGTTATGATAATGTATATAGAAGGCTCATCATCGCCTCCCTTGATTTTAAATCTTTGTTGATGGGCTTAAGTTAATTAAAAAGTAAATTTTTGGCTAAAAATCAACATTAAAACTGGAAATAAAAAATCTGTGTAATATAATGAATTTGATGAATTATATTAAGAGTCTATTATGTTAATTGATTTATTTTCCGTTTGAAAACAATGTAACTCCTGTCTCACACTGCGAATACAGTTGAATACAATAATCTTTCTAGTTGTAACCCCATGTTTTACGGCATGAATACAGTCGAATACACTCGAATATAACAACTGATTAGCTGGACTTCCCTGATTCACGCCTATTTTTTCTACTGTATTCATTAATATAGTAGCTTAAATACATCTAAGATATCTTACCACAGAAAACATATGTACAATCCGTATAGCAAATAGTATCTATAGATAACTAATTACAACAAAAACATAGTGCTTTATAAAACAAATTCATTAAAAATCTCATCAGTAAAAGGTGTTTTCAATACAAGTTTGCAGGGATTAAGTTATGCACATATTACATAATGTGGATTCATTAACTAATTGTAATACAAAATTAATAATACAGAAATTGTAATGTAGGATTAATACTGTATGGATCATGAGAGTATTTTTTCCATTTTAGTTGGTTTAATCAACAAATTACTATTACCCATATTCTTTTTTTTCTTTGGTAATTAATCATATTCTTGTAATGCATTCAATCGTGCATAAAATAATACAAAAATTCTCGCATAAATTTTAAAATGTAATATTCTATGAGAAAAATTAAAATTAAAATCAAACAATGTATAAAATAATTCTTTTTATACAAATAATTAATTCTCCTAACTAGCCAATTTTATATCATGACTAATTCTTCCTTACAAGCCAACCAGGAGGGCCCTAAGTGCACTTGTGCATGTGCATGTGCATGTGCATGGACATCCACCATCATACAGGAATGCCATCAACAATAATAACAACAACAACAACTACCCAGTATACTCCCACCAGGTGGGGTCTGGGGTGAGTAATATGTAGACGAGCCTTACTCCTACCCGAAAGGGTAGAGAGGCTGTTTTCAATCGACCCTCGGCGCATAGGATAAAAGGAAAAACAGCTGTAAAACAAAAACAAAGACAAAAATAAAAACAATAACAATAGAGCATTAGTAACTCTCGCAGAAATAGCATAAATAATTATCTAAACATAAGAAACATAAATACAATCGCATGCAATAATATCATACAGTAACTACCATAACTAACAACCATTGCGGGGACATAAGCTAAAGCACAAATCATCTATGGGTATCCCTGCTAGCCCACACCCAACCCCGGTTGAGGCGTACGAAGAACTCTAGGAGCACCTAACCTACAACCCTGATTCTAGACCTCCAGACTCTCCTATCAAGGGTCATGTCCTCGGAAACCCGCATTCCAATCATGTCCTACCTAATCACCTCTCCCCAATGCTTCTTAGGCCTCCCTCTGCCTCGCCGACCGCCAACAATCTCCAGCCGCTCACAGCTCCTCACCGGGGCATCGGGATCCCTCCTCCGAACATGCCCGAACCACCTCAGCCTCGCTTCTCGCATCTTCTCATCCACCGGGGCCACCCCTACCTTCTCTCGAATAACTTCATTCTTGATCTTATCTAGCCTGGTGTGCCCACACATCCACCTAAGCATCCTCATCTCCGCAACCTTCATTCTCTGAACATGAGAGTTCTTCACGGGCCAGCACTCCGCCCCATACAACATCGCAGGTCTAACCACGGCTCTATAGAATTTCCCCTTGAGTTTGTGTGGAACTTTCTTGTCACACAGGACCCCTGATGCAAGCCTCCACTTTGACCACCCCGCTCCTATACAATGGGTGACGTCCCCATCAATCCCTCCGTCCCCCTGAATCACAGACCTAAGATATCGGACACTGTCCCTCTTGGCGATGGCCTGAGAGCCAGTCATCACGTCCCTGCCTACCTCACTCGGCTCGGCGCCAAACTTGCACTCCAGGTATTCTGTCTTAGATCTGCTTATTTTGAAACCTTTAGACTCGAGAGTCTGTCTCCATACCTCTAACCTTTCACTAACACCGGCCCTTGTCTCGTCTATCAATACTATATCATCAGCAAAAAGCATACACCAAGGCACATCCCCTTGAATATGACGGGTCAGTGCATCTATCACTAAGGCAAACAAGAGGGGGCTCAGCGCCGATCCTTGGTGGAGCCCCATAACCACAGGAAAATGGTCTGATTCGCCACCCACCGTCCTAACCCTAGTCTTAGCTCCATTGTACATGTCCTTGATTACTCTGATATAGGCTTCCGGCACGCTCTTCGCCTCCAAGCACCTCCAAAGCACCTCTCTTGGGACCTTGTCATACGCCTTCTCCAAGTCGATAAGCACCATGTGCAGGTCCTTCTTCTTATCCCTGAATTTCTCCGCCAGCCGCCTGACTAGGTGGATAGCCTCTGTGGTGGAGCAGCCCGGCATGAAACCGAACTGGTTCCCAGATATAGATGTCACCTCCCTCACCCGCGCCTCAATCACCCTCTCCCAAACCTTCATCGTGTGACTTATTAATTTGATACCCCTATAGTTGTTGCAGCACTGGATGTCCCCTTTGTTCTTGTACAAGGGCACCACTGTACTCCACCTCCACTCATCCGGCATCCTTTTGGTCCTGAAGATCGTATTGAACAACCTAGAGAGCCACTCCCCTCCTGACTTACCCATGCACTTCCAGAACTCCACCGGGATCTCGTCAGGCCCGGTCGCTCGACCCCTACTCATCCTACGCAAAGCCCCCATGACCTCCTCCACCCCAATGCGCCTGAAGTACCCAAGGTCTCTATGCTGCTCTGAATGCCCCAACTCCCCTAGCTCAATGTTACGATCCCCTTCCTCATTAAGTAGGTCCCGAAAGTACGCCTGCCACCTCTGTTTGACTTGAGATTCCCCGATCAGAACTCTACCATCCTCGCCTTTGATACACCTAACTTGGTCTAGATCACGTGCCTTCCTTTCCCTTGCTTTCGCTAACCGGAATAACTTCTTATCCCCAACTCTCTCCCCTAGTTCCTCATACATGCGACTGAACGCCGCGTTTTTAGCTTCCGTGACTGCCATCTTTGCTTCTTTTCTCGCCTCCTTGTAGATCACCCTCTTCGCTCTCCGTTCCTCCTCGCTTGTGGTCGCTGCCAACCTAGCGAACGCCGCCTTCTTCACCTCAACTTTTCCTTTGACTACATCGTTCCACCACCAATCACCCTGATGTCTGCCTGAATATCCCTTGGCTAGCCCGAGCACGTCCCGTGCTACCCCCCTAACCAAGTTCGCCGTCACTGTCCACATAGCGTCCGCTTCCCCAAAACTTCTCCAAGCTCCGCCCTCAACTAACCTCCTTTCCAACTTCTGTGCCTTCTCCTTAGTCAAAGCACCCCATCTAATCCGTGGTTGACCCCGAGCGCCCCTCCTCTTCCTCTTCACCCAGAGACCGACATCCATCACTAGGAGTCTATGAAGAGTTGAAAGAGACTCTCCCGGAATAACCTTGCAGTCCTTGCACAAGCCCCTATCGCTCCTTCTGATGAGGATGTAATCAATCTGAGTCCTCGCTGCCGAACTCTTGAAGGTGACCAAGTGCTCCTCCCTCTTCCGAAATTTCGAGTTCGCAATCAGAAGCTCGGAAGCCCTGGCGAAATCTAGCAGCGAAGTGCCTCCTCCGTTCCTGACCCCAAAGCCGAAGCCACCGTGCACCTCATCATAGCCACCAGCAACAGCCTCAATATGACCATTAAAGTCCCCTCCAATAACTAACTTCTCAGATTGGGGAATACTACCCACCAGATCATCCAAGTCCTTCCAAAAGCGCCTCTTAGCCTCCTCTTCTAAGCCCGCTTGCGGCGCGTAAGCGCTGATGACGTTGAGGACACAACCCCCAATAACCAGCTTAATAGACATTAACCTTCATTCACTCGCCTAACCTCGACCACAGACTCCCTTAGGTCCCTATCCACCAAGATGCCCACTCCATTCTTACCCCTCACGACCCCAGAATACCACAGCTTAAACCCACAGGAATGTCATCAAGTAGTGCGATAAATATTTTTTTATTTTTAATCAGATCTTTCATCTTCATGTTTAGAAATATCGTAATTCCTCTCGTGAATCAAATGCATAGTGAAATTTATTTTCACAAAATTGAATTAAACGAATCGATAAATACTAAGTATTGAATGGTTTAAAAAAGAACATCGTATTGGAAATCTATGACATCCATGAAGGAAGCGAGCAAATGAGGGTTCATCACGTTCTGATAAATTTTTGTAAAAGGGATGTACATATCACTTTAGACAAATTCTACATTAGAATATAAGAGGAAAATGAAGAAATTTATAAGGCACAATACAAATTTACTTGATACACTATTGGGTTCGAAGTGACCTGAAAGACACATATTTATTCCTACACCCAAAACACACAACACATTACATGAGTTAAGTCGTGACAAATTCTCTCCCTTGGTCTTCCAATTTATCCACTTGAAACAGTTGAATGGTTTCTTGGCACTCCAAATATTGCTTTTTTCTTCGTGTAAAAGTCACTCCTACACGTAGCAGCGATAAAATGATGTTATGGCCAACAGATACAGAGTGGGTCTATGCTATGGACCACTAAATAGAGCAAATTATATTTTTTTTTTTCGTACAGACAGTTACTTGCATTTTTAAACTAAAACGAACATTCATATTTTACAGGAGCTTGTCAATGCAATGCAGCAAACGATAAGGCAAACAGCACCAAGCCAGAATACTAGGGCCAAGACAAATGTGTTCCAATAAAATTTCAAAGAAGAGGTTTCAATCAGTAAATGTAACATAGATGAGCCCTGGTTCTCCTGATCTGCAGTCAGCAATGACGTCTTTCTTCCTTAGTCTGCAGTCCAGCTCTGTTCCACAACTTCTCTAACTCTGCGGTTGTAATCCCTTTTATTCTCACTGAACATGCGAGCTGCTTCCGAATTTGCAGGTGAATTGGGATTTGGATCACACAGCAATGACTGAATGGATGTAAGTATAGCTGCAACATCATATATTGGACTCCACTGATTTTGAAGAATATCCAAACATATACTTCCACCTGCATAAATGTTAGGATGAAACATGCGAGAAACAAACCGCACTGTTGGTACTTTATTGGGGTAATCCTCAGAGAATTGAAGTGTCAGCTTGAACGTACCACCATCCCAAGGAGTGTCATCAGGACCAAATATCACGGCATTCCATAGCATAATGTTGTTTTCTTGAGGTGCACCACTAATACCAGCAGGAGGGTCCTGCTGCAACCTCTTGAAATCTCTCATCAACCTCTTTCTAGCCGGATTCGACATTGTAACCACCAATACGGAGGAATCAAGGCGGTGAGTTAGGGTTTTGGTTTGATTCTGCGTTGAACTCCAGCTTTGTGTTGTCGGAGGTGCCCCTAGAGTTCGCGAAGCGAAGAGGAGAATAGAGCAAATTATATATTTTGTTGATTGACCGAAAATAGATTATATCCACTAATCGAATATACTCCCTCTGTTTCAATTTATGTGAATCTGTTTGACTGAACACGAAATTTAAGAAAAAATAATTTTTTTTAAAATTTGCGGTCCTAAACAAGTTAAAAAGGGGTCCAGAGTATTTGTATGGCTATAAAAGTTTCTCATTAAGGGTAGAATTGTAAGTTTAAACTAAATTATTACTAAATTTAGAAAGGGGTCATTCTTTTTGGAACGGACCAAAAAGAAAATAGATTCACATAAACTGGAACAGAGGGAGTATCGATTACGTGTCAAAAATATATATTTTATGTATATTATATATTAAAATATAAAAATAGTATATTTTACCAGTAAAAGTGTAGTTGTTAGCTCCGTGTGAACCCTCTACTATTGGTAGTAACAATCAAGTGCATGATAGCGTGCTTTTGCTAACATACGCTGAACAACAATGGGGAGGGGAAGACCCAGGAAAACTGTAACGACGATTCAGCTAGGAAACATTCGGGAACTGGTAGCTCGCAAGGTACTAGAACGCGAAATGTGGAATGTGCAAATGCAACAAAATCATCAATGGAACAGTGGCCGCCCTTGTCAACTGCAAAGGAAGGCCTGAAAACGACACGTGCAATGAGTCTGATAAAGACGATTGAGAATACAAAGGTAATTTCTGGTAATCCAGTGCAAAACATAAGCCCTAGCTTAGGAGAAATTACTTTGCATGCAAACAAGTTACGAGTACATACTGATAATCAGAAGGCAAATTGCCTAAATCGATTGCGAGTAATGCTGAAGCAATTGCTGGTAATAATGGAAAAATTGAGGAGAAATTGGAAAATGATAATAGTAAGGCCAAATTAACAGCTGAAAATGCAGAGGTAGGGCAGAGGAATTGGGCTAATTTGTTTGAGGGGAACAGATTGGCGGCAAAAGGCATGGATCTAAGTTTCATTGTACCGACCATCAAAAATGGAGAAATAATGGTGGGGTTATGTGAGGAGGAAGTTGAGGAAGAGACAAGGAAGTGGAAGCAGACATTGATCCTTTATGTTGTTGGAACAACTCCAACAATAGGAGCTATGGAACGATTTATTGCTTCGGTATGGAATTTCACAACCAAGCCAAAAGTCTACTACCACAACGAGGGATATTTTGTTTTGAGATTTAACTCCATGGACAACAGGGATGAAGTATTGTATTCAGGGCCACATATGATGCGTACAAAGCCAATCATCATGAGGACTTGGTCAGAAAATTTTGATTTTAGCAAGGAGGTTCTGCAAACTATACCTGTGTGGGCAAAATTTCCTAACCTTACATTGAATTGTTGGGGAGCTAAGTCAGTAAGCAGGCTAAGTAGTGTATTAGGAGTTGCACTATACGCAGATGCTTGTACTACCCAAATAGATCAAATCACATATGCTGGAGTGTTAATTGAGATGGATGTAACCAAAGAGCTTCCTAAGGCCATAAAGGTGACAGATCCAACTGGAAGTGAATTTGTTCAGGAAGTAGTGTATGACTGGGTTCCGAAAGTCTACCAAGTTTGTATGCATGTCGGGCACAGTTGTGGTAAAGAGGAGATACCTAAGCAGAAGACTAGGCCTAAACAACAAAACAAAAAACAAGAGTGGCAACCTAAAGACAGAAATAGTGACAAGATGGAGACGAAAGATGAAACAAATACAAAGAAGAGTAAAGCAATAAGTAGGGAGGAGGAAAAGCCAGCTCAATCACCAACAAGAATAGTTAGAGGGGATGAGGAGCATAATTGGAGGATAGCTACATGGAAATTAATAGTTAGAAGCAAGGAAAAAGCAGGGTAAGGCTCAATCAACATATTAAATAAATTCAATATATTGGCAGAATCTGGACTACCGCTAATGAATCCGAGGCAATTAGGTGAAGGCACAAGTAGGCAAATAAGTCAAGCAGGGGAGGAAGGGTACTCACAAGGTTTATTAATTCCTATATGAAGCTGGTAACATGGAACATTAGGGACTGAAAAAGGCCCCTAGACAGAAGGAGGTAAAGAAGTTCATAAGAAGCAATAAAGTTAATATGATAGCAATACTTGAACACAAAATAAAGGAGCAGAAGGCTGAACAAATAATAAAGGAAATCACTACAGGATGGAACTGGTTAGCGAACTATGAACATAGTGGCAAAGGGAGAATTTGGTTGTCAAGGGATGCTAATGAGATAGAATGTCTGGAGAAGGGGAAGTCTTCTCAGTTTATTCATGGTGTAGTGCATATGAAAAGTATGAACATGAGATTTGCGGTTAGTGCAGTTTATGGCTTGATAACATTGGATGAAAAGAGACACATATGGAGAGACTTAGCAGATATCAACAATAGACAACAACTACTATGGCTTATCATGGGTGACTATAATGCCATAAGATCAGGGGAAGATTGACCAATTGGTAATCCTGTTCAAGATGTGGAGGTGAGAGACTTTAATAACTTTATGGATGATGCTAATTTGGTTGAAATGAACTAAAGGAAGAACTTTTACATGGACAAATGGGCACACATATATCAGGATTGATAGAGCATTGGTTAACCCATAGTGCATGCTGAAAAGGCCTTGTCTGGAGGTATGGGTAATGGATCCGGGATGCTCTGATCACTAACCCTTGAGTATTATACTTGAGGAAAGGGAAAATATAGTCTCTAAACTATTCAGGTTCTTCATCCACCAAGCTGAACATAGAGACTTTCTAAAGATAGTGAAAGAAGCATGGAAAGAGAGTAATAATGATAATGTAATGAAAGATGTATGGAACAGGTTGAAGAAAGACAAGCTATGAAATAGTTAAAAACTAAAGAATACAATGCAGTCGGAGATAAGTTTGCAGACTGTAGGAAGCAACTATGTCGAATGCAGGAAAATGAGAAATACTAGGCAGTCTGAGAATGTGATTACAATAGAAAAGGAGTTAAAGATGCAGCTGGAGAAATGGTTGAGGGTTGAGGAAAGTATCATGAAGCAAAAATCGAGAGAAAAATGGCTACAGCTAGGAGATGGAAACACTTCCTACTTTTATGCAAGCATGAAGAGTAGATATGTCACGAGCGAAACCAGGTCATGATAGCACCCAACCCTAAAGCAAGGTAAGCCTGACAATCAATCGCTTTTCCATTTAATACCCGGTCTCCAAAAACCGACAACTTAAAAATATTATTGTAATTTTATAACAATAGTCCATAAATATAAATGGAGTAATATGGATAATCGTGAAAAACCAGTAAACACACCCAATCTAGGGTCACGAGTCTAGAGCCTCTAATCAAAACTTGATAATAATATCTCGATGGGAATATAAAAATCTAAAAAAGTATATAATAATAATAAGCTGGAATATGAAGGCAGCCAGGTAGCGAACGTCAAGAAGCTACCTCAACGACTCTGGAGGATGTCTGGAGACTACGAATGTTACCTAAGCCTCTGGTGTACCTGAATTTGCACAAAAGGTGCAGGGAGTAGGGGTGAGTACTACCAACTCAGTGAATAATAAGCATAGAAAAATGTGTGAAAGTAAGAAATCCACGAAATTCCACAAATCAAAGCTAAAATTACAATCATATACTCTAGCTAGGAATTAACAGCAAAGCAATATCAAAATAGCAATCAAGTATCAGATAAAAAATTCAATGCAATGCACTTGAATATGTTGCGGCGTGTAGCCCGAGCTATCCATATTTATTTATCGTCAACAGCGCTCACTAGGGGTGTGTACAGACTCTGGAGGGGCTCCTTCCGCCCAAGCGCAATATCCACCAGGTATTTGCATAGAACATGCTCTCAGATGATTATTTATGACTTAGGAGCGCAATCAGAATTGAATTTGGAGGTCCGGTGTAGAATTAGGCTTGAATTGGCTAAGTTTGAATTTTGGCGAATTCCTGTTGAAAGGTAAGATTTTGATCCGAGGGTTGGAATGGAATTCCGATAGTTGCATTAGTTCCGTTTGGTAATTTTGGATATGCGCGCAAAGTTTCATGTCATTCGAAGGTGCTTAGGTCGGGTTTTGGATCAAATGCAAGTTTCAGAAGTTTTAGTTTAACTTAGGCTTGAATCCGTGCTAATTTGATGATTTTGATGTTTATGATAGTGTTTTTATATTACGAGCATGCTTGAATGACGTAATAGAACATATATGTGCTTTTGGTTGAGGTCCTGAGGGTCTCGGGGTTATTTCGGATGGCTAACGGGAAAATTTAGAATAAGGAAATGCAGCAGAAAATAATAGCAGAAACTTTGCTCTATGTGATCGCATAGGGTGTCTGCGATCGCATAGAAGGCTGGTAGGGGGGCCTATTTTGTGCTATGTGATCACACAAGGGTGGTGTGATTTCGTAGTGCATTGGTGCCTGGGGTCCTGGGCTGGAAGTTACTCTATGCGAACGCATGGGGGAAATGTGAACGCATAGAGCATTGGGGGGGGGGGGGGTTTCAGCACCTTGGTCCATGGGAACGAGGGGAAGTAGTTGATACGCTCAAATTACACTTTAAATAAATAGTGTAAGGCGGTCGATGTAGGTTGGGGTCGAATCCCACAGGGAATAGGTGTGAAAAGGTTACTTGTTTAGTATCTTGCTCCACTCGAGTTTGATCTCTATTCGGTTTATTGTAACACGAGAGAATATTCTATGGTGACAAGAGTATGTAAGATTATTTGAGTTTGAGTAAAATCTAGTTTTAACAACTAAAGAGTAAACACGTAGATAAAAGTAACCAAGGTTGTGTCCCATTTAATGTAGTGTAATGTCAACATGTGCTAATATGATATATTTCTAATGGGAGGTCCTTAAGATGTGCATATGATGTCTAAGATACTACCCAATATTTTCCAATGAATGAGTAGTATTTCCTCTTTGGACTTTCCCAAATACAAAAGAGTTGCATTAAGAACCATCAATAACTGCCAATTAAAACTCACTTATTCCTAAGTGATTTTATCAAACAAGGTTTAAAGCCTTGAGTCATTGATATTTACTTCTACCAAATTCTAACCCACTTTCCCAAGCAAAGCAAGAACTTAATGTCTTTTGTTAATGCTCGCAACCACCAACAATGAATGAAGAACAAGAAGTAAATAAACATCAACAACCCATTATATATATTCAATGTCAAACACCCATTAACATAACACTCATTTAGGGTCCACAGCCTTAGTATTTAAAACTAGCTACTCATGCTAAAACACAAAACTATTAATAAGTGTCATAGATGCTTACAAAGAGAAGATTCTTCACCCAAAAGCTTCCAAAAAGGTAGAATATTAATGTCTTGGAGTGTAGCTAAAAGGTAAAACAAGATGAGCCCACAAAAGTCTCTTAAAACTATTTATAGGTGGACCAATTTCGGGAAAGAAAATGAACAAATTTGCCCTTCCAGGTCGCGTCTGCGACCGCAGACTTGTCGCAGAATAGGTCTGCGGTACGCACCTTGAGTAGCTGCTCCACATATCTAAAACCCTAGAAGCCAGGTCTTCATCGCAAGTTCAATCTGTGGTCCGCATTTGAGTTATGCGACCGCAGATTTGCATCGCATCTTTGTCCTTGAGTTTCTTGTTGTTCATTCTACGGCTCATCTACGGTCTGCATGTTGATTCTGCGATCGCAGAACACAACACATTCTTGACATGATTTTAGCTCCAGATCCTCTAACGCTCTGCGATATGAGAGACGAGTCTGCGGTCCGCATGTATGTTCTGCGACCGCAGATTGGCATTTGGGCAATATCATGCATTTTTCTTCTCTGTTTGCATCCATTTTCATATCCTTGGTCTTCCCTTCCCCTAGTGCTGTAAGTGCAACAAATCTACATGAGTGTAAGTTATAATTGCCTTAAAACAAGCTAGAATCTATGCAATTAGTATTGAAATGAGCTGAAATTCTCCGGCGCATCAACACCCCCAACTTAAACTCTTGCTTTTCCTCAAGCAAGCAGAACATACTCAGCCTATTCTTAACTCTATTTACAAATACGGAAGTAGTGACTCGGGATGGTGTTCACTGCTAGTTCTTCGAGCATGCATTTACAATTGCTTCACCCTTCCTAGATTAGAAGTACGTACAGAGAAAAATTAATCAATCCTGTGAACTCAGAGCCTCAATATTGTGACTAGATGCTACCCTCAGCTGAGTGCACGCTCAATTGACTCAAAAAGCTCAACTTCTGTTCAATTCCACAATTCATATACCCTTACCAGAAAGAAAGTCCCAGAATCACAATATTTACAAAAATGGCAAAGAGGGATCATTTACAAGCACACTCACTCTCAAAAAGAACTTCAAGTGTTACAACATGTCATACCATAAACTTGCCTTTATTTTAATTCGCCGCTTATTCCAGAATGTTCGATTGGAGGTCTCATAAGGGATTTTGGCTTGCAATGTAGGTTCAGGGATGGGTTGGATAGACATTTGGGTAGAAGTGACTTCACCCTCTTTTAACACTAATCACATCTTACCATTCTTTTGCATTCCTTTTCAAGCCCCAATATCTTTGTTTTCGTCTAGCCTCCAGTATAGAGATACCAGACATACCTTTTCATTATCGTTCAACACTCCCAATTTTGTAAACATAAGCATTACTAGATTTTTCTTTTCTTTTTCTTTTTCTTTTTCTACTCTTGCTTTTGGTTATCATTTTTTTTTCTTTTTTTTTTAAGCTTGAACAATTTCACAAACTCTTTTGATGTATGATGCCCTAAACTCACATACACCGTTAACGGTCTTCCACTTTGACCTTACCCCCAAATTAGGCTTTTAGCCTCATTCTTACTGTTCAAAGAGGGACGGGTTCAAGAGAGGAAATTGTTTTTCAAAAAGGAAAAGGTTTGTAATGAGTTGGCCAAAGAAAGGTTAAAAAGGCTCAAATTGGGTGCTAGTGGTATCCTTTATGCACGGGTAGGCTTGAAAGGCTATATAGGTTTTGCACATAATCACAACTAACGCCTAAGATCATTCCTCAACCAAAACATACTATCATTAGCATTAAAAGACTAACCGGGAAAGTTCTAGATGACAGAAGTAAACACGAGAATTATATACAAACAAAGAACTCACACATACATGGTACACGAACTGCTTCATTCACATAATTTGACCCTTCCGAGTAACTATTTTGCAAATCAAAGCCTTCATCATAGATACGAGTATATTCTAGGTTTCCATAGAGTCATAGAGCGAGCCTTAGATTCACAGAATTGATCATAGAGAAAAATTCCCATAAGACAGTCGTCAATATATCTATCATTGGGAAAAGTCGACAAAACTGACAATAGGAAGGTATGTTCTATGTACAGACACACATGCGCAATACTGAAAAATTATACCAAACCGGTCACACTGTTTTACAGCTAAAATCCTGATTCTACTATTACACCCTTGGAAAAGAACCAGAAAAAGAAAACCAAGGGGAATTGATTCACAAAATGATATTTAACAAACAAGAACACGAATTCAACAACTTTTACCAAAAACCAAAAATCATACATCACTCATATGCCAAAGTCATACATCACAGATACATGAGTTTCCAACTATATACACAACTATATACAGGACAAAAATCATATAAGGCTACCTGCTGTTGATACCCAATTTTTTCCTATGTATTTTGTACACAAAATATTTTCAAAATAGCTTGTGAATGCATATATAAGCATTCACAAAAAATTTGGTATTTTTCTATATTTTTCCAAGTATTTTAAAACCAATTTACAACTTATTTTGTATTAGAAAATCCAAATATTAGTATCAAATCTTGTTATTTTAATAAATAATTTGTTTAGTTCTATCATCTACATAAAAATATAATTTATGTAATTTTAATAGAATTTTTACAAAGCCATTAGGGATTTTAGACTAAAATTGTATTAAATTGCAATTTTAGCTTATTTCTCAATTTAATAAGTATTTCAAGTATAAAATTTTTCCTAATATTTTTAATTAATTTAATTTATTCTATTATCTTAGTATTTTCATTGGATTTTTATAAAATTATTTGCTATTTTACAAAATTAAATTAGGGGAAATTTGGGAATTTTAATTATAGCCCTTTAACCTTTCAATTTTGGCCACATTTTTCACCCAAATTCACCCCCCCCCCCCCAACTCACGACCCAATTATAAAATAACCCGACCCAAACCTATTTGGAGCAACCCACCCAGATCCCCGTTTAAATCGTGGTCGTTGATCATTTTGATCAACGGTCCACGATCAATCTTACCATAATTAAACCCATAACCCCCTTACCCTAATTCATTTTTTATATCTGTTGCCCTTGTATCCCCTTTCACTCCTAAACGCTCTCTAACCCTTCGTCTCTCTAGAACATTCTGGTTCTCTCATGGCCTCTATCGCCGTACCACCTCACTCCTCTCGACTTCCAGCAACCGTGGAGTCCCTACATGGTAGTTTCCTCACTCCTATCGGCTTCCATCAAGCTTGAAGCTAGCAGCTTCCGCCATGGAACGCGGCCACTGAAGCTTTATTTGGGGTCTGTTTCAGGCTTTTCTATGGTGCTCTTTAAACGATGATGCCTTCTATGGCATTGTATACGAGTTTCACAGCCAGGTTCTTCCTTTCCCTAATCTGTTTGAAAATCCTAATTTTTTCTCTTTAATCTTTACACCTTTAAAATAACTCTTAGTCAGATTTTTTGTTTTCAACTCTATTTCTACTTAGCTTTTCCGATTATTTCAAATTTTTTCGATGATTACCACTCTTTCAAGTTAGGGTTTCAGACCCCTTCTTCAATGTTGTTCCTTCTACTTTTTCTGTGTGCTATATATCCATTTGTGTTTTTTATTTCACTTGTTTGTTTGTTTTCCTTGTTAACTTGGGTTTCATACTGTAATTTCTATTGCTAGGGTTTCTTAACCCCCTTTGAAAATACTTTACTTTTCTGATTTTAGCACTAATATGTGGCTCTTAGTACTACTCCCAAAGTATTTTCTTAAAATCTGATAAAAAGCCTAACCGTACATGTTTGTATCTGTATTTGCCTATTTGCATGTTCTTCTTGTTCTTCTACGAGCTCTGTGCCCTTTACTTTGATTTTTGTTACTAATGTTTCATACCATGTTGTTGTTCTTCTCGTAAAGTTTTTCTGGTTGGTTGCACGGTGATTTTATACTGATTCTTAAAAGCTCTCTTTAAGACTGTGATTACCAGCCTCAAATTGTGATTTGTGTATTTTCCTTACAGCTTTGGTATTGATTTCAGATTTTCTTCCTCAATCAGTGGGATACATTCCCCAATTAGAAGACTGATCTCCCAAGTTTTTAATTTCGAAAATTATTTCCCAGAATTGAAGTGGTATTTTCCTTACATGTGTGCATAAATATGCTGATTTTCTTGCTTGACATATTTCCTTAGTTAAGTATCATGCACCTAGTCTGCAATGTATACCATAAACTATTTTTGTTTCCTTATGTGGTCAGGCCATACCTTGTGATTCCTTTCCTTTTAAAAATGATTGTTTATTACCGTTTGACTATGATTCCTTAATTAAAGGGGAGTACCTCTACTTGTAAGATTATGATTGATATCAGTTCCTTAAATATGGATTGATACCTTATTTGTTTACTCGCTTTAGTACTATAAATATTCCTCACTTCTCTCTTTGAGACACACTGCTCTTAGAAAAAAAAAGCTCTTTGAATTCTATCTTTCTTTGCTATTACTATACTCTCTCCTTCTCTTCTTTGAACACTCAATCGACCAACAGCCAGGATTGAGTAATTGGGGTTAATTACTTTGCACTATTGGGATCTATTGGTTTGTCTGCATTGGGTCTGTTGCTGCTACTATTCTCATATTGTTGTTGTTGTTCTCCTACTTCTGTCTCATACAATAGCTCATTCTTTGCACACTTTGCTCTCCTCTATGCACTATTACATTGCTATTGTATCTTATTACCTACAACTGGTATGTCACCTATTTAAGATATAGCTTCCAAAACAACATGCTCCTTTTAGTTTTGCAATTCATACTATTTCTTGTGTGCTTTTACCTATGGTTTAGTTGCTCTTATTGCCACTAGTTATTAGTCTACTAGTTTAACTTAACATGTTTCCCCTATTCCCCTTTCCCAGTCTCAATGCATGTTCTTCTTCCATGTGAACTACTGCTTGGCTACTTAACAGCCCTGAAACCTCTCCCTGAGGTTGATTAAATTTGGGGTTTGGTACAGTAAGAGCTAAACCTTTGTTTTATACCATGTCTGATTACTTTTACCCAACATGTTGTCTATTCCCTTTACTTAGTTGCACTTTACTTATTTGCTCCTTTATACCCTCCCTGTCTCAATGAATGTTTTATTTGAATGCTACTACCATGCATCCATGTCTGCTTGGCTACTTGTTTAACCTAAAATCTCTGTTTGAAGCTGTGTATTAGAATTTGATGCAGTAAGAAAATTAACCCTTGGCTTACAATCATGTCTGAATATCTCCTTCAACATGTTGTTTATATATATGTAATTCGCTTTACTTATGTGTCCCCTTTCCCTTCCCCTGCGTGTATGATGCCCTGTTGTTCTAAAACTGTCAGTCTAAAAACAATTTCGAAAGAGCCTTTCCAACTCTTTCAATTGTTTCTTAAAACTGCCTCAACGTTTCTATTTTTCCAACAGTTTTTCTTAAATGTCTCTACACTGTTTTCAACTCTCTCAATTACAACCTCATTCTTAGAGCTTTTGGGTATGCCCCCTTAGTGTAAGCACTGCCATGGGAGCCTCGAGCACCCATGGAACTCTGATGCACAAGGCTGGCACTTCCAATGTGTGCACTTGTCTAACTGTGACATTTTTGGGTGCTTGGTATTGGTCAGGGGTTCAAACGAACCCTTAGGGAACATTATCACACCCAAGCCTTGGTAATGGCTGTGAATCTCAAAAGGAGTGAGGTTGGAGATGCTTGGGCCTGGCTGAAGGCTCTCTACAGAATAACTTCTTATTTTCCTTTTATAGCTGTTGTATGTTTAATTACTTGGCTGTAATAATTTGTAAAGAACAATGGCGAATTATAGTGAAATTGGGGAGGGTTATGCATGATTATTAAAGATATGGGTAGAAATCATGTTATAGGGTTTTACTTATTTATTTGCATAATATAAACCATGCATAGCATATGCATCTCACACATAGAAATCCTGTTTTTAGGTCTTTTACTTTCAGCTTGTTATTTTCAGTTAACAATCAAAATTACTTCCTTGCATTTAGATACCATGCTTTAGATATCTTGTGCTTAGGGTCCTCCTTTTGCAACTGTTGAATGCCTCACTAATCTTGCTAAACAAAAATGTAAAACTGGTTAACAAACTCCTTGTTAAAATCAAAAACCATTGCATCCTCACCATTTTTAATAACTCTTAGGCAAACCTTAGGCCGGATAAAAGGATAAAATGGGCTAATCACTTTCAAGTCTTGTTCAAGTTAATTCGCCTCTGTTTGAATCCGTTTGTTTACCCAAAAAGGTTTTGTTGCATTTCCTGTCCATATTTAGACCACTATTTCGACTGTCTCCGTACTAATTTTCAAATCCTCAAAAGGCATGTATGCTTACTATTATGTAACTTCAAAATTCTTTCACGCTCACCCTTTTACTCTGCCTGACTAAAACTGTTTTACTAAGCCTTCCAAATGTTTCTAAATGACTTCTGCAGATTTCTAAAAAATAAACTTACACTGCCTCCCTTAAGTTCGTTTCTCTTATGTTTATCTGTAAACTCCCCAACTTCTGTTTCAATTCATACTCCATATTTTTTAAACCTATATTTTCCTTAGACCTTACATGTGTTTGAGACGTGCTAATTACGTGTTCTCTTATAGAGGGCTATTTGAGCCTCTACATGTCTTATATGACCTCTATATTCAAGTCTTATCTGTTTTTGTATGTCGCCTAGTATTTTAATCTTTATACTTGAGGGTTCAGCTTAGTTCCAATCTTATAGGAATAGTAATCCTAAATGCCCTCTAGGATCTATAGGACGAGACGGGTAATAGTACGCAAGAGGCAATCGTGACCGATTCACACGTTTAAATAACCTCTAAGGGGTGGGAAAGGTAGAATATGGAGATGATGACGACGCGATAATATCATAAAGCGACCCCTCTTTGGGAATATGTGAAGGATATTTCATCGAATGATCCATATTGTAGTTAAACCTTGGACCGTTCTCTCTTTTGCTTGTTTTATTCAAATGTTCTTTCATAGTAATGCTTTTCAAATCAACTTTCTTTATTTTATTTTTAATTTGCATACCTCTTTCTTCTTCAAAGCTTTTCAAGTTATGTGAATGATATATTTGTGAGCCTTACTTGTTTAATTGCTTCATCTTTCGTAAAGTCACAATTAACACACCCGGGAACCACACTAGTGGATCTTGAGGGGTGTGTAACACATTTCCCTCGAGATAATCTCAAGACCTTGCCCGAACTCTGGTTTTCTTTTCAAAATAATCTCTCTTAAGTGTCCTAATGCACTATAATTATTAGGTGACGACTATTCAAATTCCATAACCCAATTCCCAAATGGGAAATAGAGTTGTTTTTGCCCATAATATCGTAAACCCGATTTTGCTTTCTTTTAAAGAGGGAAAAAGGGGGCGTCGAAAGCATGACGACTCTGCTGGGGATTTCTTTTAGGCTTTTACCACTAAGTGTTTTGTGATTTTATTGCTTTATTTATTGCTTTAACTATTTTTTCACAATTACTAACTTGTTTCTTCATGTCTTTCTTTTTCATTAACTATTTTGTTGCTTTATTACCTCATTTTACTTCAATTCCATCATAAAATTCGAGTATTTATTGTAATCATTACTGTATGAATGTGAAAATACATTTATTGATTCCATTGTTGTAATTGTATCCTTCAACATCATTTTCAACTCGTGCCAAACAAATCCTATTGCAACGCTTATGATGCGTGGTTGCGCTCTTCCATTATTACAAACCCCTTGAAGTTGGATAAGGCATATTTGTGGTAAAACCACTCGATCATCGGTGTAGTCGACGGTTCTGTGCCTTTCCCTCTTGAGTTGTCCACTCAAGGGTACATTGTCTAGCACTTCAAATAGAAGCCTTACTCTGTTTAAATGTTCGTGCCTGATGGTCAAACTTAGACGAGTAAGTAATGTTGTCCGCATAATGACTCATTAGGATAACCTAAACCAAAGCCCATCGGGTTTCCTCGAAACCCAAACGGACAATCACGTTATGTGCATTAATTTGGAGGATTAAATACCTTTTGCTAATTATTGATTTAAATAGTGGAGTCCAGTGGGGTTAAGGGTCTAACTCTCTATTTTGCAGAAAAATGAGGCACGACGCCCCCAGATTCAACATGGTATCAAGCATTCATCCAAAGTTGCTAAGCTGGTGGGATGATTTGCGTGGTAGTGATCGGGTTCTTGTCCTCAAGCACTTAAGAAATCTTCCTTCACTTCTGGAAGTTAGGCCAGATAACAAGATTCTGGAAGCTGCTACTATGCTTTGGGATAGTGAGCGGTCCATCTTCCACTTTGGGGGTATTGAAATGACGCCGTTGTTGGAAGAAATTGAGGGTCTAGCTGGAATTCCTTGGGATAGCCAGGGGCTGCTTATGCCAGAAAACCGCAAAGGTAGAGTGTTCTTGAAAATGATGGGGCTCAAGAAGAATCCTAATTTGACCAGTCTGAAGGACTCCTACATATCCTTCGACTTCATGTATGAAAGGTTCGGACACAGCAAATCATATTGCACTCACATGGACGATTTCTCCCTCAGCTCTTTGGGGCACATACATAGGAGGGCTTTTGTATTCATGTTCTGTTCTCTGGGCATGATAGTTTTTCCGATGAAGAAAGATACAATCTATACAAGACTAGCAATGGAAACCAAAGCCGTAATGGAGGGTATCGACGGGCAGACATTAAGCATAACACCCATGATCCTCGCCGAAATATACCGAGCCTTAGAAAAATGTGAACAAGGGGCACCGCACTTTGATGGGTGCAATTTGCTACAACAACTCTGGCTCATCGAGCATCTTCAGATGGGAGATTATAGACAATAGATCGTGCGAAGAGATTCGGATTACCATATTTCTTTCCATCATCCAAAGTGGATGCACTTCATGTCGGATATGTTTGCTCACCCGGAAGACGTATGGGTGGAACTATTAGGGAATCTGAGAGAAGAGAAGGTACAGTGGATGTGCGAGTTGTTTCCAACTGGAGATTTTATCATTCGGTCTAGGGATGCACCATTCCTTGTACTCATCGTCTTAATAGGAACTTACCCTTATGTCCCTCTCCGAGTCATGAGGAAAGTGGGAAGGAAGCAAATTATATCAAGGGTGGAAAAGATGAATCGCTACAGGGCTGACATCCAGGATGAAGACAGCCCACACAGGTGTCGGGCTCAGCATATGTTGCACTCTGAAATCATTTTGGAAAAATGATTCTATGGAGCCTGAAAGGTATTGGGCAGGGGCATTCGCCGCTTTATTCACGGTGGCTAGAAGATGATCATATTGGCTTCGGAAAAATGGGTTTTGTCCATGGTTACGGGGTTATTGATGAGGAGGTTGCAGCAAAGGTCAAGTATAATCAGTTGTGCAAGCGGATGCGAGAGTGTGAAAGTGAACATCGGGAAATACTAGAGGCTCAAGAGAAGGTAATCAATGAATGGAAGGACATGGTTGTCCTCGCAAACAACCATTTAGGGTACTTGGAACGGGGTCAAGTGGAACTGGAAGGCAAGTTTCTGAAAAGCATCAACGACTGTCAGGAAGCTGAAGGTAATCAAGGTGGGCACTTAGCTTGGGCTTACTTGTTGCTGGGACTCTACGAGAGCAAAGATGCCGAATCTAGGGAAGGTCCTTCCGGGACCAAGTAGTTAAAATTTTACTGCTTTCTTGATGTAATAAGGACCTTGGCCATTAGTGACAATTTTTTCTTTTTCTTTTGACTCGTTCTATTTTTTTATTGATAAAAGCATTTGGTATTACGAGTTCTCCAAATCATACTTGTCACTAGGCCTACCTTGGGCATAATGAGGCACTCCAATAGGAAACGACTTATGTTCCAGCAACAATGTGTTTAAATACCACAATGTTTTCTTCCACAGAATCCGCACTAACTTTTTACCTTTTGTTTTTTTTATTTTTTATTATTCCCCTCCCCAAAGGTTAGTTTGTGCATTCTGGCACCGTCAGCATACTCAACAAGATCAAAGGGTCGTCCTCCTCCTCCTCCGAACCCTCCAAGAAACAGGAACAAAGGAAACATGGGAGATAATGAATCAAGGAAGGAAATTGAAGGAACTTCTCAGGGTACCCCGATCACCAAAGACATTGTTGCTCACTTGGAGCAAACTTTGCTAAGGTTTCGAGAGGAATTGGACCAGGTCCGGAGTTTGGTAAGCTTTTCCATCTCTCTTACTGCTGCAAATGTCAATAACCAGGTCCCTACACCTCGACAGAAGATTCCAACCCAGGTTCGCAACAATGCTCCACCGCTCATCCCAGATGCCCAGAATGCTCCAAACCACCAGGATACCCCTATCTTTGTGGATATTGTGCCATATTATACACAGCCCATACCAGATGTGTCAGAATCAGATTCACTCATTCAGAACTTGGATGCTGAACTTAAGAAACTCACTAGCAGGGTTCAAGGAGTGGAAGGTAACAAAGGTGTGGAAGGTCTGAATTATGAAGACCTGTGTGTTCTTCCTGATGTCGAGCTCCCGGAGGGGTAAAAACCTCCTAAGTTCGAAATGTTCGACGGTATGGGTGATCCCAGGGTTCACCTCAAGATGTATTGTGACAAGTTATTGGGAGTCGGTGGAGATGAAAAGATCCATATGAAACTATTCATGAGGAGCTTGAAAGGTGATGCGCTATCTTCGTATATCAGTCATGGAGCAAAGAAGTGGAATAGTTGGGTAAACATGGCATCCGATTTTATGGATCGTTTCAGGATCAACAGTGAGAACGCGCCAGACGTGTTCAATATCAAGAATTTGAAGAAAAATCCTACTGAAACCTTCCACAAGTATGCTACTCGTTGGAGGTCGGAAGCTGCCAAAGTCAGGCCGGTATTTTAAGAAGAACAAATGAACAGTCTTTTGTTCGTGCTCAGGACCTGCAATATTACGAGAGATTGATGCTGATAGAGGGGCATAAGTTCGCTAATATCATCAAACTGGGAGAAAGAATTGAAGAGGGGATCAAAAATGCTATGGTTACTAAATTTGAGGCTCTGCAAGCCACCAACAAAGCCTTGCAATCTGGTCGTTCGTCGAAGAAAAAGGATGTAAACTCCGTAATGGCTGCGCAAAAAAAAAACACTCTCCCATGAAATACAAACCCTACCCTCCAACTCCACTCATATACCAACCCTCTCTAAATTACCAAGCACCTTTACCTACCTATCAAAATCGACATCCCGTCTACCAAACAACTCCATCAAAAACATATCAGCCCACCTCGCCAGTATATTCCCAACCCGCACCCGTATACCAAGCTTACAACTCCCAACCTCCTCACTATCCATCCATCACCACCTACCCACCAAAACTTCCCGCCGACCAAGACAAAACTTTGACCGCAAACAGCCCAGACAGTACACTGCTATTGCTGAACCTATTGACCAATTGTATGAGAAGCTTAAAGCCACCGGATATGTTACACCCATCCCAACCGTAACCCCTGAAAACCCATCCCAATGGATCAACCAAAATAAAACATGCGCATACCATTCGGGGATGAAGGGCCATACCATTGACAAGTACCGCTCGTTGAAGGACAAAATCAAGACATTAATTGACAACAAGGTCATCATAGCTAAAGAGCCTGCTCCTAATGTTCGTAACAACCCTCTGCTAGACCATAAAGGTGGAGCCATCAACATGATTGAGGTAGAAGACGACTGGTACCCCGAAGGGTCGATTGGTTTGACATTTGAGGGAGATGAGCCCAAGAAACCGGCGGTCACTCTTAATCCTATTGTCATGCAAATCCAGCCATCTGAGGGCAGTGTGGTGAATATATCTGTACCATTTCAGTTCGAGGCACCTCATGCGAAAGTGCAAAAACCAACTAAGGTGGAGTTCGGGACTCCAAAGACGCCCGCACCAATTGAAGTTGCTATGTTGCCTCCCAGGGTGCCTATCCCGGTCACTATGTCAGACATAACCCTATTTCAGTCAAATGCCATATCCTAGGACGACACAGCCGAGGCGAAAAGGAAAGGAAAGGCACAAACAGGTTAAGCAATCGTTGCGCAAGGTATGACTAGAACATGCAGGGCATACACACCAGAGCACCTAGCTGAGTCTAGCAAACAGGCCTCTAAGCGGCCCAATGATATTGGAACTGACAATCTCTGGAGAAAGATACAGGCTAAGGAATATTCAGTTGTTGAACATCTAAACAAGACTTTGGCGCAGATTTATATCATAGCATTGCTGCAGAAATCCGAGGCGCACAAAAACGCCTTATGAAGATATTTAGCGAGGCTTATGTCCCGAGCAACATAACAGGAGGAGAAATGGAAAACATGATAGCGAAGGTGTTGGAAAGTCACAAAATCACTTTCCATAAGATGAATTGCCGCTTGAAGGGCTCAGTTATAACAAAGCACTACACATCACTGCGGAATTTGAGCATCATTTCATCACCAGAATCTTAGTCGATGGAGGTTCCAATCTCAACATTTGTCCATTGATCATCCTCAAGAAGTTAGGCAAAGGATTGCACGAGATAAAAGACGGGGTTATTAATGTTGAGGCTTTTGACGGTTCTCAGAGGTCCACTCTCGGGGAGATTAGCCTGTGTTTGCAAATGGGGCCCACTTGGTTTGAAGTTGATTTCCAAGTCATCGACGTACCACCATCATACAACTTACTACTGGGACGACCCTAGATCTACGCCGCTGGGGCTGTAGCATCCACCCTGCATCAGGCTATGAAGTTCGAATGGAACCACCAGGAAGTAATCATCCATGGTGACGGTAGCAACCCCATATACAGTCGCCAGACCATTCTAATAGTCGGAGGCAGAAGAAGAATAGGCAGAGAAACATATCATTGTATTGAGTGGGTCAACTCAGTGGACAAGGACAAATGGTGGAGCGACAAGGTTGAGAGCAGTCTTAATTGGAGTGGGTATGAACAAGAGAAAGGACTTGGTAAGAATCTTCAAGGTATCACCAAACCTATCCAGCTAAAGAAACAGGGCACTACCTTCGGACTGGGGTACGAGTACACTTGGCAATAATTCAAGAACTGTTCACCACCATGGCACGGCCCATATTACCCATTGGAGCGCCCCACACCTCAGTTGGAGCAAACATATCAACCAGCCGACACTCTCTACGGGTCAGAAGAAGACGAGGATCTTGCGGCAATGAAACACTTGTTTCTGGAGAACATGGACTGTTGTGTGATCTTTGAAGAGAAAGGGGAGGAAGGCCTTTCTATTCAGGCTGTGAATCGAGGGGAGCGCCTCACCAACTGGTCAATCAGGACCACCATTGCCTGGAAACCTTCGGGGTAGCAAGGCTGAACAAGCTTCATGCATCTGTCTTTTAGTTGTTTTCTTTATTTTCCGCATTTGTCTTTACTTTCCAAAAGAGCTCCGATGTTTTGAACATTTATGAATTTAATCAAAAGCATTTTTCATTTTTATCAAATATCTCGGAATTCATTACTTTTCTCTGCTATTTACTTTATTTTCACACAGCATTACTATTACGTACCTTGATGATGAACCAACAATTGTAACTTGCGAGGAGGCTATGCAACAAACGGACATAGACTCAGAGGAGGATGATATACTACAAGAGGTTGCCAGAGAGGCCGAAAATTTTGAGAATACACCTAAGTCCAACTTGGATGAAACTGAAGTCGTCAATTTGGGAGATACAAAGAATGTCAAAGAAACGCGCATCAGTGTGAACTTATCACGGACGGAAAAAGAGGAATATATAGAGTTCTTAAAGGAATATGAGGATATCTTTTCATGGTCTTACCACGATATGACTGGCCTCAGCACATCCATCATCGCTCACAAGTTGCCGACAGATCCTACATGTTCACCGGTAAAGCAGAAGCTCAGAAAATGCAAGCCAGATATGAGTTTAAAAATCATAGAAGAGGTCACCAAGAAGGTCAAAGCCAAAGTTCTTCAAGTGGTAGAGTATCCAACTTTGTTAGCTAACGTTGTGCCAGTACCAAAGAAGGATAGGAAAGTTAGAGTCTTTGTCGACTACCGGGATCTCAACCGGGCCAGTCCCAAAGACGATTTCCCCTTGCCAAACATACACATTGTGATCGACAACTGCGCCAAGCATGAGTTGCAGTCATTCGTCGATTGCTTTGCGGGGTATCATCAGATATGGATGGATAAAGAAGATACAGGGAAAATGGCGTTTATCACACCTTGGGGAATGTATTGCTATAGAATGATGCCGTTCGGATTGAAGAATGCGGGAGCTATATACATGAGGGCCATGACTGCCCTCTTTCATGATATGATGCACAAGGAGATTGAGGTATATGTGGACAACGTCATCATTAAGTCCAAGAAGGCTACAGGCCACATGGAGGACCTCCGAAAGTTTTACAACATACTGAGGAGGTATAACTTGAAACTAAATATTGCCAAGTGTGCATTTGGGGTCCCTATGGGAAAGTTATTGGGTTTCATCATGAGTCGCCGAGGAGCTGGATCCATCAAAGGTCAAATTTATTCAGCAGTTGCCACCGCTGAAGAGTAAGAAAGAGGTAATGAGTTTCCTGGGGAGACTCAAATATATCAGTTGGTTCATAGCTCAGGCTACCGTCATCTGCGAACCTATCTTCAATATGCTGAAAAAGGATGTCGCCACCAAATGGGCCGATGAATGTCAAAAGGCTTTTGACAGAATCAAGGAATACTTGTCTACGCCTCCAGTCCTGGTTCCACCTGAGCATGGGAGGCACTATTGCTCTATCTCAAAGTTTTGGATGGAGCATTTGGTTGTGTCTTGGGACAACATGATGAGACGGGGAGGAAGGAGCAAGCTATTTACTACCTCAGCAAGAAAATTACCTTGTATGAGGCCCGGCATTCCTTGCTATAACGCACCTGTTGTGCTTTGACTTGGATAGCTCAGAAGTTGAGCCATTATTTCTATGTTTACAGTACCTAACTTATATAAATAATGGATCTACTAAAGTATATTTTTCAGAAGCCCATGCCCACTGGCAAGCTTGCCAAGAGGCAAATTTTGTTGAGTGAATTTGACATTGTCTATGTCACCCAGAAGGAAGTTAAAGGAAAGGCTTTGGCAGATCATCTCGCAGAAAATCTTGTGGAAGGAGAGTACGAACCATTGAAGACGTATTTTCCCGATGAGAAAGTAGCTTTCATGGGAGAAGGTATTGCAGAATCCTATGATTGTTGGAGGATGTTTTTTGACGGGCCGCAAATTTCAAAGGAGTTGGTGTTGCAGCAGTCCTGGTATCGGAAACCGATCAATATTACACGGTACCCGCGAAGCTCAGGTTCCCGTGCACTAATCACATGGCCGAGTATGAAGCTTGCCTCTTGGGGCTTAAACTGGCCATTGATATGAACATTCAGGAGCTGCTAGTGATTGGGGATTCAGACCTACTCATACACCAGGTTCGAGAAGAATGGGCGACTAAGAATTCCAAGATACTCCCTTATCTACAACACATACAAGAGTCGAGAAAGAGGTTCAGAGAAAGGGAATTCCAGCATGTTCCAAGAGTACAGAATGAGTTCGCAGATGCGCTTGCCCCTTTATCATCCATGATTCAGCATCCAGACACAAATTTCATAGACCTTATCCAGGTCAGGATTCATGATCAATCGGCTTATTGTGCACATGTTGAGGAGGAAGCCGACGGAAAGCCCTGGTTCCATGACATCAAAGAGTACCTGACAACTGCGGAATATCCAAAGCTTGCTAATGCTACTCAGAAGCGCACGCTTTGAAGGTTGTCCAACAATTTATTTAACAATGGAGGAATCCTGTATAGGAGAACTCTCGATTTGGGACTATTAAGGTGTTTCGATTTGACAGAAGCAACCAAGTTACTGGAAGAAGTGCACTCGGGGACTTGTGGACCGCACCATGAACGGTTTTATTCAAGAAACGAAGATACTCAGGGCAGGATAATGACCATGGAAACAGACTGCATTCAGTATGTCCGAAAGTGTCACCGCTTTCATATACATAGACATGATAAAGGTACCTCCAAACGAGCTCACTGTAATGATCTCACCATGTCCGTTCGCCGCCTGGGGAATGGATGTTATTGGACCAATCGAACCTGCCGGCTCAAACGAACACAGGTTCATCTTAGTGGCAATTGATTACTTCACTAAATGGGTCGAAGCAGCATCATATAAAGTAGTAACCAAGAAAGTCTTGGCAGACTTTGTCCGAGATCAGGTTGTCTATCAATTCGGTGTTCCATAGTCGATCATCACTGATAACGGTTCCAATCTCAATAGCGACTTGATGAAAGCGATGTGTGACACTATCAAAATCAGACACAGAAACTCTACAGCTTATAGACCTCAGATGAATGGAGCCGTGGAAGCATCCAACAAGAACATCAAGAAAATACTAAGGAAAATGATCGAAAGGCATAAGCAGTGTAATGAGAAGTTGTCATTCGCTTTATTGTGTTATCACACCACAGTTCACACATCAACCGGGGATACTCCCTACATGCTAGTTTACGGTAAAGAAGCGGTAATTCCTGCCGAGGTAGAAATTCTATCCTTGAAAATCATACAGGAAGCTGAGCTAGAGGACGCATAATGGATCAAGGTTCTTTACGAGCAGGTAGCCCTTATAGATGGAAAGAGAATGAACGTTGTCTGTCATGGTCATTTATATCATAAGAGAATATCCAGAGCCTTCAACAAGAGAGTTCGACCAAGGAAGGTTACACCAGAGCAGCTGGTGTTGAAGAAGATATTTCCATATCAAGATGAGGCCAAAGGGAAGTTCTCTCCCAACTGGATGGGTCCGTACATGGTTCACCGGGTTCTAAATGGAGGATCCCTTATTCATGAAGAAATGTATGGAGAAATCTGGCCAAAACCGATCAACTCATATGCAGTGAAGAGATATTATATTTAATCATCATGCTTTTCCTTATGATATAAATTGAACTACGTCTGACCCGATTCCCGTTTAAGAGGTGATACATAGGAAGCCCTATGGGTTCGGTCACATCTCTAATAAATTTCCATTTTCCCCCGCATTTGGATTTGGGGCAGAATTATGAGGAGGACCCTCAAAATTCCGAAGTCAGCTTGTCAATTTTCATCAGTATCGACCCAGTAAACTAGGGTAGAATTTTTTGAAGGACCCTCAAAATTCTAAAGTAAATGCGCTTTCAGTCAGTCCGCACCGCCGTCAACAGTGCCAGCCTAGCAAACTGGGGCAGAAGTTTGAGGAGGACCCTCAAAATTCTGGTGCAAGAAAGGTTGTCGTATTTCGAGCCATGTTGCAAGTGTGGTTCATCATAAAATAAAATTATTTTTTCTTTACTTATACTTATGCATTTGTATCACGATTGCCAAAATTTGCATCAAATAATTTGGATTACTATCGTTCAACAGTGCTACCCCAAATGGTACAAGACGCCACGAGCCGAGGGATGCAAACTAACCTCCTCCTTTACAGAACTAACGATTTTTCTATGGATGCAGGAATCCAGTGTACAAATAGGCGAGCAGGAGCTTTACAAAGCCGAAGTCCCCCGAAACCACTACTTACCTTGCAAAGGCTCACTATCTACATTGAACGCTTCCTCAACAGTCACGATATCGCAATCATCTACCAGCTAAGAAAATCACCACCATCCTCTCCTTTAAATTTCCCCATTCTTCGAGGCTAAGCTCTACCTACACCTTTTTTAAGGCTATTTTCTACCTTTCGAGACTAAGCTTTGTCTCCATATGCATTTCGCATTTCATAAGGCTATTTTATGCCTTTCGAGACTAAGCTCGATCTCCATCTGCATTTTTGCATTGCATAAGGCTACTCTCTGCCTTCCGAGGTTAAGCTCTGCCTCCATCTTGCATAAGGCTATTTTCTGCCTTTCGAGACTAAGCTCTATCTCCATCTGCATTTTGCATTGCATAAGGCTATTTTCTGCATTTCGAGACTAAGCTCTGTCTCCATCTGCATTTTTGCATTGCATAAGGATACTCTCTACCTTCGGGAGTTAAGCTCTACCTCCATCCTGCATAAGGCTATTTTCTGCCTTCCGAGGCTAAGCTCTGCCTCCATCCTGCATAAGGCTATCTTCTGCCTTTCTAGACTAAGCTCTGTCTCCATCTGCATCTTGCATAAGGCTACTCTCTGACTTCCGAGGTTAAGCTCTACCTCGGAAGAAGAAGAGGTAAGTACTTCTAACTCTCACTCGTTTGAAGAAATACAAAATGCATATGATGAATTATATAGTGAATTTGTTAATGCTTCCAAAACTATCAAAGAATTGAAGAAACACTTTCTTTGCAGAAAACACTTTCTTTGCAAGAAAAAGATTTTCAGAAAACACTTTCTTTGCAAGAAAAAGATTTTGAAAACCCATCTTCTTTGAAAGAAATAGATTTTGAAAAATTGACTAGTGAAAATGAGAAGCTAAAAGAAGAAAAGAATTCTTTTGAAAATGACAATAGTGTTCTTAAAAATAAAATTGAAGTTTTAGAAAAAGAAAATAAATTTTTGGAAAATGACATTGTTGATTTTAAAAATAAGATCAAGGAATTGAATGAAGCCTCTTCAATTGATCAATGTTCCAATTGTTCTTCTTGTAGTGCCTTGAAAATGGAGAACATAGAACTTAGGAACGCACTAGAAAAACATAGTGTTGATAATCCTAAAATTGAAGAAATTAAAAAGGATAATAAAAATGAGGTTAAACCACCTAGAAATTATTCTAGGAACTTTACTAAAGAGTCTAAGATTAATTATTTTAGACCACCTAGAAACAACTCTAGGACTTTTGTTAATGAGTCTAGAATAAATAATTTTAGACCACCTAGACACAATTCTAGGAATTTTATCAATAAGTCTAGAATGAATAATTTTAGACCGCCTAGAAATGACTCTAGGAATTTCAACGCTTCTAGGAATAACGACGTTAGACCACCTAGAACGCATTTGGCTCAACCTAGACATATGCACAATCCTAATGTTATATGTCATTATTGTAACCGGGTAGGACACATTGCACCCGTATGTTTTGCTAAACATAGAGATTTATGTGTTGATTATGATTATTATTATCCTAACCCCCAAAGGACCCAAAAGAAGTTGGGTACCGAAAACCTATTTTTAGGTACGTTTGCAGGTGTGCTTGAAGACTACAATATCGTAGTAGATGCACCAAGGACGAAACCTTAATGCATCGAGGGGGAACGTCGGTTAGTTATCATATTTTCGATAAAAACGTAATAGTTGATATGTGCTAACAATTGATATTGTTTATTGATTCATGTCTCGATAAGTTTTTTTTTGAATAACAATTGGTATCAATTAGTTTTGTATTAAATGATTGAATCATGTTTTGATGAATATTTTTAGTTTAAATAACAGTTGGTACATTTGAGAAAAATGACCGTTATCATGGTTAGTATGCTCTTACTAACATTTGGTATTATTTGATGTTGATATGATTTTGTCTATAACAATTGGTATCGTCAATAGTTTAAATAACATTTGGTATATTCTTTTTGCTAATGCCAAAAGGGGGAAGAATATAGGCGATATGCATGCCTTAATTGAGAGGGAATATTCAATTAAGGGGGAATTATATTGAATTGTTTATATTGAATTGTTTGCATATATTGTATGTTGAGATATAGCATGAATTTAGGGGAAATTCAATATGCATATCTCCTGTTGTTTGTCATTATCAAAAAGGGGGAAATTGTAGAAAATCACTCTATCTATGATATGTGCGCTTTGGTTGTATGAGCATGATTTTCAGGTATAGGTTTTGATGAATGACAAACAATGAAGTCAAGTGTCAAACAACGATATTATATGACAAACAATCAAGAATGAATGGCGAGAAGCATATTGATGACGGAATTGCATAGACAAGCCAAAGACGAGCTCAAATGTTCAAGACCGAAGACCCAAGGCATAGGTCATTAGGTAGAACCAATGTAAGAGCAACATTTAAGTTATCTCGTCTTTTGGCTCAACATAGGTCATCATAAATATGCATAATATTATTTTATTAAATCATATTTATCATAAACATATTTTATTAAATCATTTTATTAAATCATATTTATCATAAACATATTTTATTAAACGGTTAAGGGTTAGATTTGCCCTTGTACTATTCAAAATAAGCTACATTTATCCTCCGTTTAAATTCTTTAACAAATATACCCCCACCGTTACACTTTCGGGTCACATTTACCCTTCCACCGTTAAAACTTGTTTCCTCAATATTTTTAAACACGTGGCAGCCTCACATTGGTCCAGATTAGCCCACCCAGTGAATTGTTTAAACCCGCCCGACCCAAATTTATGACCCGCCCCGCCCCCCTTACGTCGTCTTCTCCGATGAACATATCTCTTGGCATTATAACATCTTCTGGAGAATGGTAAACTTCTTCTAAATTGATGACCTCCAGCAACTACTGAGCATAAAAGAGATTGTAATCAATATTAATGATGAGGAATCCATCCCATATTTTTTTTTTGGAAAAGGTAACAGATTGGAATCCATCCCCTATTATCCAAAGAAGACAGAAAGGAACAGTTTTAGGCATGCCCACATTGATTTAAATAGGATCTAGAATACTTGCTACTTGGGAAGAGGTTTCATCTTTTGGTGCAGGAACCTGTTCTCTAAGATAAGATTATTCAAAAAAGAGACCAAGTTAATACCTTAACTAAAAATGTAAATAGTAAACCACAAAATCACATTTACTAAAGCACTTGCTATATATTCAAAGTTAACTTTGTTCAGGAAACAAGCACAGCTTCTAAAGAAAATCGCACCAACCTACTATAACACTATCTGTATAGAACTTCAATCTTAACCTACTCTGAAATTTTTCAGAATAAATAATTTTTAAATTTAAATATATTTAACGTTCACTGTGTCTTTCAAATCCAAAGCTTTAGTAACTGAGTTACACAAAACTTGAGCTAGAATAAGGAGCTTTTAATCTGGAACGGTGTGAAAATGTCAGTATTTTCTCCAGACAAATGACTTCATCGGAGAAGACGACGTAAGGGGGGCGGGGCGGGTTATAAATTTGGGTCGGGCGGGTTTAAACAATTCACTGGGTGGGCTAATCTGGACCAATGTGAGGCTGCCACGTGTTTAAAAATATTGAGGAAACAAGTTTTAACGGTGGAAGGGTAAATGTGGCCCGAAAGTGTAACGGTGGGGGTATATTTGTTAAAAAATTCAAATGGAGGATAAATGTAGCTTATTTTGAATAGTACAAGGGCAAATCTGACCCTTAACCGTTTATTAAATCATATTTATGATAAATATATTAAAAATACTTCAAATAAAATGTTGTTAAAGTTTTCATCTTAACCAAAATGGTTTTTGAAGTAAGTTGTAAATTCTGGAGGTAAATAATCGATTATACAATAAGGCATAATCGATTATATGGTAGCCGTGGCCTAAGTGTTTGAATACTGCCACCAAACAGTCGATTATCCAAATGTGTATAATCGATTATGAGATTACCATTGCCAGCGTTCGAGACAGTGTCTCAATATAATCGATTATATCAAATAAGATAATCGATTATCTGGCTGAAAATCAGCGATCTGATTTTCGGAACGTTACACACATAATCGATTATCCTGGATGAAATAATTGATTATGTGTGGGCAGAATCTGGTAGATTTTACTAACGTTACAAATAATCGATTATGTGAAATCAAATAATCCACTATATGAGCATAAAATCAGCATAATTAATTGTCAATTAAGCAACGGACATGCACCCTTTTTCACCTATAAAAAGAGGTCTTTTGAGCTGATTTTAAACACACAACACCTCCCAATATTGATATACATATTGATCATATTTGAGCATCATTTTAGAGCTTTTGTTGAGCCATTTGAGAGACAACTTTGTGTTGTTCATAGAGCTAAATTTGTATCTCTTTATCCACTCTTTTGAGAGAGTTCTTGTGTAAGAAGAGAAAGGTGTTTGAGAAGAACATATCTTCTCATTTGTCGGGTTCGCTAAGTACCCTAAGTCTTAGTGTGTGAAGTCTTGTGGTGCGGTATCCACGAGCAAGGTGAAGTCTTGTGGTGTGGTATCCTCGAGCAATCGAAGTCTTGTAGAGTGTACATCTACGAGCAACTGTAACGGTTTGTTAGGCACCCGTAAGCTTAACAAAGTTAGTGGAATCTCGAGAGAGTCTCTCGGGGACTGGACTAGCCACACGTTGTGGTGAACCAGGATAAAATATGGTGTGTCCTTTCTTTATTATTTCAATTATCGTATTTACTTTATTCCTACAATTTTAATTCCGCAATATTTATCAATATTCTCGTGCCTCACAATTCACCCGCATTATTTGCGCGGCAATTGCTTCACCCGCGCGTGCTTTTCCTTTCCTTCTTGCCTCAGCTGTGTAGTCATAGGGTATGGCTTTTGACTGAAATGGGGTTATGTCTGAAATGGTGACCGGAACGGGCACCTTTGGAGGCAACATAGTAACTTTAATCGGTGCGGGCGCCATTGGAGTCCGGAATTCCACCTCAATCGGTTTTGGCACCTTTGCAGGAAGTGCCTCAAACTCAAATAGTACAGATTTATTCACCATGTTTCTCTCAGATGGATGTACTTGTATAACAATAGGATTAAGAGTGACTGCCCGCTTCTTGGGCTCATCCCCTTTAGATATCAAACTGATCGACCCTTTAGGATCTCAGTCGTCTTCTACCTCAATCATGTAGATGCATCCATCATTATGGTCTGGCAGAGGATTTTTACGAATATTAGGAGCAGGCTCCTTTGCTACGATGACCTTGTTGTCGATTAAGGTCTGGATTTTGTCCTTCAACGAGTGGCACTCGCCAATGGTATGGCCTTTCATCCCTGAATTGTATGCGCATATTTTATTTGGGTTGATCCATTGGGAAGGGTTCTCTGGGGTTATGGCTGGGATGGGTGTAACATATCCAGCTGCTTTGAGCTTCTCATATAGATGGTCAATAGGCTCGACAATAGCAGTGTACTGTCTGGGTGGTTTGCGGTCAAAATTTGGTTTTGGTCGTGGGAAGTTTTGATAGGTAGGTGGTGATGGATAGTGAGGAGTTTGGGTGTGTAGGCTTGGTATACGGGTGCGGGTTGAGAATATCCTGGCGAGGTGGGTTGATATGTTGGTGGGGGAGATGATTGGTACACGGGTGGTGGATTTTGGTAAGTAGGCAAAGGTGCTTGGTTATTTAGAGAGGGTTGGTAGGTGAGTGGAGTGTTAGGGTAGGGTTGGTATTTCATGGGAGAGTGGTTTCTTTAGCAGCCATTACGGAGTTTACATCCTTTTACTTTGATGAACCACCAGATTGCAAGGCTTTGGTTGTGGCCTGCAGTGCCTCAAGGTTGGTAACCATACCATATTTTATTCCCTCTTCAATTCTTTCTCCCAATTTGATGATATCAGTGAACTTCTTCCCTTCTATCAGCAGCAATCTCCCGTAGTACTGTGGGTCCTGAGCACGAACAAAAATTTTTTTCATTTGTTCTTCCTCCAAAGCTGGCCTGATTTTGGCAGCTTCTGACCTCCAACGAGTAGCATACGCGCGAAAGGTTTCACTAGACTTCTTCTTCAAATTCTGAAAATAGAACACATCTGGCGCATTCTCAGTGTTGAACCTGAAACGGTCCATGAAATCGGACGCCATGTTTAGCCAATTCGTCCACTTCTTCGCATCTTGGCTGATGTACCAAGATAAAGCATCACCTTTCAAACTCCTCATGAATAGCTTCATGCAGATCTTTTCATCCTAACCAACTCCCACTAATTTGTAACAATACATCATGAGGTGATCCATGGGATCACCCGTACTATCAAACATCTCGTACTTAGGAGGTTTGTACCCCTCCGGGAGTTTGATATCGGGTTGAACACACAAATCTTCATAATTCAGACCTTCCACACCCTAGTTACCTTCCACGCCTTGAACTCTGCTAGTGAGTTTCTTATGTTCAGTAGCCAAGTTTTAAATGAGTGAGTCTGATTATGACATATTTGATATGGGCTGTGTATAGTATGGCAAAGTATCCACAAAGATAGGGGTATCCTGATGGTTTGGGGCATTTTGAGGCTCAGGGATGAGCGTTCGAGCGTTGTTGCGAACCTGGGTTGGAATCTTCTGTGGAGGTGTAGGGACCTAGTTGTTGACATCTGCAGCAGCAAGAGAGATGGACAAGATTTCCAAATTCCGGACCGGTCCAGTTCCTCTCGAAACCTTAGCAAAGTTTGCTCCAAGTGACCAGCAGTTTCTTTGGTGATCGGGTACCCTAAGAAGTTCCTTCAATTTCCTTCCTTGCTTCATTATCTCGCATCTTTCCTTTGTTCCTGTTTCTGGGAAGACTCAGAGGAGGAGGGGCACCCTTATATCTTGTTGAGTATGTTGATGGTGCCATAATGCATGAACTAACCTTTGGCGAGGTGAATAAAAAATAAGAAATAAAATAAAAATAAAAGGTAAAAACTTAGTGCGAATTGTGATAATGAAAACATTACTGTATTTAACGACATTGTTGCAGAAATATAAGTCGTTTCCTATTTGGGCGCCTCGTTGTTCCCGAGGTAGGCCTAGCGACAGATACGATTTGGAGAACTCATAATACCAAGTGCCTCATTTTATCGATAAAAAATAGAACGAGTCAAAACAAACTGAAATGAATAAAAATTGTCACTAATGGCTAAAGGCCTTATTAAATCAAGAAAGCAGTAAAATCCTAACTACTTGGTCCCAGAAGGACCCTCCCCAGATTCGGTATCTTTCCCTCCCTCGTACAATTTCATCAGCTCACAGTCCGAGCAACAAGTAAGCTCGAGCCAAGTGCCGACCTTTGTACCTTCAGCTTCCTGACAGTCGTTGATCTTTTTCAACAACTTGCCTTCCAGCTCCACTAAACCCTGCTCCAAGTACACTAAACGGTTGCCTGTACGGACAGCCATGTCCTTCCATTTATTGATTACCCTCTCTTGTGCCTCTAGCATTTCTCGATGTTCACTTTCGCACTCTCGCATCCGCTTGTGCAGCTGATTATACTTGACCTTTGCTGCAGCCTCCTCATCGATAACCCTGTGACCATGGACGAAACCCATTTTTTCTCAAGCCAATGTGATCATCTTCTAACCACCCCGGATAAAGCGGCGCATGACCCGCCTGATACATGTCTGGCTCCATAGATTCCTTTTCCAAAATGATTTTAGAGTGCCACATAGCTGAGCCCGACACCTCTGTGGGCTATCGTCGTCCTGGAAATCAGCCATGTAGTGACTCCTCTTTTCCACCCTTGGTATAATTTGCTTCCTTCTCGCTTGCCTCATGACTCGGATAGGGACATAAGGGTAAGTTTCTCTTAAGCTGTTGAGTACAAGGAATGGTGCATCCCTAGACCAAATGATAAACTCTCCAGTTAGAAACCACTCTCACATCCATTGTACCTGCTCTTCTCTCCGATTCTTTAATAGTTCCACCCATCCACTGGCGTCTTCCAGGTGAGAAAACATATCTGGCATGAAGTGCATCCACTTTGGATGATGGAAAGCAATATGGTCATCCCAATCTCGTCGTATGATATCCTGTCTATACTCTCCTTCTGAAGATGATTGATGAGCCAGAGTTGTATTAGCAAATTGTACCCTTCAAAGTGCGGTGCCCCTTGTTGACATTTTTCTATGTCCCGGTAGAGTTCGGCGAGGATCATGGGTGCTATGCTGAATGCCTGCCCGTCAATACCCTCCATTACGACTTTGGTTACCATGGCTACTCTTGTATGGATTCTAGCCTTCTTCATCGGAAAAACTATCATGCCCAGGAAACAGAACATGAATACAAAGGCCCTCCTATGTTTGTACCCCAAAGAGGTGAGGGCAAACTCGTCCATGTGATTGTGGTATGATTTGCTATGTCCGAACCTTTCATACACGAAGTCGAAGGATATGTATAAGTCCTTCAGACTGGTCAGATTAGGATTCTTCTTGAGTCCCATCATTTTCAAGAGCTCTCTACCTTTGCGGTTTTCTGGCATAAGCAACCCTAGTCTATCCCAAGGAATTCCATCTAGACCTCTGATTTCTTCCAACAGCGGCATCATTTCAATACCCCTAAAGCGGAAGACGGACCGTTCACTATCCCAAAACATAGTAGAAGCTTACACAATCTTGTTATCTGGTTTAACTTTCAGAAGTGAGGGTAGATTTCCTAAGTGCGTGCGAACGAGAACCCGATCACTACCATGCAAATCATCCCACCAGCTTAGCAACTTTGGATGAATGTTTGATACCATACCGAACCTGGGGACCGCGTGCCTCATTTTCCTACAAAATAGAGAGTTAGGCCCTAAACCCCACCGGACTCCAATATTTAAATTAATAATTAGCAAAAGGTATTTAATTCTCCAAATCAGTGCACATAATGTGATTGTCCGTTTGGGTTTCGAGGCAACCCGATGGACTTTGCTTTAGGCTATCCTAATGAGTCACTATGCGGACAACATAACTGACTCGTCTAAGGTTGACCATGATGCATGAACAATTAAAGAGAGTAAGGTTTCTACTTTTGAAGTGCTAGACAAGGTACCATTAAGCGGACAACTCAAGAGGGAAAGGCACGGAATCGTCAACTACCCTGTTGATCGACTGCTTTTACCGCAAATATGCCTTTACCAAATTTAGGGGTTTTATTATATGGAAGAACGCAACCATTCATTATAAGTGTTGCTATTGGATTTGTTTGGCATGAGCGGAAAATGATGTTGGAGGATGAAATTACAAGAATGAAATAGGTACATGTATTTTCTCATTCATACAATAATAATTACAATAAATGCTCGGAATTTAAGACGGATTTGAAATAAAGTAAGGCAATAAATCAATAAAACAGTAAAAGAAAAAGAAAGACATGAAGAAACAAGTTAGTAATTGTGAAAAGCAATAAATAAAGAAAGCAATAAAGTCACAAAACACGTAGTGGTAAAATCCTAAAAGAAACTCCCCAGCAGAGTCGCCATGCTGTCGACGCCCCCTTTTTCCCACCTTAAAAGAAAGTGAAATCGGGTTTACGACATTATGGGCGAAACAACTCTATTTCCCGTTTGGGAATTAGGTTATGGAATTGGAATAGTCGCCACCTAATGATTATAGTGCATTAGGACACTTAAAAGAGATTATTTTGAAAAGAAAACCAGAGTTCGGGTAAGTGCTTTAGATTATCTCAAGGGCAAGGTGTTAGGCACCCCTCCAGATCCACTAGTGTGGTTTCCGGCCGTGTCAATTGTGACTTTATAAAAGATGAAGCGAATAAACAAGTAAGGCTTAAACATAATCGTTCATATAACTTGAGAAGCTTTGAAGAAGACGCCAATAAAAGAGAGTTGATTTGAAAAGCATTACTATGAAAGAACATTTGAATAAAACAAGAAAAAGAGAGAAGGGTCCTAGGTTTAACTTCAATATGGATCATCCGATGCAATATCCCGCACACATTCCCAAAGAGGGGTCGCTTTATGTTATTATCGCATCGTCATTATCTCCATATTCTACTCTTCCCACCCCTTAGAAGTTATTTAAGCGTATGAATTGGTCACAAATGCTTATTGCGTGCTATTACCCATCCCGTCCTATAGATCCTTGAGGGCATTTAGGATCACTGTTCCAATAAGGTTGGAACTAAGCCAAACCCTTAAGTATAAAGGTTAAAATAGTAGGCGACATACAAAAACAAATAAGAATTGCATATAAAGGAATCACATAAGACATGTAAAGGCTCAATTAACCCTCTATAATAGAACACGTAATTAGCACGTCTCAAACACATGTAAGGTCTAAGAAAGGGGGAGACTTTTAAAAAAACTGAAGTATGAATTGAAACAAAAACGGTGGAGTTGCAGAAAAACGTAAGAGAGAAAAAAACGTTCAGAATTTAAAGGAGGCAATATAAGTTATTATCTTTAGAAAATTACAGAAGTCCTTTATGAACATTTGAAAGCTTAGTAAAACCGTCTTTGTCAGACAAATTAGAAGAATGAGCGTGAAAGCTGAACAGTAAACACACAGGCCTTCTGAGGGTTTTTTTAAATTAGTACGCAGACAGTTGAACCAGTGGCCTAATATGGACAAGAAATGCAGCAAAACCTGTTTGCGTAGATGATTTTAAAATGCGATAGAAGTTTGTAAAAATAGTCAGGACTTTCAGAAATAAACGAATTCAGACAGAGTCGAATTAACTTGAACAAGATTTAAAAGTGATTAGTCTGTTTTATCCTTTTATCTAGCCTAAGGTTTGCCCAGGCTTTATTAAAATGGTGAGCATGCAATGGTTTCTGAATTTTAACAAGGAGTTAGTTTTTACATTTGTAGTGACATTAGCGAGGTATTCGACAGTTGCAAAAGAAGACCCTAATCACATGATATCAAATGCATATAAAGTCCTACAGCATGGTACCTAAATGCAAAGCAGTAATTTGGTTATTAACTGATTGTACTTATAAAGATAACAAGCTGAGATATAAAAAAAACCTAAGAGCAGGATTTCTATATGTGAGATGCATGCCCTACACATGGTTTCTATTACCCAAATAGGTAAATAAACCCTATAACATGCTTTCTACCCATATCTTCAATAATCATACATAACCCTCCCCAATTTCACTATTATCCCCCATTATTCTTGACAAATTATTACAGCCAAGTAATTGAAAAATTTACAACAGTGATAAAATGAAAATAAGAAGTTATTCTATAGAGAGCCTTAAGCTAGGCCCAAATATCTCCAACCTCATTCCTTTCATGTTTCACAGCCATTACCAAGGCTTGGGTGCGGCAAAGTTCCCTAAGGGTTTGTTTTAACCCCTGGCCAATACAAGGCACCCAAAGATGTCCCAATTAGACAACTGCAAACATTTGAAGCACCAGCCTTGTGCATCAGAGTTCCGCAGGTGCTCAAGGCTCCCATGGCAATGCTTACACTAAGGGGGCAGACCCTATAGCTCTAAAAATGAGATTGTAGTTGAGAAAGTTGAATACAGTTGAGAGACAATTTAAAATAACAGTTGGGAAAAATTAAAAGTTGAGGAAGTTTGAAGAAACAATCGAAAGAGTTGAAAAGGCTCTTTTGAAATTATTTTAGACTGCTCAATTTTTTTAGGACAGCAGGGCATCACACAAACAGGGAGAGGGGAAGGGGGACACATAAGTAAAGTGAACTACAGACATACAGACAACATGTTGGAAGAAATAATCTGATGTTATTGTAAGCCAAAGGTTCAATTTCTTATTTCATCAAATTCTAATTCACTTAGCTCCAAATAGAGATTTTAGGTTAAACAAGTAGTCCAGCAGACATGGATGCATGGTAGCAGTGTTCAAAGAAAACAATCATTGAGACATGGATGGATAAGGGAGCAAATAAGAAATGTGCAAATAAGTAAAGGGAACAGGCAACATGTTGGGCAAAGTAATCAGACCTAGTTAAAACAAGGGTTTAGCTCTTAATGTACCAAACCCCAAAATATAGTCAACCTCATGGAGAGGTTTCAGGACCGTTAAGTAGCCAAGCAATAGTGCACATGGAAGAAGAACATGCATTGAGACAGGGAGAGGGGAATAGGGGAAAAGCATGCTAAGTTAAACTAGTAGACTAGTAAGTAACATGCTAGTGACAAAGATAGCAACAAAATCATAGATAAAAGCACACAAGAAATAATGTGAATTACAAAATTAATAGGAACATGTTGTTTTGGAAACTGTATCTCAAATAAGTGACATACCAGTTGCAGAAAATAGGATACAATAGCAATGTAATAGTGCACAAAAGGGAGAGCAAAGTGTGCAAAGGATGAGGGCAGCAATGTGAGAATAGCAGCAACAAGAAGATAGTAGTAGCAGTATGAGAATAGCAGCAGTAAGGTGGGAATAGTAGCAGCAACAGAGCCAATGTAGACAAACAAATAGAACCCAGTAATGCAAAGTAACCAATCAAGTTACTCAATCTTGGTTGTTAGCCGATTAAGTATTAAAAGAAGGGAATTAGAGAGCATAGTAATAGTGAAGAGAGTTCGAGAGTTTAGGTTGTGAGAGCAATGTGTGTTATGATTTCAAAGAGAGAAGTGAGGAGTATTTATAGTATCAAAGGAGTAAACAAATAAGGTGTTAATCACTATTTAAGGAACTGATATCAATTATAATCAAATAAGTATGGGGACTCCCCATTAATCAAGGAATCATAGTCAAACGGTAACAAGCAGTCATTCAAAAGGAAAAGAACCACTAGGTATGGCTTCCCCACATAGCATAAAGTATATAATGCAGACTAGGTACATGGGGCTTTAACCTGGGAAATCTTTCAAGCAAATAAGTAGACATACTTGTACACATATATAAGGAAAAGTACCAATCTAATTCTGGAAAATAATTTTCAAAATTGAAAACTTGGGAAATCAGTTATTTAATTGGGGAATGTATCTCGCTGATCGCGTACCTAATGACCTACGCCTTGGGTCTTCGGTCTTGAACATTTGAGCTCGTCTTTGGCTTGTCTATGCAATTCCGTCATCAATATGCTTCTCGCCATTCATTCTTGATTGTTTGTCATATAATATCGTTGTTTGACACTTGACTTCATTGTTTGTCATTCATCAAAACCTATACCTGAAAATCATGCTCATACAACCAAAGCGCACATATCATAGATAGAGTGATTTTCTACAATTTCCCCCTTTTTGATAATGACAAACAACAGGAGATATGCATATTGAATTCCCCCTAAATTCATGCTATATCTCAACATACAATTTATGCAAACAATTCAATATAAACAATTTAATATAATTCCCCCTTAATTGAATATTCCCTCTCAATTAAGGCATGCATATCGCCTATATTCTTCCCCCTTTTGGCATTAGCAAAAAGAATATACCAAATGTTATTTAAACTATTGACGATACCAATTGTTATAAACAAAATCATATCAACATCAAATAATACCAAATGTTAGTAAAAGCATACTAACCATGATAACGGTCATTATTCTCAATTGTACCAACTGTTATTTAAACTAAAAATATTCATCAAAACATGAATCAATCATTTAATACAAAACTAATTGCTACCAATTGTTATTCAAAAAAAAACTTATCGAGACATGAATCAATAAACAATATCAATTGTTAGCACATATCAACTATTACGTTTCTATCGAAAATACGATAACTAACCGACGTTCCCCCTCGATGCATTAAGGTTTCGTCCTTGGTGCATCTACTACGATATTGTAGTCTTCAAGCACACCTGCAAACGTACCTAAAAATAGGTTTTCGGTACCCAACTTCTTTTGGGTCCTTGGGGGTTAGGAGAATAATAATCATAATCAACACATAAATCTCTATGTTTAGCAAAACATACGGGTGCAATGTGTCCTACCCGGTTACAATAATGACATATAACATTAGGATTGTGCATATGTCTAGGTTGAGCCAAATGCGTTCTAGGTGGTCTAACGTCGTTATTCCTAGAAGCGTTGAAATTCCTAGAGTCATTTCTAGGCGGTCTAAAATTATTCATTCTAGACTTATTGATAAAATTCCTAGAATTGTGTCTAGGTGGTCTAAAATTATTTATTCTAGACTCATTAACAAAAGTCCTAGAGTTGTTTCTAGGTGGTCTAAAATAATTAATCTTAGACTCTTTAGTAAAGTTCCTAGAATTATTTCTAGGTGGTTTAACCTCATTTTTATTATCCTTTTTAATTTCTTCAATTTTAGGATTATCAACACTACGTTTTTCTAGTGCGTTCCTAAGTTCTATGTTCTCCATTTTCAAGGCACTACAAGAAGAACAATTGGAACATTGATCAATTGAAGAGGCTTCATTCAATTCCTTGATCTTATTTTTAAAATCAACAATGTCATTTTCCAAAAATTTATTTTCTTTTTCTAAAAATTCAATTTTATTTTTAAGAACACTATTGTCATTTTCAAAAGAATTCTTTTCTTCTTTTAGCTTCTCATTTTCACTAGTCAATTTTTCAAAATCTATTTCTTTCAAAGAAGATGGTTTTTCAAAATCTTTTTCTTGCAAAGAAAGTGTTTTCTGAAAATCTGTTTCTTGCAAAGAAAGTGTTTTCTTCAATTCTTTGATAGTTTTGGAAGCATTAACAAATTCACTATATAATTCATCATATGCATTTTGTATTTCTTCAAACGAGTGAGAGTTAGAAGTACTTACCTCTTCTTCTTCGTTGGCCATGAGACATATATGTAACCTTAGTTAGCCCATCATTAACTAAGGTTACCCTTTTGGGTATCTACACATTAGTCCTACACTTTATATGACAATACATTGGCCCCCTTAACATAATGTCCATAAGACTACAAAATTAGGCCAAACCAAAAGATAGCACATAACATATAATTTATCCATATATTGTTCATATGTATGTAGATATAAGTCCACATATCTTACAATCTCCCACTTGGACGAGATACACATACATATGTACAAACCTTAGCATTATATGTTACAAATAACCTTAGGAGCTCAAAATTGCTATCACAATAAAATTGTCATGAACAATCCGGTCCATCAATCATACCAACATAGGAACTAAGTGCTCTTCATTACTCATTCGTAACTAGAACCAACATAGATCACGTATATCAATATAACCAACGATATGGATCAAGTGTAGGTATGTAGCATGGAATTAACATAAAGTGTGGTCAATAGAATGTCTATTTCCAACTGGTTCTCTTTATTGAGATCAATCATAAACTGTAAGAGTACAAAAAAACTTTAAAACTTGTCTCCCTTAGCAACATGGGTGTTGCCTGGTTTACAATCTTGCATGCCAAATCTTTTAAGAACCTTATCGATATAGCCCTTTTGTGACAGACCGAGAACACCTTTGGAGCGATCTCGTTGCATCTGAATTCCTAATACAAAAGAAGCTTCACCAAGATCTTTCATTTCAAATTTCTTTGAAATAAATTTCTTAGTTTCATGCAATAATGCTATATCATTACAGGCAAGCAGTATGTCATCGACATATAAAACCAGAAAAATATACTTACTCCCACTGAACTGATGGTATATACAGTCATTAGCAATATCCGGTTCAAAACCAAAAGATGTAATGACTGCATGAAACTTATAATACCATTGATGAGAAGCTTGCTTGAGCCCATTGATGGATTTCTTTAATTTGCAAACCTTTTTCTCTGATTCATCCGAAACAAAGTTTTCAGGTTGCACCATATAAATTGTTTCCTCAATGTCACCATTGAGAAACGCTGTCTTAACATCCATCTGATGAAGCTCAAGATCAAAATGTGCTACTAATGCCATTATAGTCCTGAAAGATTCTTTCGATGAAACTGGAGAGAAAGTCTCTTTATAATCAATGCCTTCCTTCTGAGTGTAGCCTTTTGCGACAAGACGAGCTTTGTACTTAATAACATTGCCCTCTGAATCCCTTTTGATTTTAAAAATCCATTTACAACCAATAGGTTTAATACCTTCGGGCAACGTAACAAGCTCCCAGACGTCATTATCGCTCATAGACTTCATCTCATCATTCATGGCATCAATCCACTTTTGAGAGTTAGAACCCTTAATGACTTGACGGAAGTTGATATGATCATCTTCCTCAAGTCCAATATCACTTTCTTGTTCTTGGAGAAATACAACATAATCATCCGGAATTGCATTTCTCCTCTCTCTAGTGGATCTCCTTAATGGCACTTCAGTTTCTTGAGGTCCTTAATGGCACTTCAGTTTCTTGAGGTTGTTGAGTTTGATTTTCATTAGTAATTACAGGATCCTGATTGGGGAGATTTTCGAGATTGTCTTGAATTGGAGTTGTATGAGCCGTGTCAGGAATGAGAACTCCCTGACCAAGATCAACTACTTGAGGGAAAGACACATGTTCTTCCTCAAAGACAAAATCTCTAACAACTTTATCTCCCCACCCCCCAAACTCAATATCCTCAAAGAACCTAGCATTACCCGTCTCAAAAATAGTTCTAGAAGTGGGATCATAAAACTTAAAACCCCTGGACCTTTCAGAGTATCCAACAAAATAGCTACTAACCGTTTTAGCATCCAGTTTCCTTTCATTCGGCCTATAAGGCCTTGCCCTCAGCTGGACAACCCCAAATGTGTAAGTGCTTAATACTGGGTTTACGCCCAGTCCAAAGTTCATATGGGGTTTTGATTGTAGCTTTAGTTGGAACTCTATTAAGAATATAAGCTGCGGTTTTTAATGCTTCACCCTAGAGTGAGTCTGGCAAAGTAGTACGACAAAGCATACTTCTTACCATATCCTTAAGGGTCCGATTTCGTCTCTCAGCTACACCATTCATTGTAGGACTGCCTGGCATAGTATACTGAGGGACGATCCCACACTCATCTAGGAATTTAGCAAATGGCCCTGGACGTTGTTCACCTGAACCATCATATCGATCATAGTATTCACCACCACGGTCAGATCTAACGGATTTAATTCTTTTGCTTAGTTGATTTTCAACTTCAGCCTTAGATGATTTGAACACTTTTATGGATTGGGACTTTTCATGAATAATATATAGGTAACCATAACGAGAGTAATCGTCTATGAATGTGATAAAGTATTGTTGACCATTCCTACAAGGAGTAGGAAATGGCCCACAAATATCCGTATGTATCAATTCTAAGACGTCCGAAGCTCTCTTAGCACCGAATCTCGTCTTGTTTGTTTGTTTTCCCTTGATACACTCAACACAAATATCCGAATTTGAGGAATCAAGAGAATCAAGAATTCCATCTGACACGAGTTTCTGAATTCTTTGAATGGATATATGACCCAAACGTTTATGCCAGAGTGATATAGAATTCTCATTAGTTAATTTCTTTTGGTACCACTTAAACTTGTATGCAAGGTTTCATTATTTGAGGCTATTGTATCAACCAAATATAGGCTATCAAATGTTGATAAAAGACCAGTACCAATAAGATTTGAATTCTGAAAGAGACTAACTTTATTATCTCCAAAAGAACATGTATAACCGGATATGTCCAATTTGGGAACAGAAATTAAATTCCGTCTAAAAGACGGTACAGCAAAAGTCTCATCCAAATCTAAATGAAAACCAGTCTTAAACAACAGCCTAAATTTGCCAATAGCCTTAACTGGCACCTTCTTGCCGTCACCCACATAGATGTATCTTTCACCATCATTTGGTTTTCGGCAGTTCAGGCAACCCTGCATAGATATACTTATGTTAGTAGTAGCAACAGAATCTACCCACCAAGTATCCTTAGGTACCGAAATTAAATTAACTTCAGAACAAACAAGAGAAAGAAATGTACCTTTTTTCGCACGCCAGGCATGGTACTTGGTACAATCTTTCTTCACATGATTAGTCCCCTTACAGAAAAAGCAACCTAATTCAGTAATTTCAACCTTAGGTTCCTTATGTTGCTTAATCTTGGGCCTTGCAACATTGCGGCTTCCGTACCTTTCCTCTTCTTAGTTTCCTTAGAAGAGGATGCCAAATGAGCACTTTTAGTCTTATCCTGCTTTATCCTTTCCTCTTCTTGCACACAATGTGAAATGAGCTCATTAAGAGTCCATTTCTCCTTCAGGCAGTTGTAACTGACCTTAAACTGATTAAAGCGTGCAGGAAGAGATATCAAAACAAAGTACACAAGCAGTTCCTCAGGTAATTCTAGCTTGAGTGACTTAAGTTTCGAAGCAAGATGAGACATTTCCAAAATGTACTCCCTAATGTTTCCCTTGCCCTTATACCTCATGGAAACAAGTTTACTCAATAATGTACTTGTTTCCGCCTTTTCGTTTTGCATAAACGCTTTTCAAGGTTTTCAAGGAAAACTTTGGCATTAGCTTCATCATTCATAGTGCCCCTGAATGATTCTGGAATTGCACGCTTCATGATCATTAGACTCATGCGATTCGAGCGTTCCCACTTCTCCATCTCCCTCCTTTCATCAGGAGAGGATGTATCCTCAAGAGAAGCAGGTTGCTCAATCCGAAGAGCAAGGTAAGGATCCATGCAACCGAGAACGATCATTATGTTCTCTTTCCATTCCTTAAAGTTTGTGCCGTTAAGCACAGGGATGCTATTGATGTTGGCAGATATCGAAGCAGCAGAAGAATTAACTGAAAATAGAACAAAAGGATGACTTAACACATGCTTACAATTACTTGAACTTTAACTGAAATGCTTTATAGATTCAAAATAGGCATATCCCATTACATGATACCTAGCACAACATTGATTTTAGTCTTTGGACAGAAAAACAACTTGTAAGTGGTACTCTTGGTGTAGTGATCAAATATAGACAATAAACTCCTGTCAAATATCAAGCCTTCCTTTGGGCCGACTTAATATTCACATGGAAAACCAAATAATTGTCTCATATTTATCACCACAAGCATGTTCGAATTCGTGCCAAATAACAACCTTCCTTTGGGCCGGTGTTAAACGCATGGAAGACTAACATCCACAGTCATCTTATATTTCAAGATTAATCAATCTACACAATAGAGGTTACTTTGGCAACTTAATGCTTCAATTGACTAATTTAAAATATTAGATGCTAAAAAACTTTAGTTCCTTAAGCCATATTATGAATCTTAACTTAATATGTTACATGTTTTTGGCATGTAACATCTGAGTATTAATTGTTATAAGCTTGAGAGGACAATTCCAAAAATGAAAATTGATGGACTAAAACAATTAATATTCAAACTTAATTATTAATGTATAATACATTAATAAAAAAAACTTAATATTAATTGACATATTATTAATATTCAATTAAAATCTGAAACTTAAAAGACTTAAAATGTTTTATTAATTAAAAAAAACGTTTCTTACATTATGTCCTTATTAAACAATCAAAACAAAACGTTTTTTTTGTTTTGGCAGAACCTTTTGTGGCGACGGTTGTTTCTGTCTTTATTGGCAGAACCTTTTGTGGCGACTGTTGCCGTCACTGAAGGTTAAAAAAGTTTCTGTCTTTATTGGCAGAACCTTTTGTGGCGACTGTTGCTGCCACTAAAACCATAGGTGTCGCCGCGAAATGTATTAGTGGCGACTTTTGTCGTCACTGAAGGTTAAAAAACATTTCAACAACTTAATATGGTCTTCAACAAGAAACTTAAACAAGAAAATATGTTTCTCATCAACCAAAATCATGCAAAATTCAATGTCTCAATTCAAGTAATGATAACATGATATTAAAACATCAAAGTTCATCAAAAACATAACATTCATAAAATCATGCTATTTCATGGCACTAGAATTTCATAAACAAAATTCTAACTTAACTTGAACATGAATCTTATGAACATCCAAATTATCCAAATATGAAGGTGGCTTTGATACCAATTGTTAGAATAATGATTCCGACTAAAATACAATAACCTTCATATTGAACAATTTGGAACAACAACTACATGAGCGGAAGCTTACTTGAATCCATATGTGAAAATCCTTGAACCTCCTTTGATGATTGTTTGAAGTGTGCCTTAGCAAGTTCCTTAGTCCTTCCTTCAAGATTGTCTTCTTGATCCTTCTTGAAGTATGGATTTCACAACAAAAATAATATCACAATAACCAAAGTTGGTGTATGGCTTTCCACAAGAATATCACACAAGACCAAATATGGGAATGGTTTTCCACAAGAATTTGCAAGACAACAATGGAGTTTCTCTTGATTCAATGGGAGGAAGAAGAGATTATGTCTTGCGATGATGTGGGTACCATAACCCCCACTTTATAACAAAAGAGTTACATAACCCAAGAGTCACAAGAGTTACATAACTCAAGAGTCACAAGCATGTAACCATGGTTACATATATGTAACCTTAGTTAGCCCATCATTAACTAAGGTTACCCTTTTGGGTATCTACACATTAGTCCTACACTTTATATGACAATACATTGGCCCCCTTAACATAATGTCCATAAGACCACAAAATTAGGCCAAACCAAAAGATAGCACATAACATATAATTTATTCATATATTATTCATATGTATGTAAATATAAGTCCACATATCTTACAAATGAAACTTTTCAGAGTAACAAGGGAGATAGTTTGGGCAGGGCCAGTTCCTTTACATGTAAAACTATATAGATACAATAATCTTTACACTTAAGCATCTAAAGAGTGTATTATTCGCCATAATGAAACATCATCATGAATATTTTGCTCCAAAATGTATGTAATAATCGAGCAATTAGCATATGATATTGTGCGATATTGCCTATCTAAACTGATACCGACTTATGTGAATCAAATTTGTTCTTTGCAATTTAGTAACAACTCATAATTAACAAAATAAATAAATAAATGCTTCAACTATTGGTCTAGGGTTGTGCATTCGATTTATCGATTCGATTTTGACCTGTTATCGATAATTACTTACCGATTATCGATTTGTACTTATGCTTTTCGTTATCGTTTCTATAAGATTTCAATTTTTTCAATTTCGATTTATCGATTTTTGGGGCTTATCGATTTGATTATCGATTACACCAATAGGAAAATTTGTGGGATTCCAAGGAAAGTATATCGCTATAAGCACGCCTAACTAATATGGACCAAAAGAAGCTAAAATAAGACGAACACCGTTTATAACATGAAAATTATGTCAACAAGCACATGCAACGAAACTAAAGTAAGGGATCAAATGTAAGCCAACAACACTCCAACGATATTAAAAAAATAAAAATACATCATCACGGTTCTATTTTTCGTAAATTTGAACTTCATTCTCTTAAGCTTTAAATATGATCATTACTTAAATGTGGTAGATGAAAGGCTATTATAGAAAAAGGGTTAAAAAAAATTTGTTTTTTATTTTGTATTTTTTATCGATGTTTTGATAAGTCGATAGCCGGAGAGGACAAAATCGATAACTCGATGGTGAAATTTTCTTGATCGAAATCGAAATCGATAAATCGATAACTCGATAACAAATAATCGATTCGATTTATTGGTAAACCAATTAGAATGCACACCCCTATATTGGGCCTGTGCTGGCACGGGCTACTACTACCAGTGGTATTTCTTCTCCCATCTACGCCGGACAGTTTTAATTATTAAAGAGACGTGTTGTCTATGGGTTTAAAGTTTTGTCAAAACTAAACGGAGTTTATCATGAGTGATTTATTTGATTCTTTTTCAATCTAAAAAATTTTCTTATAAAAATTTCTTAAAATTAAATTTGTGTAGAAATAAATAACTAATCTTAAAAATAATATTTTAACTAAAGGTTATTTCTTAAATAATCTTTATAATTGAAAAGTCAAGCTTTATAAAAAAAAATCTTCAACATGAGCGCATTACAAACTATAAATCCTCTCATCTCTTTTCTTTGGTTTTATGCTTACTTTTATCAGTAAAATTTCTAATGTTATCTGTTTGTTATTTTAATTTTGATTTACAAAATTATAGTTCTATTAAAAGTTATTTATTTATTTGTTTAGATAAATGTTGCTTAGTTTGATCTAAAAAATTTGGTACACCATTCATCGATAAAAAAAATTATTGACTTGTTTAAAGTTTGAATACTCTTGACGGAATTTCTGACTATGCTGTTGCTTGGCTTCTTCGTGGATTTATATTGACATACCTTGGCTTCTTCGTAGGTTTATTTCTTTATATTCTCATACCCAGTGGCGGATTTATGGGGCGGAAGGGGCTCACCCGAAACCCCTTCGCCGAAAAATTACACTGTATATATAAGGCAAAATCTATTTTTTTACCTCTATATATTAAATTTTGAACCCCCTAACACAACCTAAAGGTGTAGTTTAGTGGTCAAGGGGGTTCAAAACCTTCATATTTGTAGGTTCAATTCCTACTAGCACGTACATGGCTTAAATCAATTGCGATGCGATATATAAGTGTCATTTGGAAATTCATATTTATAAGTTTACAATTTTCTGCTGCTGCCTAACCTACTCCGCTAAGTATCTAGCCTACATCACAATTCAAGCTAGAGGTTCAACTTGAAAGTTAGAGCACAACCAAGAAAACATGGGGGTTGTTTCCTTCTTGTAATAATAGTCAAAAACTCAAAATATTCATAACTTTAATGTAAATAAAGGTGCAGCTGCGGGTCATACCACTCAAGCCTCAGAGATATGCTTAATATATAATATTTTACTCCAGAAAAAGATAAAAAAGTTACTAGGAATGGTTCATACGAAGAGCAACATTATTAGCAAAAGTAAAACAGTCATGACTTCTGCTTTTAAACAACAGAATAAATAATGTTGTCACTCAAATCCTGAAGTTAACTAACTAAATCCTCAAGCTAACAATAATTAAAAAAACAAAAAACAAATATACAATCAAACTACAGAGCTAACACTCCCCACAAGACATCGTACAACACTATTCCGCTCCTCAATCAAACTTCGATCACGAACTCCACTTATCTCAAATTTGTCCCATGTTTTCTTTTCAATATCATAGATCAACAAGTTTAAATACCTAGAACATGGAATCAATACAATGTTTCCCTTAGGGTTGGAAGTAAATAAAAATTTACCACATGTATTTACTAAATGCTTGAGTTCTAATGATAGATCAATTGTATGCTTCACCCATGTTGTCTGAGTATATTCATTGGAAGTTAGAATATACATAAAAATCTTGCCATTATCGTCTCGAAAAGTCATATGATCTAAAAGTGCAGCTTGTCCCTTTATATCTACTAGTGTTGGTGAACAATGTTGAATGCTCGTCGATACTCCACGAGGGAATGTGATCTGTCTAAAACTTTCATCTCCGACATTGAATGCAGCTATATTACATCTATAAAAACAAACTAGATAAATAGCCCCGTCGACATAAACACAAGTATCCATTGTAGGAAAAGAGTCATCCCAACCATGAATTTCTCTCCATGATTTGTCTATCCCGAGTGAGAAAATCCAATGTCTTACTTTATAATGTCCCTTTTTATCTTCAACTAAGTATACCTTCAACACTTTATGTTTCTTTCTAGATGGATCATAACCCAAGAAGTAACTGTAAGATATATGGATTTATATCTAGATATATAGACTTATATCTACACACATATGAACAATATATGGATAATTATATGTTATGTGCTATCTTTTGGTTTGGCCTAATTATGTGGTCTTATGGACATTATGTTAAGGGGGCCAATGTATTGTCATACTAAAGTGTAGGACTAATGTGTAGATACCCAAAAGGGTAACCTTAGTTTATGATGGGCTAACTAAGGTTACATAAGTAACTATGGTTACTTGCTTGTGACTCTTGAGTTATGTAACTCTTGCAAGACATAACTCAAGACATAACTCTTGTCTTGTAACTCTTGTCTCTTGGGTTATGTAACTCCTAGAGTTATAAAGTGGGGTTATGGTTCCCATTCTAGTGCAAGACAAGTTCTTCTTCTTCCCATTGAATCAAGAACCATATTGTCCATTGTCTTGCAAATAGGGTGGAAAACCATAAGCTAAATTTTGATAATTGTCATAACACTATTATTGTGAACCTTTTCATATATTGTTGAGTATTGTGGATACATTCTTGTGGGGACAAATATACTTCAAGAAACTTGAAGGAAGGCTAAAGGAGTTCACAACAAAGGACAATCATCAAAAGGAGGCTCAACATTTCCACATATGGATTCAGGTTAGCTTCCGCTCATGTAGTTTATATATCTGAATTATTCAATATGAAGGTTGTTGTCCTTAGTAGGAATCATAATCCTAACAATTGGTATCAGAGCCACCCTTCAATTTTGGATAATTTGGATGTTCATAAGGTTCATGTTATATTAGGATTCATGTTAAAGTATAATTAGAATTTTGTTTATGAAATTCTACCATGAAATAGCATGATAGCATGATAGCATGATCTTATGAATGTTATGATTTGATTCAGTTTGATGTTTTTATATCATGTTAAAACGTTGTATATAGCATGATTTAGTTGGTAAATAACATGTTTTCATGTTTAAAGATTCATGTTAAAAATCATGTTATAATTCAGAAAAAGTATACACTGTACAATCGATTGTATACACTCTAGTGAGATGAAATGTTTTTAAATTATACCTGACAATCGATTGTCTGGATTTGACAATCGATTGTCTGGTCCAGTAACTTAGAAAAATTTTTCCTTGTCACATCCAGTGACTTGAAATTTTTTCAGAAAAAACAAAACAATCGACTGTCTGTTTTGACAATCGATTGTCTGGTCCAGTAACTTAGAAAAATTTTTCCTTCACATCCAGTGACTTAAAATTTTCAGAAAAAACCAAACAATCGATTGTCTGTGTTGACAATCGATTGTCTGGTCCAGTAAAGTTTAAGAAAAACGTTTCAACTCTCTTAAGTTTCAGTGAATGTTAATTGTTTTATAGTCCATCAATTCTTATATATTATAGAATTGTCCAATTCAGTAAACAACGATTAATATTCAAGTGTTACACATCCAATCATGTAACACATTAAGTTAAGATTCATAAAATGGCTTAAGGAACTAAAGTTGATTGCATCTAATATTTTAGTTTTTCAATTGAAGCATTATGTTGCCAAAGTAACCTCTATTGTGTAGATTGATTAATTATAAAATATGAGATGACTGTGGATGTTAGTCTTCCATGCGTTTAACATCGGCCCAAAGGAAGGTGTTATTTGGCAGGAATTCAAACATTCTTGTGGTGGTAAATATGAGATGATTATTTGGTTTTCCATGTGAATATTAAATCGGCCCAAAGGAAGGTTTAATATTTGACAGGAGTTTATTGTCTATGTTTGATCACTATACCAAGAGTACCACTTACAAGTTGATTTTCTGTCCAAAGACTAAAATCAATGTTGTGCTAGGTATCTTGTAATGGGAAATGCCTAACTTTGAATCTATAAAGTTAAAGTTCAAGTTTTGTAAGCATGTATTTAGTAATCCTTTGTTCAATTTTCAGTAAACTCTTCTGCTTCTACGATCTCTGCCAATATCAATAGCATCCCTGTGCTTAACGGCACTAACTTTAAGGAATGGAAAGAGAATGTAATGATCGTTCTCGGTTGCATGGATCTTGACTTAGCCCTTCGGACTGAGCAACCTACTCCTCTTGAGGATACATCCTCTCCTAATGAAAAGAGAGCGATGGAGAAGTGGGAACGCTCGAATCGCTTGAGTCTAATGATCATGAAGCGTGCAATTCCAGAATCATTCAGGGGCACTATGAATGATGAACCTAATGCCAAAGTTTTCCTTGAAAACCTCGAACAGCGTTTTATTCAAAACGAAAAGGCGGAAACAAGTGCACTATTGAGTAAACTTGTTTCCATGAGGTATAAGGGCAAGAGAAACATTCGGGAGTACATTTTGGAAATGTCTCATCTTGCTTCGAAACTTAAGTCACTCAAGCTGGATTTAACTGAGGAACTGCTTGTGTACTTTGTTTTGATATCTCTTCCTGCACACTTTAATCAGTTTAAGGTCAGTTACAACTGCCTGAAGGAGAAATGGTCTCTTAACGAGCTCATTTCACACTGTGTGCAAGAAGAGGAAAGGATAAAGCTAGATAAGACAGAAAGTGCTCATTTGGCATCCTCTTCTAAGGAAACTAAGAAGAGGAAGGGTAAGGAAGTTGCGGTTGCAAGGCCCAAGATTAAGCAACATAAGGAACCTAAGGTTGAAATTACTGGATTAGGTTGCTTTCTCTGTAATGGGACTGATCATGTAAAGAGAGATTGTACCAAGTACCATGCCTGGCATGCGAAAAAAGGTACATTTCTGTCTCTTGTTTGTTCTGAAGTTAATATAATTTCGGTACCTAAGGATAATTGGTGGGTAGGTTATGCTGCTCACATAAAGATATCTATGCAGGGTTGCCTGAACTGCCGAAAACCAAAAGATGGTGAAAGATACATCTATGAGGGTGACGGCAAGAAGGTGCCAGTTGAAGCTATTGGCAAATTTAGGCTGTTGTTTAAGACCGGTTTTCATTTAGATTTGAATGAGACTTTTGATGTACCGTCTTTTAGACGGAATTTAATTTCAGTTCCCCAATTGCACATATCCGGTTATAAATGTACATTTGGGGACAATAAAGTTAGTCTCTTTCGGAATTCAAATCTTATTGGTACTGGTGTTTTATCAACATTTGATAGCTTATATTTGGTTGATACAATAACTTCAAATAAAGAAACTTTGCATACAAGTTTAATGGTACCAAAAGTTAACTAATGAGAATTCTATTTCACTCTGGCATAAACGTTTAGATCTCATATCCATTCAAAGAATTCAGAAACTCGTGTCAGATGGAATTCTTGATTCTCTTGATTCCTCAAATTCGGAAATTTTGTATTGAGTGTATCAAGGGAAAACAAACAAACAAGAACTAGATTAGGTGCTAAGAGAGATTCAGACGTCTTAGAATTGATACATACGGATATTTGTGGGCCATTTCCTACTCCTTGTCGGAATGGTCAACAATACTTTATCACATTCATAGACGATTACTCTCGTTATGGGTATCTATATCTTATTCATGAAAAGTCCCAATCCATATTAAAAACCGTAGCTTATATTCTTAATAGAGTTCCAACTGCAGCTACAATAAAAACCCCATACAAATTTTGGACTGGGCATAAACCCGGTATTCGGCATTTTCACATTTGGGGTTGTCCAGTTGAGGCAAGGCCTTATAGGCCGAATGAAAAGAAACTGGACGCTAAGACGGTTAGTAGCTATTTTGTTGGATACTCTGAAAAATTCAGGGGTTTTAAGTTTTATGATCCCACATCACGAACTATTTTTGAGACGGGAAATGCTAGGTTTCTTTGAGGATATTGAGTTTGGGGGGTGGGGAGATAAATAAAGTTGTTAGAGATTTTGTCTTTGAGGAAGAACATGTTTCTTTCCCTCAAGTTGTTGATGCAACTCCGGTTCAAGACAATCTCGAAAATCTCCCCCATCAGGAACCTGATATAACTAATGAAAATCAAACTCAACAACCTCAAATAACTGAAATGCCATTAAGGAGATCCACTAGAGAGAGGAGAAATGCAATTTCGGATGATTATTATGTATTTCTCCAAGAACAAGAAAGTGATATTGGACTTGAGGAAGATGATCCAATCAACTTCCGTCAAGTCATTAAGTGTTCTAACTCTCAAAAGTGGATTGATGCCATGAATGATGAGATGAAGTCTATGAGCGATAATGACGTTTGGGAGCTTGTTACGTTGCCCGAAGGTACGAAACCTATTGGTTGTAAATGGATTTTTAAAACCAAAAGGGATTCAGGGGGCAATGTTATTAAGTACAAAGCTCGTCTTGTCGCAAAAGGCTACACTCAGAAAGAAGGCATTGATTATAAAGAGACTTTCTCTCCAGTTTCATCGAAAGACTCTTTCAGGACTATAATGGCATTAGTAGCACATTTTGATCTTGAGCTTCATCAAATGGATGTTAAGACTGTTTTTCTCAATGGTGACATTGAGGAAACAATTTATATGGTGCAACCTGAAAACTTTGTTTCGGATGAATCAGAGAAGAAGGTTTGCAAATTAAAGAAATCCATCTATGGGCTCAAGCAAGCTTCTCGTCAATGGTATTATAAGTTTCATGCAGTTATTACATCTTTTGGTTTTGAATCGAATATTGCTGATGACTGTATATACCATAAGTTCAGTGGGAGTAAGTATATTTTCTGGTTTTATATGTCGATGACATACTGCTTGCCTGTAACGATATAGCATTATCACTTGAAACTAAGAAATTTCTTTCAAAGAAATTTGAAATGAAAGATCTTGGTGAAGCTTCTTTTGTATTAGGAATTCAGATATTATGAGAATGCTCCAAAGGCGTTCTCGGTCTGTCACAAAAGGGCTATATCGATAAGGTTCTGAAAAGATTTGGCATGCAGGATTGTAAACCAGGCAACACCCCTGTTACTAAGGGAGACAAGTTTAGTCTCAAACAGTGCCCAAATAATACATATGAAATTTCGGAAATGCAGAAGACGCCTCATGCTTCGGCGGTAGGTAGTCTGATGTATGCTCAGGTATGTACACGACCTGATATAGCATACATTGTTGGGATGTTAGGCAGATATCTAAGCAATCCGGGTATGGACCATTGGTAGGCAGCCAAAAGGGTCATGAGGAACATACATAGAACAAAGGATTACATGCTTACATATCGGAGTTCGGACCAGTTTGAGATCATCAGGTATATCGACTCCGATTTTGCCATTTATGCTAATAACATATGTAACCATGGTTGCATATGTTAATAACAACAGTATTTTGACGAAAGCGAAACATAAGGACGTCAAATTTCGGGTTGTTAAAGAAAGAGTACAAAATGGACAATTGTGCATTAAGTACATAAGTACAAACTCCATGCTTGTGGATCCGCTCACTAAGGAATTGACACCAAAAGTATTTCATGAGCATATTGCTTGTATGGGTGTCAAATCAGATAAGGATTATGTATTTTAGTGGGAGTTTGTATTGCACATTTATGTATTGTTCATTATATTCAGAAATTCAGTAATTCAGTTATATCTGCGCAGATATTCAGTTTTAAAGTTTTTTGTACTCTTACAGTTTAAGTATGATCTCAATAAAGAGAACCAGTTGGAAATAGACATTCTATTGACCACACTTTATGTTATTTCCATGCTACATACCTACACTTGATCCATGTCGTTGGTTATATTGATATACGTAATCTATGATTGGTTCTAGTTACGAATGAGTAACGACGAGCTCTTAGGTCCTATGTTGGTATGATTGATGGACCGGATTGTTCATGACAATTTTATTGTGATAGCAATTTTGTGCACCTAAGGTTTGTAACATATAATATTAAGGTTTGTACATATGTTTGTATATCTCGTCCAAGTGGGAGATTGTAAGATATATGGATTTATATCTAGATATATGGACTTATATCTACACACATATGAACAATATATGGATAATTATATGTTATGTGCTATCTTTTGGTTTGGCCTAATTATATGGTCTTATGGACATTATGTTAAGGGGGCCAATGTATTGTCATACTAAAGTGTAGGACTAATGTGTAGATACCCAAAAGGGTAACCTTAGTTTATGATGGGCTAACTAAGGTTACATAAGTAACTATGGTTACTTGCTTGTGACTCTTGAGTTATGTAACTCTTGCAAGACATAACTCTTGTCTTGTAACTCTTGTCTCTTGGGTTATGTAACTCCTAGAGTTATAAAGTGGGGTTATGGTTCCCATTCTAGTGCAAGACAAGTTCTTCTTCCCATTGAATCAAGAACCATATTGTCCATTGTCTTGCAAATAGGGTGGAAAACCATAAGCCAAATTTTGATAATTGTCATAACACTATTATTGTGAACCTTTTCATATATTGTTGAGTATTGTGGATACATTCTTGTGGGGACAAATATACTTCAAGAAACTTGAAGGAAGGCTAAAGGAGTTCACAACAAAGGACAATCATCAAAAGGAGGCTCAACATTTCCACATATGGATTCAGGTTAGCTTCCGCTCATGTAGTTTATATATCTGAATTATTCAATATGAAGGTTGTTGTCTTTAGTAGGAATCATAATCCTAACAGTAACGAGTAAACGTTGGATAAGGAAATCTTTCAGTGGATGTAGGAAGAAAGATGTGATGTTTTGTGAAAGGATTGCTAATTGCAACATCTTCATCGTCGTTACATAGGCAAACTAGGCCGTTGATAGATTCCAAAGAGTCAAGTTTAGAGAAACATGGCTCATTCAAGTATTGAAAGGGAAAAGCCTGGAATTGACCATCTTCTAATTTCTGGACTAACTTATAGATAATAACTTTACGAGTAAAAGATAAACATGGAAAACTGACGATGAGTTCATCCGTGGAACAAGTTTTTTGATGTGTTTCAATAAATAAGGGTTGTGATATAAGGGAGCAAAACGATTTAGAAACGCACCTAAAACGTAACAGAGACTTAACTGAAACGACCTTTAAGAGAATATCAAAGACAATCTCGAGAGGAATACATGAATTACCATTATTGACAATAATCTTGTTCTTCTCCTCCATGTGTACTTGGTTGTCGCAGACCGCCACCAATATTGTTATGTGGAAAGTAAGAGCAGAGAATGGAACAAATAAGAAGTGTAATAGAGAGGTCATATCCTTGAGGTCATGTCTAGGGCTTGAATTTTATACCATGTTTAATTGACGCTACCAAACGATCTCTTAAGGTTTTACCCTTTTCTTTTTTCCTATTAAGAGGCCATACGGGTTTTGTGAAATAAAAGTTTTGGTCCAACCAAATACCTAAAATATTGTTCAAAATATCAGTAGCCAGTCTTACATACTACCAGTGTTATACCCGTAATTACTCTAGTCTATGGAACTTATTATTAAAGTTTTCATTGGGTCGATTTTTCTGAAGCTTTCTACAATATTTTGTCGCAATATATTATAGTAATAATTATTTATCAGGGTCCCAAAAAAAAAGGAGAGAAAAGTTTGGTCATCATAACTCGTAATATTAGTATATATCAGTTTTAGGGTACACACTTGTGCGTGTATTTTATAGGGTGATGTGCACACATAGCCACTAATGGCTTATGTCTTTATTTTAATGCAAGTATTTTAAATGTATTTAATCTTTAGCGACTAGTTTAATAAACTTTAATTGGTCGGACGAAAATACTCTTCTGCTCATGTTCTTAACTTGAGGACTCCAGGATTACATGTCCTTAACTTTTGAAGTTGAAAATCTAAGTTCAGGACTTCAAGGTTACATGTCCTTAACTTTTGAACTTGTAACTCAAACTTCAAGACCAAGCGTCCTTAACTTTTGAACTTGTAACTGTAAGTTAAGTACTGTTTGCCCTTAACTTTTGAACGTGTAACTGTAAGTTAATGACTGTCTGTCCTTAACTTTTGAACTTTAAGGACTGTCTATCCTTAAGTATTGAACTTGAAACGATAACTTAAGGACTACATGTCCTTAGGTTTTGAACTTGAAACTATAACTTAGGGACTGCTTGTCTTTAACTTTTGAACCTTAAACTCAAAGTTAAGGACAGAAAGTCCTTAAGTTTTGAACTTGAAACAATAACTTAAATACTAAATGTCCTTAAGTCTTGAACTTGAAACTATAAGTTAAGGAATATCTCTCCTTATCTTTTGAACCTGCATGTCAAATTTAAGGACTGTATGTCCCTAACTTTTAAACAAGGCTTTTTTTTGCACCTGTTTTTTGCCATTTTTTATTAAAAATATTACCTTACTTGATGAAAGAAAACCTTTAAACATTCGCACAACTGGACAAATATGAATTAGGGAAAGTTATTAGCAACTAAAGCAGATCTACTTTTCCAATTTTAGGATCAAACATGTAACGATATTGAAGTCTACGAGAATTAATAAATTTAGAAGCAAAATGCAACGCAACGCGAAATAAGATTAAAGCAATGCGAAAGCTATGAAGAAAGGGTAAAATTATCTTTTTTCTATTAATAGTGGCTTTTTTGCTGAGCATTATAATTAGTGGATAAAAATTAATGACACCCTTATTTAGTGGCTACTACACGCCATTTTTTCTATCTTATATTAGTGAGTATATAATTTGAAAAAATACATATATATCATTAAATGATGTATTAGACTTATTAAAAGTCGTGGGTCTATCAGAAATAGCCTATCTATCTCATACGAGATAGAAATACGGTCTGCATATATCCTACTTTCTCCAGATCCCACTTGTGGGATCACTCTAGATATACTACTATTGTTGTTGTATTGAGCTATTGAACAAAAAGAAATATAAGTTCTTAAACATATTGGAGGTTAATCCCATATATATCTCGATAAATAAATAATAAAATAAAATCTTAAAAAACTAATATGAGTTAATACATTGTAAAGAATACATAAGCATAGGGGGCTGTTATATTGAAATGGTTAAGCAACAGCAACAACAATGTAACCACCCGATCGGTCGCTTTGAGCCCTAGCAGCTGTTCAGTAGTTTGAAGCCATAAGCAGCTTCATTTCTGGTGTTATGACTTATTCACATGGTCAGAATTGAAATTCAGGAAGTTTGGACTCAAATTTAAATGAAAATTCTCATTTCAGAAGCCTTAAGTTGGAGAAAATGGCTAAGATTTAAAATTTTGAGTAAACGACCACGGAATTCAGATCCGAAAGTTCCAGCAGCTTTGTATGATGATTTCAGACTTGGACGTATGCCCGAATTGAGTTTTTGATAACCCGGAAGCATTTTTGGCGCCTATTGTGGAAGTTAGCATTTTAGAAGAAATTGCATTAGTTGGGCTTAAAGTGCATTTCAGTGTTATTAGTGTCCGTTTAGGATTCCAAGACTGGGAGTAGCTCCGTATGGTGATTCTGGAGTTGGGAGCGTGATCGGAACTGAATTCGGAGGTCCGCAAGTCATTTTGGAGCCGGTTGGCTAAAGATAGAAATTCCAAGTTTTTGAGAAGTTTGATCGGAAGTGGACTTTTTGATATCGGGATCGGAATCCGATTCCAGAAGTTAGAGTAGGTCCGTAATGTCAAATACGACTTGTGTAAAAAATTTATGTCAATCGGACGTAATTTGATAGGTTTCGGCATCGGAAATAGAAGATGGAAGTTCTAAAATTCATAAAGCTTGGATTGGATATTGATTCATGATTTTAGCATTGTTTGATTTGATTTGAGGCCTCTAACAATTCCATAATGTGTTTTGGTACTGGTTGGTGTGATTGGTCGGGGTCCCGGGGGCATGGGGTGTGATTTGGATTTTGATCACGCTCTTATTTGATGTTTCAATGTCGTTTATTTGGACATAAAGGGGTATTATATTAAGTGAATGAGTTACAAATTCAGTTTTGTTTAAACCATTAGATTCGTATAAAAATTACGGAGCCATAGGAAAAAGAATCATCGAACTTGGACATGTTATGAGGAAGTTATGCTTATTTTTGTGTCGGAAAAACTGCTGCTTCGAGTATGCCAGCAATTGCGAGGAAAATGCATGGGAAAATGCTGGGAAATGCGAGCACTGTAGCTTCGAAAATGCGAAGAAAATGCAAGAAATTGTGAAAACACTGTAGCTGGGCTGGGAATTGCGGAAATACTATAGCTTCGTAAATGTGAAGAAAATGTTGGGAATTGCAAAAACACTGTAGCTAGGCAGAATGTTTTCAAATCCGATTTTGAGTCATTTCTCATCATATTTTCTTTGCTTGGGGGCGATTTTGTAGAGCTTCAAGAAGGGATTTATATCATCACTGATATGTTTTGGAGCACTGTGCGTGGGTGCAAGTCTTCGAATGAATGCCGGTTGTGGATCTTCGGAGCGAGGTAATTCTCCTTTCTAATCTTGTGAGGGGGAATTTACCCCATAGGTGAGTTAAATTGATTATGTTCTCCTATTTGTGGGGGCTACGTACACACGATGGGACAAGAGTCCGTGCATAGCTACTATTATGCTATTGTCCGAGTAGTCTAGGATCCAAAAACATGTTATACTTGGATTAATTGTGAGCCAATTGATGGCTTGAATTACTTAAATCATATTAAATTTATAAATGGATTTCAAAAAGAAAGACTAAAGCTTTGTTTTTCTCAAAATATTAAAGAGAATTGATCTTTCTTGGATATTTGCTCCATGTTGACTGTTTGACTGATTCTCTGTCTGTGTATGTTTACTTTGGAACGGGTCGTACGCCTTGGCAGATTACTAGATGCATCTATAGGCGTGTCGTCGACCCTCGGCAAATGCAAATTTATTTCTATTGGATTGGGCCGTCATATCAGTATGATTTGCGCATGCTTGTATTGCTTCCCGGACTCATTTGAGTCGTGTTATGCCACACTATGTCTTGAGATTATAGTGTTAATAATAACAAGAAACCTAAGGAAAGTTTCCACGAAATAATTATATGCTTACTTGTTTCCTCTCTCTGGATTAGAATCATGTTTATAAAATAAATCTATTGTTTAATATATTTATTATGGATAAATTATCATTGGACTACTAGTGAGTGTCAAAGTTGACCATCTCATCTCTGCCCCTTAGGGATTAGGCGGGACACTCATTGGGTACACGTTTTTTTTGTACTCATACTACACTTGCTGTGCATTTTGTTGCACAGGTATATGTGACTCCAGTGGTTAGCTAGGCATATCAGCGTAGATGATTATAGGACTATATGAGTTGAATTATTCGAGACGACTGCAGCTAGAGTAGTACCTTCCTTTGCACTATATTTACTTTCCGTCCATTGTATTCTGGGGGAATATTGTATTTTTATTTCTCTTGTCAGTAGATGCTCATGCACTTGTGACACCAGATTCTGGGATGGTTTAAAGTGTTGTATAATTGCTTAACTTTTATTTTTGATTTGAAACTTTACTCTTTAAAAATTTCTAAATAATGAAAGAAAAATCCTGTATTTTTAAAAGTAATAAAACGAAATTTACTTTAACATTTGAATTGGTTGGCCCGACAGCGGTGTTCGGCGCCACCGCGACCCTTAGTGGATTTTGGGTCGTGACAACATGGTATTAGAGCACTAGGTTCCCATCGGTCACACGAGTCATGAGCTAGTCTAGTAGAGTCTCACGCATCTGTACGGAGACGTCTGTACTTATCCTCGGGAGGCTACAGGGCAATTAGGAATACTTACCTTCTTGATTTCCTTATCGTGCGGTTCGATTCCTTTGAGGCTTATGCCTTTAATTCCTTCCTACTCATTCTTGTGTGGTGCGCGAGCTTCTTAGAATCGAGAATTTGAAGAACTGAAATGGCACTACAATTGTTGTGTGGGATGATTTTCCCGGTATAGTTAATTGGACTATTATAATCGCTTTAGGGAAGGATATTCTATTGTTCAGCTAAGTAACATAAATCCTAAGAGCCTTGAGGCTAGGTACAGGTTGCCATGATGATATAAGCTATTATTCCTCAGTGTGGTTGTGATGGTAGGATATTTTACCACGTGTCGGGCCAGTGAATGAATTGAAGGAAAATTTACTCAGCGCGTAATCAAGGGATCCAGTATTTACTCCCGGCAAGGGAAAGACAGTCGGACTAAAGATGGACAGATTTGGGCTGATGGAAGTAATGAGACCTAGTATTTGCAAGTGTGGTGGAGCTTTTCTTCTATGATGGGGTGTCGTGGTCCTAATGGAACATATCAAGTTCGTCGATGTTATTATCTAATATAATTCTCCTTTATGGCGAGAGATTGTGAAATAGTATTGGAGATACAACTGTCAAATATAGCATTGTGCGGTTGTTTAAGATCGAATCATAATTTTTAATGTTGATGGATCTATAAAGATGGCCTTTGGAAAAGTTCTAAAGTTAGCATCAATGGTGGATTCAAGTGCCACGAAGATAGATTTCATTTAAGGAAACATCTGAGCAGCAAAGTATGAGGAAGGACATGTGTGAAATGTCAGGCGGTGTTTAAAATTTCTAGAAGTCCAAGTATGAGAAGCAAGGTCGAGTGATCGATTAAGGAGATGAATTCCGCCAAAGTGGGAGAGTGGAAGGGGTTGCATGTGGCCTTGGTAGTAGGAAGACTACGCACCTTAAGGAGAGTTTGGATTGAATTGGGGATTCTAATGATTGGTGAATGAAGCCTACGGGTATGATGTGAAGTATGAGCTATTACGTGGCAGAAGATTGATATGGCGGAAAGGAGCTGATTGAAATGGAGAAGGGTGCAACATAACCCTGATATTTAAAGGATGTTGCAACACATTTAATGGATGTTGGAGAGGGGCGAATGGACTTGTGCAGCTTGAAGGTAAGCCCGAACTCAGGATGGGCTATTGGTATCGCAGTGAATGTACCTCGTGCAGTGGCGTGGGAAGATGTAGGGAGGTGATTTCCCTAGATGGGTTATTCCCCATGAGTAGGTTAGCAGTTGCGTGGTTGGCGAAGCTTCTTCAAGGGGTTATATTGGTTATGCCACATGGGAATCGGTCGTGCGAATCTGAATGATGATTCAGAATATGGAAGATGGGGTGCTAAAGGAAGACACCGAGATTATGATAAATTATGATGCAAGGTTATGCCAATAAAAGGTAAAGAGGTCGGGCGAACTCAGAAAACGTGAAATGATGATTTCAAGCTAAGCGAGAGAGTCCCACCGCTTATGATTGGGCTGTATGATTAACTACTTGCGATCTTTGTGGTTATCAGCGAATTTATGGATTATTTCAGCTATGAGAAAAGACCATAAGTGGTAATTCGAGCAGATGAATTGTTTGAGGCAGCAATGGTTGGCCTTATTGGTTCATGTTCGGACTTGAAAAAAGAATCCAAGATTTATGCCTCGTATAGATGCAGGTTTCAGAGGAAATGATTTCGCCAAGTGCTGTTTCGGGAGGGCATTCATGTGTTATAAAGATTTATAGAGTGGATTATGTTCGAAACCCAGTCGGAGCGGGTGGCTCTCAATAATGCTTCTAGTTGAATTCAGAAGTTAAAGTGTGGTGCCCAATAATTTCGAGCCTATGAGTACAGTTAAGAATGAAGCTCTGTAGTAGCTTATGAGAAGGTGACCATAATATTCTATGGTATTTTGACTTGTAGTTTAGTATTTGCGTAATATGAAATAGTTCCTGAGAATTGAGACAGCCTGGTCTCGTGATTCAAGGTCACTCGGGGCAAGTGTAGATGGAGTGTGTTATGTGTTGAATGAAGAAGTATTATTTCTAAATCAAGGATAAAGCTGAAGGAAGTAGATTGATTAGCCATGGTTAACTTTGCATATTGATAGTGGTGATCAGTTCATCCAGCATGATCAAGTCATGCATGTGACTTATGGTGGTATGTGATGCTTGTCGACCGCAGTGAGTGTTGTTATTTAGAAGAATTTTTCTATTATGGCCTATTATGAGTAGGCGGATCCTAGAAGGGTTATGGTGGCTTGGACTACTACCTAGAGATTGGAATATTCGATGGATATGAGAATTCACCTGTATGTTGCTATAGTTCTCATGGAGTGGGTTAAATGAAAAGTTTTATATGATGGCGTATTAGTCTATCAATGGTTCCAGAGTTGTGATGGAAATCATGTATATCGTATATTGGCACGTGAGGTGCACTGAGTGGTATGGAATTTGAAGTAAGGACCAAGGTTGCAATTTGGTAATGACTATGATGTCACGAGCTCGGATGAGCAGGAAGGGAGTTTTAGTATTTTGAGTAAGTTGGTATTGTCGTCACTATCACCTGAGATCAGTGTTTTGTGAGAAAGGCTTTGCATCCTAGTAAAGGATTCTTGATCTCTTTTCAGAGTGGTGCAGCCCGTGGTTTCGATGTGCAGATCCGTTAATTATTTCAGAAGGTTGTGGGAGCGTTCCCCACAGGAAGATTGTATAAGTGTGACATGCAGTCACTTGATTGAGTAGAGATTTAAACCAAGTATGAGGATTGTGGTAGTATCATTAATTTAAGAATTCATGCTTGAAGGACACTCTGTTTATCAGATTATGAACTGAGGAGGTTGCTCGAGTTACGATGGATGTTCTCGTATTAGAAGGGGGAAGTTAGCATGGACCTTTGTAAGTACATTGACCTAGTTGTGACCGATCATGATCAACTTGAGGTCGGTGGATGGATTTAAACGTGGAAGTAAGCCTTACGTCAGTAATGCGCTCTTGATGAAAGAGTAGTCGCAGTGTTATCTCGTGGTGAGCTATTTCATGTAACGATATATTGCGCCGTATGAGTTGTGAGATGGCTTGGTAACTTCTTATGTGTTGAGGTTCCGCTCAGCGGTAATGTCATATGAGAAGGATGGCTCTTGAGATTTAGATCATGCATTGCACCTCAGTTGTGCTTGAGTTTTGTAGCCTATAGCGCTACATGTGTCCACATGGATGGTATTATACACCTTAGCGTGTCTAAGATCGATATTCGGTATTTTATTGTAATGAGCAATCTAGGTCGATGTGCATCTCCTTTATTGAGTGCTAAGATTATTCGGATCGGGTTGCACGCCGCAACACTGTGACGTCGAGTCTAGTTTCTATATGCTATTTTTGTGTGTTTTGTTTCCTATATTCTAGGGAAAGTCCGAAGTAGTGCGGGGTTAGGTAATTCCTTCCAGAGTTTGATTTTCGGTTTGTGTTGTGTTCTGATTGATGGCCTACTGGCACATTGTGGTGTCATATGAGACTCTTGATCACATTTGGAGTGGCTTATTGCCTGAGCAATTCATACTAGGTGAGACGATTTTTGTCGGATTTAGGACCTGTGCAATGTATTATGGAGCTAAGACCATTAGAAGGTTCAGGAAGAGGCAATGACTCTTTCAGGGGTATAGACCCAATGATTTGTTGATTCAGCAGTTGGTTATAAATTTCAGCATATCTCTTCCGTTGTGTCGGTGTTGTAAAAGTTAGAACAAGACCTATGTAGGTCATGAGGTGCAATGAGAGCATCTGATCATTGAATTTTGGCTAAGTTGATAGGAAAATGTTATTTTGGTCCTATGAGTACAATGATGCAAAGTATGAATTCAGCAAAGTTATACAGTCACGTTAGGTACTGCGTGCAGTGAATGTTTTGGTGATATTATGATGGAAACATGCCTGACATAGAATTCTGGATGTATTGGGCAAATGTGCTCAGTTGAGTTGTGGCAGCACAGAAAGGTGCATAAGGTGCTAAACAATGATTTCAGACTACTTCGGTATACACGTTCGAGGACTAACGTATGTTTAAGTGGGAGAGAATGTAATGACCCGACCGGTCTTTTTGAGCCATAGCACGTCGTTCAACAGTCTGACGCCATAAACAACTTCATTTTAGGTGTTATGACTTGTTCGCATTGTCGAAATTGAAATTCACGAAGATAAATTTAATTAAAAATTCTCATTTCAGAAGCGTTAAGTTGGAGAAAAAGACTAAGATTAGAATTTTGAGTAAACGACCTCGGAATTCAGATCCGAAGGCTCCAACATGTTAGTATGTTGATTTTGGACTTGGGCATATGCCCGGATCGAGTTTTGGATAACCCGAGAGTGTTTTGGCACCTATTGTGGAAGTTAAAATTTCAAAAGAAATTGCATCAGTTGGGCTTAAAGTGTATTTCAGTGTTATTGGTGTCCGCTAGGATTCCGAGATTGGAAGTAGCTCCGTATGGTGATTCTGGAGTAGGGAGGGCGATCAGAAGTGAATTCGGAGGTCCGTAGGCCATTTTGGAGCCGGTTGGCTAAAGATAGAAATTTGAAGGTTTTTGAGAAGTTTGACCGGAAGTGAACTTTTTAATATCGGGGTTGGAATCCAATTCCGAAAGTTGGAATAGGTCTGTAACGTTAAATATGACTTGTGTGCAAAATTTGAAGTCAATCGGACGTGATTTGATAGGGTTTGGCATCGTAAATGGAAGTTGGAAGTTCTAAAGTTCATAAAGCTTTGATTGAGGTTGATTCATGATTTTAGTACTCATACTACACTTGAATTTTTTAGTCATACTACACTTGCTGTGTATTTTGTTGCACAAGTATATGTGACTCCAGTGGTCTGCTAGGCATAGCAGCGTAGATGATTCTGGGACTAGATGAGTTGCATTATTGGAGACGGCCGCAGCTAGAGTAGTCCCTTCATTTGCACTTTATTTACTTTCCGTCCATTGTATTCCGAGCAGATGTTGTATTTTTATTTTTCTTGTCGGTAGATGCTCATGCACTTGTGACACTGGGTTCTGGGATGGTTTAAAGTGTTGTATTAATGCTTAACCTTTAAATTTGATTTGAAACTTTACTCTTTAAAAATTTCTAAATAATGAAAGGAAAATTCTGTATTTTCAAAAGTGATAAAACGAGATTTACTTTAGCATTTGAGTTGGATGGCCCGATAGCGATGTCCGGCGCCACCATGACCCTTAGTGAATTTTGGGTCGTAACAAACAACAACAACAACAACAATAATAATAATAATAATAGTAGTAGTAATAACAGCAACAACAACAACAACAACAACAACAACAACAACAACAACAACAATAATAATAATAATAATAATAATATAATAATAATAATAATGATAATAATAATAATAATAATAATAGTAATAATAATAATAATATATTTAGTACTTTTTGTATTCTTTGTCATATTCTTATTGCATTAAATTTTGCATTTTTAGCACTTTGACCTTTAATGCTAAAATGTAAATGGTTTTGCTTTCTTTTTGTATTTCGTTCATTGCCAGTACTTTTCTTGTGAAAAAAAATTTGTCTGTCAAAATTTTATCATTTGAAAAATAATTTTACTTGTATAAAGATTAAAAGAAATGAATTTAACTCTTTACTAATTAATTCATTTACATATTTCATTATTTTTTCTTAATATTAAAAAAATATTGCTTTGGGGCTTCATGATTTTATAATAATATACACAAGGTTTAGATAATTTTGAACTTCTCTGTCATCAAACAATGTTTTTCTCGTCATCGATGTTTTGTGTAATATATGAAACTACATTCAATAATCAGAATCAGTATTTAATTAAATACAAATCTCTAACTTAATAGTAACAATATAAAAACCTCCCCTTAGAGAAGAGCCTATAAGAAGAATGAATGACAAACTTATTTTATATGGAAATTGTGGTTTGTAAATATACGAAAAAGAAAACATAATACTCCTAGTTCTCCCGAATAATATTTATTCTAAAACTTTTTGCCACGGCCCATTTTTTCAAACAGGTCATGATGGCGTCCGATATTATTGTCTGGCTAGCCAATTGCGAATTTGTAATATATGTTCTCATTTTACCTTTACCAAAGAACAAATGTACTAGACTTTTCAAAGATGAAGCCAATACCAGTAAGGATTTATAATGCGGAAGAATAAATATCCACACAATATAGACCTAGTGTCACAACTACGGGCATCTAGTAGAATATACAAAACATATGTGTCCTACTGTCTGAAATAAAGAAAGACAACAAAAATACAAGGAAGACTCCATCCGTCTGCTGAGTGAGAAGTCTCTGCCGCTGCTCACTGGCGCGCACCCGATCAATAACCAGACGAATCAACCTCAGAACCTATTCATTTAAGTACAGAAGCGTAGCATGAGTACATAAATAATACGTACCCAGTGAGTATCCTGCCTAATCTCGAAGAGGTAGAGACGAGAGGTCGACTTGATACCCACTAGGTCAAGCTAATATCATAATAATGATGTACAATTGAGAGCATAAATAATTTATTTATATGACAGTTACTATGGAAGTCATAATCATGCTCTTAATCACATTCTTCTTTTATCATTTTCTCTCTTTTGCAATAATTAGCAATAAATCATGAAAGGTCTAAGCTCGAACATATATATATATATATATATATATATATATATATATATATATATATACATGCGTAATAATATCGAGGTCGACGGCCCGCTCCTGCAGAAAATAAATTGTGCACTACCGAGGGTCGAGCGGCCTGTACCATAGATGCATCTATTTCTCCAAGGCAATCGGCCCGATCCACAAATATCATTTAAAACATCAAGAATGCACATAAAGGCACCAATTATATACAAGGAAGTCATTACAAGGTTCAACAATATTCGTATGATCACTTTTTATTCTTCTCTAGTCTCTAACATATCATAAAAGATCATTTCGATAATTCAAATAATAGATATCTCATATTAGGTATGATGTAGGTCCTAAACTACCCGACCATTTAATATCATAGTAGCTATGCACGGACTCTCGTCACCTAGTACTTACATAGTCCCCGTATTTAATAGCAAGTTATTATTTATTAGTCGTAAGGGGATAATTTCCTCTCACTAGGTTTGAAAGGAGACTCGCCTCGCTCCAAAGCGTACTTCCAATATCAAGAACTAGTTAATAAAGGCTTACAAGGTTAAATTCTAGCTATTTAAGTGATTTCCCAACCTTACCCATAAGTTTCCTAAATTTCGACCCTGGGCCCACATGCCCGGATTCGGATACTTTTCATAGAAGGTTGTTCTCTATCACTTAACGATAAAAATATATGATTTCTAGTTCATTACATGGCGATTGCATGGTTAAATCTTAATTTTTACTAAACCCTAGGTCTAGCTGTAGCCCCTTGATCTTACTTAATTTTTAGTGTTAAATCTACCTAAAGTTCCTGTATTTGAAGTAAAAGTGAGTGGGGATTACATACCTTGCAATAATATGTTGAAACCCCCTCCTTGGAATGTGACGGCCCCACTTGTCGTCACATGCGTTTTCGTCCCGTTTTCCCCGTTTATTGTTTCGATTTGACGATCCAAAGAGATCATCACCGTAATTCTCTATTTTTTTCCTTTTGAGGCCTTTAAAACCTCTTATTTATTTTTCTCGATTTGCGTGTATAGTCTGGGCGCGAAGCTGGAATATTTTTATGTGGAAATATTTAAATTTTGTGTTATAAACTATGAATTTTGATAGTAATATTGCTATAGTTGACATTGGTCAATATTTTGGGTAAACGGACCCGGTCCCATGATGTGATGGTCCCGAAGGGTCCTTAGGAAAATTTTTTGGACCTAGGCGTATTCCCGGAATCGAAATCCGAGGTCCCAAGCCCGAGTACGGAACTTTTTTGTGAAATTATTTTTCGAAATTGATTAAGGAAAAATGAAAATGAAAATTGATCAAAAGTGATTGTATCGGGCTCGTATTTTGGTTTCGACGTCCGTTACAAGTATTAAATGAGCGTTAAGCGCTATCTGTAAAGTTTGGTTGAAAACAGACGTCGTTTGATATGTTTCAAACAAAAAATGGAAAATTTAAAAGTTTTGAACTTTGAAATGAAAATCATGAGTTTTGGAGTTTGATTCTTTGATTTTGACGTTATTTTGGCGATTTGATCGCACGAGTGAGTCCGTATGATGTTTTTGAAATTGGGTGCATTTTGGTTTCAACTAAAGATCAAAGTTTTCAATGGGTAAAAAAATGGGAATTTTGAGTTGAACCTAGGTTTTCATAAAATTGGGAATTTGGACCTCAATTTGGGGTCTGATCTCAAAATAAATTGCATATATAAACTCATGGGAAAATGGGAAACCCGAATTTGGTTCGAACCTCGAGTTTTGACCACGTGGCCCGGGGGCATTTTGGGAATTTTGGGTAAAACTTTGGGAATTTAATTCTTATGCATTCAAATTAATTTAACTTGCATTTGTTGATACATTTGAGTATATTGTTAATAGATATTGTTGGTCCGGGGTTGAATTCTAGAGGAAAGGCTTGTTGAGCTTTGAATTGCTATTTTTGGATTCGAGGTAAGTGTTTAATCTAACTTTGCCTTGAGGGAATAGGATTAGGTTAATATTTGCTATGTGCTATGTGGAGTCGGTGTATAGGTATGGTGACGGTTACCTATGAGCCCGAGTCTAACATGACTGTGAGTCATAATTGCTATTAAAATTCCGAATGAAGTGAACAATTGTGACAAAGCTAAATGAACTATGAAGTGATAGTTGAGAAGCAAATGAACTAAAGATGAAAGTTTGGTACTTTTCCCTTGCCGGGACTTATTGTTGAGTGGCTTTCCCTTGCCGGGACTTATTGTGGAGCTGTATTCCATGCCGGGATTCATTTTTGAGTTATTCTCCCTTGGCGGGATATTTTGTGTTATATATTCCTTTCCCGTTTGGTTGTGACTATTGATTGGGTGAGGAAGAGAGAGTAAAAGCATGAAGGGTGATGTCGTGCACTATGTGTTGTGAGTAAAAGCACGAAGGGTAATGTCGTGCACTGTATATTGAGAGTAAATGCACGAAATATGATGCCAGTGCATTATATTTGACAGTCTTGGAGAGAAATTAGAGTAAAAGCACGAAGGGTGTGCCGTGCATTATAGTTGACAGTTTTGGTGAGAAATGAGAGTAAAAGCACGAAGGGTGGTGTGGTGCAGTTGTTGATTCACTAACTTTCTCTATTTATTATTAGATAATCAGTTCCATTTCTTGTTTGTTGCAGTTATAATTGAACTGTTACACCCTCAGTGTGTCCCCTCCCCATTATCTGTTTAAATTCTTGTTCTCTATTTGTTATTGCACACATATCTGTACAGGTTGATTGTGGTAGGTACAGTTTAGCCTCGTCACTACCTCGCCGAGGTTAGGCCGGGCTTTTACCAGCACATGGGGTCAGTTGTGCTAATACTACACTTCTATGCCTTTTTGTACACAGGTCAGGATACAGCTTATGGACCGCAACAGTAGTTAGGGAGTGATCCTATTGTGGAAGTTAACATATCAAAAGAAATTGCATCAGTTGGGCTTAAAGTGTATTTCAGTGTTATAGGTGTCTGCTAGGGACTCCGAGACTGGAAGTAGCTCCGTATGGTGATTCTGGAGTAGGGAGGGCGATCAGAAGTGAATTCGGAGGTCCGTGGGTCATTTTGGAGCCGGTTGGCTAAAGATAGAAATTTGAAGGTTTTTGAGAAGTTTGACCGGAAGTGAACTTTTTAATATCGGGGTTGGAATCCAATTCCAAAAGTTGGAATAGGTCTGTAACGTTAAATATGACTTGTGTGCAAAATTTGAAGTCAATCGGACGTGATTTGATAGGGTTTGGCATCGTAAATGGAAGTTGGAAGTTCTAAAATTCATAAAGCTTTGATTGGAGGTTGATTCATGATTTTAGTACTCATACTACACTTGAATTTTTTATTCATACTACACTTGTTGTGCATTTTGTTGCACAAGTATATGTGACTCCAGTGGTCTGCTAGGCATAGCAGCGCAGATGATTCTGGGACTAGATGATTTGCATTATTCGAGACGGCCGCAGCTAGAGTAGTCCCTTCATTTGCACTGTATTTTCTTTCCGTCCATTGTATTCCGAGCAGATGTTGTATTTTTATTTTTCTTGTCAGTAGATGCTCATGCACTTGTGACACTGGGTTCTTGGATGGTTTAAAGTGTTGTATTAATGTTTATCTTTTAAATTCGATTTGAAACTTTACTCTTTAAAATTTTTTAAATAATGAAAGAAAAATTCTGTATTTTCAAAAGTGATAAAACGAGATTTACTTTAGCATTTGAGTTGGATGGCATGATAGCGATGTCCGGCGCCACCACGACCCTTAGTGAATTTTGGGTCGTAACAAACAACAACAACAACAACAACAACAACAATAATAATAATAATAATAGTAGTAGTAGAAATAACAACAACAACAATAATAATAACAACAACAACAACAACAACAACAACAACAACAATAATAATAATAATAATAATAATAATAATTATTATTATTATTATTATTATTATTATTATAAGAATAATAATAATAATAATAATAATAATAATAATAATAATAATAATAATAATATATTTAGTGTTATAAATAGAGAGATTTTACACTTCTATTTAAGGTGAATGTCTTTAATTAGAGAGATTCTAGAGTCCTATTATTGGTAGCTAAATCATCCCACTCCCTATAAATAAAGGGGTCTTCTACCATTGTAATACATCCCTAACAATTTCTAAGTATCAATAAGAATACTTCTCTCTCTCTATTCTCTCTATTGCTCTTGTTCTTGCATTATTGTTCTTGTCTTTATATTATTTCATAACACGTTATCAGCACGAGACTTTACCGTCTCAAGAACCATTCTCGAAAAATCTAAGGTATTTCCCTCTTCCTAATTTAATTTTCGATTATGTCTGACATTACGAAAACAAGTTCGTTGCCCTTGAAATTTCGGGCAAGAACTATATGACATGGGTGTTGGATGCTGAAATCCACTTAGATGCTATGGGTCTCGGAGACACCATTAAAGATAGAGAAAAAGCATCCACCCAAGACTGTGCGAAGGCCTTGATTTTCTTGTGCCATCACCTTGATGAAGGTTTGAAGATTGAATATCTCACCATCAAGGATCCACTCATCTTGTGGAACGGCTTAAAGGAGAGATATGACAACCTGAAGTTGGTCACTCTGCCACAAGCACGATATGATTGGGCTTATCTGAGGCTCCAGGACTTTAAGTCCGTTTCTGAATATAATTCTGCAATGTTCAGAATTACTTCTAAATGGAAGCTATACGGGGATAAAATCTCCGATTATGATATGCTTGAGAAAACGTTTACAACGTTTCATGCCTCCAATATGGTGCTGCAACAACTGTACAGAGAGAAAGGCTTTACAAAGTACTCTGAACTGATTTATCTTCTACTAGTGGCTGAGCGAAATAATGACCTGCTCATGAGAAATCACGAAAATCGACCCACTGGGTCTACACCACTGCCTGAAGCAGATAAGGTGCACTCTCATTATGCCAAACATGAAAAGGGCCATGGTCATGGTCATAAACGGGGTCATAGCCAGGGACGTAGACAAGGAAGAAATTCCAATGAAGTCCGTCAACCCCCAAGGAGAGATAACCGCCGAAAGCAGAAACGGGATCATGAAGATCCTAAGGCAAATAATTCAGAAACTATATGTTATCGTTGCGGTGGGAAAGGGCACTGGTCAAAGACTTGCCGTATACCAAGACACTTGGTTGACTTTTATCAAGCATCTCGAAAGAGTAAAGGCCCTGAAACAAATTTTGTCTATGACGACAACTTGGACATCACCCACCTGGATGTGGCAGACTTCTTTGAGCAACCCGAGGGGAAAATAGACCACCTAATCGGTGATGGGTCCGTGATGAAAGAAGATGGAGTTATTTGATTTTGTTCTACTTATTTGTATTAGTTAGTGAATAAACTAATAGTCATTAGTATTAGCTCGTATTAGTTAGTTCATGATGCAATGTTAGCAGTAGTTCTTTTGAATGTCTTCAATATGCTCAAATATCAATAATATTTTTATTTTCCAGTAGGGGTAATCGACTAGCCTGAAAAACTAGTCGATTATCTATTATTTTTGCATTAAAGATGAAAAACAATTGATCGACAATCGATTGTCTATGTCTAACAATCGATTGTCGTTAGACTGTAATCTGGAATTTTTCAAAAATCATCCACAATCGATTGTCTATGTCTAACAATCGATTGTCGTTAGACAGTGTAATCTGGAATTTTTCAAAAATCATCCACAATCGATGGTCTATGTCTAATAATCGATTGTCGTTAGGCAGTGTAATCTGGAATTTTTCAAAAATCATCCACAATCGATTGTCTATGTCTAACAATTGATTGTCGTTAGGCAGTGTAATCTAGAATTTTTCAAAAATCATCCACAATCGATTGTCTATGTCTAACAATCGATTGTCGTTAGACTGTGATCCGGAATTTTTCAAAATTAATCAACAATCGATTGTCAATGTTAAACAATCGATTGTGTGTGAAAAATGCTTAAACTGAAAATTTTCAAGCTGCATAGTAATCGATTATGGATAACATATCTGATTTTGTTAGTCAACTGTTAGCAGCAGATTTTGAAAATATTATGTGACACAAACGAATTGAACTTGTTTATTCTTATGTTCGTGTATCTCTTTTGTATGTCAAACTATGGGATAGCAAATATGGATATCTCACAAAGCAAACTTGGATCAACATCCAACTGTAAAAGTATTTGCCTAGTTGATTCATATACTACACATACAATACTCAAAGAAAAGAAATATTTCTCTCAACTAAATATGTGTAAGGCAAACGTTACTACAATGTCTGGAAGTAGTAAATTGATTGAAGGCTCCGGAAGAGCAATTGTAACTCTGCCCAAAGGCACGACTTTAATCATAGAGAATGCAATGTTCTCCTCCAAGTCTAAGAGAAACTTGTTGAGTTTTAAAGATGTACGCCGGAATGGCTATCATATTGAGACAATGGATGAAGATAATCTTGAATATCTTGTCATCACAAAGAATGTCTCCGGCCAAAAGAGGGTTATTGAGAAATTCCCGTCTTTATCTTGTGGCCTGTATTGGACAAGAATTAGTGCAATTGAGGCACATTCAACAGTAAACCAAAGGGTTACTGATTCCAAACCTTTGTACTTTGGCATGATCGATTGGGACACCCAGGATCGGTCATGATGAGACGGATTATAGAAAGCTCATATGGGCATCCGTTAAAGAATTTCAAAATTCTTTCGAATAATGAATATCCTTGCACTTCGTGTTATCAAGGCAAGTTGATTATCAGGCCATCACCAACAAAGGTTGGGACTGAGTCACCCACGTTTCTGGAACGTATACAAGGGGACATTTGTGGACCTATTCACCCACCTAGTGGGTCGTTTTGGTATTTCATGGTGACGCATCCTGTAGATGGTCTCATGTGTGCCTGTTGTCATCATGCAACCTTGCGTTTGCGAAATTAATGGCACAAATAATTCGACTACGGGCACAATTTCCAGATAATCCAATCAAGTCCATTAGACTGGATAATGCTGCTGAGTTTACATCCCAAGCATTTAATGATTATTGCTTATCAATCGGGATAAAAGTTGAACATTCTGTAGCTCATGCTCACACTCAAAACGGTCTTGCAGAATCGTTAATTAAACGCCTGCAGTTGATTGCAAGGCCATTACTTATGAGAACGAGGCTGCCCACTTCGGTATGGGGTCACGCCATCTTACATGCAACAATGCTAATTCGTCTCAGATCGACGAATTACCACAAGTATTCCCCGTTGCAATTGGTTTTGGGTCATGAACCCAATATATCCCATTTAAGAATTTTTGGATGCGCAGTATATGTGCCTATAGCACCGCCATCCCGCACCAAAATGGGTCCGCAAAGAAGGTTAGGAATATATGTTGGGTTTGAATCGCCCTCCATCATTCGCTACCTCGAAACATTGACAGGCGACGTATTTACTGCACGATTTGCAGACTGTCGATTCGATGAGACACTTTTCCCAAAATTAGGGGGAGAAGTTGGTGAAACCAAATGGGAAATTTTGTGGAAAAATGCATCATTATCTCATCTTGATCCACATACCTCTATTTGTGAAAGAGAGGTACAAAAGATTATCCATTTGCAAAGAATAGAAAATCAAATGCCTGACGCATTTACGGACTTGAAGAGGATAACGAAATCCCACATTCCCGCGGAAAATGTTCCAATCCGTATTGATGTCCCTGTTGGACAATCATCTAGTGTCATATCCAATGAGTCAAATGCACGCCTGAAGCGTGGCAGACCATTAGCTTCCAAAGATCGAAATCCTAGAAAGAGGAAAAAGAATGATCAAAATGACACCACGAAAGAATCTCATGAGGAAATTCATGATTTAACAAATTCTGAGATTCATGAAGAATCCATTGAGCCCGAGACTCTGGAAAATACGGAACTATCCCTAAATCCAATTAATATTGAGGCAAATATTAATCGAGTGGATATTGTGGTGGATAATGCCTTTGCTTATAATGTCGCATCTAGCATTATGCAAGAATGTGAGGATCTCGAACCTCAATCTGTTGAAGAATGTCGAAAAAGACAGGATTGGCCAAAATGGCAAGAAGCAATTCAATCAGAATTGGATTCGCTGGCAAAACGTGAAGTTTTTGGCCCTATAGTTGAAACACCTAATGGTGTTAAGCCTGTCGGCTATAAATGGGTCTTTGTACGCAAAAGAAATGAGAAAAACGAGGTACAAAGATATAAGGCACGCCTTGTTGCACAAGGTTTTTCTCAAAGGCCTGGTGTCGATTATGAAGAGACATATTCGCGTGTAATGGATGCGATAACCTTTCGTTATCTCATAAGTTTTGCTGTCCATGAAAAGCTTGACATGCACTTAATGGATGTGGTTACTGCCTATCTTTATGGCTCACTTGATAATGGGATATACATGAAAATTCCCGATGGACTCAAGATGCCAAACGCGCATAATTCAAAATCTCGGGAAATGTTCTCAATTAAATTGCAAAGATCCTTGTATGGTCTAAAGCAATCTGGACGAATGTGGTATAATCGTCTTATTGAGTACTTGTTAAAAGAAGGCTATATAAATGACGCCATTTGCCCGTGTGTTTTTATAAAGAAAACAACATCGGAATTTATTGTACTTGCCGTATATGTCGATGACATAAACCTTATTGGAACCCCAATAGAACTCCAAAAGGCAATTGATTATCTAAAGGATGAATTCGAGATGAAAGATCTCAGAAAGACTAAACTATGTCTTGGTTTGCAAATTGAATATTTGGCAAACGGAATTTTTGTTCATCAATCTACCTATACAGAAAAGGTACTGAAACGGTTTTACATGGATGAAGCACATCCTTTAAGTACACCGATGGTTGTTCGATCACTTGATGTGAACAAAGATCCATTCCGACCATAAGAAAGGAATGAAGAGCTACTTGGTCCTGAAGTACCATATCTTAGCGCAATTGGCGCACTAATGTATCTTGCAAATACTACAAGGCCTGACATATCCTTTTCAGTTAATGTCTTAGCAAGATTTAGCTCGGCTCCTACGAGGAGACATTGGAATGGGATCAAACACATATTGCGGTACCTAAAGGGAACTACCGATATGGGCTTATTTTATGGCAAGAATTGTAGCCCGGATCTTGTTGGTTATGCTGATGCTGGATATTTGTCCGACCCACACAAGGCTCCATCTCAAACGGGTTATGTGTTTACCTGTGGAGAAACCGCCATATCTTGGCGATCGACTAAGCAATCAATTGTGGCTACTTCATCTAATCTTGCCGAGATAATTGCTATTCATGAAGCAAGTCGGGAGTGTGTGTGGTTGAGGTCTATAATACATCATATCCAAGACAAATGTGGTTTGAAGTGTGATAAACTACCCACAACTTTGTATGAAGACAATGCAGCATGTATAGCTCAATTGAAGGGAGGATTCATAAAAGGAGATAGAACGAAGCATATTTCACCAAAGTTATTCTTCACACATGATCTTCAAAAGAATGGTGATATCAATGTTCAACATATTCGTTCAAGCGACAATATGGCTGATTTGTTCACAAAATCTCTACCAAAGTCAACCTTCAAGAAGCTAGTTCACAAGATCGGGATGCGAAGACTTAAGGACATAAATTGATGTTCTTATCAGGGGGAGTTAATGCGCGTTGCACTCTTTTTCCCTTACAAGGTTTTGTCCCACCGGGTTTTCCTTACGAGGTTTTTAACGAGGCAACCAATAGGCGCATATTCAAACATGTGTACTCTTTTTCCTTACTTTAATTTTTCCCATTGGGTTTTGTTTTAAGGTTTTAACGAGGCACATCATTGAATAGACATTCAAGGGGGAGTGTTATAAATAGAGAAATTTTACACTTCTATTTAAGGTGAATGTCTTTAATTAGAGAGATTCTAGAGTCCTATTATTGGTAGCTAAATCATCTCACTCCCTATAAATAAAGGGGTCTTCTACCATTGTAATAAATCCCTAACAATCTCTAAGTATCAATAAGAATACTTCTCTCTCTCTATTCTCTCTGTTGCTCTTGTTCTTGCATTATTGTTCTTGTCTTTATATTATTTCATAACATTTAGTACTTTTTGTATTATATGTCATATTCTTATTGCTTTTTGACCTTTAATGCTATGATGTAAATGGTTTTGCTTTCTTTTTGTATTTCGTTCATTGCCAGTACTTTTCTTGTGAAAACAAATTTATCTGTCAAAGTTTTATCATTTGAAAAATAATTTTACTTATATAAAGATTTAAAAAAAATGAATTTAATTCTTTACTAATTAATTCATTTACATATTTCATTATTTTTTCTCAATATTAAAAAGATATAGCTTTGGGGCTTCATGATTTTATAATAATATATACAAGGTTTAGATAATTTTGAACTTCTCTGTCATCAAACAATGTTTTTCTCTTCATCGATGTTTTGTGTACTATATGAAACTACATTCAATAATCAGAATCAGTATTTAATTAAATACAAATCTCTAACTTAATAGTAACAATATAAAAACCTCCCCTTAGAGAAGAGCCTATAAGAAGAATGAATGTCAAACTTATTTTATATGGAAATTGTGGTTTGCAAATATACGAAAAAGAAAACATAATACTCCTAGTTCTCCCGACTAATATTTATTCTAAAACTTTATGCCACGGCCCATTATTTCAAACAGGTCATGATGGCATCCGATATTATTGTCGAGCTAACCAATTGTGGATTTGTAATTTATGTTCTCATTTTACCTTTATCAAAGAACAAATGTACTAGACTTTTCAAAGATGAAGCCGAGACCAGTAAGGATTTATAATGCGACAGAATAAATATCCACTACAATGTTTGCAAGACCTAGTGTCACAAGTACGGGCATCTAGTAGAATATAGAAAACATCTGTATCCTACTGTCTGAAATAAAAAAGACAACCAAAATACAAGGAAGACTCCATCCGTCTGCTGAGCGAGAAGTTTCTGCCGCAGCTCACTGGCGCTCGCCCGATCAATAACCAGAAGAATCAACCTCAGAACCTATTCATTTAAGTACAGTAGTGTAGCATGAGTACATAAATAATACGTACCCAGTGAGTATCCTGCCTAATCTCGAAGAGGTAGAGACGAGAGGTCGACTTGATACCCACTAAGTCAAGCTAATATCATAATAATGATGTACAATTGAGAGCATAAATAATTCATTTATATGACAGTTACCATGGAAGTCATAATCATGCTCTTAATCACATTCTTCTTTTATCATTTTCTCTCTTTTGCAATAATTAGCAATAAATCATGAAAGGTCTAAGCTCGAACATATATATATATATATATATATATATATATATATATATATATATATATATATATATATATTTTATTATATATATTTATATATTTATATATATATATATATATATCATGCGTAGTGATATTGAGGTCGACGGCCCGCTCCTACAGAAAATAAATTGTGCACTACCAAGGGTCGAGCGGCCCGTACCATAGATGCATTTATTTCTCCAAGGCGATCAGCCCGATCCACAAATATAATTTAATACATTAAGAATGCACATAATGGCACCAATTTTATATATATATATACATATATTTATATATGTATATATATATATATACATATATATATACATATGTATAGATATATATACATATATATATATATATATATATATATATATATATATAGATATATATATATATATATATATATATATATGTATCATGCGTAATGATATCGAGGTCGACGGCCCGCTCCTACAGAAAATAAATTGTGCACTACCAAGGATCGAGCGGCCCGTACCATAGATGCATCTATTTCTCCAAGGCGATCAGCCCGATCCACAAATATAATTTAACACATTAAAAATGCACATAATGGCACCAATTATATACAAGGAAGTCCTTACAAGGTTCAACAATATTCGTATGATCACTTTTTATTCTTCTCTAGTCTCTAACATATCATAAAAGATCATTTCGATAATTCAAATAATAGATATCTCATATTAGGTATGATGTAGGTCCTAAACTACCCGAACGTTTAATATCATAGTAGCTATGCACGGACTCTCGTCACCTAGTACTTATATAGTCCCCATATTTAATATCAATTTATCATTTATTAGTCTTAAGGGGATAATTTCCTCTCACGAGGTTAGAAAGGAGAATCACCTCGCTCCAAAGCGTACTTCCAATATCAAGAACAAGCCCCAAACCCTCAATGCGAAGCCGAACGAGAACAAATTAATTATATAGTTAATAAAGGCTTACAAGGTTAAATTCTAGCTATTTAAGTTATTTACCAACCTTACCCATAAGTTTCCTATATTTCGACCCTGGGCCCACATGCCCGGATTCTGTACTTTTCATAGAAGGTTGTTCTCTATCACCTAAGGATATAAAATATATGATTTCTAGTTCATTACATGGCGAATTGCATGGTTAAATCTTAATTTCTATTAAACCCTAGGTCTAGCTGTAGCCCTTGATCTTGCTTAATTTTTAGTGTTAAATCTACCAAACGTTCGTGTATTTGAAGTAAAAGTGAGTGGGGATTACTTACCTTGCAATAATATGTTGAAACCCCCTCCTTGGAATGTGACGGCCCCACTTGTCGTCACATGCGTTTTCGTCCCGTTTTCCCCGTTTATTTTTTCGATGTGACGACCCAAAGGGATAATCACCGTAATTCTCTATTTTTTTCCTTTTGAGGCCTTTAATACCTCTTATTTATTTTCCTCGATTTGTGTGCGTAGTCTGGGCGCGAAGTTGGAAAATTTTTAGGTGGAAATATTTAAATTTTGTGTTATAAACCATGAATTTTGATAATAATATTGCTATAGTTGACATTGGTCAATCTTTTGGGTAAACAGACCCGGTCCCATGATGTGATGGTCCCGAAGGGTCCGTAGGGAAATATTTTGGACCTAGGCGTATTCATGGAATCGAAATCCGAGGTCCCAAGCTCGAGTACAGAACTTTTTTGTGAAATTGTTTTTCGAAATTGATTAACGAAAAATGAAAATGAAAATTAATCAAAAGTGATTGTATCGGGCTCATATTTTGATTTTGATGCCCGGTTCAAGTATTAAATGAGCGTTAAGCGCTATCTGTAAAGTTTGGTTGAAAACAGACGTCGTTTGATATGTTTCGGACAAAAAATGGAAAATTTAAAAGTTTTGAACTTTGAAATGAAAATCATGAGTTTTGGAGGTTGATTCTTTGATTTTGACGTTATTTTGGCGACTTGATCGCACGAGTGAGTCCGTATGATGTTTTTGAGGTTGGGTGCATTTTGGTTTCAACTAAACATCAAAGCTTTCAATGGGTAAAAAGAAATGGAAATTTTGAGTGGAACCTAGGTTTTCATAAAATTGGGGATTTGGACTTCAATTTGGGGTCCGATCTCAAAATGAATTGCATATATAATTTCATGGGGGAATGGGTAACCCGATTTTGGTTCGAACCTCGAGTTACCACGTGGGCCCGGGGGCATTTTTGGAATTTTGGGTAAAACTTTGGGAATTTCATTCTTATGCATTCAAATTAATTAACTAGCATTTGTTGATACATTTGAGTATATTGTTAATAGATATTGTTGGTCCGGGGTTGAATTCTAGAGGAAAGGCGATTATTGAGCTTTGAATTGCTATTTTTGGATTCGAGGTAAGTGTTTAATCTAACTTTGCCTTGAGGGAATAGGATTAGGTTAATATTTGTTATGTGCTATGTGGAGTTGGTGTATAGGTATGGTGACGGTTACCTATGAACCCGAGTCTAACATGACCGTGAGTCATAATTGCTATTAAAATTTGTGAACAATTGTGATAATTACTTGCTAAATGAACTATGAACTGATAGTTGAGGAGCAAATGAACTAAAGATGAAATTTTGGTACTTTTCCCTTGCCGGGACTTATTGTTGAGTTGTTTTTCCTTGCCGGGACTTATTGTGGAGCTGTATTCCCTTGCCGGGATTCATTTTTGAGTTATTCTCCCTTGCCGGGATATTTTGTCTTGTTATATATTCCTTTCCTGTTTGGTTTTGGCCATTGATTGGGTGAGGAAGAGAGAGTAAAAGCACGAAGGGTGATGCCGTGCACTATGTGTTGTGAGTAAAAGCACGAAGGGTGATGCCGTGCACTGTATATTGAGAATTAAGGCACGAAATATGATGATGTGCATTATATTTGACAGTCTTGGAGAGAAATGAGAGTAAAAGTATGAAGGGTGTGCCGTGCATTATATTTGACAGTTTTGGTGAGAAATGAGAGTAAAAGCACGAAGGGTGGTGCGGTGCAGTTGTTGATTCACTGACTTTCTCTATTTATTATTATATAATAAGTTCCATTTCTTGTTTGTTGCAGTTATAATTGAACTGTTACACCCTCAGTGTGTCCCCTCCCCATTATCTGTTTAAATTCTTGTTCTCTTTTTGTTATTGCACATATATCTGTAGAGGTTGATAGTGGTAGGTACAGTTTAGCCTCGTCACTACCTCGCCGAGGTTAGGCCAGGCTTTTACCAGCACATGGGGTCAGTTGTGCTGATACTACACTTCTATGCCTTTTTGTACACAAGTCAGGATACAGCTTACAGACCGCAACAGTTGTTAGGGAGTGATCCTTTTATCTTGAGACTCTGAGGTAGTTCGCTAGCGTTCGCGGGCCTTGAGTCTCCTCTTTCTCTTCTAGATTGTTTTTATTGAATCAAAACAAACATGTTATGTATTTCTTTTAGACTGTTGCTTTTAGTACTCTTTTAGTCATCCGTGAGTAATGACACCAGATACTGGGTAGATGCATGTTTCTAATTTTCGCACTTATCATTGCTATTGTTGCTAAAAGTCTTCCGCGTGGTTTTAATTAATTATTTCAGTATTTATATTGCTTTGGATAAAGGTTTTTGAGAAAATTATTAAAAAGGTTTGGCTTGCCTTGCTTCGACAGTAGGCGCCATCACGACTCCCGATGGTGGGAAAATTCAGTTCGTGACAAGTTGGTATAAGAGCACTAGGTTACTTGGGTCTCACGATTCACGGACAGGCTCGGTAGAGTCTGAGGGATCGGCACGGAGATGTCTGTGTTTATCCCATAGAGCTTACAGGGTTAGGAAAAATTTTATTTTGTTCCTTGTCGTGCGATTCTTTTTCTCAAATATTGATTGCCGTTCTACTCTGTTCTTTCGCAGATGGCACGTGCGTCTTCTTCTTCCGCACAGCAGCTCGAGCCCCCAGCAGCAAATCCCGCGAGGGGCGGGGACCGAGGCTGTGGCAGGGGCAGAGCCCAGCCTGGGGAAGCAGTTCCAGAGGTGGAGCCTCATATTGACTTTGATGAGGAGGTTCCAGCCCCACCAGCTCTAGTGTGCCCAGCTCATGTCCTAGGAAGAGTGATGTTTTATCCGGATCTCCAGGATGCTCTTGTCCGCATAGCATTCTTTATGGACAGTTTTGCTAGAGCTGCCGAGTCATCTGATGCTGTGATTACAGGTATGGTCTGTGATAGGGGTGCTTCAGTATCATTTGATCCGGAATCTACTTATTCTTATGTGTCATCCTATTTTGCACCTTATTTGATCATGCCTAGTGAGGCTCTGGGTATTCCTGTATATGTATCCATACCGGTTGGTTATTCTATAGTGGTCAACCAAGTGCATCATTCTTGTGTGGTGGTATTTGAGGGTCTTGTGACCCGTGTAGACTTATTGCTCTTAAACATGGTGGACTTCGATGTTATATTGGGGATGGACAGGTTGTCCGCATATCATGCTATCTTGGATTGTCACGCCAAGACCGTGACTTTGGCCTTACCATATTTTTCCAGACATGTGTGGAGAGGGACCCCAGGTCATGCCACCCGCAGTGTTATTTCGTATGTCAAAGCTTGACGTATGATTGAGAAGGGGTGTTTAGCATATCTGACGTATGTTCGCGACTCCAGCGCAGAGGTTCCATCTATCGACTCTGTACCTATTATTCGGGAGTTCCCTTGAGTTTTTTCCTTCAGACCTACCGGGTATGCCGCCCGACACAGATATTGATTTCTATATTGATCTGGCTCATGGTACTCAGCCTATTTCTCTTCTGCCGTATTGTATGGCCCGCCAGAGTTGAAAGAGTTGAAGGAGCAGCTTAAGGACTTTCTTGATAAGGGTTTTATTAGACCCAATGTGTTACCTTGGGGTGCACCAGTGTTGTTTGTGAAGAAGAAGGATGGGTCGATGAGGATGTGCATTGATTACCGGATGCTGAACAAGGTGAATAAAGAACAAGTATCCAATATCGAGGATTGATGATTTTTTCGACCAGCTCCAGGGTGCCAGGGTGTTCTCGAAGATAGATTTGAGGTATGGTTATCATCAGCTGAGGATAAGGGCGTCTGATGTCCTTAAGATAGCATTTCGTACTTAGTATGGGCATTATGAGTTTTTGGTCATGTCGTTTGGATTGACCAATGCCCCGGCAGCATTCATGGAGTTGATGAACCGAGTGTTCAGGCCTTATTTTGATTTATTTGTGATTTTATTCATTGACGACACTTGGTATACTCCCGCAGGCAGGAGGAGAATGAGCGGCACCTCAGAGTGGTTCTTCAGACTCTGAAAGATAGCCTATTATACGCCAGGTTCTCTAAGTGCGAATTTTTTGTTGAGTTCAATCGTATTTCTGGGTCATGTCGTATCAGGGGAGGGCATTCAGGTGGACCCGAAGAAGATCGAGACAGTCAATAACTAGCCTCGACCACCTTCAGCTATAGAGATTCATAGCTTCTTGGGGTTAGCTGGTTATTATAGATGTTTCGTGGAGGGGTTTTCCTCCATCGCAGCAGCGATGACTAGATTGACCCAGAAGGGTGCCCAGTTCAGGTGGTCAGATGAGTGCGAGGCGAGCTTCCACAAGCTCAAGTAAGCTCTCACTAGGACACCGATATTGGTTTTGCTCGCGGGATTTGGGCCTTATGCTGTGTATTGTGATGCTTCCCACATCGGGCTTCGCGCAGCGTTGTTGCCGAATGGCAAGGTCATAGCATATGCTTAGAGCCAGTGGAAGATCCACGAGAATAATTATCCAGTTCATGACCTAGAGTTGGCAGCCATTGTTTATGCCTTGAAGATCTGGAGGCATTATTTGTATGGTGTGACGTGTGAGGTGTACAAGGATCACAAGAGCCTTCAATACTTGTTCAAGCAGAAGGACTTGAATTAGAGACATCGGAGGTGGTTAGAGTTGTTGAAAGATTATGATGTTTCTATTTTATACCACCCCGAAAGGCCATTGTGGGGGCTAAGGCATTGAGTAGAAAGTCCGCCAGCATGGGTAGTCTTGCATAGATTCCGGTCAGCCAGAGACCGCTTTCCTTGGATGTTCAGGTCTTGGCCAATATATTTGTGAGATTTGATATTTCTGAGCCCAGCAGGGTGTTAGCTTGCACGGTTGCTCGTTCGTTATTGATGGACCGTATCCGGAAGCGACAGTTTGATGATCCCCATTTGTGTGTCCTGAGAGACAGTGTGCAACGGGGAGGTGTGAGGGAGATGATTTTGGGAGATAATGGCGTATTGAGGTTGCAGGGGAGAGACTGTGTGCCCAATGTTGATGGTATTCGAGAGTCGATCTTAGCAGAGGCCCACAGTTCTCAATATTCTATTCACCGGGGCGCCGCGAAGATGTATCAGGATTTGACACAGCATTATTCGTGGCGCAAAATGAAGAAATACATTGTTGCATGTGTGGCTCATTGTCTGCATTGTCCACAGGTTAAGTACAAGCATCAGAGCACCGGTGGGTTATTTTAGATGATTGAGCTTCCCGAGTGGAAGTGGGAGAGAATCACCATGGATTTTGTTACTAGCCTTCCGATGACTCGAATGAAGTTTGATGCTATATGGGTTATTGGTTATAGGCTGACCAAGTCAATGCACTTCATCCCAGTTGCCACCACCTATTCATCCGAGCGGTATGCTGAGATTTATATCAGGAAGATCGTTCGCCTTCATGGGGTGCCCATATCTATTATTTCGGACCAGGGTTCGCAGTTTATCTCATCTTTCTGCAGAGTGGTACGGCATGAGTTGGGCACCCAGGTCCAGTTGAGTACAACATTTCACCCCCAGACGGACGGTCAGTGCGAGATGACTATTCAGATTCTTGAGGATATGCTCCGAGCCTGTGTTATTCATTTTTGAGGCTCGTGGGACAAGTTTTTGCCTTTAGCTGAGTTTGCCTACAACAACAGATGGATCTGTATGAGGCGTTGTATGGTAGGCGGTATCGGTCCCCAGTTGGATGGTTTGAGCTGGGAAAGGCTCGGTTATTAGGTATCTATTTGGTACAGGAGGCTTGGATAAGCTAAAGATCATTCTGGACAGACTTCGGTCAGCTCAGTCTAGGCATAAGAGTTATGCAGATCATAAGGTCAGAGATATTGCTTTGATGGTTGGTGAGCAAGTATTACTCCTTGTATCGCCTATGAAGGGCGTGATGAGATTCGGGAAGAAAGGTAAGCTTAGTCCTACGTATATTGGCCCATTTGAGATTCTTGACTGTGTGGGGAAGGTGGCTTATAGATTTGCATTGCCTCCTAGCTTGTTAGCTGTGCATCTATATTTTCATGTATCCATGCTTCGGAAGTACGACGGCGATCCCACCCACGTGTTAGATTCCAGCACAATCCAATTGGGCAAGGATCTGACATATGAGAAGGAGCCAGTGGCTATATTAGACTGGAAGGTTCGATAGTTGAGGTCGTAGATTTCCCTTCAGTGCGTGTTCAGTGGAGAGTTCAGCCTCCTGAGGCATCGACCTGGGAGTCCGAGTCTGATATGCGGAGCCGTTATCCCCATCTATTCCCCGACTCAGGTACTTCTTTCTTTTGTCCGTTCGAGGACGAATTTTAGAGGTGGAGGATGTGACAACCCAAAGGGGTCATCACCGTAGTTCTCCCTTTCTTTGTGCTTCTGAGGGCTTGAACACCTCTTACTTGGTTGCCTTGATTTGCGTGCGCAGTCCAGGCGCGAAGTTGGACTATGAATTTTGATAATAATATTGCTATAGTTTTCTTTGGTCAATATTTTGGATGAACGGAACTGGGCACATGATGTGAAGGTCCCCAGGGTTCGTAGGGAAATTTGGGACCCAGGTATATTCCCGGACTCGAAATCCGAGGTCCCAGGCCCGAGTGCGGAGCTTTTCTGTGAAATTGTTTTCAGAAATTGCTTAAGGAAAAATGAAAATGGAAATTGATCAAAAGTTATTATATTGGGCTCGTATTTATGTTGTGACGCCGAGTATAAGTCTTAAATGAGCGTTAAGCGCTATCTGTAAAGTTTGGTAGAAAACGGACGTCGTTTGACGTGTTTCGGACTAAAAATAGAAAATTTAAATGTTTTGAACTTTGAAATGAAAATCATGAGTTTTGGAGGTTGATTTTTTTTATTTTGATGTTATTTTGGGCTATTTCATTGCACGAGTGAGTCCGTAGGATGTTTTTGAGGTTGGGTGCATGTTTGGATTGGAGCCCCGAGGGCTCGAATGGGTTTCGAATAGGTGTTAGGCTCATTTTGAAACATTTTAACTGCTGGTATCTGCAGTCTTCGCATTTCTGAAGCAATCTTCGCAAATGCAAGCCTTCCCCTTTGTCCTGCTTCATCGCAAATGCGAGGAAAACTCACAAATGCGATCCCTCCCTTTTATGGCCAAACTCTGCAAATGCGAACCAATTCTCGCAAATATGATTCCCCGCTTTACAGCCCGTTCTTCGCAAATGCGAAAACATTCTTGCAAATGCGAACCCAGTTCAAAACATGCCCTTTTCGCAATTGCGAACCATTTCCCGCAATTGCGACACCAGCTACTTTCTGTATTCTTCGCAATTGCGAACAAAACCTCGCAATTACGACATCTGCGACTGTGCCTCCTGTACTTAGACAATTTCAAACATTATTTTTCATATTTTCCAAACCTAAATCTCCATTGGCAATTTTCTCTCGACTCTTTCTCTCCCAAATCACTTGTAAGTCAACTTTTATTCAATGTTTTTAAACTTTAACATCTTTTATCATGATTTCAACTTAAAATCAAAGCATTCAATGGGTAAAAATGGGGATTTGGGGTAAAACCTAGGTTTTTATAAAATTGGGGATTTGGACCTCAATTTGGGGTCCGATTTCAAAACAAATTGCATATATGAACTTGTGGGGAAATAGGTAACCCGATTTTGGTTTGAACCTCGAGTTTTGACCACGTGGGCCCCGGGGCATTTAGGGAATTTTTGGGAAGAACTTTGGGAATTTCATTCTTATTCATTCAAATTGATTTAACTAGAATTTTTTGATACATTTGAGTAAATTGTGAATAGATATCATTGGTCCTGGGTCGAATTCTAGAGGAAAGGAGATTGTTGAGGTTTGAGTTGCTATTTTTGGATTCGAGGTAAGTGTTTGATCTAACTTTGGCTTGAGGGAATAGGATTAGGTTAATATTTGCTATGTACTATGTGGAGTCGGTGTATAGGTATGGTGACAGTTACCGATGCGGCTGAGTCTAACATGACCATGAGTCATAATTGCTATTAAAATTTCGAAAGAAGTGAACAATTGTGATAATTACTTGCTAAATGAACTATGAAGTGATAGTTGAGAAGCAAATGAACTAAAGATGAAACTTTGGTACTTTTCCCTTGCAGGGACTTATTGTTGAGTTGTTTTTCCTTGCCGGGACTTATTGTGGAGCTGTATTCCCTTGCCAGGATTCATTTTTGAGTTATTCTCCCTTGCCGGGATATTTTGTCTTGTTATATATTTCTTTCCCGTTTGGTTTTAACCATTGATTGGTTGAGGAAAAGAGAGTAAAAGCACGAAGGGTGATGCCGTGCACTATGTATTGAGAGTAAAAGCACAAAGGGTGATGCCGTGCACTGTATATTGAGAGTAAAGGCACGAAGGGTGATGCCGTGCATTATATTTGACAGCCTTGGAGAGAAATAAGAGTAATAGCACGACGGGTAATGCCGTGCATTATATTTGATAGTTTTGGTGAGAAATTAGATTAAAAGCACGAAGGGTGGTGCCGTGCAGTTGTTGATTCACCGGCTTTCTCTATTTACTCTTATATAATAAGTTCCATTTCTTGTTTGTTGCAGTTATAATTGAATTGTTACACCCCCACTATGTCCCCTCCCCATTATCTTTTTAAATTATTGTTCTCTTTCTATTATTGCACATATATCTGTATAGGTTGATTCTGGTAGGTACGGTTTTGCCTCATCATTATCTCGCCGAGGTTAGGCGGGGCACTTACCAGCACATGGGGTTGGTTGTGCTGATACTACACTTCTGTGCCTTTTTATACACATGTCAGGACACAACTTACGGACCGCAATAGTTGTTAGTGAGCGATCCTTCAGTCCAGAGACTCTGAGGTAATTTGCTGGCGTTCGCGGGCCTTGAGTCTCCTCTTTCTCTTCTAGTTTGTTTTTATTGTATCAAAACAGACATGTTATGTATTTCTTTCAAACTGTTGCTTTTAGTACTCTTTTAGTCGTCGATGAATAGTGACACCAGATACTGGGTAGAGGCATGTTTCTAATTTCCGTACTTATCATTGCTGTTATTGCTAAAAGTCTTTCGCGTGATTTTAATTAACTATTTCAGTATATATATTGCTTTAGATTAAGGTTTCTGAGAAAATGATTAAAACGGGTTGGTGGGAAAATTGGGTCGTGACATTCTTCATGTTTTATTATATGTATTTGGTGAGTTTGAGTTGATTCGGATTGGATTTTGTAAGAAATGGGGTAATTAGTCTCTTTAAGGAAAAGTTGGTTTGGAAAAGTCAACCGAAAGTTGAATTATTAGTTAGAGGGCTTGAATGTAATTTTGATGATTCGGTTAGCTTCGGGGAAGGATTTGAGGCTTAGGAGTGCAATCGGAAGTGATTTTGGAGGTTCGGTGTAGAATTAGGCTTGACTTGGCGAAGTTAGCACTTTTGCGATATCCGGTTGATAGGTGAGATTTTGACTCGAGGGTTGGAATGGAATTTTGAGAGTTGGAATAGCTTCGTTGGGTGATTTGGTATGCGTGTGCAAAATTTCAGTTGAATCGAAGGTCTCTAGGTCGGGTTTTTGATTGAATGTGAGTTTCAGACATTTTGGTTGAACTTAGGCCTGAATCCGTTGCGAAGTAGTAATTTTGTGTTGTTGAATGTGTTTTTACGATTGGAATAAGTTTGTATGATGTTTTTGGAGGGTTTGACACTTTTGGTTGAGGTCCTAAGGGCCTCGGGGTGTTTTCGGAGGGTCTATCGGACAAATCTTGGCCTTTGGGAGTTGCAGAAAATAGCTGAAGTGTTGAAGAGATTCTTTTTCTATGAGATCACAGATGGAGCATTGCAATCGCATAGGAGGTTCTGTTAGGGGTTCTATTTTGCTCTATGCGATCGCGTAATAGGGTATGCGATAGCATAGGTTGGGAACAATGTTCAGTGCGATCGCGTTCGTGGGGTTGCGATCGCGTAGTGTAATTGGACCTGGGGTCCCTCGCAGCGTTTTGTTCTATGCAAACACGGAGTCATGGAGTGAAATCGCATAGGTGTGGAAGGTTGTGCTCCATGATCGCATAGGAGGAGATTTGGAGGCTGGAATTTTTATGCTATGCGATCGCAATAGAAGTGCTGCGATCGCATAATGTTATTTTACAACTGGGCAGAATGTTTTAAGGTCATTTCATCCACGAATCAAGTTCATTTTCCTCCATTGTTAAGCGATCTTGGGATCTTTTGACATGAGTTTAAGAGGGTTTTGACTGTGAATCGATTGGAGGTAAGTCTTATAGGCAGAAATATCATCTAATTGTGATTTCAACACCTAAATTCATGGAATTTTATTTAAAAGGGAGAAACTAAGGGTAGAGTTTTTGAATGAGAAATTGCAATTTTTGGGAGAATTAGGACTCCAATTTATGTAAATATTACATGCATAGACTTGTGGCGAGATAAGGAACATTTTGGTGTAAAAACTTCTAACTTTCGAGAAGTGGCCTGGGGCTCGGATTTTTTCAGATTTCATAATTTTCGATACTTTTCAAGTCTTTTAGACTGTGTTATATTACCTTAGCCTATTGTAATGTATTCGTTGTAATTTTGGCCAAATTCGACCTGCGGGGAGGTCAATTCGAGAGGAAAGGGCATTGCGAGCTAGTCTTTGGCCGGCTAGAGGTGAGTAATAGATGTAAATGCTGCTCTAAGGGTTTGAAACCCCGGGCTTTAACATTGTATAGCTATATTGAGGCGTGACAGGCATTCCACGATGAATGCGGGGTCGATTACTATTGGGGATTGTGACTTGGTCCATCCCGAGTGTGATTTCTACTATATTGGCGATTGATACGCATAAGTTATTACTGAGAATTTGACTTATTTCCATGTTTGGAGCCTCATGCAGACATGTAGAATCCTTAGAGGATCCTTATGCGTTTTTCTCACTTGTTTGCATAAAATATACTCACAGTCATGCTTTTCAACTGTTAAAAATAATAGAAGAACTATGTTTTTGAACATGAATATTAGATAAAAAGGATATGAGGGTTGAGATACCTATAGAATTTCATGCCGGAGTGGCTGTGAATTTATTTGACTGAGATGGGTCGAGGATCCGATATTGAGGATGATTTTTCCTTGATATGGATCGCGTTTCACGACGCAACAATGATATATTTATATGTAGGCCGAGAGCCTATTTGATGCCACGAGACGGCTGATATTGCACTTGGGCTGTAGGAGCCCCTCTAGAGTCAGTACACACCCCTAGTGAGCGCCGTCGATGATATATAAATGGAGGGGGCTGAACACCGAAGCGGGTACTTGAGTGTACCGTTATATGTGTTACAACTTTTCATGCATTATTCCTTGACTGTATTACTTGTTGGTTACTGTTTTTCACTGATATTTATCTAAAATACTAGATATAGATTACTTTGTGCATTTTCTGCGTTTTCTTACTTTCAGAATGTATTTATGTTTATTACTCACTGGGTTGGAGTATTCACTTTGCTCCCTACACCTAGTGCAGATCCAGGTTCTTCTCAATCTAAGTAGGTTCAGTTGATCAGCATAGTTAGTTTCCGGGAGTGCTGAGGTAGCTGCACTGTGTTCGCAGCCATTGATTTCTCCCTCTATCCATATCCTTTATTTCCACATTTTCAGCTTTTGGACAGACTTTGTAGTAGGATGACACTATGTGTTTAGAGGCTCATGTTCATGACACCGGGTCCATGTTATACTATATTATGTATTTTTGTTAACCATTCCGCATTTTATCAGTATTTCTAGACCTTTGACCTAAATGGCTTGGTGATTCTCTGTCCCATTTAACTACATCTGTTTTATTTATTGGATTATGTGTTGTAAATGGTCGGGCTATCCTAGTATTGTGCTGAGCGCCATGTTTTGGACCTGTAAAAAGTTTCAGAATCGAAATCCGAACCTGATACCTAGGTTTTTAATGAATATTTAAATTCTTTACTTCTTCAAAACTTTGATTTAACAATTTTACATAAAAATTGTGTACTCGGGCTAGGAACCTCAGAATTCAATTTCGAGCATACGCCCAGGTTTGATATGTTTTCACAGACAATCCAGGACCGTCAAATCACAAATCCGGGTCCGTTTTCCAAGAAAGTTTACCGAATTAAAACTTGGCTTTTTTAAAAAAGCTTAAATAAGCAAATGGACATATTCTTGCCCACAACTCTTCTAACTTCCGAACCACCTGTCCCTGCAAGTCATAAATTAGTTAAAACAAGTGTGAGAAGTTTTATTTAACGGAATAGGGTTGTAAAACGCAAAACAACTAGTTGGGTCGTTACATTCTCCACCTCCTAAACAAACATTCGTCCTCGAACGAACATCAAAAGAAGTACCTGGACTGCTGAATAAGTGGGGATATCGGCTCTGGATGTCCTCCTCGGATACCCAGATCGCCTCTTCAACCAGTTGGTCCCTCCACTGGACTCTTACCGTAGAAATCCTCTTGGACCTCAACGGGCGGTCCTTTCTCTCAATAATGGCAACTGCCTCCTCCTTGTAGCCCAAGATCTCATCAAACTGATGGTACTGAAATCCAACACATGAGAGTAGTTGGCGCGATATTTCCGAAGCGTCGATACATGGAAAATTTGATGAACTCCTGATAAACTGGGAGGCAAAGCAAGCTCAAAGGAAACCTCTCCAACTCGCCTCAACATCTCAAAGGGGCCAATAAACCTTAGGCTCAACTTGCCCTTTTCCCCAAACCTCATAATGCCCTTCATTGGCGAGACTTTCAAGAGAACCTTCTCACCAATCTTGAATGATACATCACGTGCCTTCTGATCCGCGTAATGCTTCTGCATGGACTGAGCTATGCGGAGCTGACCCGGTCGAACTCAATCCGAAGAAAGAGTGGGCGTGACACTAATAACCCAATAGTATATCGGGGTCGAAATTGCTCAGGGAGATTCATGTTGGAGATGAGTAATTGTATGGCTTAGAGATGCCTTCTAGCTTCAAATTGATCTTCTTTCATTTCCGGGTTTTCAATATACTTATCAACTACAACTATAACCTACGATTATGATCTAAAATTAAGCTATGATGATTGATGCTAGATTTAAGAAGTAAGAGAAAAGCACTAGGGTCGTGACACTCACCTAGGCGAATAATCAATAAGTATAGAATTCTAACACAAGGAATCTAATTATGGGGAATATGGATAATCGTTCCATTTTTAGCACTTGCTCTCACACCTCTTGGTAGAGAGAACGATTTTTCCCAATTGACTCTCTCTCGAGACCAATTGGGTAGGCCAATTTGCCCAAGCAACACAAGGTTCAAGTATGGTAATTACTCTCTCGAGGTTTAACCCGTTACTTGGGACTACCATTCTCATGGGTCCATCAGAAATCCTTGTTGGGTTGAATCTGAGGTCATAGACTCTCTTTCTCAAGAAGAGTCAAGACATACTAAGCTTGACTTAGTGTTTGCAACCACCAAATCAAAGTGAAAACATACACACAACCCAAATACCAAACACCTCTCAACAACATCCAAGTATCAGGAAAAAACACCCATTAACTACCCACATTATGGTTGAGCCACAACTCTAGCTAATGGGTTTAGCTAGACATGGAAGTAATAGAAAAATCAAATATAACGAAAGAGATGAACAAAATCATTAACTATATGCTAAATCTACTCAAATCCACTTTAATTACAATAGGAAGTTGCCTAAAATAGGCTAATGTAAAACCTCACGAGCGCAGCTACTCTTCAGAGAATAAAACATAACCTAAAAAAGTAAAGTGTTCTATTTATGATACTCAGGAAAACTAGAAAAAAATACCCCTGAGGGTCTGATGCGGACCGCACAGAAATGGTGTGCGGCCGTATAGGGCATCGTGTCTTCACTTCAATTGCCTCTGGGTAATAGATGCGAACCGCATCAAAATGTATCGTGGCCGCGTAGGTCTTGGCAAGCGGACCGCTTGGAAATGCACTGCGACAGCGTAGGTTGGATCAGGTGGACCACATGAAATTGATGTGCGGCCGCAGAAGAGGAACTGGCAAAATGTTTTTTCTCTGAACTTGAGCCCACGCAGACCGCCTGCTTTTGGTGTGCAGTCGCGTGGGTCTTGTGCCTTGAATGTCCTTACCTCTGAATCTTCATCAATGCGGACCGCATAGAAATGGATGCGGCCTACGTGGGTTTTCCTATAAAATGTCATGCCTCTAAACTCTTTCCATGCGGCCGCATCCAAAAACAAGCGAATCGCGCAGGAGTCAAGGTAGGTTCATGAGTCTCTGATCATTCCTACGCGGCCTCACACCAAAACAGTGCAGTCCACGCAGGTTCTTAATTCCCACTTTTTGCCATCTTCTTGTCATTTGGCAGATTTCACTCCTCCTTGAGTCTATTTGTGATTTTAATCATCTTGTCGCTCAAACCTGCAATCAAGCGCAACTTGTAAGTAATTCAGGACTAATCAAAGGGAAATTATGCACAAAGCTAAGGTAAGAAAGATCATAAGTCATGTATAATACACAGTTATCAACTCCCCCAAACTTAAACCTTTGCTTGTCCTCAATCAAATAAAATGATACACACCCCTCAATAGAAAATGACCCACTAATTCCTGTTTGCCTTAATGTAACCTCAACAACCCTCACTTGGGAATAACAATTGTCTCCAATTCAAATGCATCATTAACACCCTAAACTTTGCGAACTTGAGGATCAAGTGTGACACAAGAGCCTCAAGAGTTGACACATATCATCATTGAGCTTTTTCTCAAGTACTTTGGTCATTGTGGATCCAAATCTCGTACATCCTCTACTCTCCCTAAGTGAACCTTACCTTTCTGGATATATATGCACACAAATTGAGGTGGACATCTCTCTCACTCACACTTACAAAGAAGAGACCCTAAGTCCAGCTCTAAGTACCATATGCTTGCCCTTCATGTAAGTATCCACTAATGTAGGTTTTCCTTAATTCAAGATCATATAGGGCTTTTGTGGAGTCATTGTGAAGGCTTTTGGGTACATGTATGACATGAAATTGTTCACATGAGTGTACTCTTCCCTTAAGCGCTTCTTTTGTTTCATTTTGGCTTCTTGACTCAAACATGCAATTCACCCCTTCAAAGGGGGTGGAGAGACACATTATCACTCTTTCTTTTTGCAAAACAAGCCTTTTTCTCCTTCCTTTTCTACATTCTAAACCTTTTCACATTTTTGTTGTACTTTGATTTCCTTTTGATTTTTATTCTCTTTTTGGCTTCCTTTTCTTTTGTTTTTTTGTCTTTTTCATTGCCTTCGTTTTCTTTTCCTTTTTGTACCTTATACCACTTTGGTTCTTTTCTTGTCTCTCCCACCCAAAATTATGCCATTTCCAATAGCCAAAGGATGATTTTTGGGTGCCAAGAGAAAGTCTGAGAACGGGTAAAGGTTTGTAGCTTGGTGTATGAAAGAATAAGGATTTAGGCTCAAAGGGTGAACTAGGGATCATTCTATTGGCAGGTCATGAAATTAATCAAGAATACATTTTGGGATCAAGGAGATCCTACAATCATATCTCAAATCAAGTTCCACCCACGATTTCACCTTAACAAACATTCGGGGCAAGTTCTAGACCATCGGCTAGGCACTTGGGATCCCAAATCGAGTTCTTACCAAAGAAACACTCAAGGTTTTCCAAAGACAGAGTCGAGGGACCACAACGACCTTAGATACGATTTAAACACACAATGGCCCCACACGACCATATGTTGATTGATTGGTCAACACAAGAGTCTCAAGGCCACGATTTTCACTATCCTAAACACAACTTGATGTCTTTGACCATAAGATCGAAGGCAAATGTATTAGGCCCGAGTGAAGCTTTGCCAGAGGTACTCTTTGTTGGAAACACGTTTCAAATGCAATATACTAAACGTGTGTTCTTTTGTAGGTTTTGATGAATGTCAAACAAAGCAAAAAGCGATATATAGCAGTACTCAAGGATAAGCACAAAATGGATGCATTACAAGAAGCTCAAGACAAAGTTTAGAAATGTTATAATTGAGTCAATATTAATTGTGATCTTGATTCCTCAACTTGGCTCATAACATGGCTTCTCTACTAAAATTATTTTTCCAAAATCATGCATATTTAAATTAAGTGTCAAATGATTTTAAACTATGCATATTTACATTTGTTAAAATGTTTTCCAAGCATGCCTCAAAAATCTGGGCTAAGATAATCGATTATGTACTTATGATAATCGAGTATCTCTAAGCCAAGACTGCATGACAATCGATTGTGAATTAATGATAATCGATTGTGAGTAAGTCAGTTAACATCAGGTTTTTGCAAACTGCATAACAATCGATTGTGTACTTATGATAATCGATTGTTAACTGAGGCAAAGTTTTCAAAACTCATAAAAATCGATTATGAACTAATGGTAATCGATTAGAATGAGAAAAATGTCTCCCAGTGATTTTAAATAAAATGATAATCGATTGTGGCTTTTGATAATCGATTATATATGAGACAGAGAGTTTTGAAATTAATTAATAATCGATTATTCCATTTGATAATCGATTGTTGAAGCTGACCGTTGTCATATATTTTCAATTACCTTCAGCTAATCGATTGTTGATATTTAACAATCGATGTTTTGCTTAAAATCTGGAAAAGATTTTCTGAACGTTGTTAAAATAATCGATTGTTGATTTCCGGACAATCGATGTTTTATTCCAAAAATTGGAAAGGATTTCTTAACGTTATAAATAATCGATTATTGATTTGAAGTAATCGATTGTTGACGTAAAATCTGGGATTGAATTTTTAATCTGATAGGCAAACAATCGATTGTTTAGTCTTGACAATCGATTGTCACTGAGTAATTTCAGCAATCCTTAATTGGCAATTAGACAACGGTAAGACTGAGTTTTTCACCTATAAATACAGCTTCAACTCAGTGTTTTCACAACAACAACATATACACTTTGAGTATTTTCATTGCTAAAAGCTTTCTTACATTGATCATCATTTTCCATTCATCCATAAAGCTTTTTGAAGAGCCATTCTATTGAGCTAAGTTGTTGTGATCTTGAGCGTACTATTTCTACTCATATCTACTCATTAAGGAGTGCTTTGTAAAGTGAGTGTGTTTTGTGTTTGTAAGAGAATTGCGATTCTCGTTTGTTGAGGAACTTGTGATTCCTCGGTTGAAGTCTTTGGGATTGTTATCCCCGAGCAGTTGAAGTCTTTGGGATTGTTATCCCCGAGCAGTTGAAGTCTTTGGGATTGTTATCCCCGAGCAGTTGAAGTCTTTGGGATTGTTATCCCCGAGCAATTGAAGTCTTTGGGATTGGTATCCCCGAGCAATTGAAGTCTTTGGGATTGTGATCCCCGAGCAACTAGGTGAGGCTTGTGTCCTCAGCTGTAACGGTTTGTTAAGCACCCGTAAGCTTGACAAGTTTAGTGGAAATCTCGAGAGAGTCTCTTGGGGACTGGACTAACCACGTTTGTGGCCAACCAGGATACATCATTGTGTAAGTTTATTCTACTGCACTTGTTTTAATTTCTGCAAAGTTTTTAAATTCCGCACTAAAACGCTTAATATTTTTAAAACGCTATTCACCCCCCCCCCCTCTAGCGTAAAGCGTATTGTCCAACAATTGGTATCAGAGCCATACTCTCTGAAAAACTTAACCGTTTGAGAGAACCATCCATGGCTTCTACTCTAAATTTCTTTGCAGGAATAGGTGAAGGAGAATGCAGCATGTCGCCTCCAATATTAGACGAAAACGACTACTCAGTCTGGAAATATCGGATGCAAGTTTTTACAATGGCAAACGATTTGTATCTATGGCAAGCTATTAAACACAGTGATCAACTGACGACAAAAGTCGGGAAAGATAAGGTAAGTGAATACAACACTAAAGCTATGAATATATTACATAACGCCTTGAACCAGGAACTTTGGCGAAAAATCTCCCACTATAAAACTGCAAAGGAAATGTGGGACAAACTTGAGGAATTGCACGAAAACACGCCTCAAAAAGCGGTCAGCACAAACGATGAATCAACTGGTCAGTGCCTCATGGCAGACGAAAAAGACGAGGTAAGTACATCTAACGATATGCAAATTGCTTATAACAAACTGCATGATGAGTTGGTAAATGCTTCTAAGACTATTAAAGATTTACAAAGAACTCTTTCTTTACAAGAAGAGGATTTTCAAAAACAACTCTTTTTAAAAGACAAGGACTTTGAAGAACGTCTTTCTTTAGCTCAAAAAGGTGTTGAAAATCTGTCTCGTGATAACGAGAATCTTGCAAATGAAAATCAATTTTTGTTAAATGATAGTATAGAACTTAGACAAGTCATCAAGACTATGCATGAAGCCTCTTGTGTTGATAAATGCTCTACTTGTACTGCTTGTGAGTCCTTAAAACTAGAAAACACAGAACTTAGGAAAACATTAGAAACACGTAGTAAAGAAGTTCCTAAAGTTGTTGAAAAAGAAACGCCTAAGAAATATCAACGGCATAAAAACAAAAACTTCACTACTCCACCTAGAAATAACTCTAAGGTATTAAACAAGCCTAGAACAAATTCTTTTAGACCACCTAGACATTATGCTAGAATGTATGAAAATAAGGGTAGAACTAATATCTTTAGACAACCTAGATCCGAATCTAGGATTCTTGCAAACAAGCCTACAAATAGTAATTTTCGGCAACCAAGAAATAACTCTAGGAACGAGCTTAGACCACCTAGACATGACACTAGGTCCTTCAACAAGTCTAGCACTAATGACTTTAGACCATCTAGATATTATACTAGAAATGGGAACAATATGTCTAGTGTTAATCTTTTTCATTCGCCTAGAACTTTGTTGGCTCAACCTAGGCATCAACACAACCCGAACGTAGTATGTCATTACTGCAATCGTATAGGTCATATTGCACCTATGTGTTTTACAAAGCATAGAGATTCTTCATATTATTATGGTCGTTATTTGCCTAACCCCCAAGGACCCAAAATGGTATGGGTACCTAAAGAATATTAATTTGCTTTGTAGGTGTGCTTGAAGGGATCAAGTGTACTATGGTACCTTGACAGTGGATGCTCCAGACACATGACAGGAGACGAATCCAAATTCCTTCAACTAGAGCACAAAGAAGGAGGAAGCGTTGTATTCGGTGACAACAATAAAGGACAAATTATTGGCATCGGATCGGTCGGTAAGAATGAAAAATCCTCTATAAAGCATATATTACTTGTCAAAGGTTTAAAGCATAATCTCTTGAGCATAAGTCAATTATGTGACAAGGGAAATCTTGCGTTGTTTGATTCGGATGAGTGTTTAGTGTTTAGACGTAGTGACTTCAAGATTATTCTACGTGGTTTTAGAGTTGACAATATTTACATGGTTGATCTTGAAAACTCCTCATCCGAGTATGTTGATTGTTTGTTGAGCAAAGATGATAATGTGTGGTTGTGGCATCGTAGAGTAGCTCATATGAACATGCATCTTTTAAATAAATTGATTTCTCAAAATCTAGTGATTGGTCTTCCCAACTTAAAATTTGAAAGTGATACTATTTGTGATTCATGTCAAAAGGGGAAGCAAACAAGAGCATCTTTTAAATCCAAAAATGTTGTTTCAACCTCTAGACCTTTACAACTATTGCATATGGATTTATTCGGACCATCCCGTATCGAAAGTCTAGGAAGAAATAGATATGCTTTTGTAATTGTTGATGATTTCTCTAGATTTACATGGACATTATTTCTTGCACATAAAAGTGATGCATTTCTTAGCTTCAAGCTTTTTCTTAAAAGAGTTCAAAATGAAAAGGAATCAACTGTCACTTCCATTAGAAGTGATCATGGGGGAGAGTTTGATCACAATCTCTTTGCGGATTTTTGTGATGAACTCGGAATCGAGCATACCTTTTCCGCTCCACGTACACCACAACAAAACGGGGTGGTGGAAAGGAAAAATAGGAGTCTCGAAGAGATGGCTAGAACCATGCTCGACGAAGCTAAGATTCCCAAACACTTTTGGGCAGACGCCGTGAGTACCGCATGCTATGTTTTGAATAGAGTAGCAATTCGGCCGATACTCTTAAAAACCCCATATGAACTCTACAAAGGTAGAAAACCTAACATTTCACATTTACGTGTTTTTGGTTGTAAATGTTTTGTGCATAACAATGGAAAGGACCAACTAGGAAAATTTGATGCAAAGTCGGATGAAGGTATCTTCATTGGCTATTCTTCTCGTAGTAAAGCTTATAGGGTTTTTAATAAAAGAACCCAAGTTGTAGAGGAATCTCCTCATATTGTATTTTCCGAAGATAATACTCGCTTGGCGAGAAAGGATTGTGGTCTTGATCTTTCAGGCATTCTGGAAAGTCTAAAGGACAAAATTCAAGAAGAACCACCAAGGAAAGAAATTGACAAAACGGTGGAACAACCAATTGAAGAAGCTCCTCAACCGGAAAATGAACCAAAAGAGCAAATAGAATGGAGGACAGTCAAAGACCATCCTCTCGATCAGGTAATAGGCGACGTTGGAGGGAAGGTAAGTACCCGGAGCTCCCTTAGAAATACCTTAGATCTTACTGCTTTTGTTTCTCAAATTGAACCCAAAACCATCTCTGAAGCAATTGGGGATGAATTTTGGACCTTGGCAATGCAAGAGGAGCCTAACCAATTCAAACGTAACAACGTTTGGGATTTGGTGCCAAGACCCGAAGGTCATACCATAATTGGTACGAAATGGGTTTTTCGAAATAAATTAGATGAAAATGGCATAATCACTAGAAACAAAGCTAGGCTTGTGGCTCAAGGCTATAATCAAGAAGAAGGGATTGATTATGATGAGACATATGCTCCGGTAGCTAGATTAGAGGCCATCCGTTTGTTGCTTGCTTTTGCATCTTCTATGAATTTCATTTTATATCAAATGGATGTGAAAAGTGCCTTTTTAAATGGTTTTATCCAAGAAGAAGTTTATGTAAAGCAACCCCCCGGTTTTGAAGACTTTAATTTTCCTAATCATGTTTTCAAACTCAAAAAGGCCCTTTATGGTTTAAAACAAGCTCCTCGAGCTTGGTATGAAAGGTTGAGTAAATTTCTTTTAGAAAATAATTTTATTCGTGGAAAAGTTGACACAACTTTATTTGTCAAGCATGAAAATAATGATATCTTGCTAGTTCAAATATATGTAGATGATATCATTTTTGGTGCTACTAACAATGCTCTATGCAAGGAATTTTCAAACTTAATGACTAGCGAATTTGAGATGTCCATGATGGGTGAGTTACAATTCTTTTTGGGATTACAAGTAAAACAAATGAAGGAAGGTACATTCATTTGTCAAAGCAAGTATTGCAAAGAACTGCTTAAACGTTTTGATATGAACAATGCAAAGGAAATGGCAACTCCCATGAGCACATCCGATCATCTCGACAAAGATGAAAAAGGTAAGGAAGTCGACATCAAAAAGTACCGAGGTATGATTGGCTCTCTTCTTTATCTTACTGCTAGTCGTCCGGACATCATGTTTAGCGTGTGCGTCTGTGCCCGTTATCAATCATGTCCGAAAGAGTCTCACCTTACTGCGGTAAAGCGGATTCTAAGGTATCTTGTCGGTACTACCAATATGGGTCTATGGTACCCCAAAGGTTCTTCATGCCAACTTATTGGCTATTCCGACTCCGATTTTGCTGGATGCAAATTGGACCGCAAGAGCACTAGCGGCACTTGCCACTTGCTCGGTAGCGCTTTAGTTTCTTGGTTTAGTAAGAAGCAAGTTAGTGTTGCGTTGTCCACAACCGAGGCTGAATATGTAGCCACGGGGAGTTGTTGCGCTCAAATCCTATGGATGAAACAACAACTCTTGGACTATGGCCTACGTCTTGACCACATTCCTCTTAGATGTGACAACACTAGTGCCATATGCTTGACGAAGAACCCCATTCTTCACTCGCGAACAAAACACATTGAAATTAGACATCATTTTATTAGAGATCACGTTCTAAAAGGCGATGTCGAAATTGAATTTGTTGAAACAAAAAGCCAATTGGCAGACATCTTTACAAAGCCCTTAGATAAAGAGTCCTTCTTCCGAATTCGTAGTGAACTCGGGATCCTTGACTCCACGTTGATCTAAGTCATGCATTGCATTTTATTTCTTACATAATTTCTAACTTGAGCGTCGGAGGCGTCTAACACTTTTTTGCAGGTATCACCCTAAAGAAAAGGGGATCATAAAAGCATGACGCAAAATACTCAAGTATTCTACAGGAAAATCGCCGTCAAACAATCGATTACTGTATCAATAATCGATTACTTTTGTAATGTTATTTTCCAATAAATAAACTTTTGTTTATTTCATATGTTTTTTTGCATATTCTTCCCTTGTATATATTTTTGCTAATGGCAAAAGGGGGAAGAAACGGGATATCAAGAAGTATGCTATATCACTCTCAACTTCATTCATGCTTAAAGTGAGGGGGAACATGAATTGAGGGGGAACATCAAATTGCATACTTTACACTTGTCTTGGATTATCAAAATAATTATTGCATATATCCCGCTTATGTTTGCCATTATCAAAAAGGGGGAAATTGTTGGAAACACGTTTCAAATGCAATATACTAAACGTGTGTTCTTTTGTAGGTTTTGATGAATGTCAAACAAAGCAAAAAGCGATATATAGCAGTACTCAAGGACAAGCACAAAATGGATGCATTACAAGAAGCTCAAGACAAAGTTTAGAAATGTTATAATTGAGTCAATATTAATTGTGATCTTGATTCCTCAACTTGGCTCATAACATGGCTTCTCTACTAAAATTATTTTTCCAAAATCATGCATATTTAAATTAAGTGTCAAATGATTTTAAACTATGCATATTTACATTTGTTAAAATATTTTCCAAGCATGCCTCAAAAATCTGGGCTAAGATAATCGATTATGTACTTATGATAATCGAGTATCTCTAAGCCAAGACTGCATGACAATCGATTGTGAATTAATGATAATCGATTGTGAGTAAGTCAGTTAACATCAGGTTTTTGCAAACTGCATAACAATCGATTGTGTACTTATGATAATCGATTGTTAACTGAGGCAAAGTTTTCAAAACTCATAAAAATCGATTATGAACTAATGGTAATCGATTAGAATGAGAAAAATGTCTCCCAGTGATTTTAAATAAAATGATAATCGATTGTGGCTTTTGATAATCGATTATATATGAGACAGAGAGTTTTGAAATTAATTAATAATCGATTATTCCATTTGATAATCGATTGTTGAAGCTGACCGTTGTCATATATTTTCAATTACCTTCAGCTAATCGATTGTTGATATTTAACAATCGATGTTTTGCTTAAAATCTGGAAAAGATTTTCTGAACGTTGTTAAAATAATCGATTGTTGATTTCCGGACAATCGATGTTTTATGCCAAAAATTGGAAAGGATTTCTTAACGTTATAAATAATCGATTATTGATTTGAAGTAATCGATTGTTGACGTAAAATCTGGGATTGAATTTTTAATCTGATAGGCAAACAATCGATTGTTTAGTCTTGACAATCGATTGTCACTGAGTAATTTCAGCAATCCTTAATTGGCAATTAGACAACGGTAAGCATGAGTTTTTCACCTATAAATACAGCTTCAACTCAGTGTTTTCACAACAACAACATATACACTTTGAGTATTTTCATTGCTAAAAGCTTTCTTACATTGATCATCATTTTCCATTCATCCATAAAGCTTTTTGAAGAGCCATTCTATTGAGCTAAGTTGTTGTGATCTTGAGCGTACTATTTCTACTCATATCTACTCATTAAGGAGTGCTTTGTAAAGTGAGTGTGTTTTGTGTTTGTAAGAGAATTGCGATTCTCGTTTGTTGAGGAACTTGTGATTCCTCGGTTGAAGTCTTTGGGATTGTTATCCCCGAGCAGTTGAAGTCTTTGGGATTGTTATCCCCGAGCAGTTGAAGTCTTTGGGATTGTTATCCCCGAGCAGTTGAAGTCTTTGGGATTGTTATCCCCGAGCAATTGAAGTCTTTGGGATTGGTATCCCCGAGCAATTGAAGTCTTTGGGATTGTGATCCCCGAGCAACTAGGTGAGGCTTGTGTCCTCAGCTGTAACGGTTTGTTAAGCACCCGTAAGCTTGACAAGTTTAGTGGAAATCTCGAGAGAGTCTCTCGGGGACTGGACTAACCACGTTTGTGGCCAACCAGGATACATCATTGTGTAAGTTTATTCTACTGCACTTGTTTTAATTTCTGCAAAGTTTTTAAATTCCGCACTAAAACGCTTAATATTTTTAAAACGCTATTCACCCCCCCCCCCTCTAGCGTAAAGCGTATTGTCCAACACTCTTAACTACAAAAAGCTTGAAAATCAAATAGACATAAAACTAAAAAAAATGACTCAACCCTTAAGAAAGTTGTCACACTATCTATCATTGGAAAGAGTCACCCGGTTCACACACATTCTACCCTTGGAAAGAACCATGGAATTAAGAAAACCAAGGGCTTATTGAAACATCAACCAAAAACAAAAAGGAGGCTACGAGCCTAACTTTGCGCACGAAAAATTTTACGAAAATAAAGAAAATAACAAGAAAGCTCAAATGAAAAATAACTATAAAGCTCAAATGAGCACCAAATGAATATATACACACGTGGAAGCAAAATATACAACTAAAGTGGTTCTGAATCAAAAATTATATACAAACCATCTAAACTACAAATGTGCTGAAAGTGAATAGTACGTAGTAGATATACAGTCATCCAAATCAAAAAGTAGGGCCACACTCCCACGAATAAAAGCTAGCATTGTCCCAAATGCTAACTATCAAATAAAGCATAAAAATAGGGGAAAGGATATAGAAGTGTCCCCTCAAGCCTCATCAACAGCTCTCTGCTAGTCAATGAAAATTGTGTCCTCTATACCGGGTGGGACCTCAGACCAGTCCCCAGCCTCCTGCTGCTGTGGTGCTGAGACATCAACTATCTTCTCCTGGGGTGTCTCCTCTCCCACTAGTGTTGCCGGAGGTTCAAAGTCTGCAATACCGGACGGGCCCTCCGATGCTGGTGCTATCTCAATCACCACTTCCTCTGTGCGCGTGAGCTTCCTCTTCTTCCGAGGTCTACTCTCCTCCACCTGTGACTGTGTTGCTGCTGCCTCAACACTAGGATCTCCAAATAGCAAATTCAGGGGCATGTGATCGGCACGGAGTCTGTAAACATCTTTCCGTAACTCTTTCACTGACTCCTTTGAGGCCCTATCTTTTCTGATCTTTCTGTGCTCCTTGGCCGATTCTTTCAGTGCCTTGCTGTGCTCCCCAACTGCTTTCTCCAGCTGATCCTACTTCCTTAGCATAGCTACCTGGTTTTCCAGGATTTTCTTTAAAGTTTCCTCAATCAAAGCAGGGACCTCAACCGTCACTGGTGCCCTGTGAGCCTCAACACCCGTAGTCAATGTTGACAACTTGGATGTCACTGCCGACACCCAGTTGTTCAAACTAAAAATAGATTGAGATAGCTGATGAGCGGTGAATCTATCAGTCTTGGACACCGGGATCACCGGCTCCGCAGAAGTAGAAGGAGGGGCTGAAGATGAGCCCGGCTGCAATGCCTCAGTGGTGGGCTCTGATGGAAGCTCAGTTGCAGCTGGCTCTTCAGACTGGCTAGCTGTAGTAGAGGTTGAGGCTTGACCCTTCTTGGTGATTTGGGGTTGTCCGAGCCCATTGATTATACCACGAGTAGGCACCCACCAGAGGCGCCTCAATATTATAGTTATTTTTCTTCACTTTCATATCACTGAAGTACATAGTCAAGGTGTTGGGGAATGGGTAGTTTTGCTGAGTGTCGTGCCTCACCTTGGAAATCACCCTCAGCATGATGTTACCCATATTTAACGGTAAAGCTACGATAATGGAGGCAACTAGGACAACATGCTCAATTGGCACAGTGTTGTCATGAGTTGATGGGTCGAGTCTGTTGCACACAAATGATAACCGCCCTTTTTCTTCAAAGCTCAGGGTGTTTCTGAAAATTCTTGCCAGTGCCTTTAGCCATTCAGGAACTATACCTGGAGTTGCAATAATCCAAGTTAAACACAGGCAAACCTCTTCTTTAAGAGCCAGTTTCTCCAGATACTGAGATTCGTCCTCCTCAGCAAACCGCAGAAATTCATTCAAAGTTTTCCCCTAAAAAAGAATCACCTTGTCCCTCACCTTCATAGCTGTTGCACCCTTAACCATATGGTGGGCGTTGCTATAGAATTCCTTCACCATGTGCTCGTTGGCCATATCTACTCTTTGTAAAGAAGCCCCAACCCTATCTCATATGGAACTGAGCATGTACGTGAGGGTTGTGAGGGAGAAAATCAGCCACAATGAATTTCCTCTCGACTATCAGCTTCTTTTTGGGCCAACATGTTTTGTACATGTCAAAGGAAACCTCATTCATGAATCTATCTTCCCACACTTACTTTTTGCCGGTTCTCTCGAGCCCCGCAATCTGTGGCTCACCACCTTCACCTTCCCTTGATGATTATATGTTGGGAGAGGTGGAATATTCTTCATCAGCTTCTTTCTCAGCCCCGGACTCATCAGACGAATCCGTGAGTATTGTGTTTACTAGCCTCGTGGAAATGGCCACATTTTCCTACTCATGCTTGGGAGATGATGACATTGGAACTGACACCTCTATGGTCATCCGTGAGGGTATGGACTCTGGAGTCAAACTTCGGGAGGGGGCATATTCACTGCCTAAAAAATGAGAGGCAGCCTTGTCTGCCTCCCGTATAATCTTTCTCGTCTTCTTGATGTCCTTATTTTCTTTGGCAGAGAGTTTGAGTACTCTCCAAAATGTCTTTACTTTGGAGGCTCCACCCCTCACCGATTGTTTATCCTTACCCCCACATTGTATTTGTTTACCCATTGGAGGCATTGTCTGCAAAAAGAATCATATCTTAAATTGTTAGTGAAAGCAGAGAAGAAATATACAGTTGAAAGATCAAACAATTGAACAAACATGTGTTGCAGACAGGGCTGAGGCGGACCGCACAAAAAGTTCATGCGGTCCACACAAGAAAAGTAGCCTCAGCATTCATTACTCAAAATAGGTCACGCGAACCACATAATTAGGGCTTGTGGCCGCAAAGGTGTATCGCGGACCGCACTGAATTGGTCACGGTCCGCACACCAGCACCAAAAATTCAAACTTTCTGATAAGCAGGCCATGCGTTCCGCCTGGTTTTGGACCGCAGCTGTACAAGACAAATCCAATAAATTCAAAGCCTCTGATAAACTACCCATGCGGTCCACCTGGTTTTGGACGCGGCCGCATAAGACACCACGTGGACCAAAATGACCATGCGGGTGCATCAGAGAGTGCCTTAGAAGTTAGGTAAACTCACATGGACCGCACGAAAAGGGCGTGCGGTCGGGTAGGACAAACAGATTGGGTAGGGCATTTTTGCATATAAGCTCACACTTCAACATGAAAAATCCTAAGTTTTGTCCCTAATCAGTTGAGAATCATCAGTTTATGCCCATATTTGAACAAGAGAACCAATCAAAACTCAAAAAAACTAACCTAATCAATTTCTAAAAGGTAAAATAGAAATTAAGAAGTTAAACTAACAAAATTGTAATGACAATAGTTAAGAAATTAACTAATAATCCACAAGAATCATGGAATGTTACCAGGAAATAATGAGGGTGAGATGAAATGCACAAGCGAATAGATGAACAGTAGGGAAAAAGCTTCAGGATGAAATTTTGCTAAAAGGGTAGAAGGATGGCTTAGGTGTCTATTTATAGACTTCAATATACTTATCAACTACTATTATGATCTAAATTAAGCAAAGATGATTGATGCTAGATTTAAGCAGTAATAGAAAAGCACTAGGATCGTGACACTTACCTAGGTGTATAATCAATGAGTATAGAATTCTAACACAAGGGTGCTAATTATGGGGAATATGGATAACCGTTGCACTTTTAGCACTCGTTCTCACACCTCTCGGTAGAGAGCACGATTTTGCCCAATTGACTCTCTCGAGACCAATTGGGTAGGCCAATTTGCCCAAGCAACATAAGGTTCAAGTAGGGTAATTACTCTCTCGAGGTTTAACCCGTTACTTGGGACTACCATTCTCATGGGTCCATCCCAAATCCTTGTTGGGTTGAATGTGAGGTCATAGACTCTCTTTCTCAAGAAGAGTCAAGACCCACTAGGCTTAACTTTAGTGTTTGCAACCACCAAATCAAAGTGAAAACGTACACACAACCCAAATACCAAACACCCAACAACATCCAAGTATTAGGAAAAAACACCCATCAATTACCCATACTAGGGTTGAGCCATAACCCTAGCTAATAGGTTTAGCTAGACATGGAAGTAATAGAAAAAGCAAAGATAATGAAAGAGATGAACATAATCATTAACTATATGCTAAATCTACTCAAATCCACTTTAATTACAATAGGAAATTGCCTAATATTGGCTAATGTAAAACCTCACGAAAGCAACTATTGTTCAAAGAATAAAACTTAGCCTAAAATAGTAAAGTGTTCTATTTATAATACTCAGGAAAAATGGGCAAAAATACCTCTGAGTGTCTGTTGCGGACTGCACAGAAATGGCGTGCGGCCGCATAGGGCATGGTGTCTTCACTTCAGTTGCCTCTGGGTAATAGATGCAGACTGCATCAAAATATATCACGTCCGCGTAGGTCATAGCAAGCCGACCTCATGGAAATGCACTGCGGCCGCATAGGTTGGATCAAGCGGACTACATGAAAGTGATGTGCAGCCGTACAAGAGGAATTGTCAAAATGTTTCATCTCTGAACTTGTGCCTACACGGACCGCCTGCTTTTGGTGCACGGTCGCGTAGGTCTTGTTCCTTGAATGTCCTTGCCTATGAATCTTCGTCAATGCAGACTGCATAGAAATGGATGCGTCCCACGTGGGTTTTCCCTCAAAAATGTCATGCCTCTGAACTCTTTCCATGCGGCCGCATCCAAAAATAGGCGGACCGCGTTGGAGGTAAGGTAGGTTGATGAGCCTTTGATCATTCCTACGTGGCCGCACACCAAAACAATGCGGTCCGCGCAGGTTCTTAATTCCCACTTTGTGTCATCTTCTTGTCACTTGGCAGATTTCACTCCTCCTTGAGCCGATTTGTGATTTTAATCATCTTGTCGCTCAAACCTGCAATCAAGCGCATCTTGTAAGTATTTCAGGACTAATCAAAGGCAAATTATGCAAAAATATAAGGTAAGAAAGGGCATAAATCATGTATAATTCACAGTTATCAGGAGCCTCTCCTGAATCAACTTTACACTATCCAAGGCATCTTGTACCAGATCTGTACCAAGTAACTTAGCCTCACCTGGCTCAAAACAATCGATAGTTGAGCGACAATGCCGAAAATACAATGCCTCATACGGGGACATATCTATGGTGGACTGATAACTATTATTGTATGCAAACTCTACTAAAGGCAGGAACTGATCCCAATGCCTTCCAAAGTCAATTACACATGCTCTAAGCATATCCTTTAAAATATGAACTGTCCGCTCCGACAGACCACCAGTTTGAGGATGGATGTCATGCTAAGCTGTACGAGGGTCCCCCAACTCGCTCTAAATAGCTCTCCAGAAATGGGAAGTGAACCAAGGGCCTCTGTCTGATATAATAGAAACTGGCACGCCGTGCAACTCGACTATCTCCCGAATGTAAATCTGAGCATATCTCTCCGCTATGTAAGTAGTCGCCACTGGAACGAAATGGGCGGTCTTGTTCAACCTACCCACAATAACCCACACTAAACAACCTTCTGCTAAGTCTGCGGCAACCCAACCACGAAGTCCATAGTGATGTGCTCCCACTTCCATTCCAGAATGGGCATCCGCTGAAGTAGGCCACCTGGCCTCTGGTGCTCATACTTGACCTGCTGGCAATTCAAACATTTAGCTACATACTCATAATGTCCTTCTTCATCCTCTGCCACCATTAATGCTGTCTCAAGTCATGATTCATCTTCATGGAACCCGAATGAATGGAGTACCTCGAATTATGGGCTCCTCTAGAATCCTCTCTCTCAAGCCATCAACATTAAAAACACATACACGGCCCTGAAGCCGTAACAGACCATCCTCGCTAATAGAAATATCCTTGGCACCTCCGTAAAGTACCGTCTCTCTAAGGACCTCCAAATGCGGATCATCGAACCGTCGGGCCTTAATCTGCCCTAATAATTAAGACTGAGCAACCACACATGCTAGAACTCGACCGGTCTCCGAAATGTCCAATCTCACAAGTCTATTAGTTAAGGGCTGAATGTCCAAGGCTAATGGTCTCATCATAGCATGAATGGATGCCAAGCTACCCATACTCACCATCTTCCTGCTCAAGGTGTCCGCGACCATATTTGGCTTACCCGGATGTTAAATAAAGGTAATGTCATAATCCTTTAGTAAGTCAAGCCACATGCGCTGCCTCTAAATAAGGTCTCTCTGCTTGAACAGGTGCCGTAAATTGTGATGATCGGTGTAAACCTCAACTCCATACAAATAATGCCTCCATATCCTCAGAGCGTGAACAATCGCTGCCAACTCTAGATTGTGCACGCAGTAATTTTTCTCAAGGACCATCAGCTTATGTGAATCATACACAATAACTTGCCCCTCCTGCTTCAATACACATCCCAAGCTGACTCGAGAAGCGTCCAATATACAATATATATATCCCAGAACTGGAAGGGAATACAAGAACCGTTGTTGTAGTCAAAGCACTCTTGAGCTTCTAAACACTATCTTCGCACTCATTGGACCAACAAAATAGGGCACCCTTCTTGGTAAGCCTGGTCAAAGGTGATGCAATAGACGAAAAGCCCTGCACAAATCGCCGGTAGTAACCTGCTAACCCCGGGAAATTCCTGATCTCCGTCACTAAAGTAGGTCGTGGTCAACTCTGAACTTCCTCAATCTTCTTAGGATCCACCTTAATACCCTCTCCTAACACTATTTGCCCAAATAATGCCACGGACTCTGGTCAAAACTCACACTTGGAGATCTTAGCATACAGCTTCTTCTCTCGCAAGGGGTGAAGCACTACCCTCAAATACTGCTCGTGCTCCCCCAAGCTACGCAATTATATAAGGATATCGTCAATGAAGACGATAACAAAGGAATCAATATAAAGCCTGACCACCCTATTTATCAAATCCATAAATGCTGCTGGGGAATTAGTCAAGCCAAATGACATTACCAGGAACTAGGTAGTGGCCATATTTAGTCTTGAATGCAGTTTTTGGAACATCTAAATCCCGAATCTTCAGCTGAGTAAACACTGACCTCAAGTCAATCTTATAGAACACCCTGTCACCCTAAAGTTGGTCAAACAAATCATCACTAAGGGGCAATGGATACTTGTTCATGATGGTGACTTTGTTCAACTGGAGGTAGTCAATGCACATCCACATAGTCCCATCCTTCTTCTTCACGAATAACATTGGTAAACCCCAAGGTGATACTCCGGGCCTAACAAACCCCTTTGCTAACAACTCCTCCAACTGCTCCTTCAACTCTTTCAGCTCCTTAGGAGCCATACGGTACGGTAGGATAGATATAGGCTGATTTCCTGGAGCCAGGTCAATAGAGAAATCAATATCGCGATGCGGAGGTATACCCGGAAGATCAGAAAGGAAAACATCGGCAAACTCTCGGACCACTGGCACTGAATCAATCATCGGAGACTTTGTGGTGGTGTCTCGGAGATAAGCTAAATAAGCAAAAAACCCATTTTCAACCATGCGCTGAGCTTTCTAGAAAGAGAAACTCTGCTAGGCGTATCATCTGTGGAACCATTCCACTCTAATCTCGGCAATCTTTGCATGGGGATAACCAATCCATGCCTAGAATGACCTCAAAATCAAGCATATCAAGCAACATAAGGTCTGCCCTAGTCTCAAAGGCATAGAAAGCAATCGCGCAAGACCGGTAGACGCGATCCACAACCTCACAATCACCCACAGGAGTGGAAACAAGAACAGAAACACCCAAGAACTCAAGGGAAGTAACCAGAAAATGAGCAAACAAAGAGGACACATATGAATAAGTAGATCCTGGATCAAATAATACCGAAGCACCCCTACCGCTGACTTAAATAATACCTGTAATAACGGCATCTAGGTCCAATGCATCTGGCTTGGCTGGGAGATCATAGAATCTGGCTGAAGCGCCGGCTATCTTGCCTGCACCCAACTAAGATGCATCTGGCTGACCACTTCCTGTCTGGCCTCCACCTCTGGGATAACCTCTACCAATTTGTCCTCCACCTCTAAGTGGCTGGGTTGCTGGTGCTAGAACCATGGGTTGCTGTCCCTGTTGTATATCCTTGCCCTGAAGCCTGGGGCAGTACCTTCTTATGTGACCTAGGTCTCCGAACTCAAAACAACATGGTGCGGCAACCTGCTGCTGAGATGGCGAACTCTGAATACCAGAAGATCCACTAAAAAAAGCCTGAATGGCCGAGGAGCGGCATGAACTCTCCGGCATAGCACAGAGATAGGAACCAGAGGAATCTGAAGGACCTGAATATCCACTAGAAGAACCATAAACGACTGGTGGGTGATAAGAACTCTCTGGCATGGCGCTGAAATAAGTGCGCGCTGGAGCACCCCGAGTAGGTGGTGGTGCTAAATTTTGGGGGCCTACTAGTCTGACCCCTCCCAGAGTGACCTCTACCTCTAGCTGGGGCGTCCCTAAACTCTCCGGAGAATATGCCCTTCTTCTCCTTCTGCATCTTCTCAAAACCCTTCTTAAGGTAACCCTTAATTCTACAAGCAATCTCAAGTGTAAGCTAATAAACTGGGCCCATCTCCACCTCTCGAGCCATTATGTTCCGAATAGTGGGATATAATCTCGCAACAAGTCACCATACCCTCTCTGCCTCTATGGGAAGTATCACATGTGCATGGCAAGACAATGCAGATAATCTTGCCTCATAATCGGTCACTTACATTTGACCCTGCTGTAGATGCTCAAACTGATGATACAGCCCTTCACTCATAGAGGGTGGAATGTACCGATCAAGAAATAACTGGGTACACTGACCCCAAGTGAGGGGGGGAGAACCTGCTGGCCTACTAAGAGCATAGGACTGCCACCACCTATGGGCCCTGCCCTCCAACTTAAAAGTGGTGAAGTCAACTCCATGTGACTCAAGTATCCTCAAGTTGTGTAGTCTATCCCTGCACATGTCAATGAAAACCTGGGCACGCTCATGACGCTCACCCCCAAAGACTGGAGGGCGCAACTTGGTCCATCTGTCCAATAGCTTCTACGGATCACCTTCCACAACTAGGCTGGGCTGGGGTGCCACTGCAGCAACTGGCTGAACCCCATCCACGGACAGTGCACCCGGAGTTTGATAAACTGTCGCTGTATGACCTGAGGCCTGAGCAGTAAGGGTCTGTGTTCCCCCTCATACCTATGAAGTAGCTGGATCTACTGGAAATAAACAATCCTGAGTCATAGTATCCTTGAACCGAAGCATGCGGTACACGACCTCCTGAAATCTTGGTGTTGTCATGAAGTTTGCCGGGGTGGGCTCAGCTGCAAGTACCTGACCCTGCTCCTCAATAATTGTACCCCCCCCCCACAGAGTCTACTAGTTGTATGACTGGGATGGCTTTGGGGCACCCTCGTCCCCTCACGGGCTGGTGCCCTCCCCGGTCTTGACCTCGGCCTCTAGCAACGAGAGGAACAGCTTCTCCCGGGTTGAGAATGTCAGCGGTACGAGTTCTCACCATCTATGAGAGAATAGAAATGGAAAATTAGTACATCAACCATTGCACGATAGGAAGTGAATAAAGAGTAGTCTTTCCTAATACCGTATAGCCTCTCGAAGATAAATACAAATGTCTCTGTACTGATCTACAAGACTCTATTAAGTTTGCCCGTAACTTGTCAGACCCGCGTAAACCTAGTGCTCTGATACCATGTTGTCATGGCCCATTTTCCCAAATAGGTCATGAGGGCGCCCGACACCATTGTCAGTGTAGCCAACTGCGGAATTTGTGATTTAAGTTCTCATTTTACCTTTACCAAAGAACAAATGTACCAGACTTTTCAATGATGAAGACGAGACCATCAAGGATTTATAATATATCAAAATAAATATGTAATCCCAAAATAAATATCCACTATGTGTGTGCCAAGACATGTTCTCACAAGTATGTGCATCTAGTAGAATATACAAAACATCACTATCATACTGTTTGAAACAAAGAAAGGCAACAAAAATACAAAGAAGACTCCATCACGCTGCTGAGTGGCGTAGGAAGGGAAGCAGCTCACCCTTGCTGTCTTTGCTGTAACTCACTAGCGCGCCCTCGATCGGTAACTACATGAGTCAGCCTCAGAACCTTTACATTTAAGTATAGAAGTGTAGCATGAGTACATAAACAATATGTACCCAATGAGTATCCCGCCTAATCTCGAAGAGGTGGAGACGAGAGGTCGACTTGATACCCACTAGGTCAAGCTAATATCATAATAATGATGTACAATTTAGAGCATAACTAGTCATTTATACGATAGTTATCATGGAAGTCATAATCATGCTCTTCATCACATTCTTCGTTTATCATTTTCCCTCTTTTGCAATAATTAGCAATAAATCATGAAAGGTCTAAGCTCAAGCATACATATGTGTGTGTATATATATATATATATATATATATATATATATATATATATATATATATATATATATATATATATATATCATGTGCAACAATGCCGAGGTAGACGACACGCTCCAACATAATATAAATTGTGCACAGCCGAGGATGGAGCCGTACCATAGATGCATCTATTTCACCGAGGCGATTTGCCCGATCCACAAATATCAATTAAATCGTCAATAATGCACAAAAAGGCACAAATTATATACAAGGAAGTTCTTACAAGGTTAAACAACATTCGTATGATTACTTTTTGTTCTTCTCTAGTATCTAACATATCATAAAATATCATTTCGATCATTCAAATAATGAATATCTCACATTAGCCATGATGTGGGTCCTAAACTACCCGAACATTTAATATCATAGTAGCTACGCATGGACTTTCATCACCTAGTATATATGTAGCCCCCGCATTTAATATATATATAGATATATATATATATATATATATATATATCATACGCTATAATGACAAGGTCGACGGCCCGCTCCAACAGAATATAAATTGTGTACTGCCGAGGATCGAGCGGCCCGTACCATAGATGCATCTATTTTACCAAGACAATCGGCCCGATCCACAAATATCAATTAAAACATTAAGAATGCACACAGAGGCACCAATTATATACAAAGAAGTTCATACAAGGTTCAACAACATTCGTATGATCACTTTTTGTTCTTCTCTAGTCTCTAACATATCATAAAAGATCATTTTGATGATTCAATAATGAATATCTCACATTAGCCATGATGTGGGTCCTAAACTACCCGAACATTTAATATCATAGTAGCAACGCACAGACTTTCGTCACCTAGTATGCACGTAGCTCCTTCATTTAATAGCAATTTATCATTTATTAGTCCCGAGGGGATAATTCCCTCTCACGAGGTTAGAAAGGAGACTCCCCTCGCTCCAAAGTGCACTTCCAATATCAACAACAAGCTCCAAACCCTCAACGCGAAGCCGAACAAGCACAAACTAATTAAACAACGTAGAACTAGTCAATAAAGGCATACAAGGTTGAATTCTAGCTATTTATGTTATTTCCCAACCTTTCCCAAAAGTTTCCTAAATTTTGACCCCGGACCCACATGCCAGATTACGATATTTTTTTAGAAAGTTGTTCTCTATCACCTAAGGATCACAAATACATGATTTCTAGTTCATTACATGGCGAATTGCATGGTTAAATCTTAATTTTTATTAAACCGTGGGTCTAGCCCTAACTGTCACGACTCGGAGTTACCAACCATCGGGAGTTGTGATGGCGCCTACTATCGAAGCTTGGCAAGCCAGCCCCTTTTTTAATCATTTTCACAATAACCTCAATCTGAAGAAAATTAAATATTGAAATAATTAATTAAAATATGCAGAAGACTTTTGGCAATAATAGAGATGACAAAATGTGCAAATTAACAACATGCCTCTACCCATTATCTGGTGTCACTACTCACGAACGGCTAGAAGAGTACTAAAAACAACAGTCTAAAAGAAATACATAACATGTCTATTTGATACTTCTAAACAAACTAGAAAAGATAGAGAAGACTCAGGCCCACGAACGCAAGAGAACTACCTCAAAGTCTCTGGACTGAAGGATCTCCCCTAACTACTGTTGCGGTCCGTAGGCTGTGTCCTGACCTGTGCACAAAAAGAACAGAAGCGTAGTATCAGTACAACTGACCCCATGTGCTGGTAAGTGCCTGGCCTAACCTCGACGAGGTAGTGACTAGGCTAAACCGGACCTACCACAAATAACTTGTACAGATATATGTACAATAACAGAAAGAGAACAAGAATTTAAACAAATAAAAGGGGAAGGGATATGCTGGGGGACTAGCAGTTCAATTACACTTTAACAAATAAGAGATGGAAGTGAAAGATAATAATTAAATAAAGAAAGCCAATGAATCAACAACTGCACGGCATCACCCTTCGTTCTTTTACTCTCATTCCTCACCAAAAACTTCTAAATATAATGCACGGCATCAACCTTCGTGCTTTTACTCTTATTTCTAACCAAGAATGTCAAATATAATGCATGGCATCACCCTTCGTGCTTTTACTCTCATATCTCACCAAGAATACTAAATATAATACATGGCATAACCCTTGGTGCTCTTACTCTCAATATACAGTGCACGACATCACCCTTCGTGCTTTTACTCTCACATACATAATGCACGGCATCACCCTTCGTGCTTTTACTCTCTCATCTTCACTCAATCAATGGTCACAACCAAAATGGGAAAGGAATAAAGAACAAGACAAAATATCCCAGCAAGGGAGAATAAGTCAACAATAGATCCCCGCAGGTGAGAATAACTTAACAATAAATCCGGGAAAGGGAGTACAGCTCGACAATAAGTCCCGGCAAGGAAAAGTACCAAAATTTCCTTTTTGTTCATTTGCTTCTCAACTATCACTTCAATGTTCATTTAGCCATAAATTAGCACAATTGTTCACTTCTTTCAGAAATTTAATAGCAAATATGACTCACGGTCATGCTAGACTCGGGCGCATAGGTAATCGTCACCATACCTATACACCGACTCCACATAACACATAGAAAATATCAACCTAATCCTATTCCCTCAAGCCAAAGTTAGATCAAACACTTACGTTGAAAGCTTCCAATTGAACTCACGCCTCTAGAATAGCTTTACCCCTCGAATTCGCCTCAAAACTGGTCGAATCTCACCACAATTTAGTCAAATGTATCAACAATTGCTAGTTAAATCAATTTGAATGCATAAGAATGAAATTCGCAAGTTTTACCCAAAAATTCCCAAAATGCCCCCGACCCACGTGGTTAAAACTCGAGGTTCGAACAAAAACCGGGTTACGCATTTGACCACGAGTTCATATATGAAATTTGTTTTGAAATCGGACCCCAAATTGAGGTCCAAATCCCCAATTATATGAAAACCTAGGTTCTACCCCAAATCCCCATTTTTACCCATTGAAAGCTTCGATTTTAAGTTGAAATCATGATAAAAAAAGGTTAAAATTTGAAGAAATTGAGTAAAAGTTGACTTACAAGTGATTAGAGAGAGAAAGAGTCGAGAGAAAATCGCCAATGGAGGTTTGGGTTTTGAAAATATGAAAAAGGAAGTTTGAAATCGGCTAAGTATGAGTTGCACAGTTGCAGATGTCTCAATTGCGATATTGGCTTTGCAATTGCGAACTCAGCAGAAGAGAGGCAGAACTCACATTTGCGATATAATGTTCGCATTTGCGAACCCATGGCTTAGGCGGGGAAATTCGCATTTGCGGGATTGACTTCGCATTTGCAAAGTCTGGCTGCAAAGGGGAAAGATGACATTTGCAAGAAGTATTTCGCAATTGCGGAGACTGGCCAAACAAAGGAGGATCGCAATTGCGAGATTTTCCTCACATTTGCGAAGAAGCGGGCTAAAGAGGAAGCTCGCATTTGCGAATATTGCTTTGCTAATGCGAAGAGTGCAGACACCACCAGTTAAAATTCTTCAAAATGAGCCTAACACCTATCCGAAACTCTCCCGAGCCCTCGGGTCTCTAACCCAAACATGCACACAACCTCAGAAACATCCAACGAACTTACTTGTGCGATCAAATCTCCAAAATAATATCAAATGATAGAATCAACCTCCAAAACTCATGATTTTCATTTTAAAGTTAACAACTTTCAAATTTTCCACTTTTAGTCCGAAACACATCAAACCACGTCCGTTTTCATAAAAACTTTACAGATAGCTCTTAACGCTCATTTAAGACTTATACCGGGCGTCGGAACCAAAATACGAGCCCGATACCATCACTTTTGATAAATTTTCATTTTCCTTTTTCCTTAAGAATTTTCAGAAACAATTTCATAGAAAAAGCTCTGTACTCGGGCCTGGGACCTCGGATTTCGATTCCGGGAATACGCCCGGGACCCAAATTTCCTTACGGACCCTCCGTGATTGTCACATCATGGGTCCGGGTCCATTTACCCAAAAAATTGTCCAAAGTCAACTATTGCAATATTATTATCAAAATTCATAGTTTTTAACACATAATTAAATTATTTCCATATAAAAAAATTTCGGCTTCGCGCTTGGACTGGTCACGCAAATCGAGGCAACCAAAATAGGAGGTTCTAAGGCCTCAAAAGCGCAAGGAAAGGGAGAATTACGGTGATGACCCTTTGGGTCGTCACATCCTCCACATCTAAAACAACCGTTCATCCTCGAACGTACAAAAGAAGGAAGTACCTGAGCCGGGGAATAGACGGGGATAACGGCTCCGCATATCAGACTCGGACTCCCAGGTCAATGCCTCAGGAGGCTGACCTCTCCACTGAACATGCACTAAAGGAAAACTCCGCTACCTTAACTTCGAACCTGCTGTTCTAAAATAGCCACAGATCCCTGTCCAATTGGACAGTGTTGAAATCTAACACGTGTATGGGATCACCGTGATACTTCCGAAGCATGTATACATGAAAATCGGATGCACAACTAACAAGCTAGGCGCCAATGCAAGTCTATAAGCCACATTACCCACACGGTCAAGAATCTCAAATGGGCCAATATACCTAGGGCTAATCTTGCCCTTCTTCCCGAACCTCATCACACCCTTCATAGGCGATACATGGAGCAATACCCCCTCACCAACAATGAAAGCAACATCCTTGACCTTACGATCTGCAAAACTCTTCTGTCGAGACTGAGCTAACCGGAGTCTGTCTTGAGTGATCCTGACCTTATCCAAGGCCTCCTATACAAAATCTATGCAAGATAACCGAGCATCTCCCGTCTCAAACCATCTGACTGGGGACCGACACTGCCTACCATACAACGCCTCATATGGTGCAATCTCAATACTGGACTAGTAGCTATTGTTGTAGGAAAACTCTGCTAAAGGCAAGAACTAGTCCCACGAGCCTCCAAAGTCAATAACGCTGGCTCGGAGCATATCCTCAAGAATTTGAATAGTCCTTTCGGACTGTCCATCCGTCTGGGGGTGAAATGTTGTACTCAACTGGACCTGGGTGCCAAACTCATGCTGCACCGCTCTCCATCAATGCAAGGTAAACTGTGGACCCCGATCTGAAATAATAGATATGGGCACCCCATGAAGGTGAACGATCTCCCTGATATAAATCTCAGCATACCTCTCGGACAAATAGGTGGTGGCAGCTAGGATAAAATGCACTGACTTGGATCCTATCAACAATAATCCATATAGCATCAAACTTCTTCGGAGTCATCGGAAGGCCAAGAACAAAATCTATGGTGATTCTCTCCCACTTCCACTCGGGAAGATCAATCCTCTTAAATAACCCACCGGGCCTATGATGCCCGTACTTAACTTGCTGACAATTCAGACAACAAGAAACATACGCAACAATGTATTTCTTCACTCTACGCCACCAATAATGATGTCTCAATCCTGGTACATCTTCGTGACGCCCGGGTGAATAGAATACCAGAACTCTCGGCCTCTACTAAGATCGACTCTCGAATACCATCAATATTGGGCACACAGACTCGGCCCTGCAACCTCAATATGCCATCATCTCCCAAAGTCATATCCTTGGCACCTCCCCTCTGCACCTTGACTCTTAGGACACATAAATGGGGATCATCAAACTGCCGCTCCCGGATACGCTCAATAAATGACGAGCGAGCAACCGTGCAAGCTAACACCCAGCTGGACTCAGAAATATCCAATCTCACAAATCTATTGGCCAAGGCTTGGACATCCAAGGCAAGCGGTCTCTGGCTGACCGGAATATAGGCAAGACTACCCATGCTGGCGGACTTTCTACTCAATACATCGGCCACCACATTGGCCTTCCCCGGGTGGTATAAAATAGAAAAAGCATAATCTTTTAGAAACTCCAACCACCTCCGCTGTCTCAGATTCAAATCTTTTTACTTGAACAAGTACTGAAGGCTCTTGTGATCCGTGTACACCTCACACGTCACACCATACAAATAATGCCTCCAGATCATCAAGGCATTAATAATGGCTGCCAACTCTAGGTAATGAACTGGATAATTCTTCTCGTGGATCTTCACCTGCCTCGAAGCATATGCTATAACCTTGTCGTTCTGCATCAACACTGCACTATGTCCGATGTGGGAAGCATCACAATATATAGTATAAGGCCCGGAACCCTTTGGCAAAACAAATACCAGTGCCGTAGTCAAAGTTGTCTTGAGCTTCTGGAAGCTCACCTCGCACTCATCTGACCACCTGAATTGGGCACCCTTCTGAGTCAATCTAGTCATTTGGTCTGCAATGGATGAAAACCCCACCACAAAACGTCTGTAGTAACCAGCTAACTCCAAGAAGCTCCGAATCTATGTAGCTGAAGCTGGTCGAGGCTAGTTCTTGACTGCCTCTATCTTCTTCGGGTCTACGTGAATACCCTCTTCTGATATGACATGACCCGGGAATGCGACTAAACTTAACCGAAATTTACACTTTGAGAACTTGGCGTACAAATGGCTATCCTTCAGAGTCTGAAGAACTACTCTGATGTGCTACTCATGCTCCACCAGGCTGCTGGAGTATACCAAGATATCATCAATAAATACAATAACAAATAAATCCAAATAAGGCCCGAACACTCGGTTCATTAACTCCATGAATGCTACCGGGGCATTGGTCAAACCAAACGACATGACCAAAAACTCATAATCCCCATACCGAGTACGAAATGTTGTCTTAGGGACGTCAGACGCCTTAATCCTCAGCTGATCATAACCAAACCTCAAATCTATCTTCGTGAACACCGTAGCACCCTAGAGCTGGTCAAACAAATTGTCAATCCTCGGCAGTGGACACTTGTTCTTTATCGTCACCTTGTTCAACTGTCGGTAATCAAAACACATCCTCATCGACCTGTCCTTTTTCTTCACAAACAAGACTGGTTCACTCCAAGGTGATACACTAGGTCTAATGAAACCCTTATCAAGCAAGCCCTGAACTGCTCCTTCAATTCCTTCAACTCTGGCGGGGCCATGCGATACGGAAGAACAGAAATAGGCTGAGTGCCAGGAGCCAGATCAATACAGAAATTAATATTCTTTTCGCGCGGCATACCCGGCAGGTCTGAAGGAAAAACCTCGGGGAACTCTTGAACAATAGGAACAGAGTTGATAGATGGAACCTCTACGCTGGAGTCGAGAACATATGCCAAATATGCTAGAAAACCTTTCTGAACCATACGTCGAGCCTTGACATACGAAATAACACTACGGGTGGCATGACCTGGGGTCCCCCTCCACTCAAGTTGGGGAGAATCAGGCAAGGCCAAAGTCACAGTCTTGGCATGACAATCCAATATAGCATGATACGGGGACAACCAATCCATCCCCAATATAACATTGAAGTCGACCATGTCTAAAAGCAATAAGTCGACACGGGTCTCAAGTCCCTGAAATAACACCACACAAGAACGATGCACTCGGTCGACCACTATAGAATCACCAACCAGTGTGGACACCTATACAGGAATACCCAGAGCCTCACTAGGAAAGATCAAATAGGGTGCAAAATAGGATGACACATATGAATAAGTAGATCCCGGATCAAATAATACTGAAGCACCCCTATCACAGACCAGTATAGTACCCGTAATCACAGAATCAGATGACTCGGCCTCCGTCCTGGCTAGCAATGCACAACAATAGGGCTAGCCCCCACCTCACTGAATTGTATCTTTGGGACGGTCTACAGTGGGCTGACCCCTACCTCTGGCTGTTCGGGCTCCACCTCTATGATCTCTCCCTCCACCTATGTGATTCCTACCCCCACCTCTAGCTGGCTGGGCGGCCTGTGGATCACCTGCTGCCTGAATCGTAAGGCGAGGACCCTACTCCTGAGAACTACTTGAGGCTCGAGGGCTATATCTGACAATATGACCTATGTCACCAATAACATAACATGCCCTCGATGGCTTGCTGGCCATGTCGACAGGTAATCCCTCCCCTAAAGCTCTGAAGTGGCGGTGTGCTGATGGAGGCTGGTGGTGCTCTGAAAGACTGCTGATCCGAATAATACAGCTAATGGCCACCACCACCTGGTGTACCATGAGAAACCTGAAGTGCCGACTGGAAAGGTCTCGGGGGATGACCTCTGTCATGGAAATCCCTACCTCCAGATGAGGTACCACTAAATCTGCAAGAATGTCGAGGCCTCTTGTTTGAACCCTGACTACCTCCTCGAATGCTACCGGGGCATTGGTCAAACCTAACGACATGACCAAAAACTCATATTCACCATACCGAGTACGAAATGTTGTCTTAGGGACGTCAGACGCCTTAATCCTCAGCTAATCATAACCAAACCTCAAATCTATCTTCGTGAACACCCTGGCACCCTAGAGGTGGTCAAACAAATTGTCAATCCTCGGCAGTTGATACTTGTTCTTTATCTTCACCTTGTTCAACTGTCGGTAATCAATACACATCCTCATCGACCCGTCCTTTTTCTTCACAAACAAGACTGGTGCACTCCAAGGTGATACACTAGGTCTAATGAAACCCTTCTCAAGCAAGTCCTGAACTGCTCCGTCAACTCCTTCAACTCTGGCGGGGCCATGCGATACGGAAGAATAGAAATAGGCTGAGTGCCAGGACCCAGATTAATACAGAAATTAATATTCTTGTTGGGCGGCAAACCCGGCAGGTCTGAAGGAAAAACCTCGGGGAACTTCCGAACAATAAGAACAGAGTTGATAGATGGAACCTCTATGCTGGAGTCGAGAACATACGCCAAATATGCTAGACAACCCTTCTCAACCATAAATCGAGCCTTGACATGCGGAATAACACTACGGGTGGCATGACCTGGGGTCCCCCTCCACTCAAGTCGGGGAGAATCGGGCAAGGCCAATGTCACGGTCTTGGCATGACAATCCAAGATAGCATGATACGGGGACAACCAATCCATCCCCAATATAACATCTAAGTCGACCATGTCTAAAAGCAATAAGTCTACACAGGTCTCAAGTCCCTGAAATAACACCACACAAGAACGATGCACTTGGTCGACCACTATAGAATTACCAACCGGTGTGGACACCTATACAGGAATACCTAGAGACTCACTAGAAAAGATCAAATAGGGTGCAAAATAGGATGACACATAGGAATACGTAGATCCCGGATGAAATAATACTGAAGCACCCCTATCACAGACCAGCATAGTACATGTAATCACAGAATCAGATGACTCGGCCTCCATCCTGGCTAGCAATGCACAACCATAGGGCTGGCCCCCACCTCCCTGAATTGTATCTCTGGGACGGTCTGCTGTGGGCTGACCCCTACCTCTGGCTGTTCGGGCTCCACCTCTACGGTCTCTCCCTCCACCTATGTGATCCGTACCCCCACCTCTAGCTTGCTGGGCGGCCTGTGGATCACCTGCTTCCTGAATCGTAGGGCGAGGACCCTACTCCTGAGAACTACTCGAGGCTCGAGGGCAATATCTGACAATATGACCTATGTCACCACAAACATAACATGCCCTCGATGGCTTGCTGGCCATGTCGACAGGTAATCCCTCCCCTAAAGCTCTGAATTGGCGGTGCACTAATGGAGGCTGGTGGTGCGCTGAAAGACTGCTGATCCAAATAATAATGCTAATGGCCACCATCGCCTGGTGTACCATGAGAAACCTGAAGTGCCGACTGGAAAGGTCTCGGGGGATGGCCTCTGTCATGAAAATCCCTACCTCCGGATTAGGTACCACTAAATCTGCAAGAATGTCGATGCCTCTTGTTTGAACCCTGACTACCTCCTCGAGCCAGTGCCATCTCTACTCGGCGGGCCGCATTGGCCGCCTCCTGAAAAGAAATGTCGCTGCCAACTCCTATCGGCATCTGAAGGTGAATGGGATGAATCAATCCATCAATGGACCTCCGGACCACTGCATGGCATGCCAAGTACACAAATATGGTCTCATACTGTGTAACTATTATGGAGCTTTGCTGAAGGCGCTCAAACTATCTGCGAAGTGCCTCCCGCTGAGTGACGGGGAGAAACATCTCCAAAAATAACTCCACAAACTGATCCCATGTCAAGGCTGGTGACTCTGCTGGTCTAGATAAGCAAAACTCCCTCCACTAAGTCTTGGCGGACCCCACAAGCGTGAAAGAGCCAAAATCGACCCCATTGGTCTCTACTATCCTTATAGTCCTGAGGACCTCATGACAACTGTAAAGAAAATCCTGGGGATCCTTCGATGAAGCACCCTGAAAGTAGTAGTGAAAAGCTTGGAGAATCGATCAATTCTCCACAAAGCATTCGAAGACATGGTCGTCCCATCTCCGGCCTAAGCTGTAATACCTGCCTGAGCTACCACTGCGGGTTGTACAAACGGAACTTGAGTCTGGGGAGCCACTTTCTCCGGAGTACGTGTAGCAGGAGTCTGAACCCCTCCTCCAGCCTGAGAAGTGGCTGGTGCTACTCGCAACAATCCCGCTCTAGAAACACTATCCATAAAGCCTGCTATGCGGACAAGAGCATCCTGAAGATCCTAAGAAAACATCACTCCTCCTGGGACCTGATCTGGGCCTACTGGAGCTGGTGGAGCTGGAACCTCCTCATCAAAGTCAATATGAGGCTCCACCTCTACAACTGCTGCATGGGGATGAGCTCTGCCCTTGCCACGGCCTCGGCCTATGCCCCTCGCGGGAGCTGCTACTGGGGGCTCGGGCTGCTGCGCGGAAGAAGAAATCGCACGTGTTCTCGCAATCCGTGAAAGAACATAGTAGAACGACAATCAAAACCGGGTTTCCCATTCCCCCACGATTTCATATATGCAATTTTTTTTTAAATCGAACCCCAAATTGAGGTCCAAATCCCCAATTTTATGAAAACCTAGGTTCTACCCCAAATCCCCGTTGTTTGCCCATTGAAAGCTTTGATTTTAAGTTGAAATCATGATAAATGATGTTAAAGTTTGAAGGGATTGAGTAAAAGTTGAATTACAAGTGATTGGGAGAGAAAGAGTCGAGAGAAAATTGCCGGTGGAGGTTTGGGTTTTGAAAATATGAAAAGGAAGTTTGAAATCGACTAAGTATAAGTTGCACACTTGCAGATGTCGCAACTGCGAGATTTACTTCGCAATTGCGAACTCAGCAGAAGAAAGGCGGAACTCGCATTGGTATATAATGTTCGCATTTGCGAACCCATGGATTAGGCGGGGAAATTTGAATTTGCGAGATTGACTTTGCATTTGCGAAGTTTGGCTGCAAAGGGGAAAGATTGCATTTGCGAGAAGTATTTCGCAATTTCAGAGACTGGCCAAACAAAGGAGGATCGCAATTGCGAGATTTTCCTCGCATTTGCGAAGATGCATGCTAAAGGGAAAGCTCGCATTTGCAAATATTGCTTCGCAAATGCGAAGACTGCAGACACCAGCAGTTAAAATGCTTCAAAATGAGCCTAACACCTATACGAAACTTACCCGAGCCATCGGGGATCCAACCCAAACGTGCACACAACCTTAAAAACATCATACGAGCTTACTCGTGTTATCAAATCGCCAAAATAACATCAAAATCAAAAAATCAACCTCCAATAATCATGATTTTCATTTCAAAGTTCAAAGCTTTCAAATTTTCCATCATTAGTCCATAACATGTCAAACGACGTGCCTTTTCAATGAAATTTACAAATGGCACTTAACTCTCATTTAAGACTTGTACCGGGCATCGGTACCAAAATACGAGCCCGATACCATCACATTTGATAAATTTTCATTTTCATTTTTCCTTAAGCATTTTAAAAAAACAATTTTACAGAAAAGCTCCGTACTCGGGCCTGGGATCTCGGATTTCGATTCCGGGAATAGGCTTGGCTCCCACATTTCCTTACGGACCCTCCGAAACAGTCATATCACGGTTCCGAGTTCGTTTACCCAAAACGTTGACCAAAATAAACTATAGCAATATTATTATCAAAATTCATAGTTTTTAACACAAAATTCAATTATTTTCATATAAAAAAATTTCCGCCTTCGTGCCCGAACTACGCACGCAAATTGAGGCAATCAAATAGGAGGTTCTCAAGGCCTCAGAAGCGCAAGGAAAGGGAAAATTACGGTGATGACCCTTTGGGTCGTCACACTAACCCTTTGACCTTACTTAATTTTTAGTGTTAAATCTACCTAATGTTCATGTATTTGAACTAAAAGTGAATGAGGATTACTTACCTTGCAATAACATGTTGAAACCCCGTATTTGGAATCACCAAAATGGCCCAAGTATTGAGAAAGATGTGAAAGATATGAGCTTGAGCTCGTAATAAATGAAGCTCATTGCCAACCCTTTTCGCTTCTGCAGGTTGATTTCCGCTTCTACGGAATCCGCTTTTGCGAAAATGGGCCGCTTCTGCGGCTTTTCGAATTTGGGGCTGGACCGTTTCTGCGGTCTGGGGGCCGCATAGGAGGTATCGCTTCTGCGGTCCCTAGGCCGCTATTGTTCTTTTTTCCCCGGCCTGCCCTGCTTTGCTTCTGCGATCAACTGACCGCTTCTGCGGTCCAGGAGCCGCAGAAGCTGTTATGACAGAAGCAGCAAACTTGGTTCTTTTCCAAATTCCAACATCACTTGAACCTCGACCATTTGATGCTCGGGGCTCCGGAGCCCCGTCCTAACATATCGACAAGTTTTAAATCATGAGGCGGACCTACCCGAACCCTTGAAAAACTTTTAGCAACGCTAAATCAAGGACTCAACTCCAAAACCAAATGAATCAAATCATTGGTTCTTCGAGTTCTATATTTCCTCCTAAAGGGTTAAAATTCCCTTTAAACTAGTCGGATTGTCACCAAATTTTACGGATACGTCTTAACTGATATTTCGGGCCTGTACCAAATTTTGGAACCGGAATACGAACCCGATACCTAGGTTTTTAATGAATGCTTAGATTCTTTAATTCATTAAAACTTCGATTTAATAATTTTATATAAAAATTCCATATATGGGCTACGGACCTCGGAATTCAATTTTGACCATACGCCCAAATCCCATATTTTTTCACGAACTCTCTGGGACCATCAAACCACGAATACGGATCTGTTTTCCAAGAAAGTTGACCAAAGTCATACTTGGCCTTTATAGAAAAGCCTAAAGAAGCAAATGGACATATTCTTGCCCACAACTTTTCTAACTTCCGAACCAGCCATCCCTCCAAGTCATAAATTAGTTAAAGCAAGTGTGAAACATTTTATTTAATGGAACGGGGTTCTAAAACGTAAAACGACCAGTTGAGTCGTTACATTTTAAATGTTAGGATTTTTTGCATAATTTTAATTGGAAAAGATTTAATAATAAATTTTAGTTAATTCCAATATTTGAAATATTAGAAAATAATTAAATTATAATTTTCTCTAAAAAATATGTTTAATTTATATAATTAAAGTTAAATAAAAAGTATAAAAACAATTGTTTACCCTATTAAGCTAACTCAATAAAGGAAGAAGCTCTGCCTTGTAGAAACCCTCAAAATCCTAAATTTTAATTCTAGTCAAAATAAAATATTAATCGTAGTTTTGATTTTATCCAAAAATTGATCAACATTTCGTTAGAATATCGTATGTTATAATAGTACAAATATGAATGGACAGATACATTTGACTCATGTATAAAAGAGAAAAATCGATGCTTACGTTGATCCTTAACTCACATTCCATCAAATTTATGGCAACATTTAATTAGCTGATTTTAGAATTTTAAATATTAAACAAAACCTTAAATGTTGAAGTAAATTTTGTAACATTGATTTGTTTGTCTAAGGAATAGTTTAGTTTTTAAGGGTAGACAAGTGAATATGTCGACCAACTTCAACTTTGTGGTAATTAACTTCATATAAATTATTTTATAAGTTTTTAGATTGTTAGGTAACTTAATTATTTTTGCTTTTTTGTAGGTTTGTTTCTAGAGTTTCAGTAGTAGATTATTTCTATTTCAAAATTAACATATAATGAATAACTAAATAGGTAATTTTTAAAAATAATTCTTCAAAATCACACCAACTAATGCTTCCAAAGCTAAAATCCTGGTTGGTTTTTATAAATTTGACATGGTAGTTAGATACCTTAAATAATTCTAGTGTTCTAAGGTTTATTTCAAGAACTTCTGTGATTATTTTTATAATTTGAATTATTTATTTTTCAAAATTAACATATAATTAATAACCAAGTAGGTAATTTAAAAATAATTCTTCGAAACCACACTAACCAATGCTTCCAAAGATAAAATCCTCATTATTTTTGAAATTTTGGCTTTGTTTACTTTTTATGTTTTATAACATTTAGATTGTTGTGTGTTAGAAAAAAAGATGATCATAATGCAAACTATATTTTCAACCATATAATTTGAAATAATTATAAACTGTTTGACTTGCAGTAATGATTGTCATGTAAACGTGGAATTGTAACTTCTTTTATAGAATTTTTAGGGTATATAATTTGAAACAGGAAATGATTCATACGAAGTAAAATTATGTATAATTTATTGAAAATAAAGACCGAAAAACCAAAAAGAAAAAAAAAAACCGAATTGCTTGCTTTTACCTAGTATTTGATGAAGAATTAAATTCTCAAAAGTTTATTAACTAAAGAAAAATCCTACGATACTTTCTTGAAAGCGAATACTATTTTCCTAGTTTAGTTGAAAGGCGTATTCTTTCTGGTTTTAGTTGAATGACATAAACTTTCCTAGTTAGTTGAAAGTGCTTGAAATTTCGATTTAAAAGTAACTAAAATATAAAAGTTCTAAATTTGAGAGAATAATTAAATGATATATAGATTTTATATACGGTGCTAGTATACTATTTAGAAAGCTCTGCAGGCGCATGTTAAGTGTGATTAGCTAATTTGCGCTTCATCCATGGCTAGTGACAGAAGGAAGCTTCCATCTCCGTCGGAAGCTACGGAAGTTGAAGAAAATGTAAAACTACCTGCTCAAACTCAACCTAGTCGCTGGTTAACAGGAATGGGAAGTGCGCCTACAGTATTTCATAAACTAGATCAGGGAGGGGAAGTTGATGGAATTACTATGACACCGGACACGGAAATTAAACAGATACTATTGCCGGTAATGTTTTGTAGTTTTTTTGCCACAAAAATAATAGCCAATTAGGAAGGAAATTGAAGAAGATGAAGAACAATCTGTGCCAAAGGAAAAATTGGATGCATCGTTAGTCCATCGACGATTGCAGTTTTCAACAAATATATTTCTTGGCTTTGCTTACTTTTTATGTTTTATAACATTTAGATTGCTGTGTGTTAGAAAAAAAGATGATCATAATGCAAACTATATTTTCAACCATATAATTTGAAATAATTATAAACTGTTTGAGTGCAAATTTGCCAAAATATGACACCGCCAGCGGAAATTGAGAGCAAAAAGGAAGCCATGCAGACGAATTGAAGTTCCCAAGTGGGCAAGGCTTTAAGCTATGTGCCTCCTGCTGTGAGGGATGGTACCTTTGTTGTGCAAATTGAAGATGAAGACACGAAGGAACAGACAATCTGTTGGAGTACAACTTTAATTGTGTTTTTGTTCGGTGATAATCCTTATGAGAAAGCAATGGACAACTATGTTACAAATGTGTGAAACTTTGTTGAAAAGCCTCAAACTTTGTATCATGAGAATGAAGACTATATCTTTAGATTTTAAAATATCGAAGATCGGGATCTAATACCCCAAACTTGACCTTATACATATCATAATTAGCCTTTTTCTCTATAATAATGGAGAATGGATTTCAAATTTGACCCAGGGAGTGTGAGTGTGCTACCTTTGTGGATCAAAATTCTAGGCCTACCTCTGGGGTTTTGTTCTACTGAAGCACTTAGTAAACTTGCTAGTGTTGTTGGGAAGCCTCTATACACGGATATGATCACTGCTGAAATAGAGAAGGTGTCTTATGCAAGAGTGTTGGTTGAAACTAATATGTCACAACCATTACTAGACTGTTTTGAAATGAAAACTCATAGAGGAGTAATAGTTCAGCAAATTGAGTATGAATGGAAGTCAAAATTATGTTGTGATTGCATTAGGCTTAGGCATAATTCAAATGAATGTTGGCTCAAGGAGAAGAAGGAAAATAAAGAGGTATTCAAAGTTCGGCCAAAGAAAAATTGGAATAGAAAACAACAGCATAAAAGGAATATGAAATAGTTACCAAAAGAGAAAACAAGGGAGGAAGATACTCTTCGGTAGCCTAGACTAAAAGGTGACATTCAAAAGACAAATGACAAAGGAAATGAGAATCCGAATGATAGAGGAATAACAAAGGGGAAAGTTGTTTAACAAGGTTCAAAAGTCATGTTGAATTTCATAAATGGATTTGCAGCTCAGCAAATAGAAGATGATCCAGGGGACGTTGTCCCTTCTAGCTTCACCAAAAAAATGATTCTATGCACATAGAATGTAAGGGGGATGAACAAGTGTTAAGGAAAAGAAGGCTAATATGATCATAAATAAAGTGGCCTGAGATTAGAGATTTTGCTGTAACTATAAGGAACATTCAAATGGAAGGATTTGGCTACTATGGAAAAAAAAATATTGAGGTTCAAGCGCTGGTGATAAATGAACAGTTTATTCACTGTTAGGTACAAGAAAGAAGCTCCAATTTAGGACTCCGATAACTGTAGTGTATGCAAGCAATGAGATTAATAAAAGGTAGAGTGAGGGTAAACTTATGTAATTAGGATCAAACATTAAAGTGTGTTGGATACTTAGTGGAGACTTCAACAATGTCCTCCACATTGAGGATAGGATAGGGGCTCCCGTTACACAAATTAAGGGATTCCAAGATGTGATTCTTACTTTGCAACTCACACAATTGAAGAGTTTGGGTTGGTTTTATACTTGCTGTAACAAGCAGCAACCGACAAAGAGGGTGTATATTAGAATTGATTGGGCATTGGGAAATTTTGAATGAATGCAACTGTGCAGTCATATTGAAGCAGAATTCTTAAATTCAGAGGTATCATATCATTCGCCTATCCTATTACAATGCATGTCTATATATCAAATGAGAAGCATATATCCTAAACCTTTTAAACTATACAGTTTTGTTATGGATCATAGTGATTTCATAGGAATAGTTAAAAAGGTATGGGATCAAGAGGTAAAAGGGATTCCAATGCACATGATTTGGAGTAAGCTTAAATGGTTGAAATCTGACCTTAAAGAACGAAAAACTTATATGGATTCTTATAAGCATCAACTCAATAAGGCCAGGCAGAGACTTGAAGTAATTCAGAGTGAACTTAAGAACCATCACATGGATCAAAGGTTTGTTGATCAAGAAAAAATGGCTTTAGTAGAATTAGAGAAATGAAGCAACATTGAGGAACAAATAACATCAGAAATCCAGAGTAAATTGGATAGCTTATGGAGATTCAAATTGGAAGTATTTTCATGCACAATGGAAGTTGAGGACAAGCACAAATACTATATATTCCATTTACAATGATCTGGGAACAAGGTGTCTGATCCTGTACTAGCGGAGAAATAGTTTATCAATTTCTTTGCTAAGCTAGTGGGAGAGGGTAATACTATGTGTAGATGTCCAAACTCAGAGGTTATATGAAAAGAGCCTTGTCTTAACCTACATCAGAAGGAGGACCTAATTAAAGAAGATACAAGTGATCGGACTGGTTATTCAAAAATAGCCAGCACTTGCCAAGTCATTGAAAAATAGTTACTATTTTGCTGCAATATGGGCCGGTCCAACATAATATACTGGAGATCGGTGCACATGTGTATGAACTTCCAGCATATTATGCTGGAACTCCACACGCGGAAAGTTCCGGCATAATATACTGGAGATTGGAGCACATGTATACGAACTTCCATCATATTATACTGGATCGGTATATTATACTAGAACTCCAACATATTATGCTGGAGTTCCAGTATACTTATGCTGAAACACAATTATAATATGCTGGAGTTCTAGTATAGTTATGCTGAAACTCCATTATAATATACCGAAGTTTCAATATACTGATGCTGGAACTCCACTATATTATGCTAAAATATTTTCTGGCTTTTGAATATTGTTTTCGTTCAGATTTATTTTAACATGAAGAGTGACTAAATTTCGATTATTTTGAAACCGTGACTATTTTTGAATGACTACTTGTAAATTTAATTATTTTTAAATTTCTCGCAATAAATCAATTAGGCTTTGATAAAATCCCGAACTCGAACTATATTGTTCAAATCCTTGGTCCACTTTCTTTCCTCACCACAAAAGTCACATAGGCTTTTTGGAAGTATAATGAGATAAGTGGTAAAAATTTTAAAGATTAAACTCATAAAATTTAAATTTTATTTTTATTTAAAATTTACGAGTTTTATATAATTAAAAGAAATTCAACGTGAAAAAATATGTAACTATGTGAGCAATTTTCTAAAGTGGAAAGTAGAGAATTTTCGTCCTTGTCATGTCATAACTGGTCACAATATATCTTTCTAGCAACTTAGTGGGCAATTGGACATAAGAACTGGAAAATTTTGGAAAAAAGTGGGGAAATTTTTTAACTGAAAGTGATATTAAAAATTAGAATTGTGCTTGAACATGAATATATTTTTGGATTGTTATGGATTTTTTGTGAGTAATGTGAGTGAAAATTTTGAAAATCCATTCTTTGGAAATTTTTTAAATTTTTGAAAAATTCTAAAACTCACCTTCAAGTAAAAATATAGATTTTATGGCCAAACACTATTTTGAAAAAAAAAAATTTACCAAAAACATAAAAAAAAAAAAATTTATGGCCAAATGGGCTCTTAATTAAAACGTGTTAGCCCTCTCCTTCAATGAAAATGTCCATGTGGTTTAAGTCTGGTTGCTTTATATAGCGAAAAGGTTTACCTAAATTAAAGCGGGAGGAGTACTTATTTTAGCTTTAAACAACTACTATTGAGCCCCGACCTTATTCTTTTTATTTTCTATTCTGTAAATGAATTGTCGAACTTCGATTGGAATTGATAATTCAAAGTAAAAATTGATACTAAACGAATATACAAAAAGAGGAAGTCGATAATCTAAAGATCAAAATTAACATCTCTATTTATAGAACGATTATGGTAAAAAGTTAAAAGGAAAGGTTTGATTGCTAACACAAAGTCCGAAGGAAAAATAATTTTCAGGTATAAAATAGAATGTGTTAAAAAAAACTAAAAAATTCGAGCCTCCTCCCTCTTAAATAAGTCATATATAGGGTGAATCTAGATTAGTTGGGTTTGTTAATATGAGACATCGAATGATTAAAGGAAAATATTATATAATTGCTCTCAAAATAATAACTGAAAAATATAATTAGCCGTTCAATCAACTGATCAATAGCAAATTCTTCCACTTGGCTCAAAGCCACAGATCAAAACATACCATAACTCTCAATACCCACTCTATTACTGCCATACTGACACAGTGAGATTAAACTAAATCCTTCATTAGCTTGTGTAACACAAACCATCCAGTACTTCCAATCATCTGCAACGCTTGCAGTCACCTTTGTAATAGTCAAGCTCACTCTCATACGCGTTCCAAATCAATCTGCAGAACATATAATTCACTAGTAAAGGAGGACTCGATACAAAGCAACATACGGATCACACGCCTCAGGATACTCCACAGGAGATAACCCACTTGCTTCGCCTCAAACTAACATATCTTTATATCCTTCTATCGTCATAAAAATCACGCAATCACTGGATCTTCCTCAGTCTGAACTCATATCACGACATGAAATCTATTTCATTCCCCAACTAAACAAGAGGTAAAGATTCCTCAAACACCCATAACTCGGGGATATACATCAAATCAATATAGAAATCAAACACCAAATAGTTCTTTCTACCCTCAATAACACCTTCCTCGTCACATCTAGATCATATGAACACATCTCGCAGTCACATCATACTCATCACGCAGTCACCCAACCATCACTTCCACTGGAAGGGACACTACTGAGCACATAAATCCAAAAGCACATACTCACACAAGCAATACCTCAGTGCTCAAGCTACATGCAAAGACCGGCCACAAGTCCTCCAGACTGGCCCAACATCAATACACCAAAATCACATCTTGCTCTCGATTAGGGAATCACAAGCCGTTGATGCACAACTGATACTGAGCGCTCATGCACGCATACAAATGCGTGAAAAGAATTTTAAGAGTTACATTTAAGGCTGAATCAATGACGCATGTTAAGAATATAAGAATGTGGGATTTCCTAAAGGTTTTGTAGCCTCTCGAAGATAAGTACAGATATCTCCGTACCGATCCGTGAGACTCTACTAAACTTGCTCATGACTTATGAGACCTATTTAACCTAGGATTTGATACCAACTTGTCACGACCCCAAAACCGATCCGATCGTGATGACACCTATCATGGAACTAGGCCAACCAACACAAAACCAAAACCAGCCAATATTTTTATTCTTAGGATAAAATCAAAGTTATTTAACTATAAACTTTTAAAAAGTGTTGAAAACAAAACAACAATGTGAGAAAGAAAATCCGACACCGGGGTGTCAGTAGTCATGAGCATCAATCATCACTGTCTGAAAACATTAAGACCAACATGGATGGGAAAATCACTGAATATAACTAAGGAAGAATGTAGAGGGAAGAAAGCATGGTTGCGTTCGCCAGGCAGCTACCTTTCTAACTCCGCTGAACCTGCCACTGAGTAATCAATACCCGCTACCAGGTTCAGAAATATTTGAATCTACACACAAGGTGCGAGGAGTAATGTAAGTACACTAACTCAGTAAGTAATAAAAGTAAATAAAGATTTAGCAGTAAGAAAATACATAATCAACGTCATAACACCCCAGTAAGTACATGATGTTCCAAAACAGTATATAAATCAAGTCATCTCGTTAAAACCAAATTTCAGTAAAAATCCTTTAAAACTGTATTTTAACAACTTTTCATAACGAAGGTGATAAAATAAGGAGTAAAAAATAGAGAAAACATGATCAACCCCTCGGGCAAAACTCACTCATATATAGCCCATCGTGCAATATAAATCACAAATAGCTCTCGGGCATGACATGTATCATAAACTGCTCATCGGGATACCTCACAATCACTCGTAATCATCCCCTAGGGCAACAGCATAAACCAAGATGATTCTCAGGAAATATCATGTTACTCACACTGGGTACCCCCACTCACTGGAGAAGTTCAGACTCTGGAAGGGCTCCTATTGCCCAAGCACTAAACCTGCGCTCACTGGGACGTGTAGACTCCTGGAGGGGATCCTACAGCCCAAGCGCTATAACAAGCCATCTCGTGGCATAAATCAATCAAGCCCTCAACCTCATAACAACAAGCCTCCTTGTGGCATAAATCAATCAGGCCCTCTACCTCACAATATCATGAATCGGTAACAACCTGTTGCAGCACGCTACCTGATCCCATAATATCCTCACACTATAGGCCATCAGCCTCATTCAGTCAGAAACCTCTCGAGCCACTCGGACTAACAGTGAAACATGACGTTCAACCCAAAATATCATTTATAGTGTCAAAACTGAATAAATAAGGTTGAGTTATGAAATCAGTAAAACACAGCATGATTGAGTACAAATATTAAGTCAAAATAGTGAGGAATAGTAGTAAAAAGCCCCTAAGGGTCCAAACAGTTGGCATGAGGCCCAAATATGACATTCATCCTAAAACATAGTAATACTTTCCAAAACACAATAGTTTCAAATAGTTATCAATCAAATACGCGATTGAATAGTTGTACATGACGGACCAAGTCATTATCCCTAATGCTTGCACACCCCACGCTCATCATCTAGCATGTGCATCACCTCAAGGTAGTGAAACGATATAAAATACAGACACACCCCTAAAATAAGGTTTATAATCATTACTTACCTCAAACCGGACAAAAATCTACATCGCGATGCCCTTGCCTCTCGAGTCGGCCTCCAAATGCTCCTAATCTAACCAAAACCAGTGTATTATCATTAATATACGCTAAAAGAATGAATTCCCTATGAAAATTATCAAATTAGACCAAACTAGAAATCCCATTCACCCACGAGTCCATCCATGTCAAATTCACCAAAATTCGACATCAAATGGCTATCCAAATCCCCAAAATCAATTCTCCAATTTTTCTTCCATTTTTTTTCAATTTTCACCGAGAATTCCCAAATTAAATGATAAAATTCAAGACACAATCATGGAATTTAACCAAATCTCAGTGAAGAACACTTACACCAATCACCGCTCTGAAAATCCCCTCCGAAATTTCCTTCTCCCGAGCTCTCTAATGAATTTTAGGATTGTGAACTCAAGCCCTCATTTTTTGAACATAAATACTCTACCTAGATGTTTCCTTCATCGCGATCGCAAAAATAGCCTCGCGATCGCGAATCACAAAATGGATTGCCCCTCATATAACCTTACATGATCACAGAAATACACACATGATCGTGGATAACAAGTTCACATAACAATGCAAACGCGACCCTCACTACCCGATCGCGTTGAGCGATTTCTTCACCTCACGATTGCTCCAAATCCTTCTTCGTGAACGCGGCCTCAGCCACACATTTGCTATAACCAACTCCACAGGCCTTCGCAACCACGGACCCAAGTTGGAAATCTCATAGAACAATTTTCCATCTGACCTCAACATACACGTGATCGCAGCCCCACTCTTGGGATCGCGTATAAGGAAATCACTAGAAGAAAATACAGAGTCTTTTTAAAGCCAAACATGCTTTGATAACCACCCGAAACTCACATGAGACCCTTGGAACCTCAATCGAACATACTAAAACATCTCATAACATCCTTAGTGGGACCTTTGAATCACTCAAAACAATCCCAAAACATCAAATCAACCTCAGATTCCAGCCTAAGAACTTATAAACTTTCAAATTTCACAAACGACGCCGAAACCTATCAAATCACCTTCGAATGACCTGAAATTTTGTACACATGTCACAAATGACACTATGGACCTGTTCCAATTTCTAGAATTCCATTCCGACCCCTATATCAAGATTTTCACTGCCGACCGAAAACTCTAAATTTCCAATTTCGCCAATTCAAGACAAATTCTATCACGAACCACCAATTTACCTTCCGAACATGCTCCTACATCCAAAATCACCCGATGGAGCTAAACAAGTCATAAAAATTCAAATAAGAGATTGAATACTAAAAAATTAAAGCTTGGTCAAACCTGTCAAATTTAAAGCTTAAAGCTGAGGATCATACTTCCCTAATTATTCTGAATAATCTAAAAACTAAAACCGACGATTTACATAAGTCGTGATATATCATACGGAGCTAGTTATGCCCGAGAACTAGAGAGCAAAGTGCAAATGCTCAAAATGAGCGGTCGGATCGTTACAACATTGCTCGTACATGGCATGTCACATAGATTAAAAAAAGTGGTTAGTGATTCATACATGGCAGTATTTGGTGTATTACTATTCTAGGTGTTGTGTGACTCTTTTTTCCTCGCATGAGAAGGTTGATGATGAACGAAAGAGGGTCTGCCAAAAAAGTGATGTTACAGCCCGATAATTGTATTCTAAGTGCTAGTCTATCTGCTACCATATTTTGCTTCTTGTATGTATGGTTGACCCTTAGATTGCTTAGTTGCCGGATCATGCACCTGCAATCAGTTAACAAAGGGGAGTATTGTATGGTATGTGTATTTAACATGGATATTACATGTTGGTGTTGGGCATCTATTTGGATTTCCAGCGGTGTTATATTGTGATAGACTGCTATTTCCAAACTATGTAGTAAGGCCATAAGTTCTATATCTATGACACTGGATGCTTGGTAGTGACCCGTATATCCCATTTATGAGTGTTTGAGTTATTGAAGGCTGGATCACTACCTTTTCAAAACAATTTTAGTTTCAAGTATTCCACAGATGCCATAAGGGTTTTAGAGGTATGACATATGTGTGGAAATTGCCCTTTTGATTAACAAGTTTTCGAAGCCAGATATGGTAAGGAGTTTCATAGGTGTTTACTAAACCGAGTAAGTTTAAGATTTTGCCAACAATGTTTGGCAAATGGAACACATATTAGAGGAAATGATTCCCAATTTATGTAGATGACTTTTGGTAGGCAATCTATGAGTACCTGATTTTTGTCATATATGAATTACCTCCATAGATTCAAAACAAAATAATATTTTTTAGTGTTTGCAATTTCGTGAATTTTCTTGGCATTTTCTAATAATTATTTGTATTTATTTGTACATGTTTATTTTATTTTAATTATTAAAAAATACAACAAAAAAGTATTGCATGTGCATTTAGGAGCTAATTTTGCATTTTTAAAAATTATTTAGGAAGTAAGTTATTTTAAAAAAAGAAAATCACAAAAAATGTTTAATTCACACCTTTAATTTTAACTTTGAGTTTAGGTGGTTCAATTTGTTTAATTATTTGTGATAATTATTATTTAGGATTACTTCACATTTTTTGATAAGGTAACTTGGTCTTATAATTTAATTAGTTTAATTTTGAAAAAAGAAAGAAAAGAAGGAACGTAGAAAATGAAAAAGAGAAAAAAGAAGGGAAGTCAATTAATTGGGCCAGTCTTTGTTAAAATCCCCCAGGCCCCAAAAAATTCGAATCCAATTACCAATTCCAGCCCAAACCCCTCTCCCCCTTTTAAAATCTGCCCAACCCATCCCAACTGCCCCAGACCAAGAAGTAAGGCTGTATTCGGTTCCGATTCTGGGTCTATTTGGGTCTCCGGTTCCGATTCTGGCGGTTCCGGTTCTGGCGGTTCCGGTTCTGGCGGTTCCGGAGCCGGAACCGCTACCATACGGTTCCGGAACCGTCCGGTTCCGGTTCTGGCGGTTACGGAACCGCGGTTCTGGTGGTTCCCGGCAGTTCTGATTTTTTTTTTTAAATCAATATCTTGTATAGTAATCATTAGTATATTGTAGAATATATTTTATATGGTGTACTATGTTATTAGTATAATATATATTGTGTTTGGTAATTAGTATATATTGTGTATAAGTAGTGTATATTTTGTATATAAGTAGTATATATTGTATTTAAGTAGTATATATTGTATATAAATAGTGTATATTATGTTGTAGACTTGTAGTTAGTAATTAGTATAAATTGTATATAAGTAGTATATATTGATAAAAGAATATTGTCATTAGTATATTGTGTTGTATGTTATATATCGTATGTTATATAAATATTCAAGGATTGATATAGAATTAAAGACAAAGAAATATTGAGACAAAAGATATTCAAGGATATGATAAATAGCATATTTATTGACCAAAATGGCATATCTTTTTTTATTCTTCCTTCCCCTAATGGAATGAGCACAACATGGTACTAATACCACCATTAAAAGGAAAAAAAACTAAAAGAAGACATGCCAATGTACAAGTTACATCATAGTTTATGTATTATTTCTAACAAATCTCATAAAACCTTCAAGGTTTGGAGGTGGTTGTGTTGGCGGTGGTGGAAATGAAGCTTGTTCATCACCACTTCCGGGTGAAGATGTTTCCTGAGCAAGTTCCGCTAGTATTTCTTCATAGCACTCATCTATTTCTGGTTGTGATTCAGCTAGCCCAAAGTTCCTTCTTTCTGCGCGGATCTAACATGGAAAATATTAGTAAAAGCAGGATTAAGTGTTCTAGTTAAAATACCTATTGCACTAGTTTTGCTACTAGCGTTATCCATGGAAATTGACATTATTTTATCACTAAGACAAAAATATCTACATACATATGAAACAGTGTTAGCAATAAACTTACCCGTGTGCCGTGAATTAATTATTCTATATGCAATAATGCGTTTTTGCATTGTCCAGTCTTCGTCTATCCAATGACTGGTTACGGTTAGATAATCACAATCATTATTACTTCTACCAATATCAGTTGTAATAGACATACGATTACTTATATGGGTAAATAAATAACGCAAGTATTGTTTAGATTCATGCTTGTATTTATAGATGTCAGCCTTAACTGTGGCGCGAGGCCAACCTTTATACGTAAGATTAAATACTCTTCTAATATAATGAATCCAAGCAGGATTAGAAGCAAAAGAATAAGGCAAACACATAACAGTAATCATTTTAGCTAATTCTTCACGATCCTTATTTGGATCGTAATACAATATACCTCCGGTGACTGTGTTTATTCCTGGTTGAACTATATTTGAACCAGTACTTGGGTTAACTTTAGAATCAGGACTTGTCCTCCCCTCTTGTTGCGCTTTCAATTGGAAATATCTAACCTTATCGCTAGGGTGTAATTTTATATGTTTAACTAAACTACCTGTGCCGCTACAATCTCCAGTATACCTATGCAAAAGTAATTTCCCACAAGATTTACACTTAGCCTTATTTTGTTCTCTTAGTTGAATAAAAAATTGCCAAACTAATGAAGTTTCTGAACGTTTAGGAGGTTGTCTACTAAAAGTGGGAGTTTGTACGGGTGGGTGTTCCGGTTCATTAGTAGCAGGACTAGTAGGTGTATCATCTAAATCTGCCGGAGCTTGGGTTTCGTCATCATCATCAACCTCATTTCCCTCTAAGATAAGTGCATTAGGATAAAGAATATTCATAATATCATCGTCTATTCTATCACCAACTTCTACATCATGTAGAAAATCAACGTCGCTAAATTGAAAACATGGGTGATCACTATCAAGGATTCCGAATGTTTCATTAATATTTTTAGGTTGGCTACTACTTTGAACTTGTTTATCTTTTCTAGGTCGGGGAGCCGGGGAGGGGTAGTATTTTGGCGACTACTTTCACCGGTTTTAGATTTTCCTTTTCCGAACATATTTTTCAATGAAAATGCCATATTAATTACAATTAAGCAAAATAACAACACACAAAAATATTCTTAGCACGTAAGAGTTGAAACGAGTTTACCGGATTGACGAACAACTTCTTGAAAATTGAAAATCGTAGAAATTGAACACTTGAAAACTTCAATTCAACAACTTCACAATGTTTCACGAATTTGCAACAATAAATTAAGCACTTTCACTAGAAAGATTGAAAGAGAGCTTGAGAGAGATTGATGAATTGGTGAATTAAAATAAAAGAATGAGGGGGTATTTATAGTTGAGAAATGAGAAATTGTGTAATTATATAAAGTTTGGGGTTAAATTAAAGTTTGGGTGCCAAATGGCTATTGTTGAAAATTCCAAACGGCTAATTTTGAAAAAGAGCCGTTTGGAAATTTAAAAAAAAAAAAATTTAAAAATCGGAGCGTTGCGGAACCGTTTGGAACCGGATGGAACCGTTTGGAACTGCTTGAACCGGTCCGGTTCTGGCGGTTCCGGTTCCGTGGTTCCAACGGGTGGAACCGCTCCATCACGGTTCCGGGGAACCGCCGTAACCGGCAAAACCGCCAGAACCGTGGTTCCGATTCAGAACCGCGAAAAATACAGCCTTACCAAGAAGCAACCCGACCTGTTTACACATATTTATTTACTTTAATTAGTAAAAAATACAACAAAAAAAGTGTTGCATGTGTATTTAGGAGCTAATTTCGCATTTTTAAGAATTATTTAGTAACTAAGTTATTTTATAAAAAGAAAATCACAAAAAATGGTTTAATTTGCACCTTTAATTTTAACTTTGAGTTTAGGTGGTTTTCTTTCAATTTGTTTAATTATTTATGAAAATTATTATTTATGTTATAAAATAATAAAAGAACAAGAACAATATTACAGAGAGAGTAGGGAGAGGAGTATTCTTATTGATACTTTTGGGATAATTTACAATGGGGTAAGACCCCTCTATTTATAGGAAGAGAAAAGACTTAGCCTCAAAGTAGAACTCTTCTATAAGATAGACATTCACTCTAATTAGAATTCTATTCTTAACACTCCCCCTTGAATGTCTACTCAATAAATAATGTGCCTCGTTAAAACCTTAACTAAAATAAAACCCAATGGAAATAAAATTATAGAAAAGGAAAAAGAGTACACATGTTTAAAAATGCGCCTATTGGTTGCCTCGTTAAAAACCTTGCAAGGAAAACCCAGTGGGACAAAACCTTGTAAGGGAAAAAGAGTGCAACGCGCATTAACTCCCCCTGAAGAGAGCATCAATTCACATCCTTGAGTCTTCGCATCCCAATTTTGTGCACTAGCTTCAAGAGATCCTTAGTAGAGATTTGATAAATAAATCAGCCATATTAACTATAATGAATATTTGCACCTTGAAATCATAACTCGTGATAGATATATAATGTCTTCACAAATATCGTGGAATGGCTCTTCAATATTTCCATAGAGATATCCTCGCTATCACATTATCATAGTTATAGCAAGATATATTTGTGCATAAATTGCATTAAGGAAGTGGTAACTCAAGATCAAGAATTGTAGATTCTTCAAGCAACTTAAATCCTTCATGGGTATTCATATAAGTTAAGTCATATAAGTCATATAATAGACTTTAGATGCATATCAAGTTTTCATGTCATGCTAAACAAATAAGATATCGAAAACTGATTACACATACCATTGACTTTATACTTTCAAGTATTCGAACTACATGTCCAAAATTACATGTCTTTCATATGGAATCAATTCTACTTGAATTGTATCTCTTCCATTTGGCCAATATTTTTGTTTGTATTCGACAAACATAAGATCCTCATCGATATTTAGCGCTATCATAGATGTCGTCGACGAACATTTTATATCGGTTCCAGTAAATTTTCATAAAGACATAACATGGAGATCTCTTCATTCATACATTCAGGTACCTGAATCTCTCATGAGATTTTATGAAGTGTTATGTCATGTGACCTTCTAGATCACTTGCCTCCTTATTATGATCACTTTGATCATTTGCTCATCTTCTTTATTAAGAAGTTCTTTTGAAACCGATTTGTCTATACGCTTTAAGCGTATCAAAGACTTGTCCTTCTAGGACTTAATATGAGCATTTGCAGTGAGAATATAGTTACTTTCTTTGGGTCAGCAAATGCGTATGGCATGCTTTGCAATATGTTGCAATTGAATTATCCTTTTATGAACTTCAGGTTCATATTATGATATTCGAGGATCTATATATACAAATGATAATTCATCCCATGTAACCTTTTCTCAAGTGTTTATCATGTCTCCCCCTCATGTTAGGAAAACTAACTTGTTTCCTCAACTATGGGAAATCATCTTTGTGCATTATCATATTAATATACACAGCACATTAATAATAATAAGATGAAATTATTTGGTTCCTGACCCTGAACCACTTGTGAGGGGAGAATATAATATACTCTCGTGTATAGCGTATATCAAATTGATATAGATAACTTTGTTCTCATAACCAATAATTTAGCTATTAAATGGAGGCACTCAATAAATTATTTTGCTAAACCAACTATGATGTAAACCAACTTATCAAGATGAACTATCTTGAATAGAAAATCTGGAAATTATGCTCGAAATTAGATTACTGAGCAATTTACCTCGCAAGCACCGGACAGGCTGCAGGTTAATAGTAATCGCACATGTAACCATATCATAGATGCATCATATGTGGTATACATGGCAGGCGAATGGGCCCATATTCACCTTTGATATTTCCAGAATTTATGGGATTCAACCCCAACTTTAGTTAGTCAATTAATTTAATGAGAACAAGTAATACAAGAGAATTCGTAAAGAACTTTCTAGTTCTTTAATATTTACCCATGTGAATTCTCTATTATTGTTGCACATCATACTTAAATTGATATGGCTAACCCGAATGCCAATTGAATAAATTATCAATATTGATAAGTTCATGTTTATACCATGACATGTGCAATTCTCAATAAACTCCAAGTTTATTATGATATGGATTTTTATATCAATTAACATTCACTTTATTGTGGCATTCTTTTGTTTGTGTAGTACAAACTGGAGAATAAAGCGGGTAGCTTTTCATATACAGATTATCCCGCTACAAGTTGTAGTAATAGAAGATATCAAATCTTTCCTTTATTTATTGTCTCAATATAATCAACCGCTTTCACATATACTTTGGAAACTGAATAAGTTTCTTTGAGACTTACTACAACACAATACCTTATTGGTAATCAATTGCGTTTCTCCAAAATAATATAATTGGCTCTTGCACAGAGTTCAATTAATTTGGTACTATCACATATTGCTATCACATTCTCTGCGGGGATATGTAATTTTGTTATCCTTTTCAAATCTGTAAATGCGTCTGGCATTTGATTTGCTATTCTTTGCAAATGGGTAATATTTTGCACCTCTTTTTCATAAATAGAGGTATGTGGATCAAGATGAGATAATGATGGATTTTTTCACAAAATTTCCCATTTGGTTTCACCAACTTCTCCCCCTAATTTTGGGAAAAGTGTCTCATCGAATCGACAGTCTGCAAATCGTGCAGTGAACAAATCCCCTGTCAATGTTTCGAGGTAGCAAATAATGGAGGGCGATTCAAACCCAACATATATTTTCCTAACCTTCTATGTGGACCCATTTTGGTGCGGTATGGTTGTGCTACAGGCACATATACAGCGCATTCAAATATTCTTAAATGGGATATATTAGGTTCATGACCCAAAACTAATTGCAACGGGGAATATTTGTGATGATTCGTCGGTCTGAGACGAACTAGCATTGCTGTATGCAAAATGGCGTGACCCCAAACCGAAGTGGGCAGCCTCGTTTTCATGAGTAAATGAGGTATTCAAGATTATTCTCATCTATTGTCTCAATATGATATCCATTTTGACTGATATCTTTAAAATTCAACAAGTTTCTCTTGGACTTGGAGGAGAACATTGCATTCTCTATGATAAATATTGTTCCTTTAGGCAGAGTTATAGTTGCTCTTCCGGAGCCTTCAATCAATTTACTACTACCAGAAATTGTAGTAACATCTGCCTTACACATACTTAAATGAGAGAAACATTTCTTCTCTTTGAATATCGTATGTGTGGTACATGAATTGATTAGTTATAATATGTTATGCATACAAATATGTAACTATCGGACTTTAGTATAATGTACAACTATTGCAGACTGTACACAAATGTACAACATTACAAAAGGCAGTAATAAATAATAATTTGGTTAGTTGCCAATTGAAATAAATCAAGTAAAACAGTACAATGAATGGCTTGGTTTATGTAAACTTTCACATGTGAACTTTGAATGTAATGTAGTTAGTTCACTGCGCTGCTTCAGTCTAAAAATAGACCAAAATTCTACAGCGTTGTTGTCTAATAAACGTACATACAATTTTATAAACTAGCTGATATGTGAATTTGACAATAGACATTATAATTATGTAGACTACATGTTTTCGCTACATAAATTTAATGGCGATATGGCATAACATTATTGAATTGTACAATGTATTGCAAATGTCACAGAATAAACATAACATTTGATCTTTGGTTTAGTTACAGATTATAAGGAAATTTGCTATATAAAGTTGTTGTAGATGCAGAACCATATTGGAGGCATGAAACGTTGTAATCAATTATAATATCTCCACAGAGTTTCAATTTAGAAGTAATTCTAAACATTACAGAATTATATTCAGAAACAGACTTAAAGTCTTGGAGCCTCAGATGAGCCCAATCATATCGTGCTTGTGGCAGAGTGACCAACTTCAGGTTGTCATATCTCTCCTTTAAGCCATTCCACAAGATAAGTGGATCTTTGACTGTGAGATAATTTTCAAACCTTCATCAAGGTGATGGCGCAAGAAAATCAAGGCCTTAGCACAGTCTTGGGTGGATGCATTATTTCTTTCTTTAATGGCGTCTCCAAGACCCATTGCATCCAAATGGATTTCAGCATCCAACACCCATGTCATGTAGTACTTGCCCGAAATTTCAAGGGCAAAATGCAACTCAACACATGGTCGCAATAAAACACAATTAAACAACTCCCCTATATATGTCAAGGGATTCATCCTAATTTATTATATATAGAACTTGACCTTCAATCCAAAAGAAACAGTATCTTTGTACAGCATAAATGGACCAAACTTAAATGTTATCTACATAGACAAACAGAGGCATAAACTGTAGTGAAAAAGGGAAAAGCTAGCAGAATTATGAAGCAAATTGATGCCAGATAGACCATAAATATAAACATAGAAAGCCTGTTAGAAGGTTTACCTATTTCTTGATTGCAAGACAAGCACTGAACCATGGCTTGTAACTAAGAACGATCCCACTTCGCTACAAACTTTCTTTTATAATGTCAGATATAATTAAAAAAAAATTAATCACAAGAAAGGAGCATAATTACATGCAGTATGACACATAAAACATCTTAATAATGTTTAACATGTGTTAGGATGGAGCACTGATTTTTTAAGAAAATTACTATTGAGTATAATCTCAATTTCAGGTTCAACAGTGTTATATATTTCATAATTTTACTACCTAGAAGCAAAAAAAAAAATTATTGCTTTATGATATACTTTAGACAATCGCGTGACTGGATAGAAGCATATATTGCATACCTAACGCAAAATGCATTTATCTGCTTTGTGTTCTCAACTAAATCTTACCAATATTCGTTTCTTCTTAATTTTCTCAAAGAGATTCTTGAGATAGTAGAGCTTCGTGCTGATAACGTGTTATAAATAATAAAAGAACAAGAACAATATTGCAGAGAGAGTAGGGAGAGGAGTATTCTTATTGATACTTTTGGGATAATTTACAATGGGTAAGGAAGATAAAAGACTTAGCCTCAAAGTAGAACTCTTCTATAAGATAGACATTCACTCTAATTAGAGTTCTATTCTTAACAATTTAGGATTACTTTGCATTTTTTGATAAGGTAATTTGATTTTATGATTTAATTAGTTTACTTTTGAAACAAAAAGAGAAAAAACAGAAAAGAAGGAACCTAGAAAATGAAAAAGAGAAAAGAGAAGGGAAGTCAATTAATTGTTAAAATCCACAGGCCCCAAATATCAGACGCAAAAGAATGGGCAAAGCCCTAATCTCTCCAAATCCAGGTGACTGTTCTTCTTCTCCAAAGAAGAACACGAACCCAGCCTCAATTTCAGTTCAAATCCAAGCGAGTGTGCCTCAAATCTCTCCTCACGCGTTCCTCCTTCTCTCCTCATCACTATTTCTAACGATTTCTGACACCAAAGATTCTCCTACCCTTCACTCGCTCGATAGGGCACTCGACTGGAAGGTCCTAGAGACTATTCATGGGATGAGTGTGAGACGTTTGATTGATTTCGTTCAATCCAAGCCCCACATTCATCAGGGGTTCATTTTATAAAGGACCATATCCGATTTTGAAGAAGGGATATTTTTTGGATTTTTGGAATTTAAGGAAATTCAGATGAGATTTATTTTAGAAAAAAAAATACTTCTGGTTTTTTTCTGAAATTTTCTTTTGTCGATTCTCATCTTCCTTGTTTCTTCTCGTTGAAAATACAGAAAATACTCCCAAAATGGGCCGAGTTTCTTTTTGTGCTTAATTCTGTCTGTCTTTGTTAGAATTAGAGAACAAAAATACAAAAAAAAAATCCGATTTCTTTGCATATCATCTCTGGGTTAATCTTGCTTGTGATGGAGTTCTTTTAATATGGAGTTTGATAGAAAATTGCTGAGTTTGTCGTTGTCCAAGCTTCTGATTCCTACTCATTTCTGTTGCTGGTTGCTGATATTTGCTATTGGATTTCACTTGTATTCAACATTCGAGCAAAGTTAGTCGTAGGTGTTTGTTGATTCAGGTTCATTTCTAATTCCATGTAGCCTATCTTTGGTGTTTGATTAAGAAACGTATTGAGAATTTGAGTTCAGCTGGTCTGGAACTATTTGAATCTTGGTGACTGTTGGTATAGTGTATTTGTTTTCCATTTTTACGCGTATTACTGGCTTGGTTTGGCTGTGTACATCTTAAATGAGTTCTCTAAAAGTGTTTTCTATTGTTGTTTCCTGTCACGGTATGATTAGCTCGTGATTGATTTCGGAGCGTGAGCTATTTTCTTCATTTTCAGTTTTGCTTCTTAACTATGTATCAATTGGATGTTGTACGCTTGATCTGGTCTTCATCTAACACAATGATTGAGGGCAGAATTTACTCGACTTTGTGGGAATGATGGAGGCTTGATCAAGCCTGTGTTTGTTAGATAAGGTGTTTCATATGTTTGTCGATTCATTGACGATTGTAGAATTTCTTGTACATCTCTAATTCGATACGAGTTCAAGAAATTGTCACCCAATTAGTTTTGTTTACTGCTGCTTTATGGCTCGATCAATTACACTTATCAGAACATGTTACAAACGACAAAAGTCTAGTGATTTGTGTTTGTTATGAAGCATCATCTGATGTAGCTCTCACTTGTACAAGTGATGAGCTGATTTAACTTGGGTTCCATGAAAAAGTTTGGTTCATCCTTGTCGGGTTTGATTTTGTTTTGCGTTGGTCAAAAGGGGTGTTGAAGCCAAATTGTTTCGCTGATTATGTATGCTCATGCTTGCTCTATTTTCCCTCTTTTGTCCAAATTTCATCTGCCTTGTTATGGCCATAGTAATTTTGCTCTTTCGAGTCGCTAAAGAATTCAATTTCAGTAGTAGATCGAGCTGATACGGGTAGTATTTTGGGACATTTGTTTGGACTGGCAACCCACTGAAAATCTACCCTCTTCTTGCACTGTTTATAAGACAAATCTGCACAATTTTAAGTACAAGATCCTGCAGTGGCGGTTTTCAAAGTTTTCTTGCCAAGGTTGTTTGGTATATGCAGCCTATGCATATCTTTAGGTTTAAAGGAATCAAATCCATGCCATTTCGCAGCTGTAGTTCTGCTTTGCTAGCAGAAATTTAAATGTTGATTCATGCCCAAGCTAGATCTAAAATGATGGCCGAAATGTTGTGCGCTTTTTCTAGATTTGAGTTACATTTTTTGTCTGATCGTATGCTCCTGCGGAATATAAAAGGTCGCTACATGGCGATTCATTTGCTGCATTCCTGTTTCTTTTGACAATGGCGTGAGTCTTGATATCAAAGGGGCCAATATTCTTACATTAGATTTAGAATGTCTATCCAATTGGTGATGCTTAAGTTAATTGGCCTCTCTGTTTGAAAGAACCTGATGTTTCATTCCTCTTATCTTTTCCCTTATCTTTAAATTGAGGTGATTTTGCCGCTTGACCATTGCTTGTGTTATTTAGTCATGTATCCGTTGGATGAATTATGCATGTATAAGCTAAGGTAAGGAAGTAAATTGGTCATAACTCCTCGGCTATGTTTTCTCTGATTTTCGAGTTTAAGCACAAAAGAAGAGTCAGTTTGTGTTGGTTAAAGCTTGGTTACAAAGTAATTTGTTCGTTGCCAATCCGCCCGGTTTGTTTTCTGGCAGTTAGAATTGTTCCAATTCCTTGTTAAGCTTAGGTTTGAGGTGAATTTTAAAATAGCTAGTCAAGCAAACTATATATTATGACTAGTTTGTCGCAAAAATTTATTTGGTGTTCTTGGGTTTGAGGCGCCATGCCAAACCAAAGTGATAGTTGCATGGCCCTCGTATTGATTTAGATATAAAAGTTGATTAACATTCGTAGCAAGCATTTAGAGCCGTTTAAAACACGATTGTGGTTGTGTATACGTTCGCGTAACATGATCACGTTTCTAAAAATCAATTTGGAGTATGCGTTCGTACAATTTCGATCAAACTTTTCTCAATAATAAAACAAGGCTTTTGTAGGTTATTAATTAAATTTTTATGGCTCCACATTAGCTTTATGGCTTAGATATTAAAACGAGTAATATGCGTAGGAACATAGGGTTGTTCTAAAATACAATCATGATTGTGTATACGTTCGTGTAACATAACTACGGTTCTAAATATAAAATCGGAGTATGCGTTCACGCAACTTTGGCCCAAATTCTCTTAATAATAATAAAGCATTATTAATCGTGGACACGTTCGCGTGACATAATGTTTAACGCGCCAAACAAATGGGTATACGTACGCGTAACCCGTTTCAAGATAATTTTTCTTAATTAAAAGCGGTAAGAGGTACATGTACATATGTTTTAAAATAAGTAATTAAATAATTGAATAAACCAAGTATTATCAAAGCGACCATGGTAGAACCACAGAACTCGAAAATGCTAACACCTTCTCCCGGGGTAACAGATTCCTTATCCGAATTTCTGATCTGCAGACATAAACAAAGTCAATATTTTTCTCGATTCGGGATTTTAACTGGTGATTTGAGATACCATTAATTATCCTAAGTGGTGACTATGATTTCTAATAGAATAAATCCTGTTTCGATTGTCACTTTAAGTTGGAAATAACTCTCTTTCTTATACTCTTCCGACCGGAGGTGTAATAAAAGTGGAGGTGTGACACAATCTATTGTGATTAATTAGACATAGGAAGTGCTTAATTTTGGGAAGCATTTTTAATTGCCAAATCCAACCGTTGTTGTTGTCGATATGAGGTGATTTAGCGAGAGCTTTATAGCAAGAGCTGACAGAGAAGTAGGGGTGTACATAGTCCGGGTTGACTCGGATTTTTCATTTACCAAACCAAACCATTTATATCGGATTTTTAAATCTATACACCAAACCAAACCTATAATAGTCGGGTTTTTCAGTCTCGGATTTTCTCGGGTTTCTCGGGTTTTTCGGGTTTCTCTTAGTTCACTGTGAAGCTACTGTAAAGATTTATTGCACATTGCTAAACAGGGGCAACTCATTTCCTTAAAAAGGAAATCTGAGGGATACTTATAGTAATACGAGCTAAACCAGCCGTGAAGTTCATGAAAGACTATCATCTTTAAGTTCCAACAAAGAGAAACACTAGCTACAACTGTCCCAAGCACTATCATAATTCATAACCAGTAAAATCTCAGTCAACAGTTACAATTTTTGATAGACAACAAAACTATACTTGGGAAGAAAAGTTAAACAAAGCCTGAAAGACTAGTCAAGAATACAAACCAATATATCTAATTAAGTTTCAACTATAAACTTCTGATGAAATAACAGAAAAATACGATGTGAAGAAGCTCCCTAGTTCCAGCTTGTTCCCATGCCATTCTGATCCTTCTATACACTAACAACTTGGATGATGTTTTTCAACAGAAACATTCTGCTCAATCTGGACAGCAGCTTACAACAATAACAATAGAGTCGGCTAATCAATTCTCAAAGGCAAGTCTGAATATTCTGAAATAAATAAAATAGTTCACATATTAGGGGTTAAACAAAATATTAAAAGACTATTCTTTAAGAAGTGAATATATAAATTACCTTCTTCAATTTTCTGGATCTCTTCCAAATTGTCTTGAAACTTGTATTCTTTGGTAGGTGATCGTATCCATTGTTGAGTGCAAATAAGGGCTTCTACTGTTTTTGGTGATAAAGAACTCCGATATGAATCAAGAATTCGACCACCTGTACTAAAAGCCGACTCAGACGCAACAGTTGAAATAGGAATAGAAAGAACATCCCCTGCAATTTTTGAAACAACTGGATATTTAATAGATGGAGCTTTCCACCAACTCAAAATATTAAAATCCTTTGTCTGCACCACATCATCCATCAAGTACATCTCAAGATCAGACTTTTTTTCAATATTTCCCTCATTTGCCAAGTGTTTTTCCCACCTAGATAGCAACATGTCACCATTTTCACTCATCATACTAGTATCACCTCTAATATTATCATTAGAATCTTCAAACAAAGAACCATTATAATGATTAAATAAGCGATTCAAAGAACCTGCCACATCTTCAGACTTTAGTCTTCCCAACAATGAACCATATGCATCAGTAAGAATGAAGTTCACATACTTCATCTTGAATCTGGGATCCAACACAACAGCCACTAATAATAACATATTCATGCTCTCAAATTTACCCCAATATTTCTCAAGCTTACCTTTCATCTTTGTTGCCATATCAACCAAAATAAGATCATCACTTTTAGTAGAAATTCGGCAATTATTACAAATTCGGCAATAGCTCTCCTAATATCCTCCACATTATACACCACCCTCTCAGTAGAACCCGAACCTTCTTCTAGCCACCCTTCTTTAATAGGTTTTAATGTTGATTGCCTCTTATCAATTATTCTAAATGGGGACTTGTGACATGTCTCATTTAAATGTGTCCATAATGTAGTAGTCCCATTCTTGCTCTCAGAAGCAAAGGGTTTAGACAATAATGACATTTTGCTCTACATTTACCTCCTTTAGCAGTAAACTTGGAGAAATGATTCCAGATCTGAGAAGTCTCTCTGCCAGTATTTCCAGATTTAGAAGGTACTGGACGAGTTGTTCGTTTCTGCTTTTTAGGAGGAGTGCGTCGATGAGGAGCGTCTGGACCTTGTTGTTGAGCTACTGCCGGCATAGTCAAAGGGTTGTTTACCATCATCACCTCCACATCTGGTTCAGACATTGTAGTTTCCATCTGAAAAAATATGTCCTGCACATTAAAATAAAATTATAAGCTTTAGATGTATTGAATCAAAAAGGATATACAGCTTTAGATGTAGTTGAAGCAGATGCCAGTAAATCATTAAATTAAGTTTGAGAACCACTTATTTGCTATAATGTAGGAGAAGGTCGCTATAATGTTGAATCAAGTTTGTTGATGACGAGACAGGCGAAGATTTGGGAGAAGAGAAAAAAATTATTAAAAGTAGAAAATAATTTATATTTTATGCTTAAAATAAAAAGGAAAAGAAGTTGACAAAAATTAATAAAAGAAAAAAGGTCAACAAAGATTAAGTTACAAAATTAGAATAATTAAATTATTAGGTAATTGGCGTGAATAAAGCAACATAGCATCAATATCTTGAAAAAATCAACATTATAGCGACCTTCTCCGACAATATCAATATCTGCTTAAACTTATTTTCTAACCAATTCATCAATATCTTATTTTCTAAGTAGAAAACGGTTGCAGAGTAAATTGGTCGTCAGATCTGGGCCAGTAGGTTTTCATAATAAACACATGACATACCCAACAAAAAGATAGAACCTATAGTGAGAATCCACCCTTTCGAAGGCGGCGGTGGTGGTGATGCTGAGAAGTGAGAACCTTCAATGGATTCTACGCATGGTTTAGGGTTAGGTGAAAGAAAAGGTTAGGTGAAAGAAAAATCTGCCCTTTGGCAGAAGATATGCATTTTGCCCTGCATCTTTTTGGACTTTATTTGTCAAAACTCAAAAGTAATGCTTGACAACATTGGGCCAAAATTGTAAGCCCAAATATAATATTAATAATATAAGATAATTATAAAAATTAAAAGATATATATATATATATATATATATATATATAAAAATTTTATTACAATAAATATTTATTTTGTATAAAATAAATTAAAAAATTATATACATAAATATCGGGTTGGTTTGGTCTCGGGTTGACTTATTTTAGTTAATACCAAACCAAACCTATTATAGTCGGGTTTTTTTTTAATTACCAAACCACTAGTCGGGTTTTTTTTCGGCTTGACTCGATTTGTCGGATTGGTGTGGTTTACCGGTTTGCTTTGTACAGCCCTACAGAGAAGTTACCTATGGGTAGGGGTGTACATAGACCGGGTTGGTTCGGCTTTTACAATTACCAAACCAAACCAATTGTGTCGGATTATCAAATCTAAAGACCAAACCAAACCAAACCAATAAATTCGGGTTTTTCAATATCGGTTTTTCTCGGGTTTTCGGGTTTTTTCGAATTTTTTCCGGTAAAATCTTCGTAGAACAAAATATATAACGTATGCTCACAATATTTCTTTAATCCTAGTAAGATACAATTATATGAAGTATTTTTCAAGAAAATAATACAAAATATGAGATATGTCATGACTCATGACATTATCCTAAAATATTCAACAATAAAAAATAATAAAACTATGTACTATATGTTGGAAATCATGTATACCTTTGATATGTGCGCTTTGGTTGTATGAGCATGATTTTCAGGTATAGGTTTTGATGAATGACAAACAATGAAGTCAAGTGTCAAACAACGATATAATCAAATGGCGAGAAGCATACTGATGACGAAATTGCATGAACGAGCCAAAGAAGTTCAAGACCGAAGACCCAAGACGTAGGTTGTTTGGTAGAACCAATGTAAGGACAACGTTTAAGTTATCTTATCCTTTGGCTCAACATTAGGTCATCATAAACATGCATAAAATCACTTTATTAAATTATATATATCATAAATATTTTTAATATATACTTCAAAAAAAATGATTTTAACGTTTTCATTTCAACCATAATGGGTTTTGAAGTAAGTTTTCAATTCTGGTATACTCTGATATACACAGTGTATATCAAGTGTATATCAAGTGTATATAATCGACCGTTGCCAAAGTTCTGAACACTGGAACAAAATAATCGATTGTCTACTTTAACAATCGATTGTTGACAATCGATTGTCCACTTTAACAATCGATTATTTTGAGACAGTACAACCGTTTTTAAATATCAAAACAATCGATTCTTTGTCCCACAATCGATTGTCAACAATCGATTGTCACTTTCATACAATCGATTATTTTTTGACCTTCCATAGAATCCTAAATTGATTTTTGAACGTTGAAGAACAATCGATTATTCAGGGTTGACAATCGATTGTTTAGCCTAAAATCAGGAATCTGTTTTTTGAACGTTGGTCAGACAATCGATTGTCACCTCAAAACAATCGATTGTTGAAGCACAGAATCGGATTTTATTTGTCAATTAAGCAACGGTCAGCACCACTTTTCTCCTATAAAAAGAGGTCTTTTGAGCTGATTTTAAACACACAACTCCTGCATATATTGATATACATATTGATCATTTTCAAGCATCATTTTAGAGCTTTTGTTGAGCCATTTGATAGACAACTTTGTGTTGTTCATAGAGCTTATTTTGTTTCTCTTTATCCACTCTATTGAGAGAGTATTTGTTGTAAAAGAGAGTTGTTTGAGAAGAACATATCTTCTCATTTGTCGGGTTTGCTAAGTACCCAAAGTCTTAGTGGTTGAAGTCTTGGAGTGAGGTATCCTCAAGCAAGTGAAGTCTTAAGGTGCGGTATCCTTGAGCAACTGTAACAGTTTGTTAAGCACCCGTAAGCTTGACGAAGATAGTGGAATCTCGAGAGAGTCTCTCGGGGACTGGACTAGCCACGGGTTGTGGTGAACCAGGATAAAATACGGTGTGTTCTTTCTTGATTATTTCAATTACCGTATTTACTTATTCCTGCAATTTTAAATTCCGCAATATTTCAATATTCTCGTGCCTCACTATTCACCCTCCCCCCCCTCTAGTGAACGGCATAAATTCTAACACTATAAATATTGCTAATTAAAAAGTCATAATAAAAATAAACATAATCTAAAAGAACTAATTCATGCTAAACTAGATAGACTAATGAGGGAGTATTAATTATATGCCTAAAAGCTAAAGAAAAATAAAAATAGGTTATGTATTTTTATCTAAATTATTGCAAAATAAAAAATAGACATTTAATACATTCCCGTTCGTAATATTGAATTGAATGTCTTTTGTTAGCATTAGTATTGATTGCTAGCATTATTTAATTTACTAATATTAATGGCTATAAAACTTATTGGAGCATTCAAAAGTTCTAAATCAAACCTTGAAATAATACCTTAAAAGATAAAATTATGAAATTTTTAAAGAAATATTTATAAATTACATTACAATAAGTATATTTATATATTAAATATATCTAAAATTGCTATATATGTAATGTCGGGTTGGTTGGGTTTCGGTTTGACTTTCTTTAGTTAAAACCAAACCAAACCAATTATGGTCGGGTTTTTTTTTCCAACACCAAACCATAGTCGGGTTTTTTTTCTCGGTTTGACTCGAATTATCGGATTGGTGCGGTTTATCGCTTTTCTTTGTACACCCCTACCTGTGGGTGTTAATCCCCATATTATATGATCGTTTGTCTCATAAGCACTGATATAAGTATTATTAATTATGTGGGTTATCTGTTGAGGTAATTCAAAGGATAGAGTGGGACTAAGGCAGCTGTTAAGTTGAAGCACATTTGCAAATGAGAGTAGGTATTCATTATTAGTTAAAGGCCCACATATAAGACTTCTAATATTTATATTTCTAAAATTGATATGAGTACCTCGCGTGACATGCCATTTTAATCTCATTTGCCATCCATGTATCATATATTTCCATAAGATGGAGGTTCGTTTAGAATGTGAGCTATTGGATGTAATATATTTAGAAATTAAGAAGGATACCCAAGGGGTGTGGGGTTGATGAAACAACCTCCAAGCCTTACTGTCTAATAGGACATTATTTTTAGCGACGTATTTGAATATCCAGTCCACCTTTTCCAATTTAAAAGGGGAATTTTTTTTTTTTTGCGAGGTAGAGTCCCATAAGAATTTTTTTGATAACTTTCTAATCTACTGATGATATTAGTGGGTAGTGATATAATTTGTATTAAATAATTGGGAATGATATTTAGGGTTGCTTTGATTAAAGTAGTACGACATGTCATTGTAAGATGATTTGCTTTCCAACCCGCTAAATAATTTTTAAAGTTATCTAAGATAAATCGGTAGTCCTTTTTGTTGGTTTGGAAATAAAAAAACCTAGATATTTACAAATAATGTCTGTTCCACCATGTTGATACATGATAAGATGAAATTCTTGTAATTTATAAAGCAATATCTAGAGAAGTAATCTTTGATTTATTAAAATTAATTTTTTGCCGTGAATGGTTAGTAAACTGGTTAAGTATGTCTATAATTTTATGACAACTAGATGTTGTTATTTTGGATGCCAATATAATATCATATCCAAAAAGTAGATGAGAAATATGAGGTCTTTAAGCATTCAATGAAATAGGTTTCTATTGGTTGTAGTCAATTGCGTTATTTATTTATTTAAACATTTTCATACGCAGAATAAAGAGGTATGGTGAGAGTGGATCACCTTAACTAATATCACATGATGGTGTGAAGAATTTTGTGGGGGATCCATTGAAAAGTGTAGAAGTATAGGTGGTGGACACACATGACATAATGAGAGATATTAACTGGGGAGGGAAGTTAGAATGTTAAGGAACGTCTTATGAAGCTCCATTCCATTCTGTCAAAAGCTTTTTCGAGGTCTATTTTTAGTAGCATGCCGATGCACTTTGATTTAGAGTTCCTAAAATGAGTTAGTAATTCTTGAACAATTACTGTATTATCCGTTGCCCTTCTGTTTTTTTTTTTTGGAACGAAGATTGAATAGGGTTGATTAGTTTGTCGAGGAAAGGTTTAATACAATTAACAATAATTTTGGTGATTTTTTTATAGACTGTATTGCATAAACGAATCGGTCTAAAGTCATTCATAGTGGAGGAACTCTTGACTTTTGAAATCAAACAAACGTAAGTTACGTTTAGTTCTAGGGGTATATGCCTTTGTCAGAAAATATTTTTGCAGAAAAAAATTAAGGAGTGCTAGATTTGAGACCAAAATTTTTGGTAAAATAATGTATATAATCCATCTGGTCCAAATGATTTTAGAGACTGGAAAGATTGTACAGCTTGAAAAATTTCTTGATCAATCAACGAATGTGAAAGCATATTAGCTTCAATTTGTGAGATAATATTGTAATTAGAGGTAGGATATGATTTATAAGAATTTGTGCAAGATAGTAGTTAGTAACTAGATGTTGGAATGGCTCCATGTCAGAAATTCAATTATCCATAGAATTTTTTAAGGCGATTATTCTATTATGTCGCCTTTTTTTAATAGTAAAAAAGTAAAAAAATCTTATATTGGCATCCTCTTGATTAAGCCAATTATTGCGAGATTTTAACCTCCATAACTCCTCTTCAAGTGTTAGAATATGAATATACTGAGCTATTAGGTCCTTTTCTAGATTTTGTAGAAAAATGCTAGTGGGTTAGTTTGTTGATTTCTGAATACCTGCTAGCCTATTAGCAAATGATGGTAGTTCAAGGTTTTGACTAGTGATGTAAAAAAATTTATATCCTAAAGTATACGAGGGTCATGATGCCATATTTTATCAATTAATTTGGGGAATTCGTGGTATGAAAGCCACATTGTTTCAAATTTAAAAATATTACTCTTTTTATAATGGTTGTTATGGTCGGTTAAAAATAACGAGCAATGATCGAAATGAGTTCTAGGTAAGTGGTGAACATGTGCTTCTAGATAAATATTTATCCATTCATAATTTTCAACTATACGATCTACTTTTTCTAGTATCATAGTGCCCCGTCTCCATTTATTCGTCCAAGTGTATTTGCTACCCGTTAATTCTAGATCTATTAGGTTACGGTAATTAAAGCAATTACGCATTAAATCTTCTCTAGTGTTTTTTAGCGTACACCCTCTAAATTTTTTTGTTATATAAAATGTCATTGTAATCGTCCCCACTAGCCAGGATCCTTTATACGTGTTAGCTATATGCATGATGTTTTGCTATAATATTTTTCTAGATGATAGAACATTATTTGCATATATAGCCGTAAATAAAAAAAAGGGTACGTTGTGGACATACCTGGATCATGAAGTGGATTATCTGATTGGTGACAACAATTTCTTTTTTTTTTGGTCCACTAGGCAATCGCCTAGGGTTAGTTTTCATAAATAATTGGAAAGAAAATTACAATAAATAGGAGCAATAAAATAAGGCGAATTACACCAGTAATGTCACCCATATAACACAGCCGGCATAGACCTTACCTTAGTTATCCTATTGAGGCAAATAAAAGCCTCATGTACTAGCAAGCATGTAAAAAGAAAGAACTCGCAAGAACTAAGAAATGAATGATCATCACAGAGTTTATAACATGCTCTGTGATGATATTACATAGAATAATACTAATGTGATGGTAAAATAAACAGATGAAGAAGCCATAGGAATGTCCCCTTTTCTCTTTTGTTGTGAAAATTTCGATTTGTAAAATATTGTCTTCTTCCACATAATTTTTCAAAAAGTCTTCAAAGTTCATGCTTTATTCTTCAGTCGATTGGATTTGGATGTGTTGTTTGAGCGACCTGTTTTTGTTTTGCAGTTCTCATTGGGGGCCTCCTTATGTTTACGTATTCAAACTCCCTGCCCAACTTCTTTCCCTTTGATGAAACTTCTTATTTCTTGCACTATGTAGTGGTGACAAATCTCCTTTTGGTGAAGCGTCTGCTCGGCATTGGTTTAAGAAACCCTCTTCTTCCCCTTATATATATATATATATATATATATATATATATATATATATATATATATATATATATATATATATATATATATATATATATATATATATATGTCTTCCTGCCAAAATTGGATTTGGCAACTCTTGAAAAACGCCTTGAGTTGTTACATAACTGCGTTTTTTTTGTTATTTTTGCGCTTTGTTCCTACTCATGACAGAGCTACCAGTAATAGGATTAGTATCTGTATTTACCATCGCTTCCAAGAGTTGTCTTTCCTCGGACGAAATTACTGAAGCAGTTGTGACGAGCTGCCCCGCCTGTGACCATGCTACCGTATTGCTATCAGCAGAATGAGAGTTAGATGGGGCATTTGTATTCCTTTGCTGCTTCTGATTTGAGAGCAGAGTTTGCGTCATGACATCCAAAAATTTTCTATCCTCCAGATTAAAGAGTGGTTCTGATGTTGTAGCATGATTCTGGCTAGTTGATGGCAGCACAGTTGCGATTGGATTACCAACTGATGATTCGACTGAGTTTTGTTACGATTATGTGTTGTTTCATTCTTGTTGAACTTTGATGTCGCTACAATTGAACTAACTGTTTTAGCATTATTTCTTGGAACAAACACTGGAGCATTATGGTTTAATCTGATGTTTGGAGTTGCTATTTGCATCAAAATTGCACGAGTTCTTAATTGCATTTTTCCTTTGACATTTTTGCTTGACTGAATCATCACTGTCCTCTTCAGTACTATCCTGCTCACACTCTTGGTCATCTTCTTCCCATGAAAAACCAGCGAGTCCTTCACCCCAGCTCTCCTCATCATCATAATCTCGTTGGTCTTTCCAGAGTTTTGATTTAATGACCAAGTCCCTCCTCTTTGGCACAGTAGGAATAGATATGGTTGGAGAACTTTGAAGTTTGGACTTATTTGCATACTTGTACCAGTAACATGAGTTGTAGCCTATGTATTCTGAGATGAATTTTGACTGTCACAAATTTGCAAATTTTCTCCCAAAGATTTTCCTTCATCATCATTGACATTGGCCAGTGCGGGCAAATGAGTTTGAAATTGAAGGTAAAGCTGGATTGTTTTCTGCGATCTGGATTTTATTTTTGGATTTATGATATACTGCTTTGTTGGCCATCGATGACCATTGCCCCTCTTCCCTTGTGTGTTGACGATTGTCAGAAGATTCTAAAGCAGAATTTTCTTGAGCTAATGCAACACTGGAGACAACATCAGCAGCTGTACTTTCATTTACTGCTTCATGGTTGCCAAACTCTGATGCAGGTCGATGTTCATTTTGTAATGTCCAGTTGGATAAGGCTGAGGTTTTATTTACCCCATTACATCCTGCAGTGATGTTTGAAGCATCAAGCATTTTTAGAACTGTCGAGTTCTCCCCTAGTTGAACATGGGAAACAGCAGGGTTTGTAACAACTTTGGCAGGATGCAGAGCCTCCAAATTTGTATCATTTCCTTGACAAAACAATGTAGGTTTGTTATTGTTACTATTGTATAACCAATGTTGCTTCTCACACACCAGATGATGAAACCTGTTTGAATTATGATTTGCAGCCTCAGCTGATGCATCAGTCACGTTTGACACCACCTATTCACTTGGAACATTCACATTGGATTGGATAGTAGGTGTATTTTGACACATTTGATCTATATCAACATTCGGCATTGAATGAACTGCAGCAGCTGGAATAACTGGAACAGAAACAATATTTTGTCATGCATCACCAGTCACATTATGAAGAACCCCGGCCAAATTTGACACCAGCTGTTCACTGTGAACATTAAGATTGGTTGGATCAGTGGCTGGTTTTTTACATAACTGTGCAGTATCAGCATTGGACATTGGATGAACTTGTGCATCTGGAACAATTGGGATAGATTCAATATAAGCATCAATAGGTTTTGGCACTGTCAAGTTCTCCCCTAGTTGCACATGGGAAACAACAGGATTTGTAACAGCTTTGGCAGGATCGAGAACCTCCAAATTAGTATCATTTCCTTGACAGAACAGAGTAGGATTCACATTGTTACTCATGTGTAACACATGATGCTGTTCACACACCAATTGTTCATTCCTGCTTGCATTATGATGTGCAGCCTCAGCAGATGCAACTGTCAATTTTGACACCACCTGTTCACTGGGAACATTCAAATTAAATGGAACAGTTAATGAATTTTTACACAGCTGTGGTATATCAGCATCCGGCATTAAAAGAGCTTCTGTAGCTGGAATAGTTGGAACATAATCCATAGTCTGTCCTGCATCAGTAGTCTCATTAGGAAGAACCCCAGCCAAATTTGACAGCACCTGTTCACTTTGAACTTTCAAAACAGAAGATGGTTTTTTACACACCTGTTCAATAACAACATTCGGCATTGAATGAACTTCTGCAGGTGGATCAATTGGAACTGAAACAGTATTTTGTCCTGCAACAGCAGTCACAGTAGGCAGAATCCTTTCACTGCTTCGTGCTACAAGATTAGCATTTAGGAATTCTCTGGCATCACCTATTAATTTTGTCAAACTTCCCTGGCCTTTAAATTCTCGTTTATGAAATGCTTGTTTATTAAATTCATCTGAACTCCAACGACACAATTTTACATCATGACCTTGATGATTACAATACGTGCAGTATTTAGGAAGGTTATCAAAGACGATCCGCTGGTCATATTCGACAATTTTCCCAGATTTGATATCAACTATCTTGATCTTTACTTTCTTTGGATGGCTGTCTAATAAATTAATCAAGACTTTTACTCGTGCCGTACTAGGTCTTGTTCGATCTTTAGTAGTCTTATCTACTGCTAGAGGCTTTTCCACTGCAGCAACGATTGACATTAAGGATTTTTTTGCGAAGAAATTTGCTGGCAGTTTAGGAAAAGAGATCCAAACGACAACTTTTGACGTTTCTTTATGTGGATTAAATCCCATTGTCCATGGGTATGTCCTAAAGAAGAAGTCGTCTCCATTTGCCTTAATATAACTAGTTGTTCTTGAAACGACATTAGCAAAATCTTCAAAAAGATCAAATCTTACCACAATATGTTGATATTCTAGCTGTCCTATATTGCAATTACCTTTGACATCGAGTTGCTTCGGTAAAATCTGTCTGAGCTCCTGAAGCTCGGGTTTTCCATACGAGAATTTAATCACAACTGCTTGTTGAAGACCTTCCTCCTTGGTGAATGTATTCACTTCATCTATTGTGAATTCAACAGTAGGTATTCCATTGTCAAATGTAACAGGACAAAGTTCAAGATTTGAGTTTGTTGCGACAGAATGTTGTCGAACAAGTTGCGATGCATAAGTTTGTTTTGTATCTTGAGTTGATTGATTTTCTGTATGGTTTGATTATCCTCTCCCACAGCACAAAGCTGGGGAGAGGGTGAAGCTTCCATAGATGCGATGAACGTCAACCAGGATCCATCACGACCACTCTATCTGAAAGTATTAGCGCTGAAATTCTGAATTGCTACAATAATTCGAACAACAAGATTTAAGATTTAGGGATATTGGCTATGGATTTGAGGAAAAAATCTATTGAAGATTGTTCGCAAAGAGGAGGGGATGTCTTGACACCAAAATTGTGACAATCCACCACCGGATTCCGGTGATATACCCGAAGAAATAGTGACGGATACTATTCACTGAATAGTGACCGAGAATGATTTAGGGGTTGGTAGCATTTTTATTTTATTTTATGATTTGGAGAACTTTTTCTTTCCTTGTTGTAGCATGGTGACAACAATTTCAGTGACTTTTACTAAATTATTATTCCATAGCACCACTATGCCTCCTTCCTGACTCTCAACTAGTGCTTGGGAGAGACTGAAAAAATCAAAATCTTCCTTAAGAGTGTGGTGATCCATTATGCGTGTTTTTAGAAGTAGTAATTTAGTATGGAACATAAGTTCCTCCGAAAATTCGGTGACTATGCACCTCTGCAATTCCATATTGCAAAAACTAATGAATCTAGTCATTTAGGGTGGTTGTGGTGGTGTTGTGGTCTATTCCACATGATCTTGATTCTCCTGGGTTGCCTGCTGGGGCGCCCCCTTGGAGTTGTTGTGATCACTATTGCAAATTTTCCTGCTTCTGATTTATTGATGACCTCAGCTTGATCGACACTTGATCACTTTTGGTTGACAATTGAGCAGTATTTTTTTCGTATTGTTCCTTGAGGACGGAGATATAACATTCTTCTAGACATATTGATTTCTTGAGGAGTTAGAATGAGAGTTAGATGGGGCATTTGTATTCCTTTGCTGCTTCTGATTTGAGAGCAGAGTTTGCGTCATGACATCCAAAAATTTTCTATCCTCCAGATTAAAGAGTGGTTCTGATGTTGTAGCATGATTCTGGCTAGTTGATGGCAGCACAGTTGCGATTGGATTACCAACTGATGATTCGACTGAGTTTTGTTACGATTATGTGTTGTTTCATTCTTGTTGAACTTTGATGTCGCTACAATTGAACTAACTGTTTTAGCATTATTTCTTGGAACAAACACTGGAGCATTATGGTTTAATCTGATGTTTGGAGTTGCTATTTGCATCAAAATTGCACGAGTTCTTAATTGCATTTTTCCTTTGACATTTTTGCTTGACTGAATCATCACTGTCCTCTTCAGTACTATCCTGCTCACACTCTTGGTCATCTTCTTCCCATGAAAAACCAGCGAGTCCTTCACCCCAGCTCTCCTCATCATCATAATCTCGTTGGTCTTTCCAGAGTTTTGATTTAATGACCAAGTCCCTCCTCTTTGGCACAGTAGGAATAGATATGGTTGGAGAACTTTGAAGTTTGGACTTATTTGCATACTTGTACCAGTAACATGAGTTGTAGCCTATGTATTCTGAGATGAATTTTGACTGTCACAAATTTGCAAATTTTCTCCCAAAGATTTTCCTTCATCATCATTGACATTGGCCAGTACGGGCAAATGAGTTTGAAATTGAAGGTAAAGCTGGATTGTTTTCTGCGATCTGGATTTTATTTTTGGATTTATGATATACTGCTTTGTTGGCCATCGATGACCATTGCCCCTCTTCCCTTGTGTGTTGACGATTGTCAGAAGATTCTAAAGCAGAATTTTCTTGAGCTAATGCAACACTGGAGACAACATCAGCAGCTGTACTTTCATTTACTGCTTCATGGTTGCCAAACTCTGATGCAGGTCGATGTTCATTTTGTAATGTCCAGTTGGATAAGGCTGAGGTTTTATTTACCCCATTACATCCTGCAGTGATGTTTGAAGCATCAAGCATTTTTAGAACTGTCGAGTTCTCCCCTAGTTGAACATGGGAAACAGCAGGGTTTGTAACAACTTTGGCAGGATGCAGAGCCTCCAAATTTGTATCATTTCCTTGACAAAACAATGTAGGTTTGTTATTGTTACTATTGTATAACCAATGTTGCTTCTCACACACCAGATGATGAAACCTGTTTGAATTATGATTTGCAGCCTCAGCTGATGCATCAGTCACGTTTGACACCACCTATTCACTTGGAACATTCACATTGGATTGGATAGTAGGTGTATTTTGACACATTTGATCTATATCAACATTCGGCATTGAATGAACTGCAGCAGCTGGAATAACTGGAACAGAAACAATATTTTGTCATGCATCACCAGTCACATTATGAAGAACCCCGGCCAAATTTGACACCAGCTGTTCACTGTGAACATTAAGATTGGTTGGATCAGTGGCTGGTTTTTTACATAACTGTGCAGTATCAGCATTGGACATTGGATGAACTTGTGCATCTGGAACAATTGGGATAGATTCAATATAAGCATCAATAGGTTTTGGCACTGTCAAGTTCTCCCCTAGTTGCACATGGGAAACAACAGGATTTGTAACAGCTTTGGCAGGATCGAGAACCTCCAAATTAGTATCATTTCCTTGACAGAACAGAGTAGGATTCACATTGTTACTCATGTGTAACACATGATGCTGTTCACACACCAATTGTTCATTCCTGCTTGCATTATGATGTGCAGCCTCAGCAGATGCAACTGTCAATTTTGACACCACCTGTTCACTGGGAACATTCAAATTAAATGGAACAGTTAATGAATTTTTACACAGCTGTGGTATATCAGCATCCGGCATTAAAAGAGCTTCTGTAGCTGGAATAGTTGGAACATAATCCATAGTCTGTCCTGCATCAGTAGTCTCATTAGGAAGAACCCCAGCCAAATTTGACAGCACCTGTTCACTTTGAACTTTCAAAACAGAAGATGGTTTTTTACACACCTGTTCAATAACAACATTCGGCATTGAATGAACTTCTGCAGGTGGATCAATTGGAACTGAAACAGTATTTTGTCCTGCAACAGCAGTCACAGTAGGCAGAATCCTTTCACTGCTTCGTGCTACAAGATTAGCATTTAGGAATTCTCTGGCATCACCTATTAATTTTGTCAAACTTCCCTGGCCTTTAAATTCTCGTTTATGAAATGCTTGTTCATTAAATTCATCTGAACTCCAACGACACAATTTTACATCATGACCTTGATGATTACAATACGTGCAGTATTTAGGAAGGTTATCAAAGACGATCCGCTGGTCATATTCGACAATTTTCCCAGATTTGATATCAACTATCTTGATCTTTACTTTCTTTGGATGGCTGTCTAATAAATTAATCAAGACTTTTACTCGTGCCGTACTAGGTCTTGTTCGATCTTTAGTAGTCTTATCTACTGCTAGAGGCTTTTCCACTGCAGCAACGATTGACATTAAGGATTTTTTTGCGAAGAAATTTGCTGGCAGTTTAGGAAAAGAGATCCAAACGACAACTTTTGACGTTTCTTTATGTGGATTAAATCCCATTGTCCATGGGTATGTCCTAAAGAAGAAGTCGTCTCCATTTGCCTTAATATAACTAGTTGTTCTTGAAACGACATTAGCAAAATCTTCAAAAAGATCAAATCTTACCACAATATGTTGATATTCTAGCTGTCCTATATTGCAATTACCTTTGACATCGAGTTGCTTCGGTAAAATCTGTCTGAGCTCCTGAAGCTCGGGTTTTCCATACGAGAATTTAATCACAACTGCTTGTTGAAGACCTTCCTCCTTGGTGAATGTATTCACTTCATCTATTGTGAATTCAACAGTAGGTATTCCATTGTCAAATGTAACAGGACAAAGTTCAAGATTTGAGTTTGTTGCGACAGAATGTTGTCGAACAAGTTGCGATGCATAAGTTTGTTTTGTATCTTGAGTTGATTGATTTTCTGTATGGTTTGATTATCCTCTCCCACAGCACAAAGCTGGGGAGAGGGTGAAGCTTCCATAGATGCGATGAACGTCAACCAGGATCCATCACGACCACTCTATCTGAAAGTATTAGCGCTGAAATTCTGAATTGCTACAATAATTCGAACAACAAGATTTAAGATTTAGGGATATTGGCTATGGATTTGAGGAAAAAATCTATTGAAGATTGTTCGCAAAGAGGAGGGGATGTCTTGACACCAAAATTGTGACAATCCACCACCGGATTCCGGTGATATACCCGAAGAAATAGTGACGGATACTATTCACTGAATAGTGACCGAGAATGATTTAGGGGTTGGTAGCATTTTTATTTTATTTTATGATTTGGAGAACTTTTTCTTTCCTTGTTGTAGCATGGTGACAACAATTTCAGTGACTTTTACTAAATTATTATTCCATAGCACCACTATGCCTCCTTCCTGACTCTCAACTAGTGCTTGGGAGAGACTGAAAAAATCAAAATCTTCCTTAAGAGTGTGGTGATCCATTATGCGTGTTTTTAGAAGTAGTAATTTAGTATGGAACATAAGTTCCTCCGAAAATTCGGTGACTATGCACCTCTGCAATTCCATATTGCAAAAACTAATGAATCTAGTCATTTAGGGTGGTTGTGGTGGTGTTGTGGTCTATTCCACATGATCTTGATTCTCCTGGGTTGCCTGCTGGGGCGCCCCCTTGGAGTTGTTGTGATCACTATTGCAAATTTTCCTGCTTCTGATTTATTGATGACCTCAGCTTGATCGACACTTGATCACTTTTGGTTGACAATTGAGCAGTATTTTTTTCGTATTGTTCCTTGAGGACGGAGATATAACATTCTTCTAGACATATTGATTTCTTGAGGAGTTAGTATTTATTGTTCTACTAGGCTTTGTGGCTGCGGACTCATTGACGTGGATGGTGTTAGTGGTTTGAAGGGTCTCACTGGAGATAGTGGCATTGCTTGGGGTATGTGGATATACTCGTAGATCCAAGGGATTTGAGATTGGGATTGTTGGCGAAATGGTAGGTCTGGATAGGGATTGTAGTGTTGGTGGTATTGAGGAAAGCGGTTCCACCATGGGTTGGTGGTTAGCATGGCATAGTCGTCCAGCTTTACTGGCTCTAAAAGTTCATCGCCATTGTCATGCCCTCTTTCATTATCTGTTCTATGTCTTAAAGGTTTTGGAGACATACTATGATCTCCTGGTTGTTCACGATCATGGATAATGTCAATGCATGATTTTGTAATCCCATCTCCAACCATGATTGAGGAGGTTGAACCGGATTTGAAGCTTGTGATGTGTATATCACGGGGTAAGTGGCTGGGAGGTGTTGTGTTGCATGGTTTCTGGGGTTGAGGAAGTGAATGTTGAGTGGCTTGAATGGCATTAAGGAGGGTCGCTGATGTTGGATTCTGTCACGATCCAAAATCACGTGACTAGCACCCGACACATTACCCGTCCTGACCGAACCAAACCATGTGATTCACCCAAATCATATGCATGAAAATCAATTTAATTGCGGAAGCTCCTAGAAAATCTTATGTATTTTTAAATTGAATGATAAAATATCTTTCAATTCAAAATCACACACGTCGTCCTTACATAATGATAACAATGAGACTAAGTAAAATATACATACTTTTATGAATATTGTGTACAACCCTGTTACTACAATCTTTCACAACTATCTATGGAGCCTCTGTACCAAAGAAAACAACCAACGGTTAGAGTAATTCTAACAAAATAAAATAAGGAAGGACATGATAGCTACAACGAAATAAAAGTGGTGCTTCATAATACCTCGGAAAGAGAGTCATCCTTGTCTAACCGCATTTCACGTATCATACATCATCCTGAAACATGTAAAGTAAACATGGCCCTGGAAGGGGGCCCTTAAGGGCTGAGTACACCATAACGCTACTCAATAAATGTCATAGACTCTCTCTAAATTAAGTTCTTGGGACAAACTTTTAAAATAAATGCACCAATATTTCATATAAAATGATAAAATTTTTGATCAACTCATGAACTTTGTTATTTTAAATAACAAGCAAGTGAAATATAACTCACAATATAAACTTTTAAAATATTTACATCAATCTAAGATTTTGGATAAATCGTACAAAATCATTACATATGCTTTAAGTTATCGAAATCGCTTTCGGCTCCTTAGGCTTAAACATAAGAAAATCATCATTTCCTTTCATTGGGAGTACTATACTATCACGGACATAAGAAAGTCAACTAGGTTATGTACCTAGCGGCAGTATTATATATCCTACTTGCTCAGATCGTCTCATCGTAGTGCCATACGAATCGACTTAGCCATGCTAATAATAGCACAAAATAGTATTCTCTCGAGGGAGACACTACAACATTTAAGGCCTCCATCCATCCTTGAAAAGTGTGGCCTAAAATGTCAAGAAGTGTAGTATTTGATCAAAGGCAACACTTTATGCCTTTAGGCTACGCTTTTACGGGAGTGGCCTAAAGGATCATAACCTTTGATCTATGGCCACATTTATTACGCATCGCCTTAGAAGCTACGCTTCAAAAGTGTAGCCAAAAGGTTAAAAAGCTACACTTATATTTTTCCTTATAGCCATACTTTTATGACTTAAAGCTACACGTTTAAATTGTGATCTTTGGTTCTTATAGACCACGCTTTTAAAGCACGAATTCTAAAACAACAATCATCAATCATAACGCCAAATTGACTTCCAATAGCCACATTTTCTAAATGTGACAATTTTGTGTATGCTTTAAAATATCTTTTTTGCCACAATTGTGGTTAATAAATTTTAGTAGCCTACAATAAATTCTGTATTTTCATTTATTTCAAGCATATGCATTATGATCTCAAGCATTAAATAAGATAATAAGTAACAGAATAAAAATAGGTCAAATGCATATACTTGAAATAGACTTGAACAAAGCAATATAATTTGTGTAGTATTGCCCATATTAATACTACAAAACAAAATTTGTTCATATAACTATCAATATTACTATCACAATTCTTCAAAAGTCTTCCTCATTCACTTCAATAGGTCAAATTGAATTGTAGCAATCACTTCCAATTGCATCACCCGTATTTTCCTACACATCCAAAATTAAATTAAAAATTAGGAAAAAACCTACATATAATATGCAGAGAACTTTGCCTAGATAACCCACAGTCAATACGAAACCGTATGCATATGTAGATATGAAAAAAGACAAGAATCATTGAATATCTTCACAAGCTTGCATAAACAGAGTCTCAAACCCAATCAAGAAACTAATAAGGTGTCTATAACACTGCGAAAAATAATCAAACAACTTACAGTATACACATGAAATAGTAAAAGCTGTCAGTTTATACCACAACAAACCCTTCATCAAAACTTATTGAAATGCATTGAAAAAATTTAATAGTAATCTGGACAACAGTTTTAAGTAGGTCTAATATTACCTTCAGAACATACACATACACAGAGAAAGTGCGCGATCAAGAAGTTCTATGTATTGGAAAATATTATAACAACTGATGTTTATCATATTAGGCAAAGTCATCTTACAACTACCAAATGTAGTTACAAAAAATACTTCTTTTTATCCTATTACGTGGAAGCCATATCTCGCACAAAACTGCTAATCCAACTAGAGGAATTCAAGGACGATTCGAATCGGTTGTTGAAGATGTTGAATGGCTATTTACAACCACAAAGAAATGTTGTGTATGAATCCTATCATAGGATTTACAACATATCATCATCATGTAAGCTTAATTCTTCTTCAGCTAAATGATAAATTTTCTCCAATAGACCTCAATGAAAACAGTCCTAAAACTTTGATCTATGACAATTTGCTCCAAAATGACTACAAATAAGCAGATTCTTGTACAAAAAGAGGTGCATGCATCAAATTCAAGTAGCTTTTTGCTATTCAATTTAAAATATCAAGTCATCTCATAAAACATTTTATAGTCATTTTCACCTCTTTGTACTATTAGCATATATATACCAACAATCTGATTCTACATACCGAGGGGTTGCTCTGATGATAAGCAACCCCCACTTCTAACCGAGAGGTTGTGAGTTCGAGTCTCCCCAAGAGCAAGGTGGGAAATTCTTGGAGGGAAGGATGCCGGGGGTCTATTTGGAAACAGCCTCTCTACCCCAGGGTAGGGATAAGGTCTGCGTACATACTACCCTCCCCAGATCCCACTAAGTGGGATTATACTGGGTTGTTGTTGTTGTTGTTGTTGTAATCTGACTCTACATACCAATAAATGGGAGAAAGAAACAGATATAGAAAACAAGTTAAAGTACATGATTAATTCCATGATTTGAAAATACAATAAGCAAATCAAGTAGCTATATAAGAATTAACAGCAGGGAACCAATAAGATAAAGGACTAAGCTACCTATTAAAAGACTGAAAATTAGTGGACAACCCATATTAGTTATAGTGTTATAACACCCATCTATCCCTTCCATTTTCATTCTTTATTTACAAATATTCTAAACCTTTTGAAACAATTGATATCATTTTAACTTCATACATTTTAGCTGTCAAAGAAATAATGGATTCACTTGGTACCATTGGAGAAGGCCTCCTCTTGTTCAAAATTTAAAAGCTCATCCAAATCTTCAAAAAAAAATTCTGTTATCCTGTGGGCTTACTTGGTATCCTAGGACGTTTTAAAAACCACTTACAAAAAATAAATTCTATTTCTAAAATATATTTTCCAATCGTTCATTCATAACTCATGTTATGTAACACAACCATCAAAAGCAAATATTTTACCTTCTATGAAAAGCAAATAATTAGGAAAGCATGGTGTTGTAAGTTAACCTGAGGTATTTTTCAACACTGTGAAATATAAATACCTTTCCAAGACTCGGTGCATGAGTTGAGTCAGAAGAATGTGGCAGATGTTGGATTTATCGAAACTCATGGATTCTGGGAACTAGATATACAAAGCGGGAGGATTGTGTATATGGATAAACTCCAATGTACAAATTTAAGAATAAGAGTTGCGAGGAACTAGAAGGAGAGGGTGTAACAAGGTGGAATAGAGTGCTTCAGAGCAGAAGGAGGAAGCTGGTGATCAAAAACTGTGGATGCGCCCTTGAGGAGGAGGCCATAGTACAGTGGCTTTTAACTAGCACATGGCGCAAAATGAACACAAAAAAAATGCAGCTGGAGAAGGAGAATATCTGGGATACATATGGTAGACTATTGGAAGAAGGAATTAACAGGATTTACTGACAATGGGTTCTTATTTTGCAGGTGAGTTTTCTATGTCTATGTCTTATTAGATGATGGAATTCCAAATGGAGGTAGTAGTTCTATGCACTCAATTCATTGAAAGGAAATTACAGGTAGTCATAAAAATAGAAACAAAGAAGGATAATATGCTGCCAAGTCCCTACAGCAACAGATTTTTTTGGCAATTTACATCAGCAACATATGAGGAGAAGGGACATGAGGCTCAAGACAGGGTGAACACCTCATATACAGAAGGAAGAATCCAAATACCTAGATATAGAGCAGAAGATGACGGACAGAGCTTTATGATTACTATGGGCAATATCAAAGCCACAACTGGTTACCACAGCTAATCGAGGGCAGATCACTACATCAAATTCAGAGGAAAGAAAATCACGTTGATGGAGCCACATACCAACCATGTTTTACTCACAATAGAAACATTCAAATGAATAGAGTCATAGTATGCACAAGTTGTTGACAGCTGAATCTTATAAATACAAAGAAGCATTCAACTGGACGACACAATTATGTACACGACTAAAATTTCAATGCAGTTTCATTAATTCAATAACCCAAGACCAACACTGCACAAAGGAGACAACAACAATCAGATGGAAACTATAGGAAATTGCTGAAAAAATTAGCAGCAGTATGCAGACCTGGTTGACTGTAGATTCTTGGACACGACAGCTGCAATCTTGACTGAAGAATCAATGCAATTTGATAATATGTTACTTCAGGAAGTGTTACAGATAGTTCTTGCAAAGTGCTGGACATCACAAATATCCTACCCTCGCAATGCTACAGGGATTGACAACGGCTATCAAGATACAAAAACTGGGCAGCAACATATTCTGGAATTCAGAGAACTTAACTACATTAATCCAGGGATTAGAGTATGCAAGAAATTCAGTTGGGGACAATAGGTACAATCACGAATTTGATATCCAACTTGCTACTTTGGAGCAGATTTGGCGAAGGCATTTAACATGGCAGGACTGGCTGCATCATGTGGATAATTCTGGATCAACTTGGACTTTCATATCAACAAAACATCGTAGATGGAGACAGCAAGAAGGAACACATGTGGCGATGGAATTTACAGATACGGACAAGGAAGGTCCTGACAATCCTTGGACAATATATGCAAATGGAACCAAAAATGACGTAGCTGGGAAGGTTGCAAGTTTAGCATTTCCTACTGTACAGTCTCATGCGAACAACTTAAGCAGAATTTAGGCTAACACACTCACATGGCAAAGACATGGAAATATCAAGGATCAACTTCGACTAGGGGTCATAAAGGAAAAGCAATGGAAGGTCTCCAAAAACGAGGGCAAACACAATACTTTGGTTCATTGGATAATGCCACGTTTCATCTATTTTTATGCAGGAAAAACAATGCAACTCTTCAGTGATCATGCAGGAATGACATCAGTGATCAAGGTAAAAGAAATATGGGCAATATTCATCAAACAGCAAGTACAAACTGGACACAAATGCAAACATAATGGTTATGAAGGCAATTACTGGGCAAGGGCTATTTATGAAAAGGATTGCGAGTTCAAAACGATCATAAGGCAGCTGGACCATAATTGTAATGGGCTCAAAGAACTATATCGTGCAAGCATAGACTACTATAGAATTCATGTAATATCATTGTTGGGCAATTTGTTCGACTTTGATGATAAGAATTTTGTAGTTTTCAAAAATTATTTCTTTCTATTTTTAGACCTTCATGACATTTGTTATATATATATATATAAAAATAAATATATATAAATTAGCTCTAGGCAATGCCTAGTGAATTACTAAAAAAGGACTTATGCCCAAGGTAAGCATATCTATACGGACACAACTGTCACTATCTCATGCTGTATGAAATATATTGTGGATGAAACCAAGTGAATAAAAAAGCAATTTATCAGGTTTATAACCAACTCTACAAAAATAAGCCTTTCTGTTTGCTTTACATTGATCTTTTTCACTTTGCAAGTAATATAAGCTAAGACTACAAGGAAAAAGTAGATGAATTTCATCTATTTTTTCCAGTTCCAATTGCCTCAAGCCATGAAACCACTTGATCAATCAAGGACCTCTGACGCGGATCACGGTCTATACATTTACAAGATATACTTAGCACCTCCAAAATTGCTTGTACAACTGAAATTAAGTCAAAATAACCACCTAATTTAAAAGCAATTTTAAAATATTTTAAAATCACAAACTCAAGCAAATAACCGCCAACTTATAACGCCCAACTTGTGAAACATTTCGGTATAATTAGGTCGAATAAACGTATACATTGCAAAAATCGATTAAAGCTTTGACATCCAAAATCAAACAAAAAGATTACTTATTTTTCAACTCAAAAATATAAAACAAGGATAAAACTAAAAACTTTGATAGCGAAAAATTAAACGAAAAATTACTTATTTAAGCCTAATAATCTGAAATTGAAAAAAATAAAAAAATTTGAGTACTAAATAAAGCCTATAGAAAGATACGTAATATTGCAACAAAAAAATTACTTTAATCGGCCCCAAAATTCACTTCTATCGGCCCCGAAAAAATTCAATAAGAAGCTAGATAAATTAAAATTTTAAGTATAAGAAGGAACATCAATCAAAGATAACCAAGATCAAATAGTAAAGATTACTCCTTTTCAACCCAAGAATCTGAAATTAGTATTAACAACTAAAACTTATACCCAGAAATTAAACAAAAAAAATTTACTTCTTTTTAGCCCAAGAATCTAGAATGAGAAAAAAGATAAAAATATTGAGTAAAAAACAAAGACTATACCAACATAGCAGGTATATATATTAGGATTTATGTACAGTCCTATAGTTGATAGGATTAGGATTTATGTACAGTCGTATAGTTGGTAGGATTAGGATTTACAGTTCTATAGTTGATGGGATTTGATACCTCTCTATTCTCTATATATATACTTTTGTGAGCAATAGACAATTGGACTTCTCCCAAAACTCTCTACATGGTATCATACGCCAGTGACTTATCGCCAAAGAAACCCTAATTCTTCCCTACCCGCGCTGCCGCTGCACTAATCGGCAGCCCTCTCCGGCGTCCCTCTCCGGCGTCTTTCCGCCCCTCTCCGGCAAAGAAGATCAGCCGCCGACCTTCACGGTCCTCTCCGGCCTCTTGCTGCGCCGTCGCTGCACTAACCGGCATCCCTCTCTCTCAGCGCCTTCTCTCCGGCGTCTTGCCGCACCGCCGCTGCACTAACCGGCAGCCCTCTCTCTCAGCGCCTTCTCTCCGGCGTCTTGCCGCGCTGCCGTTGCACTAACCGGCAGCCCTCTCTCTCAGCGCCTTCTCTCCGGCGTCTTGCCGCGCCGCAACTGCACTAATCGGCAGCTCTCTCTCTCGGCGTCGATCAGCGCCTCCTACCCTTTGCCTCGCGCTTCATGGCCGCTACGACATCAAACGATCTTCTCCAGCCGATTGCCATGAATGCATCCGCTCAGATCCCACTGAAATTGGATTCCACTAATTACCTGGCGTGGAAATTCTTTTTACGGTTTACGACCTCCACGGCTTCTTGTGCTGGTGTCCAAGATTGGCGTGTCCTCCGGCCCTCCATCTTGAGGGGGCGTATTAGGATTTATGTACAGTCCTATAGTTGATAGGATTAGGATTTATGTACAGTCCTATAGCTGATAGGATTAGGATTTACAGTTCTATAGTTGATAGGATTTGATACCTCTCTATACTCTATATATATACTTTTGTGAGCAATAGACAATTGGACTTCTCCCAAAACTCTCTACAATATACATCAGAGAAGATTATTTTTCATCAAAAATCGAAAAAAATACGAAAAATTTTTGAGTAAAAGAAATACTAACCAATAAAGAAAGGATGGAGATTTACTTAATTGAAAAACATCAAAAATCCCAAAATTGGCAAAAACCCGAGCCCCCCGCACACTTCTCGAAAGTCAAAAAATTTAACATAAACGGATTTCTTATCTCGCCGCGAGTCCAACATATAAAGGATACCAAAATCGGAGTCCAAACGACCCCTCAACTCCTAATTTGAAATATTAAAACTCAAGCCCTAGTTCTTCCCCCTTTTGCTAAGTTTCCATGGATTTCAAAGTTAATTTCACAATAAAATCGTGTTTTTAGTTCATAGGACTTACCTTCAATAACTCTCAGTCGAAACCCTCTTCAATTCTCGTCCAAAAGCTATACAGAATGCTCAACAATGGTGAAAATAAGACTTAGTTTGCGGATGAAATATTATTAAACCCTTCTGTCCAGCTGACATTTTGCTCTATGCGAGGCGAGGGCCCACTCGCGTTCGCGATGCTCAAAAATTCTGTAGCCCAAAATTGCCCTTCACGAATGCGGTTCCCAACCCGCAAACGCAAAGCTTCCTCAGGCTCTACTACGCGACGCGGACCACTTGATCGTGAACGCGATGAACAAGACTAACAGACCCCAAGTCCTCCTACGCGAATGAGGAAGCCCAAACACGAACGCGAAGCTCAATAGGTTCACCTTCCGCGAACGCGACTGCCTGAAAGCGAACACGAAGGCCAACATCTGACTGCAACAACTGCTGAGTTTTCTACAATTTTTCTCCAAGTTCAAACTCCCCGTTAGATATCCGAAATCACCCCCTAGGCCTACGGGACCTCAACCGAAAGCATCAACGCATCCTCAAACATCATTTAAAATTGCTCCAATCATCAAAACACATCAAACAACACCAAAACCATCAAATTACATCGGATTCAAGCATAAGTGCTTCTAAAACTTCCGAAACACTCATTCGATCAAAAACCCAACCAAAACACCTCTGAATCACCTGAAATTTTGCACATACATCCCAAATCACCTAACAAAGCTACTGAAACTCTCGGAGTTCCATTCCGACCCTCAGATGAAAGTCACACCAACCAACCAGAATTCGCCAAAATACTAACTCGCCAATTCAAGCCTAATTATACACTGCCCTCCAAAATCACTTCCGATCACACTCCTAAGTCACAAATCATCCCCTGAAGCTAACCAAATCATCACAATTCACATTTGAGCCTCCTAACATATAAGTCAACATCTGGTTGACTTTTTCAAAACAAGTCATCCTTAAAGAGACTAAGTGTCTCATTTCCTTCTAAAATTAATCCAAATCAACTCGTTCACATAAGACATTCATAATGAAGCATAAATAAGCTGATAATGGGGAAACGGGGCAGTAACTCACGTGAAGACGAGTCAGGTCGTCATATCCTTCCCAACTTAAACAAACGCTCGTCCTCCAGCGAGTATTGAAACATACCTGAAGCCTTAAATAGGTGAGGGTATCTGCTCCGCATCTCCCGCTCGGTCTCCCAGGTAGCTTCCTCCACGGGCCGACATCTCCACTGCACTTTCACGGAACCTGACAATCCAAAATGGTTGTTGGCTCTAACTCATAAGTCAAGTCACCCTCCAACTGAACTGTACCGAAATCCAAAACATGGGACGGGTCTCCAACATACTTCCGGAGCATAGAAACATGAAAAACTGGATGTACGCACGACAATCTGGGTGGCAAGGCAAGCTCATAAGCCACCTTCCCAATTCTCCTAAGTACCTCAAAAGGCTCAATGAACCGCAGACTCAATTTCCCTTTCTTTCCAAATTTCATAACACCTTTTTTTGGTGAAAACTTCAGCAGACCTTCTTACCAATCATATAGGATGCATCTCGGACCTTCCTGTCTGTATAACTCTTCTGCCTTGACTGCGCTGTATGGCGTCTCTCCTGAATCACCTTCACCTGATCCAGTGCATCGTGGACCAAATATGTCCCCAAAGTGGTAGAAACCGATCCCATGACCCTCCAAAATCGATAACACATGCGCGTTGCATATCCTCCAATATCTAAATGGTGTGCTCGGACTGTCCATCTATATGAGGGTGAAAGGTCGTGCTCAACTGTACCTGAGTACGCAACTCTCGCTGAACCGTCTGCCAAAACTAAGAAGCAAACTGAGTGCCCCGATCTGATATGATGGAAACTGGGACACCATGCAACCGAACAATCTCCCAAATATAAATCTCTGCCAGCCGCTTTGAAGAATAAGTAGTACAAACCTGAATGAAGTGCGCGGACTTGGTCAGCCTGTCTACAATCACCCAAATAGCATTCAATTTCCTCAAAGTCCTAGGGAGTTCTGTAACAAAATTCATAGTGATTCTCTCCTATTTCCACTCAGGAATAACCATCTTCTGGTGCAAGCCACTCGGTCTATGACACTCATATTTCACCTGCTTACAATTAAGACACCGGGCTACATACTCCACAATATCTCTCTTTATCCTCCGCCACCAATAATGTTGTCAAGGTCCTGATACATCTTCGCGGCACCCCGATGAATGGAATACCGTGAGCTATAGGCCTCTTCCAATATCAACTCTCGGAGCCCATCCACATTGGGCACGCAAACCTGGCCCTGCATCCTCAACACGCCATCATCTCCATCGGTCACATCCTTGGTATCATCATGCTGAACCCTGTCCTTAAGGACAAGCAAATGTGGATCCTCATACTGACACTCTCTGATGCGGTCATACAAGGAAGACTAAGAAACCTCACAAGCCAACACTCGACTAGGCTCTAAAATATCTAGTCTCACAAATCGATTGGCCATGGCCTGAACATCAACTCCAAATGGCCTCTCCTCGACTGGAATGTATGCCAAGCTCCCCATACTCACCGCCTTTCGGCTCAAAGAATCGGCCACTACATTGGCCTTCCCCAGGTGATACAGAATAGAAATATCATAATCCTTCAGTAACTCTAGCCATCTCTGCTACCTCAAATTAAGATCTTTTTTCTTGAACAGATGTTGAAGATTGCGATGATCAGTGAATACCTCACAAGATACGCCATACAAGTAATGCCTCCAAATATTCAAGGCATGAACTATAGCAGCTGACTCCAAATCATGAACGGGGTAGTTCTGCTCATGGGGCTTCAAATGAAGTGAAGCATAAGCAATAACTCTACCCTCCTGCATCAAAACACAACCTATCCCAACTCTGGAAGCATCACAATATATCGTATAGGAACCTGAAGCTGACGCCAAAACCAATACTGGAGTTGTTGTCAAAGCCGTCTTGAGCTTCTGGAAGCTCTCCTCACACTCGTCCGACCATACAAATGGAACACCCATCTGAGTCAACTTGGTCAAGGCCGATGAAATAGAGTAAAAACCCTGAACAAATTGGCGATAATAGCCTGCCAACCCAAGGAATTTACGAATCTCTATGGCTGAGGACGGTCTAGGCCAACTCTGCATCGCCTCTATCTTCTTCGGGTCAACCTGAATCCCGTCACTGGACACCACGTGTCCCGAGAAAGCCACTGAGTTAAGCCAAAAGTCACACTTAGAGAACTTTGCATAAAGCTTCTCCTCCCTCAATCTCTGCAATATAACTCGCAAATGCTGCACGTGCTCCTCCTGACTACACGAGTATAACAGGATATCATCAATGAACAAAATGACAAATGAATCTAGATAAGGCTGGAATCCACTGTTCATTAGATGCATGAACGATGCTAGGGTGTTGGTCAGCCAAAAGCCATAACAAGAAACTCATAGTGGCCATATCTAGTCCCGAAAGAAGTCTTATAAATATCTGAATCCCAGATCTTCAACTGGTTATAACCCGAATGGAGATCAATCTTGGAAAACACCCTCGCTTCCTGAAGCTAGTCAAATAAATCATCAATGTGAGGTAGGGGATACTTTTTCTTCACTGTTACTTTGTTCAATTGCCTATAATCGACACATATCCTCATTGTGCAATCCTTATTCTTCACAAACAGAATTGGCGCACCCCAACGTGACACACTAGGCCGAATAAACCCCTTATCTAGGAGCTCCTGAAGCTGCTCCTTCAATTCTTTCAACTTCGCTAGTGCCATACGATATGACGGAATAGATATGGGCTGAGTGCCCGACACCAGGTCAATACCAAAATCGATATCCCTATCCGGTGACATGCCCGACATGTCCGCAGGAAATACATCGGGAAAATCCCTCACAAACGAAACAGAATCAATGCTAGGAGTCTCAGCTCCAACATCCCTCACAAATGCCAAATAGGAAATACAACCCTTCCCAACCATACGCTGGGCCTATAAGAAAGAAATAACTCTAATAGGGATATAATCAGTCACGCCACGCTACTCGATACGCAGTACACACGGCATAGCCAAAGTGACTGTCATAGCATGACAGTCTAGAATAGCATGACACGGAAATAACAAATCCATGCCCAGAATAACGTCAAAGTCCACCATGCTCAATAGCAATAAATCAACCTAGGTCTCCATACCCCCAATAATCACAACAAATGATCAGTACACAGGGTCCACAACAACAGTATCGCCCACCAAGCTAGACACATGAACAGGTAAAGATAGGGACTCCCGGAGCATACTCAAATAATGAGAAAAATATGAAGACACAAATGAATAGATGGAACCAGGATCAAATAATACTGAGGCATCTCTATGGCAGACTGAAACAATACCTATGATGACAGCGTCTGAATCAATGGCATCTATCTTGCCCAGCATAGCATAGAAACGAGCATGGCCACCGCCTGATCGGTCTCCCCCTCTGGGGCGACCCCTGGCTGCCTGATCTCCACCCTTAGTTGGCTAGACGGGTGATGAGATAGCTGGAACATGAGTCGAAGGCTGACACCTCTACTAATGTTGTCTGTCACGAAGTCGGGGGCACTGCCTCCTCAAGTGACAAAACTCTCCGCACTCATAACAGTTGCCCCATGCTGGAGATGGGTCCTGAAGGGAACCCATCGTACCGGAGTGACTAGCAGATGCACTCGGCACAAAAGAACTCTAAGCCGACGGGGCATGAGATGAACTCTGAGCTGGTAGGGTGCTGAGTGAAGACTGGCCTTCTGGGACCCTTGATGGCCACGGCCTGAAGATCTCCCACGATACTCTGGTCGAGCCGACTGAGCAGCCCTGAAAGAATGACCTCTACCATGTTGGAATCGGCCCCTCGAAGGAGCACCACTGTAACCGCCCTATCCACGAGGCCTCTTGGCCTCCCTCTCCTCTAGCTCTCTATGGTGAATTGACTCGATCTCACGAGTGATATCCACCACCTCCTCAAACGTAGCACACAATACTCTCTCTCTAGTCATCAAAATACGGAGATGGTAGTTAAGGACATCCACAAATCTCCTGATCCTCTCAAGATCTAACAGAATCATCCATATAGCATGACGGGCCAACTGTGAAAATCTCATCTCGTACTGAGTTACGGTCATATCTTCCTGTGTCAGTCACTCAAACTGCCTACGCAGCTCCTCCCTGCGGGACTGAGGTACATACTTTTCCAGAAAAAGAGCGAAGAACTGCTGCCAAGTCAGATATGCCACACCGACAGGTCTACGCCTCTCAAAATACTCCTACCAAGTAAGAGCAGCCCTGATAAATTGAAAGGTAGTAAATGCCACACCACTCGATTCAAGGATCCCTGCCGTCTGGAGCATATGCTGACACCTGTCAAGAAAACCCTGGGCATTCTCGCCTTCAGCACCACTGAATGTCGGAGGCTGGTGCCTGCTAAACCTCTCGAGACGATGCTGCTCATGGTCTGGCATAGCTGGAACCACGAAGCCCTAAACTGGTGCAACCTGCTGAGCTGGAGGTGCCTCTAGTGTCCGTAGTCCCTGCACCACCTGCTCAGGTGTGCGAACAGTGGGGGTCTGACTGCCTCTCATAGCCTGTGAAGTAGCTGATGCTGCTGTGGTGGCTGAAACTGCCTGAGCTAGGTCAGTACAGACTGATAATATCTGTGCCAATGTATACTAAAGACTCGGAATCGCGATGGGCACAATTGGTGCTTGAACAGGTGCTGCTGGAGTATCCACAGCTAGAGCCTGATCCTGAGCTGGGGCAACTGGTGGATCAGCAGGTGCTGCCCCGGCTGTGCTGCCTCTGCCCCAACTACGACCGCATCCACGGCCTCTAGTGGCCTCAGTAGGTGGCACTGGAGGTCGTCTGTCCCGTTTGGTAGCTCATGTCCTCACTATCTGTGAGAGAATTGAGTAATTAAAGTTTAGATCTCGGTTCAACAAGCCGCACGATAAGAATTTCAAGAATGTGAAGTTTTCCTAAAGGTTTTTCAGCCTCCCGAGGATAAATACAGATGTCTCTGTACCGATCCACGAGACTCTACTAAACTGGCTCATGACTCGCGAGACCAAGTAACCTAGGCTCTGATACCAACTTGTCACGACCCAACCCCGATCGTGATGGCGCCCAACACACTACTAGGCAAGCCCGACCGATTCAATAACCTTAACCATTTTATACGGTTTATGAGTCAAATACTGAAAAGTATGAAATAAAACTAAAACATGCGGCATCCCAAGTAATAAAACAACTGCACAACTCGAAGAATTTGGAGTCAAAAATCTGAGACTCTAATACATGAGTATCAACCTAACATGTTCTAAAGAATATGCGAAAAAGAAATAATAAGATAGAACGGAAAATCAGGACTGCGGACGTCATGCAGCTACCTTGATACTCCCCGATAAGCTGCTCGGTAGAGAAATCCTCACTCAGCCTCAGATGTACCTAGATCTGCACACAAGGTGCAGGGAGTAAGTAATAAACATAAATAAAGGCTGAGAATAAGAAATCCTGAATAGGCACAAAGTAATTCTACAAATACAGCAACCTGAACCAGATAGTATTCAATAAGTAAACCAATAACAACAATTATGGAAATGCTACAATAGATAAGTAAGTAAATGACATGCAAATAGGAAATGCAACACATAGTCCAGTACTCTCTAGTACCCGCTGCGGTGTGTAGCCCGCTCCCATTATTTATCATCGACAACGCTCACTAGGGTTGAGCAGACTCCGGAAAGGGCCCTGTACGAGCCAAGCGCGATATAAGCCATCTCGTGGCATCAACTATGCCCTCGGCCTCATACCAATATTAATACAATACCACTGCGGCACGTAGCCCGATCCCATGCTCAGTCCAAAAATCACATAAACCCCTTGAGCACACTAATATATAAATATTCAGCCCTAACTTTATTAAAATATATTATTTGAGTTTCAAGTTTGAGAAAAGGTGGCTGAGTTTGAAAAATAGTATTAAATACTAGGACTGAGTTCATTAATACGTAAAAATGGTAAGAAACCAATAGTAGCAATCAATGAAGGATTCAATCAATTGGCACGAAGTCCAAATATAGCAATCAGCTCAAATTATAATGATAATAAGTAAATGTCAGTTAAATACGTAGTACATTCATCTATTGGGACGGAACAAGTCACAATCCCCAACGATGCTCTACCACACACTCGCTATCCGGTGTGCAAGTCACCTCAATATAGCACTACGATGTGCAAATACGAGGTTTTAAGCCCTCAAGACATCATTTGCATCTATTACTCACCTCAAGCCAGCCAAAATCCTAGCTCGCTATGCTTTTTCCTTTCAAACAGACTTCCTCGTTCATCGAATCTGACCAAAACCACACAAATACTTCACAATAGGCAAAAGGAACAATTCTCAATCGAAAATAATTGAAAAATACCAAAAATCCCGAAATTGGCAAAACCCCGCGCCCCGAGACCACTTCTCGAAAGTCACAAAATAAACATCAACGGATTCCTTATCTCGCCACGAGTCTATACATATAAAGAACACCAAAATTGGAGTCCAAATGACCCCAAAAATCCTAATTTGAAATATTAAAACTCAAGCTCTAGTTCTTCCCCTTTTTGCTAAGTTTCTATGGATTTCAAGGTTAATTTCAAAATAAAATCGTGTTTTTAGTTCATAGGACTTACCTCCAATCACTCTCAGTCGAAACCCTCTTCCATTCCCGTCCAAAAGCACTCAAGAATGCTCAACAATGTTGAAAATAAGACTTAGTCCGCGGATGAAATATTATTAAACCCTTTTGTCCTGCTGACATTTTACTCTATGCGAATGCGAGGGCCCACTCACGTTCGTGATGCTCAAAAATTCCATAACCCGAAATTGCCTTTCGCGAATGCGGTTCCCACCCCCCAACGTGAAGCTTCCTCAGGCTCTACTACGCGAACGCGGACCACTTGGTCGCAAACGCGATGAATAAGACCAACAGACCCCAGGTCCTCTTACGCGAACGTGGAAGCCCAAACGCAAACGCGAAGCTCAATAGGTTCACTATCCACGAATGCGACTTCCCGAACGCGAAGGTCAACATTGTTGGAACATATGTATATGTTCATATTTATATGTTTTGATAATTGACAAACCGATTTAAATGGAAAATAATATATGCCAAATAAATGTGAGTTATTATTGAATACACTTTAACTGATATTTAACTAAAGCGTATTTATTTTGTAGATATGCAAAAGCATACAAGGGGGAAGATAAAGAATTGATATGCAAAGTTACAATGCGCATAGAGGAAGAAAAGGATATGAGACATTATTTTAAGTAGACAAGAATTGGAGTCCAAGAAGTTCAAGACAAGATCAAGAGAAGATATGAAGCAATGAAAATAAATGAAGACCTTTTGTTGAGTCTTATTTATATTGTCTTTATTGTGATCTTGATCCGACTTTAAGTTTGAGTCTTGGCTTCTCTCATAAAATGATTTTACAATGCATATCATAAAATGATTTTACAATATATGCATATCATAAATGATTTTACTATATAGGCATATCATAATTATTTTTACAATATAAGTATATCACAAATGGTTTTACAATATATGCATATCATAAATATTTTTATTGCATTTAAAACAAATTGGTTTTAAATGTTATATAATAAATAGTTTCAATACATTTAAAACAAAATGATTTTAAATGTTTTTATTGATCCGGAATGGTCATTACAATTGTTTTTCATGTTTAAGATATTTATAATATTTAATATCTTCAAACAAAGCTTTGAAAAATATTTTATAACTTATTTTCAATAAGTTAGTTGTTTTAAAAACGGACCATTTCCGCAAGGCAAGATAGTCGAATATCTAACACTGGATAGTCGACTATCCTGATGGCCGTTGCCAAGATAGTCGAATATCCATATCAGATAGTCGACTATCCTGATGACCGTTGCCTAGATAGTCGAATATCGTCAAGATAGTCGACTATCTAACAGATTTTCAGAATCTGTCTTTATGACTTTTGCAACGGCTAGGAGTGATTTTGGAGTTATAAATACACCCCAAAATCACTCATTAAACACACAACTTCTGATCAAAACATTCATAAGCTTTCAAATACTTTCAATATCATTTTTGATCATCTTTTTCACATTTTGAGAGCCAATTCTTTGAATTTATTGTTGTGTTCTTGAGCGTACTTGTTTACTCATATCTACTCTATTAAGAGAGTCTTGTTTAAGTGAGTGTTAAGTGTTTTTATACACTTGAAGGGAAGTTTATAATCCCTTGTTGTAAGAAGGAATATTTTATTCCTTCGTGTGAAGTCTTGGAGTGTTGTATCTTCGAGCAAGGTTGTTTGAGACTTGTGTGACTCAAGCTCTCAAGTTGTAACGGTTTGTTAGGCACCCGTAAGCTTAACAGTGAAGTCTTGGGGTGAGGTATCCTCGAGCAAGCGAAGTCTTAAGGTGCAGTATCCTTGAGCAAGTGTAACGGTTTGTTAAGCACCCGTAAGCTTAACGAAGTTAGTGAAAATCTCGAGAGAGTCTCTCGGGGACTGGACTAGCCACGGGTTGTGGTAAACCAGGATACATCGGTGCGTTCGTTCTTATTTATTTACTTATCGCACTTATTTATTTCCTGTAATTTTTAAATTCCGCAAGTTTACGCTAATTTTTTTTATAACGCTATTCACCCCCCCCCCCCCAGCGTTAAGCGTATTTTCTAACAATTGGTATCAGAGCCTAACTCTCTGAAAGACTTAACAGTTTGAGAGAATCTTTCTATGGCTTCTACTAGTAGTGCTTTTGCAGGAATAGGTGAAGGTCACTCTACCTTTTTGCCTCCAATATTTGATGGAAGCAATTACACATATTGGAAAGATCGGATGAGAATCTTCATCAAATCAAGCAACTTTCGTCTATGCCAAATCATCGAGTATGGTGAGCAAATGACGACTAAAGTTGGGGAAGCCATGGTAAGTAAATACAATACAAGGCAATCAATATGCTGTATTGCGCTTTGAATCACGAGAACTATCGGAAAATTTCCCACTGTAAAACTGCTAAAGAAATGTGGGATAAGCTTGAGACACTTATGAAAGTACGCCTCAAGAAGCGGACAGCTCATGTGATGAACCTACCGCCGCATTGTGTCTCGTGGCAAACGAAGAAGAGGTAAGTACATCTAACTTTCACTCGTTTGAAGAATTACAAAATGCCTATGATGAATTGTATGGTGAATTTGTTAATGCTTCCAAAATGATAAAAGATTTGAAGAAAACACTTTTTTTGCAGAAAACACTTTCTTTGCAAGAAACAGATTTTCAGAAAACACTTTCTTTACAAGAAATAGATTTTGAAAAATTGACTAATGAAAATGGTGTTCTTAAAAATAAAATTGAAGTTTTAGAAAAAGAAAATAAATTTTTGGAAAATGACATTGTTGATTTTAAAAATAAGATCAAGGAATTGAATGAAGCTTCTTCAATTGATAAATGTTCTATTTGCTTATCTTGTGATTCCTTGAAATTAGAGAATTTGGAACTTAGGAACACTCTAGAAAAACGTAGTATAAATGCTCCGAAAATAGTTGAAGAGATTAAGAAGAATATGCCTAAGAAAAATAAAAGGAGTAAAAAGAACAAGAATCCTGTTAGAAAGTATGATGCCCCTAGAAATAATTCAAGGATTTGTTCAAGTGAGCCTAGAAATAATCATCTAAGGCAACCTGGAAATAATTCTAGGAATGAGTCTAGAATTAACCATTTTAGACCACCTAGAAACAATACTAGGTTTTGTAATGAGTCTAAAAACAATCTCTTTAGACCATCTAGAAACGATTCTAGGGTTTCTGTCAATGAGTCTAGAATTAATAACTTTAGACCACCTAGAAATGATTCTAGGAATTGTGCAAATGAATCTAGAAATAATTATTCTAGACTGCCTAGAAATAACTCTAGGAATTTCAACGCTCCTAGGAATGATGACTTTAGATCACCTAGAACGTATTTGGCACAACCTAGGCATATGCACAACCCGAATGTTGTATGTCACTACTGCAACCGGGTAGGACACATAGCACCCACATGTTTTGCAAAACATAGGGATTTATCTTTTGGCTATGATTATTACTTGCCTAACCCCCAAGGATCCAAAAGTGTTTGGGTACCAAAAACCTATTTTAAGGTACTTTTGCAGGTGTGCTTGAAGACTACAATATTGTAGTTGATGCACCAAGCACGAAACCTCATTGCATCAAGGGGGAATTTCGGTTAGTTATCCTTTTTGATAAAAAACCGAATTGTTGATATGTGCAAGCAACCGATATTAACATATTTGTTGTTAATTTGGTTCTTATATTGTTGAAATGTTTGATGTGCTTAAACGTAATAGTTGATATGTGTTAACAATTGAGATATCCTTGTTAACAATTAATATCAATTATCTTCGTTGATTCATATGTTGAAAATTTGTTGTTAAACAACAATTGGTATCAATTATAAAATGATTGATCCATGTTTTGATAATTATTTTTTATATCAATTATTTTTAATAATTCATGTTTTGATAATCTTCTAAAATAACAATTGGTATCAATTAGAAATTGATCCTTGTTAGTTTTTCTTTTTTTGTTAAGAGTCTAATTGTTGATAAGTGTTAATAATTAGTATCTTTTTTTATAAAAATAACCTTTGAAATGTTTGTGAAACAATTGATATGTATTAATTGTTAGCATATTTTTTTTTGTCAAAAAAACTTTTCACTCATGTTTTTGATGAATGTTTTTTTTGTCTGAAAAATAATTGATATATTCCTGAAATAAATGATTCATGTTTTTAACAATTGATAAAAGTATTTCTGCTAAAAATCGACTCTTGATGAATATATCTTTTGGTCTGAATAATGGTTGATATATTTTTCAAAATTTGATTTATGGTTTTAATAAAACTGTTAATTTGTTATATATTAACAGTTGACATTTTTTTGGTAATTTGTTTTACTAAAAATAACAAATTAGTATCACTGTTAATAAAATAACATTTGATATATTTGTTATATTTTCCAACAAATGGTTTTATCATTGTTTTATAACAATTGGTATATCCATGTTTTGTTGGTATGTCTTAATAATTCTTATTGATGATATTATGTTTGGAGCAACTAATAAATTTGAATGCAAGGAGTTTTAAAATTCATGACTAGCAAAATTTGAGATGTCAATGATGGACGAGCTAAATTTCAACTTGAGGTTGCAAGTGAAACAAATAAAAGAGGGAACTGTCATTTGTCAAACTCAATATTGCAATGAGCTGCTAAATCTATTTGAAATAAGCAACACCAAAGCAATGGTCACTTCAATGAATTCATATGACCGTCTTGACAGAAATGTGAAAGGTAAGGAGAGCAATACCAAGAATCACAAAGGTATGATCGTTCCTTACTTTACCTTATTGCTAGTAGACTTGATATAGTATTTAGCGTTTATTGATATGCTAGATATAAATCATGTCCAATGAAGTATCTAATACGGTTAAACGTTGATCTAAATGCATACATCTTAGGTTGCACTTATATTTTGAATATTACTGACTTGAGCGTCGGAGACGCGTATCTTCTTTTGCAGGTATCGCCCTAAAGACAGGGGGAACCAAGATAAAGTTTTAATTCAAGTCAATATTATTTTTTGCTTGGCTTGTGAATTTGGAAATGGCATATTTGTTTTGATAAAATTATGATATATATTTTTACCAAAAATATAGTTTATTTTTAAATAAACGAATTCCATAAAATGAAAATTATTTTTCCAATATTTTCTGCTTAAACGATTTTTCAAAATCGCCGAAGTTAATCGACTAACTAGAAGTTATTCGAATAACTTGATTATCCAGAAAATCAAGCTATTTCTCCAGATATTTGACTAACCAGAAGTTATTCGAGTATATCTGTTTCCAGATATTCGACTATCCCATAAGATATTCGAATATAGTTCCCAGATAGTCGACTATCTAATAAGATATTCGACTATCCTCGGTCAAATTTCAAAAATCTGACCGTTTTATAGCCGTTCCAATCAGTCCAAAAATCTGATTTTTGTCATTCAATGCTATGTTTTCTTGAACTCTATAAATAGGAATAGTGTGTACTCTTTGTTTCACACCAAAATCATTCTTGTTCAAGAATTCTCTTCAAAAATTCTATTCCAAATTTCTTCCAAAAGTTCTTCTTGCCTACAAATCTCAATGGCAAATAGAAGTTTTAAACGTTCTAGTGCCGGAAAGAATATCCCTTCTTAGTCAAATCCTCCTTCATCTCTACATTGTTATGATGATGGATCCGTTCTTTGGTTTGAACAAGAAAATGAGCTTCAACGTTTTATTAGAAACTTTGAAAATCGAGATATTCTTCCACCTCGATTCACAACCGCAAGATATCTAGCGGATTCTAATCATTCCAATATACTTCTACAAAGTTCAATCATTGACTTTGTTTATTTGAAGTATGATTTCATTCATCCTCTTTTGATTCAAGCCTTCTATTCGAATCTTAAGAAAGATGAAGATGGAGTTCTCTCTACCAAAGTTAATGGTATTCCTATTCTTCTAAGTGAAGAAAATATTCAAGCTATCACAAATCTTCCTCGTGATGGCCAAGACATCGAACAATTTACCGGTATCGAAGGAATACTCTATGATGAAAATGTCCTCTTCAACCTTATTGGAATTGGACAATTTGAATTTACTCAAGAGCAAAAGAGAGCTCCTATTAAAGGAATTTTTCCGGAATTTCGTTTGATTCTTTATGTTGTCACTCGGATCCTTAAACCGAGAAAAAGCAATCACACGACAATTGGCCGTGAAGATGCAAAAATCATGCATGCTATTATTTCCAAAGCACGCATAAATTGGTGTAAATTTGTTCTTACACATATGTTTGATTCAATAGGAAGTGACAAACCTCTTCCTTATGCATTACTTGTAATGCATCTTCTTGAAGCATCTCAAGTCAACACCAATGTTGGTATCAAGAAAACTCGTACCAAATATTGGGAAATTCAAGAGACCTTTTTTCATGGCCATAATCAATCACATGATCAAATTCAAAATCCTCCTCCTCCAATTCAAGCTCGTCGTCCTCGTGCTCAACCGGATATGTCTCAAGCCATCTTGGATCAACTTGCCTCTCTATCGACTTCAATTAATCGAATCGATAGTAATGTGTCTCGCACAGAAAGAAATGTGCGTAGGCTTAGTGACGAAATCCACGGATATTTTGACCATGTCAATTATTCGTCTTCTCACGTCTATTCCGCAAGTACTTCTAGCGATGACGATGATTTCGACGACGATGAAAGTTCTTGATTTGTATTTTCATTATTTGAATTGTATTTTCATTATTTGAAACGTATTTTCATTTATTGTAATGTATTTTCAATTACTCTTATTGTAATTTTCCTTCTTCATTAATGAAAATATCCTTTTTGTTAATGTCAAAAGGGGGAAGATTAAGGGTATATGCATATTTATCCTTTTTTTTTTCATGCTTTTGGGAAGATAAAGGGTATATTTATTTTTCATGCATTGGGGAAGATAAGGGTATATGCATACTTATTTATTTATTTGTTTTAAATATTTATTGCATAAATTGAGGGGGAACTCAATAATAACTTGTCTTATATTTGGCATAGTTTTTATAAAGGGTATATGCATATTCCCATGAAGGTTTGCCATTATCAAAAAGGGGGAAATTGTTGGAACATATGTATATGTTCATATTTATATGTTTTGATAATTGACAAACCGATTTAAATGGAAAATAATATATGCCAAATAAATGTGAGTTATTATTGAATACACTTTAATTGATATTTAACTAAAGTGTATTTATTTTGTAGATATGCAAAAGCATACAAGGGGGAAGATAAAGAATTGATATGCAAAGTTACAATGCGCATAGAGGAAGAAAAGGATATGAGACATTATTTTAAGTGGATAAGAATTGGAGTCCAAGAAGTTCAAGACAAGATCAAGAGAAGATATGAAGCAATGAAAATAAATGAAGACCTTTTGTTGAGTCTTATTTATATTGTCTTTATTGTGATCTTGATCCGACTTTAAGTTTGAGTCTTGGCTTCTCTCATAAAATGATTTTACAATGCATATCATAAAATGATTTTACAATATATGCATATCATAAATGATTTTACTATATAGGCATATCATAATTATTTTTACAATATAAGCATATCACAAATGGTTTTACAATATATGCATATCATAAATATTTTTATTGCATTTAAAACAAATTGGTTTTAAATGTTATATAATAAATAGTTTCAATACATTTAAAACAAAATGATTTTAAATGTTTTTATTGATCCGGAATGGTCATTACAATTGTTTCATGTTTAAGATATTTATAATATTTAATATCTTCAAACAAAGCTTTGAAAAATATTTTATAACTTATTTTCAATAAGTTAGTTGTTTTAAAAACGGACCATTTCCGCATGGCAAGATAGTCGAATATCTAACACTGGATAGTCGACTATCCTGATGACCATTGCCAAGATAGTCGAATATCCATATCAGATAGTCGACTATCCTGATGACCGTTGCCTAGATAGTCGAATATCCTCAAGATAGTCGACTATCTAACAGATTTTCAGAATCTGTCTTTATGACTTTTGCAACGGCTAGGAGTGATTTTGGAGCTGTAAATACACCCCAAAATCACTCATTAAACACACAACTTCTGATCAAAACATTCATAAGCTTTCAAATACTTTCAATATCATTTTTGATCATCTTTATCACATTTTGAGAGCCAATTCTTTGAATTTATTGTTGTGTTCTTGAGCGTACTTGTTTACTCATATCTACTCTATTAAGAGAGTCTTGTTTAAGTGAGTGTTAAGTGTTTTTATACACTTGAAGGGAAGTTTATAATCCCTTGTTGTAAGAAGGAATATTTTATTCCTTCGTGTGAAGTTTTGGAGTGTTGTATCTTCGAGCAAGGTTGTTTGAGACTTGTGTGACTCAAGCTCTCAAGTTGTAACGGTTTGTTAGGCACCCGTAAGCTTAACAGTGAAGTCTTGGGGTGATGTATCCTCGAGCAAGTGAAGTCTTAAGGTGCGGTATCCTTGAGCAAGTGTAACGGTTTGTTAAGCACCCGTAAGCTTAACGAAGTTAGTGGAAATCTCGAGAGAGTCTCTCGGGGACTGGACTAGCCACGGGTTGTGGTGAACCATGATACATCGGTGCGTTCGTTCTTATTTATTTACTTATCGCACTTATTTATTTCCTGCAATTTTTAAATTCCGCAAGTTTACGCTAATTTTTTTATAACGCTATTCACCCCCCATAGCGTTAAGCGTATTTTCTAACAAACATCTGACTGCAACAACTGCTGAGTTTTTTTGCAATTTTTCTCCAAGTTCAGACTCCCCGTTAGCCATCCGAAATCACTCCCGGGCCCTCGGGACCTCAACCAAAAGCATCATCGCATCCTCAAATATCATTCAAACTTGCTCCAATCATCAAAACACATAAAACAACACCAAAACCATGAAATTACATCAGATTCAAGCCTAAGTTCTTCTAAAACTTCCGAAACACGCATTCGATTCAAAATCCAACCAAAACACCTCCAAATCACCTGCAATTTTGCACACACATCCCAAATCACCTAAAAAAGTTACCGCAACTCTCGGAATTCCATTCCGACCCTCGAATTAAAATCTCACCTACCAACCGGAATTTGCCAAAATACTAACTTCGCCAATTCAAGCATAATTCTATTCCGGCCCTCCAAAATCACATCTGATCACACTCCTAAGTCACAAATCATCCCCCCAAAGCTAACGAATCATCGGAATTCACATCCAAGCCTCCTAACACATAAGTCAACGTCCGGTTGACTTTTCCAAAACAAGCCTTCCTTAATGAGACTAAGTTTCTCATTTTCTTCTAAAATCAATCCAAATCAACTCATTCACACAAGACATTCATAATGAAGCATAAAGAAGCAGATAATGGGAGAAACGGAATGGTAACTCACGTGACGACGGGTCGGGTCGTCATGGTAGCATTAACTTGAGGTTGTTGTAAGAAACTATAAATTTCAAATCTTATATTTGCCATATTGGAAGGGCAATAATCTCTCTCTCTCTCTCTCCTCTCCCCTACTCTCAAGGTTCCTCTTCCAAGTACGCAAAGCATCCTTTATTCACACATGGTCTAGAAAAGACCCGCAACTATTAGGGATATAACGTAAACAGTACACTCTAATACAAGTATTAGTGACAACTTTCACGGCTCGAAAAAGGTTACTCTTCGAGGCTTCTTTTCTATTTTTCATCTTAACAACGAAAAGATGTCGATCTAAATATTCTTAGAGAGAACGGAAAGTACCTTGGAACCTAATAGTGAAGTAATGAAGAACATGAGCTGCTAGTGCAATACATTCAAGGCACTGATGCTTCATTTTCAACGTTTGAAGAATCACCAGTTCAAGATATAAAATATCTTAAATATCATTACTTTTAATATCGAACTTTACATTTCGTTGATTTAAAGTGGGCTCCTAACTTTGTTACTTCCTGAACTTTTATTATTATTAAAGTTCCTCACCTAGCTGATCTACTTTATGCCTTATCTAGTTAATTGATCCCCAACTGTTGCATACTTCTCTTTCATAAAAAATCTTTTGCATATTCAATATTTCAAAATTTTGTCTACCATATACTGCTTTTGATCCGATAGCACTTGTTTGTTTACACAAAAAAACGCGTAAAGCCTCGAAAAAATCTTATTTTTTGTCTCCCCTCCCCACATAAATTCCTCCCACTCCCTCTGGTCTTCTTCCTCACCACCCTCCCCTTATTTTCTTCCCCAAATAAATTTTTTGAAAGAACATATCAATTTTGTTGGACAATACGCTTTACGCTAGAGGGGGGGTGAATAGCGTTTTAAAAATATTAAGCGTTTTAGTGCGGAATTTAAAAACTTTGCAGAAATTAAAACAAGTGCAGTAGAATAAACTTACACAATGATGTATCCTGGTTGGCCACAAACGTGGTTAGTCCAGTCCCCGAGAGACTCTCTCGAGATTTCCTCAACAAACGAGAATCGCAATTCTCTTACAAACACAAAACACACTCACTTTACAAAGCACTCCTTAATGAGTAGATATGAGTAGAAATAGTACGCTCAAGATCACAACAACTTAGCTCAATAGAATGGCTCTTCAAAAAGCTTTATGGATGAATGGAAAATGATGATCAATGTAAGAAAGCTTTTAGCAATGAAAATACTCAAAGTGTATATGTTGTTTTTGTGAAAACACTGAGTTGAAGCTGTATTTATAGGTGAAAAACTCAGTCTTACCGTTGTCTAATTGCCAATTAAGGATTGCTGAAATTACTCAGTGACAATCGATTGTCAAGACTAAACAATCGATTGTTTGCCTATCAGATTAAAAATTCAATCCCAGATTTTACGTCAACAATCGATTACTTCAAATCAATAATCGATTATTTATAACGTTAAGAAATCCTTTCCAATTTTTGGCATAAAACATCGATTGTCCGGAAATCAACAATCGATTATTTTAACAACGTTCAGAAAATCTTTTCCAGATTTTAAGCAAAACATCGATTGTTAAATATCAACAATCGATTACCTGAAGGTAATTGAAAATATATGACAACGGTCAGCTTCAACAATCGATTATCAAATGGAATAATCGATTATTAATTAATTTCAAAACTCTCTGTCTCATATATAATCGATTATCAAAAGCCACAATCGATTATCATTTTATTTAAAATCACTGGGAGACATTTTTCTCATTCTAATCGATTACCATTAGTTCATAATCGATTTTTATGAGTTTTGAAAACTTTGCCTCAGTTAACAATCGATTATCATAAGTACACAATCGATTGTTATGCAGTTTGCAAAAACCTGATGTTAACTGACTTACTCACAATCGATTATCATTAATTCACAATCGATTGTCATGCAGTCTTGGCTTAGAGATACTCGATTATCATAAGTACATAATCGATTATCTTAGCCCAGATTTTTGAGGCATGCTTGGAAAACATTTTAACAAATGTAAATATGCATAGTTTAAAATCATTTGACACTTAATTTAAATATGCATGATTTTGGAAAAATAATTTTAGTAGAGAAGCCATGTTATGAGCCAAGTTGAGGAATCAAGATCACAATTAATATTGACTCAATTATAACATTTCTAAACTTTGTCTTGAGCTTCTTGTAATGCATCCATTTTGTGCTTGTCCTTGAGTACTGCTATATATCGCTTTTTGCTTTGTTTGACATTCATCAAAACCTACAAAAGAACACACGTTTAGTATATTGCATTTGAAACGTGTTTCCAACAATTTCCCTCTTTTTGATAATGGCAAACATAAGCGGGATATATGCAATAATTATTTTGATAATCCAAGACAAGTGTAAAGTATGCAATTTGATGTTCCCCCTCAATTCATGTTCCCCCTCACTTTAAGCATGAATGAAGTTGAGAGTGATATAGCATACTTCTTGATATCCCGTTTCTTCCCCCTTTTGCCATTAGCAAAAATATATACAAGAGAAGAATATGCAAAAAAAATATGAAATAAACAAAAGTTTATTTATTGGAAAATAAAGATAACAAAAGTAATCGATTATTGATACAGTAATCGATTGTTTGACGGCGATTTTCCTGTAGAATACTTGAGTATTTTGCGTCATGCTTTTATGATCCCCTTTTCTTTAGGGTGATACCTGCAGAAAAGTGTTAGACGCCTCCGACGCTCAAGTTAGAAATTATGTAAGAAATAAAATGCAATGCATGACTTAGATCAACGTGGAGTCAAGGATCCCGAGTTCACTACGAATTCGGAAGAAGGACTCTTTATCTAAGGGCTTTGTAAAGATGTCTGCCAATTGGCTTTTTGTTTCAACAAATTCAATTTCGACATCGCCTTTTAGAACGTGATCTCTAATAAAATGATGTCTAATTTCAATGTGTTTTGTTCGCGAGTGAAGAATGGGGTTCTTCGTCAAGCATATGGCACTAGTGTTGTCACATCTAAGAGGAATGTGGTCAAGACGTAGGCCATAGTCCAAGAGTTGTTGTTTCATCCATAGGATTTGAGCGCAACAACTCCCCGCGGCTACATATTCAGCCTCGGTTGTGGACAACGCAACACTAACTTGCTTCTTACTAAACCAAGAAACTAAAGCGCTACCGAGCAAGTGGCAAGTGCCGCTAGTGCTCTTGCGGTCCAATTTGCATCCAGCAAAATCGGAGTCGGAATAGCCAATAAGTTGGCATGAGGAACCTTTGGGGTACCATAGACCCATATTGGTAGTACCGACAAGATACCTTAGAATCCGCTTTACCGCAGTAAGGTGAGACTCTTTCGGACATGATTGATAACGGGCACAGACGCACACGCTAAACATGATGTCCGGACGACTAGCAGTAAGATAAAGAAGAGAGCCAATCATACCTCGGTACTTTTTGATGTCGCCTTCCTTACCTTTTTTCATCTTTGTCGAGATGATCGGATGTGCTCATGGGAGTTGCCATTTCCTTTGCATTGTTCTTATCAAAACGTTTAAGCAGTTCTTTGCAATACTTGCTTTGACAAATGAATGTACCTTCCTTCATTTGTTTTACTTGTAATCCCAAAAAGAATTGTAACTCACCCATCATGGACATCTCAAATTCGCTAGTCATTAAGTTTGAAAATTCCTTGCATAGAGCATTGTTAGTAGCACCAAAAATGATATCATCTACATATATTTGAACTAGCAAGATATCATTATTTTCATGCTTGACAAATAAAGTTATGTCAACTTTTCCACGAATAAAATTATTTTCTAAAAGAAATTTACTCAACCTTTCATACCAAGCTCGAGGAGCTTGTTTTAAACCATAAAGGGCCTTTTTGAGTTTGAAAACATGATTAGGAAAATTAAAGTCTTCAAAACCGGGGGGTTGCTTTACATAAACTTCTTCTTGGATAAAACCATTTAAAAAGGCACTTTTCACATCCATTTGATATAAAATGAAATTCATAGAAGATGCAAAAGCAAGCAACAAACGGATGGCCTCTAATCTAGCTACCGGAGCATATGTCTCATCATAATCAATCCCTTCTTCTTGATTATAGCCTTGAGCCACAAGCCTAGCTTTGTTTCTAGTGATTATGCCATTTTCATCTAATTTATTTCGAAAAACCCATTTCGTACCAATTATGGTATGACCTTCGGGTCTTGGCACCAAATCCCAAACGTTGTTACGTTTGAATTGGTTAAGCTCCTCTTGCATTGCCAAGGTCCAAAATTCATCCCCAATTGCTTCAGAGATGGTTTTGGGTTCAATTTGAGAAACAAAAGCAGTAAGATCTAAGGTATTTCTAAGGGAGCTCCGGGTACTTACCTTCCCTCCAACGTCGCCTATTACCTGATCGAGAGGATGGTCTTTGACTGTCCTCCATTCTATTTGCTCTTTTGGTTCATTTTCCGGTTGAGGAGCTTCTTCAATTGGTTGTTCCACCGTTTTGTCAATTTCTTTCCTTGGTGGTTCTTCTTGAATTTTGTCCTTTAGACTTTCCAGAATGCCTGAAAGATCAAGACCACAATCCTTTCTCGCCAAGCGAGTATTATCTTCGGAAAATACAATATGAGGAGATTCCTCTACAACTTGGGTTCTTTTATTAAAAACCCTATAAGCTTTACTACGAGAAGAATAGCCAATGAAGATACCTTCATCCGACTTTGCATCAAATTTTCCTAGTTGGTCCTTTCCATTGTTATGCACAAAACATTTACAACCAAAAACACGTAAATGTGAAATGTTAGGTTTTCTACCTTTGTAGAGTTCATATGGGGTTTTTAAGAGTATCGGCCGAATTGCTACTCTATTCAAAACATAGCATGCGGTACTCACGGCGTCTGCCCAAAAGTGTTTGGGAATCTTAGCTTCGTCGAGCATGGTTCTAGCCATCTCTTCGAGACTCCTATTTTTCCTTTCCACCACCCCGTTTTGTTGTGGTGTACGTGGAGCGGAAAAGGTATGCTCGATTCCGAGTTCATCACAAAAATCCGCAAAGAGATTGTGATCAAACTCTCCCCCATGATCACTTCTAATGGAAGTGACAGTTGATTCCTTTTCATTTTGAACTCTTTTAAGAAAAAGCTTGAAGCTAAGAAATGCATCACTTTTATGTGCAAGAAATAATGTCCATGTAAATCTAGAGAAATCATCAACAATTACAAAAGCATATCTATTTCTTCCTAGACTTTCGATACGGGATGGTCCGAATAAATCCATATGCAATAGTTGTAAAGGTCTAGAGGTTGAAACAACATTTTTGGATTTAAAAGATGCTCTTGTTTGCTTCCCCTTTTGACATGAATCACAAATAGTATCACTTTCAAATTTTAAGTTGGGAAGACCAATCACTAGATTTTGAGAAATCAATTTATTTAAAAGATGCATGTTCATATGAGCTACTCTACGATGCCACAACCACACATTATCATCTTTGCTCAACAAACAATCAACATACTCGGATGAGGAGTTTTCAAGATCAACCATGTAAATATTGTCAACTCTAAAACCACGTAGAATAATCTTGAAGTCACTACGTCTAAACACTAAACACTCATCCGAATCAAACAACGCAAGATTTCCCTTGTCACATAATTGACTTATGCTCAAGAGATTATGCTTTAAACCTTTGACAAGTAATATATGCTTTATAGAGGATTTTTCATTCTTACCGACCGATCCGATGCCAATAATTTGTCCTTTATTGTTGTCACCGAATACAACGCTTCCTCCTTCTTTGTGCTCTAGTTGAAGGAATTTGGATTCGTCTCCTGTCATGTGTCTGGAGCATCCACTGTCAAGGTACCATAGTACACTTGATCCCTTCAAGCACACCTACAAAGCAAATTAATATTCTTTAGGTACCCATACCATTTTGGGTCCTTGGGGGTTAGGCAAATAACGACCATAATAATATGAAGAATCTCTATGCTTTGTAAAACACATAGGTGCAATATGACCTATACGATTGCAGTAATGACATACTACGTTCGGGTTGTGTTGATGCCTAGGTTGAGCCAACAAAGTTCTAGGCGAATGAAGAAGATTAACACTAGACATATTGTTCCTATTTCTAGTATAATATCTAGATGGTCTAAAGTTATTAGTGCTAGACTTGTTGAAGGACCTAGTGTCATGTCTAGGTGGTCTAAGCTCGTTCCTAGAGTTATTTCTTGGTTGCCGAAAATTACTATTTGTAGGCTTGTTTGCAAGAATCCTAGATTCGGATCTAGGTTGTCTAAAGATATTAGTTCTACCCTTATTTTCATACATTCTAGCATAATGTCTAGGTGGTCTAAAAGAATTTGTTCTAGGCTTGTTTAATACCTTAGAGTTATTTCTAGGTGGAGTAGTGAAGTTTTTGTTTTTATGCCGTTGATATTTCTTAGGCGTTTCTTTTTCAACAACTTTAGGAACTTCTTTACTACGTGTTTCTAATGTTTTCCTAAGTTCTGTGTTTTCTAGTTTTAAGGACTCACAAGCAGTACAAGTAGAGCATTTATCAACACAAGAGGCTTCATGCATAGTCTTGATGACTTGTCTAAGTTCTATACTATCATTTAACAAAAATTGATTTTCATTTGCAAGATTCTCGTTATCACGAGACAGATTTTCAACACCTTTTTGAGCTAAAGAAAGACGTTCTTCAAAGTCCTTGTCTTTTAAAAAGAGTTGTTTTTGAAAATCCTCTTCTTGTAAAGAAAGAGTTCTTTGTAAATCTTTAATAGTCTTAAAAGCATTTACCAACTCATCATGCAGTTTGTTATAAGCAATTTGCATATCGTTAGATGTACTTACCTCGTCTTTTTCGTCTGCCATGAGGCACTGACCAGTTGATTCATCGTTTGTGCTGACCGCTTTTTGAGGCGTGTTTTCGTGCAATTCCTCAAGTTTGTCCCACATTTCCTTAGCAGTTTTATAGTGGGAGATTTTTCGCCAAAGTTCCTGGTTCAAGGCGTTATGTAATATATTCATAGCTTTAGTGTTGTATTCACTTACCTTATCTTTCCCGACTTTTGTCGTCAGTTGATCACTGTGTTTAATAGCTTGCCATAGATACAAATCGTTTGCCATTGTAAAAACTTGCATCCGATATTTCCAGACTGAGTAGTCGTTTTCGTCTAATATTGGAGGCGACATGCTGCATTCTCCTTCACCTATTCCTGCAAAGAAATTTAGAGTAGAAGCCATGGATGGTTCTCTCAAACGGTTAAGTTTTTCAGATAGTATGGCTCTGATACCAATTGTTGGACAATACGCTTTACGCTAGAGGGGGGGGGGTGAATAGCGTTTTAAAAATATTAAGCGTTTTAGTGCGGAATTTAAAAACTTTGCAGAAATTAAAACAAGTGCAGTAGAATAAACTTACACAATGATGTATCCTGGTTGGCCACAAACGTGGTTAGTCCAGTCCCCGAGAGACTCTCTCGAGATTTCCACTAAACTTGTCAAGCTTACGGGTGCTTAACAAACCGTTACAGCTGAGGACACAAGCCTCACCTAGGTGCTCGGGGATCACAATCCCAAAGACTTCAATTGCTCGGGGATACCAATCCCAAAGACTTCAATTGCTCGGGGATAACAATCCCAAAGACTTCAACTGCTCGGGGATAACAATCCCAAAGACTTCAACTGCTCGGGGATAACAATCCCAAAGACTTCAACTGCTCGGGGATAACAATCCCAAAGACTTCAACTGCTCGGGGATAACAATCCCAAAGACTTCAACCGAGGAATCACAAGTTCCTCAACAAACGAGAATCGCAATTCTCTTACAAACACAAAACACACTCACTTTACAAAGCACTCCTTAATGAGTAGATATGAGTAGAAATAGTACGCTCAAGATCACAACAACTTAGCTCAATAGAATGGCTCTTCAAAAAGCTTTATGGATGAATGGAAAATGATGATCAATGTAAGAAAGCTTTTAGCAATGAAAATACTCAAAGTGTATATGTTGTTTTTGTGAAAACACTGAGTTGAAGCTGTATTTATAGGTGAAAAACTCAGTCTTACCGTTGTCTAATTGCCAATTAAGGATTGCTGAAATTACTCAGTGACAATCGATTGTCAAGACTAAACAATCGATTGTTTGCCTATCAGATTAAAAATTCAATCCCAGATTTTACGTCAACAATCGATTACTTCAAATCAATAATCGATTATTTATAACGTTAAGAAATCCTTTCCAATTTTTGGCATAAAACATCGATTGTCCGGAAATCAACAATCGATTATTTTAACAACGTTCAGAAAATCTTTTCCAGATTTTAAGCAAAACATCGATTGTTAAATATCAACAATCGATTACCTGAAGGTAATTGAAAATATATGACAACGGTCAGCTTCAACAATCGATTATCAAATGGAATAATCGATTATTAATTAATTTCAAAACTCTCTGTCTCATATATAATCGATTATCAAAAGCCACAATCGATTATCATTTTATTTAAAATCACTGGGAGACATTTTTCTCATTCTAATCGATTACCATTAGTTCATAATCGATTTTTATGAGTTTTGAAAACTTTGCCTCAGTTAACAATCGATTATCATAAGTACACAATCGATTGTTATGCAGTTTGCAAAAACCTGATGTTAACTGACTTACTCACAATCGATTATCATTAATTCACAATCGATTGTCATGCAGTCTTGGCTTAGAGATACTCGATTATCATAAGTACATAATCGATTATCTTAGCCCAGATTTTTGAGGCATGCTTGGAAAACATTTTAACAAATGTAAATATGCATAGTTTAAAATCATTTGACACTTAATTTAAATATGCATGATTTTGGAAAAATAATTTTAGTAGAGAAGCCATGTTATGAGCCAAGTTGAGGAATCAAGATCACAATTAATATTGACTCAATTATAACATTTCTAAACTTTGTCTTGAGCTTCTTGTAATGCATCCATTTTGTGCTTGTCCTTGAGTACTGCTATATATCGCTTTTTGCTTTGTTTGACATTCATCAAAACCTACAAAAGAACACACGTTTAGTATATTGCATTTGAAACGTGTTTCCAACAAATTTTAGATCTAAAATTGAATGAATTTTGTTGGTTTTTTGTCCAAATATTGTGAAAACTATGAATTTGTGATAAATTTAAGCTTTAACAGTAGTATTAAAGGTTAGTTAAAAAAATCTAGAATCCACAATTGTTGGGATATCGAAAAAATCTTGAAAATTCAATTGGGTTTCTTAATTATTGGGTTATTGAACTCAATTTGTTGCTCCATTATTTTTGGCTAGTTGTTTAGATAGTATGGTTGAATTTTAGTGTTGTTGAAAACTTTATCACAAACAACATGATGGTAGCAACAATGGTGCTTAAGATAAAAAATGAAAAGACGAAAAAGATGGGTTTTAATTTTAATTTCTAATTTATTTTCCTTTTTAAAGTCAATGACACGTGTCACGATCCTATTAGGGAGTGCCTTTCAATTTATCTCAAAAGTTGGTCAAACACAAAAGACACACTTTTTAAAGGTTGAGTGTGTAAAAAGTTTTTCGTAAAAGAAGTGTAATAGGTATTTCGCTGCATGATTGATGGGTAAACTTTGCCTATCTAAAATAATCTCTTTTTCTTCAATATGAATCTAGCTGCCACACCATTTACAAAATTTAATTTTACAGCTTGTTTGGATGATTGTTACCTATTGTATCGTATTGTATTGTTATCTTGAAACAATGTTTGTTTTGATTGATTATTTAAAATTGATTGTATCGTATTGTTAAATCCATTGTTCTAGAACAACCAAAAGCCCCTTTTTTTAAACAACCGATTTGGTGCGGTGAGATTGTTTCGTATTTTCTTTTCCAATTATGCCCTTAATTATTACTCCATAATTCTATTTTATCCTTTATTTTTAACTTAATTCTTGAAAATTTTTATTTAAAATAATTGAGGATATTTTAGCAAACTTATCAGTTACAGTACATGACGATACAGTCAAATCGAATAACAAAAATGTTATTTATCAACAACAAACGATACAGTCTATCCAAATGTTGTATCCATAAAATGATACAGTACAATACAATACAACAAAGTATAATACACTGTAAAACGATGGGTAACAATGATTCAAGCATAGTGTTTAAGGTCAAGAGCTTGTTTGCCATTTATATTCATATGGAGGAAGTGCTCTGATGGTAAGCAACCCCCACGTCCAACCGAGAGGTTGTGAGTTCGAGTCTCCCCAAGAGCAAGGTGGGAAGTTCTTGGAGGGAAGGATGCCGGGGGTCTATTTGGAAACAGCCTCTCTACCCCAGGTAAGGCTGTAAAGTGGCCCGATTCTGGGTCTATTTGTGCCTGATGGGCCGGGTCTCACGGTCCCGGTTCTGGCGTGCCTGGTCTGGCGGGTCTGGCAGTCCTCCAGGTTGGGACCGGCCCGTGACGGGTCTAAGCACCATTCGGTCCTGGGTCTGGTGGGCCGGGTCTGGCGGGTCTGACGGGAGTTTTTTTTTAAAGTCAATATCTTGTATAGTAGTCATTAGTATAGTGTAGAATATATTTTATATGGTGTACTAAGTTATTAGTATAGTATATATTGTGTTGTAGTAATTAATATATATTGTATATTATGTATATATTGTGTTGTAGTAATTAGGATATATTGTATGTTATGTATATATGGATATATGTTATGTATATAATGTGTTGTAGTAAATTAGTAATTAGTATATATTGTATGGTATGTATATATGGATATATATTATTTATATAATGTGTTGTAGTAATTAGTATATATTGTATATTATGTATATAGTGTGTTGTAGTAAGTAGTATATATTGTACATAATGTATATAATGTATATAAAAGAATGTTGTAATTAGTATATTGTGTTGTATGTTATATATTGTATGTTATATAAATATTCAAGGATTGATATCGAAGTAAAGACAAAGAAATATTGAGAAAAAAGATATTCAAGGATATGATAAAGAGCATATTTGTTGACCAAAATGGCATATCTTTCTTAGTCTTCCTTCCCCCAATGGAATGAGCACAACAAGGTACTAATACCACCATTAAAGGGAAAAAAGCTAAAAGAAGACGTGACAATGTACAAGTTACATCATAATTTATGTTGTATTTCTAACAAATATCATAAATCTGTCAAGGTTGGGAGGGGGTTGTGTTGGCGGTGGCGGAAATGAAGCTTGTTCATCACCACTTCCGGGTGAAGTCGCTTCCTCAGCAAGTTCTGCTATCATTTCTTCATATGCCTCATTATTGCCGGTTGTGATTCTGCTTTGCCAAAGTTCCTTCTTTCTGCACGGATCCAATCTCTAAAAAGCACTGATTTTTCCAAGCTCTCCCGCATCGACGCTATGTGATCACCGATTTGTAGTCTTGCTTGACTGAAAGCGCTCTCCGATGCAACAGTTGACGCTTGAATTGACAGAACATCCCGAGCCATCCTTGCAAGAGCGGGAAAATGTTTTTCCCTTGACTTCCACCATTCTAAAAGGTCGAAAGAGCCGTCTGGATTCTCCTTTTCTAGTCCCTGTGACAAGTAAACTTGAAGCTCATTTAGATGGGAAATTTCATCAAAATTATCAGCTTGAGAACCCCTAAACTCCGTCCACGATCTAAGAGTTGTTAAGCCAGCAGCTCTTTTAGACGATTGTGATGTAGACGAAGTAGGGGTTGGAATATTTGGCCTAGCATGCTCTAACGCCTGTTTATAAGCATTATAAACAGTTTGAGCATTAATTTTAATTGATGCTTACGCATCAGCTAGTGTAGCAATTTCGTCTTCTGGAAGATCTAAAGCTCTATAAATATTAGAATACCAAAAGTGAGGACCTCCTAATTTCATTGGTGGATTTAACATAGCAGCTACACCAAAAATATGAGGGATTGGGAAAAAAATATTTTTTAAACTTTTGTTTCATTTCATTTATTGCAAGTTCATAAATATCCCTACCCTCGCTAAAATCAACAAACAAATCAGCTAGTGCGGCAATATAAACTAAATAGTTAGAAATAGTCGGATAATATTTCCAGAAAAAGTATTTGTAGCCACTTGAAAATGTTCTAAAAAATCTAAAGGAATTTTAACATTAATCCAATCTTGGGTAGTTAGCATTTCATCATCATCCTCACCACCTACCCGAGAATTAAACGTAGCATTAATTGGGTTTCTATATTCATACGCTACTACTAAACTTTCGTACATGTAATTCCACCTAGTCGGGCAAGGTTTAGGAACCTTTCTTTCTCTAAGGCCATATTCCTCACATTTTTTAAAATATTCTCTAAGTCTAGTTCTACGGTTTGAATAAAATAGCCAATTAAGAGCCATTCTCGCCTTTTCAATTTCTATGTTAAATATGCGCATACCATCACCAACAATTAAATGATAAATATGACAATACATCTAACATGAAAAATATTACTAAATGCAGGATTAAGGGTTTGTGTTAGCATGCCTATTGCACTAGTGTTGCTAGAAGCATTATCCATAGAAATTGCAATTATTTTATCACTAAAGCAAAAATATCTACATATATCTGAAACAGTGTTAGCTATAAACCTACCCATGTGTCGTGAATTAATTATTCTATATGCAAGTATGCGTTTTTTCATTGTCCAGTCTTCATCTATCCAATGATTTGTTACAGTTAGATAATCACAGTCATTTCCACTTCTACCAATATCAGTTGTAATAGAAATACGATTAGGTATATGAGTAAATAAATAGCGCAAATATTGTTCATATTCATGCTTGAATTTATAAATATCGGCATTAACTGTTGCGCGAGGCCAACCTTTATAAGTAGGATTAAAGACTCTTTTAATATAATGAATCCAATTAGGATTAGAAGCAAAAGTATAAGGCAAGCACATAACAGTAATCATTTTCGCTAATTCTTCACGATCCTTATTTGGATCGTAATATAAAATACCACGGGTGACAGTGTTTATTCCTGGTTGAACTAGATTTGAACCAGTACTTGGGTTAACTTGAGAATCTACACTTGTCCCTCCTCTTGTTGCGCTTTCATTTGCAAAAATCTAGCCTTATCTCTAGGGTGTATAGTCAAACTACCCGTGCCGCTACGATCTCCAGTATACCTATAAACAAGTAATTTCCCACAAGTTTTACACTTAGCCTTATTTTGTTCTCTTACTTGAGTAAAAAAATGCCAAACTAATGATGTTTCTGTACGTTTAGGAGGTTGTCTACTAAAAGTGGGAGTTTGTACATGTGGGTGTGCCGGTTCATTACCTAAGTTATGAGTAGGGCTAGTAGGTGTATCATCTAAATCTGGTGCTTGGGTTTCATCATCATCATCATCCTCATTTTCCTCTAAGATAGGTTCATTAGGATAAAGAGCATTCATAATATCATCATCTAATCTATCACACTGCAACATCATGTAGAAATTCACTATCGGTAAATTGAAAACAAGGGTGATCACTATCAAGGATTACGGGAGGCGGATTAGGACGCTTAGGTTGGCTACTACTTTCAACTTGCTTATCTTTTTCAGGTCGGGGAGCCGGGGGAAGGGTAGTATTGTGGCCACTACTTTCACCGGTTTTACCTTTTCCTTTACCGAACATTTTTTCAAAGAAAATGCCATACTAATTAGAATTATGCAAACTAAAAACACAAAAATATATTATTAGCACGTAAGAGTTGAAACGAGTTTACCGGATTGCCGAACAACTTCTTGAAAATTGAAAATCGTTGAACTTGAACACTTGAAAACTTCAATTCAACAACTTCACAATTTTTCACGAATTTTTAACAATAAATTAAGCACTTGTACTAGAAAGATTGAAAGAGAGCTTGAGAGAGATTGAGAGATATTGATGAATTGGTGAATAAAAATGAAAGAATGAGGGGGTATTTATAGTTGAGAAATGGGAAAAAATGTAATTATATAAAGTTCGGGGTTAAATTAAAGTTTGAGGGCCAAATGGCTATTTTTCAAACTTCCAAACGGCTACTTTTTGCAAAGAGCCGTTACTGAATTTTTAAAAAAAAAAATTTTTTTTTTAAAAACATAGCCGTTGGAACCGCCAGAACCGGCTCAGGACCGCCAGAACCGGTCCAGGCCTGCCAGCCGGTCCCGGGTCTGGCGGTCCCGGTCCTAATGGTTCGGGAGAAGGAACCGGCCCGTCACAGGTATTTAGAACCGGTAGAACCGGAACCGCCGGAACCGGCCCGGCAGAACCGGTAGAACCGCCAGACACGCGGTCCCGGTCCGGTTCCGGTTCGAAACCGGGACACAAAACAGCATTAACCCCAGGGTAGGGGTAAGGTTTGCGTACATACTACCCTCCCCAGACCCCACTAAGTGGGATTATACTGGGTTGTTGTTGTTGTTGTTGTTTGAAGTCACAAGAGAAGATAAAGAAAGATATCTGCAACTGGAATTTCATTTCAGCCAATTTTATCTGCAACTAATTGCAGGGATATAATTTATTTCACTGCGCTGATATACCTGTGTACACCTATTGCCGAGCTTAGAGAAAACAAAATTTTGTACACTCTATGTACTAAAGGAAGAAATTGGTTGGCCGATTACATCACAAATAAAATCTATAATGTAATCTTTAAAATCCATATCATTTGATGAATGATCAACGTAGCTCGTGTGGAGGTTCTCCTTTCTGTGTTGGAAGGAAGCACTTCCAAAATTAGTTCTCCTCAAACTGTATATATAAAAGTTAGAAATGTCTTGTTCTTTGTACAGTTATTCAGGCCTTCAACTGTGATTCGAAATTGAATCTGAAAGCCTGTTCTGCTGCTGATATATAAATTCTTCAATCGGTGTGTTGTTGCACAACTAATATTGTGGAAATACTTTCAGAATCTGCTAAAGCAAACATGTCTCCTACCGGCCCTAACTCAGACTCTTCAACCCAATCAGAAAGCCCAAGTAGTAATGGAGATTCTGTGTCATGTCGTCTACCAACAATGATTAGTTCATATTCGTCCTCCATTGATCGCATAACAGCAGCTGTCCCTGTTCCATCTCGTATCATCTTTTCTACATACTTGACTCGATAATTTCCCGCCATACCACTCCTTGCCTCACTTACCATTTCATTATCCAGAGTCTTCTGTATTGTGTCATAATGAGTCGTTGCTATTTTACTGCCTTCTTCTTGCCGAAGGAGTAACCGGATTATTGTGAGGCTGATGTTTCGTTTTCCAGCCATGCGTTCTCCCAGAGCGAGTGCTTCCCTATCATCTGGTCCTCCCAAGAAAAGGACAGCAACACGATACGTAGACCAAGCATCTAGTATGGGCCTTGAGGTGTTGACAAGTGACCGGTCTACAACTACTGCAACGGAACAAGGTGCTGTCTGCAGGATTTTTTCATTCATAATTTTAATACCTACCTTGGATACTGTCTTCCTGCTGGAACTAAACCTTTTGTGGAAAGGAATCATTATGAGAGATGCCCTCCTTTCAAGTGCCATATTGCACACTTCATCATGCATCATAACATAAGGAGATATAGCCGTAAAGGGATGCATGGCTACTGTCTCACGGAAGTTCTGCTCAAATACTTTGAAGGCATTGATGATTATTTTCGAAGCTGAGGCCTCGTTTATGTGCTTCATCATTGGGAGTTTGTGGTTTATGAGAAGCGGATGAGCACGGCCAACAAGCTCTATTAAATGTAGCATGGCAATATCCATATGGCTTTGGTTTGAGGGGTGAAGTGCTTCCAGCAAGTTTATTGTAGCCGGGACATTTTCTTGATCATGTATACATGCAAGCACCCGAAGTTCAGAGTACGCCTTCATATGCTGGATATTCCTATTTTTGTGTGCTGCATTTCTTTTATGTGGATCATACAGGGATTTCAGAATTGGAGTAACGATAGCAGTTGCAATGAACAGGTTTATGCACAAGACAACAAAAGCTTCATCTGCTATTGCCTGTGAAACCAATTCACACGTATACATCAAAATATGAATTAATGCATGAGCGAGTAAAATATAGTACTATGTTGGGCCGTTTGATACATGCCCCGGGATAAAGTTTGGGATTAAGTTTATCCTATGTTTAGTTGAGGTATTAGCTAATCCGGTGATAACTTCTACACTAATATGGTGGGATTATTTAACCCATATAGAAGGTGGAATAACTAATCACATGGAATATTCCACCCCAGGGGATATCTCACCATTGTACCAAACAACCCCTATGAGTATTACGTTCTTAGGAAAAAAGATATTTTTTTTGCAACTATATATAGTTTACCTCATTTTGCTTCATCATTTTAAACATGCCTAGCTCCAGAACACCTTGGACGTTAGCTACGAGGCCAATTGAGATTGCATCTCGGAGCGAAACTTGGTTGCAAATTGAAGAGATAAGTGCTCCAAGGAATTTCCCCAAACAAGCAACGAGAATAACTGATTGCAGAAGCAAATAATTCCTGAGTTTTACAGAAAATATATCAGTAACCAAACCAGTTTTGACGAAGTAGATGGGCATAAACAGCCAAGAAACGATGAATTGAAGCTTCTCCATCAGGGCAGAACCTAGGGGAGGTCCAGCTGGTATGGCTAGACCATAAATTAGTGGCCCGTAGAAGATGTGTAGGCCCAGAGCCTTGCTGCAAAATCCAGACAGCAAGACGCCTATAAATATCAAACAAATGAAACCTTGCTTTAATGGCTCCCCAGGAGGATTTCTTCGCGTGCCCCGTATTATTAGGGGTCTCACACCAAAAAATATAACCATAGTAAAGCCAATACCAGCTGTGATATTTTGGAGAATGATGAATTTCTCGACTGAGGGTTGACTTGACAAGCTCGTGATAGTTATGATTAAAAACCCAAACATATTGCTGACAAGGGAACAAGACATTGCCATCCTTCCAAAATCTGAATTGACCATCCTAAGCTCGGTGAGATAGTGGGCGATGACGGGGAAGCCAAGCACCGATGACATGGTTGCTACTACGGGGAGTGAATCTGACACTAATGGCTCAACATTTATTTCAATGCTGAGCAGAATGAAAGAGGTGGTGATACTTAGTACAATAGCAGCCGCTACAGTTGATACACCGATGATGAATGCCTTCTTTTCAACTCTCTTCAGAATCCAAGGATCTATTTGTACTCCAATCAAGAAGAAGTAGAACATATAGCCAAATAGAGCAACCGCATCGATGAGTACCAGACTTCTGTAAGGATAAAAAAGCTCTATGAATCCATCAATCCTTCCGACAAACGATGGACCTAGTGCTATACCACCCTGCAGGGAAAGCAAGCATCTTCTTCTTGTCAACTAATGTTAGACATCTAAGCCTAGGATATGCATGCATGTGATTGCTTCAGGCTAATTTACAAGATGATAACTGAATATCAGAATGGCCGGATTTAGAATACTTTTGCAAGAAATAGGAGCTAATCAATCTGGTTCTACCTCCCATAGTATCAAAATGTGCTATGGAACTGAGAAACCATCTGCAATATAACAGGTCTACATTTTTTATTGTTTTCACCTTTGTTGCACGGACTCTCCAAAATGCTGTCGTACTCGTGTTGGATCCTCCAAAAATGCACCTTTTGAAGGATCTGACACGCACCTGCTTTTTTTTTTGGAGAGTCTGAGCAACATAGGTTTTCACTATATTTCAGATAGTGCAAGGGAAACTTAATGGAGACTCCAATGCATGAGAAACCATACTTGGGATTCTAGATATCAATACAAGTTTATCTTGATAAAGAATAGCTTAAACCACTCTCTGGTGATTAAATTGAATAATGATGGAAGGAGCAAAGAAGGAGAGGGCGGGGCATGTAGTATGATAAGGGACTATAATGGGAATCTAGTATTTGCATTCTCAGGATATTTAGGAGCAGGCACTAGCAATTGGGCTGAAGCAAAGGGTATCTTGCTGGGATCAAGAAAATGTCTAGAAATGGATACGGAAAGACCATTGCTGAAACTGATTTTGTGATACTCACTACATGTGTTTTGCAACAAGGAGATCCACCATGGAGGATGATGAGTACACTGGAAGCCAAGGGCGGAGCTAAGTGGCGGAAAGGGGTGGCTGAACCCCCTTTCGCCGAAAATTACACTAAATTCTTTTTCTATGCATATATATTATGTGTTGAATCCCCTTTAACTTCTTTGGGTATTTACTTTTTTTATTTTTTGAAATCCTTGCTTCCGCCATTACTGGAAACAATCAAACAAATTAATTAATATATAGAAGAGCACAAAGGGTAGTTGTCAAGCAATATTATATTGCTATAGAGAGACTACCAAAGTGTCAGATAAACCAGCTTCTCTCAGCCATGCTTATTCCCAGCCCATTGACATTACCAACTATCTCGGCAAGTTGAACGCCTACTCCAACTGGTCAAATGGCAAATGTCATCATTCAAAGTTTGAAAATTCACAAGAGGAAGAATGGTGTTTTGACACTTATATACTATGTACAGGGTAAAATGTACTTGTTATTGATACCCTTGTATAGCCCACTAGTCCCTTATTGAGCACCCTAATTGAATTTTCTGGCTTCGCCATGGCTTAGAACCAGCAAACAATTTATAGCAGTAATTTTGGGGTGGGAAGGTTAAAAATAGAGCCTAACAACTATATACTACAGAGCACTTGCACATACACTTAGCTTATTGGTTTGGGATGCCAAACTCTCATAGAATATGAAAAGGTCAATTAATAGAAAAGGAAAAAAGAACTTACAAATATTTGGATGACACTGGTAGGTTGGCCAAGGGGTTTGAGGAGGGTAGAAGTCAAGAGAACGAAAAGGGAGGCGAGGGAAAGTTGAGCCAGAAGGAGAGGAACTGAGTAATCTAATGGGTTAGCATGGTGGAAAAAGATTGAACCTTTGGATTGAATCTTGCCGATTGACATACAAATGGAGGAATGATTTTCTCCGCCAGCTTTAAATATTTCAGCATACGTCGCTATGTCATCCGGCTCCATTACGTGCGAACCCATTTCAAATCTTGAAAATGTTTGTCTTCTTTATGGTGGCCTCCCCTTCGGCATCATCCTTGACAGTAATTAGAACGAAGGAGAGGAACAAGAAATGTTGATGACCAAGAATAGCAAGTTTTTGACAGTTTAAAGCTATGGTCAAAATCCAATCTGGTTCCTCTTTTTCCGCCAAATTAAGGACTTGTAAAAAGATAGAGAAAATTAAACAAATAAAGGGTGTGTTTGGTGCGTATTAAAATATATTCTTGGAAATATGTGGTTTTCTTACTTATATCTTTTTGTTTGGTTAGATAGCAAAAAATAGTTTTGAAAAGATATATTAAGAAAATTAAACAAATAAAGGGTGTGTTTGGTGCGTATTAAAATATATTCTTGGGAATATGTGGTTTTCTTACTTATATCTTTTTGTTTGGTTAAATAGCAAAAAATAGTTTTGAAAAAATATAATTAAGGCAAATACTATGAGATAAATAGACAGGAGAAGGGTAGTAGGTCCAGGTCTAGGGTTAAGAATGGCGGTGGAAATGTTAGGGAGTGGGTGACAGGGAGCACAGGGGTAGGTGCATGTGAGGTGGAGAACAGGACGGGGTGTGTTTGGTACGAATGAAATTAAATAATTTTTTTCGCCAAATTTAGGACTTAGAATAAAAAGATAAAAGAAAATTAAACAAATAAAGGGTGTATTTGGTACGAACGAAAATTTTCTTTTAAAATAAGTAATTTTCTTATTTATTTTTTAATATTTGGTTAGATAGCAAAGAATATATAATAAAAGCAAATATTATGAGACAGAAATGGGTAAAGGGGAGGGTAGTAAGTCCAGGTCTAGGATTCCCAGTGGCAATGGAGATGTTAGGGGGTGAGTGGTGAGGATAGGAGCCAAGTTTTGAAAAATATTTTCCTATGGAAATCATTTTCTTCAATTGAATTTATAATAAAAAATATTTTTTAAAATATTTAAGCAAATCAAATATAAAAAAAGTAAAATCAAACACATCCAAAATGTATGTGTAGACAATAAATTTGGGTTGAGTAAATAAAATTAAGACCGAAAAATATCGCAATAATCGTACTATTTTATTTCGAATATTTGAGTGTTACAATCTCTATGATTCCTCTGATTCTTCTTTTCTAGTATAAATTCAAGGGCCTTCGAGCTTGATCTTGAATTTATGTTTATTGCCACGAATGATGATCTTGATCTTAATTGCTTGAACTTGATCTTGATCTTGATTCGCTCTTCGTTCTTGAGCTTGAACTTGAACTTGATTGCTTGAAGCTTGAAACTTGTTGAGAAATTTGCAGTGTTTGATCCACGAGCTCTTTCTTGCTTCTTATTATAACTTCTAGTATCCTTTCTGAGTTATAAAGACCCCTATTTATAGTTGTGGAAGGGAAGAGTTGTGATAAGAACAAACTCTTTTCGACTAATCAAATTGAAGTGTGACATGGCCGCATTTAATTGGCCAGAACATGTCACTTGCACACGTGGCGCGATTTCATTGGCCTTTTAGTGTGACTTGGCATGCCTTGTCATTTTGACATGTGGCATGATCCAATTGACTCTTCTGTTTGACTTGGCGCGCCACGTCATGTGACACCAAACTGGGCTTCTAGAAAGATATCATCTTGGGCTTAATGAAGTGGACTCATCACTTTAGCCCAATTAAATGGGCTAGCCCAATGGATTAAGACTTATTTATTTAATCTATATATATTGAACTTATATAATTAGTTCAATTATATAAGTCCATAATATTTATTTGGATCAATGTATCTTAAATTTTACAATATAATCCAAATTATTTTATGGATTTAATTGTAATAAAATTTACATACCTAAAAATACCCCATACTTCAAGACTTGTCGTGTATTTTGTCCCTTGAAGACAAGGCTCGAAGTATAAATTTGACGCCATCGAGATTATATGCAATGTATTTTTATATTAGAAATAAAGCATATGCCAATGCCTTAAGCAACATCAATTAAGAATAATGCATGACATATATTAATTACATGTATATTGAAATATTTGGTGCAAAAAATAAATAATCCCAAAAAGTAATTGTTAAAGGAACATAACAATACTTCCATGCATTCTTTCTAATCCTTTGTAGAGTAACTTCACATGTGCATCCAACGCTGAAATTATTTGCCTTAAAGGAATGAGATTACTTTGGATTTGATAAAAGCAAATAACTTTGCAACAGAAGAATCATTCACGAATCTATTATTGCTTATGTCCATATAAAACGTGCGCCAGCTATTTGGACTTGTCCAATTCCATTAGTAATACGGACACCAAACACCGCCATTAACCTGTCGAGTCGGTATAGGAGAGCAATTGTGGCAACAATCCCACATCGGAAATAATTTCTCGGCAACAGCGTTGCAAACTCTATATAAACCGATGTGCTCGTATTTGTTGAGCATCAATTCGCATTCTCTGCAATTCACCTGAATTTAGTTTTGTGGACTCGGAAATATTAACGCAAAGGTAATTTTTTCTTCTTTTTTCTTGTGCTTCTCTTGTTTTGTTGTCATTTTTTTTTTTAATAGGTCAAGCGAGAAAGATATGTTCTTGTTTAACGAGATAATTCATACATGACGAAGACAATCTTAGGGTGTGAGAGGATGGATATCCATCCTTGCCCAATTCTTGGAGAGATTACTCTTAAAATGGACTGATTCTTGGAGAGATTACTCTCAAAATAGCTCGATTCTTGGAGAGATTGCTCTCAAAATGGCCCGATTCTTGGAGAGATTACTCTCAAAATGGCCCGATTCTTGGAGAGATTACTCTCAAATGGCCTTATCCTTGGAGAGATTACTCTCAAAATGGCCCGACTACCTAGAGCATTTCATTCATTTAGACTTTTGTACCCATTCTAATATTCTTGATTTGGACTGTGATAACCCCTCTTTTCTTTCTCTTTTTTTTAGCACGAAGAGATGGCAAATTTCAGGGACTATACTTCACCTTCCTCAAAATTAGATATCTCATCATCGAGACTGCAGATGGCATAGAACAAACCATGCTTTTGGTTCTCACCTCACAAGCCGGCTGATATGCAGCCCCATGGCCTCCTCTAAGGAACTCCCTTCATGTAGAGAACTCGACCTTGGAGCACAAATCGACTTCTAATCCATTATCCAAGATGTGGTCTCTCCAAGCGCCAATCCATCTTCATGTAAATATTGCTAGCACCCTTTCAAACTTAGAAAGTCGCATAATTCAAGGCGAAGTACATTGGGAAAGCACCACAACAATCAAGGGCGAGTATCGTCATATCCCAGGATATTGGGAATGGGCTGAAGACATGCTTGGTGGAAGCCAACAAACTCTGAGTACAACAAAGATTTGCGATGCTGTCTATGCCTCACTTTTCACTTACGATCGAAACTCGAACATTTTGCAAGCATTTTATGAGGCTTTGTGCCCCAAGACGAACACACTTCTTACATCAGCTGGGAAGCTATCTATATCTCTTTGGGACTTACATATCCTTGGGGGTTTGCCCATTGCGGGTTCTCCATACGAAGAAGTGGTACCTGAGACAAGAGAACTCATCAGTTTGAATGAAAAACAAGTCAGATTTATTCCTCGATCTTGTGAGTATTTATTTGCTGCATTTCATTATCTTAAGGAAGGTACGGGTGCTACCCAAAGGCTCTCCTTCAGCAAGTGGGCAAGTTTTTGGTATAAAAAACATTAGTATATAGACTTGCCTCGTTGCGAAAGGAAAAGAAATATGCACGCCTAAAAGTCAACACATAATCCTAACGGAATTATTCCCGAGACGACGGGGTGGTCGACTGATCAAGAAACTACATTCTCTAAGTTTGGGGTAAGGTCTGACAAGAAAGATGAAACATATGTAGCGACATTCTTATCAATTTGGCTGTGTGCCTTTGTGTTCCCCAAGGTAGAAGACTCCATTCGTCCTGAGACTTTTAAGATGGTCAGCATGATGGCAGGCGGGTGACAGATTAGCCTTGCAGTTCCAGTTTTGGCAAGTATTTATCATGGTTTGAATAATACTTCGCGTTCTGCCCAACTTGATCAGGTCAAAGTTTCTTTTCCCATTCATTATGTTTACGGATGGCTTGCACATTACTCAAAACCCACTATCCACTTGCTAAGGGTCCGTCTGTCCCGTTGATGGTGGCATACTCAGGAGAGGGGGCTGTAAGGTACTTTGACGAGAAAGATGGAAGAAAACGCATCCACAATGGGGAGGATATAGTTTTGGCACCAACAATGTTGACCAATTCCCGTCCTTATTATTACGTGGATAACGATGCCCCTCAAGAGTTGGAATCAAATTACTTCATGAGCTTACATTTTAATTACCTCCATTTGAGGTATGGTAACTCATTCATCATCGAGCCGTATAGTCCGCACCAGTTTGGTCGTCAATTTATATTTTACCATAACGTCCTCGGCTTTTTGGAGAATGACATCCGTTACTCTTCTCTAGATGAAGAAATCAGATTTCGGAGGATTTGCATTGTATCGATCTATGTCACGTGCGGTTTTTCCTCCAGCGGGAGATCCTATGGAGAAGCCTTTCTCCACTAATTATATTTCTTGGTGGGAGAAAGCGCATGGAAAGTTTCTCGAGAATAACTTACAAGCTTTGGTAGACAATGTTGGGCTAAAGTCTACAACCCCTTTAGAAGGTGAAGATCAAGGTGTTGGAAAGACGCTCTCAAAAGTTAAAAAAATATCAACTCCAATCCCAAAAATAGTTACGCAACCTAAAAAAGAAACTTAAATCCTCGAAGGCAACCTTGAAAGAAGTGGTGTTCACTTCAACACCTATAGAGAAACACCCTCTAGTTCTTCCATTTAACACGTGTGTTCTTCAAGACACAAGCCAGCATGCCAATGAAGATCAAAATTGGAAAAGGAAACGGCCTAACCCAGTAGAGATCGTATAGATTCAAAGTGTTGATAGTCCCTCAATAACGCATACATATTGTAACAAAGAGGTAAAATACAATCATCTCGTTCATTCCCCCTCCCCCTCTTTTATTAGGAGTAGCTTCACTTATAAATTACTTACTTATTTTGCCTTTTCTTAATGCAGTTAAACACCATTGGGCATCCGATGGTATCCCCATGCGACAAGTCGCAAGTGAGTGATGAATCTATTGGAGGGCCTACATGTAAAGTGAAGTCATCGTCAAAGGCGTCCTCTCTTCCTCATGACGAATCCTAAAAAGACAAACTCCAAATGAGATAACTCGTATTTCACCAATGACAAATACAACAGTATCTATATTTGAAGGAAAAAGCATTGTTTTCAATCGCAAGAAGGAATTCATTTTGGGACTTTAGGAGGATATTTGCAATAGGCTCTCCAAAACTCGTTTGGAATTGCTCTCATCTTATAAGGAGAAAATCATTGAGATTTTTGAGGACATGAAGAAGACAAATATTCTGAATCTTTCTCCATTAGAAGATTTACTGAATTCTCTTTTTGAACTTGCTGCATCATATGACCAATAGCGATCCAATATAGCTGATAAGACGAGTGAAGATGAGAAGCTAGAGCTGATTTCCAAAGCTAAATAGCGTCTTGAATCGTTCAAACGTGAAGCAAGTGAGAAAGTCAAGAAAGTTTCCTCTAGTGAAAAAAAATTGAAGAGAGTTGTGAAGAAGTTTCTCACATTATAACAAGAGCGGGAGAACCTCGAAGATGTTATAGAAGTGACTCAGAAGGAGGTTGAAGAGATTCAGGAAACAATTTCGACTACCGAGACTGAGGTCTCTTCATATGACAACGTAAATTTATTGATTGTTGATGATTCGGCCAATCTCGAGGAGAAGAAGAAGAGCCTGGAGACTAGCTGTCAAGAATTGATCAACTACAAATTTTGTTTAGATTAGCTGTTAGCATTATCTCCCATTCTATCCTTATATTAGGTTGATCTAGTGGATATTTGTTTTATCTTAGATAAGATTGCTTCTCATTTTCTTTACATTACCCGACATTTATCTTACTTGCATAACTTTCAAATTTGCGCACTTGTAAAGAAAGATTCATATATTGTCGGGGAAGAGTCTGAATAATGAATCATTTGATTTTTTTGAAAATTAGAACTCAATATGTAAAATATATCCAAAATTCAGAATAAAACACCTTCAGAATATCCCCAGATAGTATTTTGGAACTAACTTTAGATTCCACCACAAAACTTCAGATTTGTACAGATTTCAGATTTGTGCAGTCTCACCACAAAATTCATATCTCGGTGTAAAAATATCGGAATTACAAACCGTTTAATTTAATGAAAACTAGACTTCAATATCTAGAGCATATCCAAAATTCTAAATCAAACAACTTTAGAATCGTTCCGAATAATAGTTTGAAACCAACTCTATGTTGCAGCTTGCTATCAATTCCAGATTTGTGCCGTCTCTCTAAAAAATCATATCTTGGTGTAGGAACGTTGAAATATGAACCGTTTGATTTCTTGAAAACTAAACTATAATATCTAGGACATATCCAAAGTTCTCAACCAAATAACTTCATAATCGTCCCAGATAATATTTTGAAATCAACTTTAGGTTCCACCATGTTGAAAATTTCAGATCTGCGCGACTTTGCCAAAAGTTTTGTATCTTGAAGTAGGAATGTCGAAATCATGAACCGTTTGATCTACTGGAAACGTAACTTCCAAATATATAACATATCCAAAATTCAAGATTTAATTCTTTAGAGACACATTTAGATAATATTTCAAAGTCAATACAAAAATTTGATACACCAACAATTTCAGATTCGCGTGACTTCACCAAATATTTTGCATCTTGATATGGAAGCCTCGAGATTGGAAAACGTCTTACTTTCCATAAATCGAAATTTAAGAACCATATCCTCACAAATATCTTGAGGTTCAAATTTCACTGAATTTGAAACTTTGTATCAAGCAATCATTTCCTTATACTCGTGCTTCCCTTTGACGCTTCGCTTCTCTCCCTTTTTTTGGTAGAGGGCGGACTTGGAGACCAAAAAACTTGAAGGTTTGCCAAACCTGAATACATAGAGAATCCATGGATTTCAATGCAAATAATTGACATCCTTCTAAAATTGGATCATTGAAGGTATCAATTTACCAAGAAGGTTTACCTTCTTTAAATCAAATGAGATCGAAGTTCAATAGGAGGATGACATTTCAGCTTGATCTTGTGTTCCTTCATACTTCATTCGAACAAAAATTAGGGAAATATGTATCTTTTGAACTTATGTGACTGAACTTAGAATGAAACTCTAAGATGCCTACGTACCCCGGTGAAGAGGAGTAAGTCATACCGTAGTTCAAACTGGGTGATTCCTTTTTTTTTTACGTCCTAAATTTTTCCTAGGCCGCCTCTTTCGAGGTTTTCAACCTAGAGGACTATTTTTTCTTTAACGTCCTAACTTTGCCTAGGCCACCTCTTTCGAGGTTTTCAACCTAGTGGACTCTTTTTTTTTTGGGTCGTACATAGTTTATACTCTTGCGGGCAAGGAGTGTAGCAACATGAAATTTAGGCTCGTGCATCAAGGAGCGTCATGACTTCAAGGATAATACTTCTTCAAGTAATTGCCATTTATAGGGCCAATTCTCATACCATCTGCTTCAACTAGCTTGTAAGCCCCGCTTGAGTAAGCTTCTTGCACGACATATGGCCCATTCCACTTTGAAGTGAGCTTCCCTACAGGTTTATGGGAAGTAATTATAGGTCTTCGTATGGCAAGGACTTGATCTCCTACTTGAAAGGATCTCAGGTGAACTCTTTTATTGAAGGCGCAAGATAATCGAGCTTGATAACATTCAAGAATCTTTTGAGCTTCCAATATATTTTCATCAAGAGTTTCCAACTCTGCTAACCGAAGTCGAGCATTTTCTTCATCAATGATCCCTTCTTAAATAGCCAGTCGTAACGAAGGTATTTTACGCTCAAGTGGCAAGATGGCTTCGACCCCATAAATGAGTGAATAAGGAGTCACCTGTGTTGGCGTGCGGTGAGTCATCCTATATGCCCATAGAGCTTCTTCCATACGGTAATTCCAATATATTTTGGATTTGGAGACGACTTTCTTTAACAAGCTGCATAGAGTATTGTTGAATGCCTCGGCAAGACCATTGGCGGCAGCATTGTACATCGAAGAGTTACGTTGCTTGAAGCCAAAGAGCTCAGAAATCTTGTTCATCAACCTATTGTCGAACGACTTGCCGTTATTTGTTATTATGTAACGGGTAATGCCAAAGCGATAGCTGATGTTCACTCGGATGAAACTTGCAACATTTCCTTCTTTACCTCCTTCATAGAAACAGCTTCAGCCCATTTTGAGAAGTAGTCAGTTGCAGCCAAGATGTACAGGTGGACACCAGAAGACTTTGGCAGTGGTCCGACAACATCCAATCCCCAAGCGTCAAATGGACAGGATGCAATAGTCGGGTGCAACACTTCAGGAGGTTGATGAATAAAATTCGCATGGAATTGACAAGCCTTGCATCTTAGAGCGTAGTCCAAGCAATCTTTTACCATCATTGGCCAATAATATCCCATCCTTTTTATATGGAAGTGGATCTTTGGTCCAGACTGGTGTGACCCATATACCCCCAGAATGTGCCTCTTGCAAAGCTTGGAGAGCTTCTTCTTCTCCTAAGCACCGCAAGAGTACTCCCTCGAACGACCTTATGTATAGAGTATTCTTGTAGTAAAGGAAGCAAGGCGCACGATGACGAATTTCAGTCCTTCTCCTCGGATTTTCTGGAAGTATCCCATAGCATAAGTAGCCGATAATGGTTTGGCGCCATTCTTATTTCTCAACTTTAGAAACATCAACAAGATGCTCGAGTTCGGTTTCTTCACCTTGAACCTCATTTGGCTGTGGTACTACCCATTTTTGGCAAACAGTAACTTGCGCTTGATCAGGCAGGGTTAAAGATGAAGCTAGGTTAGATAAAGCATCAAGCTTCTTATTTTCTTTCCTTGGCACATGCTGAATAGTCACATCACCAAGCCATCCCATCAATTTTTTAGCGTAATCATGATATGGGCGTTGTTCAGGCTTCTTAACCTCGTAACTACCCAAAAGCTGGTTGACCACTAACTGAGAGTCACCAACAACTTGCAATTGCAACTGCTTCATATCAACAGCCATTTCAAGCCCAAGTATTAATGCTTGATACTCAGCAACATTGTTGGAACAGAGTTATGTCAAGGTGAATGAGTAGGGAAAGACTTCACACTGGGGAGTGACAAATACTACGCCAGCCCCAGCTCCCCCACGATATGCGGCACATCAAAGTACATCTTCCACGGAGGTTGAACTTCAACGACCATTGCGTCCTCATCAGGTAGTTCATCAGTAAGCTCCCAGTCATCAGGTATCGGATGATCTGCCAAGAAATCTACCAATGCTGGTCCTTTTACAGCCTTTTGAGGGATGTACAAAATCTCAAATTGTTGAAATTGGAGGTACCACCTCGCTAGTCGATCACTAAGAACAGGTTTTGACATCACGAACTTGATGGGATTTGCTTTAGAAACAAGACAGATAGATGGGATTTGCTTTAGAAACAAGACGGATAACATGAGCTTGAAAGTAGTGCTTTAACTTTTGAATTGAGAAGACTAGCGCCAAGCACAACTTCTCAATTGGCGAGTAATTCAATTCGTTTGGTGTCATCATCCTGCTCAAGTAGTAAAGAGAGTTTTCTTTCCCTTCACTATTTTTTTGGGCCAATAGTGCTCCAACAAGCCTTTCTTGTGCCGCAATGTATAGTATCAATGGCTTTCCAGGTACAGGGGCTACTAAAACTGGAGGCTTCATCAAGTAGGATTTAATGCTCTCAAAGGCATTACTGCATGCTTGGTCCCATCTGAAAGGGACACCTTTCTTCATTAGGCAACTGAATGGTTGGCACCTCCCAGCTAGGTTCGAAATGAACCTCCTAAGGTACGCTAGCTTTCCTTGCAGACTTTTCAATTCACGAATATCCCGAGGCTCAGGCATTTTCAATATGGCATCCACTTTGGCTTGATCGATTTCGATACCTCGATGCCGGACAATGAAACTAAGGAACTTTCCAGAAGTAACTCCAAAGGCACATTTCAATGGATTCATCCTAAGTTGGTATCTCCGTAACAATTCAAATACCATCCTCAAGTCTTTCGTGTGGTCTCCCTTCTCTCTTGATTTCACCACCAAGTCGTCAACATAGCATTCGACATTCTTGTGGAGAAGATCGTCAAAAATATTTTGCATAGCCCTTTGGTAAGTAGCACCAGCATTCTTCAAGCCAAAAGGCATTACTTGTAGTAATAAATACCCTTCGGAGTGCGGAACGCAGTAAGCTCTTCATATTTTAGTGCCATGCGAATTTGGTTATAGCCCTACGAACCGTCCATGAAAGACATTTCCTTTTAACCAGTAGTGGCATCGATCATCATCTCTGGAATGGGAAGCGGGAATTCATCTTTGGGACATGAATTATTGAGGTCCCTGAAGTCAACGCATACTCGAATTTGGCCATTGTTCTTCCTCACAGGGACAATACTTGAAACCCATGTTGGGTACTTAACTTCCCGAATAAATCCAGCTTCAACAAGTTTGTTAACTTCAACTTCAATCAGGGGAACCAAGTCCGGCCTAAAGCACCTTTGAGCTTGTTTAACAGGGCGAGCACCATTTTTGACTGCAAGGTGATGGACTGCTACTTTCGGGTCCAAGCCAGGCATCTCTTTATAACTCCAAGCAAAGACATCCCTGAACTCTTTGAGTAACTCAATATAAGTGCTTTCTTAATTAGCTTCGAGTAAAGCAGTTAGGTAGGTGGGTCTTGGTTCTTCATCGGTGCCAAGGTTAACTTCTTTTAAGGAATCAACTGTCGTCTTCACTCCTTCTTCAAGTTCAGGTGGAGCATCTTTCGCATCTTCATTTTCTTGAGGATCCCCATCATTGAAGGATATGTGATAACATGGTGAAACATGCTCCAATTCCACGTTATCATTCATCAAAGACGGAACACCATTCTCGCTTTGTACAGTGACATGATATGAAGAACCTACACTTTTTTAATCTTCGTCACGTTCCTTATAGTAGACCACAACATATGGCTTTACCTTCAATATTTCTTCACATGAAACTACAAGTTTTTTTTGTCGCCTCATTCTAGAAGGAACCAAACTTTGGAAATCTCTAGAGATCTCCTGGATTTTGGGTGAAGCGGGTGTTCTTATGCTTTGAAAATTTCTCCGGAACTTGTTCCCCTTCTTTATTGGACCTAATTTTTCAAACACGGAGGTCCTTGCAGGTGATCTTCCAAGTCGATTAAAGACATAAGGCTTGTTAGAAGCGACTGATTCATCTTCTACAGTGTTATACTTGTTGCTCTCCCTTCTTATTGAAATGTGCATTGGTGACGGTTGCTTGTATCACAAACCTTCACGTGGTTGCCTCGTTACATTTTCTGACGGGAGTTTCCCTAACTTTGATGGATCGTTGGGATTATATCCAGCTTTTGCAAATAGCTTGTAAGCATTAGGGTCAAAACCTTCATCTGTTCTCTTTTGTAGGGAGTGCCACATTATGCAAACGATTTTGGGCTACAAATCCTGCAAGCGGCGTTGAGGGAGACTTTACTGCCTCAATTCGTTTGACCGGAAGAGTTAACTCCTTTGGCATGTTGATTTGGATATTATATGACTCTCCCTCGTCTTTCTCCCTTTTAGGGACATATTGGAGTGCGGGACTTTCTTTCTTTTCATAGGACACAATGCCCCCTTTATGAGATTTATTCATGTTGGCAGGCACCCCCTTTGTAACAGTTTTGGCTTTACCCATGGTCACCTCAACTCTTTTAGTTATGGGTTCGTCATTCTTTCTTTTCATGCCATCATCGGCTTTCAGCTCCTTCACAATGCGACTCTTCAAATAGAACTTTGCATCGGCGAAGTGTGGCTCAGCCTTGGTGAATGGCTCATCATCAGCAACTATCGTCTTCTCGACTTCACCTTGGTAGTATTTTAAACATTGATAGTAGGTAGATGGAACAATTTTATTCTCATGTATCCAAAGCCTCCCAAGCAAATCATTGTATGATGTCTTCGCGTCGATCACATGCAGCCATGCACTTGATTTCATATCTTCAATAGTGATACCTAGCCTGATCGCACCTATGGCTCTATGCTCCCCTTGGTTGAATCCTCGGATCATCATACGAATTTCTGAGAGTTCGTTCATGGGAATACCAAGTTCTTTCACAGTGTGTATTGGCAAAAAATATTCACTGAGGATCCTCCATCAACCAAAATCTGATTTACCCTTTCATCGCATATATAGCCAACCAGGTACAATGGGCGGTTATGAGGAGTGTTACCTAGAAAAAGATCGTCATTTGTGAACGTGACCTTTTCTTCACAAGCATTAACTTCTTTAGGAGTGGTGTCGATAGGCTTTTCAGAAGATGGTGCCAACAGTAGGTCATCACTCTTTTCTTCCCCTTTGTTAGTGTGGCAACAAGAGGCATCAATGCCCTTATAGGAAGTCTTCGTACGGAACCAACTTGGTAAAAACTTCAACAAGGTCACTGGATATCGTAGCTTTTGGGGGTGGTGCATCTCCATTTTTGATTTTTTTTCAAATGTCTAACTGAATTTTTTTTATTGGTCTTTTTACCATCATCTTCCTTGTTGGTTGTTCCACTGATTCTTTTTGTGGGCTCCTTTTGTGGTGCCTACGACGAGTCACTAATGTCCAACCTTCATCATCATCAGGTTGGTTGACTTCAGCTTTGTCACTCTCCAGTAATTCTTTATCTTTGCTTTCTTCAAAACCACATAATTCATTCGGACTGAATGAGCCAAAGGCGATAGAGACTTGGTTTGCGCTTGCTTTCTCATCCTCAAGAATGATCTTCTTTTTGTGAGCCAAGTCCATGACTTATCCTTAAAGACAAAGCACTTCTCCAGAGGGTGGCTTATAAGTTGGTGATATTTGCAGTAATTTGGGTCAGTTGTTTTACCAGCTTCATTTGGTCACTTCATCTCCGGAAGCTCAATAAGATTTAACTCGAGGAGCTCTTCGAAAATGGCTGGCACATCAGAATCCAGGAATGAGTGCTATTTCTCCTGCATTTCTTTTAGAGTTAACTTTCCACTTGGATTGTCTTGAAAAGAAGTGGATTTCATACTCTGTTTCTTGCTCACCTTCGCCACGAACTTTATAGGTGATGTATTGACATTCATAGCTTCTTTGCTTTCAGACTTGGGTGCGAACTTGCCCCACTTCCTAACTTCTTGCTTGTCATTCGCTTTGCGGGGTTCATAGATGGGCAGCCTTTCATTTCCAGCGGAGGCCATGCTCAATTCCATGTCATGGGAACGAGTTGCAAGTTCTTCAAATGTGCTAGGCTTGATACCTTTCAAGATGTAGCGTAATCCCCAATGCATGCCTTGGATGCACATCTCTATGCCCAAAGCTTCACTAAGCCTGTCTTTTCAGTTGAGGCTTGCGTTCCTCCAATGATTGATAAAATCGATAACTGGTTCCCCCTTTCTTTGACGAGTATTTGTGGGCTCTATCATACTTACAGTGCGTCTCGTGCTATAAAAGCAATTGAGGAACTCTTGATCTAGTTGATCCCAACTATCGATAGATCCAGCCTCGAGGTCCGTGTACCAATCAAAAGCATTTCCTTTTAATGAGCGAACAAAGAGTTTGACGAGGTAGTATCCATAAGTCCCAGCATTGTTGCATGCCTCAACAAAGTGCGCCGCATGTTGCTTTGGGTTACCTTTACCATCAAACTTTTGAAACTTTGGAGGTTGATAGCCAGGAGGAATTTTCAACATATCAACCCTCGCAGTGTACGCCTTTGCATGTGTAAGGGAGGACTTAGCAGCAACTTCATATTTGTTCTTGATAGTTCCTTCAATGAACTCCTTCAATTGATCGATTGGAATCATCCTTTCAGATGAGACAGGGATAGCCTTAGTGGATGCTGCTTGTCTGAGGGGAGAGTCGCTCTCTATAACTTCTGGGAGCTTGCCGGGTGCATGGGTAGATTCTTCCTCAATCAATATTCCCACCCTATCTCTTAGCTTGTTAATTCTAGACTCTTGATTTTGCATGTATTTAGTCAAGCCAGCGATTGCTTCCGTCAAATTTTCCAACTGCTCCTCCATGGATGAAGTGTTTGTCACTATGGCTTGCATGATTGTCGTGGATGACGGAGAGTATCATGGATTTTCACACAGATTGATCCTTGATTGGCTCACGCTATGTGGCGTAAGTGGGGAGGATCCATCACTTGAAGAATCATCATCTCCCTTCACAGCAGATTGCTTGGAGCCGGAGAGGTCAAACAGAGCCAGTGTTTTCCTGATCTTTTCAGCAACATCGCTTCCTCCTTCAGATGCGTTTGTGGCAGATCTTGTTCCTTTTGAGGATAAAGATCCGAAAACAAGGGTTGATGCGGACGATGCTCGGGTGCTTGTTATCCTAAAAGCTTGCTTTGCTCCTCGTAACTGGGCCGAAGCTTCCATAAGTGATATCGGGGATGCTTTCCACATCACCGTAGAACCTGGAATTAGCAACCTTGGTGGAAGTTGAACCGGTGTTGATTTTCTTTGGAGCCATTTCAATGTTCTTGAACTTTGGTGATTGAAAAGTTGAGATGAGATGTAGAAATTGTCCCATTGGCCGTGCCAGAATTTGTAGACAATAAATTTGGGTCGAGAAAATAAAATTAAGACCGAAAAATATCGCAATAATCGTAGTATTTTATTTCGAATATTTGAGTGTTACAATCTCTATGAATCCTCTGATTCTTCTTTTCTAGTATAAATTCAAGGGCCTTCGAGCTTGATCTTGAATTTATGTTTGTTGCCACGAAAGATGATCTTGAGCTTAATTGCTTGAACTTGATCTTGATCTTGATTCGTTCTTCGTTCTTGAGCTTGAACTTGAACTTGATTGCTTGAAACTTGTGGAGAAATTTGGAGTGTCTGATCCACGAGCTCTTTCTTGCTTCTTATTATAACTTCTAGTGTCCGTTATGAGTTATGAAGACCCCTATTTATAGTTGTGGAAGGGAAGAGTTGTGATAAGAACAAACTCTTTTCGACTAATCAAATTGAAGTGTGACATGGCTGCATTTAATTGGCCAGAACATGTCACTTGCACGCGTGGCGCGATTTCATTGGCCTTTTAGTGTCACTTGGTATGCCTTGTCATTTTGACACGTGGCATGATCCAATTGACTCTTCTGTTTGACTTGGCGCGCCACGTCATGTGACACCAAACTGGGCTTCTAGGAAGATATCATCTTGGGCTTAATGAAGTGGGCTCATCACTTTAGCCCAATTAAATGGGCTAGCCCAATGGATAACTTATTTATTTAATCCATATATATTGAACTTATACAATTAGTTCAATTATATTAGTCCATAATACTTATTTGGACCAATGTATCTTAAATTTTAAAATATACTCAAATTGTTTTATGGATTTAATTTTAATAAAATTTACTTACCTACAGTACGCTTAAACGAGAAATTTATGTTGTACTAATAGTTTTGCATGACACCTAATCTCAACAATGTTATTCTTATATAATTGTACAATTTACAAATGCTTAAATTGTCTTTATAAATTAAGCAAAAGATATCATTTTTCTAGCAAAATTTCAATGAGCAATATACGAACTATTCCTGATGTTTAGGGGATTGAATGAATTTTTGCACATTTTCGTTCATCCATGATTCTTCTTTCTTGAACATAAACTTTATTCCTCATTTCTTAGAAGGAATTCCTGTGTTTACGCAGGTCAATAAAAGAGCCACATTTTAAGGGAGATTTAGACCGCCTATGATAATGTAAGTATTATGTACTCTTTTTGTTTTAAATTAGATGAGTGTTAAAAATAGAATTCTAATTAGAGTGAATGTCTATCTTGTAGAGAGTTTTACTTTGAGGCTAAGTCATTTTTCCTCCTATAAATAGAGGGGTATTACCCCATTGTAAATCATTCCAAAATTCAATAAGAATTTCATTACTCTACTTTGCTCTGCAATACTTTTCTTCTTCTTTTATTGTTTCATAACACGTTATCAGCACGACACTCTAACCAACTGAGCTAAACCCTGGAGAACACAACGTGGAGGAAACAAAAACAAAAACCATGTGCAGCTGAACCCTAGAAGCTGCCGCCGCCGCCGACCACTGAAACCGCCTCCGCCAGCGACTCTACTGGCCGAAAAAACGCACACGGCCCTCTAGTCATCTTCTCCATCCTCATTCGCCAAGTGAAATGCTGCTCCACCATCTCTGTTCATATCAGCCGTTATCCACCACCTAGCTCGAAGCCATCGTCGTAACCCCTCTCAAATCGCCACTGCCCCTTCACCTTCTGACTGCTGGCCTCAACCCCCCTCCATCGAAGACCACCAAGCAACAACAACGAGAACCGCCGACATCCCTGCCTGACAGGACGCCGACGACCACTCCATACACAGCTCCACCAGATCTCAGACGCAACTCTAGCCTTTCCAAAAACCAAGAGACCTTTATTCACCATCGGAAAACACCCCATAAACCAATGAACAACTCTGCTCTCTGAATTTTGTTCGTTTTTCTTTCAGTTTTGCTTAACGAAAATAGAAAATAATTTGTTTCCTTGTTCACGATCCAGTTTCATTTTTAGGGTCTTTGTTCATGTCCAAAGCTCCAATCATCTGCTGAAGTTTTCAAATTTCGTTCAGGGCATTGGTTGATAACTTGGTTTCAGTTGAGATTTTCTCAAAGAGATCCGAGTCTCTTTTTTTTGTCTGGGGTGAGGTCCGTTCGAAGTTGGCGTCGGGTTCGAGGTTTTCGGGCAGATTTGCGGTTCCGTCGAGTTTTGTTAAGCGTTTCAGATTTCATTGAAAAAAAAAAAAAATATATATATATATATATATATATATATAAGCACGAGACTCTAACCAATTGAGTAGAAGCTTTGGGATTGAGAATAATGATCGTGAAATGTTCTATGATCTTCCTTCAAGATTAATTCTGGATTTAAGGTAAGTATTTTACTTTTCTCTTTCAAATTCTTGATATTCTATAATTTGATTTTATATAGAAGCAAAGACAACAAAGTTTAATTATAATTCTAATGGAGTTTGTAAGAAATTACACTCACATGAAGTGGTAAAATTTCTATGCCTTGCTGTGGGCAAAGAATTGAAAATTCGTCCCATTGAATTTGCTTCATTCTCATTCTCTTTATAGAATACGATAGCACTATGTGATAAGTCTGAAAGAAGATAAAATTATTACCGTAAAGGTATCAATGGATGTGGAAGTGACAATAGACGAAATTATAATCGTCAACATTGTGAAAATGAGAATAATAAGGATTCTCAAAATAATCATTCACTCTGTGAAAGTAATATTTGTTATCAATTTGATAATATGATATTTTATAAAGCACATACAGATTATTATGGTCCATTCATGGTGTGAATGTGACGACATCTGATTTATGAATACATATTCATTATTGGAAGAATATGAACATGCTATTGGTATTGAATATACCACACTCACCTCTAGAAGGAGGTTTGAGATGATATAAGAAAATAATATCATTATTATGGCATGAATGGTGATTGATCACGTACCTATTGTACGCCAAAATATTTTGGCAATGTAATTATTAAAGGACAACAATAATGCAAGAAACATATCTTGCATATAATTTTGACCATGACCATAATGGTATAGCTTTCTCTTTAAAAGAGATATTCACCATATGGATGTTCATGAATATGTGGTAGTACCAAATTAATTGAGAACTCTGCAAGAGCCAATTATACTATTTTGGAGAAACACAATTGATTACCAATAAGGTATTGTGTTGTAGTAAGTCTCAAAGAAACTTATTCAGTTTCCAAAGTATATGCGAAAGCGGTTGATTATATTGAGACAATAAATAAAGGAAAGATTTAATATCTTCTATTACTACAACTTGTAGCGGGATAATATGTATATGAAAAGCTACCCGCTTTATTCTCCAGTTTATACTATACAAACAAAAGAATGCCACAATAAAGTGGATGTTTATTGATATAAAAATCCATATCACAATAAACTTGGAGTTTATTGATAATTGCACACGGCATGGTGTAAATCTGAAGTTTATCAATATTGATAATTTACTCAGTTGGCATAATTGGTTTATCCATATCAATTTAAGTATGATGTGCAAAATAATAGAGAATTCACATGGGTAAATATTTAAAGAACTAGAAAGTTCTTTACGAATTCTCTTATATTGCTTGTTCTCATTAATTAATAAATCAACTAAAAATTGAAATTGAATCCCATGAATTCTGGAAATATCAAAGGTGAATATGGGCCCATTCTCCTTCCATGTATACCACATAAGATGCATCTATGAGATGGTTACATGTGCGATTATTATTAACCCGCAACATGGTGTTTTGTGAGGTAACTTGCTCAATAATTCAATTTAGAGCACAATTTCCAGATTTTCTATTCAAGATAGTTCATCTTGATAAGTTGGTTTACATCATAGTTGGTTTAGCAAAATATTTTATTGAGTGCCTCCACTTAATAGCTAGCTTGTTTCTTATGAGAACAAAGTTATATATATCAATTTGATATGTGTTATATACAAAAGTATATTGCATTCTCCCCTTACAAATGGTTCAGGGTTAGGAACCAAATAATTTCATCTTATTATTATTGATATGCGGTGTATATTTTCATTAACACCATAATGCACAAAGATGAATTTTCAAAGTTGAGGAAGCAAGTTAGTTTTTCTAACATGAGGGGGAGACAAGATACAACAGTTGAGAAAAAAGTTACATGAAATGAATTATTATTTATACATATAGATCCTCGAATAGGATAATATGAACTTGAAGTTCATAAAAGGATAATTCATTTGCAATATATTGCAAAGCATGCCATACGCATTTGTTGACCCAAAAAAAAGTAACTATATTCTCATTGCAAATGCTCATATTAAGTCCTAGAAGGACAAAATCTATGGTACGCTTAAAGGATATAGACAAATCAGTTTCAAATAGAACTTCTTGATAAAGAAGATGAGCAAATGATCAAAGTGATCATAATAAATGAGGCAAGTGATCTAGAAGGTCACGTGACATAACACTTCATAAAATCTCATGAGAGATTCAGGTACCTGAATATATGAATAAAAAGATCTATATGTTATGCCTTTATGAAACTTTATTGGAACTGATATAACATGTTTGTCGACGACATCTATGATAGCACTAATATAATGAGGATCTTAAATCTGTCGCCTACATATACAAAAATATTGGCCAAATGGAAGAGATACAATTCAAGTAGAATTGATTCCATATGAAAGACATGTAGTTTTGGACATGTAGTTCAAATACTTAAAAGTATAAAGTCAATGGTATGTGCAATAAGTTTTTTATATCTTATTTGTCTAGCATGACATGAAAACTTGATATGCATCTAAAGTTTATAATATGACTTATATGACTTAACTTATATGTAAATCCATGAAGGATTTATGTTGATTGAAGCATATACAATTCTTGATCTTGAGGTACAACTTCCTTAATACAATTTATACACAAATATATCTTGCTATAACTATAAGCATGATAATGTGATAGCGATGATACCTCTATGAAAATATTGAAGAGTCATTCCGATATTTGTGAAGATGTTATATATCTATCACGAGTGATGGTTTCAAGGTGCAAATATTCATTCAAGTTAATATGGCTGATTTATTTATCAATTCTCTACTAACGATCTCTTGAAGATGGTGCACAAGATTGGAATGTGAAGGCTCAGGGATGTGAATTGATGCTCTCTTCAGGGGGAGTTAATGCGTGTTGTACTCTTTTTCCCTTACAAGGTTTTGTCCCATTTGGTTTTCCTTGCAAGGTTTTTAACGAGGCAACCAATAGGCGCATTTCTAAACATGTGTACTCTTTTTCCTTTTCTAGAATTTTTTTCCCATTGGATTTTATTTTAGTTAAGGTTTTTTAATGAGGCACATTACTTATTGAGTAGACATTCAAGGGGGAGTGTTAAAAATAGAATTCTAATTAGAATGAATGTCTATATTGTAGAGAGTTTTACTTTGAGGCTAAGTCATTTTTCCTCCTATAAATAGAGGGGTATTACCTCATTGTAAATCATCCCAAAATTCAATAAGAATTTCATCTCTCTACTTTGCTTTACAATACTTTTCTTCTTCTTTTATTGTTTCATAACAATGAGATATTTTTTTTAAAATAAATAATGTATTTTTAAATTTGAAAACAATTTAACTTTAGACTTTTTATTTTACCCTTATGAAATTTTTTTATAATCACACAAATATAATGACCTCACAAAGCTTATACCCTTAATCTTTTTAAGATAATTATAATTACTTTTGGAATAGTAATTATTTTGGGATTTGAACCTATAACCTACTATTATGGGTGTTCAAACCGAACCGAAAAACCGCATCAAACCGAAAAATCAAACCAAATCGATTTAAAGACTCGATTAGATTTGGTTTGACTTGATTTGGTATTGAGTAGAAAATTTTGAACCAAACCGACATATAAATATATAAATTTTATTTATATTTTAAGACTTTATTGTAATTTTCTTTCGAAAATATTGAAATATTTGAAATCCTCTCATGTATTAACCTTGAAAGCGTAAATTAACGAAAAATTATTATTAGACGACTAAGAAAATAACTATAATATGTTATTAAAAAAGTTCTTCCTTAAAAATATTTTAATAGATCATATGTTTGTAAATTTTTTTCATATTTACTAAATATATATTCACTTATTAAAGTTCTATCTATAATTTTAATAAAGAAAAATTGAAATAATATTCATATAAAAAAATCTAAAAACCCGAAAAATCCGATAAAATCAAACAAATACAAATTAATATAATTAATTTAATTTAATTTTGATAAAATCTAAACCAATCCAATCCATCTACACTCCTACCTACTATCATAAAAATAAATTTTTTTTTAAAAAACAAGTGGAGTTAACGTTCGGATTTGGAAATATGAATGCAATAAATCAATCGGTTGGAGCGACTGGGATGTTAGTGCATGTGGAAGAAAGAGGAGCTTTGACAAATTGACAGAGCAGACCATTTTACATCTGGCGCAGTACTCACTCAACTCAACCCAGCCCTAGCCTAGTTTGTTTCTCTCTCTTAATTAATTAATCTGAGACAGACCTTGCTTACACTGCTACTTTCTACAATGGCGGATCGTAATTCGGTCCTCATAGCTGTAGTTTTATCTCTATTATCGACGATCGCCAGCTCGGGGGGACCATTCATCGTAGCACACAAGAAGGCCACTCTTACACCCCTCAAATCCGGTGCCGAACGACTCTCTGTCTCCATTGACATCTATAATCAAGGATCTGCGTACATTTTCATCTCTTTTCCCCCCAGATCCCACTTGTTTCTCTTCTGATTACTACTTTTATTACTACTGGCATCTCGGCGGTGCTTTGCTTTGTAATTTCTGCATGATATGCAATTATTTTGCTTCTTTGTTTTCATTTTGTTACCGTGAAGGATATGAAAGTATTAGTTGCGAAGGCTAGGATTTCAAGCTTATTGGTTTGGGATTCTAATCATTTTAGCTACTAGATTCTAAATTGATAGTTTGTACGTATTCAATGACCTTCTAACAATAAATATAGAGTTTGAATCAAAACTATCGGGTTCGACGGAACATGTTCCTGTCAGTCTAGCCTAGCTCTAGCTCTGCCCCTGTTAGTTCGTGTGTACTTGAAGTAATTAGCATTAATTGCTTGCTATTATAACTACTATTGGTCAAACCTATTCCTAGCAGTCTAGCTCCGCCCCTGTTAGTTCGTATGTAGTTGAAGTAATTAGCATTAATTGCTTGCTATCCGTGTGTTGCTATTATTACTACTACTTATTAGTCGCGTGAGTGTTACTACATGGAAGCATTGTTAGTACTTCTTTTTTTATACTACTTCATCTAATCCATCTGTTCCGATGGGTGGCTAATGTGATTATTGAAAATTTTCTTTCCTTTCGTACTTTTTCCTTTTTCCTCCCTTTCCTGACATGATATTAGAATTTTAAATGGTTCCCTGTCTCTTATGTATGTCTTCATTTGTTGGATCAAGTATAATTAATTGTAAAAGATCTCAGCCCTATCCATATCATGCTTTCTATCACCTTCTTTTTTTCCTCTTATTTCTAATAGAATTAGGGTTTTTGCTCCCACTCATTGCCGTTTTCCTTCTTTTGATCAGCCAAATGTCATTAGTTGTGGTTTATGTACTTTCCTGCGAGTATCACGCCCCTAATTAGGCGGAGCATGACTGGTGCCCGATGCTGTGAACTCTTTAATCATAATCATGACATACGTGTATATGAACTCTTTAAACAAACTTAAATCTATAACATAAAACATTTGGCTCGCATATCCATCATATATCAAAATCATAACTTCACCGCAACTCATAATCATAGTGCAGAAATCATAACTCGAGACATATACATGAGAAGTAAAATGAGAATTCTCAAGTACATAGCTAAACCTCCCGTAATTTGTCAATGAAACCTCCAAGAATGTACATGAAAATAGTGGCGCGAGACAAGTCCACGGCCCATCCAAAAAAACTGTCTAAATTTTTTTCGAATAGTATTCCTCAACCTAATCACTATAGCCAAATTGACATAACATAGGAGGATGAAGGAAAATGATTGCAGAGAAAATGTTTTTTTTTGCCGTTTGTAAGAGGTAGATGAGGAAAGGAGGAGTTGAGGGATCCAAGCCAGCTGTTTAAGCCCCTTGAGTAGTTGCAAGCATAAGATCTTTTATTAGTGAAAACATTGTTAATTCTCTGAACATTTACCACTAATGATATTTGGTCAATTAAATCTTTCCTACCTTGTTAACATTTTTTATCTCAAACTTGTGTGTGCATGCTTTTACCTGCCTTAGAATTAATACTGCTTTAGGGCAGTCTATTTTCTGAATCTTTGCTTTCTTCTGTCTATTCACCATTAGATCTCGGAGATTTGGTGATGCTATTTCTATGAAATGGATTCTTTGTGTTCTTTCTTTCTTTTTTGTAAAAACAATGTGTTGCTGATCTTTTGACACGAATAAGCTCTTGTTTTTTTCAGGACGGCATATGATTTAAACCTTAATGATGATAGCTGGTCTTGAAATGTGTTTGACATTGTCGCTGGCAACACATCCATGTCATGGGAAAGGCTGGATGCGTGAGTTCTCATATTATTTGGGGTATGATGGTATCTGACAATTAAGTATCTTTAAATTTATCTCTTTATCATACTTGTTTATCTGATGCCAGAGGAACTGTTCTCTCGCATTCCTTTGAGTTGGAGGCTAAGACCTAAACAGTGTTTTATGGGGCACCAGCAGCTATAACATTCCACATCCCCACAAAGGCTGCTCTGCAGGTTTGACATTCTCATCTGTTTCTTGACATGCTTCTACCTGTTTGGTTGATATGGATGATGGTGTTGGATCTTAAATGTTTTTGTTCTAGGAGGCATGCTCAACTCCAATCCTTCCTCTTGACATTCTAGCTGATAGACGACGACAACAACAACAACAACCCAGTATAATCCCACTTAGTGGGGTCTGGGGAGGGTAGTGTGTACGCAGACCTTACCCCTACCCTTGGGTAGAGAGGCTGTTTCCAAATAGACCCCCGGCATCCTTCCCTTCAAGAACTTCCCACCTTGCTCTTGGGGAGACTCGAACTCACAACCTCTCGGTTGGAAGTGGGGATTGCGTACCATCATAGCAACCCCTCTTGTCTTATTCTAGCTGATAGACCTCCTGAGAAAAAGTTTGATTGGGTAAGCTTAACTACTCATTGCAGCTGCACACGGCCACCTAAATATGGTTTAACTGGTCGTTGTTTCTTATAATGACTTCCTTTAATTTATTTTATTTTTCTTACATGGATATCTTACACTGCTGGCGTCACAGGCTAAGGTATGATTTCTTCTTGTATTATTGTTGGTTTTGAGAATGATTACAATCATGTAAACCTAGAAATCGATTTGGGCAAGAAAGAAAGAAGATGAAGAAGACGAGAGGGAGCAGGGAGAAGAAATGCTTATCCGGAAACAAAGTTTTTTCCATTTTTGGGCATCAAAGACTTTTTATTTTCCTTCTTTTGTTGCATTTTTTTGGCTCCAAAACCACATGTCATATTTTAATTCGACTAGTCGTCATGTCAGCCATGAGTCAACTCCATGCATTTTGTTTCATTTACAATTTGCTAGTTTAGGTGTTCAATAGGTCGAATCCTAAGATAAGATAAAAATCGGTGCCAAATTCAATGGGACGCCGATGTATTTGGCTGCAAATGTTAAAAGTAAACTACATGGTGTAGAAATTTTTGAGGGCAATATGAGACATGGAGTACATAGTCTCATTTGATTTCCCCTAGCCCTCCCCAAAGCTGGAGATGCTTTTATGACATCTTGAATTGATGCATCTTACATCTCTCACGTGATTCCCTTCTTTAAAAGTAATGTGGGGTTTCTTTTGAATTTATGATGGTTTTGATGGAGAGATTTTAAGAATTAGATCCTAACTTTTATCTGTCTTCTTTTTTTTTTGCAGAGTTTATTGGCAAAATATGGGTCCTTGATATCTGTGGTGTCATTTTGTATACCTGGTGGCATCCCCATCAAAATCCAATGTTGCAAAGGGAAACAAAAAGAAACGCTGAATGTCGGTTCCACAACTTGGTGTTTATTCAAGCAAGGATGCATATCAAGTTGTACACCTTCAGTTTTAGTTCTTTCGCATCGTAGGTTGCCAGTTTAGATTTACACTGTAATGTCTGAGGAATTGATCAGTAAACTGAATTGATTTTCTCCGCAGGTTTGTAGGTTTCAGATTCACTGTAAGAGAATGTTGAACATAGTCTTAGTCCTTAAACAAGTCGCTTGTTTCTTGAGCAACAACGACTCATTTTTTTATGGTTTCTTTCAGTGCTTTTTCTTTTTTTAATGAAGCTGAGGAGAGAAGTTGTCACCTCTCTTTTTTGTCTTCTTGAGCCGAAAGTCTATTGGAAACAGTCTCTTTGTCCCATCGGAGGGAAGGGGTAAGGTATGCGTACACACTGCCCTCCCTGAACCCCACTAGTGAAATTTCTCTAGGTCATCATTGTTGTTGTTGAGGTGCAAAGAGTTTTGCTTTCCCAAATGGTGGGTTCTTTAAAAATCATTATCTGATAGAGCAGATTAGGAAACATCATCTCTACCCCAGGGTAGAGGTGATAGAGCAGATTAGGTTTAAGTAAAATTAGTCTTTTTTGACCTGCAAGTTACTCGCAGGAGATGCGAGCTTATTCATATGCTTATTGCATTTGATTGCTCTACTTAAAGATCTAATGTAGATATTTTACAAAACCTTTCTCTTATTAAAAAGTTCCTTTAAGTCAACGTAGAAAAGTTAAAACTTTTGTCCCTCAGAGTCTCATTTATATAATTCATATCCTAATCTTATCAAGTTAAAAGAGTAGTCAATCTGAAAATGATTATAAATCATATAGTCGGGATGAGAGAATTGTGTAGAAAATTAAATATAAAACGCATAAATCTATCCTCAGTTTCCTGGCTTTGGAGTAAAAGAAGCTGGGAAATACGCAGAGACCCATACAACAAGATAAGAAGTGCCCTTTAAATTGTGGATAACCAGATTCAGAAAAGTGAATGATCTCCGTTCCAATAAGTTGATAGTTGAACTAAGAATACATAACAGTTCATTTGAACAAATTAAAGTTACAAGAGGCAGAGGGAAACAGATGCACGCATGTCCTCTACAACGTCCGGACAAAATCTGGTGAGTCCTTCCTGGGACCAACCAATGTTCGATACAAGTACATCTTCTCGACCTTTTGCCTGTCATCAGAGCAAGTGTCTATCTGATCGTTCTCGCTGATGATCTCCACATTGAGCCTCGGCATCTTCTGCGCAACAGCCTTGCATGCTCCAAGGGTCACTTGGCAGGACGACATCCAAAGGGATCGCATTGTCTCATACTTCCCCATGTCAGCCAGAAGTGCCACATTACCAAAAGGGCTATCCCTGATCTCAAGCTTTTTCATTTTCTTGCACCCGTTTAACACATATAGCATCCCCTTGTCACTATCTCCAGCAAAGGCTATGGAGAGCATCTCAAGCTGCTCAGCATACATTCCTATGTAAAGGAAAACCTGATCAGTTAGAAGACCAGAGACTGACAGCCGCTTGAGGCCTTTGCACGACTGTACAATTGCGCCAAAACCTTCGTCTAGTGGCTGCATGGTAACTGCATCTGGCACAGTTGGGTTAAGAGTGCACAATCTGAAACGAATAAAGTTTGGGCAGTTTTTGGCAACAGTTATAAGTGCAGCATTAGTCATCTGCTGGCAGAAATACAGCAACGAATTGAGCTTTGGACAACCAGCTGATATTGCAACCAATCCCTCTTCAGTTACAGCAGCATGGCCAAATCCATGAAGGTCAGATGGGAAGACCCTTAATTCCTGCAATTCTTTACAAGTAGAAGCCACAACACCTAGCCCTTTATCTCCAATAGTATCCAGAATCTGTGAAATCAATATAAAAGCGTCAACAATTGTAGGAAAATAAAGCAACAAGGAAAAAATCAAAGGGGGGGGGGGGGGGCAAAAATATCAACCCATAGGCGCTCTAGTTTTCTGCAGAAATGAATCAGCTTTATAAGTTCAGCACTGTAGATTCCAGGTGCATAGCTCAAGTTCAGGGACGACAAATTCAGGCAAATTGGATAAATAGCAGGCAGGCAGCGTGGAGCAATCTCCAAGAACCCCGACAAGCTCCTAATAGAAGTACACCTCTTCAGAGCATTCTTTAGTTTGTTGTAAGTCTCAGAAACTGGATCACTGATAAAACTCCCTGTCCCCAAGTCCATTAAGTGAGGAGCTTTAATTAAAATCCTTTGAAGAGCATCAAGAGGCACAGTATGATTTAATCTCAGACTTCTTAGGTTTGGACATCTAGCCACTAGCCTCTCAAGAGCTGCCAAGTTAACTTCTCCTTTGAGGCAAGCAAAATTCAGAGAGACAAGAGTAGTGCAGTTGTCTGAAAAACAACTAAGCCACTGTCCTCTGCGATCTTCAACTTCGTTTTCCTGCAAGTCCAACTCCCTTATAAACCTGCAAGATTCAGACAACCAATTTCAGTTAATCATCTGCCCTATGTATCATTCAAATGCATCACAGATTTGCCTTTGCACAAATTCAAACCATCCTTGCATCTCCTCACAGACATTCTTCACCGAAACATCATGGGTATGAAAATCAGTAGAGAACCAAGGTGCAGCGAAGAAAGGTGTTTACATATCTTACTACCTACGCAGAGCAAGATACAGAGAAGCTTGCAGCTTTAAGAGACAGTTGATTGTGAATGAACATGACATTTCAACATGAACTACCATGAACCACCAAAAAGAGAAAGATTTATTCTATTAGAACTTATTAAAGTAGACCGCCGAACAGAACTTGCGTAAACTGTACAATGAGTTTAACATCCAATACTAAACAAATGTGCAGAACTAAACTAACATTGCAAAACAGAGAAATATCCCAACAGCACAATTTGGTATATTGCTTGGTTAAGAATGAATACCTAGAGAAACCACAAGGATGAAAAACTGCAGCAATGTAGGAAAGCACTACTACTACATTAATGCAACTCACGAAAAGCAAACACACAAAACGAATGCACCAACGATTAGACAAGTAAGTAATAATAATGCATATATATTATATTAGGCTGTAATATTTGCTGCAGCAAAGGAACATAGACCTGCAATTGGAAGCAATAGCAGCAAGACCGTCAGTGGAGAAACCTTCACAGCTAACCAAGATCAAAGACTTGAAATTAGGAAAGGATCGCGAGAGTAGCTCAAGGCTATCATCCGAAAGCACCATCCTCTTCAAACGAAGCTCCTCCAAGTTCACACCACTGGCGGCCATCGCCTCAATCCAAGGGTCAACATAACCTCCCCAATCATGAGGGACCAAATTGAAATCCGCAAAATGGGGCTTCCCTTTCAAGGTAAGGGACCTAAGCCTCGGAAACCTAGCAATCACTCTCTCGGGGCTTACCGCGTAACAATTCCCTACAAACACCTTCTCTCTACTGAACCTCTCAACTCTATACCAAGAATTACAGACCAAAGAGACCGCATTTCGGTCCCTGTGGGAAGTCAAGAAATTGAAGACATGCTCCAACACTTCCTCTGGGAAGTAATTCATCATACACTGACACAAACACATTATTTGATGGTACAACTAACCCTTCCAAGATACTTATTAAGTAGAACAACTTCACATTTTTGAACAAAAACCTAGATCTAACAACAGAGAGAGAGTAGATCTAGGACTTGACCTTTATGGTACTACAAGTAGAACATTTGGATAGATCTGAAAGGAAAAACAACGAAATTCAAGAAATACGATATTAATTAATCAGATAAGGAATACAGTCATCATCACCATCATATATAAAATAATAATAATATTAAGAAGCGATGATTAGAGAACATCTTTACGAAGACGAACAGATCTGAAGTGAAGAACCTATTCAGACACAGAGACAGAGCTTCCTCCGTGGGCAGTAAATCTCTTATTATTATAATTATCACTCACTCATCAGAGAAGAAACTGCTCATCTCTCTCTCTCTCTATATCCATCTCAATATGATGATAAGATATCTAAGCAAAGTGTTTCATATCATCACCACTCATCAGTCTTCACGAAAAAAAGGAAGAAAGAGAGAAGTATCTCTCCTCATCTCTATTGACTAACCAAAGTAGTAGAAGTAGTAAGCTCAATCTTGACTCTGGTTGAGTTAAAAGTAATGATCGGACGGTAGATATATGTCCTTGAGAGCCGAGTAACATGCATGTGTCTTTATCTCAAAAGCAATGCCAGTTTCACATAATTGGCCATTCCTTTCACCATTTATTTACACCAAATGCCATTTTGTTGATAAGCTTCTCTAACCACGACAGGTTCTTGGTCTGGACTTTTAGCCTGCTTGGTGCTAAAAAAAAAAAATTGTCTTGCCAAAAGTATTTTTTCCCTTCAACCAAGCTTTTAAAAAAATATTTTTAAGTAAAAATAATTTTTAAGCAGAAAAAGTACTTTTTTTCCAAAAGCGTGAAAAATACAAGTAAAAGTATTTTTTAAAAGTTTGATCAAACAATAATTGCTTCTCGAAAGTATTTTGTAAATTGCGTAGACAAACTATTTTTCACCAAAAATATTTTTTTGAAATACATTACTCAAAAGTTGATTTTAGAAGCTTGGCCAAATATGCTAGTAGAGATTAAAAAAAAAGGAAATAGAGGGTTGTGTATGGTCAACCAAAAATTAAGTAGGGAGACTTGATTGACGATAGAGCATGAGAAGGGGGGAAGTTGCTAACGGTGAGGGCATGAGGGAGTAGTGGAGACGCAAGTAGTATGTGAACTACGACTGTGAATTGCATTAGAAAAGCAACTTGAAAGATATTAGGGGTCTCAAAAAACTACTCAGGTTGCCACAAAAAAAACTATTGATGGAATAAATGTAACCTTGAATTTTATAAATGAATTTTGCTGCTAATGTTTTATAAATTTAGTTTTTCTACTTTATTTGAATCCTATTGGATCCTTAAAATCTATTTTTAATCTATTTGATTAAAATAATATCTATCTTCTACCTATATGGGAAATAACCTTTTATTAGCAAAACTCTTCCTCTTTCATAAGACATTTTCTTATTCTTCTTTTTTCTAGCCCTTTTATCGAAGAACTCTCAATCCACATAAATACTATTCTCCCACTACCATCGAGATCATATTTGGTTATATAAAAGTTTTAGTCTTCGTCTTTTGAATATATGTTAGAATGTTATCTTCAAGAATCAAGATGTGTTAAGCTTATTTGAAATCATAGATTAAGATTTGTGGAAAAGTTTTCTCAAAATGTGGTAAGCTTCTTGTTCAACATATTTTGGTGAAACTTTTAAGTTTTTTATTAGAGAATTTGAGATTTTAAAAGTATGAAATTTAATTCCCTTTTTGAACTATGCAACAATTAGTATTTTGAGCATAAATTTTTCTCTAAAACTCGGATTATAGTTTTTCAAAATTCTAACGTTTATTAGAATAGTTGTAACTAAATTAGTCCTCCTTTTGATATTCATCGTGATTCGTTTTAAATGTCTTTAATTTACAGACCTTGAGTGAGTGTTGATTACGTGTTTAAGGTACAAGAGACATTCGTTCAAGCAAAGGAGCACACTTTAGGAAAATCGCTCTTTTCTTGGCTTAGAAACTCTTAAATCCTTTGACGTCGTTTGAGCTTTAGAAAGACTAAAGCTCCAAGGTTCGTACATAAACTTGAGTGTTTACTTTCAATGTAATTTGTTGAGATATTGTAAATGGTTAAGGTTTGGTGAATTTTTACATTACTTTAAATTTGTTGGCATATTGACTTTGTTGCTACACTAGAGAGGTCCAAGATAAAGTGAAAGCCAAGAAAGAGATTTATTAAAGCTAGTGGAGAGAAAGGACGAGAAGGACAAAGGACGAGTATGGACTGGTGTAAGAAAACCAGGAAGGATGCGAAGTTAGTTGTTACAGCAGCTAAGACTGCAACATTTGGATGTTTATATAAAGAACTTACGGAAAAGGGACAAAAAGTTGTACATGCTAGCTAATGTGAGAGAGAGGAAGACCTTTGGCCTGTACCAAGTAAAGTATATCAAATATGAAAAAGGAAAAGTACTAGTGGAAGAAGCACATATTAGAAGAAGATAGGCGACATACTTCTTTAGACTCTTAAACAAAGAAGGGGACATGGACATTATACTAGGTGATTTGGAGCACTCCGAAAGTAATCAAGATTCTGGATACTGCATGCATATTAAGCTTTAGAAGGATGGAGGCTATGTGTGAGATGAGCAGGAGTAGAGCGACGAGGCCAGGTGAAATCCAAGCTCGAGGATGTTGGAGTGGAATTCTAGTTTTATGATCCTAAATTACCCAAAAAAGGAACGATCATGGTGAATCGATGACTATTATTCCTTAGGTCGTTTTATGGTCCGGAAAGTTTTTAGGCGATTCGAGACCTATCATCCGGATGCAAATAGATGGAGTGGCTATATCATAAGAAAATTTGAGAATCGGGCAGAATTCTAGTTTTATGGCCCTAAAATATATATATATATAAAAAAGGAAACGATCATGACTAAGTGATGATTATTGTTTCTTAGGTCGTTTTTATGGTTCGATAAAATTTTAGGCGATTCGGATTTGGTTGCTTGAATATATGCAGATGGCGTGGACTATAACACATAAAAATATAAAAATCAGACAGAATTCTAGTTGTATCCCTAAAACACGAAAAAATGAGGAATGATCCGATGAATATTATTCATTCTGTCGTTTCTATGGGTCGAATTTTTTTTAGGTGATTTGGGTCCGATCTCCCGGATGCATCCAGATGGCGTAGGCTATAGCATACAAAAATCTAGGAATCGGGCAAAATTTCAGTTTTATGGCCCTGAAATGCCAACAACGAGAAACGGTCATAGAGAGGCGATGACTATTATTCTATAGGTCAATTTTAATGGTCCGATAAAATTTTAAACGATTTGGTTCCGGTCAATCGGATGCATGTAGATGGCATACTCTATAGCACACGAAAATCTTGGAATCACACAGGATTCCAGTTTTATGGCCCTAAAATGCCAAAAAAAAAGAACGGTCATGGCGAAGCAATGTGTGATGACCGATAAGTAATTTTGAGTTTTAGCCTATATTTCCATGTTTCGAGACCTTGACTAGCTCCGTTTAGGTTTTCTCAATTTGCATGCACAATCCGAGTCATATTTCCAAAAAACTCTTGTGAAAAATTTAAGAAAATATGAATTTTTGTCTTTAATATGACTTGAGTTGACTACGGCCAACATTTTGAGTAAGCGGACTCCGATCAGTGTCTTGCCGGTATTGGTGTGTCTGTATTGTGATTTGAGACTTGGACATATGCCCGAAATTTAATTCGGAATTCCCTAACTTGTTTTGACTCATTTTGCCGAAAATTAGCATTTTTGAAAGTTGAAGGATTACTAGGTTTGATCGAAAGTTGACTTCTTAGCTAACGATTTCGAATTTTAATGTTAAAACTTGGAATAGTTATGTATTGCAACTTGAGACTTTTCTGAAAATTTTGGTTCAATTTGAAATTCATTTGACATGATTCGAATACTTAAATGTGATTCCATCATTCTTGAGTTTCACTTTTAGAGCTCATTCATTTTGAGGATTGATTCGTAGATTTGGGAGTTATTTTGGTGATTTAATTGCACAAGCAAATACGTATGATACTATAACACTTGTGTAGATATTTGGTTTGGATCCTGAGGGGCTCGAATAAGTTTCGAATGAGTTTTGATTAGGATTGCTAGTGCAATACCAATGCTGGTGCTCTGTTGCAGATCTCACAATTGTGAGGCCTGGCTCGCAAATGCGAGCCTCACTTTTGTGAAATTTTTTTCGCATTTGCGAGCATGGGGTCGGGCAGGTGAATCTCGCATTTGCAAGAAATATTTCATATTTTCGGACAATTGATCTTCACATTGCAAAGAAAGTGGTCGCAAATGTGATAATTGACCACCAGCGTATTGCTTCGCATTTGCAAAGTTATGCGTCGTATTTGTGATTGTTCTAGGTTCGCATTTGCAACCTCAATTTTGCATTTGCGACCTTAATGTCGCATTTGCGACTTTTGCCTTTTTTAACAAGGTTCGAATTTGCGACCCTTTTCTCGCAAATGTGATGCTCGCAATTGCAAACAAGACATCACAATCGCAACATCCATAGCTGGGCGAAAAGGGGGCGGGATTTAGCTTATTTCTCATAATCTCTCAACCCTAAACACCCTAGAGGCGATTTTTCAAGAGACTTTTCTTCATAAGTTCATTGGTAAGTGACTTAATCCATTTCTTATTAATTACCAATTACATTTCATGAGATTTCAACATCAAATTTAGGATTCCAATTGCAGAGATTAGGATAGAATTGGAAATTTTTATAAAATTGAGATTTAGACCTCGAATTGGGATCGAATTTTGAAACAAATCATATAACTGGTCTCAGAGGTGAATGAGTGATCAGATTTTGGTCCGAAACTCGATTTTGACCAAGCGGGCCCAAGGTTGACTTTTATTGACATTTTAAATGATTGAATCTCTTTCAATTGTGGCTAGTTTCTAAAGATTATTTTAAATCATTTGGCCAATAATTTGTTAGATTTTGTTGGTTTGGAGGCTTGTTCAAAAGGCATGACCATGGTTGGTTGATTGATTGAGTTGCAGAGCAAAGTAAGTGTTGGGCCTAACCTTAATTTGAGGGAATTAGGAAACTTGAACTATATGTTATGTGAATTGCGTGTGTAACCGGAGTATATGCACGGTGATGAGAGTATATATGCCGTCAAAATAATTGTATCCATGTCTTTCTCATATTTCATGAATTATCTCACTGAATGCTTTAACTGTTACATACTTTAATTGCTTTCTATGCCATAATATGTTACTTGTCAATAATTAATATTGTATTAAATCGTTCATTCCTTCCATGACTCCGTGATTAATTGTTACTTGTCTTACTTGCACACCCAACTGTCATGTACTTGGCTTGTTGCTTTTGTATTATTTGTAGCATTCCGTTGATTAGTACATGGTTCTTTTATTTCTTTTCTTTCATATTCCGTAATTGTGAAGATTCTTGTAAATTGAGCTATTGAATTGATTGCATTTATTGACAATGTTTATGGATCGTGTTGCACGCCGCAATAACTGTGATATGGTGGAATAAGGGAAGATTTGTTATTTATTATAATGAATTTATGGGATCGGATTACGCGCGGTAACAAATGTGTATGTAATAGTTGATATTGATAAATTATGACACGGTGTAATAGGTGAAATAGGGGGAGAGGCCGAGGTAAAGCCAGATGCCGAGGCAGAGGTAGTGCTCAGCCTAGAGCTCGGGCAGTAGCACCCATAATGGGCGCTCAGGTGGATCATGGGGAGGAGGTACCAGCTCAGACCGTACCTGTCAGACCAGATCAGGTCCCGGAGAAATTCATAGTCACTCCAGTGCTTTAGGTCGATCTAGTCCTCTTAGTGGGCCTTATAGAGAGTATGGCCCAAACCGGTGCAGTTCCAGTGGCACCAGCCGTCTTACATGATAGGGAGGAGCATAGACTCCTACTACTCACACCTCAAAATAGGTGTCTCCCTTATATCAAACTCCAGTAGCCCGGCCAGTTGGGGTGGTTCAACCAGTTGTTAGAGCACAGGTGGTGATAGGCCCGATATGTCTTCTGAGGCTTTGTTGAGAATATAAGTTTACCAAGTTCTTCCCTTTTATTTTCAGTGGTGCACCTCTGTGGACCCACAAGATTACTTGGACTTTTACTACGAGATGTTGTGCAACATCAGAATTGTTGAGACAAATACGACTTTGCAGTGTTTTAGATGACCGGTTCTACCAAGAGATGGTGGAGAAATTATATATTGACTAGACTAGATTGTTCATGCACACTTACCTGGGATTAGTTTTCACAACTATTTCTTGAGAAGTTCATTCATGTCCCTCTGATTGAGGATTATCGTAGGCAGTTTGAGCGTCTTCAGTAGGATAGTAAGATTGTTACCCAGTATGAGACTCGATTTGTGGACCTAGTTCTTCATGCCATTGTTTTACTCTATACTGAGAGGGAGAGAGTGAGGCGATCCATTGATGGGCTCACTTTCTGTATCAAGCTACAAATGGCCAAGGATACTGGACATGATATTTCTTTCTCGAAGCCGTAGATATTTATAAATGGATTGAGATGGTTCGTGGCCATGAGAGGGCTAGTTTCTTATATGAGGCCTCTTCATACCGGTGGTTTCAATGGTGCCTCATATGGAGGCAAGGGTAATTTTGGTAGAGGCCATCCTCCTAGACCATTTTAGTCAGCGCTTTAGACATCCAATAGTGCTTCGAGTAGTCGTGGTACTTATACATCTCACCCTGGGCAACTCATCTACTGTGCACCATCATCTCCTATTAGTGCACCTCCTATCTAGAGATACCATCGTGGTTTATCCTGCCCACTTGATTTAGTTTCAGCTTCAGCAGCCACAATATCATGATGGGTGTTTTGAGTGTGGGCTATTGGTCACATCAGGAGATTCTGTTCGAGACTATTGAGCAGTATGCCACAACATAGTTCTCGTGCCATGGTTCCAGCACCGGTTGCTTCACCGCCCACTCAGCTACCTAGAGGCAGGGGTCAGGCTGCTAGAGGTGGAGGTCAGTCCATTAGAGGTAGAGCTCATACCGTTAGAGGTGGAGGCCAACCATCTAGAGGCCATCCAAGAGACGGAGGTCAGAGTGGTAGGACCCAGCCCTATTTTGTGCATTCCCAGTTAGATGTAATGCCGAGTCATCTAACATCGTCATCACAGGTATTGTTCCAGATTTCTATAGAGATGCTTCAGTTCTATTTGATCCATGCTCTACTTATTCTTACGTGTCATCCTATGTTGCTCCATATCTAGTTGTGCCTCTTGATTCTTTGAGGGCTCATGTGTACATGTCCATGTCGGTGGGAGATTCTATAGTTGTTAACCGTATATATCGCTCGTGAGTGATTACTATTGGGAGTCTTGAGACTAGTGTAAATGTCCTAGTTCTTGATATGTTAGACTTTGATATCATTTTTGGCATGGGTTTTGTCAACTTATCATGCTATATTGGATTGTCATGCCAAGACCATAACCTTATCCATGTTGGGGTTGCCTCGATTAGAGTGAAGAGTATTTCTGGCCATTCTACCATCAAGTTTAATTCTTATGTGAAAGCTTGGTGCATGGTCGGGAAGGGATATCTAGCATATTTGGCCTATGTTCGTGATTCAATTCGGAAGTTCCTTCCATGTACTCAGTACCTATTGCACGTGAGTTTCCATAGGTGTTTCTTGCAGATCTGCCAGGGATGCCACCCGAGAGAGATATTGAATTATGTATTGACTTTGCTCAGGGCGCACTCAACCCATTTCTACTCCACATTGTATGGTCGTGCCTGAGTTGAAGGATTTGAAGTAGTAGTTGCAAGAACTGCTTAATAAGAGATTCATTAGACCTAGTGTCTCGCCTTGGGGTGCGCTCGTGTTATTCTTGAAGAAGAATATGGATTGATGAGGATGTGTATAGATTATCAGCAGTTGAATAAAGTCACTATCAAGAACACGTATCTATTACTAAGGATTGATGACTTATTTGATCAGCTTTAGAGTGCCAAGTTGTTCTACCATCAGATGAAGATTAGGGCACCGAATGTCCCTAAGGTGGCTTTTCGGACTCGATATTAGCATTATGATTTTCTAGTAATGCCGTTTCGGTTGATAAATATCCGAGCAACATTTATGGATTTGATGAACTGGTATTTAAGCCCTAGTTGGATTCATTATTGATTATATTCATTGATAATATCTTGATCTACTCCCGCAATCAAGAGGAGCATGAGCAACATCTTCATATTATACTTCAGACTATGAGAGATAGTCAGTTATATGTCAAGTTTTCGAAGTGTGAATTTTAGTTAGACTTGGTCTCCTTTTTGGGATATGTTGTATCGGCCGAGGCATAAAATTAGATCCTAAGAAGATTGAAGCAGTTCAGAATTGGCCTAGAACTACTTCAGTCTTCAGCTACAGAGATTTAGAGTTTCATGGGTTTGGCGGGTTATTATCGCTGATTCGTGGAGGGGTTTTCATCTGTAGCAGCCTTATTGACTAGATTGACCCAGAAGGGTGCTCTATCCAGGTGGTCGGATGAGTATGAGTTGAGCTTTTAGAAGCTCAAGACTTCCTTGACTATGGCGCCCGTATTAGTGTTGCTGATAGGTTCAGGATCCTACATGGTGTATTGGTTAGTAGGCTCGGTGCAATATTGATACAGGATGGCAGGGTGATTGCATACCCATGGTGGCAATTGAAGGTTCACGAGAAGAATTACCATGTTCATGACTTTGAGTTGCCAGTCATTATTCATGCATTAAAGATTTAGATGCATTACCTCGACGTCATTAATTCTGTTGGTGAGAGACTGCTAGCATTAGATGTTCAGGCCTTGACCAGCCAATTCGTGAGGTTAGATGTTTTGGAGCCTAGTCGAGTTCTAGCTTGTACGGTTTCTCGATCTTACTTGTATGAGTGCATTTGAGAGCATCAGTATGATGATCCCCATTTATTTGTCCTTAGGGACACGATACGGCACGGCGATGCCAAGCAAGTTACCTTTGGAGATGATGGGGTTGTGCGTATGCAAGGTCGGATTTGTGTGCCCAATGTGGATAGGCTTTGTCAGTTGATTCTTGTGGAGGCCCACAGTTCTCGGTATTTCATTTATCGGGGGCCGCCAAGATGTAATAGGACTTGTGACAACATTATTGGTGGAGGAGAATGAAGAATGATATATTTTCATATATGGCTCGATGTCTAAAATGTCAGCAAGTAAAGTACGAACATCAGAGGCCTAGTGGTTTGCATTAGAGGCTGAAGATTCCTAAGTGGAAGTGGGAGCGTGTTACCATGGATTTCGTTGTTGGGATCCCACGGACTTAGAAAAAATTCGACATAGTATCGGTCATTGTGGATAGGTTGAACAAGTCAACGCATTTCATTCCAGTAGTAGTGTGCCTATTCTTCAGAGTGGTTGGCTAAGATCTATATCCGCGAGATCATCTGTCTTTGCGGTATGCCGATGTCCATCATTTTTTATCAGTGTACGCAATTTACCTTGCACTTTTGGAGGGTCATACAACGTGAGTTAGGCATACCGGTTGAGCTGAGTAATCCCTCCGTTCTAGTTTATGTGAACCTATTTTCTTTTGGTCCATTCCAGAAAGAATAGCCCCTTTCTAAATTTGGCAACAATTTAGCTTAAACTTACGATTCTACCCTTAATTAGAAGCTTTTATAAGCACACAAATACTCTGGGCCCCTTTTAACTTATTCAGGACTACAAATTCCAAAAGTCTTCATTTTTTAAATTTCGTGTCCAGTCAAACAGGTTCACATAAATTGGAACGGAGGGAGTATATCATTTCACCCCTAGATGGACGGACATCCGAACGTACCACTCAGATATTTGAGGATATACTTCGCATTTACGTAATGGATGTTGGGGGTTCTTAGGATCAGTTCTTGCTGCTTGCAAATTTTGACGACAACAACAGCTACCAATCGAGTACTTAGATGGCTCTCTATGAGGAATTGTACAGGACACGGTGCCATTCGCCAGCTTGGTTGGTTTGAGCCGGCTGAGGCTTAATTGTTGGTTAGAAATTTAGTTCAAGATGCCTTGAAAAAAGTCAAGATGATTTAGGATCGACTTCACAGAACCAAGTCTAGGCAGAAATGTTATGCCAATCGTAGAGTTCATGCTGTTGCATTCATGGTCGGGGAGAGGGTTCTGCTCCGAGTTTCACCCATGAATGGTGTGATGAGGTTTAGAAAGAAGGTCAAGATGAGTCCAGGGTATATTAGACCTTTTGAGATTCTTTAGAAAGTAGGTGAGGTGGCATACAAGCTTGTATTGCCACCTAGTTTATGAGCAGTCCATCCTGTATTCCATGTGTCCATGCTCCGGAAGTATCACGACGATCCATCACATGTGTTTAATTTATTCTCAGTCCAATTAGACAAGGATTTGACTTGTGAGGAGGAATCGGTGGCCATTCTAGCCCGGCAAATCTTTATGTTTAGGCTAAGACTTATCGTTCAGTTCAAGTTCAGTGGAGATGTCAGTCGATCGATGCATCCACGTGGGAGTCCGAGTCTGACATGCAAAGTAAATACCCGCACCTTTTCACCTGTTCAAGTACCTTTCCATGTCCATTCGAGGACAATTATTTGTTTTAGAGGTGGATAATGTGATGACCTGATCGGTAATTTTGAGTTTTAGCCTTTATTTCCATGTTCCAAGACCTCGACTAGCTCCGTTTAGCATTCCTTGATTAGCATGTGCACCATGAGTCTTTTTCGGAAAACTTTATGTGAAAAAATTTAAGAAAATATGAATTTTTGTCTTTAAAATGAATTAAGTTGACTATAGTCAATATTTTATTTAAACGAACTCGGATTAGTGTATTGATGGTCTAGGTGGGTCTGTATCGTGATTTCAGACTTGGGCGTATACCCGCAATTGAATTGGGAAGCCCTAACTTATTTTGACTCATTTTGCCAAAAACTAACATTTTTGAATTTTGAGGGATTACAAGGTTTGACCAAAAGTTGATATTATTACACTTGTATGCATGTTTGGTTTGGAGATCGAAGGGCTCGGGTGAGTTTCAGACATGTTTTGGTTGAGTTTTGCTTAGGAAAAGTTTGCAGGAGCAATACTAGTGATGTCGCTCTGTTGCAGATCTCACAATTGTGAGGTCTAGCTCACAAATGCATGCCTCAATTTTTCTAAGTATCTTTTAAATTTGTGAGCAAGGTTTGGGCTAGGTGAATCTCGCATTTGCAAAAAATAGATCGCATTTGCGGACAATGGACCTTCGTATTTGTGAAGAAAGTGGATGCTGATGTGTTAACCGACCACCAATGTACTTCTTCACATTTGCGAAGTTACGGGTCGCATTTACGATGGTTATGGGTTTGCATTTGTGACCTCAATGTCGTATATTTGAATTTTGGTCTTTGGTGCCAGGGTTCGCATTTGCGACCCTTTCTCGCAAATGTGGTGCTCAAAATTGCAATCAAGAAATCGCAATTGCGGGGTTCCTAGCAGGGTAAAAGAGGGGGGAAAACGGGATTTAGCTCATTTCTCACAATTTCTCAACCCTAAGCACCCCAGGGGCGATTTTTCAAGAGAATTTTCTTCCTAAATTCATTGGTAATGTCACACCCCAACCTCAGGAGGTGCGACCCGCGCTCAATTGAGTGAACCCAACTTAGCAAGCCTTATCAAGCACTTCCTACCCAACTCAATATGAACAAGGAAACCATGATTTCATTTATTTAGACAAGGAAAGATGGTATGCTTAACACTTTTAGTTCATTTTATATCACAACATTGAATAGTAATTAAGGTTAGTTTCTAAGATTCCCATAGAGTTACAATTTATAGACAACACGAGTTTAGAATTGCAACATAGTTCATAGACTCCTCAAATACATATACAAAACCTACACATGTGTCTACGGAGCCTCTATGGATACAAAATATAAGTATGACAATGCCGGCGACAAGGCCCCGACTATACCTTAAAAGTGTAAGTCCACAATGATAAAAGATACACAATATAACTCCTTGAAGGAGAAAGGGGCTCATCAAGACTCTAGAATAAGATAATCCGCTACGCGCGACTGGCACTATCTGCAATGGAGCCACCTACAATCATTTAAAAATGCAGCGCCCCGGCAAAAGGGACATTAGTAATATGGAATAGTACTAGTATATATAACTAAACATCGTTTTACTAGAAAGAACTATCAAGCAAGAATAAGGAAATCACAAGAGTAATTCAAAGGTTTTAACCGGACACCACATCATTAAATAAAGAAACCATATAATCTTTCACATAATTTCCATAACTAGGTTTGGGGCATTTCTTTCATATGTTCATCACTGTCCTCAATACCACCGTTATCTTGAGCGGAGTTTGATCACGACCCGATCGGCTAGGTTGCCTCATTTGAGGCATATATCTCAATCACCATTTCATTTTCCTTTTTTCTAAATTCAATGTTAGCACATTACCTCCATGTGTGTGGCATAGTGTTCGATCATGGCCCGATCAGCTAGGCCAGCTTACCTAGGCGTTGTTCCTTTCTCATTGATCATCTCATTTGGATCTTTGTTTCACATAGATCATATCAATTCATTGGTACTTAGGGCCGCAGTTATCACATAATTCCATTTTCAATAACCATCTTTCAATTTCATAGTCATAGGCACACACAAGCAATTCAAGTTGCAAGCACATGTAAGTTTCTACATAGTAAGCATGGCAATCTCGATTTTAATATTGGCTTATAGCATAGGCATTTCAACACATGATTCGTATTCTTCACACTTCTCTAAATATCAATAATAGTATATTACTCACATTGAGGCACATCCTTCATGTATATGTGTATATAATTGCAAATCAATTAATGTGAAACAACAATCAATACATCAACCGACTTTAGTCTTACCACACCTACAAAAATGCCAACATAGCTCAATTTCTAATAAAAGGGGTTTTTAGCTATACATACCTCAATGTATCTTTCCTTAATCCTTAAATATTTCCAGAACTCTTAGCACTTCGATATATTGTGTAATATTTACAATTGAGCCAAGAATTAGAGACGAGATTAAGATTCTAGCTCATTTGGGCATATTATCAAACACTAAAGGTGCATTGTGATCTTAGGTCCTTTTTGAGAGAAATTTCTATCATTTTATATCTCAATTGCTTTCTTTTTAGTTTCGATCCTCCCCATATCTCATTATCTCCTATGCATGCAAGATTACTAGTCTTACACTTATGTACCCATGTGCTAATTATCTATTTTAACATAAATCTTGAAATTATTAAGGAGGGTACACTTCTTACCTCTTAGGTTGAAGACCTAGTAGCTTCAATTGACAATCTTCACGGATTTGGGGTAGGGATTTAGAGAAGACTTTGATGTAGATTACTCCTTCTCACTCTAGAACTACCTCTCTCTCTCTCTCTCTCTCTCTCTCTCTCTCTCTCTCTCTTTCTCTCTTTCTCTCTCTCTCTCTCTCTCTCTCTCTCTCTCTCTCTCCAGGTCATGAAAAATAACAAGAAATGGTCCATGGAGGTGTTTGTAATAGGATGGGGTCGGGTTTTAAAAATTATAAAATAGGAGTCTCGAGTGGGATCTGCGATCGCAAAATAGAAATGCGGCCTGCAGAATGGACCGTAAAAGTGCTCCAAAAAATCTGAACATCCCACCTGGGTATGCGATAGAAATGCGGTTGGCATACCCATTCTGCGGTCGGATAATGCATCGCACAACTGCTTCTTACAAAATCCCAAGGGAATTATGCGGTCCGCATATGGGTTTATGTGATCGCATATTTGACCAACAAACTGACGCACTTTGCGGTGGCTATGCAGTCCGCATACCTGATATGTGACCGCATTCTCGACCGCAGAATCACACTTTTTTGAAAAATATTATTTCTTGACTTCTTAATGCAGTGATCAACTCAAAAGGTCCGAACTGCGGCGAGCAAGCTCACCGCGAAGAATTTTTATGAATTTCTAACACCCGACCCTAACTTGGCACTAATGCGACTCGAGTTTTGAGTGGAAATGTTTCACGAGGCTTCATAGGTAAGTGATTTAATCCATTTGTTTTGAATTATCTATTACATTTGATGAGATTTCAACATTGTATTTAGGGTTTCCATGGTAAATTAGGAATTTGGGTAAGAAGGTATTTTTGTAAAATTGAGATTTAGACCTCGAATTGGGGTTTTATTTTGAAACAACTCACATCACCGGGCTGATTTAGACCTCGATTTAGGCCAGAATTGGGGATTTTTGAATAGGTGGTCGGGTTTTTATCTGAATCTCGATTTTGACCAACCGATCCCGAGGTTAACTTTTGTTGACTTTTTAAAAATGATCTAAATTGAACCTATTTCAATTGTGGGTAGTTTCTAAAGCTTATTTTGATTCATTTGGTCAATAATTTGCTAGATTTGGTTTGTTTGGAGGCTTGTTCAAAAGGCAATGCCATGGTTGGTTGATTACTTAAGTTGTGGAGTGAGGTAAGTGTTGGGCCTAACCTTGATTTGAAGAAATTAGGAACCTTTGAACTATATGTTATGTGAATTACGTGTATATACGCCGTCAAAATAATTGTTTCCATGTCTTTCTCATATTTTGTGAATCATATCACTCAATGCCTTAACTGTTACATGCTTTAATTATTTTCTATGCCATAATTTGCTACTTTTCATTAATTAATCTTGTATTGAATTGGTCTTTCCTTCCATGACTATGTGATTAATGCTACTTACCTTAATTGTCTTACTTGCACACCTTAATTGTCACATACTTGGCTTATCTTGTTGCTTTTCTATTATTTGTAGCATTCCTTTGATTGATATGTGAATTTCTTATCGCTCTACTTTCATATTCTATAATTGTGAAGATCCTTGTAAATTTGGATATTGAATTGATTGCTTTTATTGATAATGTTTATGGATCGGGTTGCAAACAACAACTGTTGTAATATGGTGGAATAAGGTAGGATTTTGATATTGATTATATTGAAATGGTGGGATCTGGTTGCATGCCGCAACGATTGTTTATGTAATACTTGATATTAATAAATAATGACATGGTAAAATAAGGGAGGATTGCGACATTTATTATGATGATATGGTAGGATTGGATTGCGTGCCGCAACAGATCTTATATATGATTCTTGATATTGGTAAATGATGCTATGGTGAAATAAGAGAGGATTGAGTGTGTACGGTTGGATTGGGTTTCGCGCTACGATGGATTGTGTTTGTTATATTTATTGTTGTTACCGTGTTAGTTACCAGCATTGTTACATGAAATTATGAGAACAATTATTCTGGATTCTTTGATTTCAAGGATTGAGTTCTTTTTCATAAATTAACTGCCTTATTTTCATTTCTTGTTTTCCTTCCCTTTTATTGTTATACTACGTACAAGTTATTGTAAGTGGCCCGCCTTAGCCTCTTCATTCCTTTTCGAGATTAGGCTCGACTCTTATAGAGTACATGTGATCGTTTGAACTCATATTATAGTTTGCACTTATTATGCAAATTTCCGAGTGGGTCCTAGCAATGTCCAGTAGATTTTCTCGAATCCAGTTGTTGATGGAGACTTGAGGTACAACTGCATTGTGTTTGCAACCCTGAAGTTCCCTTCTACATTACCTTTAGCTATTTATTTTCGATTCAGACAACTATGCTTTTATTCAAACTATTATTTGTAGTACTCTAGACGTTCGTGTATTCGTGATAACAGTTCTGGGATTGTATTTGGATATCACCATTTATAAGTTTATTTTATTTCAGTTTATTTACCTTATTGGTTTTCATTTGATTTGAGCAATTAAAAATAGTTAATAATACATCTAATGTTGGCTTTCCTAGCAAGTAAAATATTACGCTCCATCACAGTCTTGAGGGTAGGAATTTGGGTCGTGACATAATGACTATTGTTCCTTCGGCGATTCGGGTCCCATCACCCTAAAATGCTAAAAACGAGGAGTTTTCATGGGGAAGCGATAATTATTGTTCCTTAGGTCATTTTTATGGTCTGACAAAATTTTCGATGATTCAGGTCCGGTTGCCTAGATGCATGCAGATGGCTGGACTATATCACACGAAAATTTAAAAATGGGGCGGAGTTCCAATTTTATAGCCCTAAAACGACAAAAAAGCAAAAACAATTCATGGCAAAGATATGACTATTGTTACTTTGATTATTTTTAATGGTCCAACAAAATTTTAGACAATTCAGGTCCGATCGTGCGGATGCATGCAGATGGCGTGGCTATAGCATTCAAAAATCTAGAGAATCGGGCAGAATTTTAGTTTTTTTTTGTTCCTAAAACTCCTTAAAACAAGGAACGGTAATGACAAAGCAATGACTATTGTTCCTTCGTTTATTTTTGATGGTTTGGCAAAATTTTTGACGATTCGAGTCAGGTCGCTCGAATACATGTAGATGGCACAGGCTATAACACACGAAAATTTAGGAATCGAAAGGAATTTCAAATTTGTGGCGCAAAAATGCCAAAAATGAGAAATAGTCGTGGAAAAGTTATGACTAATATTCCTTAGGTCATTTTTTATGGGCCGAAAAAAATTTAGGTGATTGGGGTCCGGTCGCCTGGATACACGGAGATGACGGGGGCTATAGCACATGAAAACCAGAGAATCGGGAGGAATTCTAGTTTTATGGCCCAAAAATACCAAAAAATGATGAATAGTCATGGTGAAACGATGACTATTATTCCTTAGGTCATATTTATGGCCCGATAAATTTTATGCGATTCTAGTCTTGTCGCCCGGATGCATACAGATAAGGTGACTATAGCATACATAATTTTGGGATTAGGGTGGAATTCCAATTTTATGGCTCTAAAATACAAAAAATAAGGAACGATCGCGTCCAAGAATTGAATATTGTTCCTTAGGTAATTTCTATGGACCGGAAAATCTATAGGCATTAGGGTCTTGTCATTTAGATGCAAGCAGATGGCGTGGGTATTGCACACAAAAATATGAGAATCAGATAGAATTCTAGTTTTATGGCCCTAAAACGCCAAAAAATGAGGAACAATCATGGACAAGCAAAGACTATTCTTCTTCTGGTCGTTTTTGATAGGCCGACAAAATTATGGGCAATTCAGTTCTTGTCGCTAGATGCTTATTGATGTCATGGGCTACAACGTACGAAAATTAAGAAATTGGGTGTAATTCTAGTTTTATTTCCTGAAAATTCCATAAAACATGGAACAGTCATGGAAAATCGATGACTATTGTTCCTTAGGTCGCTTTTTGATGATCTAGCAAAAATTTTATGCGATTCAGGCCCGATCGCCAGAATTTATGCAGATGTCGTGGGCTATAGCACATAAAAATCTAAGAATCGGGCAGAATTCCTATTTTATGGGCCTAAAAGTCAAATAACGAGGAATGGTCAAGGAAAAGTGATAGCTATTGTTCCTTAGGTCGTTTTTATGGCCTGGAAAATTATTAGGCGATTCGAGTTTGATCGCCCAGATGCATGTAGATAGCGTGGGTTATAGCATACGAAAATCTGAGAATTTGGCGAAATTCCAGTCTTATGGCCCTAAAATACCAAAAAATGAGGAACGCTCATGGCAAAACGATGGATATTGTTCCTAAGATTGTTTTTATGGTCCGACTATGTTTTAGGCGATTCGTCTGGTTGCTCGGATACATGCAGATGGCGTGGGCTATATGTGGGAATCTTGCGGAATTCCAGTTCTATGGCCCTAAAATGCAAAAAAGGAGGAACGGTCATGGCAAAGCATAATTATTGTTTCTTAGGTCGTTTTTAATGGGCCAACGAAATTTTTGACGATTCAAATCCGATCACCCAGATGCATGTAGATGGCATGAGCTGTAGTACCCGAAAATCTGAGAATCGGGCAGAATTCTAATTTTGTGGTCCAAAAAGCCAAAAATGAGGAACTATCATAGAGAAACGATGACTATATTTTCTTAAGTCTTATTTGATGGTTCGACAAAATTTTAGGTGATTCTGGTCCTTTCACCCGCATACAGATGGTGTGTTATAGAACACAAAATTTGAGAATCGGGCGAAATTATAGTTTTATGGCCCAAAAAGGACAAAATTGAGGAACGATCAAGGCGAATCAATGACTATTGATCCTTAGGTCGTTTTCTAAGGTTCAAAAAAACATTTGGCGATTTGGGTCTAGTCGCCTTGATACATGCAGACGGCGTGGGCTATAACATATGAAAATCTAGGAATCAAGAGGAATTTAGTTTTATGCCCCTAAACCACCAAAAACGAGGAGCGGTCATCGCAAAGCGATAACTATTATTCATTAGGTATTTTTTATGGTCCGAAAATTTATTTAGGCGATTCGGGTCCGGTCATCCAGATGTATGCAAAAGGCATGGGATGTAGAAAATTTAGATCGGTCGGAATTATAATTTTATGGCCGTAGAAAACCAAAAAGCAAGAACAATCATGGCGAAGCGATGAATATTGTTCCTTTGGTAATTTTTGATGGCGGTCGTCTGGATACATGCAGATGGCGTAGGCTATAGCACATGAAAATCTAAGAATTGGCTGGATTTCAATTTTTTATGGCCCTAAAATGTCAAAAATGAAGAACGGACATAGAGAAATGATGACTATTTTACCTTAGACGTTGTTTCTCCGGTAATTTTTAGGTGATTTGGGTTCGGTCTCCCGGATGTAGGGGTGTTCATGGTTCAGTTTGGATCGGGTTTTCCCTAAAAAGAAACCAAATCAAGTAAATTGATTTTTCAAATATTAGAACCAAACCAAACCAATTAAGTCGGTTTTTCTTGATTCGGTTTATATCGATTTTTATGGTTATTCGGTTATTTGTCGGTTTTTTCTTAGATATAAGATATACACTACCAAACACATCTTTCGATGACCATATTTTCAACGTAACACTATTAAATAAATTGCCTTTTGAGAAATCTTTAATTTACCGAGATATATTGATGATAATTGAATCAAATAGTGATGAATAACCTAAGGACTCAATTAAATATATATTTAACATGAAATGGATTCTTACACTTAACAAAAGAATACTATTAGTCAAACTAGAATGTAAAGGTAAAGAACTGTATTAAAAGTGCAAACGTTTAGTATTTACCATAAAAGTTTAAAAACACTGTATAAAAATATACATATATATAGGTATAATAATAAATTTAAAATAGTTACTCCTATATTCAGTTTGGTTCATTTTTTTTATTTAAACAGAAACCAAATCAAATTTGATCAGTTTTTAAATTTCAAAACTAAAACCAAACCAAACCAAAAAGTATCGATTTTTTGGTCGGTTTGGTTTGGTTTTCGGTTTGGTTCGATTTTGTGAATTTTTGTGAACACCCCTACCCGGATGCATGTAGATGGCTTGGGCTATAGGACACGAAAATTAGAGAATCGAACAAAATTACAGTTTTATGGCTCTAAAATACCAAAAATGAGGAACAGACATAGCAAAGGGATAACTATTGTTCCAGAGGTCATTTTAATGGTTCGAACAAATTTTATTGATTCGGATTCAGTCCACCGAATGCATGCGGATAGCGTAGGCTATTGCATAAGAAAATATTGGAATCGGGTGGAATTCCAGTTTATTCCCCTAAAATGTCAAAAAATAAGGAACGTTCAAGGCCAAGCGAATACTATTATTCCTCAGGTTGTTTTTGATTGGCCGACAAGATAATTGGCATATCGGGCCTCTTCGCTTGGATGCATGCAGATGGCATGGGCTATAGCACATGAAATCTAGGAAACGGGCGAAATTCCAGTTTATGGCCCTAAAATCCAAAAAATAAGGAAAAGTCATGGCAATACGATGACTATTCTTCCTTAGGTTGTTTTTATTGTCCGACAAAATTTTAGGCGATTCAGGTCTGGTTTCCCATATGTTTATTGATGGGCTGCACAAAAATTATCGATCAAAATTCTGGTTTTATGGCCCTAATACACCAAAAAATTAGGAACAATCATGGATAAGTGATGACTATTGTTTCTTAGGTCATTTTTGAGGGCCCGACAAAATTTTAGGCGATTCGGGTCCGCTAGACTGGATACATGCAGATGGCATGGGTTATCGAATACGAATATGTGAGAATCAAACTGTCCTAAAACTCTAAAAAATGAGGAACAATCATGGCAATGTGATGACTATTTTCCCTTATGTCGTTTTCTATGGACCGGCTAAATTTTAGGCAATTCGGGTCTAGTCTCCCGGATGTATGCAGATGGTCTGGGCTATAGCATACTAAATTTTAGAAATGAGGCAAAATTCCAGTTTTATGGCATTAAATTGCTAAAAAATGAGGAACGGTCATGGCGAAGCAATGAGTATTTTCTCATAGGCCATTTTTATAGTCCGGCTAAATTGAGGCGATTCCGATCGGCCAGATGCATATAGGTGGTGACTATTGCTACTAAGGTCATTTCTGATGCATATAGGCGTGGGCTATTGCACATGAAATCAGGAAATTAAGAGGAATTTTAATTTTATGTCCCTAAAACGCCAAAAAACAAGGTACGATAATGGTGGGGCGATGACTATTGTTCCTTAAGTTTTTTTATGGGCCTGTAAATTGTAGGTGATCTGTTTCGAATGATCCCGGCCATGCCGACGGCGCGGGTTATAGCGCACAAAAGTTTTAGAATCGGGCGGAATACTACTTTTATGGCCCTAAAGCGCCATAAACAAAGAACACACATGAGGAGGCAGTAACTGTTTTTCCTTAGGTGATTTTTGATGGGCTGGCAAAATTTTAGGCTATCCTGGTCCAAGTACCAAGGTCCATGGTGATGGCGTGGGTTAGCACACAAAAATCACGATATCGGGCAAAATTCCTATTTATTGCCCTACAATGCCAAAAAATGTGAAACATTCATGGGGAGGAGATGAATATTATTCCTTAGGTGATTTTTGATGGACCAAATTTTTTAGACAATCCGGGTTTGGTGACCCGAGCCCATGCCGAAAGCATGGGTCATAGCACATGAAAATTTAGGAATGAGGTAGAAATCCAGTTTTATGGCCCTAAGACGCCATAAAATGAGGAACAGTCATGGTAAGGCGATAACTATTATTTCTTAGGTCGTTTTTTACGAGACATCAAAATTTTAGGTGATTTAGGCCTGTGGCCAGGTCCCATGTCAATGACGTGGGCTATAGCACAAGAAAAGTTGGGAATCGGACAAAATTCCAACTTTATTGCCCTGAAATGCCAGAAAATGAAGAACGATCATGGCTGTGATTTTTTATGCACCGAAAAAATTTAAGGCAATCCGGGTCTGGTGACCCAGGCCTATGCCGATGGCGTGAGTGATAGCACAAAATATATGAGAATTAGGCAGAATTTTAGTTTTATGGCATGAAGACAGTAAAAATGAGAAAAGCTCATGGCGAGGCAGTGACTATTATTTATTAGGTTATTTTTGATGGGACGTAAAAATTATAGGTGATCGCGTTTCGGTGTACGGGCCCATGCCAATGACATGGGTTATAGCACACAAAAATAAAAAATCGGGTGGAAATCCATTTTATGGGCCTAAAACGCCAAACAATGAGTAATGTCCATGCCGAGGAAGTGTCTATTGTAACATAATTTATTTTTGATAGGACGGTAAAATTTTCGGTGATTCGGGTCTGGTGGCCCGAGCCCATGCCAATAGCATGGGCTATAGTACACAAAATCTAAAAATCGGGTGGAATTCCACCTTTACGGCCCTAAAACACCAAAAATGAGGAATGGTCATGATGAGGCATTGACTATTGTTCCTTAGATGGTTTTTGATTGGCCGATAAAATTTTAGGCCATCTGGGTTTGGTGGCCTGGGCCTATGCCATTTGTGTGGGTTATAACACACAAAAATATGAAAATCGGGCGGAATTTAAGTTTTATGGCCCTAAGATGCCAAAAATAAGGAACGGTCATGGAGAGGCGGTGTCTATTGTTCCTTAGGTCATTTTGATGATCCGAAAAAATTGTAGGTGATCCATATCCGGTGGCCAGGGCCCAAGCCAATGATGTGGGCTATAGCACAAGCACACAAAAATCTGGAAATCAGGCAAAATTTTAATTTTATGACCCTAAAATGTCCAAAAACAAGGAACGGTCATGGCGAGGCAGTGACAATTATTCCTTAGGTGGTTTTTGATGGGCCGAAAATTTTTTAATCCATCCGCGTCCAGTGGCCAGGGCCTATGCCAATGGTGTGGGTTAGAGCACACAAAAATGTGGGAATCAAGCAAAATTCCAGTTTTATTGCCCTAAGATGCCAAAAAATGGGGAACGGTCATGGCGAGGCGGTGAATGTTATTTCTTTGCTACTTTTTGATGGGCCATAAAAATTTTAAGTGATCGAGGTCTAATGGACCAAGCCCATCCCGATGGTGTGGGTTATCGCACTCAAGAATCTAGGAGTCTGGCGAAATTTCAGTTTATTGCACTAAGACGCCAAAAAATGAGGAAAGGTCATGGCGAGGCAGTGGCATTGTTCCTTGTATGGGTTTTTATGGGAAGGCAAAAATTTAGTCAATCCAGGCCCAATGGCCAGGGCCAATACGGATGGCATGGGCTATAACACACGAAAATCTGAGAATCGGATGAAATTCCCATTTTATGACCCCGAAACACCAAAATCAAGGAATAGTCATGGTGAAGTGGTGACTATTGTTCCTAAGGTGGTTTTATATGGGCTAACAAAATTTTTGGCGTCCAGGTCTAGTAGACCTGACTCAACGGCATGCTCAATAGAAAATAAAAAATGGGGATAAGACGGAATTCTAGTTATATGGCCCTAAAATGCCAAAAATTTATAAGTGGTCTAATAAAGGGATAAATATTGTGTCAAACGTGGTTTTTGATGGGTTCGTAAAATTTAGGCATTCGGGGTTCGATGGACAGGGCCCATGCTGATGGCGTGTGCTATAGCACATAAAACTCTGAGAATCGGGTGGAATTCCAGTTTTATGGTCCTAAGACCCCGAAAATGAGGAAAGGAAATTGAGAGGAAGTGACATTTTTCCTTAGGTGGTTTATTTTGGGCCAGCAAAAAATTTAGGCGATTCGAGTCCGGTGGCCAAGTCCTATATCGATAGCGTGCACTATAGTAGACAAAATCTAGGAACTGGGCGTAATTCCCGTTTTATGGCCCCAAAACACCAACATCGAGGAACGATCATGGAAAGGCAGTGACTATTTATCCTTAGGTGGTTTTCGATGGATCGAAAAGTTTTTAGGCGATTCGAGTTTGGTGGCTTGGACCCATGTTGATGGTGTAGGCATAGCAAACGAAAATCGGGAAATTAGGTGGAATTCATATTTTATGGCCCTAAGGCGCTAAAAACCTAGAAGATGTCATGTTGAAGTGGTGACTATTATTCCTTATGTCATTTTGATGGGTCGAAATTGTTTTAGGCATACCAGGTCCGGTGGTCTGGGCCAATGCCGATGGCGTGGGTTATAGCACACAAAAATCTAGGAATTAGACGAAATTCCAGTTTTATGGACCTAATACGCCAAAAAATGAGGAAAGGTCATGACAACGTGATGAAATTGTTCCTTAGGTGGTTTGATAGGCCGCCAAAATTTTAGGCGATGCAGGTTCTGAGGCTAGGGCCCATGCCGATGGCGTGAGCTATAGCACACAAAAATCTAGGAATCGAGGGGAATTCCCATTTTATGTCCCCAAAACACAAAAAATCAAGGAATGGTCATGGAGATGCGATGGATATTTATCCTTATATATTTTTTGATGGGCCGGCAAAATTTTAGGCGAACCGGGTTTGTTGGCCTGGACCCTTGTAGATGGCATGTGCAATTGCAAACGAAAATCAGAGAATCAGATGGAATTTTAATTTTATGGCCTTATGACACCAAAAATTGAGGAAAGATCATGGTAAGGCGGTGACGATTAATCCCTATGATATTTTTGATGGGTCAAAAAATTTTACGCACACCAGGTCCGATGGTCCAGGCTTATGTTGATGGCGTGGGTTATTGCACACGAAAAATTGGGAATCAGGTAGAGTTCTAGTTTTATTACCCTAAAACGCCAACTAGATAAGGAACTGTCAAGACGAGGCGGTGAAAATTTTTCTTAGGTGGTCTTTGATGGTAGACAAAATCTTAGGCAATATGGGCCATTGTCGTGGGTAGCATACGAAAATCTGAGAATTGGGCGGATCCAGTTTTATGACCCTAAAAAGTCAAAAAACAAGGAACAGTTATGGCGAGGCGGTGAATATTATTCCTTAGGTCATTTTTATGGGGCATCAAGATTTTAGGGGATTCGGGTCTGCTGGCCCGGGTCCATGCTGATGATGTGCACTGCGACAAACGAAAATTTGGTAATCAGGTAGATTTCCAGTTTTATGGCCTTAAAATACCAAAAAAATGAGAAATGGTCATGGCGAGGAGATGACTATTGTTCCTTAGGTGGTTTTTGATGAGCCATCAAAACTTACAGGCGATCCGAGTCTGGTCCATGGCGATGGCGGGGGCTATAGCACACAAAAATCTGGGAATAAGGAGAAATTCCAGTTGTATGGACCAAAAATGCCAAAAGAAACGAGAAATGGTCATGGCGAGGCGGTGACTATTGTTTCTAGGGTAGTTTTATGATGAGCTGGCATGATATTAGGCGACCCGAGTGTTGTGGCCCGGTTACATGCAAAAGGCATGAGCTGTAGCCAGTAGCGTAACCAGGAAATTCAATAAGGGTGTTCAAAGTCTATTTTTAATCAATAAAAAGTAATATTTTACCTTATACGTAGTATAATTTTTCGGTGATGGGTGGTCAGTTGACCACTCTTTGGCCAACATAGTTTTGCCCCTAGCTATAGCACACGAAAATCTAGATTGACACGGAATTCTAGTTTTAATGCCCTAATATGCTAACAACGAGTAACGATCATGGCATGGTGGTGACTATTTTTCCTTAGGTGGTTTTTGAGAGGCCGACAATATTTTAGGCGATCCAGGTGTAGTGGCCCGGCTACGGCAATGTCTATTGTTATCCAATCTTTTTCTATATATTTTTATTATACATAAATACTTCTAAAATAACATATATATGCATACATAAGAATGCAAAAGGTTTTTATTAATTTTCTATAATTTTAAAGATTTTAAATTGATTTATTTCCTTCCCATTTTATTCATAATATCCCAACAATTATATCTCAAATTATTGTTGTGGTAATTTAGTCATCTAAATCCTATATTTATGCCAACATGTTGTTAAAATACTTTTTGTATTTTTATAATTGCATTTTTTATTTTTATAGCTAATTTATATATAATTGCAATACTAGCCTTTTTAGGGAAAACGACCTTCTATATTTTTAAAATGTTGAATATCTATTTTAAATCACTTTAATACATAAAATTATTTTTTAGTTTATTATTTATTATAAGTTATATGAGATTAAATTGGCTATTTAAAATATAGCCAGATTGCATTTTGATTTTAGCCTCAGTTTTAACCCGGCCCAAACCAAAAACCAGCCTATCCAACCCAGAACCAATTAAATCATGGCCGTTAATTTGAGAGATCAACGGCCCGTATTAACTCTTGCCTTTTTTTAACTCTCGATGACCCCAAACCCTAACTCATTTTCCAAACACCGCCGCCTCTGTGTTCTCTCATCTCCTCTCCTTACCCTCAAACCCAAGCTCTTCAACCGCCGATCTCTCTTCTCCAGTGATTTCTCATCGACTCCTAAGCCTCCAATGGTTTCTCTTATGCCATGCCTGCCACGTCGACTTGCATCTAGGGTTCGTCATTTGTCTGTTCGTGGCTACTTCTGTGTGATTTTGGGCACAATCATGCTATATTTGTTACGATCATTAGGATTCTAGACTGGTTCTTTCATCTCTATATGGGTTTCTTCTAAAATTCTAATTTCTTCATGTATCTGTACAGATCTATGACGATTTGAGTTTGTCTCTTTAATGTTTTACGATGTCTTTGGAACTCTTTTACAAGAATCATTGATTTTAAGTGCTTTTCACCTTCCTCTAAAAATTGGGCTTCGAAACTTCTTTTAAAATTTTATTTATCTGATTCTTTGTGTTTAAACTTCTACTTCTTGCATTATTTTAACTGATTCTATAAGTTTCTTACATCTTTAACTTGTCTTTATTGAAAGCTCTAACTGTTTTAGGCTTCTTCGTTTGATTTTGTTATTGGCCTATTCTTGTTTGAGTTTCTGTGACTATCTCGCCTCGAATATGTTTCTACTGAGTTTTCATGCATAACTTACATCAGCTCTTTGTGCTTGGCTTCATCTTAACTGGTCAATACTTTCCTCTTTGCTTGCTGTGTTTGGTTATTACTATCTCACTCTATTTATATGCTAAAACATTAACTCATGACTCTCTCTTTGATTGACTCTGAGCTCCCTATTTCTTGGATTGATTTAAAAACTTCCCTTTATACCTCTGATTCTCCTGTTTTAACTTGGTTTATTTGCTTATTCATGGTACCCCATCTTACTCCCATAAAATCAGTAATTTCGAGTACTTAATTTACTGATTTTCGACTATTTTCATAATCTGCAACTTTATTTTGTTTTCTTACCTTATTTGAAGTAACTGAGTATGTTACCAATTCTTCACTAGCTATTTCCTTAATTGAACCCTTATGTACTTACCCCTAATTGTCTATTTTGTACCTGATGCCTGCTTGATTTCTTTCCTTAAACATTTCCTGCCCATTACTGTTGGTTGGTTACCCCTTAATTAATGGAGTACTTGCATTGATTTGATTTTGATTAGTACTTGGTTCCATAATTACTATACTACTGCGATTCTTGCCTTAGATTACCTAATTTTGAACTACTATATATACACACTCTCTCATTAACACAAACAAACTTTGGTTCAAAAACTTTCTCTTTCATACTCAAAAGCTTTCTGCTTTCTTTTATGTCACTTACTACTATCTAAAGTCAACTGACTACAAGCCAAGGATGACTACTGTGTTCTCTTTCACTTTGTGTTTACCATCCCCCTACTGTTATGTTCCAATTTTAATTCAAGTCCCGAAAACAATATGCTTCTTCTATTACTTCAATTTGTCATGTTTCTAATATGTTTCTATCTATGGTTTTGTTGTTCAACCTGCATTTAGCATGTCTACTTCACTATCTTCTTTATTGCATGATATATACCCCCTTAGGATCCCCTTCTAGTATGTCCCAATATGACTATGTTTCTCTAATCACCTTCTAGTATGAAGTAATTGGCTATCCTAAGCATATTGGTTTTGTATTAACTCTACAGTTTATGTTATACTTTGAAAGCCTTGACCTATTTTTAGGCTCCTCTGATTCATACTATGTGCCATATGCTTACCCCAAATCCCTATTTACTTCTAAATGGATGTATGCACCTGTTTGATTCCATGTATTGAAGTGTTGATGAACTTCTTATGGTTCTGTACTTGGTTTGATTGATTGTTGGTCACCTTATCTTTCTTTTAAATTGTCTTATGTGTTCTTTTACAAAACAATCTCAAACAAATCTCTTTTTAATACTGTTTTTCTACTGAAACCTTTCAAACTATGTCAAGCACTCTCACTCTACTCCTAAGTCACCAGGTTCTTCCCCGTCCGGTGTGTGTATTGCCTTGGGATCCTTTTGAGAACCCTCTACACTCTGACACACTAAGACTGGCCCTTCCACATTGCACTTACTCAATTTGGTTGCCAAGTCTAAGTTTGAGCACTGCTCGGGATTCTTGAGATCCTTAGGGAACTCTGACGCACCTAGACAATGATATTGTCTATGATATTGGCATTTGACGCTATTGGAGGTTTTGGGATAGCACCTGGGCCTGATTATGACTCCCTATAGTGTAACTTCTTTTTATTTTATTTATTTATATAATTCATTCAGATGGTCTTTAATAATGTGTAAACGAATATTGGGGTAACTAATAAAAAAGGTGAGTAGTTACATGTTTGTGGGGTAATACGGTTAGAAACCATGCCTATAGGACTTTATATTTTTACTATGTTTGTCTTACTATGTTAGAAATCATGTCTATAGGTCTCAAGTAGTTCTAATAGTAGAAATCATGTTTATAGGTCTTAAAATCAACTTTATAAGTACAAACCATGCAGATAGGACTTTATATCTTGTTATGCTTGCCTTACCATGTTAAAAATCATGCATATAGGTCTCAAGTGGTTCTACTAATAGAAATCATGTTTGTAGATCTTAAAATCAAGTAGATACCATGCCAATAGGATATGATTCAATCCAACTTTTGTTATAACGAATAATTATATGTGCTTTCAGTTGTTTACATGCCAACCAGTTTCTAACGTCGGTTTTTTCTTAAAAAAATAAGATATCATGCCTATAGGGAACAACACAAAAAATTCATCCAATAGATTTAAACCAGTTTAGTTTAAATAAATCAATCCAGTTCACGATTAGTTCACTTTGAAACTAGTTTAATTAGTGGTTTGTTTTCCCTGAAATGAATTCTTTGAAAAAAACTGCCTTAATCTATCATTAGACATCATGCCTATAGGGATTCAAGAGTCTGCTTTAAAATCTGCTTTGTTTTACCATATAAAACGCAGTTATCATTATTTTGCATGTAGGCAAGCTTATAGGGCGTTTTCAAATTCCTGCAACTGTGAAACTGTTTTTGTCACTTAATGTTCTGATTTTAACAGGCTTATAAAATCAGTAGGCAAACTGGTTAGGCCGTTACTTTTGTGTTTATAAAATAAATAAACTACCTACCTTCTGTGTCTCGATATGCATTTAGACATCATGCCTAGGATACTATTTAACAAAAGGCCCTTATCTGTGTTTGAGTTGTGCTGCTTATGTGCATTATTTGAGGAGGTAAACTTGAAACTCTAATTTCTTCTTTCCAGTCTTATGTGCTAAGTCCTATTTGTTATTGCCTTTCGCCTTAGTATTTTCTCCTTTAAACCTTAGGGGTCTTTCTAGACCTACCTATAATTAGAGGTACTAAATTTTCTCTTGGAACATTAAGAAGGGACGGGTAACAGCAGGCAATAGAAATCGCTGACAAACACTCGCTTTAATGACCACTAAGAGGGTGGAAAGGGTACATATGGGATACGATGACTACACGCTAATGTCACGCGTAGCCCCTCATTGAGGAGTGTTTACGAAACATTATGTGGGGTAATCCTATAGGCTAACCAACCTAGGACTCCTCATTTCCCAAAATTCTTTTTTTTTCCAAAGCTTTGTTTTATATGTATACAACTTAATTAAAAATCTTTGTCTTATTATTTAAGTTATACAACGTGATTTACTTGAAAACTATTTGATTCAACTATTTATTTGTTAATGGACTAATTCATAAATATAAGTTCGGCCGCGACCCACCATTATGGACCGAGAGGGGTGCCTAACACCTTCCCCTTAAGATTATTTTGAGCCCTTACCCTAATCTCTAGTAACACGAACCAACCCCAGAGTTAATTTATCTAGGTGCCCTAACGCACCATAACTCATTAGGAACCTCTTCAAATACCCAATTCTTTAAAAGGAAATGAGTTATTACACCCCATGAATGTCAAAACCCGGACTTTTCTCCGCGGAGGGAAAAAAGGGGGCGCGGCAGCACCGCGACTCTGTTGGGGAAACCTTTTGGCTCTTACTATAACAAACTTATCTTTTTACAATTTAGTCCAAGCACGCTTTATCCCGTACCCTTCTCCCTTATTTGAATTTAACTATTTTTTAAGCATTTATGGTTCTTTATCCCTGAAACTGACTTGTCTCTTTGTTTTTTCCCTGTAACTATCTTTCAATTATTTAAATGCTATATTTATTTTTCCCTACGTGCAAATACTTGACTACATGCTATTAATTATTGCATAAATCATGCTCTACATCATATTCCACTCGTGCATATCAAATCCTATAGCAACGCTTTAATGAGTAGTTGCGCTCTTCCTATTTACTACCCTTAAATTCGGAAAAGGCTTATTTGCGGTAAACGCAATCAATCAATGGTGAAATCGACGGTTCCATGCCTTTTCTGTCATGCCCCAACATCGGGAGGCGCGACTGACTCTCAATCGAGTGAACCCAACTAAGCAAGCCTTATCAAGCACTTCCTACCCAACTCAATACGAACAAGGACACCATGCTTTCATTTATTAAGACAAGGAAAGATGGTACGCTTAACACCTTTAGTTTATTTCATATCACAACATTGAATCATAATTAAGGTTAGTTTCCAAGATTCCCATAGAGTTACAATTTATAGACAAAACAAGTTTAGAAATATCAACATAGTTTATGGACTCCACAATTACCCGTACAAAATCCACACATGTGTCTACAGAGCCTCTAAGGATACAAAATTTAAGTATGACTATGCCAGCGATAAGGCCCCGACTATACCTTAAAAGTGAAAGTTCGCAACAACAAAAGATACACAATATGACCCTTTGAAGGAGGAAGGGGCTCACCAAGACCTAAGAAGAAGACAATCCGCTACGCCGATCAACATTATCTGCAATGGAGCCACCTAAGCGCCCCCGACAAAAAGGACGTTAGTACCACGGAATATTACTAGTATGCATAACTATCAAACAAGAACAAGGAAATCACAAGAGTAAATCAAAGGTTTTAACTGGGCACCACATCATCAAATAAATGAACCATATAATCTTTCACATAATTTCCATAACTTAGTTTGGGTCATTTCTATCATATGTTCATCATTGTCCTTAATACTACCGCTATCTTGAGTAGAGTCCGATCACGACGCGATCGACTAGGTTGCCTTATTTGAGGCATATATCTCAATCACCATTTTATTTTCCCCCTTTTTTTGGAATTCACTGTTATAATATTACCACCATGTGTGCGGCATTGTGTCTGATCACGGCCCGATGGGCTAGGCCACCTTACCTAGGCGTTGTTCCTTCCTCATTGATTATCTCATTTGAATCTTTATTTCACATAACTCATATCAATTCACTGGCACTTAGGGCTACTATTGTAACATCATTCCATTTTCAATATCCATCTTGCAATTTCATGATCAGCGGAATATATAAGCAATTCAAGTTACAAGCACAGCTAAGTTTCCACATAGTTAGCATGACAAATCTCAATTTTAATCTTGGCTTTTAGCCTAAGCATTTCAATACATGATTCGTATTCGTCACACTTCTCTTAATATCAAGAATAGTATATTACTCACATCCTTCATGCATATAGGTATATAATTGCAAATAAATTAATGTGAAGTAACAAACTATACATCAACCAATTCTAGTCTTACCGCACCTACGAAAATGCCAACGAAGCTCGATTTCTAATAATAGTAGGTTATAGTCATACATACCTCAATATAACATTCCTTAATCCTTACAAGATTTCCGGAACTCTTAGCAATTCGATCTATTGTGTAAGATTTACAATTGAACAAAGAATTAGAGACATTCTAGCTCATTTGGGCATATTATCAAACACTAAAGGTGCATTGTGAATCTTAGGTCCTTTTTTAGAGAAATTTCTATGATTTAATACCCCTATTCCTTTCTTTTTAGTTCTCATCCTCCCCATATCTCATTACCTCCTATGCATGCAAGATTACTAGCCTTATACCCATGTACCCCATTTGCTAATTACTTTTTTTTGGCAGATATTTTGAAATTATTGAGAAGGGTACAGTTCTTACCTCTTAGGTTGGAGACCTAGTAGCTTCAATTGACAATCTTCAAGGATTTGGGGAAGGATTTAAGGAGATATTGATGAAGATTACTCATTCTCACTCTAGAACTCCCCCTCTCTCTCTCTATGCTGTGAAAGATAATAGGAATGGTCCGTTGGGTTTGGATTTAAAAATTAGAAAATAGGAGCCCCGAGTCAGATTTGCGGTCGCAAATAAATTTGACATGCAGCACGCATAATGGATCATAAAAATGCTCCCCAAAACATGGACACACTGTTTGGATATGTGGCATAAATGCAGTTCACATACCCGTTCTGCGATCGCATAATGCACCGCAAAATTGCCCCTCACAAAATCTTAAAGAAATTATACGACGACTATGCAGTCCGCATTTTGGTTATGCGATAGCATATTTGACCACATATTTGACCAACACACTAACTCACTATGCGGTAAAAATGCGGTCCACGTACCTGATATGCGACTGCATTATCGACCCAAAATTGCACTTTTCTGGAAAACATTATCTCTTGACTTTTTAACGCAGTATCAACTCAAATGATCCAGACCATAGCTTGCTTTTATAAATTTCTAACACCTGACCCTAACTTGGCCCTACTAGACTCGGGCTTTGAGTGGAAATTTTCACGGGGCCTTACATTCCCCCCCCCCCCGAATTGTCTTCTTGAGGTTACCAATCTAAAACCCCATAGAAACCTTACTCTGGTTAAAATTGTACATGCATTATGGTCAAACCTAGTCGGATCAATTATGTTGTCCACATAATAATCCTTTAAGATAAGACTTATCCAAAGTCCATTAGGTTTTCCATATTCCAATGGATACAACCACGTCTGTGCGTCAATTTGGAGAGCTAAATACCGATAGGTTTATCATAAATGTATAAATAATCTAGTTCGATGAGGGTGAGGTCTAATCCTTTATTTTGCAAAAAATGAGACATGAGGTCCCCAGATTCGGTATGGTTAGCAACATCCTACCATTGCTACTGGATTGGTGAGAGGACCTTTTGTCAAGTGACAAGAAATATGTTAGTAAGTACGCGGGTAACCTGCCTTCCTTGCTAGATATTGGGCCAAATAACAAATTGATCAAAGCTGCCACATTATTCTGGGATAGTGAAAGGGTTGTGTTTCGTTTCGGCGACATAGAAATGACACCGCTTCTAGAGACAATTGGAGGGCTTGTAGGATTGACTTGGGACAGTCCTAGGCTATTGGTGCTAGAAAGCCATGCGGCCAGGGGATTTTAAAAGATGATGGGGCTGAAGAACAATGGCGACCTAGTGTGCTTAAAAGAAAATTACATACCTTTCGAGTACCTATACGAGATTGATGTCCATAGCAAGTCTTTCCATTCTTAACATGATGAGATCTCTCCCACTTATCTAGGTCACATCTACCGCAGAGTGTTTGTATTCATTGTGTGCTTCCTAGGCCTGATAGTATTCCCAATGAAAAATGGAAGAATCTATACTAGGTTGGCCATGGTCGCCAAGACTCTGAAGAAGGAATTAATGGACAGACATATACCATAGTTCCCATGATCATAGCCGACATCTACAGGGCTCTGGAGTGTTGTCAAAGAGGGGTCAAGTATTTCGAGGGTTGTAATTTGTTTCTGCAGTTATGGTTGTTTGATCATTTCCAAAAAGGTCACTATTGCCAAGAATTTTCGTGAAGGGCTTGGAATGAACATATTACCTTCCATCGCCCTATGGAGATGACTAACATTCCATAAAGATTTGCTTAGCGGGAAAGCACCAAATAATGGGTAGAGTTCTTCGACAATTTGATCGAGGAACAGGTGCAGTGGATGTTTGAATGGTTCACAATAGACGAATTTATTATCAGATCCAGGGATGGTCTGCACTTTATACTGATCGGGTTGAGAGGGATAAACATATATACCCTATGCGAGTTATGAGGCAAGCAGGCAGAAAATAGGTTGTGCCAAGGGTTGTGAAGATGATTCATTTCAAGGCAGACTTTCAAGACGACGATGTCCCTTACAAGTGCCAAGTTGAGCACATGTGGCACTATAAAATTATTGTAGAAAAGAACACTGTTGAGCCAGAAAAGTATCATGCAAGACGTGAGCCTCTCTACCCGACATAGTTGGAGGACAATCTGAAAGGAATGATGACACTAGGGGCTGGTCGAGTTAGCTGAATCATAGATGAGGTAGCTGAAGCTCAAGTCAAATATAGCAGGCTGCACAAGATGGTCCATGAATCTGAGAATGAGCATCGGGAAATACATAAGAGGAATATGAGATTGAAGAAGGAGTAGAAAGAGACGGTAGTCACTTCCAACAGGAAACTAGAATATCTGGAGCAAAGAATAGTAGAGTTGGAAGGTAAAGTCATAAAGAGGATTGAAAATTGCCAGAATGCTAAAGGAACTGAAGGAGGACATTTGGCCAAAGCCTACTTACTGCTGGGGTTGCGCGAGCTAGGGAATCTATATGATGGAGTCCAGAAGATCGAATCTAGGGAAGGTCCTTCTAGGACCAAACAGTCTTGATTTATTTCCTTTTTCCTAAAAATGTAATAGGGCAAAGTGTTAGTAGTGACTTATTTTATAATTATCTTAGTATTGTTTTGTGATTCTTCTATTTTTATATTATGAAATGAAGCATTTATTGGCATTAAAAGTTTTCCAAGTTTATTTTTTGCTAGGCCTAACTCAGGCACAACGAGGTTCCCAAAGTAGGACAAGAATTTACATTTCCACAATATGTGTTTAAATACACTTAAAATTTTCAGGATCCTCAATGGCCTGTTACCTTTTTTGTTTTTCCTTATTTTTGATTATTCCTATCCCCTTAGGTTGGTCCACTCATACTGGCCTCATCAGCGTATCATACTAGATCTAGACCTCTACCTCCTCCTCCTCCAAGCAATATAAAAGGTAGAGGAAGCAAAGATGGACGACTTAAGTGGAATGTGAAAGGTAAATATTGAGAACGTAGAGACTTCAGATGGCCGTAGTACTCCATCCCCAAATGATCTAGTTTTGAGACTGGGACAAAAGATACTGGAACTACAAGGAGAACTTGAGCAGGTTCGCAACTTGGCAAACCTGTCCCTTACCATGAATGTCCCTGACATAAACCAATAGAACATTAAGAACCAAGCACCTCCTCAAGCACATAAAACCAACACCCACAAAATCCCCCTGCACCAAATCAATACGTAGCTCCACTCCAAAATCCCAACCCATTAACAGTTCCGCCGCAACAATACCATCAAGCAATTCATTACTCGCTAAGCACCATTTACCACACTCCCTAAAACACATCACCACTCATTCTCGATCCCTAAAATTCCACCAATGACCATCACTATACCCCTGGCACCCATCAAAGCAACCCAATATATATGTGGAAACTATACCTCATTCTAACCAACCAATCTCCCGTATACCAGAATCCTCCGAGAATGACTTGCTCATTAAAAATATGGCTGAAGAGCTCAAGAGGTTAATAAGTTGAGTTCAGAGTGTTGAAATCGACAGAGGAATAGAAGGTTTGAACTATGAAGATCTGTGCATACAACCGAATGTCGAACTACCAGAGGGGTACAAACCTCCGAAGTTCAAAATGTTTGATGGTACAGGTGATCCCAAGGTTCATCTAAGGATCTATTGTGACAAGCTTGTCGGGTCGGGAAAGATGAAAAGATCCAGATAAATCTCTTTATGAGGATCCTTACTGGGGGACGCTTTGTCTTGGTATATCATCCAGCCCAAAAAATGGTCCAATTGGGTAAGCGTCGCATTTCATAGACTAATTTATTTTCAACACAGAGAATACACCGAATGTCTTCTACATTCAGAATCTTAAGAAGAAACCTCTTGAGACTTTCCGTGAGTATGCTACTCGTTGGAGGTCGAAAGCGGCCAAGGTCAGGCCCTCTTTGGATGAAGAACAGATGAATAAATTCTTCGTCAAGGCAAATGATCCTCAATATTATGAAAGGTTGATGGTTATCGAAAATTACAAATTCTCTAACATCATCAAACTTGGAGAAAGAATCGAAGAAGGAATCAAGACCAGGATGGTAACGAATTTTGAGGCACTTCAAGCCACAAATAAGGCATTACAATCAGATATCATATTAAAGAAGAAAGAGGTTGGAATAGTACTGGTGGCTTACGGGTGGCTTACGGCCCTAAATCTCCATTCATCTATAAAATACATCCGCCCACATATCAAACACCTCTACCCACGTATAAAACACCTCCATATCAAAAACCTCCACCTACAATCAAACACCTCCACCCACATACCAAGAATCATCACCTACATATCAACCTTCATCTCCTAGATATTCCCAACCAGGCTCTGTCCATCACACCTACAACTCCCAACCATCCCACTTCCAGTCACCACTAGCTTGACAAAATTATCCAAGACCAAGAACCAACTTTGACCGCAAGCCACCCAAACAGAACACCGCCATTGCTGAGCCCACCGACCAACTATATGAAAGGTTAAAAGCCATAGGTTTCGTCATTCTTGTTTCCGTTATGGTATTAGAAAATCCATCCCAATGGGTCAACCTGAACAAAACTTATGCGTACCATTACGGTATGAAAGGGCACACCATTAATGACTGCCGAACATTGAAGGATAAGATCCAGACGCTAATTGACAACAAGGTCATACAAGAAAAGGAAGCCACACCTAATGTTCGCAATAATTCCCACCCCGATCATAGAGGTGATGGTGTACATGTTATAGAGACAAATGAAGAATGGGACCTCAAGGGGTCGATCAGGCTTACTCCTACTGTGGTTCAGAGTCAGGCACCAATCGAGGTTGATGTAATTGCATCAGTTCCATTCGAGGTGGAAGTGGCTTTGCCTGCAGCCACCTCCGCTCCATTTGAAGTAGAGATGGTCACACCTTTTACTGTGACAGTATCAGCTACACCCCCATTCAACTCAAAGCAATACCTTGGAATTATGTTGTTGACGCTCGACGAAAAGGGAAGACCAAGATAGGGGAATCTGACGTTGCACAAGGAATGACTAGAATCATAAGAGTCTATATACCTGAACACCTAGGAGGTTCAAGTAAGAAGGCCACTACTAGGCAGCCTATCATTGAGATCGGGCGAGAGGACCTATGGAGGAAAGTACATGCAAAGGAGTATTCTATTGTTGACCATCTAAACAAAGTCCCTGCTCAGATATATATCTTGTCACTATTGTAGAATTCAGAGTCACACAAGAATGCTTTGATAAAAGTACTGAGCGAGGCTTACGTACCCAATAACATCACTAGTGGAGAAATAGCCAACATGGTTGGGAAAGTGCAGGAGAGCCATAAGATTATCTTCCATGAGGATGAGCTAGCACCTAAAGGGCTGAATCACAATCGAGCATTGCATATTATGGTGCAGTTTAAAGATAAGTTCATTGCCAGTGTTCTGGTTGATGGAGGTTCGAGCCTAAATATTTGTCCATGAGACATTCTAAAAAGGTTGGACAAAGGTTTCCATGAGATACGGGTAGGAAACATGAAGTTAAAGGATTTTAATGGGTTCTAGAGGGCCACGATCGGGGAAATCAATCTTTACTTGTATATGGGTCCAACTTGGTTCGACGTTGAATTTAAGGTGTTTGATATACCAACCTCATATAATCTTCTGTTGGGCCGGCCATGGATCCATACTACTAGAGCCGTGCCTTCCACGCTACATCAAGCCGTGAAGTTTAAATAGAACCGCCAGGAGGTGATCATCCATAAGATGCAAGTAACCCCATCTACACTAGTCAAACCATCCTAGCCATCGGACATAGAAGAAGGCTAGGAGGGGAAACCTATCATCACATCGAACGGGTCAATGCTGTGGAGAAGGATAAGTGGTGGAGTAACAAAATAGAAAGCATGCTAGAATGATCTGGATATGAACCCGACAATGGGTTGGGAAAGAAGCTCCAAGGTATCACTAAATTGATACAGCTGAAAAATCATGGTACCACCTTTGGGCTTGGATACCAATACACATAGAAAGCGTATAGAAATTGGTGGCCTCTATGGAATGAACTGTATTACCATCTCGAGCAGCCAGTGCCACGTTTGGAACAAGCTCTTCATCACGCTGACACAATATAGGTAACTGCATAGGAAGAAGCACTAGCTAGGTTGAAGAATCTGTTCTTGGATGATGAAGACATGGACTGCAGTGCCATAATTGAGGAGGAGGAAGAAGGACTCACTATTCAAACTGTGGCGAGGGGAGCTGTTCTCAGGAACTGGACCGCCAAACCATCCCGACTCCGCCGAGTACCTGGGTAGCTTGGCAAAATTTATTTCTACAGCCATTCTAGGCATTTAAGATATCCCGTAGTTTTGTTTTAAGCTTTACTTGTTTCAAAATAAATGCTCAATTCATCGAGTCGTACTTTGTGTGGATGATTTTTCAATCTTAATCAAATGTATTTGCTCTTTATTATTCTTTACTGTTTTTTTACACTTTTTCCTTTCTACAACGTTATTATTACTTTTCCCGATGAACCAGTGACTGTGACATGTAATGAGGCAACACAATATGAGAATGAAGAAGATGAGATACCCGAAAAAATTGTCAGGGAGGTTGAAAATTTTGAGAATAAGCCTAAGTCCAATCTGGACGAGACCGAAGCAGTAAGTTTGGGAGACCCATATCAACACCCACTTGTCACCAATAGAGAAGGAAGAGTACATTCGTTTTCTAAAGGAACATGAGGATATTATTGCATGGTCATATGATGATATGACCAGTTTGAGCACTTCTATAGTGGCTCACAAGTTGCCTACTAATCCATGTATCCACCGGTAAAGTAGAAACTTAGAAAGTTCAAACTAGACATGAGCCTGAAAATCAAGGAGGAAGTTACCAAGCATATCAAAGCCAAGGTTCTCAAGGTGCTTGAATATCCAACCTGGTTAGCTAACATTGTGCCAGTTTCTCTCACACTTCCTTTTTACACCCCGAGGGTATATAAGGGAGTTTTTCCAATTTAAGTGACATTATTCAAAATAAGATTATTTATTTATTTCTTAGAGTCGCCACTTGAAATATTTTAATTGATGTCCCAAGTCACCGCTTTATTCTAAATCCCAAATCGAGAAAATTTTGACTTTCATTTTGAAGTCTGCGAACCAGAAATTCTAGAAAAGGAATTTTGTTAACCCAGGAGAAGGTGTTAGGCATTTTCTTGTTCTGTGGTTCTAGAATAATCGCTTAGCAATTTATACTTGGATTAATTATTCAACTACTTATTTTTTAGACCTATGTGCATTTACCTTTTTAACCGCTTTTAATCACTTATTTATTCGTAATTAAAGAATTGAGTTATGCGTAAGTATACTCTTATCTTTTGGCGCGTCAAAAAATATATCACGCGAACGTGTCCATAATTAATAACGCTTTGTTTATTTTATTAAGGAAAGTTTAGTTGAAGTTGCGCGAACGCATCCCTCGAGTCATTTTAGAATTAAATTTGCAGTAATGTGCTAGTCTAAATCGAGCCTAAAGTAAACTACGATTATTTGGTTAAGGAGAAATTTTGAAGTGCATCTAAAGGTGTGATTAAATCACTAAACTATTCTACATCATGTATGTGGATATTTTTTGGATCTTATCATTTTCCTCACTCAGCATTGGGACAGTTGTCCCTATTCTAGAAAGTTCTAGTACTTTCTGAATGATTTTTAAAAATTTAGGTTTCCAAAATTGACCGTAAGGGTCTTGGAATTGCCTCAAAACCGGATTAGTTTCGGGACTGAGTTAAATAACTCTTGGCCTAAAGCGCTTGGGCTATAATACATTAATAAAGCAATGAGCCTGTCCATTGAGCCAGGCCCAGTTTTAATACGAAAATACATAAATAAAGCTATAAGTCTGTCTATTTAGCTAGGCCCAAAAAATTAACAATAACAAATATACAATATTATTGCAGAAATGAACCACTATTTTTTTTAATTTTATATTTTTTCCTTTTCTTTAATTTTTGTCTAATCTGTCTAATTAATAAATGAAATAACAACTACATAATAATGTAAAACTAACATAACATGATTATACTAACTTCGCCTACATTTTTTAATTAAGTCCGATTTTAATTAGTTAATTAATTATTACGGAAATAACTAAAAATAAAATGTGTTAAATAAATAACAGAAATAAATAAATAAATAAAATGCATAAACTAAAAAACAGAATAAAAAATGCAGAAAAAATAATAATAACAGTAATAAAAAATGAAGAAATTAAACGGAAATAATAAGAAAAATACGAAAATAAAAAAAATTAAAAGGGTATAATCATGAAAAAACCCTCAAGCCAAGACTCCCGTTTTGGATCTAAGATCCTTGATGGAATATCTTGGCCGGAGGACTTTTTAACGCCTACGAAAATAGAAAGGGCATAGATCTAGGGTTTTGGTCTTTTTAGATCTAAGATCTACGGATTTTAGTTGTGTTTTTAGGGATTTGATTTGTAGGATGAGTTTTAGGAGGATGGGAGGAGTGTATGGTGTGATTTTGAGGAGTTTTGGGGTTCCGCCGCCTTAGGCAATTTCCGGCAGCGACGCCGTTGTGGTGGGGGTTTTCGGCCAACCTTTATTATTAGGAGGGTCGGTTTATTGTGAGTTAAGTTGGTGGGGGGGGGGGGAGGTAGAGGAGGAGAAGATAAGAAGAATGAAGTTATTTTGGAGGTTGGCCGCTGCCGGAGGAGATTACCGGCGGGCGGCGGCGCCGGTGGAGAAGGGCGGCGGCAGAGGGAGAAGGGAAAGAAGGGGGCGGCTAGGGTTTGGAGAGTTGAGAGAGAAGTGGAAGAGTGGGGGGAGTTTAGAAATGAGGGGGTAGAGGTTTTAGGAAACTTTTATATTAAAAGCAGGGTGAGTTCCGGACCGTTGGATCTTGATGGAGATCAATGGCCAAGATTAAAAGGGGAAGAGATGGGTTAGGATCATATATTTTATGGTATTTAGGCTTGGGGTGTCTTGGGTTAAATTAGGATTGGGCTAGTTTAGGAAGAAATGACTCAATTTGGCCAAAACTCCATTTTTTTAATTTTTAAAAGACTAATTAATTTAAATAAACCCTAAACTAAATCCTAAATTAACTTTATTTGTAAAATTAACTAATTATCTATTTATAATAATTATAAAAATTACTTGATTCAATAATCTAAAAATTAAAAGGTAAACAATGTAAAGTGAGCCATTTTTTGATTTTCAACTTTAATTAAACAAATAATTAACTAATTAATCCTTAAAAAATAATGATCTAAATGCAATGCATGGTATTTTCTGTCAAATTTATAATTTCTAATAAAAATTAAACGTGCACATAAATGCAAACAATTAATAAAAATACTACAAAAAATCCTATAAAAATTGCAAATAATTGAAAAAATCTACTTACTTGGATTTTATAGGAGTAATTCATATAGGGAAAAAATCATGTGCTCATAGTTGCCCCTCTTTGCTCAGAGACACGAAGGGTTTTCGGGCAAAGATAAACTGAGCGACTATTAGGGATTTTTGCCCGTTTGAAACTCCATGAGAAACATTTTTGAAAAGAGCCTAACTGAACCCTGCTTTAGAGGTTGCCTACATATCCTTGGCTATAAAGGAATCATGTCAGTGTAGTTCTGGAAGTTTTGGAAGCTGGGACTACAAGAAGTTGTGATTTCACTGTTATTGTTGCTGCTACTGCTTGCTGACCCCCTTATTACACCAAATGAAAATCAAAAGCTAAGCTAGTTAGGCCTATCAACTACGAGTTACAAGACTCCTATCGATAAATATCTTGAAGCTTGATCTTGAGTCAGCTTGTTTTTGCTGTTGACTCTGATATGAACTTTGATGCTCGTCAGCTGCATGTGCTAGTTCTTTCTTCAGGATTGGATCAAGGCGGGATATGCAAAGCTTTTGACTTCAATCATATCATGAGCAGTCCGCATCTTCGTCCACTTCAACCTTTTGAATTTATTTCTTTTGTTATTTTTCTTCTTTTCTTTATTTTGGATTGAGATTCATTTTTTGGTCATCTCAAATCCTTTGCCTCGAGGTAAAACCAGCTCAGACACCCAAAACAAACAAACGAACGAAATTTTTCTGCCCCAGTGTTCACTAGGAAAAGTTCATATGTTATTTGCAATTAAAACCTAAACTACTTCTTCATTGAAAGCAATAAAAATCCGGATTATGTATCCTTGGGAATAGGGAATGAAGCCCTAAATTGCCAGGTTATGCTGGCAAAATAACCGGGTTATGCCAGGATAGAAGAAAAAGGGGCCTCAGGTTATGCCAGGGAGGTCTATGGGTTATGCCGAGATAAAAGAAAAAGGTCCTTGGGTTATTCCAAGGAGATCCATTGGTTATGCCAGGATAAAAGAAAAAGGTCCTTGGGTTATGCTAGGGAGGTCCACGGGTTATACAGGGATAAAAGAAAAATGGTCCTTGGGTTATGCCAGGGAGGTCCACGGGATATGCAGGGATAAAAAAGGGTCCTTGGGCTATGCTAGGGAGGTCCAAGGGTTATGTCGGGTTAAAAGAAAAAAGGTCATTGGGTTATGCCAGAGAGGTCCACGGATTATGCCGAGATCAGAGAAAAAAGTCCTTGGGCTATGCCAAGGAGGTCCACGGGTTATGCCGGGATAAAAGAAAAGTCCTTTGGTTATGCAGGGAGGTCCGCGGGTAATGTCAGGATAAAATAAAAAGGTCCTTGGGTTATGCCAGGGAGGTCCACAGGTTATGCCGAGATAAAAGAAAAGGGTCCTTGGGTTATGCCAGGGAGGTCCGTGGGTTATGCTCGGAAAAAAGAAAAGGTTCTTTGGATTATGCCAGGGAGGTCCATAGGTTATGTCGAGATAAATTAAAAGGGTCCTTGGGTTATGCCAGGGAGGTCCACGGGTTATGCCGGGATAAAAAAAAAGGATTCTTGGGTTATGCCGGGGAGGTCAATGGGTTATGTCAGGAGAAAAAGATCCTCGGGATATGCCGGGGATAACTAGGGAATGGGGCCCTATGTTAGAAAAGATGTAGCTAGAGACTGGAGGCACTATGCTACCATAGTTTTGGGATTTTCTTCTTCTTCTTTTTCATTGAAGAAAAAAAGAGTAGAAATGCATGAAAGAATTTGGAAGCGACTTCCTTTTCAGACTGATTATTGCTGCAAAGCTGCTTCTATCCCCTGCGCAATTTCTCTTTAATTGCAACTTCTTCTTGCACGGTTGCTTTGGATTGCACTGTTTTCTATTTTCAAACAAAGAACAACTTTTAGTTTGAAACGGTGGTTGGTTTTGTGGCCTTGACGGTTTTGGTCATTCGATCTCGACCCAACTTTTGGTGAGAACCTCTGCTACTTGTTGGGCTTTCTTAAGATTGATCTCTTTCCTTCAACCGAGGGACTCAACTTTTCAAAATTTATCGTGACGCTCGCCCATATTGGGCTTTGTTCCTTTCACTTTATTCAGCTTCTAGGGGATTTTGACTTGGCTTCCTTTCATTTTGAATAACTTTGGGTTTCAGAGCATCGACCATCATGGCCAGTCGGGGTCAACTTGATGCACTCACTGAGGCTAGATACTTCCTTTGGATTTGGCCTTTATTAGGCAGAACCCTGTAAAACCAATCTTGCCACCTTTTCTTTGTTTTAGTTTCGGAAATATAGTTAGACCGAGAGGGATTCGAGGAAAACTAAAGAACAAGAAATAAATTTTAAAGAGAAGTGTCCCTTTTGGGAGGAAAGGACTTATCTGAGATGTATACGGACTTCAATAGGCGTGACATGCTTCTTGGACTGGATGCCCGATCTGCACAACCATTTAACTTCTAATAGCCTCATTGCGACTCGTGTTCTGAAACCAAGAAACCTTGGCAGGACTCTTTCAATACCAATGGTGATGAGGGATTCTCCTTCTCGATCAATGGCGCCCTTTGCAGGTTTTCGCCAATTGACCTCTCTGATTTCTCTTCTCACCGCCGCTTTTTAGTGCTCTCTGCGTGTTTTCACTAACAATACTCTCTCATTTTCGATTTCACTGCTCATCATCGCCTTACGGTGCCCGTAGGTTTTCACCAAATAAGACTTTCTCATTTTATTTTCCCTCAACTTGATTACATCGGTCCCAAACAACTGTGTTCTCTGATTTTGAAAAGCTTTTGTTGATTGATTGGAAGGACTTGAACCGAGTTTGGGTAAAAAGAACTTGGACCGAATTACAACTTTGAAACCGTTCGACGGATCATCATCGAATTATTATAACATCTACCTTCAACTTTTGGTGGAAATTGGATTTTATTGTTGGCGTGACTGAACCCCAGAGAGAGGCTGCCTACGTATCCTTTTGGAATCAAGTCGAACATAGTTCAAGGAAAACGATTTGTTTTTATTTTCTTTTATTTTTCTGTTTTGCTTTGTTTTTTATGCTTTTCATCATCATTTTTTGTTCGTTTTTCTCTTCTTTTTTTCTTCTAATAACACTTTCAGATTCCAAAGAGGGTAGTCAAAGAAGAGTAACAAGCTCAAAGGGTTTGCAAAGGATTGATAGTGTTTGGGGTAGCGAGAATGAAAGCCTTCTTCATCCCAATCTGACGATATCGTTGTTGTAGAAAGCCTAAACGTAGTACGTTTTGCTGCGTCCGCGTTCATAGCTTCTTCGGGATCATTTCCTTCGACATCTCCCAAGTACAATGCTCCTCTTGGCAATATTTTTCTAATATACGTGCCTTTCCAATTTTGAGCAAATTTTCCTTTCGCTTCCTGATGATGGGGAAGCGCCTCAACACGAGTTGCCCCACTTCGAAATTCCTGGGCCGTACTTTCTTGTTGTGAGCACGAGCCATTCTTTGTTGGTACAACTGCCCGTGGTAGACCGCATCCATTCACTTTTCATCTGTTAGTATCAACTGCTCTAGGCGGGTCTTGACCCACTCACTATCTTCAATCTCAGCTTCAACAATGATCCGGAGAGAGGGGATTTCAACTTCTACGGGTATCACGGCTTCAGTGCCATAGACCGGGAGGTACGAGGTTGCTCCTATCGATGTGTGCACCATAGTGCGATATCCCAGTAATGCAAAAGGAAACTTTTCTTGCAATTGCCTGGAGCTCTGAACCATCTTTCTCAAAATGCTTTGGATATTCTTGTTTGCTGCTTCGATGACACCATTAGCTTTAGGCCGATAGGGAGCAAAGTTCCTATGCGTGATTTTGAATTATTTGCATATCTCCTCCATCAAATTGCTATTCAAGTTTGCAATATTATGTATGATGATAGTTGCAGGGATACCAAATCGTCAAATAAGATTGGAGTGCACGAAATCTACTAAATTTTCTTGGTGACAGATTTGATAGTGATGGCTTCAACCCATTTTGTGAAGTAGTCAATTTCAACCAGTATGAATCTGTGTCCATTTGAGGCTTGAGGCTTGATTGGACCAATGACGTCCATGCCCCAAGCAACATATGGCCAAGGTGCTAAAATGGGATGTAGTTCTGTGGGCGGTGCATGAATCAAATCGCCATGCACCTGACATTGATGACACTTGCGGACGAAGATGAAACAGTCCTTCGCCATGGTTATCCAGTAATAGCCTGCTTGAATGATTTTCTTTGCTAACACATACCCATTCATGTGGAGTCTGCATACTCCTACATGCACTTCGTGCATGATTTCTCCAGCCTCTTCTTCGTAAACACATCTTAACAAGTTGAGGTCCGAGGTTTTTTGTACAATACATCACCACTAAAAAAGAAATCACTCGTGTGTCGTCTAATGGTTCTCTTTTGGTCCACACTAGCTTGCTTGGGCTACTCTTGTGTTTTCAGAAATTTTTTGATGCATGGTACCATGGATGAGCATTTGGTTCTGCCTCAACTGTACTACAATAACCGTGCCTTTGCCGAACTTGGATTTCCAAGGGGTCTATGTGAGCATTGCCTGGGTACGATAGCATTGAGGCCAAAGTAGCAAGTGCGTCGGCCAGTTCGTTGTGACAACGAGGGACGTACCTGAAATCTATTGACTTGAATCGCTTGCCAAGGTCTTCCACATGTTGTCTGTAAGGGATGAGTTTGACATCTCGGGTTTCCCATTCTTTCTAAGCTTTCCGGATAATCAGATATGAGTCTCCCATGGTCAACAACTCTTTGATGTCCTGGTCGATTGCCATGTTCATACCCATGATGCAGGCTTCATACTCGGCTATGTTGTTTGTGCAGAAAAACAAAAGTCGAGTTGTGGCTGGGTAATGCTGACAAGTTGGTGAGATCAAGACTGCCCAATTCCTACACCTTTTAAATTTACTGCTCCATCAAAGAACATTTTCCAAGCAGTAGTATCCTCAGATATTGCCTCGACTGAGTTTACCTCTTCATCTGGGAAGTAAGTGTTCAAAGGTTGGTATTCATCATCAACCGGGTTTTCGGCCAAATAATTTGCCAACACATGGGATTTCACTTCCATGCGAATAACATAGACTATGTCGAATTCCGTGAGCAGGATCTGCCATTTTTCTAATCTTCTCATGGCCATCGGCTTCTGGAATATATCTTTCAACGGATCCAACCTGGTCATGAGGTAAGTGGTGTAGGCTTGCAGATAATGTCTCAACTTTTGAGCGACCCAAGTTAAAGCAAAGCGGGTTCTTTCCAACAGAGTATACTTAGCTTCATAGCTGGTAAACTTCTTACTCAGATAGTAGATTGCCTGCTCTTTCTTTTCGATCATATCTTTCTTGGTTTTTGGAGGAGGCAAATATCGAATAGATTTTATCTTTGTCAGATCTAACTCGATACATCTCCAGCTGACTATAAAGCCCAAAATTTGCCCGATGGGACCCCAAATGCACATTTGGCTAGGTTCAGCTTCAAATCATATTTGTGCAACTATTCAAAGAATTTCCTTATATCTCGAATATGGTCAGCCTGGGTTTTGGACTTGATGATTACGTCATCCACATCCACCTCTATCTCTTGGTACATCATATCATGGAAGATGGCTATCATGGCACTTATGTAGGTTGCCCCAACATTCTTCAGACCAAACGGCATGACTCTGTATTAGTATGTACCCCAAGGTGTGGTAAAAACTGTCTTTTCTGCATCTTCTTCATCTATCAACACCTGGTGATATCTTGCGTAACAATCCATGAAGGATTGTATCTCATGTTTGGCGCAGTTATCAACAAGAATGTGGATGTTTGGCAAAGGGAAGTTATCTTTGGGACTTGCCTTTTTCAGATCTCTATAATCCACACATACTCGGATCTTCTCATCTTTTTTCGGCACTGGAACTACATTGGCTAGCCATGTGGTGTACCTGATCACTCGGATCACCCCCGCTTTCAACTATTTCGTGACTTCTTCTTTGATCTTTTCACTACATCAGTTTTAAATTTTCTCTGCTTCTGCTGGATAGGGGCAATTGGGATAAGTTGGCAACTTATGAACTGCTAAATTGACACTCAGTCTCGGCATGTCATCATATGACCAAGATAACACATCTTTGTACTCAAATGAGAGTTTGATCAATACGTCCCGGGTTTTCTCATCCTCATGAATGCTTATTTTGGTTTCCCTAATTTCTTTGGAACTGCCCAAGTTAACCGGCTTAGTGTCATCTAAGTTTGGCTTAGGTTTATTCTCAAAAATTTCCTATTCTCGATTTATTTCCCTAAAAGCCTCTTCTTTATCATATTTCAGCTCTTGGTTCGTTATCTCATAGTTAGACAGTGTGTTTTGATTTAGGCATAAAGTCTGCAAGTATGTCATGTTATTTAAAGCCGCATTATTATGACTGAAAGAAGAAGAAAAAGTAAAATAACAAAAATCATAAGAAATAAAGAAAGATGGACGATTAAATATTGATTTCATTTCATTGAATTTGGAAGATAACAGGGTTTACATTGGAAACTAAAAGAATGAAACTAAATAAAAACATTCGAGTTACACCCTGAGATAACTCATGATGTAGAAAAGGTGGCAGGACAGGTCTACCGGGACTCCCGCCTGATTGGGAATGGCATAGCCTTCCAATTTTGCAGTTTTGCTTTAGGTCCCATGTACAGCACCTCAGCGGTGCTTGAGCCTTCCCCTGGTTGGACCATGTGGATTTCATATAATATTTTCCTCATTGCCCCACATATCTCTTCAGCTATAAAAGCCTCATCCTCTTCTTCTTCATTATATTTGGGCTTGACAAATATTTTGTAATGATGTAACACTGGCTGCGGCAGGACCCATCCATCATTCTTCTTACTATCAGCCAATTTTATATCAGTTGGTATGGGTATGAAGCCGACCCCAAAGAACTTTTCACTGGCAGGCATGGTGATAGGTTCAACTATTCCTTGCAATGATTTCCCAAGTCCTTTCCCAAGTTTAAAGCCGCGATTGATCATTTCTTTAATGATCAAGATTGATGCATTTGAAAGGAAGAGTTGGGGGCAAGGTTTTCCTTTTTCGCATTGATCTGCGACCGTGATTTCAGAAGCCTGATAGACTATGTGCTCGCTCCCATCTCTTGCTTTAGGATATGGGACTGATGGGTCCCGATAAATTGATTGCTCGTCTTCCCGTAGATCACAATCTCTTGATCCTCATGCTCAAACTTCACTATCTGGTGAAGAGTAGAAGGTACATCTCCTGCTGCATGAATCCATAGCCTCCCCAAAAGAAAGTTGTAAGAGGTGTCCATGTCCAGAACTTGGAAGGTTACTTCGAAGTCCACTGGACCGATCATCAGAATCAGATCAATCTCTCCAATTGTGTCCCTTTTGATACTATTGAAAGTACGTACACAGACATTATTGGGTCAGATTCTCTTACTACCAATCTCCATGCATTGTAGAGTCGAGAGCGTTCAAATATCTACTCCAGAGCCCCTGTCCAACATAACCCTTTTCATGTAATACCCTTCGCATTTGACTGTTAGGTGCAGGGCTTTGTTATGTACGGCCCCTTCTAGGGGCAAGTCATTTTTACTGAAGGAGATCTGGTTGATTGCGAAAAATCTTTCTGCCATTCTCTCCAACTTCTTTATAGAAGTCTCAAAAGGCACATATGCTTCATTAAGGGTCTTGATTAATACCTTCTTATGTTCAGTGGAGTTCATTAACAAAGATAACAAGGAGACTTGTTCAGGATATTTTCGAAGTTGGTCGATCACCTCATAATCTGCCATTTTCATCTTTTAAAGGAAGGCCTTTGCTTCTTCAGCACTCACATGCTTCTTAGATAGGAAGCGCTTTCTAGTGGCATTATTCACCTCTTCCAAATTGAAATACTCTTCAGCCAAGTTATTTTCTTGAACTTCCCCTAAGATTTCTTTTCCTTTGTATGTCACCATTGACTTGCTATAATTCCAGGGCACAGCGACAGGATCCGTCATGGGCCTTTGTGGCGTGCGGCCAATAACCACGGGCTCACTCATCCTTGTTGGATTAAATGGCCTTCACATCACATAAGCTCCCTTGGGCACATACATTTGGGTTGTCTTATTCCGCTCAAATCTCCTGGGAGGATTCAATGTTATTTTCTTTTCTTTTCTGCCTCGAGGTACGTACAAAACACCATCTTTGGGGGGGTGTTTCCCTAGTCTCAACTTCAATTTTCTTCTCCGACTTTGGAGGGGTGGGATTGTTCTTTTTCTCCCCTTTGTCTTGCTTCGGGATAGTTTTTGGTTTCTTTTCTACATTGGCAATGTCAATGATGGCCTTCAACGCTGGGTTGAATTCCTTATCCTCACAAATAATTCTGATTACTGGCCCGTTATTGTGGGCCGGGAGTAGGTTGTTAGTCATATTGTGAATATATTCACCCCTTAGCACTATCTTCCTCTGTTCTATCAAATCTTCTACGCCTCTCTTCAAAGTCCAACAATTTTCTGTATCATGCCCCTCAGCCCCTGAGTGATAAGCATATCGGGTGCCACGTTGGTAAGATGGTGATTCTGGGTTTTGCTTATTTGGGGGTACGGGCTGAAACAAACCTATTTGGACCAATTTTTAGAACAGACTAGAATAAGACTCGCCAATTGGTGTGAAGTTTGTTTTCCTTAGCGACTCCCGAGAATGGAAGTTGTTTTGTGGAGGTCGGGGATTGTAGTGGGCTTGGTAGGGAGGCTGGTTTCTAGTTAGCTTGTTGTTGTGGCTGGACATAAGGTTAACTATTCATGATCGGGTATAGCTGAGAAGCATAGGCCACATCTTGGTGGGGGTAATAGTGCTGTGGGATTCTTTCTGAGAAAAAGGATCTGGGAATACAATGTTTTCTTGCACCCGATGCTGCCATGGATGTTTCTTCCTTTTTCTTGCCCTTCACTACTCCTCCAAAACCACCCTGAATGGCTTGGGAGGTTGCTCTGATAGTGGATTGGCATTGAATTTGACCCGTTTTCAATGTATTTTCAATCATTTTGTCAATCTTGATGGCTTCAATGAACGTTTACCCATTGCGAACATCATATTTTGGAAGTAGTCGGCTTCTTGAGCTTTTTGGAAAACTGTAACCATTTCAATCTCATCCATCGGAGGCTTTACCCCGGAGCTCTGCACACGCCATTTAACCGCATACTCTCGAAATCTCTCCGAGGATTTCTTCTTCAAGTTTGTCAATGAGTTCCTATCCGGTGAAATATCAATGTTGTACTGGAACTGCATGACAAAATCTCTAACAAGATTATCCCAAATGTGCCAGCGGGATATATCTTGGTCCATGTACCACTCAGATGCGATACAAACCAGACTTTCTCCGAAATAGGCCTTGAAGAGTTCTTCCTTTCCACCAGCTCCTCGCAGCTGGTTGCAATATCTCTTGATATGCGCAATAGGATCACCGTGACCATAATAGTTCTCGAATTTTGGGGTTTTGAATCCCAATGGTAGATGCACATGAGGGAACATACATAAGTTGACATAGGATACACTTTTCTGCCCGCTTAAGCCTTGTATGCTTTTGAGACTTTGTTCCATACTCCTTATCTTTCTCGCAATCTCTTCTTGCTCAGGGGTTTTGGCGGCCTTTTCTTACCCTGCAGTGAACTCATATCGGGGTAGCTAGGAGTAAGTATAAGTGGGAAATTAAGAAGGTTCCATTGGGAATGAGGGTGTTTGGAAGGTGAAAGCTGATGGGTTAAAATTGGGCCTAGGTAGTGTAGGCTGTGCCATGGCCGAGAAAGGGGGAGACGTGAAGATATTTGAGGCTGCACCGGAAATTAACACCTGGGGGTGAACCTTAGAAGGTGTTCCCACATAATGAGCTGAGATAGTTGGGTGTCCTAGTGGTGTATTTGGGTGACTGATAGCGATGGTAGAGGTACCGCTTGCTCTAGGAAAGAGTTCATGGAATCCTGGGATTGCGCTTGGTAGCTCTCTTCCATTTGACCAAGCATCCCACATTTCCATAACCCGGAGACGCAAGATTCTATTTTCTTCGACAGCTGCCAATTCTGAAGTCGGGATGCCAAAGATTGGACTATCATCCATGATGGGAATTGTTGGTAGAGCCATTTCCGAAGACATTTTGATTCTCCCTTTCGATCTCGTAATGTGTGGGTGCAAAGCCAGACTACCACATATACCAACCACCGTTCTACAAAGACCTGGAACTATTATGAACAACAACAAAACAGTTAGTTTGAAATAAATAACACATAGGTAATCGCACGTTGGTGTGTGATGCACCTATACAATTAAATGTGTTTCTACATGTTTTGCAATGGTTGCATGCTTCATCCAGGCTTTGCTTATTCTTTCCAATTTTCCACTTTCAAACTCCCCCTCTCTCTTTTTCATCTCTCTCTTTCTTTTGACTTTTGGGTTTCCGTCTCTCTATTTTCTTATTCTTCTTCTTTTTATTGGGATTATTCGCAGAAATTATGACTGGATCCGATGAGGATTGCCTACATATCACGATGCCACATGAATCAGATCATCACATAGTTTAGCAAATAAGTGCAAAAGGTAAAGAAATAATTTTTGTTTTGATTTTTTCATTAGATAAACTTCAATTACAAAAGATTTCAAAACTACTCATCTTCTTGGAATGAAAAAATACAAACAAACTCAAAATAAACCGAAATATAGACTCGATAAATGAAAATAAGGAACATATTAAGGCTTCAACTCCTGGGGCGCGTGGGGCATCATTGTTGAAACACGTTCTCAAGGCACTATACTAAAACATGTGTTCATATTTGTAGGTTTTGATGAATGACAAACTATGCGCAATGGACATATGACGAGATCCAAGCACAAGCGCGCAATTGATATATAACGAGATTCAAGCACAAGACCAAGATCAAGCAAAGATATAAAGTTATACATGAGTCGTTCTTTAATTGTGATCTTGATCCGATAACTTGACTCAAGACTTGGCTTCTCTCGTAAAAATATTTTTATCAAATCATGCATATTTAATTTAAAGCAAAATGATTTTAAATCATGCATATTATTTTAGTCAAAATGATTTTTAAACATGCCTCTAAAATCTGGACTAAGATAATCGATTATGTACTTATGATAATCGATTATGTTAAGTCAGCTGCATGACAATCGATTGTGAACTTATGACAATCGATTGTGTTAAGGCAGTGTGCATCAGATTTTTCAAATCTGCATGACAATCGATTGTGAACCTTATGACAATCGATTGTGTTGAGGCAGTGTACATCAAAGTTTTTCAAAGCAACAAAATAATCGATTGTGAACTTATGACAATCGATTGTGTTGAGGCAGTGTACATCAAAGTTTTTCAAAGCAACAAAATAATCGATTGTGAACTTATGACAATCGATTGTGTTGAGGCAGTGTCTATCAGACATTTTCAAAGTCACTAAATAATCGATTGTGTACCTTTGACAATCGAGTGCATTAAGGCAGTGTCTAATTAATTTTTCAAAGACTGATATATAATCGATTGTTCTCACAGCATAATCGATTGTGTAATTGACCGTTGCCAAAATATTTTCAAACACCGTCAGGTAATCGATTATAGATTTCTAATAATCGATTGTTTTAAATAAAATCTGAAAAAGATTTTTTGAACGTTGCCAAGTAATCGATTGTTGATTTCTGACAATCGATTGGTTTTAAGTAAAATCCGGAAATGATTTTTTTGAACGTTGCCAAGTAATCGATTGTAGATTTCTGACAATCGATTGTTTTAAGTAAAATCTGGAAATGATTTTTTGAACGTTGCCAGTAATCGATTATTGATCTTAGATAATCGATTGTTAAGCGTAAAATCTGGGAATGATTTTTGGAACGATTGGCAAACAATCGATTGTGGCATTTTGACAATCGATTGTCACTGAGTAAAATCAGCAATTCTTAATTGGCAATTAGGCAATGGTAATGCATGGTTTTGCAACTATAAATACAGCTTCAAATCAGTCTTCTAAACACAACAACTGATCATATTATTGCTATAGCTTGCATACTCTATTGTTCATCACTTTCTATTCATTACATAAGTTTTGAGAGCCAAAATTCTTGACGAAAGTTGTTGCGTTCTTGAGTGTATCTGTTTACTCATATCTACTCTATTAAGAGAGTCTTGTTTAAGTGAGTGCTAAGTGTTTTATACACTTGAAGGGAAGTGTTAGTCCCTTGTATTGTAAGAAGGAACTTGTGTTTCCTTTGGTTGAAGTCTTGGAGTGTTGTATCTTCGAGCAAAGGTTGTTGAGGCTTGTGTCCTCAGTTTGTAAAGGTTTGTTGAGTACCCGTAAGCTTAACAGTGTTAGTGGAAATCTTGAGAGAGTCTCTCGGGGACTGGACTAGCCACGGGTTGTGGTGAACCAGGATACATTGGTGCGTTCGTTCTTATTTACTTATCGCACTTATTTCTTTCCTGCAATTTTTAAATTCCGCAAGTTTACGCTAATCTTTATTATAACGCTATTCATCCCCCCTCTAGCGTTAAGCGTATTTTCTAATAATTGGTATCAGAGCCCAACTCTCTAAAGACGTAACCGTTTGAGAGAAACAATCCATGGCTTCTACTCGTGATTCCTTTGCAGGAATAGGTGAAGGACAATGCTCCACCCGACCACCACTATTCGACGGTACAAACTATACGTACTGGAAGGAGAGAATGAGAATATTTGTTCAATCAAACAGTTTTCATCTTTGGAAGGTTATAATGAAGGGAAAACAAATTCCAACCAAAAAGGTTGAAAATAAAGATATTCCAAAGTCCGAAGATGAATACGATGCGGATGATATTCGAAAGGTGCAAAACAATGCTAAAGCCATTAATTTATTATATTGTGCTGTAAATGCTGATGATTACAGGAAAATATCATGTTGCACAACGGCGAAGCAAATGTGGGACAAGCTGGAAATTACGTACAAAGGTACGGACCAGGTAAGGGAAGCTAAAATTGATTTCCTAACCCATGCATATGAATTGTTTCACATGAAGGAAGGCAAAAAGGTCGATGAGATGTTCGAACGATTTTCAAAAATCGTTAATGACTTACATGCTCTTAAGAAGACCTTCACGGATAAGGAACTTGTCCGAAAAATTCTCCGAAGTCTCACTCCGGCATGGCGATCCAAGGCCGACGCGATTCAAGAATCTATTGGCGTTTCAAATGTCACCATCGACGGATTAAGAGGTAATCTTAAAACTTATGAATCTACTATACTTAACCCTCTTGTTGATGATCAAAGGAAACAAAAGATCGCTCTCAAGGCAAGCACATGACAACCTCAAAATGATGAGGACGGAGAAACCGGGCACATTAAATCAAATTGCCCAAATGCCAAAAAGGAGAAGAAACCCTTCAAGAAACAACGAGCATAAATATCTTGGGGAGGCGACTCCGGTGACGAGTCGAGTGAGGAAGAAGAAGACGAAGCCGCAAATCTTTGTCTCATGGCTCACGAAAACAATCAAGAAGAGGTATGTCAAATGTCTTCCAAAAATTTCTATTCTCTTGAGGAAATGCAAAATGCTTTTGATGAGTTGTATAGTGAATTTATTAAAGCTTCCAAAACTGTTAAAAGCATAAAAGAAAATGCTTCTTTAAAAGAAAAAGATTTTGAAAAACAACTCTCTTTGAAAGAAAAGGATTTGGAAAAACTGATTTTGGAAAATGAGAAGTTGAAAGAAGAAAACAAATTTTTCGGCAAGAGAAGCGCCGACAAACCCGAGAGCTCTAGTAAAAATTGTACTTCTTGCATGCATCTCAAAAATGAGGTAGAAAGACTTAAGGGCACTCTAGATAAGTTTAATTCTAATTTGCATGAAGTTCTTGTTAATTTGAAGTCGACCAAGCATGGCATAGGCTTTGAGAATGAGCCTAAAGAAAAGGTTGAAGCCAACCCCCAACAACCTAAGGCTCAACCTAGGATTAATAAAACAAACGCTCATCCTAGATATAACAAACCTAGAAATGGCTTTCAACAATCGCAACCTAGAAATAATCATTCTAGAAATAATGCATACTCTAGGCCAAACACTAGAAGAAATTTTGAACCTTGTAGAACACCTAGAAATGGCTTTCAACCTAGAAATAACTATTCTAGAAATGTTGTATATCCTAGAACAAATAGTAGGAGAAACGACTTTCATGAATTGCGCAATAGTCATATTGTCAAGAATAGAGTAAATGAATTTCGTCCGTCCAATTACTATCAACCTAGACGAATGCATAATCCTAATGTTGTTTGTCATTATTATAGACGAATTGGACATATTGCTCCTGCTTGTTTTACACGACATAGACATAGCACTCAATCACATCACTATGATTTGCCTAACCCCCAAGGACCCAAAATGGCATGGGTACCTAAAACTCATTAATCTGTTTTGTAGGTGTGTTTGAAGGGGTCAAGCGTACTTTGGTACCTTGATAGTGGATGCTCCAAGCACATGACTGGAGACGAATCCAAGTTCCTTCAACTAGAACACAAGGAAGGAGGAAGCGTTATTTTTGGTGATAACAACAAAGGAAAAATTATCGGCATCGGATCGGTCGGTAAGGATGAACTTTCTTCCATTAAGCATGTATTGTTAGTTAAAGGTTTAAAACATAATCTCTTGAGCATAAGTCAATTATGTGACAAGGGAAATCTTGTTTTATTTGATTCGGATGAATGCTTAGTTTTTCGCCATAGCGATTTTAAAATTATCCTTCGTGGTTTTAGAATGGATAACATCTATATGGTTGATCTCGCAAATTCTTCATCTGAATATGTGAATTGTCTTATGAGCAAAGAGGATGATACATGGTTATGGCATCGTAGAGTAGCTCACATCAACATGCATCTTTTGAACAAATTGGTTTCACAAAATTTAGTTATTGGTCTTCCAAACTTGAAATTTGAAAAAGACTCTATTTGTGATTCTTGTCAAAAAGGGAAGCAAACAAAAGCATCTTTTAAATCGAGAAATATTGTTTCAACTACTAGACCTTTGCAATTACTTCACATGGACTTAATTGGACCTTGGCAATGCAAGAGGAGCTTAACCAATTCAAACGGAATGACATTTGGGATTTGGTGCCAAGATCCGAAAATCATACCATAATTGATACGAAATGGGTTTTTCGAAACAAATTAGATGAAAATGGTGTAATCACTAGAAACAAAGCTAGGCTTGTAGCAAAAGGCTACAATCAAGAAGAGGGTATTGACTATGAGGAAACATATGCTCCCGTAGCAAGGTTAGAAGCTATTCGTTTATTACTTGCCTTTGCATCTTCTATGAATTTCAATTTGTATCAAATGGATGTAAAAAGTGCTTTTCTAAATGGTGTTATTCAAGAAGAAGTTTATGTTGAACAACCCCCGGGTTTTGAATATTTTAAATCTCCAAATCATGTTTTCAAACTTAAAAAGGCTCTTTATGGTCTTAAACAAGCTCCCCGAGCTTGGTATGAAAGATTGAGTAAATTTCTTTTGGAAAATGATTTCATTAGGGGGAAAGTTGACACCACTCTTTTCGTTAAGCATAAAAACAATGATATTTTATTAGTTCAAATCTATGTGGATGATATTATATTTGGTGCTACTAATAATGTTTTATGCAAGGAATTTTCCGATTTAATGACAAGCGAATTTGAGATGTCTATGATGGGTGAGCTAACATTCTTTTTGGAGCTGCAAGTAAAGCAAATGAAAGAAGGAACTTTCATTTGTCAAGCTAAATATTGCAAAGAATTGCTGAAACGATTTGAAATGACCAACGCAAAAGCAATGGCCACTCCCATGAGCACATCCGATCATCTAGACAAAGATGAGAAAGGTAAGGAAGTCGACACCAAAAAGTATCGAGGTATGATTGGATCTCTCCTTTATCTTACTGCTAGTAGACCGGACATCATGTTTAGCGTGTGCTTATGCGCTCGTTATCAATCGTGTCCGAAGGAGTCTCACCTAACTGCGGTGAAACGGATATTGAAGTATCTTGTTGGTACTGTAAATGTGGGTCTATGGTACCCCAAAGGTTCTTCATGCCAACTTGTTGGCTATTCCGATTCCGATTTGCTGGATGCAAATTGGACCGCAAGAGCACTAGTGGCACTTACCATTTGCTCGGTAGCTCTCTTGTTTCTTGGTTTAGCAAAAAACAAGTAAGTGTTGCGTTGTCCACAATCGAGGCTGAATATGTAGCCGCAGGGAGTTGTTGCGCTCAAATCCTTTGGATGAAACAACAACTCTTGGACTATGGCCTAAGTCTTGATCATATCCCTCTTAGATGTGACAATACTAGCGCCATATGCTTGACGAAGAACCCCGTTCTTCATTCAAGAACAAAACACATTGAAATTAGGCATCATTTTATAAGAGATCGCGTTCTCAAAGGTGATGTCGAAATTGAATTTGTTGAAACCAAAGATCAATTGGCCGACATTTTTACAAAACCATTAAGGAAAGAGTCCTTCTTCCGAATTCGTAGTGAACTCGGGATTCTTGACTCCATGTTGATCTAAGTCATGCATTGCATTTTCCCTTTCACATGATTTCTAACTTGAGCGTCGGAGACGTCTAACGAATTTTTGCAGGTATCGCCCTAAAGGCAGGGGGAATTATAAAGATTGATGCAGAATAATCGATTTCTCCTAAAGGATAATCGCTTTCTCTTTAGTATATAATCGATTATCTAGTATCAATAATCGATTATGTTGATATTACTTGCCTTTTTATGTCTTTTACTTTTTCCATTTTTGCTAATGTCAAAAGGGGGAAGAATAAGGGATATGCACTAATTTTTTATTGGCATAAATTGAGGGGGAACTAATATGTTGAGGGGGAACTAATTGCACATCTAGAGACTTGTTGCATATTGTTGCATATCTTTACTTGTTTTGAATCGTCATTATGAATTATCAAATATGCATATCCCGACTAAAGTTTGCCATTATCAAAAAGGGGGAAATTGTTGAAACACGTTGTCAAGGCACTATACTAAAACGTGTGTTCATATTTGTAGGTATTGATGAATGACAAACTATGCGCAATGGACATATGACGAGATCCAACCACAAGCGCGCAATAGATATATAACGAGATTCAAGCACAAGACCAAGATCAAGCAAAGATATAAAGTTATACATGAGTCGTTCTTTAATTGTGATCTTGATCCGATAACTTGACTCAATACTTGGCTTCTCTCGTAAAAACATTTTTATCAAATCATGCATATTTAATTTAAAGCAAAATGATTTTAAATCATGCATATTTACTTTAGTCAAAATGATTTTTAAACATGCCTCTAAAATCTGGACTAAGATAATCGATTATGTACTTATGATAATCGATTATGTTAAGTCAGCTGCATGACAATCGATTGTGAACTTATGACAATCGATTGTGTTAAGGCAGTGTGCATCAGATTTTTCAAATCTGCATGGCAATCGATTGTGAACCTTATGACAATCGATTGTGTTGAGGCAGTGTACATCAAAGTTTTTCAAAGCAACAAAATAATCGATTGTGAACTTATGACAATCAATTGTGTTGAGGCAGTGTACATCAAAGTTTTTCAAAGCAACAAAATAATCGATTGTGAACTTATGACAATCGATTGTGTTGAGGCAGTGTCTATCAGACATTTTCAAAGTCACTAAATAATCGATTGTGTACCTTTGACAATCGAGTGCATTAAGGCAGTGTATAATTAATTTTTCAAAGACTGATATATAATCGATTGTTCTCACAGCATAATCGATTGTGTAATTGTCCGTTGCCAAAATATTTTCAAACACCGTCAGGTAATCGATTATAGATTTCTAATAATCGATTGTTTTAAATAAAATCTGAAAAAGATTTTTTGAACGTTGCCAAGTAATCGATTGTAGATTTCTGACAATCGATTGGTTTTAAGTAAAATTCGGAAATGACTTTTTTGAACGTTGCCAAGTAATCGATTGTAGATTTCTGACAATCGATTGTTTTAAGTAAAATCTGGAAATGATTTTTTGAACGTTGCTAGTAATCGATTATTGATCTTAGATAATCGATTGTTAAGCGTAAAATCTGGGAATGATTTTTGGAACGATTGGCAAACAATCGATTGTGGCATTTTGACAATCGATTGTCACTGAGTAAAATCAGCAATTCTTAATTGGCGATTAGGCAACGGTAATGCATGGTTTTGCAACTATAAATACAGCTTCAAATCAGTCTTCTAAACACAACAACTGATCATATTATTGCTATAGCTTGCATACTCTATTGTTCATCACTTTCTATTCATTACATAAGTTTTGAGAGCCAAAATTTTTGACGAAAGTTGTTGCGTTCTTGAGCGTATCTGCTTACTCATATCTACTCTATTAAGAGAGTCTTGTTTAAGTGAGTGCTAAGTGTTTTATACACTTGAAGGGAAGTGTTAGTCCCTTGTATTGTAAGAAGGAACTTGTGTTTCCTTTGGTTGAAGTCTTGGAGTGTTGTATCTTCGAGCAAAGGTTGTTGAGGCTTGTGTCCTCAGTTTGTAAAGGTTTGTTGAGCACCCGTAAGCTTAACAGTGTTAGTGGAAATCTCGAGAGAGTCTCTCGGGGACTGGACTAGCCACGGGTTGTGGTGAACCAAGATACATCGGTGCGTTCGTTCTTATTTACTTATCGCACTTATTTCTTTCCTGCAATTTTTAAATTCCGCAAGTTTACGCTAATCTTTATTATAATGCTATTCACCCCTCCTAGCGTTAAGCGTATTTTCTAACAATCATTCGGTCTCGCCACGGGCCTTGTAGCCTCTCCAAATCACTAATTATCTAGCGAACGAATGTCATCACTATATCGAAGAAGGTGGTTCGGGTCATATCTTCATATGCTTGGCATTTTGCTATGATGTAGTCGGCACTAGCTCTAATCCTTCCTCAGATTTTACCCTTCTCCTGAAGTAGCCGCCCGATTTGCTGATTTCTGGCTTCTAACACTTGAATATCGTGGTGGTTTTGATTTTGCAACTGTTGTATTTCCTCCTCCATCCCAGCCATTAGAGCATAATAATGTTCTCTGTCAGCTGTAAAGTCCTTGTCCTGTTTAGCCATCTTGCTTTCGAGGTTGCTAATCTCCTTTTTCTAACCAGCGACCCCTCTTTCATACCTTTCTTTCATCTGTTGAACGAAAATTGCTTGCCCCTCGTCATTTTTAGCCAACCTTGCTTGGACTTTTCTAGCTCAGACTCAGCTTTCTACAGGTCATCTTCGTAGTCATGCACCTGTGAGGTTATAAATGAGCATTTCATCTTTACTGCTTCTGCCCAGTTTCCCGACTGCTATTTTCAGCTGTTGAACTTGGTCTTTGAGATCTTCGTTTTCTTGGACCAATCTTTTCCTTTCACCCTCAGCCTCTTGCGCCTGTAAATCATAGTCGAAGTGGTATTTCTCAACTCTTCTCGCAAATTATGAATGCTGGCTTGATATTTCTTTTCCTTTTCCACCTAAGCTAACCTTTCCTGAATTTTGTCATCAAAGGCTTGAATATAAGGCCTTTTGGTAGGCCTCTTGGGTTCGAGTTCGGGCTCCGGCTCTGGCTCATAAAAACTTCTCTCAAATCAAGCAGCATAATTAGGGTCAAATTTGCCCTTAGCCGGGTCCGGTACCTGGGTGCCTCTTTGTAGGTATCGAAAGCCATTCCAGTCCCTTTGAACGGAAGTCTCGGTTAGTGTCGCTTCATTGTGTAATTCAATGACTTGAGTGCTTAGATCTTCCTTTTCAGGTATCACCTGATATCTTCCCACTTGTCTCAAAACTCTTTGTGGTGCATACGGTTGCATACTTCTCGCTCCCATCATCATCAAGTAGCCCTTTGAAGGGGTCATATATATGACTTTTGTCACGAGAAGCCATCCTATGGTCCATTCAATTTGATTTGCTTTCAATTTTCTCAAATAGGAGACCCAAGCTTTAAACCCTTTTGGCGGTTTGTAGTCTTCTACCCTCTTTTCATACTTTTTGATAAAATTGTTCCCATGCGAAGCATATCTCATGAACTTAGGATGACTAAAAAGTTGTCGATCATCCACATTTGAAGAAGAACCTGGCAACCTTCAAAAAATTGGGCCCCAGATTTGCACAAAGTTAGTGCTCGGTAAATGCCAGCACTAATGGGACAAGTGTGTGATCTTTTTTATCGCAAGGACCTGTGAGATTCTGTCCATACAAACATCTATTGTGCCCTCTGAATTTGGAATGACATGATCCCTAATATGCCACGATGAAAGCAAACCGATAATGAATTTGCCATATACTCTTGTTTTGTTTGTCACTTAACCCATTTTCATGTGTTACAAACCCGGTTGAGTGCCCGAACCTGAAATACAGGAAGTAGAAAGAACAACACCTTTTGCTCACGTGGGCCCTGTTCATTTGTTTGTTGATGTTCAGAAGATCGAAGAACTTGTGCACCGATGGAGACCTGGGAAATATGATATGTTGCTTCCTTAACTCTCGGCCAAAATCAATATACCCGGCTATTTCTTCCAAAGTGGGGTGAGCTCAAAATCTAGGAAATGGAACATATTGTGTACGGTATCCCAATAGGTTACCAAGGTTTTGATTAAATCTTCCCGGGATTTTATGTGCATGATGTCTATCAGGGAACCCAATTGTTCTTGCACCCAGACTTGGCCATCCTTCACTAAATCATCCCACCACCTGTGAAGCTGCAACGAGCCTGTTCTATGACAAATTGTGATAATTCCAATAAGGTATTCATTTCTACCTATGGAGGGTTAGGGTTAGGTTTGACTCTCGTGGACTATTTTTGCAAAACAAGCTTTCTAAAGAAAAATTTAACGGAATAAGGACACATTTTATTTTTATTTTTAGTAAAAATGATCATTCTTAACAACGTGGCCCCTTCACAATTCCAATATTTTAAGGCTGGGGGTAAGTATTTAATTGTAAAATACACTTGCCTGTTCCATTCAAAAACAACCTTTTACAATTGAAATGTAATATAAGGCTATTCCGATAAGAAAACGGCTAAATACAACCGAGATTGGGTCGGTTTATTATCTTTGCCAAAACTTTGAAACACCCTTTATTTTATTATTTGTAAAAAAAATAAGGCCGAACCTTATATGGGTTGCCTACGTATCCCACATCTGGTGAGAATCAGACATGTATAGTTCGGTAAGTTTGGTCATAAATACATGACATTTGACTCACTCTTTTGAAATACATTTTTCTTTTTCTCTCTTTTTTTTAAAAATTTGGCAGAGTTTCGAGACATTTTCAAATACCGGGATTGTTTAGAAATCGGGTAATTCTTTCTCCTAGCTCAGTCTTGTTTTTTCTCTTTATTTCCTTTTCCTAGACGGTCAACATGCAAGCCGAAACAGATAATATTCACATAGCATGTAGGATGCATCAAGATGGTCTTATTTTGGGTAGACCTTTCCTAGACGGACCCAACCCATGTGTTGAGTCCCCAAGGTCAAATGCACATGATGCAAATAATCGTTCCTACTAGGGATCCGACATAAGGTTGCGTTATTCTAAGTTTAAAACCTGAGGTTTGTTGTCTAGACTTGGGTTAACCGAGCGGACAATTGGGGTCGAGGAGGGGGAAACGTAACGGGAGCACAAAAGTCTACCCGGCCTTATTGCTTGCCCAGCCCCGTCTTATTTGGCATAATTTCTACAAAAAAAAAGCGGGCCACGCAAACGTGTGCTCTATTTTCAAAGACTTAGATGGGAGACGTAAGAAGACATTTAAATACAATTCAAGTAATATCAAAGCCATAAATGGCAATTAGCACATTAAGTCCAAAATATACAATAATATCAACAATAAAGCCAAATAGAAATCGCATTAACAAGCTCGAATTCTTGAACCCTGAACAGGAAGTTCTGGGTTCTTATCCCCAGCAGAGTCGCCAGAGCTGTCACACCTCTTTTTTACACCCTGAGAGTATATAAGGGAGTTTTTTCCATTTAAGTAACATTATTCAAAATGAGATTATTTATTTAATTCTTAGAGTCGCCACTTGGAATATTTGAATTGGTGTTCCAAGTCACCGCTTTATTTAAAATCCCAAATCGAGGAAATTTTGACTTTCATTTGAAGTTTGCGAACAAGAAATTCTAGATAAGGAATTGTGTTAACCCGGGAGAAGGTGTTAGGCATTCCCAGGTTCCGTGGTTCTAGCACGGTCACTTAGCAATTTATACTTGGCTTAATTGTTCAACTACTTATTTTTTAGAACTATGTTCATTTACCTATTAACAGCTTTTAATCACTTGTTTTATTCGTAATTAAAGAATTGAATTATGCGTAGGAATACTCTTTTCTTTTGGCGCGTCAAAAATTATGTCAAGCGAACGTGTCCACAATTAATAACGCTTTATTTATTTTATCAAGGAAAGTTTTGTTGAAGTTTTCCCTCGAGTCATTTTTAGAATTAAATTTACAATTATGTTATGGGAGCGTATACATAATCACAATACTAGTCTAGATCGAGCCTAAAGGGAACTATGAGTATTTGATTAAGGCAAAATTTTGAAGTGCATCTAAAGGTGTGATTAAATCACTAAACTATCTACATCATGTATCTAGGTGTATAGGTACAATACTACATGAGATACTTATTTGAAATAAGTGTGGCAACTTTATTTATTAAATGACAAATAGGCCTAGATTTTGAAGTTTGGGGGCCTGACAAACGTTAAGTCCAAATGAACTCTAATCCAAGACATATATTGTCTATTTATTCAAACAGCTAAATTAAATCTAAAAGAACTCGGGCCTGACTTAATTCAGATGAATCTGACCCAAATAAATTGTTAAACAATTAATCAATTTGAACATGATGAATTCACGAAAATTTGGGCCTACTAAGTAACTCTGGCCCAATATCCCTTTGTGGACACATAAGTAAATTTAATAATGAGCCCAAGTGAATCTAGCCTAACACATATTTGAAGAAAATTTAAAATTACTAATCCTAATGACAAAATGCGAGATTTTAACTTTATTTTTTGTTTGTCTTTTAAAACAGAAAAGCAAAACAAGGTTTTCAATAAAAATAATCTGTTAAATTTTAGACTTTTCCTACTAATTTGCCTAAGTCTTTATTTTTGAAATGCTGCTTTTGAAGCTTATTTGTATTTCAAAAATTCTTGAAGTGTAAATACTATCGATCATTTCATTTTGTTTTATGTAAAAATCAGAACACAAATTCATCAATCCAATTGAGTTTGGGCCTGAAAATGTATTATGGTTATCACTTAGTTATTTTGTAAAAAAAATCTGACTTTTATAATTTTAAATTAATAATAATCCAGCATTATTTAACTATTAAATATAGTGTGATAAATTACTTATCTATTAAATTGGTTTAACATACAAGGAAATGCAGTAAAATTATATATTGTTTGCTAACTGAATAACCAAAATGCCTATTGTTATATTAACAGAACTTCTGGAAAATGACTTATGTGATACTACTACATATGAACATACAAATTTAAGCAGATTCTGTAATTTTTAGAATACTTTTTAAACTAATACATTTGCCTAGAACATTTGTAAAGCAATTTACAATATAACAAACAAACAAGCTTCAAATTAACATGGTTCATGCAATATTCAAACTAACTGCATATTTGTTAATAAATTTCTATCATGATTCAGCAAAAGAATGAAATCTTGCACTTTTTGTTAAGAAAAGTACCTTGACAGCAGCAAGAAAACAAATAGAAAGGAAATAGATCTCTGAGAAGTTGAGTGAGAAACAACAGCAAACCCAAACAAAAAACCAAAACCAGCTTCCAATAACCTAGAAATCCAGAAGATAGTGAGAAAAACCAGTTGGAGTTCTTTTCTAATAGTGAAAGAGAGAGACTCTAAAGTAGTGCAGAATCAGTCTATTTTTAGGTCTAAAATGTATATACAACTCTCAGTATAATGAAAAGAAGGAGTGTATTTATTGAATGAAGAGGCAAAAAAGGGATTAGAATTGAGGTCCAAAGAATATGTCAGAGTTCCCTATTAATTAGAAAAAAAATGACATCTTCTTTACAAAAAAGGACAACTGTCAAATTTCTAGTACCTTCCTTTCTCAAAAAAATAGACAAGTGTCTAATTTTTGGGTATTTTTTGGATCTTATTCTTTTCCTCACTTAGCATTAGGATAGTTGTCCCTATTCTATAAAATTCTAGCACTTTATGAATGATTTTTAAAGATTTAGATTTTCAAAATTGACCCTTAAGGGTCTTGGAATTACCTCAAAATCGGATTGGTTTCGGGCCCGAGTCAGATGACTCTTGGCCTAAAGAGCTTGGGCTCTTAAACATTAACAAAGCTATGGGCTTATCCATTTAGCCAAGCCCAATTTAAACATGAAAATAAATAAACAAAGCTATGGGCCTGTCTATTTATCTAGGCCCAAAAACTTTAACAGCAATAAAAAAAATAAAATATTAATAAAGAAATAAAGCACTATTTTTTTTAATTTTATTGTTTTACCCTTTTTTATTTTTGTTTAATCTGTCTAATTAATAAATGAAATAACAACTACATAATAATATAAACTAACATAACATGATTATACTAACTTTGCCTATATTTTTAATTAAGTTCGATTTTAATTAGTTAATTAATTATTACGAAAATAACTAAACATAAAATGCGTTAAATAAATAACAGAAATAAATAAATAAATAAATAGAATACGTAAAATAAAAAAACAGAATAAAAATGCGAAAAAATAATAATAACAGAAAACAAAAATATGGAAATTAAATGGAAATAATAAAAAAATGCGTAAATAAAAATAACAAAATTAAAAGGGTCTAACCGTGAAAAAACCCTCAAGCCAAGACTCCCGTCTTGGATCTAAGAACCTTGATGGAATATCTTGGCATTTAGATCTAAGATCTATGGATATTAGTTGGGTTTTTTGGGATTTGGTTGGTAGGATGAGGTTTAGGAGGATGTGAGGAGCGTATGGTGTGATTTTGAGGAGTTTTGGAGTTCCACCGCCACCTTGGGCGATTTCTAGAAGCGACGCCGCCGTGGTGAGGTGTTTCAACCAACCTTTATTATTAGGAGGGTTGGTTTATTGTGAGTTTAGTTGATGGGGGGAGGTAGAAGAGGAGAAGAGAAGAAGAATGAAGTTATTTCGAAGGTTGGTCGCCGCCGGTGGAGATTTCCGGCGGGCGGCGCCGCAGGTGGAGAAGGGCAGCGGTGGAGGGAGAAGGGAGATAAGGGGGCAGCAAGGGTTTGGGGGAGTTGAGAGAGAAGTTTAAAAGTGGGGAAGTTTGGAAATGAGGGGGTGGGGGTGAAGGTTTTAGGACCCTTTTATATTAACAGGAGGGTGAGTTCCGGACCGTTGGATCTTGATGGAGATCAATGGACAAGACTAAAAGGGGGGAAGATGGGTTAGGATCAGATTTTTTAAGGTTTTAGGGCTTGGGTGTCTTAGATTAAATTAGGATTAGGCTAGTTTAGGGGAAAATGGCCCAATATCGGCCAAGAATCCCTTTTTTAAATTTTTAAAAAGGCTAATTATCAATTTATAATAATTATAAAAATTACTTGATCCTAAATTAAAAGAGAAAAAATCAATATCTAAAAATTAAAAGGTAAACAATGTAAAGTGAGCCATTTTTTTGATTTTCAACTTTAATAAAACAAATACATAACTAATTAATCCTAAAAACAATAATCTAAATGCAACGCATGGTGTTTTTTTCTTGACATTTTTTTACGATCTTTAATAAAAATTAAACGTGCACAAAAATATAAATAATTAATAAAAATACTACAAAAAATCCTATAAAAATGGCAAATAATTGAAAAAATCTATTTTCTTGAATTTTATAGGAGTAATTCATATAGGGCAAAAATCACGTGTTTACAGTTCCGAAGAAGGACGGGAAGGTCAGAGGATGTGTTGACTATCATGATTTAAATAGAGCAGGTCCCAAGGACGACTTCCTGCTACCAAATATACATATCCTGATGGATAACTACGCTAAGCATGAACTCCAATCCTTTTCGATTGCTTCGCAGGTTATCACCAGGTTTGGATGGATGAAGAAGACGTGTATACTGTTACAATATGATGCCATTCGTCCTGAAGAATGCTGGGGCAACTTAAATGAGAGTCATGGCAACTATCTTCCATGATATGATTCATAAAGAAATAGAGGTGTATGTGGACAACGTTATTATGAAATCCAAGAGGGTCGCAGATCACATAACGGACTTGAAAAAGTTCTTTGACATGCTCAGGAGTTAAAATTTGAAATTGGACCCCGCAAAGTGTGCATTCAGGGTTCTCGCGAGAAAGTTTCCGCGATTCATCATCGGTCGTCGAGGGATCAAATTGGATTCATCTAAAGTCAAAGCTATTCAGGAGTTACCACCGCCTAAGAGCAAAAGGTGTGATGAGCTTCTTAGGACATCTCAACTATATCAGCTGCTTCATAGCCTAGTCCAGTCATATGTGAATCTATATTCAAGATGCTAATAAAGGATGCCGAAACAAGCTGGACAGATGATTGTCAGAAATCTTTTGACAAAATCAAGGAGTACCCATCCACACTGCTAGTATTGGTCCCTCCAGAACTAGGACGACCTTTGTTACTCTATCTATCTGTATTGGATGGAGCATGACAGGAAGGAAGGAGCAGGCCATATACTACTTGAGCAAGAAGTCACACCTTACGAAGCACGGTACTCTCTGCTGGAACGCACTTGCTGTGCTTTGTCATGGACAACTTAGAAATTAACGCATTACTTCTTTGCCTATACTATATACGTCATATCCAGGATGGACCCTCTGAAGTACATATTCCAAAAGCCCATCTCGACTGGAAAGTTGGCCAGATGGTAGATACTGTTAAGTGAGTTCAACATCATCTACGTAACTCAAAAAACGGTCAAAGGACTAGCATTGGCAGATCACCTTGCTGAAAATTCGGTAGGAGGGGCATACGAACCTTTAAAAACATATTTTCCTTATGAAGTAGTATACCTTATAGGAGAAGATATTACCGAAACATACGATGGTTGGAGGATGTCCTTTGATGGGGCTGCAAATTTCAAAGGGGTGGGAATTAGAGCAGTGTTGGTATCAGAAACGGGTCAACATTATATGGTACCTACTAAACTCATATTTCCCTGCACCAACAATATGGCAGAGTATAAAGGCTGCATATTAGGGCTCAACATGGTAGTCGACATGAATGTTCAGGAGCTGTTAGTGATCGGTGATTCGAATTTGCTTGTACACCAGGTACCAGGAGAGTGGGCCACCAAGAATTCTAAGATATTACTATATCTGCACCATGTGTAGGAATTGAGAAAGAGGTTCACAAAGATAGAATTCCGAGATGTGCCCAAAATTCAGAATGAGTTTGTCGATGCATTGGATACCTTGTCATCTATGATACAACATCCATATAAGAATTATATTGATCCCATTCCGGTAAAGACCTATAATCAGCCAACATATTGTGCTCATGTTGAAGAAGAAACAGATGAAAAGCCTTGGTCCATGACTTTAAGGAGTACTTTTCAAAAGGAGAATACCCGGAGCATGCAAATCTCACCCAAAAATGCACATTCCGGAGATTTTCAAACCTCTTCTTCCACAGCGGGGGAAACTTGTACAGAAGAACTCCTGATCGGGGTTTACTAAGGTATGTCGATGCGAATGAAGCTTCTAATCTACTTGAGGATGTACATGCCGGGACTTGTGGCCTACACATGCGTGGTTTCATCTTGGCAAAGAAGATACTCAGAGCAGTTATTTTTGGATGACCATGGAGACAGATTGCATTCAGTATGTCCGCAAATGCTTTCATTGTCAAGTGCATGCCGATATGATAAAAGTGATACCATACAAGCTCAATGTAACAAGCTCACCTTGGCCATTCACCACCTGGGGAATGGATGTTATCAGTCCAATTGAGCACATTGCTTCAAACAGACACATGTTTATTATGGTAACCACTGATTAATTCACAAATGGTAGAAGCTGCATCTTACAAATTTGTAACCAAAAAAGGCGTCATAGATTTTATCAAGGATCGTATCGTCTACCAACTCAGAGTGCCCAAGTCCATTATTACCGACAATGTCGCCAATCTCAATAGTGATATGATGAAATTTAAGTGTAAAACTTTAAAAATCAAGAACAATAACTCCACAGCCTACAAACCTCAGATGAATGGAGCCTTAGAAGCCCCAACAAAAACATTAAGAAGATACTAAGGAAAATGGTAGAGAACCACAAATAGTGGCATGAGAATTTACACTATGCTCTGTTGGTGTACCATACCACAGTTAGCATATCAACTCGGGAAAATACCTACATGTTGGTTTATGGTACCGAGGCTGTCATCCCAGCCGGGGAGGAGATTCCTTCTTTAAAAGTCATACATGAAGTTGAACTCAGTGATGCAAACTGGATAAGGAGTCGCTATGAAAAAATGGCCTTATCGATGGAAAGAGGATTAATGCAGTTTGTTACGGCCAACTTTATTAGAACAGAATATATAGAGCTTTCAACAAAAGGGTCAAACCAAGACAGTTTGCACCAGGGCAACTGGTATTAAAGAAAATCTTCCAGCATCAAGATGAAGCCAAAGGGAAATTCTCTCCCAGCTGGCAAGGTCCGTACAGGGTTCACAGAGTACTGACAGGAGTAGCACTCATACTTGCAGAATAGATGGAGAAGTCTAGCCACGATCAATTCAGATGCGTCAAGAGATACTATGCTTAGACATTTTAAATTTCCTTAGTTGATGTAATTGAACTATGCTTGACTTGATTCCCATTTAAGAGCGGATACGTAGGAATCCTTATGTGTTCGGTCATATCATAATAAAATCTTCATTTCCCCCAAGATCATAAACTGGGGAAAAATTTTGAGGAGGGTCCTCAAATTCCAGATCAAGTCCAGCCAATGCCAATATGTGTCAAACGGTCAATTAACCAGTTAAGAAGCTGGGGCAGAATTTTTAGAAGGATTCTTAAAATTCCGAAAAGGGTTCAGCAAGATCCATTATCCGCAAACGGTCAAAGATTATCTACTAAACTAGGGCAGAATTTTGATGAGGACCCTTAAAATTCCAATATGAGAGAGTTGTAATGCCTTTAAGATATGTTAGAGGCGCTAGTTCATCAAAATTACTTGATATGTCAATATATTTCTAAAACAACTCTATTTTTATCAATAATTGCATATTTTCGAAAACTCGATTTCCATAGCAGTCAGGTGTCACCCAGGGGAACCCGAAAGGCTCTTAGAACGGAGCAAAGCAAGGTCAGTAGACGAAGAACAAACCAACCTCCCCTCAAAAAACTTAAATTTTTCTTTAAACACAGGCATATTTGACGTAACGATAGCATTCGCAGAACATGTGTACACAAAGATAATTCACTATCAATCAGGCCATGAGACATCGAATACATCTCCAACTAAGATGTGCACCACTCTTATTTGCTGCTCGCTATTTGAATGGGACTAATCCCTATCCTCCATATAATACTTGACTCCATATTTGCATGTGGCTAATCCTTGCCTCCATAATCTGCATGAGGCTAATCCCTACCTCCACACTTGCATGTCGCTAATACCTGCCTCCCTATTTGCATGAGTCTAATCCTTGACTCCTACTTGCATGAGTCTAATCCCTGACTCCCTATTTGCATGAGTCTAATCCCTGACTCCCTATTTTTATGAGTCTAATCCATGACCCCATACTTACATGAGTCTAATCCCTTACTCCATATTTGCATGAGTCTAATCGCTGACTCCCTATTTACATGAATCTAATCCCTGACTCCATACTTGCATGAGTATAGTCCTTGAATCCATACTTGCATAATTCTAATCCATGACTCCCTCTTTGCGTGAGTCTAATCCTTGACTCCATGAGGCTAATCCATGCCTCCATACTTGCATGAGTCTAATCCTTGGATCTTTATTTGCATGAGTCTAATTCTTGACTCCTACTTGCATAAGTCTAATCCCTGACTCCCTATTTACATGATTCTATTCCTTGACTCCTACTTGCATGAGTCTAATCCATGACTCCCTATTTGCATGAGTCTAATACCTGACTATATACTTGCATGAGGCTAATCCCTGCCTCCCTATTTTCATGAGTCTAATCATTGACTCTATAAGGCTAATCCCTGCCTCCATATTTGCATTAGGCTGATCCTTGCCTCCATAATCTGCATGAGGCTACTCTCTATCTCTATATTTGCATGAGGCTAATCTTTTCCTCTCTATTTGCATGAGTCTAATCCTTTACTCCATGAGGTCTATCCTTGCCTCCATACTTGCATGAGTATAATCCTTGATTCCCTAGTTGCATGAGTCTAATCCTTGACCCCATACTTGCATGAGTCTAATGCCTGACTCCCTATTTGTATGAGCCTAATCCTTGACTCCATGAGGCTAATCCATGCCTCCATATTTGCATGAGGCTGATCCTTGCCTCCATAATCTATATGAGGCTAGTCACTACCTCCATATTTACATGAGGATAATTCATGTCTCCTTGTTTGCATGAGTCTAATCCTTGACTCTATAAGGTTAATCCCTACCTCCATACTTGCATAAGTCTAATCCCTGACTCCCTAGTTGTATGAGTCTAATCTTTCTGCATGAGACTAATCCTTGCCTTCCTACCTACATAAGGCTAATCATTACCTCCCTGTTCGCATGGGACTAAGCATCGTCCCTTTTCGCACAAATTTTGCTCTATTTCTAACACTATCTATTTGCTTTTTGATCGTGCAAAGCTTTGCCCTCCATTTCACAAGACTAAACCTTGTCTTGCTAGCATCATTATTGCATATCATGGCTGAAATATCTCCAATCTATCCGAAGGAGTCATAGTCTAAAGGAATCATCCTCATAGGAGGAAGACACTATACCATAGCCTGAGGACCCCTCAAATTTTCATATCATTATTCAAAGGCGTCATAGTTCAGAGGCACCATTGTCATGGCCTGAGAACGTCATTTCATGGCTTGTGAATCCCTCAGTAAACAATTCATGGCCCATGGTGTCATGGTGTAAGGACGCCATCTTTTAACTGTCCGAAGACAACCTTCATGGTCCTAACGAAATTTACATCATGTTTAAAATTTTCCAAATACATGTTTGTAGCATCTTTTATCTGCAGGTAACAAGTACACAACTGTTATCCTACCAGGAGCGATTTCGCTCCAGTTCCCTCTAATCATATCGAGCTTCAACCACTCACCATAGCCGCTTCAGCACCTTGTGTCCGTTCTTGCAATGATTCCAAAGCATCCCTCCGGTCAAAATTGTCCATTATTTCTTTACCTGAAAACTCTTTCATCCTTCTCGAGTAAAGAGAGACAACTGTTGATACCCAATTTCTTCCTATGTATTTTTAATATGTATAAATACTTTTAAAATAGCATATATATATATATATATATATATATATATATATAAGCATGCAAAAGGTTTTCAATTTTTTTTTATAATTTTAAATTGATTTATTTTCTTCCCTTTTTACTCATAAAATCCCCAACAATTATCCCTTAAATTATTTTTGTGGTAATGTAGCCATCTAAATCCAATATTTATGCTAAAATACTATTAAATTATTTGTGTGCATTTTATAATTGCATTTTTGTATTTTTAAAGCCAATTTTCATATAATTACAACACTAGTCTCATCAGGGAACAATTACGTTTTATATGCACAAAACGAACTTCAATATTTTTAAAATATTGAATATCTACTTTAAGTTATTTTAGTACATGAAATATTTAATAGAAATTATTTATTATTTATTATAAATTATATGGGGTTAAATTGGCTATTTAAAATATAACTAGGTTACATTTCCATTTTAGCCTCAATTTTAACCTGACCCAAACCCTAAACCCGCCTACCCGACTCAGAACCAATAAAATCATGGCCGTTTATCTAAGAGATCAACGGCCCGTATATACGCTTGCCTTTTTCAACTCTGAACGACCCCTAACCCTAACTTATTCTCCAAAAGCCGCCGCCTTTATATTCTCTCATCTCCTCTCCTCACCCTCAAACCCTAGCCCTTCAACCGCCAATCTCCCTTCTCCGGTGATTTCTCATCAACTCATAAACCTCCAATGGCTTCTCTCATGTCATGCCTACCTTCTCTAAGGTCTTAAAGGGCACAGGGCCACGCCGAATTGCATCTAGGGTTCGCCATTTGTCTGTTCTTGGCTACTCCATTGTGATTTCATGCAAAATCATGCTGTATTTGTTACGATCCTTGGGATTCTAGACAGGTTCCTTATTCTCGATATGGGTTTCATTTGGAACCCTAATTTCATCTTATATCTGTATAGATCTGGGACGATTTGAGTTTATCTCTTTAATATTTTATATTGTCATCGGAACTCTTCTACAAGAATCGTTGATTTCAAGTGTTTTTCACCTTTCTCTATAAATTAGGGTTTCGGAACGTCTTTTTATATTTTGTCTAATTGATTCTTTGTGTTTAAACTTCTACTTCTTGCATTATTTTAACTGATTCTATGATTTTATCACATCTTATCTCGTTTATGTTGAAAGCCCTAACTGTTTTAGGCTTCTTTGTATGATTTTGTGATTAGCCTATTCTTATTTGAGTTTCTGTGACTATCTCGCCTTAAATATATTTCTACTGAGTTTTTATGCCAAACTTACATCATCTCTATATATTGGGGTTCATCTTGACTGGTCAATACTTTCCTCTTTGCTTGCTGGGTTTGGTTACTCCTATCTCACTCTATTTATATGCTAAAACATTAACTTGTGACTCTTTCTTTGATTTACTCTGAGCTCCCTATTTCTTGGCTTGAGTTGAGAACTTCCTTTTAGACCTCAGATTATCCTATTATAACTTGGTTTATTTACTTATTCATGGGAACACATGTTACTCTCCTTAAGTTAGTACTTTCGAGTTTTTGCTTCACTGATTTATTATATGCTGATTTTCGATTATTTCTATTTCTGCACTTTATTTTGTTTTCTTACCTTATTTGGATTAATCGAGTATTTTACTGATTCTTCACTAGCTGTTTCCTTAATTGAACCCTTATGTATTTACCCATAATTGTCTATTTTGTACCTGATGCCCTACTTGGTTTCTTTTCTTAAACATTTTCTGCCTATTAACGTTGGTTGACTACCCCTTAATTAAATAAATACTTGCATTGATTTGATTCTGATTAATACTTGGTTCCATAATTACTATCCTACTATGATTCTTGCCTTATTTACGTAATTTCAAACTACTATATATTCACACTCTCTTATTAACACAAACACATGAATATTGGTTCAGAAACTCTCTCATTCACACTAAAAGGCTTTCTGCTCTCTTTTGTGTCACTTACAACTGTCTAAAGTCAGCCAGTTGCAAACCAAGGCTGCCTACTGGGTTCTCTTTCATTTTGTGTTTACTATCCCCTAACTGATATGTTCCAATATTAATTCAAGTCTAAAAAATAATATGCTTCTCCTATTACTTCAATGTGTCATGTTTCTAATATGCTTCTATCTCCTATTACTTCAATGTGTCATGTTTCTAATATGCTTCTATCTCCTATTACTTCAATGTGTCATGTTTCTAATATGCTTCTATCTATGGTTTTGTTGTTCAACCTACAATTAGCATGTCTATTTCATAATCTTCTTTACTGCATGGTATATACCCCCTTAGGAACCCCGTCTAGTATGTCCCAATGTGACTTTGTTTCTCTAACCCCTGGCATGTACATTCCTATATGAAGTAATTGGTATCCTAATCTTATTGGTTCTGTATTAACTTTACAGTTCATGCTATACATTAAAAGCCTTGACCTCCTTTTAGGCTCCTCTGATTCTTACTATGAGCCCTATGCTTACCCCAAATCCCTATTTACCCATAAATGGATGTGTGCACCTGTTTAATTCTATTTATTGACGTGTTAATGAATTTCTTCTTGTTCTGTACTTGGTTTGATTGATTGCTGGTCACCTTATCTTTATTTTAAATTGTCTTATGTGTTTTCTTACAAAACCATCTCTAACAAACCTCTTTTTAATACTATTTTTCTACTGAAACTTTTCAAATTGTGTCAAGCACTTTCACTCTTCTCCTAAGTCACTAGGTTCTGCCCCCTCTTGTGTGTGTACTGCCTTGAGATCCTCTTGAGAAGCCTATGAACTCTAGCTCACTGAGGTTGGCCCTTCCACACTTCACTTACTCAATTTGGTTACCAAGTCTATGTGTGAGAAATGCCCGGGATCCTTGAGATCCTAAGGGAACTCTGATGCACCTAGACAATGATATTGTCTGTGATATTGACATTTGAGGCTATTGAAGGTTTTGGGAAAGCACTTGGCCTTCTCCAGGCTCCCTACAATGTAACTTTTTCTTTTTATTTTATTTATTATGTAATTCATTCAGATGTTCAATAACGATTTGTAAATGAATATTCGGGTAACTAGTGGAAAGGGGTGGATAGTTACATATTTATGGGGTAATATAGGTAGAAACCATGCCTAGAGGCCTTTATATTTTTTGCTATGTTTGCCTTACCATGTTAGAAATCATGCATATATGTATCAAGTGGTTCTAATAATAGAAATCATGTTTATAGGTCTTAAAATCAACTTTATAAGTACAAACCATGCATATAGGACTTTATATCTTGTTATGTTTGCCTTACCATATTAGAAATCATGCATATAGGTCTCAAGTGGTTCCAATAATAGAAATCATGTTTTTAGATCTTAAAATCAACTTAACAAGCAGATACCATGCCTATAGGATATGATCCAATCCAACTTCTGCTACAACGAGTTTTTATATGTGCTTTCATTTGTTATCATGCCTACCAGTTTCTAACATCATATTTTTCTTTAAAAAAATTAGATATCATGCCATTAGGGAACACACCAGAAATTCTACAAATAGATTTAAACCAGTTTAGGTTAAATAAATCAATCTTGTTCACGATTAATTCACTTTGAAACTAGTTTAATTAGTGGTTTATTTTCCCCGAAATAAATTCTTTAAAAAAAACTGCCTTAATCTATCATTAGATAGCTTGTCTACAGGGATTCAAGAGTTTGTTTTAAAATATACCCTGTTTTACTATATATAATGATTATTATTCCGCGTGTAGGCAAGCCTATAGGGCATTTTCAAAATCCTGCAACTCTGAAACTGTTTCTGCTACTTAATTTTTTGATTTTAACAGGCTTAAAAAATCAGTAGGCAAACTGGCAGGACTATTACTTCCGAGTTTATAAAATAAATAAACTGCCTATCTTCTATATCTTGATATTCATATAGCATCATCCTAGGATACTATTTATCAAAAGGCCCTTATTTGTGTTTGAGTCGTAATGCTTAAGTGCATTGCTTGAGGAGGTAAACTTGAGCCTCTAATTGCTTCTTTCCTGTCTTATGTGATAAGGTCCTATTTGTTCTTTCCTGTCGCCTTAGTATTTTTTCCTTTAAACCTTAGGGGTTTGTCTAGACCTGCCTATAGGTAGAGGTCCTAAATTTCCTCCAGGACCATTAAGAAAAAACCGGTAACAACATGTAATAGAGATCGTTTACAAACACCCGCTTTTAAGACCACTAAGAGAGTGGGAAGAGTAGATATGGGATATGATGACTACGTGCTAATGTCACGTGTAGCCCCTCATTGAGGAGTGTTTACCGGACATTCTGTTTGGTGATCCTATAGGCTAACCAACCTATGACTCCTCCTTTCCCAAAATTCCTTTTGTTTAAAGCTTTGTTATATATGTATACAACTTGTTCAAAAATCTTTGTCTTATTATTTGAGTTATACAACGTGCTTTACTTGCAAACTATTTGATTCAACTATTTATTTTTTAATCGATTAATTCGTAAATATAAGTTCCGCCGGACCCAACATTATGGACCGAGAGGGGTGCCTAACACCTTCCCCTAAAGGTTACTTAGAGCCCTTACCCTAATCTCTGGTAACGCAAATCAACCCAAGAGTTAATCGCTCTAGGTGCCCTAACGCACCATAAGCCGTTAGGTGGCGACTTTGCAAATACCCAATTCACAAAAAGAAAATGCGTCATTACACCCCATGAATGTCGAAACCCGGACTTCTTTCTGCACAGGGGAAAAAAGGGGCGTGCCAATGGCAGGCTATAATACACGAAAATCTGGGAATTAGGCAAAATTTTAGTTTTATGGCTCTAAAATGCCAAAAAATGAGGAATGATCATAGAAAAGTAGTGACTATTGCTCCTTAGGTTATTTTTTATGGGCCAAAAATTTTAGGTGACTCGTTTCCAATGCCAGGGCCCATGCCATAGAACCTGGAAATCAGGGAACCAAGCGAAATACTAGTTTTATGGCCCTAAAAGCCATAAAATGATAATACTATCATGGAGAAGTGGTGACTATTGTTCTTTAGGTCGTCTTTGACTTGAAAAAATTTTGGCGATCCGGGTCCAGTGACCGGGGCCCATGCGGATGGCGTGGGCTATTGCATATGAAAATCTTGGTATAAGGCAGAATTATAATTTTATGGCCCTAATACGCCAAAAAATAAGGAACACACATGGAGAGGTACTGAATATTGTTCCTTTTTTATGGGCTGGACAAATTTTAGGCGATTTGGTTCTGGTGGCCTGGTTCCATGCCGATGGTGTGGGTCAAAATTCTAGTTTTCTGGTCTTAAAATGCCAAAAAGGAGCGCTCATAGCAAAGCGATGAATATTTTTTCTTTGGTAGTTTTTGATGTGATGACAAAATTCTAGGCAATTCGGGTCCGGTAGCCCAGGACTATGCCGATAGCACATGAAAATTTTAGAATCAAGAAAATTTTAAGTTTTATGGTCCTAAAATACCCAAAAAATGAGGATAGGTCATGGAGGGAGGGTAAGTATTTTTATCTATGTGGTTTTTTACGGGCCGGCTAAATTTTAGGAAATTCGGGTCTGGTGGCCATAGGCCATGTCGATGGTGTGTGGTATAGCACACGAAAATTTAGGATAGGACGAAATTCCAATTTTATGGCACCAAAATGCCAAAAATAAGGAATATTCAAGGAGACGTGGTGACAACTGTTCCATAATTTGCACGCTAGAACAATTTTACGCGATCCGGGTCTGGTGGCCCAGGCCATGTTGATGGCGCACACAAAAATGTGAGATCATGCTGAATTCCAGTTTTATGGCCCTAAACCGGCAAAAAAAGAGGAACAGTAATGGAGAGGCGGTGACTATTTTTCCTTAGGTAGTTTTTGATGCACCGGCAAAATATTAGGCTATCTGGGTCCAGTGGCTCGTGGCTCTGCAGATGATGTGGGCTGTAGCATATGAAAATCTGGGAGTCGAGCAGAATACCAGGTTTGTGACCCTAAAATGCCAAAAAATAAGGAACGGTCATGGCGAGGCGGTGACTATTGTTCCTTAGGTGATTCTTAATGGGCAAGCAAAATTTTAGAAAATCCGGGCCGGTGGCCAAGGCCTACGATGATGGTGTGGGCTATACCACACAAAAAACTGAGAATTAGATGGACTTCTAATTTTATGGCCCAAAATAGCATAAAATGAGGAACAGTCATGGCGATGTGGTGACTATAATTTCTTAGGTCAATTTTATGGGCTGGGGAACTTTTAGCAATCATGCTCTGATGACCCAGGCACATGCGATGGCGTTGTCCATAGCACACGAAAATATGAGAATCGGGCAAAATTCTAGTTTTATGGCCCTAAAATGCCAAAAATATAAGGAACATTCATGGGCAGGCGTTGACTATTATGGTTTGATTGACCGACAAAGTATTAGGTGATACAAGTTTAGAGTCCTGGACCATGTAGATGTTGTGGGATATAGCATACGAAAATCATTAGATGGTGAAGAATTCCAATTTTATGGCCCTAAAACACCAAAAAAATGAGGAACAATCTTGGCGAGATGATGACTATTATTACTTAGGTAATTCTATATGGGCCGGCAAAATTATAGGCGACCTGAGATCGGTGGCCCGAGCCCATGCAGATGGCGCGGGCTATCGCATATGAAAATCTAGGAATTGGGCAAATTTCAGTTTTATGGCCTCAAAATGCAAAAAAGCTAAGAACCGCCATGGCGAAGAGGTGACTATCGTTCCATAGGTCGTTTTTAATGGGACAAAAATATTGTAGGGAATCTGGGTCTGGTGGACCGGTCCTATATAGATATTGTTGGCTATAAATCTAGAAATCGGGCATACAAAAATCTGGAAAACTTGCAGAATTCCAGTTTTATGGCCCTAAAACGCCCAAAACCGAGGAACGGTCATGGCGAAATGGTGACTATTGTTCCTAAGGCCATTCTTTATTTGCAGGCAAAAGTTTAGGCAATCCGGGTCCGACAACCCAAGTCAATGCCGATGGCATGGGCTATAGCATACGAAAAACTAGCAAACGAGCAGAATTCAGATTTTATAGCCCTAAAATGCCAATAATGAGGAACGGTCATGGTGAGGTAGTGACTATTGTTCTTTAGGTCATTTTTGTTGTACCGATAAAATTTTAGGGGATCTAGGTTCAGTGGCTCTGTCTCATGCCGATAGCGCGTGTTATAACACACGAAAATCTAGAAATCGAGCAAAATTTTAATTTTATGGTGCTAAAATGCCAAAAATTGAGGAACAATCATAAATAAATAGTAACTATAGTTCCTTAGGTGTGTTCTGATTGGCTGGTAAAATTTTAGGTGATCTGAGTCCGGGATCGAGCGGAATTCTTGTTTCATGGCCCTAAAACGGCAAAAAAATAAGGAATGGTCATGGTGAGGCTGTGACTATTGTGCCTTAGGTTATTTTTTATGTGCAGGAAAAATTTTAGGTGATCCGGGTCCAGTAACCCAGGCTCATGCCGATGGCGTGAGTTATAGCACACGAAAAGAGCGAAATTCTTGTTTCATGGCCCTAAAACGACAAAAAAATAAGGAATGGTCATGGTGAGGCTATGACTATTGTGCCTTAGGTTATCTTTTATGTGCCAAAAATTTTTTAGGCAATCCGGGTCCTGTGACCCAGGCTCACACGAAAATCTTATAATCAGGAGGAATTCCATTTTTATTGCCCTAAAATGCCAATAAACGAAGAACGATCATGGCAAGGCAGTGACTATTGTTCATTAGATTATTTTTTGTTGGTAAAAAAATTAGGCAATCAGGTTCGGTAGCCCGCACCAATGCCAGTGGTATGGTCTAGCACACAAAAATTTGAGAATTGAGCAGAATTCTAACTTCTTGGTCCCAAAACACCAAAAAATAAGGAACAGTCATGGCGAGGCAATGACTATTGTTTTTAGGTCATTTTTTATAGGTCAGAAAATTTTTAGGCGATCTAGATTTGTTACTTAACCCATGGCGATGGCATGGGCTATAGTACATGAAAATCATGGAATCATGTAAAATATACTTTTATGGCCCTAAAATACCAAAAAATAAAGAACAGTCATGGCGATGCGGTGACTATTGTTCCTTATGTGGTTTCTAATGGGATAGCAAACTTCTAAGCGATACTAGTCTGGCGGCTTGTGTCCATGTCGATGGCGTAGTCCATAGCACACGAAAATTTGAAGATGGGGCGGAATTCTAGTTTTATAGCTCTAATATTCCAAAAATAAGAAGCAATCATGGCGAGGCAGTGACAATTGTTCATTTGGTCATTTCCATTGGCCAACAAAATATTAGACGATCTGCGTCTGGTAACCTGGGCCCATGCAAATGGCTATGGGCTATTCACACGAAAATTGGGGAATCAAGAAAAATTCTAATTTATGGCCCTAAAATGCCAAAAAAGTTGAATGGTCATAAAATTTTTGGGTAAAAACTATTGTTCCATGGGTAGGTTATGGTGGTTCGATAAAATTTTAGGCAATTCAGGTTCGATGGTCGGTTCCCATTCCAATGACATGGGTAATAATACATGAATAATTATGAATCAGACTAATTCATGTTTTATGACCCTAAAATGTGAAAAACGAGGAAGGGTCTTGGCGAAGTGGTGGCTATTATTCCATATGTCATTTTTTACTGGCTAGCAGAATTATAGGCGATCCGCGTCTAGTGACCCGGGCTCATGTTGATGGATAGCCCAATAGCACACAAAATATGGGAATTAGGCCGAATTCTAGTTTTATTGCGGTAAATACCAAAAAATAAGGAACGGTCATGGCAGGGAAGTTCCTTAGGTCATTTTTTATGGGCCGAAAGTTATCCAAGTCGAGTAACGTGAGCCATACCGATGACCTAGGCTATAGCACATGAAAATCTAGGAATTAGGTGAAATTCAGTTTTATGGTGCTAACAATAACAACAACTACCCAGTATAGTCCCACAAAGTGGGGTCTGGGAAGGGTAATATGTAGACAAGCCTTACCCCTACACCAAAGGGCAGAGAGGCTGTTTCCAATCGACCCTCGGCTCAGAGAAGGAAAGGAAAAACAAAAACAAAAAATAAAAGAGCATTATTAACTCCAGTAGAAATAGCGTAAATAATTATTGAAACATAAGAACCATAAAAAAAATAGCATGCAATAATATCATACAGTAACTACCATAAGGGATACACACTCCAAAACACAAATCCTCTATGGATATCCCTGCCAAGCCTCACCCAACCCCGGGTGAGGAGTACAAAAAAAAAACCCTACGAGCCCCTATCCTACAACCCTGATACTAGACCTCCAGACTTTCCTGTCAAGGGCCATGTCCTCGAAAACCCGCATTCTAGCCATGTCATGCCTAATCACCTCTCCGCAATACCTCTTAGGCCTCCCTCTGCCTCGCCGAACACCGACAATCGCCAGCCGCTCACAACTCCTCACCGGGGCATCAAGACTTCTCCTCCGCACATGCCCGAACCACCTCAGCCTCGCTTCTCGCATCTTCTCATCCACCGGGGCCACCCCCACCTTCTCTCAAAAAAAACTTCATTCTTAATCTTATCTAACCTGGTGAGCCCGCACATCCACCTGAGCATCCTCATCTTCGCAACCTTCATTCTCTGAACATGGGAGTTCTTCACTGGCCAGCACTCCGCCCCATACAACATTGCAGGTCTAACCACAGCTCTATTAAATTTTCCCTTGAGTTTCAGCGGAACTTTCTTGTCACACAGGACTCCTGATGCAAGCCTCCACTTTGACCACCCCGCTCCTATGCGATGAGTGACGTCCCCATCAATCTCTTTGTCCCCCTGCATCACCGACCCAATATATCTGACACTTTCCCTCTTGGCGATGATCTGAGATCCAATCATCACGTCTCTGCCAACTTCGCTCGGCTCGGCGCTAAACTTGCACTCCAGGTATTCAGTCTTAGATCTGCTTATTTTGAAACCCTTAGACTCGAGAGTCTTTACCTCTAACCTCTCCATAACACCGACCCTCATCTCGTCTATCAACACTATGTCATCAGCAAATAGCATACACCAAGGCACATCCCCTTGAATATGTCGACTTAGAGCATCCATTACCAAGTCAAACAAGAGAGGGCTAAGCGCCGATCCTTGATGGAGCCCCATAACCATTGGAAAATGGTCCGATTTTCTACCCACCGTCCTAACCCTAGTCTTAGCTCCATCGTATATGTCCTTGATTACTCTGATGTAGGCTTCTGGCACGCTCTTCGCCTCCAAGCACCTCCCTTGGGACCTTGTCATATGCCTTCTCCAAGTCGATAAGCACCATGTGCAGGTCCTTCTTCTTATCCCTAAACTGCTCCACCAGCCGCCTGACAAGGTGGATAGCTTCTGTAGTGGAGCGACCCGGCATAAAACCGAACTAGTTCACAGATATAGATGTCATATCCCTCACCCTCACCTCGATCACCCACTCCCAGACCTTCATGGTGTGACTTATTAATTTGATACCCCTATAGTTGTTGCAGCACTGGATGTCCCCTTTGTTCTTGTACAAGGGCACCACTGTACTCTACCTCCACTCATCCGACATCCTTTTGGTCTTGAAGCTCGCATTGAATAACCTGGAGAGCCACTCCACTCCTGACCTACCCATGCACTTCCAGAACTCCACCGGGATCTCGTCAGGCCCGGTCGCTCGACCCCTACTCATCCTACGCAAAGCCCCCATGACCTCCTCCGCCCCAATGCGCCTGAAGTACCCAAAGTCTCTATGTTGCTATGAATGCCCCAACTCCCCTAGCTCTATGTTACGATCCCCCTCCTCATTAAGTAAGTCTCTAAAGTACGCCTGCCACCTAAGCTTGACTTGAGAATCCCCCATCAGAACTCTACCATCCTCGCCCTTAATGCACCTAACTTGGTCAAGATCACGTGCCTTACTTTCCCTTGCTTTATCTAACCGGAATAACTTCCTGTCTCCACCTTTCTCCCCTAGTTCCTCGTACATGCGACCAAACGCCGCTTTTTTAGCTTCCGTAACCACCAGCTTTGCTTCTTTCCTCGCCACGTTGTAGATCTCCCTGTTCACTCTTAGTTCTTCCTCGCTTGTGCTCCCTACCAACTTAGCAAACGCCGCCTTCTTTACCTCCACCTTTCGTTCGACTACATCATTCCACCACCACTCAGCCTGATGTCTGCCTGAATAGCCTTTGGCCACCCCGAGCACGTCCCGTGCTACCTCCCTAACCAAGTTCGCCGTCTCTGACCACAAAGCGTCCGCTGACCCAGAACTTCACCAAGCTCCGCCCTCAGCTAACCTCCTCTCCAACTCATGTGCTTTCTCCTTAGTCAAAACACCCATCTAATCCGCGGTTGTCCCTGAGCACCCCTCCTCTTCCTCTTCACCCAGAGACAGACATTCATCACTAGGAGTCTATGAAGAGTCGAAAGGGACTCTCCCGGAATAACCTTGCAGTCCTTGCACATACCCCTATCGCTCCTTTTGAGGAGGAGGTAATCAATCTGGGTCCTCGCCGCCTAACTTTTGAAGGTGACAAAATGCTCCTCCCTCTTCTGAAATGTCGAGTTCGCAATCAGAAGCTCGGAAGCCCTGGCGAAATCAAGCAGTGACGTGCCTCCTCCGTTCCTAACCCCAAAGCCGAAGCCACTATGCACCTCACCATAAACACCAGTATCAGCCCCAATATGTCCATTAAAGTCTCCTCCAATAACTAGCTTCTCAGATTGGGGAATACTACTCACCAGATCATCCAAGCCCTCCCAAAAACGCCTCTTAGCCTCCTCATCTAAGCCCGCTTGCGGCGTGTAAGCGCTGATGACGTTGAGGACGCAACCCCCAATAACCAACTTAATTGACATTAACCTATCATTCACTCGCCTAACCTCGACCACAGACTCCCTTAGAATCCTATCTACCAAGATGCCCACTCATTCTTATCTCTCACGACCCCAGAATACCACAGTTAAACGCCAAAAAATAAAGAACGGTCATAGAAAGGCTGTGACTATTGTTCATTCGGTCATTCTTGATTGGCCGACAAAATTTAAGGCAATCGGGTCCAGTAGCCCGTGCCAATGCAGATCGCGTGGGCAATAACACATGAAAATCTAAGAGTCGGGCAAAATTCTGGTTGTATGGTCCTAAAATGCCAAAAATGAGAAACAATCATTGCGGGGCGATGACTATTGTTCCATAAGTGGGTTTTGGTTGGCTGATAAAATTTTAGGCGATATGGGTCTGGTGGCCTAGTCCCATGTCGATGGCATGGGCAATAACACACAAAAATTTGGGAATCACGTTGAATCCCTGTGTTATGGACCTAAAACACCAAAAAACGGGAATATTTATGGTGAGGCGGTGAAAATTGTTTCTTTGGTCATTTTTTATGGGCCGGCAAAATTTTAGGCGATACGGTACGGTGTTCTTGGCCCATGCCGATGGTGGGGGCCATAGCACAAGGAGATTCGAGATTCTGGTAGAATTTCAATTTTATGGCCCTAAAACACCAATAAATGAGGAACCGTCATGGCGAGGCGGTGACTATTTTTACGCGATTCGTGTCCTATTTTCTGGGTCCATGCCGATGGCGTGGGCTGTAGCATACTAAATCTGGGAATCGAGCAGAATTCCTATTTAATGACCTTAAAATGTTGAAAAACGAGGAATGGTCATGCCGAGGCGGTAACTATTGTTTCTTAGTCCATTTTCGGCGATCCTTGTTTGGTGGCCTGGGCCCATGCATATGGCGTGGGCTATAACACATGAAAATTTGAATCAGGCATACAAAAACTTGGGAAACGGTTGGTATTCAAGTTTTATGTCCCTAAGATGCCCAAAAACGAGGAATAGTCATGGTGAGGCGGTGAAAATTTTTCTTGAGGCTGGTTTTCATTCACCGGCAAACTTTTATGCAATCCGTGTCTGGTGTTCTGGGCCCATGCCGATGGTGTAGGCTACAACACACGAAAATCGGGCAAACAGGCAGAATTCTAGTTTTACAGCACTAAAACACCAAAAAATGAAGGATGGTCATGGTGAGGAGTGACTATTGTTCTTTAGGTCATTTTATATGTGACGGTAAGATTTTAGGTGATTCGGGCTTGTTGTCTCGGGCCCACAACGATGGTGTGGGCAATAACACACAAAAATTTGGAATGGGGTGGAACTTCAGTTTTTATGACTCTAAACGCTATTAAATTAAAAACAGTCATGGTGAGGAGATGACGATTGTACCATAGGTGGTTTTTTATGGCAACACAAACTTTAGGGGATCCGCATCAAGTTGCCCAGGCCTATATCGATGGTGTGGGCTATAGCACACGAAAATTTGAGAATCAAGCAAAATTTGAGTTTTATGGTTATAAAACATCAAAAAAGAGAAACGAACATGGCGAGTCAGTGACCATTATTCTTTAGGTTATTTTTCATGGTCCTGCAAAATTTTAGGTGATCTATGTCTGGTGGCCCGGGCCTATGCTGATGGCACGGTCTGTAACGCACAAAAGCTTGGGAATCGGGTGAAATTCCAATATTATGGCCATAAAACGCCAAAATACGAGGAAAGGTCATGGTAAGGCAGTGACCATTGTTCCTTAGGTCGTTTGTTATGGGATGGAAAAGTTTTAGGCAATCTAGGTCCAGTGCCCTGGGCCCATGCAGATGGCGTGGGCTATAGCACACGAAAATATAGAAATTAGACATACGAAAATCTAAAAATTGGGCGGAATTCTAATTTTATGGCCTTAAACGCAAAAAAATGAGGAATTGTCATAGCGAGGCAGTGATTAAAGTTCCATAGGTGGTTTTCGACAAGCCGACAAAACTTTAGGTTATCCAGCTCCGGTGGCCCGGCCCCATGCCGATGGCATGGGCAATAGCACATGAAAATATGGGAACCGGGCGGAATTCTAGTTTTATGGCGCTAAAACATCGAAAAATGAGTAACGGTCATGGCAAGGCGATGACTATTGTTACATTAGTCATTTTTAATGGGACAAAAATTTTTTAGGCGATACAGGTCCGACGGTCTGGTCCCAAGATGATGGCATGGGTTATAGCACACGAATATCTAGGAATGAAGTAAAATTCTAGTTTTATGGCGCTAAAACGCCAAAAAATGAGGTACGGTCATGGCAAGACGGTAACTATTAATCCTACGGTGGTTTTAGATTGCCCAGAAAAATATTAGATGATCCGGGTTCGATAGTCCAATCCGATGATGATGGTGAGCGCTAGCTTACAAAAATATGGGAATCGAGCGAAATTTTAATTTTATGGCCTTAGAATGCTAATAAACTAACAATGGCCATGGCGAGGCGTGACTATTCTTCCTCATGTGGTTTCTGATGGGAGGACAAAATTTTAGGGAATCCGAGTTGGTGGCCTGGGCTAATGTCGATGGCATGGACTAGGGCACATGAAAATCTAGAAATCATGTGGAATTCTTCTTTTGTGGCCCTAAAATGTCAATAAACGAGGACCGGCCATGGAGAGGCAATGACTATTGTTCACTAGGTCATTTTTTATAAGCAGGCAAAATTTTAGGCGATCGGGGTCTTTTGGCCCGTACCCATGTAGAAAACGTGGGCTATAGCAAATGAAAATCTAGGAATCGATCACACAAAAATCTAGAAATCGGGCAAAATTCTAGTTTAATGGCCATTAAACACCAAAAAATGAGAAATGGTCATGGAGAGACAGTGATTATTGTTCCGTAGGTGGTATTTGATGGGCTGGAAAATTTTTGGAAATCTGGGTCTGGTGGCCCGGGCCCATGCCAATTGCATGGGCAATAGCACACAAAAGTATGAAATCATGCGAAATTATAGTTTTATGACTCTAAAACACCAAAAATGAGGAAAAGTAATGGAGAGGCATTGCTATAGTTAACTAGGTCATTTTTATTGTCTGGCAAAAATTTCATACGATCAGGGTCATGCGGCTCGGGCCCATGCCGATGGCGTTGGCTATCGCACACAAAAATCTGAGAATTGGGTGAAATTCCAGTTTAATGGTCCTAAATATCAAAAAACGAGTAACGAACATGACGAGACAGTGACTATATTCCTCAAGTGGTTTTATATTAGCCGGTAAAACTATAGGCTATCCGAGTCCGTACGCCTGGCCTATGCCAAAGCGTGGGCTATAACACTCGAAAATTGAAATCGGGCGGAATTCCAATTTTATGGTCCTGAAATACCAAAACAAGGAACATGAGGTGACTATTGTTCTTTGTTGTTTTTTATAGGCTGAAAATTTTTTAGACGATCTGGATCTGGCGGCTCGGGTCCATGCTGATGGCATTGGCTATTAGCATACAAAAATCTAGGAATTAAGAGGAATTTCAAATTTATGGCCCTAAAATGATAAAGACGAGAAATGGTCATGGCGAGTCGTAGCTATTATTCATTAGATCATTTTGGATTGGTCAATAAATTTTTAAGATATCCGGGTCCAGTAGCCGCGCCAATGCAAATGGCGTGGACTATAGCATAAAAAAATTTGGGAATCGGGCAAAATTCCTATTTTATGGTCCTAAAATACCAAAAAAAAAAAAGAAACGGCCATGGTGTGGCTGTGAACATTGTTCCATAAGTGGATTTTGGTGAGCCAGTAAAATTTAGGTGATACATGTCTGATGGCCTGTTCCCTTATCGATTGCGTGGGAAATAGAACACGAAAATTTGGGAATGTAGCGAAATTCCTTTTTTATGGCCCTAAAATGCCAATAAATAAGGAATGTCATGCCGAGGCAGTGACTATTATTCCTTAGGTCAATTTTGATGAGCTGACAAAATTTTAGACGATCCTGGTCTGGTGGCCCGGGCCCATATCGATGGCTTGGGCGATGGCACACGAAAATTTGAAAATAAGGTAGAATTCCAGTTTTATAGGCCTAAAACGCCAAAAAAGAGGAACAGTCATGGCGAGGTAGTGACTATTATTCCTTAGGTCATTTTTATGGGCAATAAATATTTTTGGCGATCCAAGTTTTATGGCTTAGGCCCATGTCAATGGCCTAGGCTATAACACATGAAAATTTGGGAATCAAGTACACAAAAAACTAGAAAACAGGTGGATTCTAGTTTCATGGCCCTAAAATGACAAAAAACAAGGAACGATCATAGTGAGGGGATGACTATTGTTCCTGATGTCATTTTTCATTTGCTGAAAAAATTTCAGGCGATTCGGATTTGGTGGCCCGAGCCTATGCCGATGGCGTGGGATAAAGCACACAAAACCCAAGGGGGCCAAATTACCTTTTTATAACTGTGAGCACGTGATTTTTGCCTCACATGAATCACTCCAACAAAATTCTGAAAATTAGATTTTTTTTCTTATTTTAAGATTACTGTCAAATTTTTCTGTTTGTTTGCATTCTGTGTGCATGTTTAATTTTATTTAAGTCTTATAAAATTACAAAAATATGTTGCATTTGCATCTAGGATTAAATTTTATATTTTCTTTAGACTAATTAGTAAATAAATGTTACAAAAAAAATTCACAAAACTAGTTTATTTTACACTTATTAATTTTTTTATTTCTGAATTTTGGTAGTTTTTCTTTAAATTTGATTTTAATTATTTGCGATAATTATTATTTAAAATTGATTATTATTTGTTAGGTTAATTTAGCTTTAAACAGTTAATTTAGGAATTTTATTTTCAATTTGGAAAAGAAAAGGATTTTAAAATAGAAAAAAAATTGAAAAATGAAAAGAAAGAAGAGAAAATAAGCAGGGCAGATTCTTGGGCCAATTTGGCCAGTCCAATGTATTTTGCCCTAGTTACCCATCCAAAAACGGGCCCAAAACCCGTTCTCAACACGGTTCGGTCCCCTCCCTCCCGCTAACCAAACGACCCCGTTTCACTTTTATCAAATCTCAACCGTTGATTTCCTCTAATCCAACATACGGGAATTGGGGGTGTGTTTAATATAACAGTGTCCAAACTCATATCCCCCCATTTCATCTCTCACCTTACACCCTTAGAGACCCCCCCCCCCCTCTCTTCGTCTCTCTAATCATCACCGTCCGCCGCCCGCTGCCCGCCGAAAATTGCCTACGACAGCGGCCGATCACCGATCAACCCCAAAATCATATCCATGACTCCTCTCCACCTCCCCATCCCAGATCTCCAAGCAACTCCTCTCAAATTCGCTAGAACACCTCGGATTTCAGATCAAAAACCATAACGCAACCATCCTCCGGTGGCAGCACCACCACAAAACGACCGTAAATTAATACCCTGAGACCACCAAGACCTCCTCGTGCCAAATCCCTAACAACTTGCCTTAGAATATTGTCCAAGCTTTTCGAATATTAGATCAGAAGCTAAGCCCTAAAATCCCAAATTTTCAATTTATCATTGAACATTTAGACCCACTTTGACTTTAATCGTGTGTTTTTGACAAAGAACACACGATTAATCTCGGATTGGGTCGAAATTGAAAGATTTTTGAGGCTTTAGTCCATACTTCTTATTTTTCCAAGATTCTTAGGTATTTATATTTACCTCTTATTATTTTATTTTCTTTTCCATCTCTTTCTTTTATCTTCTGATTTTTTTCATTTTTATTTTTCATCATCTGTATCCGCATGTTAGATTTAGGTTGTGTTTGATTATTAGTTGTGTCCCATTTCCAAGTCTGGATAGGTTTGATGTTTTCGTTCTTATTTTGGGCCTAATTTTGTTCCGAGTCTTTAAGGTTTTGAATTTGAACATTTGGGTGTTTTGGGTTTTCATCATATGGTTTTGATTCATAAAGATTGAATAGCCCAGAAAGGAATTGAATTGGGTCTTTTCAGAGCCATTAAATTGGGTTAATTGGACCCGAGTTCTGGCTGGCCTTAAAGGGTAATAACAAGGGCTTTAAGGGGGTACTATGGTTAATATTGGCACATGGAATATTTTTGTAACGGATTGAGAAAGCTTCTAGGAAGCTGGGGGTGGGGTGATTCTGAATTTCTGATTTTAAAATTAGGGACACAATAGCAAAAATGAGATTAAAAAAGGATTAACAAGCAAACTTTGAATCTTGCTCTGCTTCCTTAACACCCCTCTATAAAAGCATCATTTGCTAAAATTCTTAAGGGGACCAGATTTTAGAGAATAGAGAGACTAAAAAAACAAACACAGAAAGTTTTTCAAAATGGCCGGGCTCAAAGAATTCTAGAACTCTTGCATTTTTGGTAAAAATTGATCTAGTTCTGCTGTTGGTCTTTCAATTTTGAAACCATCGAAGGATTTCTAGTTTATTTTGGATTTCAAGATGGTTTAAGTTGTTGCGCACTGTTCCATTGTTGTTCAAATACTGTTGTTGTGACTGAATTTCTCATTTTTGTTGATCCTTACGCACATCTTCTTCTACTTTGATTGATGTATTCAGGTACACTTTTGGACCCTATGAGTTGATGAAATGTACTTTTGAAGCTATGTGATAAGCATTACAAAGCATATTGGTCTTTACTTTTCGAAGATTATGTTCTGTTCTACTTTATAGAATAATTTTTGCTACTCAAGTTGTATTGCATTTTTTAGTGTAGAGGCAATATGGTTTTCCATTTGGTTGAAACTTGTTTCTTTAGTACTCATATTTGTTTCAATTGTTATGATGGAAACCAATAAATAATGGGCTTAATTGAATCAGTAGCTAAACTTTGTATTCCATCATGTTCAGATAGTGAATATTGGATTATATTAGAGCTATTTTTGCCATGTAATTCATCTAGATTGCTATACCATGGTTTTTTGTATTCAAATAGTACTTTGCTTCATGAAATGGATAAGTTAGTAGTTAGTATACAGTCATTTTGAATAAGAAAAATGGTCCAGGCTATTACTCTAAGAGTCGAGCCATGCATTGATTTACTCCTGGTTTGCTGGTAAGCATATTTAATTGGGATTAATGTTTAAATTCAGAATTATTCACCTGACAGCCTCATGAGGTTTGACTTGCATTTATATGTGCGGAAGAGGGTTTTTGATTAAAGTTGAAGTCTCATACGAATTGTCTATTGAGTTAGTTGGATATTGAGTTGAATATGACTACTGTGTAGTTTGTACATTGTTGAAAGACAACAGGGCTCATGTTGATGCCATTGATTTTTGGATACTTTTACGTGCCATGAAGACTCGATCTCGATTCCAACATGCTCTAATCCCCTAGTTCTTGAAAGATTTGACTATTGACCTAGGCCTAACCTTGAGGCCACTGAAAGGAAAATTGTAGGCCTCATTATGTTTGGACCTGCCTCTCTAATTTCTTATTTAATTGTTGTTGATAGCCCAAGCCATCTGTTAAATAATTAAACATGTTTCTCTTTTAATGCAAAGCCTTTTTTAGTTAGTTTGACATTAGTTTAAAAAATAAAAAAAATTCCAATTCTTTTAGTATTTAGTTAATTAGATTCCCTTAATTAGTGAGGTGTGCCATATAAATAACACTAATAGTCCATGACCCTCATAATTGTAAATAAGAAATCATTTGAACAAACTAGATTTAAGGCATGCCATTTTAGGTAAAATATAGTTTTATGGCCCTCAAAAGTAGTTTGAATTTCCTTTGAAATTAGAATCAAGGCGTGCCATTAGAGAATTTTCCATGGTCCTCGCAAAGCTAAAAACGACGTAGTTGCTTTAGGCGCGTTATTTTAATAATTAACTTCCCTAACTCGGATGTGCATTTCATGTGACCCAAATCTAAATCTCAACAACGTTAAATAAAATGTGTCTCGGACTGCGGGTGCATTTCACGTGGCGTGGTCCAAAGATGCATTTTAGGCTGAAAATAATTAAAAGTGGTTAATAAGTTAAAAATGTACCAAGGCTGAAATATGTATTCAAATCAGATAATAGGCCAATTATGATAGTTTAAGCGACCATGTTAGAACCACGGAATCCGGGAGTGCCTAACACCTTCCCTCGGGTTAACAGAATTCCTTATTCAGAATTTTTGGTTCGCAGACTACAAAAGGAAAGTTGAATTTTCCTCGATTTGGGATTTAAATAAACCGGTGATTTGGGACACCAATAAAATATTCCAAGTGGCGACTCAGAATAAAAATGAATAATCTCATTTTGAATAATGTCACTTAAATTGAAAAAACTCCCTTAAATACTCCCTTCGAGGTGGTGTGTAAAAAAGAAGGTATGACAATAACCCTAAAATGCTAAAAAATGAGGAACGGTCATGGCGAGGCAGTGACTATTGCCGGCCAATAACAAATGACGTAAGGAACAATAGTCACCGCCTCCCCATGAACGTTTCTTTTTTTTGGCATTTTAGGGCCGTAAAACTGGAATTCTGCATGAATCCTAGATTTTTATGTGCTATAACCCATATCATTGACATAGGCTGGGCCACCAGACATGGATTGCCTAAAATATTACATGCGCATAAAAAATAAATTAAGGAACAATAGTCATCGCCTCGCCATGAACGCTCCTCATTTTTTGGCGTTTTAGGGCAATAAAACTTGAATTTTGCTTGATTCCCAGATTTTCATGTGCTATAGCGTACACCATCGACATGGGCTCAAGCAACCTGACACAGATCGCCTAAAATTTTGCCTGCCCATCAAAAACCACCTAAGGTACAATAGTTACCACCTGGCCATGAGCGTTCCTCGTGTTTTGGCGTATTAGGGTCGTAAAACTAAAATTCTGCCAGATTCTTAGATATTCATGTGGTATAGCCTACGCCATCAGCATGGGCCCAGGCCACTGAACCCATATCACCTAAAATTTATCAGGCCTATTAAGAATAGCTTAAGGAACAATAATCACCACCTCACCATGATTGTTCCTCATTTTTTGCCGTCTTAGGCCATAAAATTGAAATTCCACCTAATTCCCATATTTTTGTGTGTTATACCCTACAACGTCGTCATAGGCCTGAGCCACTAAACCCGAATTTCCTAAAATTTTGTCGGTATATAAAAAAATGACCTAAAGAGCAATAGTCATTGCCTCGCCATGACTGTTATCTTTTTGTTGGCATTTTAGAGATATAAAATTGGAATTTCACACGTTTTGCAAAATTTTCGTGTGTTATATCCCACGCCATCAGCATGAGCCCAGAACAACATGTTAGAATATACGCTTAACGCTAGAGGGGGGGTGAATAGCGTTATAATAAAAAACAGCGTAAACTTGCGGAATTTAAAAATTGCAGGAATGAAATAAGTGCGATAAATAAATAATAAGAAACGAACGCATCGATGTATCCTGGTTCACCACAACCCGTGGCTAGTCCAGTCCCCGAGAGACTCTCTCGAGATTTCCACTATCTTCGTCAAGCTTACGAGTGCTTAACAAACCGTTACAGTTGCTCAAGGATACCACACCTTAAGACTTCACTTGCTTGAGGATACCTCACCCCAAGACTTCAACCACTAGGACTTTGGGTACTTAGAAAACCCGATAAATGAGAAGATATGTTCTTCTCAAACAACCCTCTTTTACAACAAATACTCTCTCAATAGAGTGGATAAAGAGATACACAATAAGCTCTATGAACAACACAAAGTTGTCTATCAAATGGCTCAACAAAAGCTCTAAAATGATGCTTGAAAATGATCAATATGTATAACAATGTATGGAGGAGTTGTGTGTTTAAAATCAGCTCAAAAGACCTCTTTTTATAGGTGAAAAAGTGGTGCTGACCGTTGCTTAATTGAAAAATAAAATCCCTGATTCTGTGCTCAAACAATCGATTGTTTGGAGTAGATAATCGATTGTTTGACCAACGTTCAAAAGACAGATTCCAGATTTTAGGCTAAACAATCGATTGTATGGACTAAATAATCAATTGTATTCAACGTTCAAAAATCAATTTAGGATTCTGTGGGAACGGTCAAAATATAATCGATTGTATGAAAATGACAATCGATTGTTTATGAATATAATCGATTGTATGACAAAAACAATCGATTGTTTAGATGTTTAAAGACTTCGCTTGCACACTGTCTCAAAATAATCGATTGTTAAAAGTAGACAATCGATTGTTTGCTATTTTGAAAAACTTCAGATCACACTGTCTTAATACAATCGATTGTAGGATTCAAATAATCGATTGTTGAGGTCCAGATTTAAAAGACATGTTTAAAACCTTCAACATCTTTTTGTTTTAATAAAAAGATGCATGTTTATGATAAATATGATTTAATAAAATATTTTATGCATGTTTATGATGACCTAATGTTGAGCCAAAGGATAACATAACTTAAATGTTGTCCTTACATTGGTTCTACCAAACGACCTACGTCTTGGGTCTTCGGTCTTGAACTCTTTGGCTCGTTCATGCAATTCCGTTATCAGTATGCTTCTCGCCATTTGATTGATTGTCATATTATATCATTGTTTGACACTTGACTTCATTGTTTGTCATTCATCAAAACCTATACCTGAAAATCATGTTCATACAACCAAAGCGCACATATCATAGATATACATGATTTCCAACAATTTTTCCCTTTTTGATAATGACAAACAACGGAAGATATGCATATTGAATTCCCCCTAAATAGATGCTATATCTCAACATACAATTTATGCAACCAATTCAATTCAATATAATTCCCCCTTAGTTGAATATTCCCCCTCAATTAAAGCATGCATATCGCCCATATTCTTCCCCCTTTTGGCATTAGCAAAAAGAGTATACCAAAGGTTATTTAAACCATTGACGATACCAATCGTTATAGACAAGATCATATAAAAAGTTAGTAAATGGCATACTAATAATAATGATCATTTTTCTCAACTATGCCAATTGTTATTTAAACTAAAAATATTCATCAAAACATGAATCAATCATTTATTATAAAACCAATTGATACTAATTGTTATTCAAAAATAAAACTTATTAAAGCATGTATCAACCAAATATAGATTATTTGCACATATCAACTTATTGCGTTTTTATTCAAAATACGATAACTAACCGACGTTCCCCCTTAATGCATTAAGGTTTCGTGCTTGGTGCATCCACTACAATATTGTAGTCTTCAAGCACACCTGCAAAAAGAACCTAAAAATAGGTTTTTGGTACCCAACTTCTTTTGGGTCCTTGGGGGTTAGGATAACAATAGTCATAATCAACACATAAATCTCTATGTTTAGCAAAACAGACGGGTGCAATGTGTCCTACCCGATTACAATAGTGACATATAACATTAGGATTGTGCATATGTCTAGGTTGAGCCAAATGCGTTCTAGGTGATCTAAAGTTGTTCCCCCTAGAAGCGTTGAATTTCCTAGAGTCATGTCTAGGTGGTCTAAAATTATTCATTCTAGACTCATTTATAAAATTCCTAGAATTGTTTCTAGGTGGTCTAAAATAATTAATCTTAGACTCATTTGTGAGGTTCCTAGAATTCTTTCTAGATGGTCCGACCTCATTACTATCATCCTTTTTAATATCTTCAATTTTAGGACTATCAACACTACGTGTTTCTAGTGCTTTCCTAAGTTCTGTGTTCTCTAGTATTGAAGAACTACAAGAAGAACAATTGGAACATTTATCAATAGAAGAGGCTTCATTCAATTCCTTGATTTTATTTTTAAAATCAACAATGTCATTTTTCAAAAATTTATTTTCTTTTTCTAAAACTTCAATTTTATTTTTAAGAACATCATTTTCATTAGTCAATTTTTCAAAATCTATATCTTTCAAAGAAGAGGATTTTTCAAATTCTTTTTCTTGTAAAGAAAGTGTTTTCTGAAAATCTGTTTCTTGCAAAGAAAGTGTTTTCTGCAAAGAAAGTATTTTCTTCAATTCTATGATAGTTTTGGAAGCATTAACAAATTCACCATACAATTTATCATAGGCATTTTGTAATTCTTCAAACGAGTGAGAGTTTGATGTACTTACCTCTTCTCCTTCGTTAGCCATGAGACACAATGCGGCGGTTTCATCGCCTGAGCTGTCCGAATCCCGTGATAAGCGCCTATGGTGTTTCTTCTTTTTCTTGTCTTTTTTCATAGACTTACAAAACTTTTTAATTGTATCATTGGAAATATTATCATCATCCCTTTCCGAATCACTTACCTCTTCTCTTTTAGAGGATGAGGCTTTGAAGGCGAAATTCGAATTGCTTCTAAGATAAGGATTAAGAATTGTGCTATCATAAGTTTCGAGGTTACCTCTTAGTCCATCAATTGTGATATCCGTGAATTCCATCGACTCTTGGATGGCATTGGCTTTGGAGCGCCATTCGGGAGTGAGACTCCGTAGGACTTTTCGAACAAGATCTTTGTTCGTGTAAACTTTCCCGAGAGCATGGAGATCGTTGAAGATTCTTAAAAATCGTTCAAACATAACACCAATGGGTTCCTTCTCCATTTTAAAGATTTCATATTTATGTGTTAGAAAATCAATTTTGGCTTCTCGGACTTGAGGCGTACCTTCATAAATGATCTCGAGCTTATCCCACATCTCCTTGTCGGTTGTGCAGCAAGAGATTTTTCGATAATCATCTGGATTCACCACACAATATAATACATGGATGGCCCATGCATTATTTTCAACTTTCTTGATATCCTCGGCATCATATTCATCTTCCTTCTTTGGAACCGTGGTCTCTCCAACTTTCTTTGTTGGCATTGGTTCACCGTTTTTGATGATTTGCCACAAACGAAAAATGTTTGCTTTGAGGAAGATGCTCATCCGCTCTTTTCAATATGTATAGTTTGTTCCGTCAAATAGTGGAGGGCAAGTGGTGGACTGTCCTTCATCCATCGTTCCTGCGTTCAATATTCTCAACAGCAAAATATATATTTCTCTCAACCGGTTAAGGCTTTCAGAGAGTTAGGCTCTGATACCAATTATTAGAATATACGCTTAACGCTAGAGGGGGGTGAATAGCGTTATAATAAAAAACAGCGTAAACTTGCGGAATTTAAAAATTGCAGGAATGAAATAAGTGCGATAAGTAAATAATAAGGAACGAACGCATCGATGTATCCTGGTTCACCACAACCCATGGCTAGTCCAGTCCCCGAGAGACTCTCTCGAGATTTCCACTATCTTCGTCAAGCTTACGAGTGCTTAACAAACCGTTACAGTTGCTCAAGGATACCACACCTTAAGACTTCACTTGCTTGAGGATACCTCACCCCAAGACTTCAACCACTAGGACTTTGGGTACTTAGAAAACCCGATAAATGAGAAGATATGTTCTTCTCAAACAACCCTCTTTTACAACAAATACTCTCTCAATAGAGTGGATAAAGAGATACACAATAAGCTCTATGAACAACACAAAGTTGTCTATCAAATGGCTCAACAAAAGCTCTAAAATGATGCTTGAAAATGATCAATATGTATAACAATGTATGGAGGAGTTGTGTGTTTAAAATCAGCTCAAAAGACCTCTTTTTATAGGTGAAAAAGTGGTGCTGACCGTTGCTTAATTGAAAAATAAAATCCCTGATTCTGTGCTCAAACAATCGATTGTTTGGAGTAGATAATCGATTGTTTGACCAACGTTCAAAAGACAGATTCCAGATTTTAGGCTAAACAATCGATTGTATGGACTAAATAATCAATTGTATTCAACGTTCAAAAATCAATTTAGGATTCTGTGGGAACGGTCAAAATATAATCGATTGTATGAAAATGACAATCGATTGTTTAGATGTTTAAAGACTTCGCTTGCACACTGTCTCAAAATAATCGATTGATAAAAGTAGACAATCGATTGTTTGTTATTTTGAAAAACTTCAGATCACACTGTCTTAATACAATCGATTGTAGGATTCAAATAATCGATTGTTGAGGTCCAGATTTAATGGACATGTTTAAAACCTTCAACATCTTTTTGTTTTAACAAAAAGATGCATGTTTATGATAAATATGATTTAATAAAATATTTTATGCATGTTTATGATGACCTAATGTTGAGCCAAAGGATAAGATAACTTAAACGTTGTCCTTATATTGGTTCTACCAAACGACCTACGTCTTGGGTCTTCAGTCTTGAACTCTTTGGCTCGTTCATGCAATTCCGTTATCAGTATGCTTCTCGCCATTTGATTGATTGTCATATTATATCGTTGTTTAACACTTGACTTCATTGTTTGTCATTCATCAAAACCTATACCTGAAAATCATGCTCATACAACCAAAGCGCATATATCATAGATATACATGATTTCCAACACAACAGACCCAGATCTCCAAAAATTTTACTGGTGCATGAAAAACGACCTTAAGAACAATAGTCACCGCCTCACCATCAGCATTCCTCATTTTTTGGTTGTTTAAGTACCATAAGACTAGAATTCAGCCGATTTCTTAGATTATTGTGTGCCCAATTCTCAAATTTTCATGTGTTAAATCTCGCGCTACCTGCATGGGCCCACTCCTTGACATAGGACCAGGCCGCTAGACCTGCATCGCCTAAAAATTTACTTTCCCACCAAAACCACTTATTGGAACAATAGTCACCCCCTCGCCGCGACCTTTCCTTGTTTTTTGGCATTTTAATTCCATAAAACTGGAATTTCACTTGATTCCTAAATTTTCGTGTGTTATAGCTCATTGCGAATAATCCCCGATAGAATTTATACTCAAATCTATAGCCAATTTCTCTAAATCTTGAATCTAGTTTCCGATTTACTGTAGCATTTTCAAATTTTCAGAACTACTTCTTTCCGATGGATCCTGGTTGACGTTCATCGCAACTATGGAAGTTACACCCTCTCCCCAGCGTTGTGCTGTGGGAGAGGATAATCAAAACCATTTGGAAAATCATACAGTTCAACATTCAAAACAAACTTATGCATCGCAACTTGTTCGACAACATTCTGTCGCAACAAACTCAAATTTAGAACTTTGTCCTGTTACGTTTGAGAATGGAATTCCTACTGTTGAATTCACAGTAGATGAAGTGAATTCATCCACCAAGGAGGAGGGTCTTCAACAAGCAGTTGTGATTAATTTCTCTTATGGAAAACCCGAGCTTCAGGAGCTGAGACAGATTTTACCGAAGCAACTCGATGTCAAAAGTAATTGCAATATAGGACAGCTATTATATCGGCACATTCTGGTTAGATTTGATCTATCTGAAGATTTTGCTAATGTCGTCTCAAAAACACTAGTTATGTTAAGGCAAAAGGAGACGAGTTCTTCTTAGGACATTCCCATGGACAATGGGATTTAATCCACATGAAGAAACATCAAAGGCAGTCGTTTGGATCTCTTTTCCTGAATTGCCAGCAAATTTCTTTGCAAAAAAATCCTTAATGTCAATTGCCGCTGCAGTGGGAAAGCCTCTAGCAGTTGATAAGGCTACTAGAGATCGAACGAGACCTAGTACGGCACGAGTGAAAGTCTTGCTTAATTTACTAGAAAAACTTCCTAAGAAAATAAAGATCAAGATTGTTGATTTAAAATCTGGAAAAATAGTGGAATATGACCAGAGGATCGTTTATGATAACCTTCCTAAATACTGCACGTATTGTAATCATCAAGGTCATGATGTAAAAACGTGCCGGTGGAATTCAAATGAATTTAATGAACTCAAGTTCATGATCGACATTTTGAAGGACGGGACAGATTGATTAAATTAGGAGGGGATGCTAGAGAGTACCTAAATGCTAATCTTGTAGCACGAAGCAGTGAAGTGGCTCGTCACAATGTCATTGGTAATGCAGAGCAAAATAGTCAAATTATTCGAGCTGAAGAATCTGTTATTGCATGGATGTGTAGAAATCCATCCACTTTTCTAGCTCACAGTGAACATGTTCCTAATGTGATTGCTGAGCCAAATCAAAATATTGCCTCTGATCCAATTGAATTCAGCTGCAGAAGCTCATTCAGCATCTAATGCTGACATTGATCACTTGTGTAAAAATGCTGATACTGGTACATTCAATCTGAATGGTACCAGTGAACAGATGATGCCAAATTTGGCTGGGGCTCCTCCTAAGGTCAATGCTGATGAAGTTGTTTCAGTTCCAATTTCTCCAGCTGATACTGTTACATTCAATCTGAATGGTACCAGTGAACAGATGATGCCAAATTTGGCTGGGGCTCCTCCTAAGGTCAATGCTGATGAAGTTGTTTCAGTTCCAATTTCTCCAGCTGCAGTAGCCCAGTCAATGCTGAATGCAGATACAGCACAGCTGTATGAAACCAATATACTGTTTCATCCACTTTGAATATGCACTAGCATCAGGTGGTGTCAAAATGGGCTGGAGTTCTTCCTAAAGAGACTACTGATGCAGCACAAAACTCTGGTCCAAGTACTCCAGCTGCAAAAGCTCAACCAATAACTAATGATGATATTACACAGTTGTGTAAAAAGCTTTCTACTGTTACATCCACTTTGAATGTTCCTACTGAACAGATAGTGTCAAAATTGACTGGGGATATTCCTAGTGTGTCTGAGGATGCAGAACAAAATATTGGTCCAGTTCCATGTGTGCCAACTGCAGAAACTACTGTTTCATCTAGATCGAAGCTTCATAGTCAACAGTTGGTGCCAAATTTGGCTGTTGCATCTGCTGAGGATGTAGATCACAACACAAACAGGCAATTTTTTGTCAAGGAAGTGATGCCAAATTGGAGGTCCAGGAAAATTCCGGATCTGTTACAAAGCATATATTTCCCCATTTCAACTAGGGGAGAACTGCAGAGAGCCAAAACTGCTGGATACTTCAAAAATCTCTCCAGGATCAGTTTTGAACAAATCTAAGCATGGCAGAATCCATCCTTCAGGTACAGCTGCTAATGCTGTTTGTAACACTGCACTACCTCAAGCAACCTCTGCTGTTGGCTCTACTGATAATAAACAACTTAAAAGTGAAGATGGAAAATTGTTATCGAGGGGCAACAAAGCAGTAACACCAAAATCCAAAAATAAATTTTAGATTGCAGAAAACAATCCAACATTACCTTCAACTACAAACTCATTTGACGTTCTTGCCAATGTCAATGATGATGAAGGAAAAATCTTGGGTGAAAATCTGCAGATTTGTGACAGCCAATATAGCTCACAGAATACTGAGGCAAAGAATAAATCTCATGTTACTGGTACAAATATCCAAATGCAGTCCAAACTTCAAATCTCTCTAACCACAGCCACTCCTTCTATGAATGTCAAAGATCCTGGGGAACCTTCAACTTCAGGTATCAAAAAAGGTTTTCAACCAAAGAGGAAGGATTTGATCATTAAATCGAAACTGTGGCAAGACCAACGAGATTATGATGATGAGGACAGTTGGGGTGAAGGACTCGCTGCTTTTTCATGGGAAGAAGAAGACTTCGCGACAACAGACGACAATGATGATTCAGTTGAGCAAAAAGTTCAAAGGAAAACTGCATCCAAGAGCTGTCGTGCAACTTCGCGACACACAGCAACACCAAACAGTATCTTAAACCACAATGCCCCAGTTTTTGTTCCAAGAAATAATGGAAAAGCAGTTATTTCAAGTGCAGGGACATCAAAATTCATCCAGAATGAATCTGCACATAATCGTCAACTAAGCTCGACCGAAGCATTAGTTGGAGATCGAAGCGCGAATGCACTGCCAACAACTAACCAGAATCAGGAGACAAAAACAGAACCACTCTCTAATTTAGAGTACAGGAAATTGTCGGATGCCATGGCGCAAACTATGCTTTCAAACCAGAAGCAACAAAGGAGCGATACTCATGCTATTTTTTATATTGATGGTAATATAGAAGCATATTCTCAGGACGGACAGCTCGTCACAACTTGCGAAGGCGTAAACATAAGGAGGCCCCCAATGCGAAATGCAAAAAAAAACAGGTCGCTCAAACAATACCTTCAAAATCCAATCGCACGAAGAACAAAACATGAATTTTGAAGTTCTTTTGCAAAATTTTGTGGAAGAAGACAGCATATTACAAATTGAAATCTTCACAACAAAAGAGAAAAGAGGTCATCTTTATGATCACTTCATTTGCTTATTTTACCATCACATTAGTATTACTCTTTGTAATATCATCACAGAGCATGTTATAAACTCTGTGATGATCATTCAATTCCTAGTTCTTGCGAGCTCATTCTTTTTACATGCTTGCTAATCCAGAAGGCTTTATTTGCCTCAATAAGATAGCTAAGGTAAGGTCTATGCCGGATGTGTTATATGGGTAACATTACCGGTGTAATCCGCCTTATTTTATTTCTCCTATTTGTTGTAATTTTGTTTTTTATTATTTATAAAAATTAACCCTAGGCGTTTGCCTAGCGGACCAAAAAAAAAGTGTTGGCGCAGGCTTCAGACATAGGTCGCCTAAAATTTTACCGGCCAATAAAAAAAACCTAATGAATAATAGTCACCACCTCGCTATGATCGTTCCTCGTTTATTGAAATTTTAAAGCCACAAAACTGTAATTCTGCATGATTCCAAAATTTTCATGTGCTATAGCCCACGTCATCGACATTAGCCCGAGCCATCGAATCCGGATCCCCTAAAATTTTGTCCACTCATCCGAAAGCACCCGAGGAACAATAGTCATGCCTCGATATGATTGTTCCTTGGAGTTTTAGGGCCATAAAATTGGAATTTTGCTCGATTTCCATATTTTTGTGTGTTATAGCACATGCTATAGGCATGGACCCGGGTCACCTAACCCATGTTGGCTAAAATTTTGACGGCCCATCAAAAACCACCTAAGAAACAATAGTCACAGACTCGTCAGGAGTGTTCTTCATTTTTTGGCATTTTAGGGCCAAAAACTAGAATTTAGTCTGATTCCCAGATGTTTGTGTGTTATAGCCCACACCATTGGCACGAGCCTGAGTAACACAACCTGGATCTCCTAAAATTTTGCTGGTCAATCAAAAGTGGCCTAAAGAACAATAGTCACTGCCTCGCCATGATCATACATTATTTTTTGGCATTTTACAGCCTAAAACTGGAATTCCGAATGATTCTCACATTTTTGTATGCTATCCCTCCACCATCGGCATGACCCCGGGCCACTGGACTCAAATCCTAAAATTTTGCTGGCCTATGAGAAACCACCTAAGGAACCCAATGGTCGGGGTCCATACAAATGGCATGGACTATAGTACATGAATATGTGAGAATTGGGCGGAATTCTAGTTTTATGGCCCTAAAAGGCCAAAAACGAGGAACGATCATGGCGAGACAGTGACTATTGTTCCTTAGATCATTTTTTGTGTGCCGACAAAGTTTTAGGCAGTATAGAATCTCCAACTGCAACTCCTATACATAGATTCCATATAGTCTCAAACCTATAAAAGAAATATTTCCCAATTTGACAAAAACAATAGGTTTTCCTTCCCAAAATCTATTAGGACAGTGAGTTTTCCAAAAATATAAAGGTTATGAATCTACTAAATACGAGGAAATAATCAAGCTATAAATAATAACTAAAAATATATGTATGTACATATAAATTCATTTATCTAAGCCTTTTGCATTAGTTTAAAGCATGTTGTTAGTTGAGAATATGAAGCGTGGATGTTATTTTATAGGGCCATTTTCACACCATTGACACACTGAATATTAAGTTGCGTTGAATTTGAACGTGTTTTGTATTGGACGGCATATTTCATTTTAAGCAGCAAAGCAAATTTGACCCTAACAAATTTCAAAGCTTCTTATTACTTTACTAGTCTTTTAACTACAGCAATAAGGGCCATTTTTGTTTAGCAATGACAAAAACATATAACTGGACCCTTAAATTTTGTTTTTTTTTGTTATTTGGACATTTAAAATAGAGTTGTTTCTATTAAATTTTCAACTAAATCATATCTGTGTCAATTACATACTTTGTAGTGAGGGAAAAAAATGCGTGAACATGAGAAAACGGTTGTTAATTATTATTATGTTAATATATTCTAATATATTATTTTAATTAATGCTAACTTTTACCCTACATCTATTTCACTTTTTTTCCCGTGAACCCATCATTTTTCCTCTTAATTTTTTTAAAAAGAAAGTTTAGTTTACATAGATTTGACTGTTCTCATTTGGCATGTTTGTCCTCTTCACAAGGCACTTGTAAGCTACACCAACTTAAACGAAGAATAGAGAGAGAACAATGTGATATTTCGGTGAAATTGAAACAAGAAGAAGTGAGATAAAATTTTCAGTGAGCTTTTCAAGGCATTAAGTTGCCAGTGCCAACGGTCAAGTTTTCCATTTTCTTAAAATGAGTTTCAATTTATTTTGGGGATTAATTCTATAAGGTGGAATATTTTTAGGTGTTAGAGGCAACTATAATACACGCATTTAATTTTTATTAGAAAAATTTCTCAGATGGTCTACAAAGTATCTAACTGACACATATATAATTTAATTAAAGGATCTGATAAGAACAATTCTATATTTAAGTGTTCAAATAATAAAAAAAATCAAATTTAAGGGTCTAGTTATGTATTCTGTCTTTAAAAATTAAACAAAACAGTATCAAACCCAAGCTAAGTTTTTCAAGATATTAACACAAATATTTACCAAATATATTATCATTTTTTTAAATATTCAAACTTTAATTCTTTTCAAAACTAAATAAAAAATTTGGTTTTCTAGTACATGGAGGAACATGTAATAAAAAAAATGGCTAAAGTTTACATGAGAATTAAGATAAATAGTTACTTGCATAGTAAAGTAGATATATGATAGGAGATTGTGAACTAATGATTATTGAAGCGAGCAAAATTTAAAGAGATTACTGTCATGTCCTTAGTTTTTAACTAAATACACGTGCGGTACTTGACAATTTGCTCACGTTTTTGTTATACCAAGTCAGTCTTGCTACACTCAAGATTGCTAAGAGAATGGAAGAAAGAACACAAGAGAATTGTTAAAGGAAGCTTTGTATTAGAGAGAGCTTGAATTGTTTGCTTAGTTGACGAATTACTAATGAATGTCCCCCTATTTATACTAATCACCTTGGAGCTAGTATGTAAATAATAATTGTTCTACAAGTCCTTCCATATTTACAAATAAGTCTGTTCTCTAGAATATTCTACAAGCCTAGAAGATTCCAAGGTTTTTCCTAGAAAATCCATAGGATTCTAAGCTCTTCCATGAGAAATCTCCATATTTCTCCAGAACCTTCATACAAATGCATAAATATCTAGTTCTTTCCAAGGAAATTCTCTATCGTTCTAGAATATTCTACCAAGATTTAGTCCCAACCTTATGTAACCCTTCCATATGGCAAAAATATGTGCCAGGTGGCATCTATATGGCGTGATGACATGACAGGTCATCATACTTTCCCCCACCCAATATTGCGACCACCGCAGCGCAATGTTGCTGCATAAACTCACGGATCTTATCTTGAATTGCCACAATTCTTCATATCATTCCCATGTGGCCTCCTCCAGTGATTGCCCTTTCCAATGGACGAGGAACATAACAGTGGATTTTTGCCCTTGTTTTCGCCTAGCCTAGTAATCTATGATAGCCTCAATCTCCCGATCATGCGAGGCGGTGATAGTCATTGGCACTCGACTTGATTGTCCTCTACTCGAATCATCTTTATCTTCATGATATGGCTTAAGCATGCTAGCATGGAATACATGGTAGATCATAAGATACGATGGCATATCAAGCTTGTATGAGATCTTGCCTACCTTGGTGACGATCTTAAATGGCCCCTCGTACTTGCGAATCAAATTCTAATGCACGCCCCGTACTGCCTTGAATTGTCTTAGGTTAAACTTCACCATGACCATGTCCCCGACTCTATAATCTGTGGGATTCCACTTACGGTCCGCGAACTTCTTGATCTTCTTAGCTGCCTTATCCAAGTAGGTCTTAGCAGTGTTGAGCTGCTCCTCCCATCCTTTGGCCATATGATAAGGCCCCAAACTCTTTCCCTCAAACGCGGCTGGAAATGAATGTGGAGTTTGTGGTTGTTGGCCTGTGGCTAGCTCAAATGTTTCTGTCCCATAGACTTACTCCTCTGCAAGTTACAAGAGAAAAGTGCGATGTCTAGGAGCCTTGCCAATCTTTCTGATGTACGCCTACATAACGCCTCAAGTAACATTCTAGTAAGGCATTGACCCGTTCCATTTGTCCATCCATCTGTGGGTGAAACTAGTAGAAAAGTGCATTCTGTGCCAAGTACGCCGAACAACTCTCTCCAAAAATTCCCAGTGAAGTGAGGGTCTCGATCACTGATTATATGCCTTGGTAAGCCCCAATACTGTACCACATTCTAAAAGAATAGTTTGGAGACTTCCTTAGTTGTGCAACCTGGTGAGGCATGCATGAATGTGGCATATTTGGAAAATCTATCCACGACCACCATAATAGTACCATAACCATCGAACTTCACTAGGCAAGTGATAAAGTCTATAGTCACGCTCTCCCATGGACGCTCTACAACTGGTAGTGGCTCCAAAAGTCCCCCGGGTTGTTGTTGTTCAACCTTGTCCTGTTGTCAGACAAGACAAGTCTGCACATAGCACTTTATGTCATCTCGCATTCGTGGCCAATAGTAGACTGACTCAACCAAGGCCCTAATACGACGTTGACCTGGATGACCAGCCCACATTGTGTCATGAATCTCCCTTATAATCTTTCATCTACTGTCTCCAAACTTAGGCACGTAGACTCGCCAACCTGTGATAAGTAGTAGGCCGTATTCTATCCAAAATTGTCTCATCTTTCCTTTATTGGCTAACTCGATAAGCTGTTTGGCTACTGGATCATGTTGCATTCCTTCTTTTATAGCCTCCTGAATATCCCATCTCGGTGAAGTGATTGCAGCAAGCTTGGCTTTTCGTCTCAAGGCATCGGCTACAACGTTATCTTTGCCCAGTTTATACTCCAGAGCATAATCAAACTCGGCCAATAAATACTGCCACCTAGCCTGCTTTGGTGTGAGCTTCTTCTATGTGTGAAAGTAGCTATTAGCCACATTATCAGTCTTGACCATGAACCTCGACCCGAGCAGATAATGTCTCTATGTACGAAGGCAATGCACAATGGCTATCATTTCCTTCTTTTGCATCGTGTAACGCCACTCCATCTCATTTAACTTGCGGCTCTCAAATGCTATGAGATGCTTATCCTGCATCATGACACCCCCAATGGTGAAGTGTGAGGCCTCTGTGTGCACCTCAAATGTCTTGGCAAAGTCAGGTAACGCCAAGACTGGCTCCTCTGTTACAGCTGCCTTAAGGCATTCAAACGCCTTTTGACAATGATCTGTCTAAACCCATGGCTTGTTCTTCTTTAGCAACTCAGTCAATGGTGCGACCTTTGCTGAGTATCCACTGATGAACCGACGATAGTAGTTAACAAGGCCAAGGAAGGATCTTAACTCAGTTAACTTTATAGGTGCCTCCCGCTCCTGGATAGCACGTACCTTAGCCTCGTCCATGCGTAGGTCGCCATTGCTAATGACATGGCCCAAGAAGTGCACCTTTGATTGTGCGAACTCACATTTCTCCCTCTTAATGTATAGCTCATTCTCTCACAAGACTTGGAAAACCTTCCTTAAGTGTTCTATGTGCTCCTCCAAGGTGTTGCTGTAGATGACTATGTCGTCTAGGTAGACTACCACAGACTGGTCAAGGTAGGGATAGAAAATCTTGTTCATAAAGGTGCAAAATGTGGTCGGTACACTGGTCTAGCCGAAGGGCATCACCAACCACTCAAAGGCGCCATATCTCATCACACATGTTGTCTTTGGCTCATCCCTTTCCGCAACGCGAACCTGGTAGTAACCCTTTCATAGATCCACCTTGGTAAAGTACTTGGCGTGTCCAAGTCTATCGAACAAATTATCAATGAGCGGGATCGGGTACTTATTCTTCATTGTAACCTTATTAAGTGCTCGGTAGTCTATGCACATCCGCAACGATCCATCCTTCTTCTTTTGGAACAATATCGGGGTTCCGAAAGGTTCCTTTGATGGGCAAATATGACCAACATCTAGCAACTCCTTCAATTGTTTCTTGATCTCCTCTAGCTCAAGAGGTGCCATACAATATGGGGCAAATGCGGGTGGCTTAGCCCTTGGATCCAACTCAATCTTGTGATCTACCTCTCGCCTGGGCAGCAAGTGCTTAGGCAACTCCTTAGGCATGACATCTTTGTTTTCCTCAAGCAATTTCTCTATTCAAGGTGGCAATGTCTCTTGAAAATTCTTGTCTTCCTCTAGACTTGAAATGGTTTCCATGAATATCGGCTCCCCCTTCTTGATCCCCTTGACAACTTGCATAGCTGGGAGTTGTGCTTGGATCTGTTCATGTGGCATAGTCACTATAGGTACCATGCAAGCTCCTTCTGCTCCATAACCAAAAGATGGCGGAGGTAGGGGTCGATTAAAGTATGACAATGTCTAAAGAACTCTTGCCCCAGTATGATGTCAAAGATATCCATAGCGGTTACGGTAAAGTTTGTCATACCTTTCGAAGTTCCCAATTTGACACCAACTCCATTATCTACCCCACGAGCATTCTGTATCTCGACATTCACGGTCTTGACGCGAGAGTTGGTTGGAGCAAGCTTCAATTCTAGTCTCTTTGTGGCAGCCTCAGTCACGAAATTATGAGTTGCTCCAATATCCACCATTGCACGAGCGGGCTTGTTGTTGATGGTGAGATCCACGTACTGATTGCCACTCTCGGTAGGTTGGATAGCTTGCTTTGTGACAGCACCACATTATCTGATCATGCCCAACTGTGCGGTTCCTGAACTCTCTCCTTGCGGTTTCTCTTTTTGTTCACGGACTATGGAGCTGAGTGTCACGGACCGGATAACTCCCTAGCTATCTTCCGTGCGGCCTTAGTCACAATTCGCCCCTACGTTGTGCTAAGTCAGCCTTTTCCCGAACAAATGTCACAACAAAGCTAAGAGAAGCTAAGAAGAGAAGTTTGCAAGAAAGCTTTGTATTAAACAAGAGAAAGCTTTGTACAAGTATTGGATTTCTCTATGTCTTATGTGTTCTTAAATTCCAAATGCCATCCCATATTTATAGGGGAGGCTTACAAGCTCTAGAGGTTCTAGAGAGTTCTATAGCCTTCTAGCTATGTACATGTCCTAGAATTCTATGGAGAGTTCTAGAGAGTTCTACTACATTCTAGGTAGATACAAGAGTGTTCTAGAGTGTTCTAGAGAGTTCTAGAGATCTCTATAAATCTCTACACCTAGTAGAATATACAAGATAACTCTAGAGGGGTCTAGAGTCTTCCATTGGAAGAATCTAGACTTGGCTAGAGAAATGCTGCCATCCGCGCGCCAAATCATTGCCAATGTGTCGCCCAATCATCGCCCGCATGGCATAATCTCCTAGAAAATGTAGGGGCGTGACAACCTCCCCCACCTATTGCGTCGACGCCCTCGTCGACTCTTCGTGAAAGGCCCGGATTAAATCCTCAAATTGCCAAAGCGCCTCCTTTGGCTCCCAGCTTGCCTTGCTTTCCGGTAGTCCCTTCCACTTGACAAGATATTCATGTAACGGTTCCCTAAAGCGTGGCCGAATCACCCGGTCAACCATGATGCTCTCAATTTCCCTGCCAAATGATGTCGTAATGGATGTCGGTGCCCGATGTGACTCGTTCCTTACGCGAGACCAATAGTAGTTAGCCTCTATCAACGCCTGGGTGCGCTTTCGTCTCGGATGACCCGCCCATCGGGTATCATGGCACTCCTTGATGATGCCCTTGCGCCACCTCTTCCATTTGGGAACATAATCTGTTGTCCCTTGGTGCGCAACAAGTCGTCTTCGACCCAAAATTGTTTAGTTTTCCCATCTTTAGCCATATGCATGTGTTGCTTGGCTAAAGGATCATGCGCCATTCCATCCTTGATAGGATCCAAGAGCTCCGCCTGAACTCTTGACATCGCCGCCAATTTTGCCTTGCGGCTAAGCGCATCTGCCATATAGTCGGCCTGGCTCGGTTTGTGCTCCAACTGGATCTTGTGTTCCACCCCACACCTGGGTGGTAGCTTGCGGGGTAACTCTGGTGGTATTACATCCTTGGACTCTTCCAGCACGTCCTTGGTGCAAGCGGTGGTATCGTCGTCATCTCCCCCTCCTTCCTCGTGCTGAAGAGCGGCTAACCCTGTCTCCTCCCCATGTTGGCGTCCCTCGGCCAGCTACATGGCACTAAGTTGAGAAGATTTGGATGTCTTGGGAGGGGAAACAGTTGGAACCATGCATGTTTCTCCTTCCAAGATCATCAACATGTTGAATCTAGGGAACGGGACAGCATTGTACTGCCGAAAGAACTCCATCCCTAGAACAATGGAGTAATCATCCATCGGTGCCACCGAGAAATCCACCTTGCCTGACCAGTTGCCAAGCTTCAACTCGGTCCCTCTCGCTACGCCGTCTACGGGTTTGGCATCAGTATTCACGGACTTGAGCCAACCCTTTGAGTATGTCACATGGAGACCCAACCGTTCCGCCTCGGTCGGAGTCATGAAATTGTGAGTGGCGCCCGTATCAATCATTATGTGGACCACCTTTTTGTCGACGTGCCCCTGCACGTACATAAGACTCCTGTCACCCGCCTGGTGAGGAGTGGGCTTAACATTCAGTGCGTTAAGCAGCTTAAGACATCCCATGGTCGCTTCGTTGCCATGCTCCTGTTGCTCCAACATGGCGCTCATGGCTTCGTGCTGTGGGCAGTCCCTCGCCCAGTGTGGTCCTTGACATAGGAAGCAACCCTCCCTTGGTTTGGCCTCCTTCTTGTTGTCTCTGACATGTTTCCCTTCGTCACCATGGGTTGTTGGCTTGTGGGTTCCGTCCCTGACTCCCCCACCTTTAACTGACCAAGTCCTTTGAATATTGGACTCGGATGATTCGCCGTGGTGCTTGACATAAAACCCTTTATCACCACCAGTGTAATCCTCCAATGTGGTAGCAACCTTAAGTGCCGTCGAGATGTCATCGGCCTTGGATCGTCTCAATTCTTGAACCGCCCAAGGTTTAAGCCCGGATAAGAAGTTGAACAAGAGATCCTCGTCGCTCATGTTGTCAATTTGTAGCATCAAGTTGGAGAATGCCTTGACGTACTCCTTGATCGAATGGCCCTGCTTGAGGTCTCTCATTTTCGCCCTTGCCTCGCGGCTTACGTGCACCGGGTAGAACTCCGCCTTGAGTTCTTTCTTTAGGGCATCCCAACTGTCAATGACGACTAGCCCTTTGTCCATGTCGGCTCGTTTTCTTCGCCACCAAAGTGCAGCCATGTCGGTGAAATGTAGAGTGGCAGTATGTACCTGGGCCAACCCTGTTAAGTTGAGCGCCTCGAAGTAGCACTCCATGTGCCAAAGGTAGTTGTCTATGATTACAGCGTCTCGAGCTTCGTTGTATTCCTTTGGCCTTGGCAAGTCCATGGCACGGGCAGTGTCTCGGACTTTCACGGTTGATGTCGAGGCAGCTTCTTTCGCCATGAAAGCACTCCTGCACATTGCCCAGTCGGCCTTGGTTTCCTCTATGGCAGCCTTGGACGCCTCTAGGTTTGACTTGGCTTCATCAACGTCCTGCCTCAAATCTGACAAGGCTTGATACACCTTGGCTTGAAACAAGCTGTTCTCGTTGGCTATCTCTGCCCCTGCAGCATAAATCCTTTCTTGGAAAGTGTCCAACGAGGTATCGACCTTCTCGACGTACTCTTCTACTGTTTGCTCCGTGCGATCCAACCTCTCTTTTGTATCCGCCATAGCTATCTCAAGTTTAGCTAACCGAGCTTCAAAACTAGCAAGATAGTCACGAGATTTACCTCCCTTATGTGGTGGTGGGACGGTGCGCTCCTCCTCGCGACCTTTGCGAACTTGCTCCTCACCGCCGCTAGCCATGTCGTGAATGTGCCCAGCTAACCCACGAACCCCTTTCGTAGCGTTGCTCTGATACCAACTGTCACGGACCGGATAACTCCCTAGCTATCTTCCGTGCGGCCTTAGTCACAATTCGCCCCTGCGTTGTGCTAAGTCAGCCTTTTCCCGAACAAATGTCACAACAAAGCTAAGAGAAGCTAAGAAGAGAAGTTTGCAAGAAAGCTTTGTATTAAACAAGAGAAAGCTTTGTACAAGTATTGGATTTCTCTATGTCTTATGTGTTCTTAAATTCCAAATGCCATCCCATATTTATAGGGGAGGCTTACAAGCTCTAAAGGTTCTAGAGAGTTCTATAGCCTTCTAGCTATGTACATGTCCTAGAATTCTATGGAGAGTTCTAGAGAGTTCTACTACATTCTAGGTAGATACAAGAGTGTTCTAGAGTGTTCTAGAGAGTTCTAGAGAGCTCTAGAGAGCTCTAGAGAGTTCTAGAGATCTCTATAAATCTCTACACCTAGTAGAATATACAAGATAACTCTAGAGGGGTCTAGAGTCTTCCATTGGAAGAATCTAGACTTGGCTAGAGAAATGCTGCCATCCGCGCGCCAAATCATTGCCAATGTGTCGCCCAATCATCGCCCGCATGGCATAATCTCCTAGAAAATGTAGGGGCGTGACAACCTCCCCCACCTATTGCGTCGACGCCCTCGTCGACTCTTCGTGAAAGGCCCGGATTAAATCCTCAAATTTCCAAAGCGCCTCCTTTGGCTCCCAGCTTGCCTTGCTTTCCGGTAGTCCCTTCCACTTGACAAGATATTCATGTAACGGTTCCCTAAAGCGTGGCCGAATCACCCGGTCAACCATGATGCTCTCAATTTCCCTGCCAAATGATGTCGTAATGGATGTCGGTGCCCGATGTGACTCGTTCCTTACGCGAGACCAATAGTAGTTAGCCTCTATCAACGCCTGGGTGCGCTTTCGTCTCGGATGACCCGCCCATCGGGTATCATGGCACTCCTTGATGATGCCCTTGCGCCACCTCTTCCATTTGGGAACATAAATCTGTTGTCCCTTGGTGCGCAACAAGTCGCCTTCGACCCAAAATTGTTTAGTTTTCCCATCTTTAGCCATATGCATGTGTTGCTTGGCTAAAGGATCATGCGCCATTCCATCCTTGATAGGATCCAAGAGCTCCGCCTGAACTCTTGACATCGCCGCCAATTTTGCCTTGCGGCTAAGCGCATCTGCCATATAGTCGGCCTGGCTCGGTTTGTGCTCCAACTGGATCTTGTGTTCCACCCCACACCTGGGTGGTAGCTTGCGGGGTAACTCTGGTGGCATTACATCCTTGGACTCTTCCAGCACGTCCTTGGTGCAAGCGGTGGTATCGTCGTCATCTCCCCCTCCTTCCTCGTGCTGAAGAGCGGCTAGCCCTGTCTCCTCCCCATGTTGGCGTCCCTCGGCCAGCTGCATGGCACTAAGTTGAGAAGATTTGGATGTCTTGGGAGGGGAAACAGTTGGAACCATGCATGTTTCTCCTTCCAAGATCATCAACATGTTGAATCTAGGGAACGGGACAGCATTGTACTGCCGAAAGAACTCCATCCCTAGAACAATGGAGTAATCATCCATCGGTGCCACCGAGAAATCCACCTTGCCTGACCAGTTGCCAAGCTTCAACTCGGTCCCTCTCGCTACGCCGTCTACGGGTTTGGCATCAGTATTCACGGACTTGAGCCAACCCTTTGAGTATGTCACATGGAGACCCAACCGTTCCGCCTCGGTCGGAGTCATGAAATTGTGAGTGGCGCCCGTATCAATCATTATGTGGACCACCTTTTTGTCGATGTGCCCCTGCACATACATAAGACTCCTGTCACCCGCCTGGTGAGGAGTGGGCTTAACATTCAGTGCGTTAAGCAGCTTAAGACATCCCATGGTCGCTTCGTTGCCATGCTCCTGTTGCTCCAACATGGCGCTCATGGCTTCGCGCTGTGGGCAGTCCCTCGCCCAGTGTGGTCCTTAACATAGGAAGCAACCCTCCCTTGGTTTGGCCTCCTTCTTGTTGTCTCTGACATGTTTCCCTTCGTCACCATGGGTTGTTGGCTTGTGGGTTCCGTCCCTGACTCCCCCACCTTTAACTGACCAAGTTCTTTGAATCTTGGACTCGGATGATTCGCCGTGGTGCTTAACATAAAACCCTTTATCACCACCAGTGTAATCCTCCAATGTGGTAGCAACCTTAAGTGTCGTCGAGATGTCATCGGCCTTGGATCGTCTCAATTCTTGAACCGCCCAAGGTTTAAGCCCGGATAAGAAGTTGAACAAGAGATCCTCGTCGCTCATGTTGTCAATTTGTAGCATCAAGTTGGAGAATGCCTTGACGTACTCCTTGATCGAATGGCCCTGCTTGAGGTCTCTCATTTTCGCCCTTGCCTCGCGGCTTACGTGCACCGGGTAGAACTCCGCCTTGAGTTCTTTCTTTAGGGCATCCCAACTGTCAATGACGACTAGCCCTTTGTCCATGTCGGCTCGTTTTCTTCGCCACCAAAGTGCAGCCATGTCGGTGAAATGTAGAGTGGCAGTATGTACCTGGGCCAACCCTGTTAAGTTGAGCGCCTCGAAGTAGCACTCCATGTGCCAAAGGTAGTAGTCTATGATTACAGCGTCTCGAGCTCCGTTGTATTCCTTTGGCCTTGGCAAGTGCATGGCACGGGCAGTGTCTCGGACTTGCACGGTTGATGTCGAGGCAGCTTCTTTCGCCATGAAAGCACTCCTGCACATTGCCCAGTCGGCCTTGGTTTCCTCTATGGCAGCCTTGGACGCCTCTAGGTTTGACTTGGCTTCATCAACGTCCTGCCTCAAATCTGACAAGGCTTGATACACCTTGGCTTGAAACAAGTTGTTCTCGTTGGCTATCTCTGCCCCTGCAGCATAAATCCTTTCTTGGAAAGTGTCCAACGAGGTATCGACCTTCTCGACGTACTCTTCTACTGTTTGCTCCGTGCGATCCAACCTCTCTTTTGTATCCGCCATAGCTATCTCAAGTTTAGCTAACCGAGCTTCAAAACTAGCAAGATAGTCACGAGATTTACCTCCCTTATGTGGTGGTGGGACGGTGCGTTCCTCCTCGCGACCTTTGCGAACTTGCTCCTCACCGCCGCTAGCCATGTCGTGAATGTGCCCAGCTAACCCACGAACCCCTTTCGTAGCGTTGCTCTGATACCAACTGTCACGGACCGGATAACTCCCTAGCTATCTTCCGTGCGGCCTTAGTCACAATTCGCCCCTGCGTTGTGCTAAGTCAGCCTTTTCCCGAACAAATGTCACAACAAAGCTAAGATAAGCTAAGAAGAGAAGTTTGCAAGAAAGCTTTGTATTAAACAAGAGAAAGCTTTGTACAAGTATTGGATTTCTCTATGTCTTATGTGTTCTTAAATTCCAAATGCTATCCCATATTTATAGGGTAGGCTTACAAGCTCTAGAGGTTCTAGAGAGTTCTATAGCCTTCTAGCTATGTACATGTCCTAGAATTCTATGGAGAGTTCTAGAGAGTTCTACTACATTCTAGGTAGATACAAGAGTGTTCTAGAGTGTTCTAGAGAGTTCTAGAGAGCTCTAGAGAGCTCTAGAGAGTTCTAGAGATCTCTATAAATCTCTACACCTAGTAGAATATACAAGATAACTCTAGAGGGGTCTAGAGTCTTCCATTGGAAGAATCTAGACTTGGCTAGAGAAATGCTGCCATCCGCGCGCCAAATCATTGCCAATGTGTCGCCCAATCATCGCCCGCATGGCATAATCTCCTAGAAAATGTAGGGGCGTGACATGAGGCTCTTTAGGTCGGGACAATTCCTGAAGCCGTGTAGCCCTCTGCACATGTAGCATCCCTTCTTCTCGGCATGTGCCTTCTTCTTGGCGTAGCCCTGATGACCACTCAACTTTTTGGAATCTTGAGTCTTGGAGTATTGTTGATGTATCTCCTTTCCTGTACCACGATCTCCCCCACCTTTGACATTGTTAACCTTTGACTCCTAATCATTCCCTTTGTCGTGCTAGTCATACCTGAAATCCATCGATGATTCGAACTCCACTATGGCTTGGTCTATATCCGTTACTTGTCGGTGTTGCAACTCCTGCTTAGCCAATTTTGCAACTCGTCCATCAAGTGGAAAAACAAGTCATCATTGGTCAGGTTGGGGATTTGAAGCATAAGGGTAGTGAACTCCTTGACATAGTTATGTATGCTCCATGTTTGCTTCAATTCCCTAAGCTTGCGCCTTGCCTCGTACAAGACATTGTTTTGAAAGAACTGTCGATTGAACTCCACTTTGAACTGATCCTATGTGCTAATAGTACATAGATCTTTATCCACGTCAGCTATCTTTCATCTCCACCATAGCATGGCAGTCTCTAAGACATACAATATCGTAGTGTTGATCTTGGTCTCGTCGTCCCTAACTTTGTCGTGCTTGAAATAGTTTTCCAAGTGCCAAAGGAAGTTTTCCACTTCTTGTGCATCACAAACACCTTTAAACACTGGGGGTTTGGGAGCCTCGATCTTGGTTAACTCGGTCACGCCAACATTGACATGCTCCTCGAGTGACTCTATCTTTGCCTTCACAGCATCGATAGTACTCAAAGCCTCCATGAGTCTACACTCTAATGCAATAATGGTTTGTCTTAGTTCCATCTCAGTCTGTTTACGTCCCTCCAAGTCATTTCGGATACTCTCAGTCTCTTTAAGAGTGTGCCCCTCAAGAACACTAAGGGTGCATTCCACCTTCCCCAAGCGTTAGCCAAAGATCTCTACGGCATCCATCCCCGCGTTCATCTTCATCACCCACTCTTTACCGAGCGAGACGTTCTCTGAAAGGACCTCCACTTCATCATTACTCGCCTCAGTGGTAGATGGTTCTTGGGATGTAAGCCCTTTATTTGACACAACCTCAGGTGGCACCTCCTGGCACTTGTTGGTGGCATTTCTCTTTTTTCCACGACCGCTCTTGTCAGCAGCATCCTGGATGACGTTGGTTTGGTTGTTCGCAGTGTTAATTTCTCCGTCGTTCGCCATTTCCTTAGTTGAAACCTTCGCTCTGATACCATGTTGTCATGTCCTTAGTTTTTAACTAAGTACACGTGCGACACTTGACAACTTGCTCAAGTTCTTGCTATGCCAAGTCAGCTTTGCTACATTCAAGATCGCTAAGAGAATGGAAGAAAGAACACAAGAGAGTTGTTAAAGGAAGCTTTGTATTAAAGAGAGCTTGAATTGTTTGCTTAGTTGATGAATTAAAAATAAATGCCCCCCTATCTATACTAATCACTAGGGGCTAGTATGTAAATAATAATTGTTCTACAAGTCCTTCCATATTTACAAAAAAGTCCATTCTCTAGAATATTCTACAAGCCTAGGAGATTCCAAGGACTTTCCTAGAAAATTCATAGAATTCTAAGGTCTTCCATGAGAAATCTCCATATTTCTCTATAACCTTCCTACAAGTGTATAAATATCTAGAGTTTTTCAAGGAAATTCTTCATAGATCTAGAATATTCTACCAAGATTTAGTCTCAAACTTATGTAATCCTTCCATATGGCAAAAATATATGTCAAGTGGCACCTATATGACGTGATGACATGGCGAGTCATAACATTAGCCCCAGTTTGGTTATAAACTTGGGAGTTTTTTTTTCATTTTTTTAAATATTCGTTTATTATATATTTTCATTATTTTTTGGCAGAATCTAAAAATTAGCTTTAGAGTAGTTTTTGAAGTTTTTTATTTGTAAAATTTTAATTTTTTAAAAATAAAATACATGTCCCAATATAAATTTACTTTCAAAATTCAATTTTCGTCTCATTTAAATTTTTACCAAATTCATGTCTAGACGCTAGCCAAGATTCACACATAATAATCTTTAGATGATGTTTTTAAATTTTATTATGATTAATTTGTAATGAAAAGTACTCATTATATATGCCAGTGGACGCGGTCGAGTAACTAATACATTGGCAGCGGAGACAGTCCACATGTCATTCAACCACATACTTCTCTCCGCGTCGTATGGATTGCAATTTTCCTTCCACCTCACATAATAATTACGGGACCCACTTTCATCTCTTCCACCGTTTATTGTCTGAAATGTCTAGTTCAACCATGGCATTACCGTAAATAAACCTCAAATTGAAGGTCAAATTTCACTCGCCATCTCTGAGTCTCTAAAACCCCAATTACCCTTCCTAAGAGAAACCCTCTCTCTCTCGACGATGGCATTGCTCAGCCGTCTGAGAGCGGCGGCGCAGCCATATATTATTCGGTCGTCTCGCCGGTCTTACGGATCAGCTGCAGCTCAGCTAGACTACGATTACGACGATGATTATGAGTACTATGAAGAAACACGTGTACGCCCTGTGGTAATGGAGGAAACTGAAGGATCAGTTCCACGAAGAGGAGTACAATGGGTGATCATGGGCGATCCTATGGCTCAGAGACACGTGTACGCCCAATGGCTTTCGAAGCTTCTAGATGTTCCTTATATTTCTATGGGCTCACTCGTTCGCCAAGAACTTCACCCTCGTTCTTCTCTCTACAAGCAGGTTTCAATTTCTTTTGTTTTTCTGTTTGAAAATAAGAAAAAATGGTTTTATAGTAATTAGCTGGTCTTACTTTTGAAATATCAAAGAAACAAATTTAAATCTTAAGTTTAGGACAAGTCATTGTATTTGTGTGTCTATAAATCATATCATTAAGTGTATAGGAGAAAGTTTAGAGTTATATTGTTTCTGGATAGAAAGGTGTCACTGAAAAGTGAAAAGTTTAGCAGAATTGGGACAAAGGGAGTAATAGGAATAAATGAGCTTTGATAGAGGGAATGAATACCAAAAAATTCATTTGATTGATACCTACTAGTTTGAAATTTAAGTATAAAGGCTTGTTTGACCTGATCTTACTTCTCTCTTCATTTGCAATGGCTAATGTAAAAATAACAATCGTACTTTTAGTTATTAACTGCTCTTATTTTGACAATTTATTTAGTAGAGAAAGAAATTAGCTCGAATGGAGGAAATGAATATGAAAAATCCATATATTTGACCCACACACGGCCACACTAGCTTAATTAAAGCATAAAAGATTGATTTAACTAGTGGTACTTTCGTTTATTACTTCCTTCATTTCAGCTTTATAAAAAATAAACTTTCTCCAAAGAGTTTTGATTTCGGAGCAGAGGGTCAAAACCATTTAATTTTTTGGTGTGATTAAACCATTGAGAAAGAATATAATTTACGTAGTTAGAACTGATGAGCTATAAGTCACAAGTTTTTAGTCAAAAGTAATTGAACATGCAAAGATTCTTTTTGGCTTCTCAAATAGTAATTTGTCGTATGACAATTGAGTGCAGGAGTACATTTTTTGTTTTAAGATACTCGCGCATTATTCTTTCTTTTCTTTTTATTTGATTCACCCAATAAAACCTCTCATTTTTGTAATGAAGATAGCAGAGGCTTTAAATCAGGGAAAACTTGTTCCAGAAGATGTTATATTTGGCCTGCTGTCAAAGAGGCTAGAAGAAGGTTATTGCTGGGGTGAAAGTGGATTCATCTTGGATGGGATTCCTCGATCAAAGATTCAAGCTGTAAGTATAGCCTCCCTCTCTGTGTGGACTTAATTTTAGTGGCATCTTCTTTTTTTCTTGTTGTCTTTGATCCTTCCATTTTCATTTAGACTAGTTTCCTTACACAATTGAGTTTCTTGGTATACTCGAGCTTCCAAAAGCTAAAAGTTCATACTTCACATATTGATCGAACTTTGTAGTTTGTTCATGGTGGTGTTAATTACTTAATAAAAATAAACGGAAAAGGGTTAAATATATCCCTCTACTTTCATAAATTCTTTAATTATATCCTCCGTTATACTATCCTCCTCTTAAAGCCCCTACCGTTATACTTTGGGCCTGATATGTCCTTATTTTGGACGGAATAACAGGTGTCACTACCAGATTAAATTAACCCGTACTTTTTTTTAATAACTGGATACACTTTAAAACAATCCACTACCCCACCCAAACGTCCACCCCACTGCTCTTCTCTCTCCTATTTTCCTCCTTTCTTCTCCCTCACCTCACTGTTGTAACCATGGCCGGAATATCCACCAGCTAACATGTCGGAAACCATGGAGAACCTTCAAAGTTTTCACCTCGCACCTTCTCTTTCCCCTTCTTTATGCCTACAAGCACATTCACATACAGATCTGGAGAATACATATAAGAGGTTGGAGATCTGAAAATTTTGATTCCAGATTTTAGTGAATCTAACCAAAAATAAAATTTTCCGACGAGCAATGTACTCGAAACTTTCAGATCTCCAACTTTCAGAACTTGGATGAGGTTATCAATCGAAATCCTTTAACAAACTAATTCAAAAGCCATCATCCTATTCTTGTAATTCAACCAAACTAGTGGGAAATGGACCACCAGTAAAATTCAAGACCAGTAAAATTCAAGAAACATGAAGATGTTTCAAATTTATTATGCTTTCACAGGATCCCTTATGATGTATATCAAGAAACAATTTCAGAGGCAAGAAAATGTATGATTTCCTTCTGATATTCTATCTGCTTTAGAAGACGCAAGTTCTTAGTACATAAAATCTAACATATGTGGAAAATCTTATTATGTTTCGACAGTCACTATGGAGATTCCGGCCATGGTCACACGAGGGAGGAGGAGAAGAGGAGAGAGAAGAGCAGTGGGGTGACTTTTGGGTCGGGTACTCGATTTTTTTAAAGATGTATCTGGTTAAAAGAAAAAAGAGGACAGGTCAATGTTATCTGGTAGTGACACTTGTCATCCGTCCAAAATAAGGACATATCTGTTCCAAAGTATAATGGTAGGGGCTTTAAGAGGCGGATAGTATAACGGAGGGTATAATTAAACAGTTTCTGAAAGTGGAGGGATATTTGGCCCTTTTCCGATAAATAAATGAACACTTGGAAAATTTAACCAGTACCTTACATATAAGTCTTATAGTTGCTTTCAGCTGTTCAAGTTTTGTTTTGAGATTTTGAATTAACTGGTATTAGTTTCTGCATGTTGTTGGTCTTTAAGCTAATAAAATCACAAATTTACTTGTAGAAAGTATGGATGGAAGTAAATGATGAAAAGAGTCTGTAAGAGATTGCTGTTTGCTACTTTCTGATATCCTGTTTCTTTATCTTGAAATAGATAGTGTTTGGCCAAGAAGATTCACTTTATAGTAATCTGCATTGTCTAATAATGCAAGTGTATAGAAACTCTCTCAGGGGTTGGCCTGGTGGTAATTGACTTGAGCCTTGGGGTATGCTCCCTTTCAAGGTCTTAAGTTCGAAACTCATTGGGTGCAAACAATTTTTGAGGGCCATCGGACGGGGTAAAACATGAATTAACCGTGGCGCACTTGCGGGAAACTCCTTGCCGAGGGCCTGTGCACCTCCGGGATTAGTTAGGGCTCATAGAGACTCGGACACCCGGTGCAAATAAAAAAAAATAATGCAAGTGTATAGAGCGTTTATTTTTACTTCTGTCAGATTTTGTCCGAAGAGGCCTTTTATTTTATTTTTTATGATTCATGCCGAAATAATGTTGGAAATTACATTCTCTTCTCATTTCTTTCTTGCAGGAAATCCTGGATAAAACTGTGGACATAGATTTAGTTCTGAATCTTAAATGTGCTGAGGGTGAGATGTCAATGAAAGACAAAAATACTGGACTTTATTCGCCTCTAGAATTCCTTCGCAGGACTTCTGGAATTAATATGAGTCTTCAGCCAGATGGTGGTCATTTGAGGCCTTCAAGTACCATGAATGATGGCACGAGAAAGAAGCTGCATGTCCATGCAAAGCAGGTACCTAGCTGATGTCCTGAAATTTTACAGATGGGAACAGTAGAAAAATTTTGACGTCATAATTGAGATGAACAGAATTGTAGCTTGCTTCTCTTAGCATTCATGAGGAACAAACATGATTATAGATTGCCTTTCTTAGCATTCTTGGTGTGTAAATAATACTATTGCCTGCTGAATCACATATGCAAATATGCATGTAAATCATCTGCTGCTTCAAATTCTCACTGTCGTAGCTCTTCCTTTGGGGAAAATACAATTGAGAGATTCGTTGCTTATAACTGTAGCATCAATACTATTCCCATACTTTCTTATACTTAGATTACCGATACTACCCGTTGTTTCTTTTGCTTTGGTTACCTTGTTATCTTATTGTTGTTACTGCTTCTTTTCCACTATTGTATTTCTTTTCAACACTGCTGTGACTATGCTTTTACTGAGCCGAGGGTCTATCAGAAACAACCTACCGTCACAAGGTAGGGGTTGGGTCTGCATACACACTACCCTCCCTAGACTCACTTGTGGGGTTACACTGCGTTTGTTGTTGTTATTGTTTCTAGAAAGCTAGTACTGCCTGCTGAATACCTGGTTGTGTTAGTTGAACAAACCATGCTGAGAATGTTTAAATGTCAATGCCATATTGTTCTTGAACTATGGCATCTGTTGGCTCACCTGATCTTCTTCATGTGCTTTTACTTTGTTCATGCTGATATCTTAAATAAGTTAATGTCTCAAAGATGATTTGCATCTATCTACTGAGCTATAATTATGTCAGTACCCTGGAGGTGGCGGTGCATGTGATCAACATTTTAAAATACAGTGTTTGATTTTCTTTAATCTATTAGAGCTATAAAACTAATTGCATAATCTTGGTTCAAAATTTCCTCAGCTCTCATGTTCTTGCTAGTCCGCATTCTAAATGTGGTTGTACAAAGTCAATACCTAAGTATTTTCTTAGTTGAACTACAAAATCAACTAATACTCAATATCATTCTGTTTTATGTAGATCAAACCGCTAGAAGAATACTACAGAAAACAGAGAAAGCTCCTTGATTTTCAAGTGGCTGGAGGACCTGGAGAAACATGGCAAGGCCTTTTGGCTGCTTTGCATCTTCAGCACAGGAATGCAGTTGGTTCTACACAGTTGAGTGCAGGATGCTAATTTGATTTTCTGCTGATCTTCATTCTTTCTGGGGGCATAATAGGTAGAGGAAATATGAGTGAACAAAGTCTAAGTTTTGGGCGGGAATATGCATAAATTTTGTTTTCATTTTTGTTTAAAAGAGTTCAACCTAGTTTAGTCTGCCAGAAGAGAGAAACGTCAAGATGTTAGCATCAAACAAGCTTACAATACTCTCTAAATTTGGATTTCTACAAAGCTTATTTTTGGTGAATGCATGTGTTGTGTGTAAAATATCAACGTCGTGGAAATGCTATGTTTATTAGCTCGTGTTTTGGCACCCATATGAATCTCGATTGTGTCATGTTCTGCTAAGTTATGGCTATTTTTTCTATTAATGAAGCTGTACATTGCACTTCTCTAGTACTTATTATATCGTTCTGATGTTCATAATTGGTGTTGGATATCCTAACTCTTTACCAAAAATGAGATTTCATGCCATCTGACTGTGACATTGCTCTTATCAAAAGTTTCTACTTCAGTAATACCAGAATTTGAACCAGAAGATGATTAATTTGTTTCCAAAAGTTAAGTTCATGTATTTAAACATTAAATTAAGAAAACTACATTCAACTATATAAATTAAACAGGTTTTAAAAATTGAACCAACAGATGATTAAATTGTCTATAAAAAATTCCGGGATTAAGTTTTAAAAAAATTACTTGGGATCCTTGAATAATAAACTGGTCCTCAAGAATTTTTTTAGAAAGTCTGGAATATAAATATTTCCTTCCTAACGGACAGAAGATTTTTGAGCTTGTTCGTACGTAAGATATATATTAGTTTTAAGGAAGAAAATGAGAAGGAATATAGCAGTTGCGTTAGCTGCAAATAATTATTAACAGAAGTAAAAAGAAGGCAAAGATTCTTTTTACTTTATACAGATAATTACTACAGATCAAAATCATAATTCACTGTTTAGCCATACCTCCCTAAGGAGTTGATACCTCACAGCATTTCCATCAACATTACCTTTCAATATCCTACTGGATTTCATAACTGGTGAAGTTTCAATGCCCTCAGAAATGATGTTCATATCAATTTGATCGAGCTCATCATCGCTTGTGTGTGACTTCTTGAGCACTGAAGATCCGCTTCGTCTTAGCTTAGAATGGCTACTAATGTCACCTAATGGACCATCCATTGAAGCTGTTGAAGGTGGCTTATATGGTATAGGAGCTGCCGCACATGGGTAGCTCATGACTGAATCTTCTTCGGCGTCAAAAGGATCCTAACAAGAGAAAAATTTCAGAAGCAGAATCTGATTTAAAAAAACTTGCTTCTAGCTGACAATGAACAAAGTCAAAGAGATGAGCTTACCTCTGTGTTAAGAGCTTCAAGTACACATTCAGGTATTGGATCAGGGCAAAACTCATCCGCGACAAAAACATTAAGAACCCTTCTTATTATAATTGGACCAAATGTGGGACAGACCTGAAGAGCAATGTGACAAATAGCACCACAAATAAGGGGAAAGAAAAGTACAAACACTCGGGCTGCAAAAATCAAGATACTTTCAGGGTTTTGAGGACAAACCTCTTTTCTTATTGTCCTACTTAACAGCATATCCTTTGGAAGTATCATAAGATCACTCAGTGCATCGAGGAGATAGAAAGACTTGGAAGATGTATCATATTCTTCACTCTCATTGGCGTCATTATCTGCTCTATATTTGTCTAGTGAGTTGCCAACAAGGTCAGTGAGCCATCTAGACCAATTTCCTATCTGCAATCAATGTGATATAAAAATCATACATATATATATATATATATATTCAGGGATAAATACTATCTTAGAGTTTGCAGAATGTGACCTAAAAGAAAATTAAGATGGTGTAAAAATTGGTAAAAGAATGAGGGACGAAAAATAAAGGAGAACAAAGGGTCGGATTTAGAAAACTGCAAATAAGGAAGTCTAAATATTAGTATGGCACATCTGCTATGAACAAAAAATGTTTGTTTTCTTGGGGTAATAGGGGAGAGAAGTAACAAATGGCAAAACTCCTGCTATAATGCGTCAATGTAAGCAGTAGGCTAACAATCATATCTACATTATAAAACTATAACTGAAAACGTTCAACCATGATCCTCACCGCATTTTTCAGTTGTGCACCTGCCCCAAAGCTAGCTTTTCCAGCTGGAATGGGAAGCACCTCAGCATCACTGATGGGATCTGATATAGGATCTGAAGGCATTTCATCAGCAGACTCTCGAAGGATAGCATTGAACATAGCTACATCCAATCTGGCCACACATTGTTCCATTATCTGGTTTCAAGAACCATTTATTAGCAGCAAGATATACCAAAATCTAGACATTACAGTTTGGTCCACATCAAACCCATCCAAAGAACGATAGGAGATCCTGGTTTTAACATAAGCAAAACAACTTTTCCTCAGTACAAGGAAGTTCATGTCTGGTAGTCTTTCTTAACATATTACACTAATTAGTATATGAGCTAACAACTACTTAATTAGAAGACAAATTTTCCTGAGAAGTGAAAAATACAGAAAATAACATGTTATGATTATGGAAATAAGAGCATGTACAATATGGAAGGAAAGGTAGGCCAGGCTATACCAATTTAGAGAGCAAATGCAAACAGCCACACTCATGTCCCGCAGCTCGAACAGGGCAAATCCTTTCACATGCATCTTTTAAAGCCTTCTTCCAAAGATCCAAGGAAAATTTTCCATCTTCAGCACCAGAACAAGATGTCCTACTGCAGACATTTTTAATCTCGGAACCCATCCTATTACAGATTGCTGTTGAAGCACCAGAAAGCATATGTGGAATGAGAGTCTGAAGAAATAAATAAATGAATTAAAAAAAGTTGAGTTAGTTGATCGGTAAGTGATTCTTCAAAATCAATAAATGACATCTTTGAGATTCATTTCGTGCACCTGCCACCAAATAGATTCAATAATACGGGAGAATATCCAAGCCTCTGTTTTTTCAAGTGCTCTTATAAATGTAACAGGGTCCTCCCAATTGCCTAAACTCTCACAAATATCATCTTGTACACAGTTGCTAGAGTGAGACTCCCACTTAAGTGGCGAAAACTTCTTGTCCATGACAACAGATTTTCCAGGCATAGTTTCAGTACAAAGAGGTAACTGCTGCTGCCTGTGGAATTGGGTTATAGTTGCTCTCAGCACCACTGAATTTGATAGCCAGAAAGTTAACCTGTGCGAATACAAACTAAGTGAATATTTAGAAGAAAACAATTAACTGTCTTGTGGATGTGGCTTAAATTCCTTCCGCAAAACCTTAAACTGAAAAGTACCTAGCAACATCATTTCCACATGCCTTGGCAACCAAATATATTCCAGAAATAGTACTTTTAGCAGCACTTCCCCTTTTCAATAGGGAGTTTTCTTTACACGCATGTAGATAGAACCTTGACAGGAGTCTTGCCGGAGCATGGACCTTATTCGTGGAACTCCTATGCTCTGCAACAACTGAATAGAGACCAACTTCAATAGCAGCAGCTTCTCTCAATTCTCCTTCAAGCATCGTTACTCTTTGCTCTAACTTATGGATTCTGCTTTCCAAAAGAATGTTTGCTGTCTCCCTTGGACTCGCTTTTTGATCTTTTTTGTCATTGGTTGAAAAACCTCGAGCACCTTTCGGAGTGTCTTGCACTAGAAGCTGATTACTTCCGACAGATCCGTCATCCCTATTTGATTGTGGTGATGACCTGACTGACATTACATGCTTTACTATCTCATTATCAGTGGTAGTACTCTTCACTTTGGAACTAGCCCTGTTAGAAGAAATTGCATGAGTTTCCATCAACTCATGTTTTATAGTATCCTCTTCTGAATAGCAACTGATTGGCTCATCCTTCTTGCATTGCCTTTCACCCTCCGAGATTTCTTTTCCTTGTTCATTCTCTTGGTGTTGCTCTCCATTGTGAAGAACACATTCTTGTCCATTTTCCCGATGATCCTCACTGTCTTCACCTTCAGCAGAACCATTTTCGATACCCGCAGCACTTGCATTATCACACAGCCCATTTACAGATAGAGTTGACTTTTTCTCTTTGATCTTACTATTGGAGAAAATACTAACTGTGCTCTCGAAGTTGCTACTCTCATCTGTGATAAGCGGAATTGGACAGGTTTCAGCTGGATCTGAGTTCTGCCGACTGGATTTTTCAGCAACACTTTCGCCATTGGCCGCTATTTGTTCCATACATTGTACCTGTTTGTCCTGTTTGATTAACGTGCAGGCATTCTGAGTCTCGCTTATATCACTCACATTAGATGTCGAATACTGAACACTACCACAACCACCAATTTTCTTTGAGATCCAAGCCAGATCAGAGGACAAATCAGTTGAGGAGTGCGATAAACTTCCTTGCAAACTAGATAGAGATTTTGTCTCAGGATTCTCGTCCACATCTGCAAGCCTTTCCTTATAATCTAGAATATTTTCATCTTCCTCTCGTCCACCGCTTCTTTTTACTCCCTCGGATATATCCTGCAATCATATGCCAGCTGGCTATCAAACAAGCTGAGATTTTCATAACATTGGAAATACAACCACCAATCATGTTATAATGATGCAAACTTGTACGGAGTGCACTTAATTTAAAAATGCATGCCACGGAAATGGACACTGCATCTTCTATACGTAGTATGTATTGAATGCAAATTTGCTGCAAAAGGTCCTGTGTCATGCGTTTTGGAAGTAGCAGAACGGAAGAATTACATTCAGATATGCACGATATTGATAGTAAAGCAGCACTATACCTCTTCTTGAGGTGGTGAACCATAGTTTGATCCATTAGCTGAAGAAGAAACATGCACTGATAAGTGCGAGGAAACATCATCATTATCATCATCATCAATGTATGAAGCAAACTCAGCTTCCTCTGCATATTCTTCACTCAGTAATCTAGAAAGAGAACCATTTCGATCCGTTGAAGCTTCTCTTTTTAACTTTTCCCTCAAGGATGACCTCACGCAACTCCTCTCACCAATCTGAATTTTCAGGAAAAGAAGAGGCTGTGCTGTGTTCCTATAAGTTCGCTTGCAGTTAATAGGGGGACATATGCTCAAACTCTCTCTAACAACACCATAATCTGCCAAGTCAATGATTGCAGTTCCTAAAAGTTGACCTTTCACGGTCTTATCATGCCGGGGTTCATACAAGTGGAATTCAATGCAATTCTTTTGGAAAGCATTTCCATCTCCACCTTTAAGTGAAGTTTCTCTTAGTAGTGTCATGGGAAGTCTAAATGACTCATTGAATTCAATTCTTCCGTCACCAATACCAGAACCAGCCTCCAACAATGGCACAACTTGATTAGTAGATCCAGAGTGCTTATTTCCGTGTCCCCATTGGATTAGAACAGCACGGGGCGTTCTCAATGAATGCGAGGGTGGCCAAGGTTTAATCTCCTTAATATGGATTATATATTCTACTTGAACCGGGGGGCTATTCCTAGTTCTGGCATTCAGTCCCAAAACCATGACTCTAGAAACACAGATAAAGAATGGTCTTCAATTGAACAATATGAGCCTGCACAAAAATGAATACCAAATACATATTCAAGCTGTAGTAAAGAGTTCCAAACTTAAAGTAATTTCATTCTATCCTTATTCCACATGCACATTGCAATTGAACCAAGAAGCATTTTCAAGTTAGTAGAACTTCTAGAATTAAATGATTTCACAGGTTTGAGCCGTGGAATCAACATACTTGCATAAGGGTAGACTGCCTACATCACACACTCTTGTGGTGCGGCCCTTCCTCGGAGCCTGTGTGAATTGCGATATACTTTGTGCACCAGGCTGCGGCCCTTTTATACTTGGAAACCGAGTTATCTCTTAACAGTCCTTATGCTTGCACATGCTCTATGTCCAAGCAAAGCCCCTTTCTCTTTCACAAATCAGTTCCCAGTGACTTCTTACTACTAACTTTTGAATTCTCAAGTCAAGTAACCACATTTTAGAGCACAGTAAGTTCTACTCAAGATCTTAGAAAGGAAAAAAAAGATTTTTTATTTATTTTTGTTGCAGCATAAGAAAATCAATATAAGGAAAGAAGAGCAAACAAAAAAGTAGATTGGAAAACCAGATGTTCTAAAGGCTACAATAATGTCACTACAAAAACAATAAAAGCATATTGGAGAGAGAGGCTAATGAGACGACAACAACAACAACTACCCAATATTGGAGAGAGAGGCTAATGAGAGTAACCCAAAAAAGATTAAACAGCTACTTCACAAATTCACAATGTTGCCCAAAATGATAACTAGAAGTAATGTTAATAGTAGTGATATCAAGATTTACAGTGGGAAAATGAGGAACTTTAGACTTACATAGAACACAACACCAGAAAATCATATGGTTGTCTTTACACAGCAAAGAGATTAATGATTAACCAGTCATGAGCCCGAGAGAGACAACATGAGTAAAACAACCCAAAAATACAGGTGGAGTTGTTTTGAGTTCTTGAGTCTGTGAGTAAGAAGTGCAGAGTGAGCAGAGAAAAGAATGTCTTTTTCCTATTGATAATGGGAATTAAAAACTACTCCCTCTATTCACTTTATGTAACACAATTATTAGTTGAAGTCGAGTTCTTCTTTGACTGAAACTTTTTACGTCACTTATAATAATTTTTATATAATTTTATTAATCATTAAGTAATGTAAGTTTTCCGTTGATCAAAAATAAATTTTCTGCATTCAATATTTCAATGTAGGGGAAACGGACTCATGTATGTAGATGAAGGATCCCTGGTTCCAGTAAACGTCAACCGAAAATATATATATATATATATATATATATATATATATATATATATATACTTGAAAATAATTAATTTAAAGCAACTGGCACCCTGAATATTAATAGCCTTTAGGGGACACTAGTTAAACAAAATAATGTACCCTGTTGTGTAAAAATCCTAAGTCCGTCTCTGCTTACACACTACCCTCCCAGATCTCACTTGTAAAATTATACTGTTGCTTATGTTGAAAGTTTTACGTTTGCATTTATATTGAAAATTAAATAATTTGACTGTCGTACATCGAAATATGTCACATAGATTAGGATAGAGGGAATAATAAATAGTACTCCTTCCGTCTCATATTATCTACGGAAAAGGTCCAAATATGCCCTTATACTATACGAAATTTGAACATATTTGTCCTTCGTTAATACTTTAGCCCATATATGCCCTCACATAGTTGGTCCATATATGCTCTTACTATCACATAGTTGGTCCAAATATGCCATTTTCAAAACGGAAATTCACCCAAATTAATTAGCTCTTTTGTTAATAGTACTAAAATATATTACAAACATTATTTCCGTACTTTTTTTCTTTATTTTTCTCTTTTCTTTCTTCTTTATCTCTCCTTTTCCCCATTTTTCTTTCTCCTATATCCAAGTTTTTTCATTGGTGATTCCTTCTCCATTTTCATCACCTATTTAACTTGAAAAAACTCATAAATTTCTGCTAATTTTATTTTCACAAACCCTACAGATTCTTCTAACCTAAAGGAGATGAAAATTATCGGATAAATTTTTCGATTATGTTAATTGAGTGAAGGTAGGATAAGTTATTCTAATTTTGAAGGTCTTGTTCCCTTTAGATTTGAAGCTCCATAGTGAACAATACCTTCAAATCCGAATAACCATATCCTATTTTCACGTGAATCTGGTGATGAAAATGGAGAAGGCATCACCAATAAAAGAACTCTGATATAGGAGAAAGAAAAAGGGGAAAAAAGAGAAAGGGGAGAAAGAAAAGAGAAAAATAAAGGAAAAAGTACTAATAAAAAGCAAATAGTATTTGTAATACATTTTAATACAATTAACAAAAAAGTTAATTAATTTGGGTGAATTTCCATTCCAAAAAGGGCATATTTAGACCAACTATGTGATAACAAGGGCATATGTGGACCAACTATGTGACGGTAAGGGTATATATGAGCTAAAGTATTAAGGAAGGACGAATATGCTCGATTTCATATTGTACAAGGACATATTTGGATCTTTTCCGTATTATCTGTCATGATACTCTTATACAATATATATGCCCCTTAAGAAAAATTAGTTAGGATAAGATTTTGATTACTTTACGCATATTCATGTCTTAATATTTAATCTTTCTTTGTCGATATTTGAACAAAACTATCCATAATTAAGGTATTTGTAGTCTTTCATAAATAATTATTACTAAAGATATATAAAAATAATAATTAATTTTATCTTGAGCTTTAAAAGTAATAAATAATTTGAATAACTATTTTTAGTTACCATGACTAATAATATAAGAGGGAGGAAGTAATTAAAAAATGAAAAAAAAAAACCAAAGATAGAGTGAAGGAGGGTTAGCTGGGTGTTGTGTTCTTTAACTACTTTATTCATTTGGTTTTTAACATTGAATGGCTTTTTACGTTTGTCCAAAAGTAGAAGCTGTAATCACAACATACAATGATAACAAATAAACAAATAATTCTCCTGTCACTTTTAGTTGTCACGTATATTAAAAATAAATTTTTATTTTTACTTATTAGTTTTTGCATATTAAAAAAAATTATTTTTTTATTTTATTTTAATAATAATTATTCATTTCAAATTATTTTTTAATCTATTAAGATTATGGACCAATTAGTTCGGATATTATAATAAACTATATATTTTATTTATTATATTTTAAAAATCATGCAAATCAGTAATGGGCAAGTAAAAGTGAAGGAAGATAGTGTAGAGAGTTTAGGGAGAAGTGATTTTCTTGTATTGCTCACCAAAGTATATATAGAGTACAAGGAAATCAAAACCTACCAACTATAGGATTGTATAATAATGAAGGAAAATCAAAACCTACCAACTATAGGATTGTACAATTAATGAGAGAATATTCTACCAATAATAAAAAGATACACAAAAAATATTTACAATATTTCCTAATACGCCCCCTCAAGATGGAGGCCCGGAGGACACGCCAATCTTGGACATCAGTAGAAGAAGCCGAGGACGAGATAAGTGCTTGGTGAGAGCATCAGCAAGCTGATCAGCAGAGGATACGTGAGCAACACGAAGGGACCCATTCTGGACCAATTGACGAACAAAGTGATAATCAATGGAGATGTGTTTCATGCGAGAATGAAACACAGGGTTGGCACAGAGATAAGTGGCGCCAATGTTGTCACTGTAAATGACAGGAGCAGCCGGAAGAGGGACATGAAGCTCGCGTAGCAGGGAATGAAGCCAACGTACTTCAGCGGCAGCAGAAGCAATGGCACGATACTCAGCCTCAGTAGATGATCGTGCAACGGAACGCTGCTTTTTTGGAGCTCCAGGAAATAGGATTTGGCCCTAGAAAAACAACATAGGCACCAGTTGAGGAGCGGTCATCACAGTTTCCACCCCAATCAGCATCAGAGAAACAATGCAGAGGTATAGCAGATGAAGGACGCAACCAGACGCCAAAGTCACGCGTCCCATTTAGATACCGGAATAGGCGCTTAACTGCACCCCAATGAGTGACAGTAGGAGCATGCATGAACTGTGAGAGTTTATTCACAGCAAAGGAGATATCAGGACGAGTGAAGGAGAGATACTGGAGGCTATACTGCTAGACGACACTAAATGACGCAGGGTTTTAGCTGACGGATGACCACACCGAGAATGCCACAATGATGCAGAGAGCTTTTGTGCCGTGAGGGCAGATGGGAGACTGGAAGCTGCCGGCCAGTAGTAGGTGTTGCCCCTAAGTGGGCCGCGAACGAGTGTTGCCCACGTGCGACGATCCTTCACCTGAAAATCAGTATCAGAAAGAACAACGTTAACATTATTGTGACGACATAATTGGGCAACAGAGATGTTATTTTTGCTACGAGTCTGCATATGATGACCACTCTGAGAGGATGCAGGTGGCGGCATAATGGGTGAAGCGGGGCAATATCACAATAAAAAATAAATAAAATAAAAAAAAAAACTTCACAAGTTTCGTTATCTGGAATGGATCGAAGGGAGCAGAAGAAGCATGCTGCTAGAATGAACTGGAGCTCCGTGAGGAGATGCGTAAGAAGGACGAATTAGAGAGGCTGCTATTGAAGCAGCTGCTTTTAATAAGAAGGAACTAGATTCTGACAAATATGAAACTTTTGACAGACATGATCATAGTATATCCTAATAAGAGATCAAGGAGTGGAATAAGTTTATTCAATGCTGAAAAAAAAATCAGTGTTTACGCACCAAGGGAAAATTTACCAAAATTTAGAGTCAACCCTGTATACATATTTAATGGGCAAAGGAGGACAGTGAAAAGCCAAGAACATGGGAAGCAAAGAAAGATAATTAACAGCAAAGCACAAAGAAAATCTTTCCGTTTGATTCAGTCTCGGAATTGGAACTCCGTGGGTTTTTTTTTTTTTTTTGTTTTGGCGATAAGCCACTGGCGTATGATATCATGTAGAGAGTTTAGGGAGAAGTGATTTTCTTGTATTGCTCACCAAAGTATATATAGAGTACAAGGAAATCAAAACCTACCAACTATAGGATTGTATAATAATGAAGGAAAATCAAAACCTACCAACTATAGGATTGTACAATTAATGAGAGAATATTCTACCAATAATAAAAAGATACACAAAAAATATTTACAATATTTCCTAATAGATAGTACTACTAACACTTAAACAGAGTCTGGTTCCAGTTAAAGCTGAACTCCAAGTGTCCAATTGGAGATAGTAAGCAGAAATGTCCGTTCATGAATTACTTACTATTTTTAGTATGTACAGATATATTGAACTTAGTATTTACAAATATATGAGTTTAATTACAAGTATTTGTAATTATTAAGCATCACCAGTCACCGGTAAATACTTGTAGTTTCTAAATAATTTGACTTCTACAATTTCTTTTTAAATTTTAAGTTAAATATTGTCCAAATTCTTATTAGGGAGCTGAAGGTCCACAAAGATGGAAGAGAAAAGGTTTTCATTTGCCCATTTATTATTCGAAATTGCTCAATTTACCATCGATTTCATTTATACACTTGTCGTTTGCAAATTTGTTTACCTTTTCCTATCGACAAAAATAAGATTAGTTGATAACAACAATAACAATAATATATATAGTACTATTTTATATTGTAAAGTCTAAAAAATATAGTGGGCGTATATCTTATCTCACAATTTTACGAAGATAAGAGGTTATTTTTAATAGACGATAAGCGTATTAGCGTAACAGAAGACAAAATTACCCAATTCAAAAAAATGCAAGAGCAAATTTAAATATTTTCTGAAATCAAGAAGTGGAATGAACGTATTGATGATGAGAGTGGGGTATGCCTAGGATTGTAATTAATTTTGTTTTGGACGCTTCCGCCGACTTTACAGATGAAGTTTGGGTGGTATATTAAATAATTGGGAATAAAAAAGGTGTCAATAATCTTATTGTTATAAAATAGAAGATTCTTACACTTCTATTTAAGGTGAATGTCTTTAATGTATTTAATTAGAAAGATTTTTTAGAGTTCTATTAGTGGTAGCTAAATCTTCCTCTCCCCTATAAATAGAGGTGCCCCCTACCATTGTTAATCATCCCTTGAGACCCCTCTCAACTCAATAAGAAGAACTCTCTCTACTCTTCTCTATATTGCTATTGTTCTTGTTCTATTGTTCTTGTCTTTTGCTTTAGTTTATAACACGTTATCAGCACGAGACTCTACCGTCTCAAGTACCATTCTCGAAAATCCAAGGTATTTTCCCTCTTCCTAATTTAATTTTCGAGCATGTCTGACATTATAAAAAGAAAGTTCGTTGCCCTTGAAATTTCGGGCAAGAACTATATGACATGGGTGTTGGATGCTGAAATCCACCTAGATGCTATGGGTCTCGGAGACACCCTCAAAGATAAAGAAAAAGCATCCACCCAAGATTGTGCGAAGGCCTTGATTTTCTTGCGCCACCACCTTGACGAAGGTTTGAAGATTGAATATCTCACCGTCAAGGATCCACTCGTTTTGTGGAACAGCTTAAAGGAGAGATATGACAACCTGAAGTTGGTCACTCTGCCACAAGCACGATATGATTGGGCCCATCTGAGGCTACAGGACTTTAAGTCCGTTTCTGAATATAATTCTGCTATGTTCAGAATTACTTCTAAACTGAAGCTATGTGGAGATAACATCTCCGATTACGATATGCTTGAGAAAACGTTTACAACGTTTCATGCCTCCAATATGGTACTGCAGCAACAGTACCGAGAGAAAGGCCTTACGAAGTACTCTGAACTGATTTCTCTCTTACTAGTGGCTGAGCGAAATAATGAACTGCTCATGAGAAATCACGAAAATAGACCAACTGGGTCTACACCACTGCCTGAAGCAGATATGGTGCACTCTTATTATGCCAAACATAAAAGGGACCATGGTCATGGTCATAAACGGGGTCAAAGCCAAGGACGTGGACAAGGAAGAAATTCCAAAGAAGTCCGTCACCCCACAAAGAGAGATAACCACCGAAAGTAGAAACGGGATCCCGAAGATCCTAAGGCAAATAGTTCAGAAACTATATGTTATCGTTGCGGTGGAAACGGGCACTGGTCTAAGACTTGCCGAATACCAAGACACTTGGTTGACCTTTATCAAGCATCTCGAAAGAGAAAACGCCCTGAAACAAATTTTGTCTCTGATGACAACTTTGACTTCACCCACCTGGATGTGGCAGACTTCTTTGAGCAACCCGAGGGAAAGATAGACCACCTAATTGGTGATGGAACCATGATGAAAGAAGATGGAGCTGTTTGATTCTACTTGTATTAGTCAATGAATAAATTAATAGTCATTAGCATTAGCTCGTATTAGTTAATTCATGATATGATGTTAGTATTAGCCCTTTAGAATGTTTCAATATGCTCAAATATTTTTATTGTACAGTAGAGGTAATCGACTAACCTAAAAACTAGTCGATCGTCTAATATTTAGCAATAAAACGAACTTTTTTCCGCCAGGCCAGATATTCGAATATCTGGGCCAGATATTCGAATATCAGAATTCCTATATTCGAATATCTGGCAAGATATTAGAATATGTGCTTAAATATTCGAATATCTAATATTTTTCGCATTAAAGTATTATTTTTTCCGCAAGGCATTATATTCGAATATTAGAATACAATATTCGAATATCCTAAATAACTGCTTCCCAAAACGTTGTTTAAAGGCGAAACAAAAGAATTGAAGTTGTTTATACTTATATTTATGTATTTCTTTTGTATGTTAAACTATGGGATAGCAAATATGGATATCTCACAAAGCGAACTTGGACCAACGTCCAATTGTAAAAGTATTTGCCTAGTTGATTCATGTACTACACATACAATACTCAAAGAAAAGAAGAGTAATTGTGTAAGGCAAACATTACTACAATCTATGGAAGTAGTAAATTGATTGAAGGCTCCGGAAGAGCAACTGTAACTCTGCCCAAAGGCATGACGTTTATCTTAGAGAATGCAATATTCTCCTACAAGTCTAAGAAGAACTTGTTGAGTTTTAAAGATATCATTCAAAATGGATATCATATTGAGACAATAGATGAGAATAATCTTGAATTCTTCATGAAAACGAGGCTGCCCATTTCGGTTTGGGTTCACGCCATTTTGAATGCAACAATGCTAGTTTTTCGGCTGCCCGCTTCGACTTGGGTTCACGCCATTTTGCATGCAACAATACTAGTTTGTCGGCTGCCCACTTCGGTTTGGGGTCATGCCATTTTGCATGAAGCAATGCTAGTTCGTCGGCTGCCCACTTCGGTTTGGGGTCACGCCATGTTGCATGCAGCAATGCTAGTTCGTCTCTGACTGACGAATTGACACAAATATTCCCCATTGCAATTGGTTTTGGGTCATGAACCCAATATATCCCATTTAAGAAGCTTTGGATGCGCAGTATATGTGCCTGTAGCACCGCCATCCCGCACCAAAATGGGTTTGCAAAGGAGGTTAGGAATATATGTTGAGTTTGACGCGTCCTCCATTATTCGCTACCTCGAAACATTGACAGGAGATTTGTTCACTGCACTATTTGCAGACTGTCAATTGGATGAGACACTTTTCCCAAAATTAGGGGGAGAAGTCGGTGAAACCAAATGGGAAATTTTGTGGAAAAATGTATCATTATCTCATCTTGATCCACATACCTCTATTTGAAAGAAAGAGGTACAAAAGATTATCCATTTGCAAAGAATAGAAAATCAAATGCCTGACGCATTTACGGACTTGAAGAGGATAACGAAATCCCACATTCACGCGAAAAATGTTCCGATCCGTATTGAAGTCCCTATTGGACAAATATCTAGTGTCATATCCAATGAGTCAAATGCACGCCAGAAGCGTGGCAGACCATTAGGTTCCAAAGATCGAAATCCTAGAAAGAGGAGAAAGAACGATCTAAATGACACTATGAAAGAATCACATGAGGACGCTCATGATTTGATTAATTCCGAGATTCACGAAGAATCTATTGAGCCTGAGACTCTTGAAAATACGGAATGCAAGAATGTGAGGATCTCGAACCTCAGTCTGTGGTAGTACAAAATTAATTGAGAGCTCTCGAAGAGCCAATTATTACTATGTTGGAGAAACACAATTGAGTATTGTGCTGTAGTAAGTCTCAAAGAAACTTATTCAGTTTCCAAAGTACACGCGAAAGCGATTGATTATATTGAGACTATAAATAAAGGAAGGCTTTGATTCTCCTATTACTACAACTTGTAGCGGGGTAATTTGTATATGAAAAGCTACCCGCTTTGTTCTCCAGTTTGTACTACACAAACGAAAGAATGCCACAATAAAGTGGATATCTATTGGTATAAAACCCATGTCATAATAAACCCGAAGTTTATTGATAAGTGCACATGTCATGGTATAAATTTGAAGTTTACCAATATTGATAATTTATTCAGTTGACATTCGTGTTAGCCATCTCATTTGAAGTATGATGTGCAAATTCACATAGGTGAATATCAAAGAACTAGAATTTCTTGTTCTCAGTAATGAACTGACCAACTAAAGAGTTCGGGTTGAAGCCCCTTGATTCTGGAAATATCAAAGGTGAATATAGGCCCATTCACCTGCCATGTATACCACATATGATGCATCTATGATATGGTTACATGCGCCATTGTTATTAACCCGCAGCTTGGCAGTGCTTGCGAGGTAAATCGCTCAGTAATCTAACTTCGAGCATAGTTTCCAGATTCTCTACTCAAGACAGTTCATCTTGATAAGTTGGTTTATATCAAAGTTGGTTTAGCAAGATAATTATTGAGTGCTTCCACTTAATAGCTAAACTGTTCCTTATGAGAACGAAGTTGTATATATCAGTTTGATATAAGTTGTATACAAGAGTATATTCTCCCCTCAAAAGTGGTTCAGGGTCAGGAACCAAATAATTTCATCTTATATTAAGGTGCTGTGTATATTGACATAATGCACAAAGATGATTTCCCAAAGTTGAGGAAACATGTTAGCTTTACTAACATGAGGGGGAGACATGATAAACACTTGAGAAAGTGTTACATGGGATGAATTTTCATTTGTATATGTATATCCCCGAATATCATGATATGAACCTGAAGTTCATAAAAGGGATAATTCAATTGCAACATATTGCAAAGCATGCTATACGCATTTGCTGACTCAAAGAAAGTAACTAAATGGAAGAGATACAATTCAAGAAGAATTGATTCCATATGAAAGACATGTAGTTTTGAACCTATAGTTCAAATGCTTGAAAGATAAAAGTCAAAGGTATGTATAGTCAGTTTTCAATATCTTATTTGTTTAGTATCACTAATGAAAGATTGATATGCAGCTAAAGTTTATTATATGGCTTATATGACTTAACTTGAAAGATTCAAGTTGCTTGAAGCATATGCAATTCGTGGTCTTGAAGTACCACATCCTAAGTACAATTTGTGTACATATGTATCTTGCTATAACTATAAGCATGATGGCATTGAGAATGCATCTATGGAGATATTGAAGTGTTATTCCACGACATCATATGAAGATGTTCATACCTATCAAGAATGATGATTTCAAGGTGCGGAATATTTATTCAAGTCAATATGGTTGATTTATTCATCAAGCATCTACGAAAGATCGTTTTGAAGATGATGCACAAGATTGGAATGCAAATGCTCAAGGATATAAATCGATGTACTCATTAGGGGGAGTTAATGCGCGTTGCACTCTTTTTCCCTTACAAGGTTTTGTCCCACTGGGTTTTCCTTGCAAGGTTTTTAACGAGGCAACCAATAGGCGCATATTCAAACATGTGTACTCTTTTTCCTTACTTTAATTTTTCCCATTGGGTTTTGGTTTTAAGGTTTTATGAGGCACATCATTGAATAGACATTCAAGGGGGAGTGTTATGAAATAGAAGATTCTTACACTTCTATTTAAGGTGAATGTCTTTAATGTATTTAATTAGAGAGATTTTAGAGTTCTATTAGTGGTAGCTAAATCTTCCTCTCCCCTATAAATAGAGGTGCCCCCTACCATTGTAAATCATCCCTTGAGACCCCTCTCAACTCAATAAAAAGAACTCTCTCTACTCTTCTCTATATTGCTATTGTTCTTGTTCTATTGTTCTTGTCTTTTGCTTTAGTTTATAACACTTATGGTATTTTTCATCTTTTTGATTGAATATTCAAAATTCGTTCACGGGAGAGCAAAACTCTGCAGTTTACAAAATAACCTTTTTTTTTTCCGTTACAAATTATAGCATTATACTTGAAACCAAACAAACAGCAATTACATATATCCAACCACTGTATTACAAAAACATTTCAAGAGGTCCTACCAAGAAGCAAATCACTTTCAAGGGATATTCATAACCACACAGATTCTGAGAATGTGGAAAAAAGGAAAAAGAACTAGATAAATGATAAAAATGGACATTAGGCCTAACTCAACCCCAAAAGCTAGCTTATAAGGCGAGGATTGCTCAAGTATATAAGGAGACCAAGGACCTCAAATCCCTCTAATGTGGGACAACTCAACAATAAAAACCCGACTGCATCCAGGATCAACCCGCAACAACTCTACGTTGGTTTAGGCCTTGTTAGCAATATTGTTAGAAAGCCAATCAAGCCCCTCATAAAGTCCCTCTCCAGAAGTTGCACAAGTGCTCTGGATGTACCAGTGACGCTGCCTGAGGGAGTGGAGTCCAAGCTTATCAGTTATTTCAGCAGCATTCATTGCATTAGGAAGATCTTTTTTGTTAGCAAAAACAAGCAGCACAGCATCCCCAAGCTCATCCTTGTTTACAGAATAACCTTGTTTAGAGATTTAGAGAAAATCTTGTTCAAAGAACCTTTAATTTGTTTCAAAAGACAATCGACTTAACCGTCCTCCTATAAAATACCAAAATCACTTGTTTTAACTTTACTCTTACCTTCAAAAAGACAGAGCGATTGTTTTCGGAAGACTTTCAGCATAAAAAAAATAAAAAGTAGGACAGTATAAGTATACTAATGAATTTACCCAGTCCGCATAGAATACTCAGCACACCACAGAGTGCTCATATGAAAGGCAAAGATTGTGACAAAAATTGTGGCAGAGATTATAGCGACAAGAAGTTTTTAAAAAAAATAAGTACACCAATTAATAAATAATTAAAACCGAGTGAAACAAACGACAAAACTGCTACTAATAATCTCCTTTTAGTTTTCGCTAATTACTAGGAGGACCATTTTATGTCGACTATAGAGTCACGTGATACATAGACCATATCTTTATTGAAAACCGCGAAATACTAGTCACAATTACCCTTACTTTGAAAAGAGGGTAATTTTGAGTATCTATAGATTAGTTGTTGGCTAGTGAGCTCCTCACTCACCCTTGACCATTTAGAACTAAATCATGAGTTGCTAATTTCTAGTTTAGCATTTGAAATTGACTCATTTATTGAGTTAATCATACCACGAACCACACTTTTTATAAACCGTGTCCGGCGTAGAGTATTCGTCCATTCGATATTTAGATATTTCGATTCGATATTATTAATATTTAATTTCTTAAAATACTACTACTTTAATATCCTACCTAATTAAATTCAATATAAGACTGTATTCTGTTCCGGTTCAGGCCCTAGACCAGATCGGGCCGCGGTTCTGGCGGGCCTACCGGTCATAGCGGTCCGGTCTTGCCGTTCCCAAAAGACCGTGGCGGGCCGGTCTTACACGTTGAACCGTTAGGCACAGGACCGCCAGACCGAGACCTGCTGGCGGGCTTGGACCTGTCCTGGCGGGCCCAACGACTATTTTTCTAAATTTTTTTTTTGAAACTTCAGTAACGGCTCTTTGTAAAAAGTAGCCGTTTGGAACTTTGAAAAATAGTCATTTGACCCCCAAACTTTAATTTAACCCCAAACTTTATATAATTACACTTTTTCTCATTTCTCAACTATAAATACCCCCTCATTCTTTCATTTTTATTCACCAATTCATCAATATCTCTCAATCTCTCTCAAGCTCTCTTCAATCTTTCTAGTACAAGTGCTTAATTTATTGTTGAAAATCGTGAAAAATTGTGAAGTTGTTGAATTGAAGTTTCAAGAGTTCAAGTTCAACGATTTTCAATTTTCAAGAAGTTGTTCGGCCATCCGGTAAACTCGTTTCAACTCTACGTGCTAATAATATATTTTTGTGTTTTTTAGTTTGCATTATTCTAATTAGTATGGCATTTTCTTTGAAAAAAATGTTCGGTAAAGGAAAAGGTAAAACCGGTGAAAGTAGTGGCCATAATACTACCCTTTCGCCGGCTCCCTCCCCGACCTAAAAAAGATAAGCAAGTTGAAAGTAGTAGCCAGCCTAGACGTCCTATTCCGCCTCCCGTAATGCTTGAAAGTGATCACCCTTGTTTTCAAATTTCTACATGATGTTGCAGTAGGTGATAGATTAGATGATGATATTATGAATGCTCTTTATCCTAATGAACCTATCTTAGAGGAAAATGAGGATGATGATGAAACCCAAGCACCAGATTTAGATGATACACCTACTAGTCCTGCTCATAACTTAGGTAATGAACCGGCACACCCACATGTACAAACTCCCACTTTTAGTAGACAACCTGCTAAACGTCAAGAAACATCATTAGTTTGGCATTTTTTTACTCAAGTAAGAGAGCACGACAAGGCTAAGTGTAAAACTTGTGGGAAATTACTTGTTCATAGGTATACTGCAGACAGTAGCGCACGGGTAGTTTGACTAGGCATATAAAATTACACCCTAGAGATAGGGCTAGATTTTTCCAAATGCAAGCGCAACAAGAGGGGGGGACAAGTGTAGATTCTCAAGTTAACCCTAGTACTGGTTCAAATCTAGTTCAACCAGGAGTTAACACTGTCACCGGAGGTATTTTATATTACGATCCAAATAAGGATCGTGAAGAATTAGCAAAAATGATTACTGTTATGTGCTTGCCTTATACTTTTGCTTCTAATCCTAATTGGATTTATTATATTAGAAGAGTCTTTAATCTTATTGATAAAGGTTGGCCTCGCGCAACAGTTAAGGCCGATATTTATAAATTCAAGCATGAATATGAACAATATTTGCACTATTTATTTACTCATATACCTAATCGTATTTCTATTACAACTGGTATTGGTAGAAGTAATAATGACTGTGATTATCTAACTGTAACAAGTCATTGGATAGATGAAGACTGGACAATGCAAAAACGCATAATTGCATATAGAATAATTAATTCACGGCACCCGGGTAGGATTATAGCTAACACTGTTTCAGATATATGTAGATATTTTTTCTTTAATGATAAAATAATGGCAATTCTATAGATAATGCTTCTAGTAACACCAGTGCAATAGGCATGCTAACACAAACCCTTAATCCTGCATTTAGTAATATTTTCCATGTTAGATGTATTTGTCATATTTATCATTTAATTGTTGGTGATGGTATGCGAATATTAAACATAGAAATTGAAAAGGTGAGAATGGCTCTTAATTGGCTATTTTATTCAAACCGTAGAACTAGACTTAGAGAGTATTTTAAAAAATGTGACGAATATGACATTAGAGAAAGAAAGGTTCGTAAACCTTGCCCGACTAGATGGAATTACATGTACGAAAGATTAGTAGTTGCGTATGAATATAGAAACCCAATTAATGCTACGTTTAATTCTCGGGTAGGTGGTGAGGGTGATGATGAAATGCTAACTACCCAAGATTGGACTAATGTTAAAATTCTTTTAGATTTTTTAGAACATTTTCAAGTGGCTACAAGTGCTTTTTCTGAACAATATTATCCGACTATTTCTAACTGTTTAGTTTATATTGCCGCACTAGCTGATTTGTTTGTTGAATTTAGCGAGGGTGGGGATATTTATGAACTTGCAATAAATGAAATGAAACAAAAGTTTAAAAAATATTTTTTTCCAGTCCCTCCTATTTTTAGTGTAGCTGCTATGTTAAATCCAAAAATGAAATTAGGAGGTCCTCACTTTTGGTATTCTAATATTTATAAAGCTTTAGATCTTTCAGAAGACGAAATTGCTACAATTGCTGATGCGAAAGCATCAATTAAAATTAATGCTCAAACTGTTTATAATGCTTATAAACAGGCGTTAGAGCATGCTAGGCCAAATATTCCAACCCCTACTTCGTCTACATCACAATCGTCTAAAAGAGCTGCTGGCTTAACAGCTCTTAAATCGTGGACGGAGTTCCGGGGTTCTCAAGATGATAATTTTGATGAAATTTCCCATCTAAATGAGCTTCAAGATTACTTGTCACAGGGACTAGAAAAGGAGAATCCAGACGGCTCTTTCGATCTTTTGGAATGGGGGAAGTCAAGGGAAAAGTATTTTTCCGTTCTTCCAAGAATGGCTCGGGATGTTTTGTCAATTCAAGCTTCAACTGTTGCATCGGAGAGCGCTTTCAGTCAAGCAAGACTACAAAATCAGTGATCACAGAGCGTCGATGCGGGAGAGCTTGGAAAAATCAGTGTTTTTTAGAGATTGGATCTTCGCAGAAAGAAGAAACTTTGGCATAGCAGAATCACGACCGGCAATAGATGAGGCATATGAAGAAACGATAGCAGAACTTGCTGAGGAATCGGCTTCACCCGGAAGTGGTGATGAACAAGCTTCATTTCCACCACCGCCAACACAACCTCCTCCCAACCTTGACGGATTTATGAGATTTGTTAGAAATACAACGTAAATTATGATGTAACTTGTACATCGGCACGTCTTCTTTTAGTTTTTTTCCTTTTAATGGTGCTATTAGTACCTTGTTGTGCTCATTCCATTGGGAGAAGGAACACTAAGAAAGATACGCCATTTTGGTCAATAAATATGCTCTTTATCATATCTTTGAATATCTTTTTTCTCAATATTTCTTTGGCTTTACTTCGATATCAATCCTTGAATATTTATATAACATACAATATATAACATACAACACAATATACTAATTACAACAACACAATATATACATTATATACAATATATACTAATTATTACAACACAACATATACATAATATACAACACACTATATACATAATATACAATATATACCACTTACTACAACACACTATATGCATAATATACAATATATACTAATTACTACAACTTATTATATACATAACATATATCCATATATACATAACATACAATATATACTACTTACTACAACACACTATATACATAATATACAATATATACTAATTACTACAACACATTATATAAATAACATATATCCATATATACATAACATACAATATATACTAATTACTAAAACACAATATATACATAACATAAATATCCATATATACATAACATACAATATATACTAATTACTACAACACAATATATACATAATATACAATATATACTAATTACTACAACACAATATATACTATACTAATAACTTAGTACACCATATAAAATATATTCTACACTAGACTAATGACTACTATACAAGACATTGACTTAAAAAAAAAAAAAAAAACCCCCCGCCAGGCCCATTAGGCCAGCCAGGCCCGGCCCACCAAGCCCAACCCGTAACGGGCCGGTCTCTACTGTGAGCACCGCCAGGCCCGAGACCGCCAGGCCTGGCACACCAAGTCCAGGACCGTGAAGCCCGGGACCGCATACAGCCTTAATTCAGTATGATTTAATTTTTCTCTATTTAGTTTCGATTTATTCGATTAGGTAATTTCGATTTATTCGACTTGAATAATAACAAATATATAGAGTCATAGACTATAATATTCTAAATTAAAGTACTCAAAAATACGAAACAAAAAACATTTATTGACAAAAATTTATCCAAAACTAGCAAATATCAACCTAGAGAGACAAAATTGCACATAAAAGAATAAATTGGATCTTTAGAAATATCTTCTTAGTTGCTTAGAGTTAATTGATCAATTTAGATAATAAAGGAAAATAAATTTTCAATTTTTTATATTTCTGTTATAATTAATAATATGTGTTTTGTGTAATATATATTTCAATATGATATCGGTATTTCATAAAAAAATACCAAATATCATACCTAATACCATATTTTTTAAAAAAAATTTAAACCAAATACCAAAATATCGAATATCAATACCAAAATTTTCGTTTTCGGTACGGTTATTTACCAAATTATGCACAACCGTAGCCCGACCCTTATGAATAATAACTAGATGGTCACAAAATAATGAGGTAGGATCAAATATTGAGAAGCATGGCCAGAAATGTTCGGCTGCTGAACTGCAGAGGAATCGAGCAACTTGCAGGGGGAAGGTAGGAACCATTTTACAAATTTCATCAGAGACAAAAGAAGCCAAAAGGACCTATATTTTAATATGCTGAAGATTCACCGCATCTATCAGTAAGCGCTATAGACAAGTGTGTCAACATGCCTGGGGAGCCTTTTGCAGAAATGCAACTCCCCGTGAAGGACTGATTTGCGGCTTGAGCTGTGTCATTGGCTACATGTCAAAGTTGCACCTTGTGCGATAAAGTTTAGCAATTTTAGCAACCTAGCAAGCTGCAGGAAATGAGTGTTTGGATTGTGATGCAATTAGCAATCAGCATTTAAGAAGTGTCAAAAATCTGGACACAGGGAACTTGCACTCAGAGTCGGCAGAGAAATAGAGAATGTGGTGGAGAAAAGGGAAATTTTTGTTTGTGGCTTTCAGCTACAGCCAATGTAGTAGAACTAGTGACAGAAAGAACGAGAGGGAGAAGAAGTATTACCTGCATGAGAAAATAGATTTCAGCAATGTCTTTTGGAGTCAGCTGACACGGATTCAAGATATGATATAACAAGATCAGCTGCATTGCATCCAGAAGATAATGCTTTGCCAACTGACAATCCCCCCTTGTGGTTACCTAGCATTACAGGAGACATGTTCAAGTAGTGCGGCAATAACTTTTCTTTTAACTGGGGACTAAGATCAGTGGAAAGTCTGCTTCAGCTTTCTTGCCAAGGAAATCAATATGAAGGCGGCATATGCTAGGCTAAAGAATTCTATGAACATACTTAGCTTTTACTAAGTTATAGGTTACATGATACATCACCACTACCAGAGAGTACAGTGTGAACCTTCCTCGTCCAAAAGAAGCTGCATCAAAGGGGGGAAAATGGAAGATGCTATTTCAAAGAAAGAAATAGAAGTTTTACCTGCATAGAACAATCCAGGAAGATTTTTCTCCATTTTGTCAATTGCATCAAGGACTGAATCATAGTTATGCCCGTACAACGGAAATGCTTTACTCCAGTATAGATGACTACAATTAAAGAAATAGCCAGCATTTCAGAATCTCAACCTTCTAAAACCAAAGCCTACATATGCTGAATTACGTAAGCTATATACTAGGAATTCACGTACTTCACATATGTTGGCTCTCCCTCAGCACCCAACAGCTGCTTAAGGTCAGAAGTTACTATCTCTTTCAGCTGAGTCCTGTGAATTACAGGAATATAGCAATTTTACATGCTGAAACATCATCATTAATGTGTAGTAGGAATAAAGCATAGCAGATTACAACAAAATTGAAAAAGTTTAGAAACCTTGAGGCTTTTGCGAGTTCTCTATTTCGGCTTCCACCAACAAAAGTAGTATAGAGATGAACATTGTTGGGTGCCCGATCTGGAAACATCATAGAAGAGAAGAGGGTGCCTGCATGCAGTGCAGAAGTGATAAGGGACAACAGTTTCCAGTTGCCTATATAATTTTTAATCTAATACGTACGCATTACCTAGTGTCTTGAGACCATGTTGTTGCTCCTTGGAAGGTACAAGAACCCCAAAACCCTCAAGGGGATACTTTACGTTTTCCCTCTTAAATGTGGTTATAACAACAGATAGTGGTACATAATCAACCTGCACATCATATGGTCAGCTAGACCGCAACAGTGCCAATGAACATAACAGTTTATACATATATACACAGTACTGAACATATAGCTTCAGATTTAGTCCTTCATATAATCTCTTCTCAAGACAACAACAACAACAACAACAACAACAACAACAACAACAACTACCCAGTATAGTCCCACAAAGTGGGGTCTGGGGAGGGAAATATGTAGACGAGCCTTGCCCCTACCCGAAAGGGCAGAGAGGCTGTTTCCACTCGACCCTCGGCTCAGTGAAGGAAAGGAAAAACAAAAACAAAAACAAAAACAAAAGAGCATTAGTAACTCCAGCAGAAATAACGTAAATAATTATTGAAACATAGTAATCACAAATAAAATAGCATGCAATAATATCATACAGTAACTACCATAAATAACTACCATAAGGGAGACACAATCCAAAACACAAATCATCTATGGATAGCCCTACCAAGCCTCACCCAACCCCGGGTGAGGAGTACGAGGATGGAAAATAGGAGTCCAAGTAGATAGTGCTTGTGCACCTTTTTCCTCTTGGAAATGAGACAGACTTACTTTGCATGTTCGCTTTTCAAAGCATTAACTGGGGAAATGAGTGCATTACCATTTGGAAACACATTTTGATTTGTCGAAAAGAGATTAATTTCACAAAACAAGAATGTCTATACTATACGTTAACACCAAAAAGCCACAGAAGCACAAACCTCAGGAATAAAGTTGAGTAGAAATGGATTTCCTCTCTTAGCAATCTTCATACTCACAACATCACAGAGTGGGGCCTAATTTACAGAAGCTTAGTCAATAACGGCAACATTTGACATCTGCTCTGGACTCAGGTATTTGTGAGTCCGTCATCACAAGAATTGAGCAATCACGTGTCATGAGACTGAGCTTAACTGAAGCTAGTTGTACAAAAGCAAATACAAGGACCCAATCATTCCAGTGTCTCACCGTCATAATTACAGCATCAAATGATTCTTCTTCTGATTGTCTTTTGTGTGGTGAGGCAGAAATAATTGACCAGCTATCTATCGCAGAGTCGTCAGTACAGCTACAAGATAATTCCAGAACTCTAGAGTTTAGTCTAAGTTCATCTTCTCTGAGATCTTTGCATATTGCGTCAGTAAGTGTCTGCGAAGCAATAACAATAACATGAAAGATGACTAACAGAAATCATAGGATCAAGGTTCTAAAAGACATCAGTGATGCCAGTAGTTGACTGCTCATTTTATCTAGTTCTCACCCAAAGAAATATAAATTATCATTAAGAATAATTTTTTTATGAATAACAACGCCCATGAAAAAGACTAAGAGAATTGGGTCGAAGTAGTCAAGTTTGGTATATCATCCCTTACACCTACCTCTTACGCTTAAATGTAAGAAATCACGCAAACAGGGGCAAGAAATGCAACTCAGAACTAGTGTCTGAAGTTCATGTTGTAATTTTAGACGAGTCATCTCTGGCGCCAAATGGATGGACGACGCTCAATGATACATATGCATAAAAAAGGGGTTATGATCGTTTAAATTTTCTGCCCTTTACCTTCAATGCATGGGGAAAAAGAGAACTAACGTATACTTACTTGCATTCCGCCCAAAAAGGAACATATACTTACTTGCATTCCGCCCAAAAAGGAAAAAGATCCCCGCTGGCGCTTCTTATTTGCTGAAGTTTTGGGTGGCCCTTGCTTCTTTTCTTTTTTAGGTGATAACTTAGATCGAATAGCTCCAAGTATGACCGAGCCAAACCTAGCAAGTATTGACAGAATGCCATAAGAGGGATATTTGCATGATAAAATGAATTTTCTCAAGAAACCGCATTCCCAATGAATACGACGATATTATATTAGTCTTCTGCAGGTGGGAGGTAGGAGGTATCTCAGTTGAGATGCTAAAACTTGGCTCAGACACCAAAATTATAAAAATAAAATAGAAAATAATTAAGAATTTTACAGTAGCACCCATGCAACTGTAGGACAAGAAAGCAAGGAGAATGATTTCCAGCCCATGTGATGGCGGAAATTTGGAAGTACATACCTTTTCTCTAAATTCCATAACTCTGGAAATGAATGGTGCATCTGTATCGGAAGGAAGAGATGAAATTGAGTCATAGCAAGAATGATGTCAGATAAAAAGTCATGATCTTAATATATGGCTCATGAAACAAACTAGCTAGATACCAAGTTTAATTGTCCTCCCCCATTTTACTTTTTATACTTGAGTAACTATACAAAGGTATATTGACCTCATTATCTTATCCTCTGATGTTGGTTCAAAGAAATATAGGATGGAAAAACAAGTGATATAAATGAATACTCACTGAAAGCGAGTCAGGATCACCACCACACGTTCCAGCAACAAACGGGTCAATTAGATAGTCAACAACCTAGCAGGTAACAAATAAACAAATGGATGTTTATGTATAGCTGATCATAAATTAAAGTTAGCAAGATTTTCTTTGGTGATGGAATATCAGAAGATTCGAGGAATATATAGATAAAGTCAATCAAAGGTGAGGAAAGACCTCCTTTCCAAAATGACGCTGGAAGAATCCACTGACACTGCATATAATACGAAAAAGCACAACCATGTCAATTTAACTTGCCTATATGATTTATTTGGAGGTCGAATGACAACTAGATGAGAAGTTGAGAAGGCATACTGGACAAAGAAAATGTACTTATCACTACGTGCAAGAGCATGCGAATCTGATGCAGCTAATAAGAAAATCACCATCAGCATGTCGATTATGAAATAGATAACATGTCTATGCAGAATTGCCGCTATAACAACGGGGAGAGGCTAGATTTCAAGAGGACTGAATAATAGAAAGCACATGCACAATGCTAGCTCAGGTAGAATATCTTGTGCATTTAGAGAGAGAAAAAATTCCTTTGAATTCCAACACCTCATCTGATCATAAAAGCTGTAAACTCAGCAGAGTGAAATATATAAGCAGTAGGCTGAAGACAATTGAAATGTATATGAGGCCAGAATGGGGTGGTAACATGTCCCAAATTTGACAGAAATTGACTTCTGGGTGCTGCAATACGGACAACCTTACACATTGAAAGTTTGAAACTAACACATAAATTGGACAGAGGAAACCAGTTCCAGTCTGCAAACTAAACCCGAAAGTGTGGAATTGACAGATGCTCTACAACTTGAGAACTCAAATTGAAATCCACATGCAAATTTAATCTTTTGATTCTCGAGAACAGCAAGTATCTACTACACAACTATTAAAAGCTTTGGACCTCCAAGATTTCCCAACAAAGAAACTATTAAACATGAAATAAAGTAGCATCAGAAAAGCGTGGAATTTCATGGAGAGGTTGAACCGCGTCATATACCTTTCATGTGAGTCAGACACCTGGGAGAGCTTTTTATTCTTCCATAATATTGGTTCCAGAAGCATCTGAAGCTGCAGTTATGAAGATACTTTATAAGACAATATGCTTGAAAAATAACCATCATTGCTTACAAAAGAATAGAAAAAAGAAATGAGATATAAAGATAAAAAGCGAACGTACAGATGGTAATACATTTTTATCAAGGTCTTCATTGCATTATCCACTGTTAGTAATTACTTCACGTCCGACGCGATGACACACATTGAATTCAAGTTGTTATGGGCTGCGGGTGTTCCTACTACCCAGCAAAAAAGCTATATACTATTTTGAACTCCAAAAGAAAACTTCCAAGGTTGAATCCGAAATTCAGAAACCAATATGTTCGGAATATGATACTCTATCCAGAAGTAGTGTGTCTAAATCACTTAGACCAACCGCATTAGTTCACTGATGTTTAGGTCTACATGTCAAGAAATCACCTAACTGGATAAATCATTTTCCGAGATGAAACATTTCATGATATTTCCTAGATTAATCAAAATCCCCAACTGTATTTACCTCAACAAACTGTTGATTTATAGAAATGATCACCTAAAGGTACATAGGCTAAATTGCCAAAGTTACAATTTTGATGAAGCCAAGGTTACAATTATTACACTTCTTAATAATATTGCAGGCAGTTTACTATGTTTTATTTTGAAATAACTAGAAACACTCTCTCTCTCTCTCTCTCTCTCTCTCTCTATATATATATATATATATATATATATATATATATATATATAGTACGACAACAAAGAATTTAAACTGCATTTTACAGGCAGTTGAAAGGATCTATACAGAAGTTTTATTGCGTAATACAAGAAATAAATTTTGGCACATGACTCTAGCTGAGCTATGGTAAAGATCAACTCATGGCTCAAACAGGGTTAACAACAAGACTTGAGGATATGCAATTGCAACTCACATCGAGCCACATATGATGTTTCACAGATACTCCTCGAAGGAGCAATTTGAAAGACAAACATGAACATGGCAAAATCTGTATCTAAATCAGAAAAGTTGGATGACCAACATACCTTTGATCCAGTGGAAAGAAAACTGCTTTTGATCAGGTCAATTGGATTTGAAGGTAACTGAAATTAAAAATCAAGCTTAGGACATGATTAATCATAAAACTCCAAAAGAACCATATCAGAAGAATGCAAGTGACACTGAGCAGTGCAGGAACATGCAGTTAAGCTTTCCATGGACCAATCTTACCAGTACAGGAGTACCATTTCTGGCAATGTAGCGCTTGTTCTGTGAAAGTGGCTGCACAGAGAAAGATTGGAGAAGCAGTTCAAGCATTCAAATTTAGCCCATATAGAACCTGAGCTTGAAGTCTAAATTTGTCAAAGCTTTCGATGTTCTATAGCTTATCCAATAGGACAAAAAATGAACCAAAGACTTCTTTTATGAGGTAATGACACATAAAAGCAGAGAACCTTACAAATTGTTGCTTTTCTCGGAGTCCAAGAGAATCAATCAAAAATGTTACATCACCTTCACTTTCAGTCTGCAGAATGTCAAAAGCCACTTCTTTACTATCATCAGAACAGAATATCTAAGTTGGAAACAGAGAATCGGAAAGTCCACTGACGTTCACAGAATTTAAATGGAAAAGTAGGAATTAACAGACCATAGTATTTGCCCCTTCATCCCATATCAGACCATCTTGGCTCACGCTACGTAACTTCCCTCCAGCTTTCCCTTCTGCTTCAAATACTGTCACATTCAAGCCATGGATTTTCAACTTGTATGCTGCAGCAAGCCCACTTGAATATGGAATAAGTTAGCGGCATCTTGAAAGAATAACTTGAAAAGTAAAGGATCAAAAAGGAAAGCAAAAATTAGAAACTGATACACATTTATTTTGCAACACCATTTTGACCTCAAGAAATAGAACTCAACAATAACATTTAAAAAAACTAATGACCTCATTCTGTCATAATGAAAGGCCTCGATTTACTCTACCATGGTTTTTAGAAAAGAAATGTTTGCTTTGAAGTGAAACATTTTACCTCTAAAATTACGGACTTAAGATTGGTGTTTCAGCTAAGTTATATCCATTGACCAAAACAACAACAACAATAACAACTACCCAGTATAGTCCCACAAAGTGGTGTCTGGGGAGGGTAATATGTAGACGAGCCTTACCCCTACCCGAAAGGGCAGAGAGGCTGTTTCCAATCGACCCTCGGCTCAGTGAAGGAAAGGGAAAAACAAAAACAAAAACAAAAACAAAAGAGCATTAGTAAGTCCAGCAGAAATAGCGTAAATAATTATCTAAACATAAGAACCATAAATAAAATAACATGCAATAATATCATACAGTAACTAGCATAAATAACTACCATTAGGGAGACACAATCCAAAACACAAATCATCTATGAATAGCCCTGCCAAGCCTCACCCAACCCCGGGTGAGTAGTACGAAAAACTCTAGGGGCCCTTATCCTACAACCCTGAAACTAGACCTCCAGACTTTCCTATCAAGGGCCATGTCCTCGAAAACCCGCATTCTAGTCATGTCATGCCTAATCACCTCTCCCCAATACCTCTTAGGCCTCCCTCTGCCTCGCCGAACGCCGACCATCGTTAGCCGTTCACAACTCCACACCGGGGCATCAGGACTTCTCCTCCGCACATGCCCGAACCACCTCAGCCTCGCTTCTCGCATCTTCTCATCCACCGGGGCCACCCCCACCTTCTCTCGAATAACTTCATTCTTAATCTTATCTAACCTGGTGAGCCCGCACATCCACCTGAGCATCCTCATCTCCGCAACCTTTATTCTCTGAACATGAGAGTTCTTCACTAGCCAGCACTCCGCCCCATACAACATTGCAGGTCTAACCACAGATCTATAAAATTTTCCCTTGAGTTTCTGTGGAACTTTCTTGTCACACAGAACTCCTGATACAAGCCTCCACTTTGACCACCCCGTTCCTATACGATGAGTGACGTCCCCGTCAATATCTCCGTCCCCCTGAATCACCGACCCAAGATATCCGACACTGTCTCTCTTGGCGATGACCTGAGATCCAATCATCACGTCCCTGCCTACTTCGCTCGGCTCGGCGCTAAAATTGCACTCCAGGTATTGTGTCTTAGATCTGCTTATCTTGAAACCCTTAGATTCGAGAGTCGGTCTCCATACCTCTAACCTCTCAATAACACCAACCCTTGTCTCGTCTATCAAGACTATGTCATCAGAAAATAGCATTGACCATATACAAAATTTGTTCAGTGTCTTTAACCTATTGTAACAGGGTTGGGTTACTAAACTCACATGTCATCTCTTAATTTATCTGAATGTTAATTTACAGCATCAATCTATAAAAACTAAACCTTTTATAGTTTACTACCAAAAGAGGTTCAACAGCAATATGATCTGTCAACATCGCCTCAATTAATTATCAAATATGAGGCATCTAATTATAACGTAAAATAAATAACTTTGAAGTTTGAATGAGCATAAACTTGCATTCTTAGCTGTATTATCCATGACCTATGACAAGAGAAAAGCAAACTAGGTAAAATATTGCAAATTATCAGTAAAACTAGGTAAATTTAACTCATAAGATGGAACAATTGCAGAAACTGGAACAGCAGAACATGCAAGACAAGAGTAACTTACGGAATAGAACAATTGCAAAATCTACAGAAGCAAATTTGAAAGAGAATTGTAAATTCAACATACCTGACGCCGGCACCAATGACTGCGACTTTCTTCGCATAACCTACAGAAAATGAATAATTTTTCCTTCAATTTGCTTTTAGATAAATTACAAATAAAATTATATGGTATGAGAAGGGAAAGAGAGATTTACTGTGTTTATCTTCTCCGGCAGAAGGAGCCATTCCTGGTTTCGATAATCTCCAAATGGGAAGTGAACCCGAGCTGAAATGTTTTTGTAAGTTATGCGCGTTTGGCTATGTTTATTTTGAAAAGTAGTTTTCAAAAGTACGTTTGGGTTTGGCTAAGTCATTTAAGAAATACATTTTATAATAAATGGTAAATAAATTATACTTGGTCAATTTTTCTAAAAAAATATTTTTGATTATCAAATTATCTAAAAGAATAGTACCAAAGTCTTATAATTCTTTTAAAGAGAAAAATAAATTTAAATATTTATCATAAGATACTTTTATTATTTTTTATTTTATTTAATTAAAATATAAATCATAAAAATACGAACATATTAAAGATTTAAATCAATAATATCTAGTTATACAAAAGCATATAATATTATTTAGTATAATTACTTATTGTCATATGATGATTCTAATAATCAAAATACATCATTCATTACAAATTTTAAGTTTATTCCACAAGTTACTATATATTGATAATCCACCGTGAAATAATAAGTAAAGTTACTCACATGTGATAATATTTCTCAATAATTTCATCTCTACTTATATCCCACAACGCTTCCATATTACTATAAGATCTAGATTTGTCTTGCATTTCTAAAGAATTAACAGGAGACACAACTCCTTCCCCAATCTCTACAATAATATCTTCATTAGCATAATAGTTGAATTTTATATCTGTATAAGAATATCTCGAATAAAATTATGTATAGCCATAATTGTTGTAACTAAATAATTTTGAGTGTCAAACTTGAAAGATAGCATTGAGTATAAGAAAATAATAATTTAAATACATATAAAGATTCGTAAAAAAATAGTTAAGCATATTTAAATTCAAACTCAAAAAGTATAAATAATTATTAACAACACATAATATATAATTTATTTTTTTAAAATATAAATTCAAAAAAATAATTATTACGTAACCTTACTAATTTTTTCCTAAATTGCCAAGTGGCCTATTGTATCTTTTCTTCTTCGTTAAATAATATATAGATAGATTATGCGATGAAATTATATTTTATTACCTATTTATACGTACTTTTCACAAATTTGATTTGATGACTGTTTTGAAGATTCGGGAACTAATAGTATATAATAGAAGAAATTATAAATAATTATTTGTACGAAGAGAATTGATATCCAAAGAAGGATGTAGATAATTTGCTTTAGTGTAAAAGAAGAAGAAGATAATTTGTAAAATTACAAGACATTACACAAAGAAAAAATCAAAAACAAGAAAAGTCAGTAAAAAACTTGGAAAGTTACAATATGATTCATGTATATAATGTCTTTAATTTTTAAAAGAATGCTAAAAACTAGAAACAAAGATGATAAGAAAAAATTTAAATTAGTAAGTGATAATTTAAAAAACATAAATTTACGGTGAGGATAGGTTTGTCTTGAATAAATTAATTTTCTGCTTATGCTTCTTGGAAGAAGCTAGAATTTTCTGCTTCTTCCCAAAAGTAGAAAAATTACTTCTGCAACTGGCCAAAAGCACTTTCCTGTATTAGCCAAACAACTTTAATCTTTTAAAAAGTACTTTTTTGGAGAAAAAAAGTACTTTTGGCTTCCCAAAAGTGACATGACCCAAATCGATAGGCCGCGACGGGTGCCCGAGTCCTGCATGTCAGAACACCCCTAAGCATGCATCTAAGATATAAACCTGAATAACACCTGCTGAATTATGAGGATAACATATATGAAGGAAACCTGGTCAAGAGGCATATGTACATATACGTGCAATGTACGTATGGCGAGCCAACAAGGCTTATATAAAAAACTATATATCTCAAAACTGAAAGCCGGCAAAGCCACATACTATCCAACTAGACATACTATCTACAGACCTCTAATAGAAATACAATTGTATAAAATTAGCTCTGGATCAAGTGGAGCATGCCAACTCTTGATCAAAGATCCTAAGAAGTGGGATTGTCAGCTTTCCTACCTACATCTGTGGGCATGAAACGCAGGGTGTCAATACGAATAATGTATTGAGTATGTAAGGCATGAAAGTCAGTACATAAGAGCATAGATAAAATATGGAATAAAGAAATCCATCTGTAAATCTGAATAACTTTGAAAATTCTAAAACATTTATAATGTCATGCACGTGCATATAAATATCGTTCATGCATAGGATAGGTGTACGTAACATAATAAAGCCATTGAGGGCGTCCCATCATATCGCCTCGGTCACTGCGGGCAACATCATCAACATATACCAACTAGGTAACTAATCAGGTGGTGGTGCGTATATAACGTCGTGACTTTTTTCCGTATCACATATAAATATAATATACATATATGTGCGTATATAATGGGTCAATGTACATGTATAAATGCATGAAATGCATAAGAAATACGTTAATAAGATTTTTTTTGGAATGCCACAAAACTCAATATGCCTTTCGGATAACCTTTATCCAATACATAATTTTTAGACTCATGAATAGATAATAGAATAATAAAATTTATGGGAGAATAAGAATATACATATTTCTAGTATTTCTACAAATAGAATAATTTATGAGATTATGCATTTGCTCATTTCATTTACATTATATAGATCATTCAAAAGAAAGAAGGGATAGCCTTAAATGAGCTCCTAACAAAATTTGGACTAAGAAACATTCACGAATGCATACTCAACAATCAATATCATATTCACAGCTAATCAACATAGAGCAAGGACTCCAACAATGATGCTAATGATTAAGAAACAGTTAGGTGGATATCATTCAAGCCCTCTTAACAATATCACTAGACACTTGCTAAGTTTGAACCAATTACCAGACTTGTGAACTTAGCTTGAAATCAAACACCAAATAGTGAAGGACAACCTACATGTAAATAATAGTAAACATTTGATGATAGTTAAGAATTAGATCTTAATGTGAGTCAACACTATCCGATAAAGAATGTCCAACTATTAGGAATGAAGTGTCCTTTATTTAATAATTTGGTTGCCACCTAATTAAGGAGACTAATGTCACGGACTTAGAGCTGAAGCTAAGTTCGTGCGGCACTAGATTGAACTTGTCTGCGGAATTGGCGGTCTAGTAAGCCTTTTGTTGCCTAGAATCGTACTAAGGGAACGCTGGATAGCAACACAGAAATTCAAGAGGGAAATATGAGCTTTATTGCCTTTGAAAAATGCTTTACAATGCTTAGATTACAGAGATGGAAGGATGATTTTCGGAATGGCTAAGTGCTAGCTATTTATACAAATTCTATTATACAAGAGGGGTAGTTGAACAGTTTGGTTGGCTGCTTGGGCAGACAAGGTATGCTGGTGTATTGACTGCTGGCAGTAAAGGTGTGCAAGCATGCTCTGAAGTAGTTGGCAGACAAGGCATGCTGGTGTGCTCCGACAAGGCTGACGGGCATTGAATGGTGCATTGAATGCTGGAGCATGTGTGTGATGGCGCGGCTGTTGAGGCGTTGGACATGTTTGAGCGCTGATTCTGGAAAGAATTGGCGCGGGACGTGTCATGCTCCCCCACCTGATGATGCGACGACCTCGGCGCATCCTGCATCCGTATGAATTCAGCTACCTTATCTCGAAACTGCCATAGGTCCTCGTACTTTTCCCATGTAGCTTCTTCTGGAGATTGTCCTTTCCAGTGGACGAGGAACATGGCCTTTGCCGGATGACCCCGTCTTTGCTTTGCCTGATAATCAATGATATTTTCTATCTCTTTATCATGTGAAACAGTAAACTGTGATGGGTGGCCTACTCGTTTGTCCCCGAGTCGGATCCCCCTTGTCTTCATGGTAAGGCTTGAGAACGCTTGCATGGAAGACTGGATGAATTTTGAGGACGGGTGGTAGGTCCAACCGATAAGAGATCTTACCAACCTTGGCAAGAATCCGGAATGGTCCCTCATATTTGCGCACTAGACTGTGACTCAAGTTCCTTAGTGCCCTGAATTGCCTTGAATTGAATTTTACCAACACCAAGTCTCCGACTTTGTAATCTGTTGGACGTCGCGACCGGTCGGCAGATTTCTTCATCCGCTTAGCTGCTTTGGCAAGGTGAGATTTTGCAGTGTCTAACTGCTCCTTGAACCCTTTGGCAAGATGATAGGCGCCCAAACTCCTCCCTTCGGGTGCTACTGGCAGTGAGAGGGGAGTTTGTGGTTGTTGACCTGTTGCAAGCTCGAATGGTGTTTTCCCAGTTGCCTCGCTCCTTTGCAAGTTATAAGAAAATTGGGCAATATCAAGTAGTTTAGCCCAATCCCGCTGATTTGAACTTACATAGTACCTCAGGTAGCATTCCACTAAGGCATTTACCCTTTCAGTTTGGCCATCCGTATGAGGATGAAAACTGGTAGAGAAGTGCAGCTCCGTACCTAGAAACTGAAATAATTCCCTCCAGAAATTACCTGTAAAACGGGGGTCACGATCGCTGATTTGTTCTTCGGCAGACCCCACTATTTGACCACGTTCTTGAAGAACAGTTGGGCTGCTTCCTTGGCATTACACCCTGGAGTGGCTGGTATGAAGGTGGTGTATTTAGAAAACCTGTCCACCACTACCATGATAGTACCAAAACCATTGGACTTCGGCAAGCCGGTGATAAAGTCCATGGTGATGCTTTCCCACGGACGCTCTGCTATGGGGAGTGGCTCCAAGAGTCCTCCAGATTGGCGCTGCTCTACTTTGTCCTGTTGGCAGATAAGGCAAGTTCTTACATAGGCCTCGATGTCATCCCGCATTTTTGGCCAATAGTAGACTGCTTCAATGAGGGCCCGTGTACGGAGTTGCCCCGGATGTCCTGCCCACAAGGTGTCGTGGCTCTCCTTCATGATTCGCCGCCAGATATTGTCATGTTTTGGCACGTATACCCTTCTACCTGTGGTAAGCAAGAAGCCTTCTTCGACCCAAAAGCTTCGGGTCTTACCTTCAGATGCTAGTTCCATCAGCCTCTTTGCGTCTGGATCCTGCAGTAAGCCCTGTTTAATAGACTCCCAGATGTCGAATTGGACTGTTGCGATGGCAGCAAGTTTTGCCTTCTGACTTAAGGCGGTGGCCACCACATTGCTTTTGCTGCAAGGCGGAATACCTTCTGGGGTACCATCAGTTTCACTCAAACTCTTGATGGTTGCTGGTTGCTTTGGGTCCTCTTTGGGCAGGACGTCTTCAACCTGCATAGCTGAGAGATGTGGAAGGTGTGCTGTCTTTGACATGTCAACCAATGGAACCAAGCATGATTTACCCTTTTCCAGTATAACCATTTGCTGGAAATAGGGAGATATGACAGATGGGCATTGGCGGAAGAACTCCTAACCAAGTATAACTTCAAAAATGTCCAAGGGAGCTACGGCAAAGTTAGTCTTACCTCTCTAGCTGCCTAATGTGATGTCTAGGCCACTGGCAATACCTTTGATTGGCGTCGGAGGGGCATTGACTATTTTGAGCCGAACCTCGGTTGGATAGTATTTGAGACCCAATTTGTCTGCTGCCGTCTGAGTCATGACATTGGCTTCTGCCCCAGTGTCCACCAAGGCACGAACTGAGTGTCCATTGATGGTTATGTCCATGTATTGTGTGGGAAAAGCCTTCAGTTTTCCGGCAGGTTGTGTGGTTGTGGCGCAAAGCTCGATCATGCCTACATGTGCGGGGCTTTCGGAACTTTCTCCTTGTTCCTTGACCGCTTTTTGCTGGTGATCCTTAATCATGGCACCTAAGCTTTTCATTTGAGGGCATGTACGTACCAGTGGGATCCTCCGCAAATGTGGCATTTTGTTTCCCTGCGCTGCTGGTTAGGCTGATTTTTCTTCTCAGCAAGCTCCTGTCTAAGTGACCTTCTCGGAGAGCGGTTGTTTCTGCCCCGCTCGCGTTCTGCTCCGCTATTAGCATGGTTAATTTTCACCTGCTTACCGTGCCGCGGTCCTGTTTGAAGTCAGTTAGACTTTCAGCTTCTGCAATAGCCTCGTTGAGAGTGGAAACCTGTCGACGTTCCAACTCAGTTTTGGCCCAGTCCGGGAGTCCATCCTTAAAATAAAACAGCAAGTCCCTTGGGGTGAGTTCCGGAAGCTGAAGTGTGAGGGTTGTAAACTCCCTGATGTAGGCCCTCATAGAGCCGGTGTGCTTCAGTTCTCGCAACCTCCGCATGCCCTCGTCATAGACGTTGCTGGGAAAGAACATCTTTTTCAGTTCTTCTTTGAATTGCTCCCATGTGCTGAGCGTGCAATGTCCCTTACTGATATCTTGATCCATCCGTCTCCACCATAGCATCGCGTTCTCTATCAAGTAGAGTACCGCTGTTTGGATTTTCAACTCATCGCTGCCTATTCTGCTGAACTTGAAATAATTCTCAAGATGCCACAGAAAACTCTCCACTTCTCGGGCATCACGGACGCCTTTAAAGATGGGTGGCTTGGGAGCGTCGATCCTCACTTCGCGCTCAATGACTGGAACAGCATGTCTCTGTTGGCGTACAACTTCCTCAAGTTCCGTCACTCTGGCGTTCAATACTTCGACCAGATTTGTGAGCTTTTCAATGGAAGCTTGAGTCTCTTCCCGTGCATCCCGCTGCTCATCGATGTCCCTGAAAGTTATCATTTTCCTCGAGCACAGACTCCTTGAAAGACTTGTATTCGCCTTCGAACCTGTTGAAGCGATTGCCCAGCAACTCGGCTGTTCTGTGGGCTCTTTCGACCCTGGTAGCCAAATCTAACTCTGGATTGATGTTTGTGGGTAACTCTTCTTGTTCCCAATCACTCACTTCTGGAGATAGAAGGTTGGCGGCATCACTTTGGACAGTATTGATTGGCATTTTACTGGCTTTCTTGGTCATCTTTTTGCTCTTGGTTCTTCTGGTAACGTTTGCAAGGGTTTTGGCAGTGTGGGCTGCAAAAACTTCTCCGTCGCTGGCCATTGTTGTCACGCTTAGTACCTGCTCTGATACCACTTTGTCACGGACTTAAAGCTGAAGCTAAGTTCGTGCGGCACTAGATTGAACCTGCCTGCGGAATTGGCAGTCTAGTAAGCCTTTTGTTACCTAGAATCGTACTAAGGGAACGCTGGATAGCAACACAGAAATTCAAGAGGGAAATATGAGCTTTATTGCCTTTGAAAAATGCTTTACAATGCTTAGATTACAGAGATGGAAGGATGATTTTCGGAATGGCTAAGTGCTAGCTATTTATACAAATTCTACTATACAAGAGGGGTAGTTGAACAGTTTGGCTGGCTGCTTGGGAAGACAAGGCATGCTAGTGTATTGACTGCTGGCAGAAAAGGTGTGCAAGCATGCTCTGAAGTAGTTGGCAGACAAGGCATGCTGGTGTGCTCCGACAAGGCTGACGGGCATTGAATGCTGGAGCATGCGTGTGATGGCGCGGCTGTTGAGGCGTTGGACATGTTTGAGCGCTGATTCTGGATAGAATTGGCGCGGGACGTGTCACTAAGGAGTCATTGTTTGGAAAGTGGCATTGCTGCCACATTGTTTTGGGAGGGTTTGATCTTATTTTACAATTTATTACTTAATTAGGTAATGTCATGTTATCCGGTAATTAATCAATTATCTGTATACTTAAGAATTATTTCAATTTACTTAAAATAGTACTCATTTTTAATACACTTTATACATTATTTTATCATGGTCATATGGTATCTTATATGGTGCTAATTCATAAATACCTAGTATTATAGCTCGACCCGTATTTTATCGCAAATCGGCACCCTTCAATGAATCTCGTTTTCTGTAATTCGTGTACCCTTTCTCCTTCATGACACTTACTTATCGCTTGTTATAAATAGCATAAATACGTTAACCTCAAGATAATCTTATCCCCGAATCTACGTCGATTAACTGAAGACGAAACTTTAACGTACGAAATACGAGATGTAACATCCTTCCCCCCTTATAAACATTCTCCTCGAATGTTCAACTTCCTAGGATCTATATAAATTTGGCAGAGTCGCCTTTGTAACAATACTACTACCAACTCTTCCTGTAGAAACTCTATAATTCAACGTCACATAGTACCATAGTCATCAATAACGACGATTGCATTACACAACCAATGATAATAACTAACACAAACCCTACATGTACCTTCAGATTATGACATCTCGGTCGGACCCTTCTCTGGAGGAGGAAATAAGTAGGGATATCTAAACGTCATGTCCTCATCGGCCTCCAAATTCATTTCTTCCACATTATTATTTCTCCACAGTAGATTCACCGAAGCTATATATTTAGTTCTCAATCTCCAAACATGCCTGTCTAATATAGCAATGGGAGTTTCTTCATATGATAGTTGCTCTGTGACCTAAATGTCGTCAACTAAAACAACTGTTGAAGGATCTACAATACACTTACAAAGCATAAACACATAAAAGATTGGATGTACAGACTCCAAGTCCGAAGGAACGTCTAAATCATATGCTACGTGGCCTACCTTACGTATGATCCTATATGGTCCAATGTACTAAGGGCTACGTTTTCTTCTTTTTTTCGAATATCATAATGCCTTTCATCAGGATACCTTTAGGAACACCCAATCATCAACCTAAAATTTCAAGTCTCGACATCGATTATCTGCATAAGACTTCTAACGTCTTTGAGATGCTAATAGCCTTTCTTGTTTAAGCTCAATTTTCTTCATTGCCTACTGTACCAGCTCTGTTCCTACTAATGTAGCTTCCCCAACATCAAACCACCCTATAGGCGACCTACACTTCCATCGGTAAAGAGCTTTATATAGAGCCATCTGAATATTGGAATGATAACTATTATTATGTGCGAACTCAATAAACGGCAGATGATCATCCCAGCTACTGTTGAGGTCTATCACACAAGCCATTAACATATCTCATCGGCCTCATGCTTCTCAGATTAAGAAACAATTAGGGCCTCAATATTCCTTAGTCTTTTAGGATGATGTCATATCGTGATGCAAGCGCTTGAAGTGATCGAAAATATCATGCCAACACTCTTCCCCTGAATATCAAATGTGCATCAGTATCTGTCGGCAACCTGCACCACCGAAATCATCATCGCCTTTCTATAAATACGAGGTTATCCTATTTGGACAAAGATTGTGTTCATTCACCATTTTTACTCTGGTTCCTTATTTTTTCATCTAACCATATGATTCCATGATTCAAAACTTTTGAGCTCTTGGTCATATGACAGCAACTTTAGCAGTTATGTGAAGGCTTTTATTTTTGAAGTTTCGCTTGAAAGCAACGAAAAAGGGACGCAAAACCTCTCCCATATCAGGAGATATGCAATATTTTCCCTGTCGCTCATCTCTTAACTTCAACCTACTGTGGCACTTCATTCTTTCTACTTTCTATGGAGCTGAGGTGGTACTATCATCTTCTATCATCTACTAACTTTTACATCCCACATGGGTACATAGTCTCAGGGAGTGGCTTTAGAATAATTGTGCTGACAAGACCTATACTCGCCAAGTTTTCCACCAGGCCATAATTTTCTCCGCTTGTTAAAATATTTTTCTCTTTGATAGGTTGTATTCTTTTCTTCATCTAGTCTCGGAGGAGTTTCCCCAAGGCGCCGTTCTTGAGGATGTGGCTCTTTAAGTAGATTAGGTTCTTGGCTTTGTTTTTGCTTCATTGTTCCTGTGTAAGTTCCCTTCGTAGGCTTTGTAAATATGTTTAGTTACTATCTCTTAGATATACAAAAGGATTTTATTTTTGTCTCATCTTTCGCTTGTGTTTAATCTTGTTCATATTTGTTGAAAATTTGGTCTTTATAATGTAAATGACTGATTCAAGTTCTGGTTTGGGTCATGACGACCCTTAGATTTCTAACCGATCAATGTAATACTCCTTGAAGAGTTTGTTGGCCCTTGAGCTAAGCTTGAATTGACATGAGTAGGAATTCTTGGGTCCGTGTTGAATGAAAACAAGGTCTTGAATCTTACATAAAGTTATCCCTTCGACTTCGTGAATAGTCCTCGAGTGAGAATTTTCTCGAGCTTCGGTAGCCCTTGGGCTTAGTGGTCGATTGAGTACTTGCTCGAACTCGAACTAAAGTTAGCCTTAGGCTTCGTGGAGAGTCCCCGAGTGAGAATTTTCTCAAACTCTGGTAGCCTTTAGGCTTAGTGGTTGAGTGAGTACTTGCTCGAACTCATACTCGAACTAAAGTTATCCCTTAGGCTTCGTGGATAGTCCCAGAGTGATAATTTTCTCAAACTCAGGTAGCCCTTGGGCTTGGTGGTCGAGTGAGTACTTGCTCGAACTCGAAAGAAAGTTAGCCTTAGGCTTTTTTATATTGACCCTTAGGCTCTTATACATCAGCCCTTAGGCTCTTTTAAGTTTTGAAAATTCGACCTCTAAAATGGCTATAATTGTTTCCTCTTTTCGGCTAAATGTCTTAGTGAAAATTTTGTATGCCTTAAGCCTTTTTTGTACCCGTCTGGATTTTCTGGAGGTTTGATTGCTTGGAACCTCATTTGTAATTTGATATGCATCATTAATCAAATACCTCTTGAGGTTTTTTCTTAGGATTATATTATTGAAGCCGTTACATTATTCGAGGACTGATTATATCAAAGACCATTATAATTTGCATTTGTCGAGGGTAGCATGATTTAATCGATTTTTTTGAAGTACGTGAAGGCCTTTTAGTTTTATGGCGGAAGTCGGATGTCTCTAAGGCGCATTATTTTAGCTGTAGGCTTTTTATATTATCGTAGTCTTTTATATGTCCATAGCCTTTAATCCCCGAGTGTGATGGCCTTGGCCTTTATATCAAGGGGATGCCTCTTTAAGGTCTTGTGAGCTCAAGTGTGCTTCTTTGAGGTCTTATAAGTTCGAATGTTCCTCTTTGAGGTCTTATAAGTTTGAGTGTTCGTTGACTCAATGTGTCGATCATCGATGATAGTCCCCGAGTATTCGAGTGAATTCGGGGTTTTGGCTCTTGAGCCGTTAAATGTGAAAAATAGTAGACTTCTTTGAGGCACAAGGTGTTTTGATATAATAAGAAAGCTTCTTCAAATAATTGACACATGCGTACATGTTTTTCCGCTAGGGGCTCAACTATTCTATGTGGACATGGTTTATTTGACCGTTTCGACCATTACAACATTCCCCTATCGAGGTCCTCCTTAGCATGAATTGGTTTTTTCAACAATGCACCATCCTAGGGTGGGCCCGCCGAGTATTCAATGTTGATTGAAAGGAAGCTGAATATTTGTTGAGTATTCCTTATGTAGCATATAGGTGTTGCCTCGTTAAAAACCTTGACAGTAAAATCTATTTGGGATAAAACCCTATCTAAGGGAAAAAGAGTGCAACACATGCTTTGAAACCCAAGGTCTTCGAGCTGAAAGATGCTTCGATGTTTCCAATTGAAAATCTAGAAGGAGTTAGTTTTAAATACAAATGGAAAAGGGTGGAAGGTCATACCTTAGTGGTAATAGCATTTGAGTAAAGATACATTCCAATTGTTTGGTAGTTGCTCGCCTTCCATTGTGCTAAGTTTATAGGATCCTTTTCCCACCTCTCGGAGAACACGTACGGGCCTTCCCAATCGGGGCCATACTTTCCTTTCCGAAATATCGAAGGTTCGTCCTTGTGTTGTAATACCTTTTGATCCTTCATTTTTGGGCGGCCTCATATTTTTCATCTAGTATTTTTAGAGAAGTGATTATAGCTTCGTGATTTGAGTCCTTAGTGGCTTGCTGAGACCTGACGCTAAGTTCCTCGACTTCAACTGAGATCAATGATTTGAGTCTTTGATAAATGCATGCTTTAACTCGGACTGAGGTCTCCTCTTTGGCTTCACTGGTTTAAATCTGGGACCGAATTAGTCGATGGGTAGTTGTCTCCGGTGAGATCCCTGTCATAAGATGGTCGATCAATATGGCCTGCTCGAGTTCTTCGACCGTAGACTTTGTCTCTTTTTCTTCTTCATCCTTGGCCACATGTTCAATGAACACCTATCCCCCGGGCTCGATCAAGGGTATGGGCTATGATTGCTTTTTTGCCACATGTTCATCCCTTGACTTTTCCAATGTGGATGTTGTTGATACCGGTTCCAAGTCGTGCATTGTAAACATTTCCTTAGCTGCATGTTGCTCTCCATATACTGTTTCACGCCATCCTTTGTTGGGAACTTCATCATTTGATAAAGGGTTGATGGCACCGCCCTCATGCTATGTATCCATGACCTTCCAAGCAAAGCGTTATACCTCATGTCACTCTCGATGACATGAAATTTGGTGTCTTGTAGGATTCCGCTCGTGTTGTCTGGGAGGATGATCCTACGTTGTTTCGCTTTCCATGTTAAATCCATTCAAGACTCCACATGCTGGTATGATTTGATCGAGCAGCCCGAGATGCTCCACGAACCTTGACTTGATTATATTCGCCGAACTACTGAGATCCACGAGAACAAGTTTAACTTGAACTTTATTTAAAAGGATAGAAATTGCCAGTGCATCACCATGAGGCTGAGATAAGGCATCAACATCTTCCTTGCTGAATGTGAGGGTGCCCTGGGGTAGGTAGTCCCGAGTCCGTTTCTCCCTTATGATGGATATTTTGGTACGTTTGAATATAGGTCTCTATGAGGCGTCGACTCCACCGATGATCATGTGAATGAAATGTTGAGGTTCATCATGCTCATTCTTTATGTTTGAATCTCTTTCTAGGAAATGGTTCTCACTGAGAATTTTACGACGATGCCCCTCGTTGACAACCGATCTACATCCTCTCTAAGCTTCCTGCAATCCTCGGTTATATGCCCATGAGTACCATGATACTTACACATCAAATTATGATTCCTCTGAGAAGGATCAGTCTGTATAAGCTTAGACCACTTAGTATATCCAATTTTGCCAAATGGATGAGACGATACCCGAGGCATCGACGCTGAAGTTGTACTCTGATAATCGGGGTGCCTCCACTGGTCCCAAGTGCCTATCCAACCCGGTTTTGCTCATGAGCCCCCCGGAAAATTGACCTCAATTTTTTCCTCGATCATTCCGAGGTATCTTACGCCTTGAAATGTTCCTTTGATCTTCGACGTATAACTGATACTTTTCTTTATTTGACATTGACTCCCTGCCTGCATTTCCTGACTCATTTACTAGTAAATTGCTTGAATAAACTGAGCCTAAGGGGCCTCCCAATTGTTCATCCTTAACCCTAATTTTTGATTGGTACTTGTTATGCACATCCGCCCAAATCACGACAGAATACTCAATTAAGTTCTGCTTCAGCTTCTTCGACACTATCAAGCTTCATTAATTTAGCCCTTTTGTGAAGGCTTGTATGATCCGGTCATTGGAGACTGGTGGTAACTCCATTCATTCTGACTGGAAGCGGGATACAAACTCTCCCAACATCTCATTCTCCCTTTGCTTTATTTTGAATACATCAGACTTCCTTGTTGCGACTTTTATGATACCGCCACGTGCCTTTATAAATGAGTCTGCCAATATGGAAAATGAGTTAATAGAGTTCGGGGGTAAGTTATGGTACACAGAGTTTCCCCAAACCTTTTTAGTAAAACCGACTCAATCTCATCGTCTTTCAAATCATTTCTTTTTATGCCACAGGCATATATTATAATGTGCTCGTTAGGGTTAGTGGTCCCATTGTATTTTGGGTTATCTGGCATCCGAAACTTCTTCAGGATGGTCTTCGAATTTGCACTCTGGGGGAATGGTTTTTGCACGAACTTCTTCAAGTCCAGTCCTTTCAAAATCGAAGGTGCTCCTGTTATTTGGTCGACGCTCGAGTTGTATGTTTCCACCTTTTTATCGTTTTCTTTAATTTTCTTTTTTCTGGACTCGATCCTCTTGGCTAGTTCCTCGAGCATTTTCATAATCGCAGGGTCAGTCCCCGAGCCACTTTCATCAGGCCTCTCTAGTGCCAGTCCCGCACGTCGAGTGTTTTCTGATTCGGCGGTGTTCGGAGTTCTATTATGATTCTGAAGTTGTGCGATAGCGATTTGCTGAGCTTGCGATGTGTCGAATATCACTTGGAGGTTGACTCCCCCTTCTTCCATTCCTGGCGTTCCTTGGTCCTCTGGCTGGGCTTCCCTGTGTGCATTCCTTTCGGGGCCTGTGCCTGCGTCCGTGTTTAGAGCCTTATGCGAACTGATATTTACTGGCTCCATATTTGGCACTCCCTCAAGGTTTATGAGTGGTAAACCGACCCTTATGCCGTTGTTTTCTCTGAGTCCCTCTCTGTCATGAGCAGGTACATTTTGTGTGCTAGACATGTCTGAAATCAAAGAATCTTTGACAAGAAAAAGTGTGAAGTATAACGTGTGCTATCAGAAAACTAGTACTAAAATAATTACTATTATCTTTAATCCTACAACGAACGCCAAACTGTTTACCTCGAAAAATATGAATAAAAATTAAAGATGATTTGTGGTTTTAAAGATATGTGATTGATTCCAATACTAGTGAATATACAAGTAATATTAGGTTTATGTGAGAAGAAATGATGAACCAAACCAGTGTTCTTAAAGCATCGGTGACCTCGAGCTCGATTATCTCGGGGGCCTCGAGGTAAGCTAAGATCCAGTAAAGTATGAACAATAAAGTTGAAGAACAATTATTGAGTACGGTAAGCAAGAAAAATAGAGTAGAATATTCTATTGCAATAAATTAGATGTCTTTTACAAAGATTGAAGTATCCTTTATACAAAGTGTAAAATCCTAATATGATATATTTCCAATTATGATGAAGAGTTCTATTGGTACAAATATATAACAATCTAATATAGACTTGTACCATTTCGTACATATTTTGTCCCTCAATTTATACCGTGATTCTCGTATACTTTGAGTAATTTTCGCTCTTTTTTTAGTGTCATTGAAATTATACTGTGCTCTCGAGAGATTATGACGGATCTTCCATTCGGTCCCTCGAGATATGCATTTTCCAGTCGGCATTCCCGAGACAGATATGCTCGAACTAAGTGCTGCCCGAGTTCGAGCGGGTTTTCTCTGAACCTTAGGTAAATACAGAATGTTTTGTGCAAACTTTATTTTTTAAAGTTAATTTCTTCTAATATTTTATTTACCAAAAAGAAAATTTGTAAAACCTTGAGGTCGGTCAAACCAAGAAGACACGCGTTGAAGGAATCATAATCCTTTTACAAAAACTGGTCGAATCCCTCATTAGTGTATTGCTCCTTGAATCCTTTGATCAATTGCATTGCTCCTTTTGAGAACCAGAAGGAAGTAACAGAGATTCATTCAGAGAAGAAGAAGAAGAGGAAAGAGATGAATCTGAACATGGATTCTGTTGAATCTCTTGTGGCTCGAATCCAAGGGCTTTCTGGAAATTTATCAGACATTAATCATCTTCACAGCCTTCTCAAACAATCCGAAGAGTTACTTCACTCCGAGGCGAGTCGCTTAATTTCTTCGCTCGCTGAACTCGACCCTTCTGTTCACTCGCTCGGCTACCTCTATTTCTTGTAAGTTGCTTTTTGCCCCACCGGAAGAACGTATTTTGCATGTATCCATGTTATTTATTCTTTATTACATATGCTTATGGATCCAATTTAGGGTTTATGATATTCATATGAGGTAAGAGAATTAAAAATAATGATACAATAGTGCGAAAGTTAGTGTTTTTTTTAATGAAAAGTTCGTATTTTCTTGGATATAGATATACAGGTAACAGGTAACAGGTAACAGGTAGGCAGGATTTTCGACAAGGGATACAAAATATAAGAAAAGTATTCACGGAAAGAAGCAAGAAGCCAAGGGAATTCAACTATCTGCTAATATATATACATAAAAATTATTGACCTTATATACACATTGTAGTTTTCCAGTGAACCCCCTTCCATCCTTGAGGTACTTCAAGGAGGATTTGATCCAAAAAAGGGATTTTTAATACAAGGCATTGATTAAATTGGAGTAATCCACATGCTGACGAAGTGCTATAAATGGAGTTCTATGGTAGATGTAGGTTCCCCTGCGTGCTAACTTTGTTACTAGTTATTGGCACAGTCGGATCCTGGATTTGAACTTTATGGATTCAGATTTGCAATTCTGCTATATATATATATATATATATATATATATATATGGGGGTTCAGTTGAACCCATAACTTCTACACCAGATAGGACAATGTGTATAGTGTGCTATGTTTATGCACAATGAGAAGAATAAGTGGCATAATTATGATGACTAAGGTCAGTGGATATTCAAACTTGAAAGAAGTGAAAAAAATTCTCCGATAAAGGGTGTTCAATACATGTTATATACTTCTAGAAATCTAATATTTTACCTATCTACACAGTGTAATTTTTCGACAAAGGGTGGTCAATTGATCACCTTGTGATAATGTAGCTTCGCCCATGACTAAGGCACCCAAGGATGCAACATAGTGATCAATGAGAGTGTGCAATATTCAGGGAGAAGCGTTCAAATATCAATGAAGACATAAATACTGGGTGATTTATTCCCACGTGCTTAAGTGGTAGAGTTTCTTGATGCCTATGCTCGTGGGAGGTAGAAGGAACCCCGTGTAATTGGTTATGATGACCAAGGTGGACTTGATTAAAAGTTACATGGTCCATCATATTGTTAATTGTGTAAGGAAAAAAAGGAAAAATTGTGTAATGGCCATATTATCTAGCTATATTGCAGTCAATCTCATGTGTCTCGTTTGAATCTCTCTCTCTATCTCTCTCTCACGTATTCTTTCTTGCTTGCTCTTGACCTTTATGGAACTAGTTATGTTAATTTCTGGGTGTACTAAAAACTCGCTTCCTGTGATATAACAGGAAGGCGATCTTGTCTGCCCCAGTTTCAAAGGAGGAAGCTAATGAACTGCTCGTTTCCATTGCAAGATTTATCAATTCATGTGTTGTCGAGCAAATACATTTGGCACCTGAAAAATGTATTAGCCTTCACTTTCAGATTTTTTTTTCTGAATATTCAGGCTTTCGCTCCAAGTTGTATTGAGATATGTTTTTCAATTTGTGGTTGCAGTCATATTTATTTGTAGATGGTTTAAGGATCATGTTATATTGCTGGAAGCACCAATTCGTGGTGTGGCTCCCATGCTGACTGCTGCTTGCAAGCTACAAGTCTCTTCTGAGCAGCTGACAACTTTGCATCCCGATTTCCTTCTTCTTTGTGTATTAGCAAAGTGCTATAAAACTGCTAGTTCTATACTAGAGGATGACATATTTGAGGTTGATCAGCCAAGGGACTTCTTTCTTTATTGTTACTATGGGTCAGTTTCCTCAGCATTGAAGTTATTGTTATTATGGTGGTCTCGCAGCCACTTCTCACATATTATTGTGTTCACTTACCCAAATTGTTAACAGAGCATGCTCTTTTTATGTGGTGTTGCTCCATTGTTTTATAAAGATACTCTCAATTACCATTCTTGATGTGCATTTGTTGTGCCATCTGTCTTTAATGTTCTGACTCTACCTAAAGGAAAAACTAACCCCTTGTTGAACCATGTGGTGTGCTGCAATGCACCAAACTTATAAATCACAAAGAGTAATTTAAATATCCTCTAGTTAAATGCTTCCAATCGTTCAGTCTTGTGAATTGTGCATCGACAACGTATTGTACTTATGTCTGATGATATTTGGTACTTAACAGGGGGATGATTTGCATTGGACAAAAGCAATTTGGCAAAGCTTTGGAACTTCTACACAATGTATGTCAATGTTTTAAATCATAATAATTTGATGACTAAACCTTCTATGCTACCTTTCATTAAGTGTCTTTATTTTTGTTAGAATGATTTTCCCAATTCCTAATTTGCTTTAGGTAATTTAAAGCTGTAAGGTTGTTCTGATTTAGCTACTATTGCTTTAAGGTTGTGACGGCACCTATGACCACTTTAAGTGCTATAGCGGTTGAATCTTACAAGAAGTACATTCTGGTTTCACTTATTCGTCTTGGGCAGGTATGTTTTATCACCATTTTGAACTTACTGTTTACTGGTATCTAAGAGTGGCGCACCTCTTGAAGGCAGCATCCGAGGTTTATTTGATCTCTTTTCAATGTAGTGTATGCATGTATAGGTATTTGCAAATAAATTGCTTATTTTCTGGATGAGATATCGTCCGTCTATTTTATCTAGTTGTGAACCACACTGAATGACTTTCTGTATAGAGCTAAAGGACCATATATTTTGTTTTATAGGTGTTGGGACTAGATAAGACATGCTATACAGAAAACATGGTAATTGAATTGGGTGTGAAAACTGAAGAGTCTGTTCTTTAGTATATGATTTTGTACCAAGAACAATTGTGTATATGATTTTGCACCAAGAACAATCAGTATAAAAGAAGATTGAGCTGTAAGACTTAATTTTAATAACCAGATGTCACAGGTTCAAGCCCCCACACCATGCAAAGCAAAGCCTGGTATTTTAGTAGAGAAGTGTAGAGGGACGAGCGTATTATCCATCGATTTTCGAAGTCTGCGGTTGGTCCAAAGGATCGGCCCCGGACGGATTTCTCGGTCATAAAAAAAATGTGACTTCATCATTAGATTAGATAAATGATCTTTCATAGAAGAAAGGAAGTCTTTAAAAATAGGGTAATAAGTTTTACTATTCCAAAATAGCGCTAGGTCAGTGCAGAGTAAAAGAAACAATTGGTAGTGACATAGTTGAGTTACTGTTGCAAAGAAGAAAGGAAGTCTTTTAAATAATAAATGTGGCAAATCACTCTGGCTGACAAGTTTCTGTTTGATTTAATCTTGCTATATTTTCCTTGTTAAGATGCTTCCGGATTCTAAATTTCACTTTAAATGCTGTGAGTTGTGACCTTCCCCACTCCCTTAAAAAAAGATTGACAGTTTGTTTCTGAACCTATCATCCTTCCTGGGGTTAGTTATCCTGATTAAATTGTGCTAATGTGCTTAACTTCTAATGGCAGTTCTCCGCCAGTTTTCCCAAGTACACTTCATCGGTGGCCCAAAGAAATTTGAAGACCTTCTCTCAGGTAAAGTTCCTACTATTCAAAGAGTGATTTCAGATTGCTTGATTTGCTCATACCAAATATAAGAGGGACTGCTAAGTTTTTATGATTTAAGACGATGCAATTATTGATGTTAGAAATGTCGAATAGGTTTAAATAATAAATTTCTTATGATTAGGGCTACTTAATGTTTAATCTGTACCTGTAGGCATGTAGCATAGAACTGTAAACATGATTGCCAAACATTTCTTGTTATCTGCCTTCTTGGGTTAAGGTTTATCAGGAGAATATAAAATTACTAACGAACTCCCTCTTTGAGCAGCCTTACCTGGAGCTGGCTAATAGTTATGGCACTGGGAAAATCTCTGAGCTTGAAACATTTGTTCAAGCAAACATGGAGAAGTTTGAAAGTGTGAGTTCTCTGTGGTCGAAGTGGCACAGTTCTTTGTTTTCAAGGATTAAGATGAAAGCATGAGTGCATAGTTAAGTTGTGCAATCCAGTTCACAGATTCTGCATGCGTGTCTATCATCACTAAGGGGTTTATATTTCAATCTCTTTTTTCAGGACAATAATCTTGGATTAGTGAAGCAAGTAGTCTCTTCTATGTATAAGCGCAATATTCAACGATTAACTCAAACATATCTCACTCTGTCCCTTCAAGATATCGCCAACGCTGTCCACCTAAGTAGCTCTAAAGAGGCAGAAATGCACGTGCTTCAGATGGTAGGGGGAGGTTTTAGTTCTTTTACTACTGCACCTGGGTTATGTTTAATGATTGAAGCTTTGATAACATCACATTTGGTTGTAGATTGAAGATGGTGAGATATATGCAACTATAAATCAGAAGGATGGTATGGTTAGATTCCTGGAGGATCCTGAGCAGTATAAAACATGCGCAATGATCGAACACATTGATTCATCAATGAAGAGGTCAGATTTTCATTATTGTTGAGATTATAGATTAGTTAATGAAGGAGCTGATTAGGTAAAATTTTCCTAATAATTCCGTTTGTGTCTACTTATAAAAAAGATCCTTGTTGTCTCTAAGAACTTAAATTTTCTTTGATCCCTGATTATGAAAATATTCATTTTTAATGCTACAAGAGGTATGTGCATGGTTTTACTCTTTGTTATGTCGTTCTTTCGCTTTCCAATCCGGTGACTTTAGCAACTGGTTGGATTTAAACCTCCTCTTTAAGTTTAAAGTGTCCTAATATAATGAATTTGTATGTGTACAAAACCCCTCTACTAATGATGCATGAATTTTGAATACATTTGGAGTTTTCTTCGACCCATAGATAGTTGCTTTGATCTACCTGCACGGCAGGAAAATACATGGTGATGCTTGAATCTAGCACCCATTGTGGTATTACAATATCACACTATTTATAAATACATTACTTCAATGTTGTTTTTCCTTGTCGTCTAGTAGCATATTTTACTCAGTCCATAGTTTTTACGCCAATCATGCCCACATAGAAGGGGGTGATGTTGAAATTATAGTACCCTCCTGAAACTGGCGTCCGTACTTCAATAACTTTAGGATGGGTTTTTGTAACCAAGAGTGAAATTTTTGGTGATTATTCTCCTTGTCATTGCCAAGAAAATGAAATGCTTGTTGACATCACTTATTCTTGCAAGTGCATGAAGGGAAAAAGAGTACATGTAGAAGCTGCAATAAGGTCTTTTTGTTATATTGCAGAATCATTTCACTGTCAAAAAAGCTGACTTCAATGGATGAGCTTTTATCTTGTGATCCGATGTACCTAGCGAAGGTAGCCTTTTTAGACATCCTCTGACACTAGTTGCTTAGTTCTAGATTCTCTCATCTGTCTGCCTCAAAGGAAAGAAGTGCGACACTTATATGTTCTATGTACTGACTTTTGGTTTATTTGGTTGCACAGGTTGGTAGGGAGAGACAAAGATATGATTTTGATGATCTTGATAACGTTCCTCAGAGATTCAACATATGAGACAAGCAGAGTGGAGTTTTGGGAGTATATATGTCAAACGATAATAGAGCTATTCATTGAAAGCAAAATTTGTTCCATTATTTCCACAAATGACCCCAGTGGACTTAGGTGCTCTATGCTATTGAAAAAGACAGTTTTCTTTGTCTTCTAATTTTGGGTTAAGGCATAAATGATCAGGATAGTTTACATTGGTATATAAGGAATTTTTGTTACCACCTGTCAAGTGGGTGACTGGCGCAATGAGCTCCGTGCTGGCTACACTGAAACCTTTGCTTGCTTGAAAGTAGAAGCATCAATAATTATTTAACATTCTCTTAAAGTCATTCACCGTGGTTTGCCAACTACGCTGTCCGGAAAGCATATGAAATTGTTCATCTTTGAATTGGAGAATCTGGCAGGCATAACGGCTTAAAAGGACCTGGGTTACAACTTAGATCCTGGTATACGAATCCTCCTTAAATCTTTTCTCAATATCTTCCCAGATGGATTCTTGGGTATGGAACTAACAAATGCCACACGCCTTATTTTCTTATATGGAGCAACCTGAAACACAATTTAGGGACAATTATGTCACAGTAGATAACAGCTAAGTATTTCTGAATTGGTTCAAGGATCAAATGTCATGTGCCTTTATCCCATGCGTTTCACTTTCATACATGAGAAGTATTAATCAAGTGAATTGACCTTAGCGATTCACAGCATAACAGGAGATTTCTGTGCAAAATGGTAATCTTACTTAAAATCAAATAGTTAAAGAAAGCACCTGTTTCGAAATAAAATCAATCACTTGCTCTTTGTCCAGAGCGCTCTGGGGACGTCTCACAACAAATGCCATGGGTACTTGACCAGCTTCTTCATCAGGAAATCTGCCAAATTTGGTTAATAAAATTTATCACATCCATTTCTAGCACTATTCAACATTCAGGTCTACATCTTTTCAAATGGTACACCACTTTTATGTCTTAGCTTACTCTGCCTGCATCAGATAATTACAAACACAAGACAAGGTAAAAGAAAACAGGAATGCAAAATCTTACGGTATGACAGCAGCATCTACTATGTCCGGGTGCGATTGAAGAAGTTGTTCCAGTTCAGCAGGAGCAACCTGAACAATCAAAGCATGAATAAGAAGGCATCTCCACTAACCTGAGAACTAAATGTTACAACAAGGGAAGCTAGCAATGGAACCTGGTATCCTTTATATTTGATTAGCTCCTTCAGCCGATCTACAACAAAAAGGTAACCATGACGATCAATATAGCAAAGATCACCAGTCCTCAACCATCCACCCGGCACCAGAGTTTCAGAAGTTGCCTTCGGATCACCCACGTAACCTACAAAAACATCACAAAATTATTTGATCGTATTGCAGAAGGCTAGACACAATGAGTCAATGCCTCAGTTTCAAGCTAGTTGGAGTTGAGCTTTCGGCTAAAAAGGGTACAGTTCTGTAGTTGAAGTTACCTTGCATAATGGTTGGACCTTTAATCCAGAGCTCTCCTTGTTCACCAGGAGGCAGAGCAATCCCCGTATCTGGATCTACAATTTTTGCTTCAGTATTTGCTATTAGCCTTCCAACTGAATCCCCACGTAGCATTTCTTCTGTAGTCGCAGCTCGAAATGCTGCCCCGCTTGTCTCAGTTAGTCCATAACCCTCAAAATCAAGACTCAAGTTCAGTTACATGCTAATAACAATTCTTTAGCTTAGAGAGAAATTGGTCATACGTCAATTCCCTAATCAAGCATCAAGGTGACTATATGATTTATTGGTATAATATTGCACTGTCCATGTCATTTCATTTCAGAAAACAATACTAACAACTATGCCTCCTCAGTCCTCAGCTAGCAAGTTTGGTAGGTTTGTACGAATCTTTACGGAACATGTCACTTAATTTAGACCGATCGTAGATCAATATTATACAGATAAACACAAAGTACGTACCAGGAGTACTCTATATTTTCTACTACTAATATTTCTTACAGGACTGAAAGACTAGGAGTTCTCCATATTTTCTACTATATTTCTGATAGGACAGAAAGACTCCTAGAAAACGTATGACCTAACGTAAACATACAAACATGTCTAGCAAATAATCCTAACTTATTGGTGTCACCTATATAGATTCTGTTTCTTCCAGGGTGCCTATTTCTCGCTAGGCCTGCAGGAATTTCAAGAGATTGTAGGTTTTTCGGAACATTTCGCCATTTTTCATACCCATTGACCGATGTATTTGGCGATTGTCACTAGATATGGTTAAACCATCTCAAGCGAGCGCATATGCAACTTGCATACCTTATGCAGAATGTGGTCATTTTCTACATGATGCTACATTGCATTCCAATACGAAAAACATTATCTTTGAAGAAAATTAAAGTTATTTCTAAGAATCAAATAAATTCTTACACGGACATGATCACATGAATGTACTTACTTGAAATACTATGGTATTTGGAAACTTGTCTGAAAATGCTTGGATCACATCTTTCCCAAGCGGAGCACCTCCACTACCAACCGCTACCAACGAACTCAAATCATAGCCACTGGTAACACTTCCTTTAGCCATTGCCACCACAACCGGCGGAGCCACCACCAATTGGGTCACCTTAAACTTCTCCACCGCCTTCAACATTTTCCTCATATCAAATCTCTCCATCACCACTACAGTCTCACTCAACGCTACCGATTTCAACGCATAGTGTAAACCGAACACATGAAACAACGGTACCGTATACAACATCACCGGCGCCGGCGACGTCCGCTCTTGTCTCTGAGCATAAAAATTAGCAATAATTGCAATAAAATTACGATGACTCAGCTTCACTCCTTTTACCTCACCTGTAGTCCCCGACGAATACATTATCGCCGCCAAATCCGATTGAATCACTTCCACAGGCTCGAATTTCAACTCCGTATTCGTCATCCTCGATTCAAACTCCGGTAAGTCAATAAGAACTATTCCGTGTTTCAACTTAGGAAGCTTCTGGAAGTTCCTCGACGTAGCAAAAGCGATTATAGGATTCGTTAACTTAATTTGTTTAAAAAGCTCGGATTCCGTACTCATAGGATTAGCGGGAGAGACAATAACGCCGAGGGAGAGGAGTGCAACGTAGAGAACCGGAATGTTAGTTGAGTTTGGAGACAGAATAAATGCGACATCGTTTTTGGAGAAGCGGAATGTGTGTTGAAGTGAGGAAGCTAGGGAAATGACACGTGTTGGGAACTCGGAGAAGGAGATGCAACGGCCGGTGACGGAGTCGATGAAGGCGGCGGCGGTGGAATCGGGGCATTGTTGGAGAGAGAGTGCGTAAGAAGCAGCGGAAAGAGGAGAAGCTTCTGGAGGAAGCAAGAGAGGTGGGCGGAGACTGTGGAAAGTTTTGGTTTTTGAACAGAATCCGCTGTTTGCGTCCATGCGAGGAAGTAGTTGCGGCAGCTCAGCTGGGGATTTACTTCGGAGATTCCAACTAAATTAATGGTGGTTATACATTTGGGTGTCCACTATTTCAATTGGCTGCTGTGCTAGCCATAAGTTTATTTCCGCTTTCTTCTATATATGGATTTGGACTTTATAGGACTAATAAATTCGAATTCAAAATTCTATCTATATTTATATTGTTATGAAATAGAAGATTCTTACACTTCTATTTAAGGTGAATGTCTTTAATGTACTTAATTAGAGAGATTTTAGAGTCCTATTATTGGTAGCAAGATCTTCCTCCTCCCTATAAATAGAGGTGCTCTCTACCATTGTAATTCACCCCTCTCAACTCAATAAGAAGAACTCTCTCTACTCTTCTCTCTATTGCTATTGTTCTTGTTCTATTGTTCTTGTCTTTTGCTTTAGTTTATAACACGTTATCAGCACGAGACTCTACCGTCTCAAGTACCATTCTCGAAAATCCAAGGTATTTTCCCTCTTCCTAATTTAATTTTCGAGTATGTCTGACATTATGAAAAGAAAGTTCGTTGCCCTTGAAATTTCGGGCAAGAACTATATGACATGGGTGTTGGATGCTGAAATCCACCTAGATGCTATGGGTCTCGGAGACACCCTCAAAGATAAAGAAAAAGCATCCACCCAAGATTGTGCGAAGGCCTTGATTTTCTTGCGCCACCACCTTGACGAAGGTTTGAAGATTGAATATCTCACCGTCAAGGATCCACTCGTTTTGTGGAACAGCTTAAAGGAGAGATATGACAACCTGAAGTTGGTCACTCTGCCATAAGCACGATATGATTGGGCCCATCTGAGGCTACAGGACTTTAAGTCCGTTTCTGAATATAATTCTGCTATGTTCAGAATTACTTCTAAACTGAAGCTATGTGGAGATAACATCTCCGATTACGATATGCTTGAGAAAATGTTTACAACGTTTCATGCCTCCAATATGGTACTGCAGCAACAGTACCGAGAGAAAGGCTTTACGAAGTACTCTGAACTGATTTCTCTCTTACTAGTGGCTGAGCGAAATAATGATCTGCTCATGAGAAATCATGAAAATAGACCAACTGGGTCTACACCACTGCCTGAAGCAGATATGGTGCACTCGCATTATGCCAAACATAAAAAGGACCATGATCACGGTCATAAACGGGGTCAAAGCCAAGGACGTGGACAAGGAAGAAATTCCAAAGAAGTCCGTCACCCCCCAAAGTGAGATAACCACCGAAAGCAGAAACGGGGTCCAGAAGATCCTAAGGCAAATAGTTCAGAAACTATATGTTATCGTTGCGGTGGAAATGGGCACTGGTCTAGGATTTGCCGTATACCAAGACACTTGGTTGACCTTTATCAAGCATCTCGAAAGAGAAAAAGCCCTGAAACAAATTTTGTCTATGACGACAATGAGGATATCACCCACCTGGATGTGGCAGACTTCTTTGAGCAACCCGATGGAAAAATAGACCACCTAATCGGCGATGGATCCGTGATGAAAGAAGATGGAGTTATTTGATTTTGTTCTACTTATTTGTATTAGTTAGTGAATAAACTAATAGTCATTAGCATTAGCTCGTATTAGTTAGTTAATAAAGCAATGTTAGCAGTAGCTCTTTAGAATATCTTCAATATGATCAAAAATCAATAAAACTTTTATTTTCCAGTGGGGGTAATCGACTAGCCTGAAAAACTAGTCGATTATCAACTATTTTCGCATTAAAGTTGAAAAACAATTGATCAACAATCGATTGTCTTTGGGTAACAATCGATTGTCTTGAAACAGTGGTCTGGAATTTTTCAAAAATCACCCACAATCGATTGTCTATATCTAACAATTGATTGTCGTTAGGCAGTGTAATCTGGAATTTTTCAAAAATCATCCACAATCGATTGTCTATGTTTAACAATCGATTGTCTATGTTCCAACAATCGATTGTGTGTGTTTAATAATCGATTGTCTTATGAAAAACGCTGAAATTTTCAAACTGCAAAGTAATTGATTATGGACAACATATCTGATTTTGTTAGTCAACTGTTAGTAGCAGATTTTGAAAATATTATGTGACACAAAAAAGAATTGAACTTGCTTATTCTTATGTTCCTGTATTTCTTTTGTATGTCATACCATGAAAAGTAAATTGATCGAAGGCTCCGGAAGAGCCATTGTAACTCTGCCCAAGGGCACGACGTTAATCATAGAGAATGCTATGTTCTCCTCCAAGTCTATGAGAAACTTGTTGAGTTTTAAAGATGTACGCCGGAATGGCTACAATATTGAGACAATGGATGAAGATAATCTCGAATATCTCGTCCTCACTTCAAAGAATGTCTCCGGCCAAAAGAGGGTTATTGAGAAATTCCCGTCTTTATCTTGTGGCCTGTATTGGACAAGAATTAGTGCAATTGAGGCACATTCAACAGTAAATCTAAAGAATACTGAGTCCAATACATTTGTACTTTGGCATGATCGACTGGGTCACCCAGGATCAACCATGATGAGACGGATTATAGAAAGCTCATATGGGCATCCGTTAAAGAATTTCAAAATTCTTTCAAGTAATGAATATCCTTGCACTTCGTGTTATCAAGGCAAGCTGATTATCAGACCATCCCCAACAAAGGTTGGGACTGAGTCACCCCAGTTTCTGGAACGTATACAAGGGGACATTTGTGGACCTATTCACCCACCTAGTGGGTAGTTTAGGTATTTCATGGTCTTGATAGACGCATCCTGTAGATGGTCTAATGTGTGCTTGTTGCCATCACGCAACCTTGCGTTTGCAAAGTTAATGGATAATAGATGAGAATAATCTTGAATTCTTCATGAAAACGAGGCTGCCCATTTCGGTTTGGGTTCACGCCATTTTGCATGCAGCAATGCTACTTTGTCGGCTGCCCGCTTCGGCTTAGGGTCACGCCATTTCGCATGCAGCAATGCTAGTTCGTCTCTGTCTGACGAATTATCACAAATATTCCCTATTGCAATTGGTTTTGGGTCATGAACCCAATATATCCCATTTAAGAAGCTTTGGATGCGCAGAATAGGTGCCTGTAGCACCGCCATCCCGCACCAAAATGGGTTTGCAAAGAAGGTTAGGAATATATGTTGAGTATGAATCGTCCTCCATTATTCGCTACCTCGAAACATTGACAGGAGATTTGTTCACTGCACTATTTGCAGACTGTCAATTTGATGAGACACTTTTCCCAAAATTAGGGGGAGAAGTCGGTGAAACCAAATAGGAAATTTTGTGGAAAAATGTATCATTATCTCATCTTGATCCACATACCTCTATTTGAAAGAAAGAGGTACAAAAGATTATCCATTTGCAAAGAATAGCAAATCAAATGCCTGACGCATTTACGGACTTGAAGAGGATAACGAAATCCCACATTCACGCGGAAAATGTTCCGATCCGTATTGAAGTCCCTATTGGACAAATATCTAGTGTCATATCCAATGAGTCAAATGCACGCCAGAAGCGTGGCAGACCATTAGGTTCCAAAGATCGAAATCCTAGAAAGAGGAAAAAGAACGATCTAAATGACACTATGAAAGAATCACATGAGGACGCTCATGATTTGATTAATTCCGAGATTCACGAAGAATCTATTGAGCCTGAGACTCTTGAAAATACGGAATGCAAGAATGTGAGGATCTCGAACCTCAGTCTGTGGTAGTACAAAATTAATTGAGAGCTCTCGAAGAGCCAATTATTACTATGTTGGAGAAACACAATTGAGTATTGTGCTGTAGTAAGTCTCAAAGAAACTTATTCAGTTTCCAAAGTACACGCGAAAGCGATTGATTATATTGAGACTATAAATAAAGGAAGGCTTTGATTCTCCTATTACTACAACTTGTAGCGGGGTAATTTGTATATGAAAAGCTACCCGCTTTGTTCTCCAGTTTGTACTACACAAACGAAAGAATGCCACAATAAAGTGGATATCTATTGGTATAAAACCCATGTCATAATAAACCCGAAGTTTATTGATAAGTGCACATGTCATGGTGTAAATTTGAAGTTTACCAATATTGATAATTTATTCAGTTGACATTCGTGTTAGCCATCTCATTTGAAGTATGATGTGCAAATTCACATAGGTGAATATCAAAGAACTAGAAGTTCTTGTTCTCAGTAATGAACTGACCAACTAAAGAGTTCGGGTTGAAGCCCCTAAATTCTGAAAATATCAAAGGTGAATATGGGCCCATTCACCCGCCATGTATACCACATATGATGCATCTATGGAATGGTTACATGCGCAATTGTTATTAACCCGCAGCCTGGCCGTGCTTGCGAGGTAAAACGCTCAGTAATCTAACTTCGAGCATAGTTTCCAGATTCTCTACTCAAGACAGTTCATCTTGATAAGTTGGTTTATATTAAAGTTGGTTTAGCAAGATAATTATTGAGTGCTGCCACTTAATAGCTAAACTGTTTCTTATGAGAACTAAGTTATATATATATCAGTTTGATATAAGTTGTATACGAGAGTATATTCTCCCCTCACAAGTGGTTCAGGGCCAGGAACCAAATAATTTCATCTTATTATTAAGGTGCTGTGTATATTGACATAATGCACAAAGATGATTTTCCAAAGTTGAGGAAACATGTTAGTTTTACTAACATGAGGGGGAGACATGATAAACACTTGAGAAAGTGTTACATGGGATGAATTTTCATTTGTATATGTATATCCCCGAATATCATGATATGAACCTGAAGTTCATAAAAAGGGAAATGCAATTGCAAAATATTGCAAAGCATGCTATACGCATTTACTGACCCAAAGAAAGTAACTAAATGGAAGAGATACAATTCAAGAAGAATTGATTCCATATGAAAGACATGTAGTTTTGAACCTATAGTTCAAATGCTTGAAAGTATAAAGGCAAAGGTATGTATAGCCAATTTTCGATATCTTATTTGTTTAGCATGACATGAAAACTTGATATGCAGCTAAAGTCTATTATGCGACTTATATGACTTAACTTGAAAGATTTAAGTTGCTTGAAGCATATGCAATTTTTGGTCCTGAAGTACCACATCCTAAGTACAATTTGTGTACATATGAATCTTGCCATAACTATAAGCATGATGGATTTGAGAATGCATCTATGGAGATATTGAAGAGCTATTCCACGACATTATATGAAGATGTTTATATCTATCAAGAATGATGATTTCAAGGTGCGGAATATTTATTCAAGTCAATATGGTTGATTTATTCATCAAGCATCTACCAAAGATCGTTTTGAAGATGATGCACAAGATTAGAATGCAAATGCTCAAGGATATAAATCGATGTACTCATTAGGGGGAGTCAATGCGCGTTGCACTCTTTTTCCCTTACAAGGTTTTGTCCCACTGGGTTTTCCTTGCAAGGTTTTTAACGAGGCAACCAATAGGCGCATATTCAAACATGTGTACTCTTTTTCCTTACTTTAATTTTTCCCATTGGGTTTTGGTTTTAAGGTTTTATGAGGCACATCATTGAATAGACATTCAAGGGGGAGTGTTATGAAATAGAAGATTCTTACACTTCTATTTAAGGTGAATGTCTTTAATGTACTTAATTAGAGAGATTTTAGAGTCCTATTATTGGTAGCAAGATCTTCCTCCTCCCTATAAATAGAGGTGCTCTCTACCATTGTAATTCACCCCTCTCAACTCAATAAGAAGAACTCTCTCTACTCTTCTCTCTATTGCTATTGTTCTTGTTCTATTGTTCTTGTCTTTTGCTTTAGTTTATAACATATATATATATATATATTTATATTCTATATTAAAAACACAAATATTTTCAGTGAAATATTATTTGTCTTTTTTACTCTTTAAAAATAAAGCTCACACAAGATAAAATAATTATTTAATTATTTTTCTAATATTCACACTTATAATTCCCTAACATTTAGGAGTTTGTATAATGATTTTTTTTCCTTATTTGAACTGTATTAAACATTCTAACATTTAAACCTTTAAATTTATTAATATTTTACCTTATATAAAATTTACACTTAAATTTATATTATATTAAAATGAGAGTAGTTTGCAATGTGGTTAAGCTAAGTGGCAAGCTAAAATGAAGCCACTTGACAATTTTAAGACAACATAAAAAATTTGAATTATAAATGAAAATATTTAATGAAAGTAGTAGTCCAAGATTTTTTATGTATCTTTAATTAAATTTTTGTATACTTAAATTATGGTAGGGAATCTTTTTTTGAGCAAGAATCAATTAAAATTTTATTGAAAATCTTATACACTAATTTTAATTTGAAATAATAATTTTTTATTTTGTACAAGTTTTGTATCCAACATTATTTGTGAACAATATACATTATTATATGTATCTTTAATTAAAATTTGTGTATAATTCAATTATGGTAGGTATTTTTTTTAAGAAAAAATATTTAAATAAATATTTTGTATCTTAGAAAATCAATAGTTCATATCCAACGATCACTTACTATTGAAAAAATATTTATTATAAATTTTACTTTAGAGCTAAAAATATTCTTTTTTTGAAATATATGATGTAGTTAAATTATTGAATTCCAAATGTTTGTTAATGCAGACTTTATATGATGTGGTTTAAATTTATTGAAATGAATATTGCAAATGGTTTGAAAAATAATTTTTAAAGGAAAAAGACTCCTAAACTGTCATACTTACATATCTTTTAGACTATTATCCTTAACGAAAAATAGAGCTAAATAAATCACTCAGATAATTAATTAAGAATAACAAGGTAATCAACCACGTAAAGTGGTGTGATAAGAAAAAGTTAAAGTAAAATTAATAAACATTATAAACATATTGAATTTAGATTAAAACATATTTAAATTGAGATAAAGAAAATTTAAATTGAAGGATAAATGTTGTTTGAATTAAAATCTTAAATCTTAAATTGAAAGATAATATTTTTTTTTTGAATTGAGATTCAAAATTCAAGTTTAATTGAAAGAAGCATTATGATACTATTCAAAAAAATATGCAGGTCTTATTGATTTTTCTTTGTGCTTTATTGTTGTAGGATTTTCTTTTATGAATCAAGATCTGTAAATGTGTCAATATAGTATTTATATATTGTGTATCTATATTTATTAGAGATGTAATATTATACAATATATTATAGGAATATGATAGTATTAAAATATTCTTAGGATAGATTTTAGGGAGTATGAGCTTAAACTCATGTATATATATATATTCCTTAGAATGAGAAAGCAAGCACGATCAATCTAAAAGTTGTGCAATCTTTAATGTATTATTTTTCCCATTAAAACCAGTGATAGTACGGTGAATTCTCCTTTTTTTTCTTCTTATTTATGTAGAAAGTTTTCAATAATTAAAATAAAATTTAAAAATATCATTAATAGACGTAATACAAAATGAAAAAATATTAGAATATTAGAAAAAGGTAAATGAGGTAAACTAATCAAAACATCATAGTATAAAAAAAATATAAAATAGGGAACATAAATTTTTAAAATAAAATAAAGTAGGAAATACAAAATTATTATTTATATATTAAATATTCTAAAAACTGTTAACAATATAAGAAACCAAAAAATTAAAAATTAGGAGAAATAAAAATGTATATCGATATATAAAATGGAGTAATGGACAAGAATACTAACACATTTATATAAAAGCTTTTATATTAATGTGATAATGCAAAATAGCTGATAATGTAATAAATTAAAATAATAAATAGAAAATTTAATTAACGATATATAATTATTTTCCTTTAATTTTATTATTTTATTTTATTTTTGGTTACAATGTATTAAAGATACAAAATAATAGTTGATAATTTTATTAAAATATATAATTAATATTTTTTTAATATTATTCACGTATCACACGAATCCTAATACTAATTATTTATAAAGCAAATAAAATGAATAAAGGAGAGAACAACGATATTAAAGAAAGAGGAAGTGCGTTTGGCTTTGGATAATATGGAAGTGATCGAATTATTTTAAAACATTTATACTTTCTGATTTTATATTAAAATATATAAAAGACTATTCCACTAATAATAGTATTCTATATTATAATTTTAGTTTTCAAAGATTTCAAATTAGCAATTACAATTTGCTGGAATATTAAGCAGAAAACAATAACAAAGTCCAAAAATTATCAATTATTCCAACAAGATGTAATTTATAAAATCTTTTAACTTCCCTAAATAGTATTAAATATGTCTGAATATACGCGAGTTTCTTGACTATGATTATGCCTTCTAAAAGGGCATTTAAATTGTAGATTTGATTTATGATATAAAGTGATTTTTCAATTTTTGAGACTTACAAAGAATTTTCATTTGCTTTTTTTTGGAACATGTCGTGCATGGATAAATTTTCGCGTAATCGATTTTTCACTACTTGAAAAAGAATTCTTCTCGAATAAAAATTATAATTAAATACTTAAAATTTGGTATGAGTTAGCTATTAGTATTATTTAAATGCTAATCTCACTTGAACAATGATACTTCCAGGCTAAATACAGACTTCCGTTTTTAAATTCAGTCATTCTTTGAAATGCATTTTAAATTGAATTATTTGACTAGATTGAGTATTTCAATAGAGCGACATTATTTTTTATTAATTATATACGATCAATATTCATTATTTTCAATAACTTATATTTTTATTTTATGGCTCAATCTTTTTTTACATTGAGTTAGGTACGCGCAAATCGCGTACATCTAGACTAGTAAGTAAAATATTGAAGCAACGGTAAAGTTGTCTTGTATAAGTCACACGTTCGAGCCGTAAAAGCAATCACTAATGCTTTCATTAGAGTAGATAGTCTCAATCACACCTCTTGGTATACGACCAGGGACGGATGCATCCTTAACCAAGCAATGTCTTGTCGAAATAAGTAGGAAAAGATGACATCACTTAACATAAATTACTTCTTGGTATATTGGTTATGTTCTTGATTCTGCTCTAAAAAAAGTTAGAGATTCAAACCTCAATGGTTAAAATTTATGATGAAGTAGAATTGAACACTTTTTCTAACTTGAAACTCAACCAGACCAATAGACTAAGTGGCCATTTGTACATAAGAATTATAAACTTCCGAGTAAATTTCTTTCAAATGAAAATGGTATTTGAAAATTAGAGGTGTGTTTTGACATGAATATAATTTTGGGTTGCTTATGAATGTTTGTGAGTGATTTGAGTTAAAATCTTAAAAAATAGTTTTTTGGATTTTCTCCAATTTTTGTAAAATTTCAAAATTATGTTTGAGCGAAAATTAAAAATCCAAACACTGATTTCGAAAAGGTGAATTTTTTTTGGAAAAAAGGAAAAATAGATTCATGGCAAAAAAGGCTCTAATAATATTTCTTGTCTAAAATGATCATTAAGCAAACGGAGAATTGTGACAATAGGAAGCTCAGTAAGTGCAAGAATAATTGCTGAAATGTTAAAAAATGGAGGAGAACAGAAAATTTCTATGCCAATAGCAACTCCGTTTCCGGCGTTATCACCATTAGCATCGATGGTGAAATTGAGCACGGGAATTAAGCAATTGAGCCGCAATGGTGACGAGAAGACACAAGTGTCTAAAAATGACAAATCAATAGAAGTGTAAGAACCATTGAAGGAGGAAAGAGACTGCTGGATCAACGCTGAAATCACAACTACAAGCACCTAACTAGTCCAGGCTATTCAATCGAAATCGTGCTGCAATAAATAGTATGTCACTTGATTACATTCCTCTAGAGTTAGTTAAGTGCATAGTAATTGTGAAACTTGATAAAGGAGAAACAGAAAAGGAAGTTGAAAAATGGAAGTCAGCTATAATTGTATATGTAGTGGGATATGCACTGGGGTATAACTTCATAAGTAGGTATATTCAACAAAACTAGAATACTATATGGAAACTAGAGATGTACTATCATGAGAAGGGTTACTATGTTGTTAAATCAAACGCATAGAAGACACGAATGAAATAATGTACATAGGACTCTATAACATTAGAAACAGACCCATGATTCTAAAACAATAGACTCCGGACTTTGATTACAATGCAGAATTCCTTACAGAGTTGCCATTATGGGTTAAACTTCCAAACCTACCTATGAGCTGTTGGAGTAGGGATTCATTGAGTAGGATAGTCAGTGCTATTGGTGTTCCTTAGTATGCTGATGAGTGTACAACAAAATAGATGAGGATATCATTTGATCGTATACTGATTGAAGTCAATGTTACCAAGGAATTGCCCAATGAAATAACAGTAATAGATCTCTCAGGAAAAACATTTCAGTAAGGGTGATATTTGAAGCCTTGAATACTGTACAAAATGCCTAATCATAGGGCATAATTGTGATAGACAAAGAAGGGACAATTTTAAGGCAGAAGAACATAAGCAAACCAGACAAATTGAGAAGAAGAAAAGGCCTCAAAAGATTGTTTCAACTTGGATTCCGAAGGTGGACAACCACAAGCCAATCAACATTAATAAAGACCAACAGAGTTCTAGTTCGGGAGAGGTACCTAAACAAGTACAACAAGTAGCAGAAACAATGGAAACTATAGAGATAGAGCTTCAAGTAAAAGAGAAACAATTGCTAAACGGGAAAGCTACTAAAAAAATAAATGGTAGACTTGTGAATCAGATAGTTGAAACTGCTACACCTATGAGAAATGAATTTAAAATATTACAACAAGATGAAGCTGTTATGAAAATTCTACTCCTTTCTGATTTAGGAGAGGGCTTCATAAGTCATCAATAATGTCTTGGTTAGCATGGAATATGAAGGGATTAAATAAAAGGTACCAAAAAAAAAATGATTAAGTACCTCAAAGAGAAAAAAGTAAAACTGGTGAGATTAGTAGAAGCAAGAGTAAATGAGCAAAATACAATCAAAATTAATAAAAGGATAGCACCTGGATGAGAATTTGTAAATAATTATGCAAGTGCAGTAAATTGTAGGATTTAGCTACTCTGGGACAGTGCATTATACCATATCAAAATGATTTAGCAAACATCACAATTATTATGTTATAATGTTATTAGTAAGAAACATTGTCATTGATTGTGATATGACAGTGGTATATGGATACAATACAGTTGAGAAAATAAAGGAGATGTGATACCAACTTGCAAGAATATCAGAGCAGGTAAATAAATCATGGATTATCTGGGGTGACTTTAGCTCAATATTGTGTCCACAAGATAGAATATATGGGACATCAATTACTAGCTTGGAAATAAAGAATTTTAGTGGCCGTGATCAAAATCTGATGCCAAATGAGCTACCATGGAAGGGTGATTACCATACATGGACAAATAAACAACAAGGTAGAGATAGAATCTGGAGCAGAATTGATAGAACACCGAAAAATTCAGACTGGATGATACAGTTTGGATATCTCACCATTGAGTACAAACTACCTCACATATCAAACCATACACCTATGATGATTCAAACTAATTTGAGGGAACCAAAGATCAAGCCATTATTCAAGTTCTTTAATGTTTGGGCATCACAGGAGAGATTTCCTAATATGGTGAAAGATTGCCGGAATCAGAAACTACACTCAAATACAATGATAAACATATGGATGAAGCAAAAGGATCTAAGAGGAAAGCTGAAACTGCTGAATGAAACAAAGTTCAAAGGTATTACTCAGAAGACTGAGCAAGTAAGGGAGGACTTAAAAGAGGTTCAAAGTAAAATAAGATCACAATATTCAGATATGCTAACTTGAAAAATGGTCCTTGATTGAAGAGAGCATCATGAAACAAAAGGTTAGGGCAATGTGGATCAAACTTGGGGATTCTAACACTAGCTATTTCTCAGCAGTTGTGAAAGAAAGGAAGCAAAAGAAGCAAATTACTGAAATAGATTCTATTGATGGAGGGAAGCTAACTGATCCAGCAACTATAAGGAATGAGATCCTAAAGTTTTATAAATCCCTTACGAGTACAACAATACCAAATGTTACGGCAGTTAAGAAGAAGACTATGAGGAATGGTAGAAAACTGAATCATGATCAACAAATCCAGCTTTGTAAAACAGTAACTGAACAAGAAATTTATGATGGCCTATATTCTATAGAAGATGATAAATCCCCAGGGGTGGATGGATATAATACAGTTTTTTACAAAAAACCATGGCTAATTGTTAAGAATAAAGTCATAGATGCGGTGAAAGAGTTCTTTAGAACATGGAATATGTTTAATGGTATCAATTGCACAGCAGTAACTTTAATACCAAAAGTAGCTAATCCTACTACAGTAAGAGAATATAGGCCCATTGCTTGTTGTACAGTCCTCTAAAAAATCATTGTCAAGATATTAACAGGGAGAATTTAGAAGGTTATTGCAAGTATCATTACAGAACACAAGCCAGATTCATACCTGGGAGAAAGTGGCAGACAATATGATCTTGGCACATGAATTGGTGCAAACATATACAAGGAAGCATATATCACTAAGATGTATGATTCAAGTGTATATTAAAAAAGCTTATGATACAGTAGACGTGAGGTTCTTGAATCAAATGTTAGAAGAGCTAAACTTTCTTTCAAGGTTCACTAATTGGGTGATGGAATGTGTTTCTACAGTTAATTGCTCTATAGTAATTAATGAAGAACCAACTAAGCCATTTGATGCTGCAAGAGGACTCAGACAAGGGGATTCAATGTGACCTTTTCTTTTTGCTATGAGCATGAAATACTTAAGTAGAAATCTTAGTGAATTGAAAGACGAGAAGCAATTCATGTTCCATCCTAAGTGCTCTAAACTAACTATTACCCATTTGAGTTTTGCGGATAATCTTCTAATGTTTTCAAAAAGAGAAAGAATAATCTTCTAATGTTTTCACAAGGTCCCTTCTCCGGACCTTGTGATTTATAATATGTTAGAATTTTGTAAGAATATAAAATTATATTCTTAATGATAAACTTAACAGTTTAAAGTTAGATTATTTTTAAATATAAAAAGGCGTTATTTTTTAAGAATATAATAAAAACAAAATAGTATTCCAAAAAAATTGCATAAAATATACAGAATTTCAAGAATTTTAACTATATATGTGAATTAATACATCATGAGTTTAATTTGTATATCATGAAATAAACGTACTCCATATACTATTACTGTAGTTCTACCAATTATATCAGGTCATTTAAAATCTTTTGTAATTTATTAATTAATGTCAAAAGAGGACATTATATCGATTTCTTTTTTAAATGAATGTTGCATCAAAACCTATAGGTACACGGAGGTTAGCAAAATATTGTTGGGTGGGGCAGGGCTTTCATCCAGATAATTAAAAAATAAAAAATCCATGCGTTGTGAAATTCAACAATTTATATATACATAAAATAAAAAGTTTAACATTATTTTCGGCCAATGAGATTCAATTGAACTCTTTCGCCAAAAGTGACTCTGCGAAATACTTACAAAGGAGGTTATTTGTTTCTCTTGAACCTGTTAATCGGTTCGGGCTGACCAGTTTTCAGTTCGGTTCAATCTGATTTAGCCAGTCACTATAGTATATAAGGCAGGCTGGGACGGATTAGACATGGAGCAGATTTTAGACGAACGCATTTTAAATATCGGTGCACCTGAACCCGCTAAACTTACTAACCCTTTAACAAATTATTAACAAGCTACAGTCTATTAATGGATTTTTTTATTTGTGTATCGTTGCTAACAAAATTTAATTAAAATTTTTTTTAGTACGGTCAGCCCGAGCCCGTTAATCCCGAACTTGGACGGGCCCACAAAAACCCTCAAATTCCCTACCGCTAGCAGCCCGTTTTTCCAGCCTGTTTATCAACCCGCCCAATCGAACGGGCTGAAATTTTTCCCCTTCAGCCCGTCCCAGCCCGCCCGATAAACACCTATAGTTTCTCTCATAGAATGGACATATAGAGGTGGTGTCTCAAATATAAGAAACAAACATCATGATAGTAAGTTGTTACTATTCACCTCTGTGCCTTTAACAACTTCTTTGAATTTACATTATATGCCGTTTAATAATATATTGTATTATATTATATTGTTTGATAAATACAATAATTGAATGGATTGTCATACCGTCGTTCCATGATGTCATTGTTACATTCCGCATTTTATACGTTAAAGTTTCGTCGTAAGTTAATCAACATAAATCCGAAAATGAGATTATTTTTGAGGTTATAAGCATGTATACTATTTGTAACAAGTGATAACTATTATAAAGGTCAGAGGGTTAACGAATCAAAGAAATTGAGTATCGCCAAAGTTTGACATTTTATGGTAAAATACTATTCGAGTTATAAAATTTCGTATTTATGAATTAGTACTACACAATATACCACACGACTATGATAGTAAAGTATATTATAATAACTTATATAAAGTATGTTAATAGTGAGTAGCATTTTAAGTAATTTAAAATAATTTTTAATTATGTAAATAATTGAGTAATTAATAATTTTTAGTAGGAGATTAATTAAAATCTTTGGGTAAAGTTAAACAACCTCCAATGGCAGTAGGTTGAAGCCCAGATTAATAACTCTTAAAGTCATGTAACTTGGTGGCATCAAGGTGCATGATGAGTCATAACACCTAAGTTGCATTGTTTACACATTGGAAGAATAATACATAAGTTGTCTTTGGATAGTTTCCTCTATCTTGGTTTTATTATTGGTAATGAACTTGGTAAAATTTCGAGAATACATGACGAAAGAAGGCCGAAAGAAAATTGTTTGATAATGTAGAGTATGGAGTGGATATTAGTCAAAAAAGAAATAATGTGATATGATATCAAGAATATCCTAAGAATTTTTTTCTACATCGATCCGACGTTATATATTTTTTATAAAGACGTGTATTAGAGGGATTGTTAAGAGAACTCATTCGGATATGTTAAGGCTAATTTTTCTTTCTTTTGGCATGATCCAGATAACGATACGTAAACATAAAGTTATTTTATAAATAGTTCTACTCTTAGTAACTAAGAAGATCTATGTTATTCATTCCAGTAAAATGATAATCAACCATATCTAAGTATGTATTTAGTTCCCTATTGAGGTATTTGATAAAGATGTTAAAGATGGCCGGTCCGGGAGTCATGCATTTATCACTAAGTTGCGGTCGGTTAGGCAGTTATACATTTACCATCGTGCTATGGTCGGTCGGGCAGTCACATATTTACTACCGTGCTACAGCGGGTCAGTCAATTATATGACGACCTGGCTAGTCGTCTTATGAGTTACCTCTATATTTTTTTCCATTTCTTTTTCTTTATGCTTTGTTTATCCGTGTTATATGATATCGGGTTGGTCAGATCAAATCCAAAATGATTTTAGTAAGGTTTGAGACATTTAGTCTCTAAAAGTAGCTTTAGAGTTAGAAAAGTCAACCGAGAGTTAGAAAAGTCAACCAAGAGTTGACATACTGGTAAACGACCTCGGAATGCGGATTTTATGGCTCGGATAGTATCGTTAGGTTATTTTTCAAAAATATTTGTGTAATGTCCGGTGTAGAATTAACTTGGATTGGCGAAAGTTAGTTTTTGGCGATTTTCGGTCGGCAGTGAAAATAGGTTATTGGGGTCAGAATGGAATTCCGACAGATGGAATAGGTTCGTAATGCAAATTTGGATACGTCTATAAAATCTCAGGATAATCGGAGTTGTTTTGGATAATTTCGGCGTTATTGGTGGAATTTAGGAATTTCCAAGTTCATAGGCTTGAATTTGATGTGATTTTGGGGTTTTGATGTTGTTTTCGAAGGCTTGACTAAGTTTGAATGATGTTATGGGACGTGTTGGTATATTTGTTACGATTTTCGAGGGCCTCTGGTGGATCTCGAAAGGTTAACGGATCAATTTAGACTAGAAGAGAAGTTGCTGCATTTTTTCATAGCAGCATGAATAGTAACTCAGTTGAACAGTAAAACGCGTTAGCAATATTTAAATAAACCCTATGCGGCTATTAAATCCTTTTACACTATTTTTGAGCGAAAAAAGAGCTTTGAGGCGATTTTGAAGATAGGAAATCATTTTTCTTCATTGAAATAAGGATTTTGGACCCTAAAACTCGATTATTTGTGATTAAGGAACAAAATATCAGTATTTAATTCATGAAAATCAGTAGAAAAATGAGGAGTTAGGGCTTGAGATTATGAGACCTTCTAGGGATGATTTGAAGGGTCAAACAAACTTCGATTTTTAAGTTCTTAGTATATACGAACTCGTGAGATGATGAAAAATATTTTGGTATAAAATTTTTCCAGTTCTAGGATGCGAGCTCGGGGTTCGGGTTTTGAGTTATTTTGGGTTATGTGCTTAAAATCAATATTTTTCAATTGGAATTCATTCGTTTAGCATAATTTGATGATAAAAATCTGAACTTCGTAGATTTAGAGCACTCGAAAGTTGGTTCGAAAAGCAAACGTGTTGTAGAGTAGCTTTTCGTGCTAGTTTGAGGTAAGTAATGATTTTAAATGCTATTATGAGGGTATGAAACCCCGGACTACACAACGTTTAGCTGTTTTGAGGTGACACACATGCTAGATGACGGGCGTGGTGTCATGCACCATTGGAGATTGTGACTTAGTCCATCCTTAATGACTATTTTTCTGTACATTTGGTAGCTAATTATTTAATATTATTATACCTTGGACTAAATACTATATTTGGGCTTCGTGCCAACTGTTTGAACTCTTAGGGGATCGTGAATGATATTTTACCCACTGATTGATTTCATACTTGTGCTTAGTCATGCCAGATCTTTCAATGTTTTCAAAACTCAGCTATGTTAATCTGTTTTAGAAACCTTTAATGATGTTTTAAAGTTATTTTGAGCTGAGCAGCATATTTTTACTTTACCCGAAGGGCTCATGAGATTCTGACTATGAAAGGACGAGGGCCTGTATTATGAGGATACTTTTGGGTTAGATTTTACGCCGCAACAACGATACACTAATTATGATAATGAGATCGAGGGCCTGAGATTGTATGCCACGAGGTAGCTTGATATTGATATGAGGTCGAGAGCCTGTTTATGATGCCACGAGATGGACTGATATTGCACTTGGGCCGTAAGGGGCCCTTCCAGGATTCTGCACACCCTAGTGAGCGCGAGTACCTATTGTGAAATGAGATATATTCCGAGGAGCTAGTATTGTTCTATGATATTGTCCGAGGGGTTGATTTAATGTTATTGTGCTCGAGGGGTAGTTCTTATGTGTTTAATTCCTTGTTGTTTTTCCTATCTATTGTTGATTGCTTAAAAGTCGTTTTTATGAGATTTTATTGTCAAAATTATGTTACTGATTTTATTATGCCTCTGATAGCTAAATGATGTGTTTAACGTGATTTTGTATCATTCAGTCTTTATTTATTCTTATTACTCTTGAGTTGGAAGTACTCATTTTACTCCTTGCATCTCTGTGTGCAGATTCGGGCACTACAGGTCCTACTACTGAGGGTTGATAGTTCTACCAGACCTTTGAGGTTTATTAGGTAGCTGCTTCGCTATTCGCAGCCCAGCTAACCTCACTCTACCTTATTTCTTTTCTAATTCACTTATTTAGTAGTGGAGTAGACTTTCAAACTGGTAGTATCGTTTTAGATGCTCATGACCGGTGACACCCCGATATAGGGCTGTGTTGATTTTTATTTCCACTAATTATACTCTTAAATATTTATTTTGGGATTTTATTTCTAATTAATGACTTAGTAGTTATAATTTTAATTGCATAAAGTGAATTGGAAGTGAGTCAGATGGACTTCTCTTAATGAGAGGCGCCATCACGACCTGGTTAGGTTTAGAGTCGTAACAAGTTAGTATCAGAGCCTAGGATACGTAGGTCTCACGAGTCATAAGAAAGTTTAGTAGAGTCTCGCGGATCAGTACGGAGACATCTATATTTATTCTCGAAAGGCTGCAGAACCTTTAGGAAAAATTCCGTATGTTTGAAATTCTTATTGTGCGAATTTGTTGATCGGAGAACTAAACTTCTGTTATTCTATTCTCTCATAGATGGTAAGGACACCCGCTACCAGTCAGGATGGATAACCACCAATAGCATCAGCTGGAGTCACTAGAGGCTGAAGACGTAGTCGAGGCCGTGGTAGGGGCAGAGGTGCAACCCACACAATAGCTGGGGCTGCACTTGCAGATCCACCAGCCGCCATAATTCAGGATCAGGTTCCGGCTGTAGACACTCCAACAGTCCCCGCTCAGGCACCAGTTGTGCCCATTGTGACTCCAACACACGCTTAGGCACCAGCTATGCCTATTATGATTCCAGGTCTTTAGGAGAATTTGGCTCAGGTATTGACCGTATGTACGAACTTGGTCAGTCAGTCGTGGTTTCTACTGTCGCAGCCACTTCTTAGGAAGGGGGAGTATCTCAAACTCTTGCCGCCCGCATACCCAATCCGGTGGTTCAAGGAGTGCAGATATGGAGGCACATCTAGCCCAGTCGGTTGTAGATGCTCAGGATTATGTAGTTCTTACTATGCCAGAGGATGAGCAGCGCATGTTGGAAAGGTTTGGTAAACTTCAGCCTCCGACCTTCAGTGGTGCAGAGGGAGAGGATGCCCAAGGTTTCTTAGATAAATGTCAGAGAATACTTCATACATCAGGTATTTTGGAGACAAGCGGGGTTGCTTTCACTACTTATCATTTTTCTGAAGCTGCCTTCACTTGGTGGGAGGAATTTGAAAGGTGTAGGCCTGTTCGTGCAACACTTCTTACCTGGCAGCAGTTCTTCATTTTCTTTCTGGAGATATATGTGCTGCAATCTCACTGCGAGCAGCTGCGTTGGAAGTTTGAGTGGTTGCGTCAGGGAGAGATGACTGTGACGCAGTATGAGATGAGATTTTCTAAGTTAGACCGTTATGAGATTTGGTTTTTCTCGACAGATAAAGAGAGGAGTAGGAGGTTTGTTGATGATCTCACTTATCAGCTTCACATTCTTATGACCAGGGAAAGGGTCACTGGTTCAATGTACGATAAGGTTGTGGATATTTCCCGTGAGATTGGGTCTGTTCGTTGCCAGGAGCGAGAGGAAAGAGAGGCCAATAGTCCTCGAGGATCTGGTAGTTGTTGTGGTGCTCCGTCAAGAGGTCACTTTTAGCATGGAAGAGGCCATCTATTCAGGCAGGCTCAGCCAGCTCGCCCAGGTTATCATGGGGCATCGTCGGGTCATGGTTATCATAGTTCTCAGAAAGGTCAGTTATCATTTAGTGCCCTTCCAGCACAGATTTTGTCCCATGCTCCATCAGTTTAGGCCTCCTCTATGCCAGGTGCATCTGCTAGTCACTCCGGTGCAAGGGGTTCCCTTCAGTCCCCGTCTCCAGCACCTGGGAATTGTTATGAGTGTGGAGAGATGGGCCACACGTGGAGGCATTGCCCTCGTCATCTCACGAATTCAACTCAGCAGAGGGGTCAGTTATCGGCTTTAGCGCCAGTTGCTTCATCTCAACTCGTCCAGCCAGCTAGGGGTGGAGGTCAGTCAGCTAAGGGTCGCCCTAGAGGGGGAAGCTGATCAGGTGGCAGTTAGACCCATTTCTACGCACTCATAGCTGGACTTGATGCTATTGCTTCCACTGCTGGCATTACATGTATTATTTTAGTTTGCCAGAGAGATGCCTTTGTATTATTTGATCCTGTTTCCACCTTTTCTTATGTGTCATCATACTTTGCTCGTTATTTAGGTACGCCTCGCGAGTCTCTGGTTTCTCCTGTTAATGTATCTACCCCGGTGGACGATACTGTTATTATAGACCGTGTGTACCGGTCGTATATGATGAATATTGGGGGTCTGGTGTATGGTGGATTTTGATGTCATTTTGGGAATGGATTAGTTATCTCCGTGTCATGCTATTCTGGTCTCTGGACTATCATGCCAAGACAGTGTTACATCCCATATTTTCGTATGTGAGAATACGTCGTAAGCCATTTGATATAAACTCGAAAATGAAATAGTTTTTAAAGAACATGAAGTATGATTAATTATCCTGGAGGTTATAAATCATTAATATCATGAATAACAAGTATTAAAAGGGTTAGAAAGCTTAGACGCTAAATGAACTAAAGAAAATAAGTTTCACCGAAAGTCGACAAGTTTGGAATATTATAAGATATGCTTTTCGGGTGAGACTAGGGTGATTAACATGATAAAGAAGTTAATTTATGAGGTATTTTAGTCGTATGATAGTCGTGTGTTATGTTTCTAAGTCAAGCGAGTTGTGGAACAAAAGTTGGTCAATGTCGTCATAAGTTGCATTATTATTTGCTGAAATTTAGGTCAAAGGTAGATGCACTTTTCTACCAATATACTTGTAATCAAGAGATTATCTACATATCCAATTGAATATATATGAGTCTACTTTCTAATGTATTAAACCGTTCGTCAATACGATATCACACTAGAGAGATATTCATATTTTTGCGAAACTGCACCAAGGAGCTCTCTATGGGGCCCACACAGGCAGTTTAAGACATATGGATATTTATATATAAGATGCCTCCACCCTGTTTTAAGTCATCATTTTCAGTATATTCAGACCATAGAACCCTATAAACACTCAAGGTTCTCTCACGATCCAAGACCCAAACAAAGGGAAAACTACACAAATCAAGTATCGGGAATCCCGTAGCGCTAGTAAGTTTCTTGTTCTTCTTATAGTTGCTGATTTTTGATGGTTCCAGATCGTGTCGGAGGTTGTGTTAAGTGGTTTATGTTCTGTTAAATACTCTCCCATGGTTTTCATATTAACCCTAGGTTATTTCATGTCTTGCAAATGGATTACACCATATTTGAACATCATAAGTGAAGAATAACACCTCTTTGAGGTTGTGTTGTCATTGAGGAAGTTGTAGGATTTTTTGTGCTGAAATTTCAAGTTTTTGCTACTGGAAAGGTGAGTATAACAGCCTACTAATTATGCTTAAGCTTGCTTGTATGTTGGTTAAATTGTTAGGATGATAAACTACAAGATAATAATTGGATTAGCTTAAGTCACTTTTATGATGTTGTATTTCCATTGAGGGTTGTTGTAAGCGAAATATAACTTGGCTTTTGACTTGAAGCTATTGTAGGAGGTATGTGTATTATGTTCTTGCATGTTCTTAAGGTTATCTTGATGTTGATTAAGTTAAATAGTTGAACTAGACATGAACTAATATATAAAGTTTCTAACTGAAGATAATTGGAGTTGTGGATTGTTTCCTTTGTTATAAATATATGGTATAAGGGTGGAATCATTGATAAAATAATTTATTATGATGTTAATGATGTTGTTACGTTAACGCAAGAAGTCTATAAGGGGTGATATGGGTTATACGCATTCCAGCCAGAGTTAGCCACTCGACGTGAAGTAGTGTGACTTGTTGTTGTTATATAGTGTCTTGCTGTTGATATTTATATATTTATTGATTTCTCTACTTGTTTTTGTTGGTACATGGTATTGCAGGAGGCCCTTGTTACAGGGGAGGTGCTGCTTGAATTTACGTAAACGAGCTACTAGCTTAAGTTACAAACATAGCCTTTGCTCAGCACTGATTTTTACTCTCCTTATACTATGACAGATTGAGTTAACTTATTTGAAGAGTTGCTTGGAAGTGATTAAGGGCTCAACGGGTTTAAGGTATGTTAAAGAACTTCCTTCTTTCTTTTATCATGATCTAAAGTAAAATAAATACACTATTTCATAACAGATCTACTCCTACCAACTAAGGTTGTCCATGTTGTTCTTTCCTAATAAAGTTATTCTAAGCAAGTGTATTTGATCCTTGAATACTAGTGAGGTTCATATTGAGGGTATGGATGTCCATAATGTTAATCGAAGGTGCAATGACCTTAAGTCACTCCGAAAGGTTTAGAACGTAATTCCGTGAGTCTAACATGCATTATATATAATATCTATTTTACTCTACCGAGCCACGCTATAGTCGGCCGGGTGCAACACTTATTGTGCAACTACTGATCAGTTGGGTTTTCCGAGCTCCACATGGCCGGGTATGATTCGACCGACCCTTATAATGGCGAGGATGTTTTACAGAGTCTTCTTTAAGGCGGGGTACAATATGATGATGATGATGCCCACAGAGGCGTATATTTTCAAACTTATATATATATATATATATATATATATATATATATATATATATATATATATATATATATATATATATATATATATATATATTATACATTTCATGTCAATAGGCCCCAGAGGCACCCAGATGTTACAGGTTGTATCTTATCTGGTACTCTTTACATTATTGTTCTTGTTTATGCTTTCCTACCTTACATACTCGGTACTTTATTTGTACTGAAGTCCCGATTGATAGGTTGACAGTCCTCATGTTAGGTTATCAGCTTAGCGAATGTGTTGGTGCACTCCACTTGCTCCGGAGTTGCCTATTTGGTCAATATGCTTTGGATATGTATTGATTGGTATGGCGGGTCCCTGTCTCAACCTTTATGATTTTATGTACTCTTAGAGGCTTGTAGATAGATGTCAGGTGTATGGATACTTGTATGGCCTTTTCGGCCTATATTTTGAGTTTACAAATGATCATGTCGGCCTTATAGGTCTGAATTTCATATGTATAAGTTTGTATATCATGTTGAGTCATCATATGTCGATTATTCCCTTATTCTTTTAATCCTTTTTATCTCATGATAGGTATTCTAGATCATTTACTCATGATAGTATGATAAGAAAGATATGTTACATTGGTACTCAGTTGAGTAAGGCATAGGGTGCCCATCGCGGCCCTTCGATCTGGATCGTGACTAAAGTGATATCAGAGCAGTTTAGTCCTATGGAGTCTATAGGCCATATCTAGTAGATCCTTGTTTATGGGTGTGTAGTGTACCACACTTATAAGCAGGAGGTTGTAGGGCATGTAGGACTGTCACGATTTCTTCTTACTCTAGATCGTGTGGTAGAGCTCAATTGTAATAATTCAGACTTCTAAATTCTATTTTTTTGAAACACAATGATACCTAATCAAAATATATACTTGGTAAGATATTAAATGTTGTCGTGGAAGAGTTGAGTCAATGGAACTCGATTTCGCATCATGCTTATGATGAGTAAATATAAGGTTTTTAGTAGACTATGTGTGCATTAAGACATGTAAGTTTCTTGATAAAAAGGCCTAAGGCATGAATATCTATCTACCAATATGGTTTAAAAAGCAAAAAGAACATCAGAAGGTAGATACAAGTAAAAAAAGCAAGGTGGCGAAGGTTACGAGGTACCGGTTAATGAAGGTTTTTAGTTTTTTACAATTCAGGTAGAGAAATATATGTATTATGAGTTACCTTCAACAGTAACATAGGTATGTACAATTGGCTACACCATTCTCAGTATGCCCTATGACAAATATAAGCTTAAGAGAAGAAGAGGATAACAAAATTCACTTAGGGCTTGAGTAACCCAAAATTATAAATGGATTATTATCATTAACTAACATTTCCAAAGGATATTGCACATGTGATAATAGTTCTCCTTGTGAGACACCCCTATGGTGCAATCTAGAATAGTACATTCATATGTGAATACTAGAATGTTTGGAAAAATTTAGAACATTGGCACTGGAATCCTAGAAGGGATAAATATTTACCTTTGTATGGCTCCCGTTCCTTGTATAGAGAGAATGCTAGGTGACCTAAAGAGCCAGTGAGATGAAGCAATTGCAGCTAAAAGTGAAAGAATATTTTGTTGAAGTTATCAGAATGAAGTGATAGACAGAAATATTAGCTGGAGAATAAGAAGAGAGTAATTGAAGCATTATGGGTAAGATGTGATAAATGGATGATAAATATAAATCAAAATATGACAGAATGACAGTCTATAGAAAAGTGAAGGAAAAGACAAGAGGTGACATGCCTTGAGAATAAAATAAAGTATAGGCCAAAGGTCATATCCTCATTTCGAGAAATGACTTGGTGGGTCTAATGCGATTACAAGAAGGCTAAGTTAGACCCCTGTAGTAACAGAAATTATTATGGTCCAGTAAACAATATAAAATCGAACATGAATTAGGGACCGGAGGATTTGATAATGGTCCACATCGCGAGAATTTCAGAAAACGTGCAACAAAAATAATAGAATCGACAACAGACGAATAACGTTTAAAGGTCATTTAGGAAGTTATTTACCTAAAGCAAGCACTCTGAGCATAGTTAATCTTAAGGGACTAAGTGTTCTAGTTACACTAGGTGTCACCTTTATGCGTAAGAAATTTAGTTATCCCTGGTACAGAAAGTTACCATAAGGCAATTAGGGTTCATTGATAATTTGATAAGGCGCCAAAAATGAAGAGGTAAAACATCTATAGGTAGATCGTCGTAGTACTAAATCTTAGTACTCCCCTAAGGGGAGAATATGGTGTGATATGGTATTAAGTCAGAGTTAAGCGGTTCAGGTAACTATGAAATAGTAAAGGAAGAATATGGTAAAAAGGATAAAGGAATGATGTTGCATTTATTCACTTCCTACAGATATGTTGTGATTCCAGAACATTATGCAAGCATGACACTGTTGAGAGGCAGTAAAAGTTTTCGGCCAAGATGTTATTGATAAATAGTGTGAATGGACACTTGATACATTAGGAGCTAGTGGCGAGAGGTAAGTTAAAACAAAGGATATATCCCAAGAGAGATTATGCAGAATATATATATATATATATATATATATATGTATATATATATATATATGTATATATATATATATATATATATACATATATATATATATATATATACATATATATATATATATATATACATATATATATATATATATATATATATATATATATATATATATGAGAATGGATCAATGAGTAATTAGTAGTTGATTCAGGAAAAGCCCGATTATGGCTAGACAAGAGATCACAGATAAATCAATAGATTATGAAAGATAAATGTAATGAACCACAACATAGGAAATTCAGTCTCACATATACAAGATCGCAATCAATCAAAAAAAATTTAGATAGGAGTTAAGGTAGTAAAAGGTACCGTTTAAGTTTTATTAAAATAAGAGAGAGTGCCACTAAGGAGACAATCAAAATTTGAGCTAAGAAACAACCCTACGAGCACAAGGGAACAAAGTTATGTAGCCAAGGATTATTATAGGAGAGTAAGAACAACGAAAATTTCCTTCGGGTGTAGAATATATCAAGCTCACAACTTTACAAGAGCCATACGGTCTCCCTAAGTACTACACAGAAAGACTAGCTGAGGAAATAATGAATAAGGTTTCCACCTAAGCATATTGAGTTAAATAGTAAATGATCTTGGAACAACAATCTCACTATAATATTGTATACACTCCATAAGAAAGTGGCACCTATCATGGCCAATGAATGGGAGAAAAGTCATCGGTGATGTTTGAGATCATATAAGACAAGCCAAGTATTCATGCAACAAGTGATAGAACAAGCGAGCAACATAATTGGTTACATTTAAGGACAACTGAGATGGCAAGAAAGGACATTTATAGTGCTAGAAAGTAAAATGAAGGTTGCGAGTAGTATAAATAGATAAGTATAGGTCGTAAGGTAAAGTACCATAGTTCAACAAGGTTTTAGGTAGATAGGAGTAAGGATATGAAAAGTTGAGTGAGAAGGTGATGAGAATATATAAGTCCTTGGGATAAAACCCATTAAAACAAGAGAGCTGATGATTTCCATATGTAATAAAAAACTCGGTACAGCCTGAATGAACACAAAGGAGTCTAACTAGGAGCAATTATAAGAGATGAAATGTTGCCCTAATAGTAGAATAAGGGTGCAATTGTGATAGATAAGAGGATGACATTTAGGCCTTTGATTGAGGAATAATTTAAAGAAAAAGGATTTTATGAATTGCACGAGATTGGAATACCCCCATTAGATGAACCATGTTAGGATGCTATAAAATACAGTTATGGAAGTATAGTATCGTCCCTAGGTGGATCGCACAAATTACTTTAGATATTCCCCGATGAGATGTGAGCCCTTGTGACAATGTATTACGTAAGAGGTTTCAAGTTATCAATGGTACATTATGGATCAACATTAAGGTGAATCACCAATGCATGGATAAAAGTTACAAAGCATGAGATGATATTAGACCGTCATTATTAAGATGAACAGTAATAAGGAAGCATTAAAGGACTTAGATTTATACATATAGGACAAACAACGAAAGAGTAACCCGGAGATGGGTGACAGACCTCGGTAATAATAAACTGAAGTAAGGGTTAGGATATAGTATGAACTACCTAGATGTAGTAAACCCATAAGCATAGATAACCAAGGCTATGAAGCAAGGTATAGCAAAATCTGTGAGTTTGACAAAGTACCAAGCGAAGAAGTTTAGTACACCTTTAGATGCGTAGAGAGACATCTTGTCATAATTTTGTATATCCTGATAAAGTGAGGCCTAGAGATTGGTTAAAAGCTAGAGGAAAAAAAGGGAGAACAGTCTCATAGGCATACATACAAGTACACAGTTGTACATGATGCATGATAGAAGGTAACAACAGTTACGAGATTGGAAGAATTTTGACCACAGGTAGTGGTATGAGAAAGAGGCCTAAAAGGGGGAATACCTTGGCCCTTGATTTATTTACGTAAATAGCTTCCTAGATGTCAATTACAAATTAAAGTATTCATAATATCTACAAGTTATGATACTGATAAATGCATCAGTCAACATTCGAGGACGAATGTTCCAAAGGGGGGAATGATGTTACATCCCAAGTTTTCGTACGTGAGAATACGTCGTAAGCCAATCGATATAAACTTGAAAATGAAATCGTTTTTAAAAGTAGATAAAGTATGATTATCATTTTATCTTGGAGGTTATAAATCATTAAGATCATGAATAAAAAGTACCAAAAGGGTTAGAAAGCTTAGACGCTAAACGAACTGAAGAAAATAAGTTTCATCGAAAGTCGACAAGTTTGGAATTTTATAAAATATGATTTAGGGGTGATACTAGGTTGATTAACATGATAAAGAAGTTAATTTATGAGGTATTTTAGTCGTATGATACTCGTATGTTATGTTTCTAAGTCAAGCGAGTTGTGAAACAAAAGTTGGTAAATGTCATCACAAGTTGCATTTATATTTGCTGAAATTTAGGTCAAATGTTGATGCACTTTTATCCCAATATACTTGTAATAAAGATGATCTACATATAAAATTGAAGATGTATGAGTCTACTTTCTAATGCATTAAACCGTTCGTCAATACGACATTGGCCTAGAGAGATATTTGTATTTTTCGCAAAACTGCGCCAAACAGCTCTCTATGGGGCCCATATAGGAGGTTTAAGACATATGGATATATATAAGATGCCTCCGCCCATTTTAAGTTGCCATTAAGACCTTGAACCCTAGAAACACTCAAATTTCTCTCATGATCCAAGACCCAAACAAAGGGCAAACTATACAAATCAAGTGTCGAGAATCCCGTGGTGCTAGCAAGTTCCTTATTCTTCTTATTGTTGCTGATTTTTGGGTGGTTCCAGCTCATAGGTTGTGTTAAGTGGTTTATGTTCTATAAAATACTCTCCCATGATTTTCATATTAACCCTAGGTTATTTCAAGTCTTGCAAATGGATTACACCATATTTTAACATCAAAAGTGAAGAATAACACCTCTTTGAGGTTGTGTTGTCATTGAGGATAGTTGTGGGCTTTTTTGTGCTGAAATTTCAAGTTTTTGCTACTGGAAAGGTGAGTATAACAGTATAATAATTATTCTTAAGCTTTCTTGTATGTTGGTTAAGTTGTCAGGATGATAAACTACAAGATAATCATTGGATTAGATTAAGTCACTTTTATGATGTTGTATTGCCATTGAGGGCTGTTGTAAGCTAAATATAACTTGGATTTTAACTTGAAGCTACTGTGGGAGGCATGTGTATTGTGTTATTGCATGTGCTTAAGGTTATCTTTATGTTGCTTAAGTTAAATAGTTGAACTAGACATGAACTAGTATATAAAGTTTCTAATTGAAGATTGTTGGAGTCGTGGATTGTTTACTTTGTTATAAATATATGGTATAAGGGTGGAATCATTGATGAACTAATTCATTATGATGTTAATGATGCTGTTAAGTTAATGCAAGAAGTCTATTAGGTGTGATATGGGTTATATGGATTCCAATCAGAGCTTGCCGATCGACGTGAAGTAGTGAAACTTGTTGTTGTTATATAGTGCCTTGCTATTGATATTTAGATATTGATAGATTTCTCTACTTGTTGTTGTTGGTTCATGTTATTGCAGGAGGCCCTTGTTACAGTCTTATTTAACCTTCACGGACCACTTCACTACCCAGTAAGCTCCGGCTCGAATGCAAGAAGCAAGGGCGCAGTAGCCGCGCGAAGTTGCGCCTTAGCGCATCGGGAGGTGCTGTCTGAATTTAAGTAAAGGAGCTAATAGCTTAAATTACAAATATAGCCTTTGCTCAAAACTGATTTTTAATCTCCTTATACTATGACAAATTGAGTTGACTTGCTTGAAGAGCTGCTTGGAAGGCATTAAGGGCTCAACGGGTTTAAGGTATGTTGAAGAACTTCCTTCTTTCTTTTAGCTTGATCTAAAGTGAAATAAATACACTATTTCATAACGGATCTACTCCAAGCAACTAAGGTTTTCCATGTTGTTCTTTCCTTATAAAGTTATTCTAAGCAAGTGTATTTGATCCTTGAATACTACTGAGGTTCATATTGAAGGTATCGATGCCCATAATGTTAATCAAAGGTGCAATGACCTTAAGTCACTCCGAAGGTTTAAAACGTCATTCCATGAGTCTAGCATGCATTATATATAATTTTTATTTTACTCTACCGAGCTACGCTATAGTCTCCGGGTACGACACTTATTGGGCAACTACTGATCAGTTGGGTTTATCGAGCTCCACATAGCTGGGTATGATTCTATCGAGCCTTATAATAACTGAATATGTTTTTAACGAGTCCTCTTTGAGGCCGGGTATGATATGATGATGATGATGCCCACAGAGGCATATGTTTTCAAAATTTTATGTGCGATATATATATATATATATATATATATATATATATATATATATATATATATATATTATGCATTTCATGTCAATAGGCCCCGGAGGCACTCAGGTGTTACAGGTTGTATCTTCTCTATCAGTCTTTATATTACTGTTCTTGTTTATACTTTCCTATCTTACATACTCGGTACATTATTCATACTGACGTCCCTTTTTCTTGGGATGATGTGTTTCATGCTAGAAGGTCACACTTGATAGGTTGACAGTCCTCCTGTTAGGCTATCAGCTTAGCGAATGTGTTGGTGCACTCCACTTGCTCCAGAGTTGCCTATTTGGTCAATATGCTTTTGATATGTATTGATTGGTATGCCGTGTCCCTATCCCAACCTTTATGATTTTATGTACTCTTAGGCTTGTAGATATATTTTAGGTGTATGGATACTTATTTTGAGTTTACAAATGGTTATGTGGCTTTATATGACCGTATGTCATATGTATAAGTTTGTATATCATGTTGGTTCATCATATGTTGATTATTCCCTTATGTTTAATTCTTGTTATCTCATGACGGGTTTTCTGGCTCATTTACTCATGATAGTATGATAAGCAATATATGTCACGTTGTTACTTAGTTGAGTAAGGCACCGAGTGCTCGTCGTGGCCCTTCAGTTTGGGTCGTGATAGATCGTCACATTGGCTATACCGGGTGTGCCACAGATCGAGTGGCGAGGCTTGACTGATTATGTTCTCAATAGGGTAATCTCCTTCTCGAAGGCCCAACATATGGTTGGGAAGGGATGTCTTTCGTATCTAGCCTCTGTGAGGGATGTTGGAGCTGACACTCCCAGTATTGATTCTTTTCTAGTTGTAAAGGATTTTCTCGATATGTTCCCTGCAGACCTGTCGCGCATGACAGCGTACAAGGAAATTGATTTTGGTATTGACCTAGTGTCAGGCACTCATCCGATATCTATTCCGCCGTTGGCACCAACATAGCTGAATGAGTTAAAGGAGAAGCTTCAGTAACTCCTTGATAAAGGGGTTCATTCATCCTAGTGTCTCACCATGGGGCGCATCAGTTCTATTTGTAAACAAGAAGGATGACACTATGAGAATGTGCATTGGTTATAGGTAATTACAAATTAACATTTAAGAACAAGTACCATTTGCCTCGCATTGATTATTAATTCGATAGCTTCATGGAGTGAGAGTGTTCTCCAAGATTGATCTCTGTTTAGGCTATCACCAGTTGAAGATCAGGGACTCAGATATTCTCAAGATAGCTTTTAGGATCGGATATGGTCATTATGAGTTCTTGGTGATGTCTTTTCGACTGACTAATGCCTCAGCGGCGTTCATGCATTTGATGAACAACGTGTTCAAGACTTATCTTGCCTCATTTGTCATAGTTTTCAGTGATGATATTCTGGTATATTCGCGTAGTCATGAGGAGCACACAGAGCATTTGAGGGTTGTGCTGCGGAGATTGAGGGAGGATAAGATTTATGCAAAGTTCACCAAGTGTGAGTTTAGGCTCGGTTCAGAGGCATTCTTGGGACACGTGGTGTCTAGTGAGGGTATTCAGGTTGATCCAAAGAAGATAGAGACGGTTCATAGTTGGCCCACACATAGATTTGCAGCTTTCTTATTTTGGCGGGTTAGTATCGCCTGTTTGTTCAGGGATTCTCATCTGTCACATTGCCCTTGACCAAGCTGACTCAGAAATGTTCTTCATTTGTATGGTTGTACGAGCGTGAGGAGAGATTTCAGAATCTTAAGATAGCTTTGACCACATCTCTAGTGTTAGTTTTGCCGTCAGCTTCAGATTGATATACCATGTATTGTGATGCAACAATGGTCAATATTGGTTGTGTATTGATGCAGGAGGGTAGAGTTATTGCTTTTGCCTGTCGTCAATTGAAGCCCCATGAGAAGAACTACCCCGTTCACAATTTGGAGTTGGCTGCCATAGTTCACGCGTTAAAGATTTGGAGGCATTGCTTGTATGCTGTATCTTGTGAGGTGTTTAATGATCATCGCAACCTCCAACACTTGTTCAAATAGATGGATCTCAATTTGAGGCAGCGGAGGTGGTTGGAGTTGCTTAAGGAATATGATATCACTATATTGTACTATCTGGGGAAGGCCACCGTAGTGGCCGGCGCTCTGAGCCGAAAGACGGTGAGAATGGGAAGTCTGGCATATATTCTAGTTGGGGAGAGACCTCTTGCAGTTGATGTTCAGGCCTTGGCCAATTGGTTCATGAGGTTTATTATTTTGGATCCTGGACGAGTGTTGGCTTATGTACTTTCTAGGTCTTCCTTATTTGATCGGATCAGGGAGCGCTAGTATGATGATCCTCATTTGCTTGTCCTTAAGGACATAGTTCAGCACGATAATGCCAAAGATGTGACCATTGGAGATGATGGGGTGTTGAGGATGAAGGGCCGGATTTGTGTGACCAATATAGATGGGCTTTGGGAGTTGATTCTAGAGGAGGCCCATAACTCGTGGTATTCCATTCATCCGGGTTTTGCGAAGATATATCAGGATTTGATGCAGCACTATAGGTGGAGAAGAATAAAGAAAGACATTGTTGAATTTGTAGCTTGGTGTCTCAATTATCAGTAGGGGAAATACGAGCATTAAAGACCGGGTGGCTTGCTTCAGAGGGTGGATATTCCAGAGTGAAAGTGGGAGAGGACACTATGGACTTTGTAGTTGGACTTCCATAGACTTTGAGGAAGTTTGATGATCTTTAGGTGATTGTGGATCGGCTGACCAAGTCCGTACACTTCATTCCTGTGTGTACTACCTATTCTTTGGAGTGGTTGGTAGAGATCTGTATTTGGGAGATTGTTTGTTTACATGGTGTCCCAGTTTCCATCATTTCATAAAGGGGCACTCAGTTCACTTTGTAGTTTTAGAGGTTTGTGCAGCGAGACTTGGGCACTCAGGTTGAGTTGAGCACATCTTTTCACCCTCAGACGGACGAGCAGTCCAAGCGCACAATTCAGATATTGGAGGACATGTTCTGTGCTTGTGTCATTGATTTATGAGGGTCATGGGATCGGTTTATACCGCTTGCAGAGTTTGCTTACAATAACTACTACTAGTCGAGTATTCAGATGGCTCCATATGAGGCTTTGTATGGGAGACAGTGTAGATATCCAGTTGGTTGGTTTGATCCCGGTGAGGCTAGGTTATTGGGGATAGACTTGGTGCAGGATGCTTTAGATAAGGTGAAGGTGATTCAGGAGATGCTTCGTACAACACAGTCGAGATAAAAGAGTTATGCTGATAGGAAGTGAGAAGGTTCTGTTGAAGGTTTCACCTATGAAGGGTGTTATGAGATTTGGGAAGAAGGGTAAATTGAGTCCTTTATTCATTGGGCCTTTCGAGGTGCTTAGGAGAATTGGGGAGGTGGCTTATGAGCTTGCTCTGTCACCCAACTTGTCGAGTGTGCATCCAATATTTCATGTTTCTATGCTTCGGAAGTATATTGGGGATCCATCTCATGTTCTAGATTTCAGCACGGTTCAGCTGGATGCTGATTTGACTGATGATGTGGAGCCAATGACTATTTTGAAGTGTCAGGCTCGAAAGTAGAGGTAAAAGGATATAGCTTCAGTGAAAATGCAGTGGAGAGGTCCGCCCATGGAGAAGGCTACCTGGGAGACCTAGCGAGAGATGCGGAGCAGATATCATCACTTTTGAAGCTTCAGGTATGTTTCTTCACTCGATCGAGGATGAACTTTTGTTTAAGTTGGGGAGGATGTGATGACCCGGCCAGTCGTTTCATGAGTTACTGCTCCTTTTTCCCCATTTCTACTTCCTTATGCTTTGTTTATTCTTGTTACGTGGTATCGGGTTGGTCGGATCGAATCCAGAATGATTTCGGTAAGGTTTGAGACACTTAGTCTCTAAAAGTAGCTTTAGAGTTGGAAAAGTCAACCGAGAGTTGACTTATTAGTAAACGACCTCGAAATGCGGGTTTTATGGCTTGAATAGATTCTTTAAGTGATTTGGAACCTAGGAGTGCGTCCGAAATACTTTTGTGATGTCTGGTGTAGAATTAGGTTTGAATTGGCGAAAGTTAGTTTTTGGCGATTTCTGGTCGACAGTGGAAAATAGGCTATCAGGGTATGAATGGAATTCTGATAGTTGGAGCAGGTTTGCAATGTCATTTTGGATATGTCTGCAAAATTTCAGGTCTATCGGAGTTGTTTTGATTCAGCGTCGTTGGTGGAATTTTGGACTTTCAAAGTTCATAGGCTTGAATTTGATGTGATTTTGGTGTTTTGATGTTGTTTTTGGTGTTCGAAGGCTAAACTAAGTTCGAAAGATATTATGAGATGTGTTGGTATATTTTTTTGAGATTTCTGAGGGCCTCGGGTGGATCTCGAAAGGTTAACGAATCAATTTAGACTAGAAGAAAAGCTGCTGCATTTTTCACAGCAACATGAACAGTAACTCGGATGAACAGTAACTCAGGTGAATAGTAACTTGTGTGAATAGTACTCTAGTGAATAGTGAAATACGTAAGTAGTATTCAAATAAACCTCCCGCGACAATTAAATCCTTTTACACCATTTTTGAATGGAATAAGAGCTTTGAGGTGATTTTGAAGAGAGAAAATCATTGTTCTTCATTGAGGTAAGGATTTTGGACCCTAAAACTCTATTATTTGTGAATAAAGAATAAAATATCAGTATTTAATTCATGAAAATTAGTAGAAAAAGGTGGAGTTATGGCTTGAGATTATGAGACCTTCTAAGGATGATTTGAGGGGTCAAACGAACTCTAATTTTTGAGTTCTTTATATGTACGGACTCGTGATATGATGACGAAAATTTTGGTATAAAGTTTTTCCAGTTCCGAGATGCAGGTCCGGGGGTCTGGATTTGATTGATTTGGGGTTTTGTGCTTAAAATCGATATTTTTCACTTGAAATTCATTCATTTAGCATAATTTGATGATAAAAATCTTAAGCTGGTAGATTTAGAGCACTTGAAAGTTGGTTCGAGAGGCAAACGTGTTACAGCTTTTTGGGCTAGTTCGAGGTGAGTAATGATTTTAAATGCTGTTATGAGGGTATGAAATGGATTACACAATGTTCGGCTGTGTTGAGGTGGCACACATACTAGATGACGAGCGTGGGTCGTGCACCGTTGGGGATAGTGACTTAGTCCATCCTGATGACTATTTTTCTGTATATTTGGAAGCTAACCATTTGATATTATTATGCTTTGGGATAAATGCCATATTTGGGCATCGTGCCAATTTTTTGAACTCTTAGGGTATCATTAATGATATTTTTCTCACTGTTTGATTTCATACTTGTGCTCAGTCATGCCAAATCTTTCAATGTTTTCAAAACTAGCTGTGTTAATCTGTTTTAGAAAGCTTAAATGACGTTTTAAAGATATTATGAGTTGAGCTGCATATTTTTACTACTGCCCAAAGGACTTATGAGATTCTGACTAAGTAAGGCCGATGGCCTATATTGTGAAGATACTTTTGGGTTGGGTTGAGTTGCATGCCGCAATAGTGGTACACTAATTATGATAATGAGGCCGAAGCCTTGAGATTGTGAGCCACGAGGTGGCTTGATACTGATATGAGGTCGAGAGCTTGTTTGTGATACCACGAGATGACTTGATATTGCGCTTGGGTTCATAAAGGGCCCCTCCAGGAGTCTACACACCCCCAATAAGTGCACGTACCCATTGTGACATGAGATATAGCCCGAGGGGCTAGTATTGCTTAGTGATATTTCCCAAGGGGCTGATTTGATGTTATTGTGCCCAAGGGGCAGTTCTTCTGTGTTCACCATTCCTAGTTGTTTTTCCTACCTATTGTTGATTGCTTAAAAAGGTGTTTTTATGAGATTTCATTGTTAAATCGTGTTACTGATTTTGTTATTCCTCTAAAAGCTAAATGTTATGTTTAACGTGATTTTATATCGTTCATACTTTATTTATTCTTATTACTCACTGAGTTGGAAGTACTCACTTTACTCCATGTACCTTTATGTGCAAATTCGGGTGCTACTGGTCCTGCTACTGAGGGTTGACAGTTCCAGCAGATCTTCATAGGTTTACTAGGTAGCTTCTTGGCGATTTGCAGCCCAGTGCAACCTCCCTCTATCTTATTTCTTTTTTGATTCAGTTATTTAGTAGTGGAGTAGATTTTCAGACTGGTAGCATTATTTTAGATGCTTATGACTGGTGACACCCCGATTTCGGGCTATGTTGGCTTGTATTTCCGCAAATTATATTGTTAAATGCTTATTTTGGGATTTTATTTTCGATTAAAGACTTAGTAGTTATTATTTTAATTACTTAAAGTGAATTGGAAGTGAGTTGGGTGGCCTTGTATCACGAGAGGCGGTATCACGACCGGGTTGGATTTAGGGGCGTGACAAGTTACCACTGATCAGTTGGGCAGTTAACATCACGAGAATGATATAATTAGAACTATTATATTATAGTTTTATTTATATATACAGGATGAGTATATTCTATATATTATGGCCCTCAGCGGCAAGTTAAGGGTTATAGCTGACTCTTATCCCTCTCCGGGGACAGTATCTTACTATTACGTTTCATTTTTTCCTAACATGCTCGGTACATTCTTCGTACTGATGTCTCCTTTTTTGGGGCGCTATGTTTTATGCCATGCAGGTGAAGATAGGCAAGGTGAGGACCATCTACTGTAGGCTGCCTCAAGATATCAGCTTTTGGTTGGTGACCGCCACTTCTTCCTAAAATATTGCCGAGTCACGTTCTATATATGTTACTTTATTTTATGGGGATGTTGGAAACCTCGTCCCAACTTATATATTATGGTCATGTTTTTGTAGAGGTTTTGCAGACATTGTCATGTGTATAGTTGTATGTATGACATGTTAACGTCCTTGTCTGCCCCTATGTATATATATAAATCTTTTTAAATTACTTATGCGAGTGAAGTTCTAATATTGTTAATTATATACATAAATGTGGTCTATCATGGCCCGTGACGAGTTATATAGTAAATAAGGATAATGTACATGACATCGGTTGAGGCACTGCATGCCAGTCGTGGCCCTTCGATTTGGATAGTGACAAACTTGGTATCAGAGTGGATCAGTCCTAGGGTTGTCTACAAGGTGTGTCTAGTAGAGTCTTGTTTATAAATGTGTTGTGCACCACGTTATATAAACAGGAAACTATAAGGCATTTAGGGATCGATTCCCTTCCTTCTTGATATTAGATCGTGCAATAGAGCATAGTTGTATTGAATAAAGCCCTTGAACTTTGACTTATTTGATATAAACAACAATGCCTATGACCAAGAAAGTTATAGCTAGTCAAAAGGGGTAAGGCGGTGGTAAATGAGGGCATGAGTACAGAACCAATGTCTAGTGCGGGCTAGAGTGAGTCCACGAGGGGAAGTTTGACACCCTCACATAGTTCTTCGAATTCGCCAGCACCCGAGGAGATGAGGAGGAACTCAATACCTCCATCTATTGCTCAGGATGAGGACATGGATATGCGGAGTGCATTATGGCTGTTGACTAGATTGGTAGGCGCTCAGGCTCAATGCCAGGTAGGTACACGTGTTGGTTACATTGACAGGGTTATTAACGCGAGAGTTTGAGACTTCATCAACTTGGACCCTTCAATGTTTACCGGATCAAACAATGATGAGGACCCGTAAAAATTTATTGATAGGATGTAGAGGACTTTGAGGGTTATGCATGCATCAGACATTGAGTCAGTAAATTTAGCCTCTTACCAATTGCGGGATGTTGCGGTTCAGTAGTATGAAACTTGGAAATTTTCTAAAGGGACAAATGCACCTCCAGCGGTATGGAAAGAATTCTTAGGGGCTGTTTTGCATCATTACTTGCCTGCAGAGATTCGTCAGGCAAGGGTAGATAGGTTCTTGGCTCTTAAACAAGGGAATACGAGTGTTCGGGAGTATAGTCTCCAATTTAATTCCTTGGCGAGGTATACCCTCTTGATTGTGGTTGAGATGAGTGACCGAGTGCATAGGATTGTAGTAGGACTTGGGCCGCACCTGATTAATGAGTGTATCACTGCCGCTCTATATTTTTTGCGCTTATGCTCAAAATATGGAGGATCAAAAACTGCACCAATACGAGAAGCATGATGAGGGTCAGCGTAAAAAGGGTAGGTCTTCTAGACAACCTGAGGATTTTTCGGGCGATCCTATGCCACCATATCCTGTTAATAGTGTCCGATAGTTGCAGAGGACGCATTATGGGGGATCTGTCTATTCTGAATCAGGTCAAGGCTCAAGAAGTTTGGGTTATTAGAATCGGAAGGATTCAGCGCAGGTGAGGGCGCCTCTTCGCGGTGCAGTCCATGTGTTAGAGCTCATTATGGACAATGTTGTCAGGGATCTAAAGTTTGCTATACCTATAGAGATACTAATTATTACATGAGCGATTGTCCTATGAAGGACAAAAGTGGGATGGTTCAGGCCATAGATTTATAACAGTCTCTTCCTCTAGTATGCCCTCTAGAGCGAGGTTCTCAGGCATCAGCTAGTAGAGGTAGAGGCAGGGGTGGAGCATATAGCTCCGGCGGTAGTCAGAACTACATGTATGCTTTAACAGGTCATCAGGACCTAGAGCTACACCAGATGATGTGCCAGTTACCATCGAGCTATATCCGGTTAGAAAGTTAAATATTTACCACCGAGCTACTGCCGGTCGGGCATTCATGCATTTACCACCGTGCTATGGCCTATCGGGCAGTTACCACTGATCAATTGGGCAGTTAACGCCATGAGAATAATTTAATAAGAACTATTATATTGTAGTTTTATTTATATATACGAGATGTGTCTTATTCTATATGTTATGGCCCTTATCGGCAAGTCAGAGATTATAAGTTGACTTTTATCCCTCCCCGAGATAGTATCACCATTACGTTTCATTTATGCCTTACATACTCGGTACATTCTTCGTACTGACGTCCTTTTTCCCGGGGCACTTTGCTTCATTCCATGCAGGTGTAGATAGGCGAGGTGATGACCGTCCACTGTAGGCTGCCTCCAGATATCAGCTTTTGGTTGGTGAGCTCCGCTTCTTCCTAGAGTATAGCCGAGTCACCTTCTATATATATGTTATTTTGTTTTATAAGGATGTCATATATCCTGTTCCGACTTATATACTATGGTTACATTTTCATAGAGGTTTTGCAGACAGTATCAGTGTACAGTTTTAGGTATGATATGTCAAGGGCCTTGTCGGACCCTATATATCTATATAAATCTTTTTAAATTAGTTATGTCAGTTAAGTTCTAATATTGTTAGTTAGATACATATGTGACCTATCATGTCCGTGACGAGTCTTATAATAAAGTAGGATAAGGTACATGGCATTCTATTCAGCAGGCACCAGGTGCCAGTTGTGGCTCTCCGATTGGGATCGTGACCGTCACGAACCAACAATGCGAAGAATAAATTTGTAATATTACTAAGAAAAAATAGGATATAAAGTAGATTATTATATAAAAGAGTAGGGTAAAAGATAAAATATGATTATTTAATAATAAGTAAGGGCAAGATGAGAGGGAAAAAAAAGGGTAATGACGTCACCACACCAAATTTGTTATTCCATAAAATGACACTTTTCGTCCTTATATAACGACGGATTTATCGATACAATACAATAAAATTTAAATGACAATAAATAATATATATTTAAAATAACAACACGATACAGTAGAATAAATAACCACTATCAAGGAAGCTGTAAAGGAAATCATGAAATCGTTCCCTTCTTAGTATTTTAGGACAACATATACTGAATTTTACAAAAAAGATGTGTGTACCCATGACTAAAATTGTTTATACAATTGTGTGATGGAGACCTTTACCAATACGACCTACTATATTTTTCATAGTAATTTGATTTTCGAACCGTAAAAATAGTTAATAATATTTACGTTAAAATAATTAAGTTGGTTATTTCACACTCCGATATGATCTTTTCTCAGACTCTCTATAAACATGAAATACCAGGGCTGCCCTTTTTAATAGCTCATTCCAATTTACAATAGAATATTAGACTCTTTAGTAGTTCTCTGTCGAAGGCATGCTCGCTTATAACATACTGAAAGTCCACTTTTTAGTTTTGGTAGAAAGTCAGTAATTTCCGGAATTCTTCATTTTCTTCAACTTTAAATAAAGTTCATGTACCTTCATTCAAAGTTTAGAAAAATAAAATACGTACAATACATAATCACGAATCATGTTGGGTAACTTTCTTTTCTAGCTTGATTTCTTGCTTGAGTTTTAATAAGCCTATCAGCGGATTAAAATTAAAATTTTATAAATGCAACTTTTAGAACTTTTAGTATTGAACTTATTATATTTTTAAATTTTATAGACTCAGACATATCATATATTATAATTTTAATAAATTTTTTACATAAAATTATGCTCTGCTTCAAAAATTATGCGCTCAAATGAACCCACGGTCGCTACACTACATTTGCCCCTAGGCCTCGGCCTATGTCCTTTCCTTTTTCTTTCTCTTCTGTACTGTTTTCAGCTTTGATCATTACTAAGACATGCTACTAATTAGATTAATTCAAGATAACAACAATTCCTATGTCCTCTTCATTGCTGGTTGTAAGTATTCCCTTTGTTTCAAAATATGTTCATATAAATTGAAACAAAGGGTATACTTATTTCCGTCATACAACAAATCAGAACTTTTCTGTCTTTCTTACCATATTTCTTACCATCTTCACATACTTGAATAGTCATTCCTTTTGAGTCGTCGATATATTGTTGTTCACAACAGTTTGCTCTAGAGAACCAGTCTTTTGTTCACTTGTATAGCATAATACGATAAGATTTATTTAATTCTTAGCATGAACGCTTATTGATGTAAACTAAGAGTTCACTTAACTGTATAGAGTTCTAACAGAACACATAACAGTAAGTAAATAACATAATAATATTTATGTGGAAAACTTTCAGTTTACGAGGTTAAAATTACGACCTACGCTCGTAGAATTTCAGTTTGACTAGCAGAGCAACTTTAGATTATAACCTATTATAACTTCGGAATTAAACTCTTATTCTATCACCTACTTACAATAACTATATTGCAAGTCTTTTTGTAATAACTCTATTACAAAGCTAATCAGTTTGACTAACTCTAGCCAACACAAACACAAGGTTTATGATTTACAAAGTACCCTATAAGATGCTTCTAAATAAGCTGACTAGGAGTTACAAATGAATAGTATAAAGAAGACACAACAATACTATGGACACACGATGTATTCAACGCTGGGATCTAGTCTTTTGCTATGTTGATGTTTTGTTCTTCAATGCCTTAGAGTGAATGAAGGCTGCTGCGCATTTGAGAGTAAAATATGTTTTATGTTTTTCAAGTTTGTGTAATCCCCTGCCTCATATTGGTAATATATAAGCGAGGTCATAAAAAATGATGCAAGGGAGTGTCCGGTACATAATATGCTTCAACAGTGTTGTTGCATTATTGCTTGTGCAGTGTAACAACTTTAACAGCCGTAAGAGCTGACTTGTACTATGATTGATATCATTCCTCTACCGTTCCTTTAACTGATTTCATTAGAACTTGTGCAAAATATTTGACTTGTTATTCTAGAACAGAAAGATTTTATATCAGGTTCCCTATTTGATTCTCATATAAAATTTGTTAAATATCAAAACAAAAAAGCAAATAACTTATCACTCACTAAGCTACCTACAAAGCATTACCAGACTAAGATGCATATGCAACCATTATTTTTAATACTTTGACATGAATGACTTACAGCTTCTGCTAGTTTTGTGAAAGTTCATATGAGGCCAGTAGAGCCATAATTTCTGGTTATATATTTTAGAATGATGACTTCACATGATACTAAATGGGTTTGAAATTTAGTTTGTGTACATATTAAATAAGTTTCTTAACACTTTAAATAAAAACTATTAAATTTGGTTTAGTCGTATTTATTATTCTAGCTCTGCCTCTACATAACGCTTAATATCAGGACTTCTATTTATGTTAGCTTGGTGTTTGATATATATCCCGCTGTAACTGTTATTAAAAGCTGTAATTTCGTCCATACATATAGTATCTCTGTTTGTTTTCAACCACCTTTTACGTGTTCTCATTTCACACCATCAAATCTTAGCTCCACTTTTAAGCAGAGGCCGATAGGATTTAAACTTTATGAATTTAGATCGATAAATTTTATTTTATTCGTTTTAATTTATGTGAACTTATTTGACTGAATATAAAATTTAAAAAAACATAGAAATTTTTAGAATTTGTAATCTTAAACAAATTAAAAAGGGACCTTGTATGGTTATAAACATTTCTCATTCAAGGTGGAATTATAATTTTAAGCTAAAATGTTATCAAATTTAGAAGAGAAAACTACTCTCTATAGCTCCTCAAATTTTAATAGCCCATGTTTTATCCCACTTACAGAAAATGGCCCTTCGGCCCAAATATATTGCATCTAGTAGCCTGAAATGTCTATTTTATATATTTTTATATAATGATTGTCTATTTTAATATTTTTTGTATAATGATGGTCTATTTTGTATAGTGACGGTATACTTTTTGTATATTTTCGTAAAGTGACAGTCTATTTAATATATATTTTATGCAGTGAGAATCTATTTTGTATATAATTTGTATAGTGACAATCTATTGTATTTAGATTTTATAGTGACGGTTTATTTAGTATATTTTTGTATAATGATAGTCTACTTTATATAGTGACAGTCTATTATATATAAATTGGATAGTGACAGCCTAGTTTGTATAATGACAATCTATTAAGTATATATTTTATATATTAACATTTTATTTTAGATATACTTTGTACCGTCAGTCTATTGCATAAAAATTATATAGTGACAATCAATTTAATATATATTTTATATAGTGACACTTGAAAAATTAGATCAATGAGTTAAAATGTACCGATATGATATATATTTTACAGTGAAATAATGTGTAATCAAATACACAGAAGCTCAAGTCTCACTGTTCTGTTCCAAATTCTAGGTCTCTCTATGCCCCAACTACTTATTAGATCGGGTTGAATGCTAGCTTACTTGCAAATTATGGGTAGGATGATATGATCTTAATAAACATGTTAGCCAAGTTAGATTAATGAGGAAATTAACTCATTTGTTAATTATTCAATAATACTCACTTAAGAAAGTTTTCATCTTTTGTACCTAATTATTTAGCAAAATACGCAAGGTTATATGGAAAAGTCAAGGTATCTCATTCAAATTTAAGAAAGCTTATTTCAACAAAGATGAAGTTATTCTCACGACAAACCAGGGAGCGTGGCTTAGTTAAGTTGAGTAAATTCGAACAAAAAGCCACGCGTCTAGTTACTAGAACATCCCATCAAAAGTACTCAAACATTGTTTATATCGATGTACATACGTGTCCCTTCTTTTTCCTAAGTGCTTTATATGTGTCCAGCTTCTGATTGGTTTTTACGTACAAACCAATAACTACATCCTTCGTTCGATACGCTGCTTTAATCATAGGCCCCACCTGATCATCTTCGTCACTACTGTTTCAACTTTGCCCTAAAACAAACATGAGCTATGTTACTAAGATACTTGGCTCAAAATATTGTCATATCTCACTCTATCAATCTAAAAATAACTCTGAGACAAAGCTCTTCAACAGGCATGGATGTTGGTGATGGTAAGACCTTCTATGGATGCCACGTTGGACCACAAGATACGCCGATAATGAACCGGATAATGCTAAGATTCCGGCCGATTGCACCAAAACCGGTCGTTGATGGTTCAGGTCCGGGTTCTAAACCGGAGAGTGAAAAGGCAGAACCGGTTAGCAGACGAAGAGGGAAGAGAAAGTACGTTAGGGTTAAGAAAAGTAGGAAGTGTAACAATAGTAGGGAGAAAGAAGAAAGAAAAGATGGATCTTTGAAGAAATTTGATGATAATGGAAGTATAGTAACCCTTCAGCTACTTCCAGATATTGGATCTTTTCATCAAAATGAAATTTCTTTCGCCGAGCTCGATCAACTACAATATGCTAATAATGATATCTCCGCCTTCAGTTCACCAGATCAGTTAGATCTGAAGGTAGTTGTTGACATCTTATTTGGAAGTTTAAACATCCACAAATATCACAATTTATTTGCTTGAAGTATATAAATTATGTGTCGATACACCTCCATACGTGCAGAGGCGGATAGAGAAGTCGATCATTATGAGTTTGTATTCGTAATTTTACCATAAATTAAACCATTTAATTTACTGGTTCGAATTCTATTATTTGGGTGTGGATATTTAACACGTCTACGGATCCAAGTCAAAGGTATTGGGTTTGGATGAACTCCTGAGTCCTTAATTATATTCGCCCCTACTTACATGTGGCATAATTTCTTTTTTATCATGGGGATAACACTTAATTTTTTTTTAATTGGATGAAGGTGAAATACAATTTGAACTTAGAATAACATATCTTTGTGCTGATATCATGTTGAATTGTACTATGATTTAATCAGAGTCAGCATTCAGAATTTAATATATTTTGATTTCTATAACGATCTCGAGTAAATTGTTAATAGTAACTCATTTTACATTCAAGCATATATTAGTGAATTTTGGAATACATTTATATTTTTTGACAAAAGCTAATGAGTTCACGCGAACCCATAAAACACAAGCTGGATCCGCCTCTAATTTATTTTATTTAAAAAGTTTAAGTTGTCAAAAGAGTGTATTTTTATTTACTTAACTCAATAATCATGTCTCAACAGGTGGCTATGCAGACACCAAAAATAGTGGAGTCTTGGGTGATGGTGGAAGGTATGACAAAAATGTTTGTAGATCGAAAAGCTTTAGGAAGTACGGACACAGAGAAGATGAAGAATTTGGAGACAGACACCTGTCCAGGGTTGATATCTGATGCCCTAAATAGGGTGCAGTGGGTGAATCCGGCATATCGGAGAATGGTGGATCCTCTAGAAGACGGAGGAGCACCGGCGGAGATGGTGGTGAGGTTGGTTGTGAGGAAGGAGGAAAAAAGTGAAGAATTGCCAGCTTTTGCATGCATTGTGAGGGTAGTGTATACATTGAAGAATAAGAAGAATTCAGGAACAATACCCTGTGATGTGTGGAAGATGGAGCTTGGAGGGTTTGCATGGAGATTTGATACTAAGACTGTACTTAGCTTGGGTCGTTAAAGGAACTAAACCCTTTCTCAAGCAATAAAGAATACTCTCAAGTCTCAATCCAACAGGTAACTCGAGACTTGTGATTGAAGTCGAGAGATTTTATTCGTCCCGCCATAATGCTCGGTTGTAGTATATGTATCACCTGAATATCATGGAACCATTGTGCATAAAATCTATCTCCAGATGATGCACTTTAATTTCTTGTTCAAAGTTTTATAGTAAGAATAAAAATAATAATTATATATATATATATATATACACACACACAACAACAACAATAACATACCCAGTAAAATTCTACTAGTGAGGTCTTACAAGGGTAAAGTGTACGTGCAGACCTTACCCCTATCCCGGAAGGGCAGAGAGACAGCCGAAAAAATGTGTAAAATTTGTGTATTTTTTTTGTATATATATATATATATACTGTATATTATATATAAAAATTATATAAATTTTATAACTTTTTTGTCTACCAAATAAAAATAGTTTCTGACACGAGCCAAAAATAATAATACCCCAAAATTATTGGAAGTTCAAGATTTGTGAAACTTTAAAATGTTGCTTGATATATCAAAGTATTAATGTAGTTCAGTTGATTAAGACAAATTTACTTATTTACTCTTTATAGGAGTATAATATAAAATTTTCAAATCCTTTTTAAAAAAAATTCTTATGTATTGCTTTCTCAACTTCAGAAAATTACGTTAATATTCAGTACTGTATTTACGACCCTATATATCCTTAAATTCCTTTTACAATGAATATCTCTATTTTTTTGGTCTTGTTCAACAGAAACAAATAGAAAATTGCTGATAACGTACCACTTCACTTACCGCTTGTTTAAATGGTTGTATCGTTTCATAATATATTGTATTATATTATACTATATTATTTAATAAATATAATATTTGAATCAATTGTATTATTTATCATTATTTTATAATATTATGCACCAGCAATATAGAAATAAAATTTCAATATTAAAAAAAAATTATGATACCGGGTAAATTTATTATATAAAAAGTTGACTAAATAATAAAATAAAATTATTTAATAATAATAAAGGGTAAGATTGAGAGAAAAAGACAAGGTAACGATGCGACCATACCAAATAGCTCGTTATCTAAAGTGGCATTTCGTCGTTATGTAACGACAGGATTAACGCGATACAATAAAATGTAAGTAACAATTAAAACAAATATCGTATTTAAAACAGCAATACAATATAATACAATACAATAGGTAATAACCATTCAAACAAGCTGTTAATTTCTATCTCATTAAATCATGTTATTTTCAAATTTGTCCGTTATCTTTTGAATTTTTCCTAAGTTAGGAAAGATTTTCATACTTCTCCATTTTCAAAAAATATGTACCCCATTAGAAGAATATTTTCTTTTTGTTGTGGAAAGAATGCTCTAGCTACCTCGGGTATTTAAGTCTTACTCAAGTCTTTTCTTCTTAAGTTTTGGATGACCAGGACTCTCTTTTGTAAGGCTGTATTTTGGGTCGGGTTCAATTCGGGATCGGTCCTAGATTGCGGGCCAAATAGACCAAACGTAACAGATTAAATGGACCGGTTTTTAGTAGTTCAAAAGTCTACAATAAGCCGGTTTTTATCAAAAAGTCCGCGAGCCAGCAGACATGCATGGGCTGGTTCAACTAGGCCAATCGGGCCAAACGGCTTTTTTAAAATTTTTTTTCTAAAAGGGCCAATGGTCAAAATTTTAAAATATAGCCGTTGGCCTGCATTTTTTAGTCATTTGGCACTTTTAAAAATAGCCATTTGACCTTCAAATTTTGTTTTAACCCCAAATATTTTATAATTACATTTTTTCCTATTTTCAACTATAAATACCCCCTCATTCTTTTATTTTACTCACAAATTAATCACTCTCTCTCTAATTTCTTTTCTATAATTGATTACTTTATTATTGAATTTCATGAAAAATTGTGAAGTTGGTGAATTGAAGTATTCAAGTTTTTAAGTCTTCAACGATATTCAATTTTCAAGATGTTGTTCGTCAATTCGGTAAATTCATTCCAACTCTTAAGTTAATATTATAATTTTGTTTGTTTTAGCTCGTATAATTATAATTAATATGGAATTTTCTTTGAAAAAAATATTTGGTGGTAAGGGAAAATCTAAAATTGGTGAATCTAGTCGCCAAGATACTACTCTTCCCCGGCTCCCCGACTCAGACCTGTTACCCCTCCTCCTCCACCTGTTATTCTTGATAGTGATAACTCTTGTTTTTAATTTTTTGATAGTCAATTTTGCCATAATTCTGCACCATGTCAACAATTAAATGAAGAAGTTATGAATGCCCTTTATCCTAATCAAACTATCTTTGAAAATGATGAAGAAAATGTTGATTTAGATAAAACACAATCGGATTTAGATGATACACTTACTAGTCCTGTTAATAACCCAACTGATTCCTCGCTTGACCCTCCTATAGTAACCCTTACTTTTAATAGATAATGTTCTAAACGCCCCTAAACATCAGTTGTTTAGAACTTTTTTACTCAACTAAGAGAACAAAATAAGGCAAAGTATAAAACTTGTGAGTCTTTGTTGGTTTATAAATTTACTGGAGACCATAGCGGTACATGTAGTTTGACTAGACACATAAAGAGAATACCTTATAGATAAAGCTAGATATCTTCAAATAAAACCTGCACAAGAGGGGGACAAATGTAGATACTACGGTTAACCCTAGTACAGGGCCAAATATAGTTCAACCGGAAATTAACACGGTTACCGATGAAATTTTATATGACGATCCAAATGAAGATCGTGAAAAATTCGCAAAAATAGTTACTGTTATGTGCTTACCCTATAGTTTTCCTCCCAACCCTTATTTATCCTAATGTGCTTACCCTATAGTGTTCCTTCTAATCTTCATTTTGTGCAATATGTTAGAAGAGATTTTAATCCTACTTATAAAGGATGTCATCACACAACCGTAAAGAGCGATATTTATAAATATAAACATGAATATGAACAATATTTGCGCTATTTATTTACTCATATAGATTGCGGCATTGCTATTACTACTAATATTGCTAGAAGTGATAATGACTGTGATTATCTAACTGTTACCTCTCATTTGGATTGATGAAGAACGGAAAATGCAAAAACGTATTATTGCATTTAAAATAATTAATTGATGTCACACATGTAAGGTTATCGCTAATACAGTTGCAAATATTTTTGCATTAAAGATAAAATAATGTCAATTTATATGGATACTGCTTCTAGTAACACTAATGCTATAGACTTACTTACAACTACACTAAATCCTGCATTTAGTAATTGTTTTCATATTAGATGTATTTGTCATATTTATCATTTAATCGTCGATGATGGTATAAAAATTTTAAATTTGGAAATTGAAAAGGTTAAAATGGCTCTTAATTGGCTTTTTTATTCAAACGATAGAAGTAGACTTACGGAATATTTTAAAAAATGTGATGAATTTGGCCTTAGAGAAAGAAAGGTTCCTAAAGCTTGTCCGACTAAATTAAATTGTATGCACGAAAGATTAGTTGTTGCATATGAATATAGAAACCCAATAAATGCAATGTTTATTTCTCGTATTGGTGGTGAGGATAATGATGAAATTCTTACAAATCAAGATTGGACTAATGGTAAAATTCTTATAAATTTTTTAGAATAATTTCATATTACTACAAATGCATTGTGTGGCCAATATTATCCTAATATTTCAAACTGCTTAGTTTATATTGCAGCACTATGTAATTTATTTGTTAATTTTCAGAGGGTGAGGTAATTTATCAGCTTGCTATAAATGCAATTAAAAAAAGTTTTAAAAAATATTTTTTTATTCCCCATATTTGTGGTATTACTGCCATGTTAAATCCTACCATGAAATTAGAAGGTTCTCACTTTTGGTATTTAAATATTTATAGGGCTTTAGATCTTTCAGATGAGGAATTAGCTACACTTGTAGATGCAAAAGTCTTAATTAAAATAAACGCTCAAACAATTTATAATGCTTATCAACAAGCCTTAGATCATGTTAGACCAAATGTTCCAACTCCTACTTCGTTTGGTTCACAATCATCTCCCAGTGTGAAACCAGTTGGTTCCATAGTTTTAGAATTCTGCTGATCCCAAGTACTCCATCTCCATCATTGCATATAGGAATATAGAAAGTAAAGAGGAAAAGGCCTATTGAAGAAAGAGAGTGCCACAGCTATTATTTCAAAAGCTCGGAAATTCCTTCTAGAAATGCAGGCCTAAAAACACTTAGTTCTTGGACGGATTTCAGGGGTTCTCAAAGTATTAATATTGATGATACTATACATCTAAATGAGCTTCAAGTTTATTTATCGCAGGGCCTTGAAAAGGAGAATCCATACGTCACATTTAATCTTTTGGAATGGTAGAAGGCCAAAGAAAAATACTTTTCGATTCTTTCAAAAATGGCTCGAGATGTTTTATGTGTTCAAGCTTCAACGATGGCATCAGAAAGCGCTTTCAGTCAAGCGATACTTCAAATAGGTGATCATAGAGCGTCTATAAGGGAGAGCTTGGAAAAATCAATACTCTTCAGAGATTGGATCTGTTCCGAAAGAAGAAATTTTGGACTTGCTGAATCACAACTGGAGATAGACGAAGCTTATGAAGAAATGATAGCGGAACTTGCGGAGGATGTTGCTTCACCCAGAAGCGGTAATGAACAAGATTCTTTTCTGCCGCCATCAACGGAAATTCCTTCGAACCTTGAAGGATTTATAAAATTTGTTAGAGATAATACATAGACTAATACGTAACTTGTATTTTGGCACATCTTCATTAACTTTTTTCTTTTAATGGTGGTATTAGCGCCTTGTTGTGCTCATTACATTTGAGGTAGGAAGACTAAATAAGATAATGTCATTTTTGTTAATATCATAATAATAAAAATTATAAGGCATTCCCTTGAATATCTCTTTGTAATTTTTTTTTTGTGTTTAAATTTGACTCTTTAGAAGATTTAAGTTACAATATATTTACAAGAAATTATAAAAGGCCATATATATTATATAAGGCTATATGTATATATAAAATTTACAAGAAAATATCTTAGAAAAAGTTTTTCGAAAACATAGTCCGGACCACTTAGGCCCGTTTAGACCCATGGCCCGGTCCCTTTAGTCCGGGACTATGTGGGTTTAGGTCCACAACGAACCGATTCCGTTATTTGGGACTGTTTAGACCGGGACCCCAAAGCCCAGCTGCCAAAGCCTAGGCTCGTTAGTCTTATTTAAATTCGGGCCCAGAATACAACATTTTTGTTAGTTTTTTTAAAGTAATAAAAAAGTTCAATGTTTGGAAATTGTGTAACTTTTACGTTTAAACTTTCATCTTTTACACTTAATGTTATGTTATTATAGTTACAAAATTATTATGATATGTTTAAAATTAGAAATTCTCGCAGTATTTTTGGTATGCTTGTCACGTTCTTTTTTAAACTGCATATTCACTCAAAATAGAATTTTCGCAACTGATGTATTTCCTCTTTCATTGATTAATTGTTTTTGGAGAGGGGGAGAGGGAGGGGGGGACATTGAATTTTTTGGGCAACTGCTCTATATATAATACCATGAAAAAATAAGGGGAGTTAATATAAATAATATATAAACATAAAAATAAAATTATGATCCAATTAAATAATATAAGTTTTCGGTGGAGACACCCTTAGATGCGGTGGCTCCGACACTGCTTGGAGCAGAGAGAGTGAGTAGGTTACAAAACTATAATGAATAATAAAGAAAGATGTGTGATTGTAAACTGTAAAGACAGACTTATTCTAAAATAATCTAATTCCGTTAATCCAAAATATTAGGCTAAGAGACACCAATATTTTAGTCTATCAATACTCTTATCTCATAACTCTCGCATATATTATATTATAGTCACAACTCAAAATACCTAGGATCGACACACGCAATATATATTAGACTTCCCTCAACAAATTGGTAGAACGAAGGCTTTTCTGTTACTGCTTGTATAGATTAAGAGTAAAATTTGTAGCCCTTAGCTTGCATGATTATGGATCTTAGGCCACCAATTGGTGCTATAATCATCAGTAGTACTCCAAGAATAATGCAAATCTATAATCAAAAGTTCACTTTAGATTTTTATTTGAATCTATTAAGGGACGAATTAAGTTATAAACTGTTCAGTGCAACGAATTTTATATTATCAAATCAATTTTGGTTATTAGTAACATATAACTTCTCTTATTTTCAAGATTACAAAATTTACATAATAAAGAGACTTATCTGTACGTATTCTTTTGATGACCTAATAGTGTGAAATAATTTTATATTGACGGTAAATATAACTTAAACTGAATAGCGTAAGTTGTATGTAATTAGCAGCTGAGAAAGTTGTACCTACCCAATTAATAATCCAAGAGAGACTGAATTTCTTTAATTTGCAGATCGCTAGCCACATGATGCAAGGGAGCTGAATATAATAGAAATGAAATAAAACCTTATGTTTAAAGCTTCAAGTAGAGACAGGCTTTGGAAATTAATGCATTGCAACATCCACAAAGCAAAAAAATTAAAAGAAAAAGATTGAAATCACTTACAAAATAGGTTGTTGGAGCAAAAGCAAATCCTCGGAAGAATCCAAGCAGCCCATTGAAGAAAGGGAAGGTAATGCAACAGACATTCTGAAAGCTGTAATAAAAGCAAAATTCAGTAGAATTTTAGTTCAAACCGAAAGCAACATTGGCATAAGTATTTATAGTGTAGGGTAGGAGTCAAACATCCCTTAAGAAAGCCTCACGACATGGTGCTTGACGTAACAATAATGATATTTATCGATATGCTATGACTTGTTAATTAAGATCATCATAGATGTTATCAATGCATATATTTTATTATCGCGGAAATATTCCCCGTGAAATAGGTTTGTTGGACATATTTGGACGTGTCATAGGAAGAAATTCAAAAATAGCCACGTTTATAAGTGGTCATTAAAAAATAGCCACAATTTTAAAGTAATCGAAATTTAGCTACTTTTCATGTAAAGATAAATATGAAAAGTATTATTCAAGATTCGGAAAATACTCCAGCATAATATTATACTGGAGTTCTGCAATTTTATACTGGAGTTTCAGCATAATATACTGGTCCAACATAATATGTTGGAAGTTCATACATATAGGTCCTAATCTCCAGTATATTATGCTAGAACTTTTCGCGTGTTGGAATTTCATACACATGTACATCGATCTCTAATATATTATGCTGGAACTTTTCCTGTTGCAGCAAAATAGTGACTATTTTTCAATGACTTTATAAATACTGACTATTTTTGAATGACCAATCCAAAAACTAATTAGCTCGTGTTATTTTTACTTAAATTGATCGAATCAATAAATTAGTTTTCTCATAACCTGTCGCTTCTGTAAAAAACTAATTGAACCAATAAATGAGTTTGCTCATATCATGACTATATATTAATAATAAAAATAAAAAACCAATTTATTTATTTTTCTAATTTTGACAAGTTTTCATGTGCATCCTCAATTGATCTAAACTTTTAGACGGGTTAACTTGAGATATGGGTAAAATAACATGTTAATGAATTATGAATATATATTTAACCTGAATTGTCCAATTTTGAACAAGTTGGACGTGTTATATTTTTATGAGCTAAATTTAATATTTTAAATACAGGAGAAATGAATGGCACCCCGGCTTACTTACCTACATAAATGTTCCTAGTAACAAAGCGCAACATCCAGCTTGGCTTGACTTAAGTTTTCTGACAAGCACTATCTCTATCATGTCAAAAACTGGCATTGCATTTATCTACAATCACAAATTAAAGAAATATCTCAATCATATGCCCTCAACATATCCATAAAAAAAATAATAACTCTCTCCGTATTAATTTATATATCACACTTTTTTAGTGATTTAAAAAAGAATGTCATACTTTATTATTTAAAAATAATTTAATTTTAAATTTCTAGTATTACTTTAATGAAATGATTTATAATTACACATATTTCTATGGCTGGTTTTGAACCACTAGTTTTTTTTTTCTTAAACTCATGTTCTGTCAAATACCGTCATATAAATTGGGACGGAGGAAGTAGAAAAAAGCCAGTTCGATGCACGAAATATCCCTCATTTACTTAGGGTTCATGGAAGGGTCGTACCCCAAGAGATGTGATGTCGACAGAATACACTAACTGATATACTGATGCAAACATCAATGACTGATTCCACGGCTCGAACTTATGGCGTATATAAGTCACACGGAGATAACTTTATCGTCTCCTCTTTAAATGGAGGAAATAGAAAAAGCTGATAAAAAGCAGCTTGGTGCACAAAGCGCGCATCTCGCGTTCATGCAAGATTTGAAGCACTTATCCTGCCGCAAACCTTAATGATTAATTCCTCAACTCGAACGCGTGACTCTAAACGTAACAGAAAAAGTAGAAAAAGATGAGAAATGGACCTGATAGCTCCCTATAACATGAATAACAACAGACATGTTAGCCATAGCAATAAGCCAAGTAGGTTTTTCCAAAGTCATAAGAATGCTGTCTTTCACTTGACTCCCAAACATCCAGTAACCAATAAGAGCAACTGAAAAATAACATAGACCAACAATTATATAAGCAACAATAACTCCTTTCCACATTGGTCCTTTTGAAGGTTTTTCAGGTGTTGAAGGGATTGTAGCTTGAATTTCTAACACCACATTATGACCATCATAAGCAAAAGCAACATCTCTCAATGCATTGAAAAAGTTGAAAATCGTTCCTCTTGTTGTCTTCATAGATAGTTTTGGGAGAATTAATTTTCTTGTATATAGAGTACAGAGGGGTATCAAATCCTGCCAACTATAGGACAGTACAATAATGAAGGAAATCAAATCCTACCAACTATAGGACTGTACAATAATAAGAGAATATTCTACCAATAATAAAAAGATACACACAATTATATTCTAATACGCCCCCTCAAGATGGAGGGCCGAGGACACGCCAATCTTGGACATCAGCAGAAGAAGCCGAGGACGAGATAAGTGCTTTGTGAGAGCATCAGCAAGGTGATCAGCAGAGGATACATGAGCAACACGAAGAGACCCATTCTGAACCAATTGACGAACAAAGTGATAATCAATGGAGATGTGTTTCATGCGCGAATGAAATACAGGGTTGGCACAGAGGTAAGTGGCGCCAATGTTGTCGCTGTAAATGACAGGAGCAGCCGGAAGAGGGACATGCAGCTCGCGCAGCAGGGAATGAAGCCAACGAACTTCGGCGGCAGCAGAAGCAATGGCACGATATTCAGCCTCAGTAGAAGACTGTGCAACAGAACGCTGCTTTTTGGAGCTCCAGGAAATAGGATTAGACCCCAAAAAGACAACATAGCCACCAGTTGAGGAGCGGTCATCACAGTTTCCACCCCAATCAGCATCAGAGAAACAATGCAGATGTATAGCAGATGAAGGACACATCCAGACTCCGAAGTCACGCGTCCCATTGAGATACCGGAAGAGGCGCTTAACTGCACCCCAATGAGTGACAGTAGGAGCGTGCATGAACTGTGAGAGTTTATTCACAGCGAAGGAGATATCAGGACGAGTGAAGGAGCGATACTGGAGGCCTCCAAGGGCCTGGCGATAGGCGGATGCATCGGCAGGAGCAGAGCCGTTGGCCAGATGAAGGCGGGTGGACGCCGCTGTTGGCGTCTGAACAGGATTGGATTCCAGCATATTATGATGAGTCAAAAGATCAACAACATACTTACGCTGAGAAAGAAAACACCCCTTGGAGCTGCGCAGAACCTCAACACCAAGAAAGTAGCTTAGATCACCCATGTCTTTAAGAGAAAATTTAATCCCAAGAGAGTCAATCACACGGTTTAAGAAGGCAGAGTCATTACCAGTCAATATGAGATCATCAACATATACCAAAAAATAGGCTGTAATACCAGAATGCTGAAAGACAAAGAGCGAAGTGTCAGAGGTAGTGTTGACGAAACCCATGGCCAAAAGGCATTGGCGAAGCTCACTGTACCATGCCCGGGGTGCCTGTTGGAGACCATAAATAGCTTTGTGTAACTTACAGACATAAGATGGATAGGATTTTTCAACAAAACCCGGTGGTTGTGCCATATAGACATCCTCTGTAAGCCTCCCGTGAAGAAAGACATTGTTCACATCCATTTGACGAAGTGGCCAGCCCTTGGATAAAGCTATACTGAGAACCAAATGCATAGTTGCCGGCTTGATAACCGGACTAGAAGTCTCCTTGAAGTCGACACCTGGTCGCTGATGAAAGCCTTTCGCAACAAGTCGAGCTTTGAACTTATCCACAGTACCGTCAGGCTTTCGTTTGATACGATAAACCCACTTACAGCCCACAACATTCTGTGAAGAATCAGGTGGAACAAGATCCCATGTGCCATTCCGTAGCAGAGCATCAAACTCCAATGACATAGCAGCGCGCCATCGCTCATCAGACATAGCACTATACAAAGTCTGAGGTTCTGTAACAGCTGGAGAGGTTACAGCAGACATACCAAACTTCCTGTTGGGCGTAAAGATGTTATTTTTGCTGCGAGTTTGCATGTGATGACCACCCTGAGAGGATGAAGGTGGCGGCATAGTGGGTGTAGCGGCAGCGGGGGCCGCTGGCGGTGCCGTAAGAGGCGCTGGTGGCTCGGGCATTGGTGTCGCGGTGCGTCCGGTGAAGGATCGTTAGAGGGAGCGGCGACAGGTACTGGCGGAGGCAGCGGAAGGACTTCTAGGGTGACCAAAATGGGTATGGGTGGAGACTCGGGGTTAGAAAATTTGGAGAACGGGAAGATATCTTCATGGAAGGTTACATGACGCGAGACGAAGACTTTAGACGTTGAGGGATCAAAGCATAGATATGCGCTTTGAGTAGATGAGTAGCCGAAGAGGACACAGACACGAGATCTGGGTTCCATTTTGTGTGAGGTGTAGGGCCCAAGCCAAGGGAAGCATTGACAGCCGAAGACACGCAGTTTGGCAAGGTTGGGGCTCCTATGGAAGAGAGACTCAAAGGAGGAGAGCATCGAGAGATTTGTCTTGGGAAGACGATTAATGAGATAGACTGCTGTGGCAAAGGCATAAGACCAGTAAATGAGAGGGACAGAGGCATAATGAAGGAGAGTGAGACCAGTATCGACAATATGACGGTGACAACGTTCAGCATAGCCATTGTGTTGAGGTGTATGAGGAGGTGAAGTGAGATGTGAGATGCCATGGGAGGCAAGAAAAGAGCGTAAGGCTAGGAATTCACCCCCATTATCAGTATACAGAGTAATAATTTTAGCAGAGAAATATTTTTCTACAATGGACTTAAAAGTGGTGAAGGTTTGTAAGACATCAGATTTACGGCGTAAAGGGAAAAACCAAACGTACTTAGAAAAATGATCAACAAAAATGGCATAATATTTAAATCCTTCATTAGAAATAATTGGAGAGGTCCATACATCAGAAAAAATAAGCTCCAGCGGAGCAGTAGAAGATAAACTTGACTCAAAAAAGGTAACTTATGACACTTATGAAGCTTGCAAGAGACACAAGCAAAATCAGACACACTACTGGACGCTATACTGCTAGAAGACACTAAATGATGCAGGATTTTAGCTGACGGATGACCAAACCGAGAATGCCACAATGACGCAGGGAGCTTTTGTGCCATGAGGGCGGACGGTAGACGGGAAGCCGCCGGCCAGTAGTAGGCGTCGCCCCTACGTGGGCCGCGGACGAGGGTTGCCCACGTGCGAAGATCCTTCACATGAAAATCAGTATCAGAAAAAACAACATTAACATTATTGTGACGACATAATTGAGCAACAGAAATCAAATTTTTACGAATATGTGGAACACAGAGAGCCCCAGGCAATAAAAGAGAGGAATAACTGAAAAGTTGTTCAGTGTGTCTAATTTTTAAACCTTCACCGTTACCAATAACAACATCATCGAAACCAGTGTAAGGACTGTGAAGAGACATGTTGGAAAGATCATTGGTTATGTGATGAGAGGCACCAGAGTCCAGAATCCAATAAGATGTAGAGAGAATTGTCGGAGAGTGATGGGCTGTGTGAGCAGGCAGATAAGATGACGGAGCGTATGCTGGTCGCGGCAGTGATCCACCGTAAGGGGGCTGATATGCGCCGGAAATAGGATAGGACGGACAGCGGCGCGCGGAGTGGCAAAATTCACTGCAGAGCTGGCACTTCCCGTTGTACCCGCGAGATTGGCCATTGTTGGAGTAACCACTGCGACTAGAGAATGAACCACTGCTGCCACGGCCGCGGCCGCGGCCACCGAAGCGGTTACGGCCGGACTGCTGTCCGGTGACGAAGGCAGCCGATGGAGCTAAATCAGATGCGGCGGAGGAGGCCGGCGCACGAGCAGTAATTTGAGCCTCCATGCTTAACAGCTTGTCATGTTATTCAGCAAAAGAGATTGGAGATTCACGGGCTTGGATAGCATGAGAGAGCTCCATATACGGATCATCAAGACCATTGAGAACCTTAATGACAAGATCCTCAGAATCAACAGTAACACCCAGGAGAGATAATTCATCCACAATCACGCGAATACCGTGCATAAAATCAGAAACAGATTTAGAACCCTTTACCGTATTATGGAGCTGTTGTTTGAGAGCCATGATACGACCACGAGAAGCAGTGCCGTATGTGCGCGCGAGGATGTCCCAGGCCTCTTTAGAGGTTTCCGCAGCAGCAATAAAGGAGATGATCGTTGGTGTGATCGACGAGATGATGGAACTGAGAATAAGATTGTCCTGGCGAATCCAGTAAGGGTATGCTGGATTGGGGGAAGTTACCTCCTTGTCGACGATAGTGGCTGGTGGGCACGGCTTTGATCCGTCTAAGAAGCCGAGGAGGTCGTAACCCGTAAGAAGGGTTCGAAATTGGAATTTCCAAGCTAGGTAATTAGTGGAATCCAATTTGAGTGGAATCTGAGCCGATACATTGATGGCAATCGGCTGGAGAAGATCGTTTGAAGTCGTAGCGGCCATGAAGCGCGAGGCAAAGGAGAGGAGGCACTAAATGACGTCGAGAGATAGAGAGGGCTGCCGGTTAGTGCAGCGGCGGCGCGGCAAGACGCCGGAGAGCGGCAGTGGATCGAGAAGGTCGGCGGCGGCGGGCTGCCGATTAGTGCAGCGACGGCAGCGGCGCGGGTAGGGTACAATTAGGGTTTCTTTGGCGATAAGCCACTTGCGTATGATACCATATAGAGAGTTTTGGGAGAGTTAATTTTCTTGTATTGCTCAAAAAAGTATATATAGAGTACAGAGGGGTATCAAATCCTACCAACTATAGGACTGTACAATAATGAAGGAAATCAAATCCTACCAACTATAGAACTGTACAATAATGAGAGAATATTCTACCAATAATAAAAAGATACACACAATTATATTCTAATAGTCTTTGCCTTGTATCCATATTCCACATCCGGCACTACATCTTTCCTAACTGAAGCCCCCCAAGCAATTGTTGAGTTACTTCAATCATAACATACCACAAAATCAAGATAATCATAATTGGACAAAATACAAAATTAGCCGATTGACAGAAACTAATTATATTCGCTAGCTAAAAAGCATATAAAGTATCTATATTTTTCATATATAATATAAATAATAAATATGGAGTATATTTTAACGGCTATGATTTTTTGGAGCTGCTAAAAATTTATATTTCTCATCAAAATTCCTCTGCCACAAATGTGTGTTTGATACAATGGAAGTCAATTTTCGAAAGATGTTGTATGAAAAATGACGTAATTTTAGAAAATCGTTTCCCTTGAAAATATTAAAATGACTTCCGCCCAAAAGCGATGGAATTATCTTCCCTTTTTGATGCTGAAAATATTTTTTGGCAATCAAACACCAGAAAATGACTGATAAAAAGTATTTAAAATTTCAAAAGAAAATTTCAAAATTTTGACTTTGAGAAATAAGAGTTTAAGTTATATAACACCGCCGATATAAGACAATTTTATACAATTAGATCACATTTACTTGTTGTAGCAGGTAATTTCCCTTACTTTCAATATTACAGATCTAACATTTTAATAAGATTTACTTGTACACATCTTTGGATGACCTGATTGGTATAAATATTTTATACTGACGATGTATATAACTTATACGGAGATAAGTAAAAGCATATCTTAAGGACACAACAGCTGCAGCCAAAGACACACCAACTATGGAATTGAAATCAGGAAGATGAAAGATAAGAAAATGGACAGAAGCAAAGATCGTAATGAAGTAGGCAAGTTTTATGTCTTTACAATCTTTTTTATAGGCCGAATCATAGAATTTCTTGAGTGATTGTCCTCCAGTTACCATATAAACTATGTCAACTCCAATATCTGTTGTGGCACAATAATCCATAGGCCAAGTATTTCCCCATAAGCATGTTGCCCAAGTTCATAATATCTGTCGAAACGTTTCCCAGGAACCATTTTGTGCATCTCAACCACTTGCCATAATATATAAAATGTTATAATCCACGATATCACCAGCACTGCTACTCCTGCCCCCCCCCCCCTCCCCCCCCCGAAATTATACAGAATTTTACACAAATTATCGACTAGATTCCGTGTTTAGTTTTTCTAGTCGGTATATGAAGAATTGATGTGAATCACGCAAAGAACCCTAATTGAACAAATTGAGAGAAGAGAGAAGAATGAGCTATGCTCTGTATTTCAGAATAAAGAAGAAGAGAAGGTACTTTACATTCCCTAACTAATCACCTATATACACATCACCTTCTAACCAACTAACTAATTCCCACGTGTACACATACATATGTTATTTAACAAAATGTAATAATAATATTCTACTCATATACTACTTTAATTAACTAATACTGACATCTCATGTAATTCTGATTTCATCACTCCCCCTCAAGCAGGTAGGTGCAAAGATATTGAGCACTCCAAGCTTGCCAACTAGATACTCATGTTGTGGCCTTCCAACCCTTAGTTAGAACATCTAACAACTGCTCCCTTGAAGGAATGTAATGAGTTTTCACTAGTCCTTCCTGTATTTTCTGTCTAATAAAATGACAGGTGAACTCTATATGTTTTGTTCTTCCGTGAAACACCAGATTTGCTGCTATTTGCATTACAGCTCTGCTATCACTATGTACATATACCAGAAGTTTCACTTATGTTCCCAACTCCTTTAGTAATGTTGTTAGCCAAACAACTTCTGAAACTACACTTTCCATGCTTCTATATTCAGCTTCAACTAAGCTTTTTTAAAATGTGTTTTGCTTTTTTGACTTTCATTAAACTGGTGATTATCCATGAAATTATGGACATAGTCAGGTAAAAAATATTTCCAATAAACTTCGGATATTGGCCTACATCTGCTAACACTAGATCTTCTATTGCACCTATCAGCTGGTCCAGTTTTGGAACTGTCAGCTTGATATTTGTCTCTAATTGTGTCCAGACTGGTTTTGCTCCACTTAATCCCATGTCTGAAATTATTTCTAATGCACACTTTCTCTGATTGATCAGAATATCTCCGCTGGATCTGCTGAACTCCATGCCAAGAAAAAACTTCAGTGACCAAAGTCTTTGATCTTAAAAGCCTGTTATATATTATTTCCTGTAACCAACATATCATCAACATATATTAGTATTAACACTATATCTGCTTCTTTGTTCTTGATGAATAATGAATGGTCTAAATTGCTTTGCTTGAACTCAGCCCGCAACAATGCCTCTGTCAACTTTAAGTTCCATTATCTTCTTGCTTGTTTTAGACCATATAGAGATTTTACAAGTCGAGAAACCAATCCAGACTCCCCCTAACTTTTAAAACCCTGTGGTAGATACATATAAACTTCATCATGTAGGTCTCATTGCAAGAAGGCATTGTAGACATCTAGTTGTTGGACTGTCCAATTATATATAACTACCAATGAAAGGATTGTCCTCACAATGGTGGTTTTCACTACATAAGAGAAGGTCTCATTATAGTCAAGACCCTCTCTCTTTCTGACTGTAGCCTTTGGCTACTAACCTTCCTTTGAATCTCTCCACATCACCATTGGCCTTACGCTTGAGTTTGTAAACCCATTTACAACCTATAGCTATTTTCCGTAGAGGCAGGGGAACTGGTTCCCAAGTGTTGTTGGCCTATAGAGCTTGGATTTTAGTCTGCATTGCTTCTACCCATCTTGGATCCTCAGAAGCTTCCTGAAAGGTTTTGGGCTCAACAAATGAGGAGAATACACCGAAGTATGCATGAAAAGAAGTAGAAATATTAACATATGTAACATAATTGTGGATGAGGTATAAGGCAGTATTGTATGTCTTCCTTGTGGTTACATAATCTGTCAACCATACTGGTTCTTTAGGCTCCTTCTATGACCTTTTTAGAGTGTTAGGATGTATATGTGCTACATGATGATTAGGAAGTGGAGTTTCTGAGGTGATGGCCTTTGAGTCATAGATTCTAGGAGGAATGCTTTCAGTGGTATTATGTTGATCTTCAGAAGGCAACCTTTTGTCCAAATCTTGCAAATCTTGTGCAAAGCTATCTGAAGTCTTTAACTCCTCTACATGTTGGATAATATCTTCTGCATTACCATCAGAGAAATCTAGCTGCTCTATAGTTGTAGCAGTAGGGCCATTTATATTTCCACCTTCAAAGCTAGAAACATCATTACCAGTACTGGGGATACAAGGCTTGATTTGGTTACTAGGATCATCAAATGTAACCTGAAAAGGAAATATAGACTCCTTAAACACCATATCCATGTTGACGTAGAACTTTTGCCTATCCAAATCATACAGGATGTCCCTTTAGTGACACCATAATATCCCATAAAAATAGCCCCGACAGCTTTACTGGCAGACTTGTCAGTTCTGGGTAATGCACTTGCAAAACAAAGACATCCTAGTATTTTCAAATAGAAATGGAAGGCTTCCTATCAAAGAACAGTTCTTATGGTGACTTACCATTGAGTGCCTGTGATGGTAACCTGTTAATGACATATGTTGTTGCCAGAACACAATGTCCCCAGAACTTCATAGGGATATGACCTTAAAATTTGAAAGTTCTTGCAACTTCAAGTAAGTGTCTATGCTTTCTGTTGGTCACACCATTTTGTTGTAATGTATAAACACATGTTTTCTGGTGAACTATCCCCATAGATGTGCATAAGTCTTGCATAGATGAGTTTACAAAGTCTCCACCATTATCACTTCTAGTTTGCACCACTCCATTAAACTGTGTCTGTATCTCTTAAGAATTGAGTTAAAAACAATCATGACATCAGTCTTAAATTGCAAGAGAAAGATCCTGGTTACACGAGAGTAATTATCTACAACTTTGAGAAAGTACTTATTAATCAATGGTTGGTACACTACAAGGTCCCAATACATCTAAATGCAACAGTTGAAAGATTTTAGTAGTTCTAGTACTGCTCAATAGAAAAGATTGTCTCACATGTCTAGCCATTGGACAAATATCACAACTATCTATTATACATTAGCAATCCTCCAATTTTTATCCCAGAAGCTCCTTCAATGATCCTCCAGATGCATGTCCCAATCTTGTGCCGTGGAGATATGTCCTCCTTTGTTGTATGTACACTTAGCCCTTTGACTGTTGGTACATTGTTACCAGTGTTTTAGGAAGCTCTTGGGACGAGCAGGTAGAGCCCATATTTCTCTTTACCAATCCCATCACTTTCCCATTTGAGAGGTCTTGGAACAAGCTAAAGTCAGGATAGAAAGAGAGAAAACAATGTAAGTCCCTTAAAATCTTTGATTCTGAAAGGAGATTGTATGCAAACTATGGGACATACAATACATCTTGCATTTCCCCCCTGTTTCTATGATCTTACAATTCCCAACATGTGACACAATTGTACAGTTTTCATTAGGTAAATGAACTCTTTTGTCACTAGTAGGACCAATGTTTTTAACATTTGTTAACATCCCTATATCTTCTACCATATGGTTTGTCGCTCATGTATCAATTATCTAACAACCTTTTGATATCTTAGCCATAAAGCAATAAGTTGTACATCTCATGTTTGTCATTACATCATTTGGAGTGCCTTGTTGAGTAACTTCATAATCTGATCATACTAATCTGTTATGAGTTGTGGTGCTCTTTGCCAGTTTCCTTCCTTTATTGTTGTCGGTATCTCTCCTCTTATATTATCAACACATGTAGGGTTAGGATTAAAATTTTCAATCTGGACATTACATGCAGTGTATGTGTTCCCCTTCTTCTTGTTTTTAAAATCTTAAGGATAACCAATTATCTTGTAACATCCCTATTTATATGATCCTTCATGTGACAAAAATTGCATTACACATTCCAGTTTCTTTTTTATTTTTGATAAGTATGATAATTTCCTCCTTTACCAGCTAGCAGGTAAGATAAGTCAACTCCTTCACCCACAGTAGAAGTTATTAGCCACTGATCTATGACTTTCCTTTTCAATGAGCATTGCATATGACTTACTGATACTTGGCGTTGGGCTAGTCATAAGAATTTGACTACGAGCCTGTTCATAATTGTCATTTAATCCCATTAGGAACTTCAGCACCTTCTGCTTTTGCATGAACTTGATGAAAATTCTTCGATCTAGCATAGTATCAGGGAGGAGGAACCATGCTGTCAAATTCATCCCATGGATTTTTGAGTTTAGTAAATAAACTGAGACACTGTCTATTCCTTGAGTTATCGTTGCTATGGCCTTATGCAATTGATAGACTTGTGATATGTTTACCTTATCGAATAGTTCTTTTAGATCTTCCTATACCTTTCTCGCATCCCTCGCGTATAGTATGCCAGTAATCAATTCTCTTGATACTGAGATCATAATCCACCCTAGGGCAATAGCATTGCACCTATCTTATTGATGACCTAGTTCTGCATCAAACTATACCTTTTTCAGCGTGCCGTCGATTAGACCTAGCTTGTTCTTTCGTAATAGCTGGATCTCCATCCCACGACTCCAGATGGAATAGTTTTCTGAATCAGTCAATTGAATCGAGATAATCGGAGCTATGGTGGTATCCAATGGGTGAAGGAACAGAGAGTGATTATAGTCAAGATCTGTTTTTGCCACCATTGTTGATTCTTAATCTCAAGTTGTAATTCAAGATTGAGATTACTATGGATTTATTAGGTGTTAGGTTTTATGCCCGTCACTAGAGAGGGGGGAATATTGCGGCACGAGAATATTGATAAATATTGCGGAATTAAAAATTGCAGGAATAAAATAAATTCGGTAATAAAAATAGCAAGGAAAGAACACACCGAATTTATCCTAGTTCACCACAACTTGTGGTTAGTCCAGTCCCCGAGAGACTCTCTCGAGATTCCACTAACTCCGTTAAGCTTTCGGGTGCCTAACAAACCACTACACTTGCTCGTAGATGTACACTATACAAGACTTCAACTTGCTCGAGGATACCGCACCTCAAGACTTCAACCAATAAGATTGAGGGTACTTAGCAAACCCGACAATCAATGAGAAGATATGTTCTTCTCAACACCTTTCTCTTTTACAAAAAGAACTCTCTCAAAAGAGTAGATAAAGAGATACAATATTAGCTCTATGAACAACTCAAAGTTGTCTCTCAAATGGCTCAACAAAAGCTCTATAATGATGCTCAAATAATATCAATATGTATATGAATATTGGGAGGTGTTGTGTGTTTAAAATCAGCTCAAAAGACCTCTATTTATAGGGGTTAAAAGGTGCATGTCCGTTGCTTAATTGACAATCAATTATGCTGATTTTATGCCAAAATAATCGATTATGTGATTGCATAATCGATTATCTTCTCAACGTTCATAAAACGGAACGTTGGAAGGCAACGAATAGTGAAATAATCGATTATTCCAATCACATAATCGATTATGTTGCTCCAGTAAAATCTGGAAACTCAGCAAAGCTAGTATATACCTGAGTATACCAGAATCAAAGCTGGAGTATACCAAAATATACCATAATCGAAAACTTACTTCAAAAACCATTTTGGTTAAAATGAAAACGTTAAAATCATTTTGTTTGAAGTATATTAAAAATGTTTATGATATATATGATTTAATAAAATGATTTTATGCATATTAATGATGACCTATGTTGAAATGAAAATGTTAAAATCATTTTGTTTGAAGTATATTAAAAAGGTTTATGATATATATGATTTAATAAAATGTTAAAATCATTTTGTTTGAAGTATATTAAAAATGTTTATGATATATATGATTTAGTAAAATGATTTTATGCAGATTTATGATGACCTATATTGAGCCAAAAGACGAGATAACTTAAACGTTGCTTTTACATTGGTTCTACCTAATGACCTACGCCTTGGGTCTTCGGTCTTGAACTTTTGATCTCGTCTTTGGCTTGTCTATGCAATTCCATCATCAATATGCTTCTCGGCATTCAATCTTGATTGTTTGTCATATTATATCGTTGTTTGACACTTGACTTTATTGTTTGTCATTCATCAAAACATATACCTGAAAATCATGCTTATACAACCAAAGCGCACATATCATAGATAGAATGATTTTCTACAATTTCCCCCTTTTTGATAATGACAAACAACAGGAGATATGCATATTGGATTCCCCCTAAATTCATGCTATACCTCAACATACAATTTATGCAAACAATTCCCCTTAATGATGATTCCCCTTCAAATAAGGCATACTATAACGTAAATTCATTCCCCCTTATTTGATGCATATCGCCTAATTTCTTCCCCCTTTTGGCATTAGCAAAAAGAAGTATACGAAGGCTGCTTTTTCCCTTTCGACACTTCCCCCTTTGGGTATATCAATTGTAGTGTCAAATATAAGATTGGAAATATAATGAGGAATATACATTTACGATATTTAAAAAATCATACCAACATGAAATAATACCAAATGTTAGTAAAAATGTAACAACCATATCAAAGGTTATTTTTAGCGAATATACCAACTGTTATTCACACTAAAAAAAATTCATCAAAACATCAGTCATTATTTTTAACAAAAATAATTGATGCCACTTGTTATTCAAGATAAAAATTATCAAAACATGAATCAAAAATAATTAATATCAATTGTTATTAAAGATATATTAATCGTTAGCACATATCAACTATTACCTTTTTATCAAAAATATGATAACTAACCGAAATTCCCCCTCGATGCAATGAGTTTCGTGCTTGGCGCATCTACTACAATATTGTAGTCTTCAAGCACACCTGCAAACGTACCTAAAAATAGGTTTTCCGTACCCAACGACTTTTGGGTCCTTGGGGGTTAGGCAAATAGTAATCATAATCAAAAGATAAATCTCTATGTTTTGCAAAACATATGGGTGCTATGTGTCCTACCCGGTTACAATAATGACATATAACATTCGGGTTGTGCATATGTCTTGGTTGAGCCAAAAGCGTTCTAGGTGATCTAAAGTCGTTATCCCTAGACGTATTGCGATTCCTAGAGTTATTTCTAGGTGGTCTAAAATGATTAATTTTAGACTCATTCGTGAGGTTCCTAGAATTATTACTAGATGGACCAACCACATTACTATAATCCTTTTTAATTTCCTCACTTGTTTTAGGATCATTTACACTACGTTTCTCTAGTGTATTCTAAGTTCTATGTTCTCTATTTTTAAAGAATTACAAGAAGAACAATTAGAACTTTGAATAATTGAAGAGGCTTCATTCATCTCCTTGATTTTATTTTTAAGATCAACATTGTCATTTATCAAAAATTTATTTTCTTCTTCTAAAATTTTGATTTTATTTTTAAAAACAATATTATTATTTTCAAAAAATTTATTTTCTTCTTTTAGCTTCTCATTATCACGAGTCAATTTTTCAAAATCTTTTTCTTTCAAAGTAGGTTGTCTTTCAAAATCTTTTTCTTGCAAAGAAAGTGTATTCTTCAATTCCTTAGTGGTTTTAGAGGCTCTAACAGATTCACCATTTAATTTATCATAGGCATTTTGCATTTCTTCAAACGAGTAAGAGTTAGAAATACTTACCTCTTCTTCTTCGTTGGCCATGAGGCATAATGCGGCAGTTTCATCGCCCGAGCTGTCCGAATCCCATGTCACGCGCCGATGATGTTTCTTCTTTTTCTTTTCCTTGGTTTTTGGACAATGTGATTTGGTGTGGCCAAGTTTTCCACAATTTTGGCATGAAGGACTTGGTTCTACCTTCTTTATTTCCTTCTTCATAAACTTATAAAACTTTTCAATTATATCATTGGAAATATTATCGTCATCGCTATCCGAATCACTTACCTCTTCTCTTTTAGAGGATGAGGCTTTGAAGGCAATATTCGAACCTTTACTTCTAAGATAAGGATTAAGAATTGTGCTTTCGTAAGTTTCGAGGTTACCTCTTAGTCCATCAATTGTGATATCCGTGAATCCTATCGACTCTTGGATGGCATTGGCTTTGGAACGCCATTCGGGAGTGAGACTCCGTAGGACTTTTCGAACAAGATCTTTGTTCGTGTAAACTTTCCCGAGAGCATGAAGATCGTTGACGATTCTTGAAAATCGTTCGAACATAATGCCAATGGGTTCCGGCTCCCTCATTCTAAAGAGTTCATATTCATGTGTTAGAAAATCAACTTTAGATTCTCGGACTTGAGACGTACCTTCATAAGTGATCTCGAGTTTATCCCACATTTCCTTTGCGGTTGTGCAACACGAGATTTTCCGATAGTCATCCAGATTTATCGCACAATATAATAAGTTGACGGCCTTTGCGTTTCTTTCAACCTTCCTGATGTCCTCGGCATCATATTCATTTTCCTCCTTTGGAACCATGATTTCACCAACTTTCTTTGTTCGCATTTGTTCACCTTTCTTGATGATTTGCCAAAATCGAAAGTTATTTGATTGGATGAATATTCTCATCCGCTCTTTCCAATATGTATAGTTTGTTCCGTCAAATAGTGGAGGGCTATAGGTGGAGTGTCCTTCGCTCATCATTCCTGCGTTCAATATTCTCAACAAAAAAGATATATATCGCTCTCAACCGGTTAAGGCTTTAAGAGAGTTAGGCTCTGATACCAATTGTTAGGTTTTATGCCCGTCACTAGAGGGGGGGGGGGTGAATATTGCGGCACGAGAATATTGATAAATATTGCGGAATTAAAAATTGCAGGAATAAAATAAATTCGGTAATAAAAATAGCAAGAAAAGAACACACCGAATTTATCCTGGTTCACCATAACTTGTGGTTAGTCCAGTCCCCGAGAGACTATCTCGAGATTCCACTAACTCCTTTAAGCTTTCGGGTGCCTAACAAACCGCTACACTTGCTCGTAGATGTACACTCTACAAGACTTCAACTTGCTCGAGGATACCGCACCTCAAGACTTCAACCACTAAGATTGAGGGTACTTAGCAAACCCGACAATCAATGAGAAGATATGTTCTTCTCAAACACATTTCTCTTTTACAACAAAAACTCTCTCAAAAGAGTAGATAAAGAGATACAATATTAGCTCTATGAACAACTCAAAGTTGTCTCTCAAATGGCTCAACAAAAGCTCTATAATGATGCTCAAATAATATCAATATGTATATGAATATTGGGAGGTGTTGTGTGTTTAAAATCAGCTCAAAAGACCTCTATTTATAGGGGTTAAAGGGTGCATGTCCATTGCTTAATTGACAATCAATTATGCTGATTTTATGCCAAAATAATCGATTATGTGATTGCATAATCGATTATCTTCTCAACGTTCATAAAACGGAACGTTGGGAAGGCAACGGATAGTGAAATAATCGATTATTCCAATCACATAATCGATTATGTTGCTCCAGTAAAATCTGGAAACTCTGCAAAGCTGGTATATACCAGAGTATACCAGAATCAAAGCTGGAATATACCAAAATATATCAGAATATACCAGAATCAAAAACTTACTTCAAAAACCATTTTGGTTAAATGAAAACGTTAAAATCATTTTGTTTGAAGTATATTAAAAATGTTTATGATATATATGATTTAATAAAATGATTTTATGCATATTAATGATGACCTATGTTGAAATGAAAATGTTAAAATCATTTTGTTTGAAGTATATTAAAAAAGTTTATGATATATATGATTTAATAAAATGTTAAAATCATGTTGTTTGAAGTATATTAAAAATGTTTATGATATATATGATTTAATAAAATGATTTTATGCATATTTATGATGACCTATATTGAGCCAAAAGACGAGATAACTTAAACGTTGCTTTTACATTGGTTCTACCTAATGACCTATGCCTTGGGTCTTCGGTCTTGAACTTTTGATCTCGTCTTTGGCTTGTCTATGCAATTCCGTCATCAATATGCTTCTCGGCATTCAATCTTGATTGTTTGTCATATAATATCGTTGTTTGACACTTGACTTCATTGTTTGTCATTCATCAAAACCTATACCTGAAAATCATGCTTATACAACCAAAGCGCACATATCATAGATAGAATGATTTTCTACATCAGGATCTTCAGATTCAACTCGCAATCGTGATTTGAAGCTCCAATACCATGAAGAATTTACGTGAATTACGCAAAGAACCCTAATTGAACAGAATTGAGAGAAGAGAGAAAAATGAGATATGCTCTGCATTTCAAAATAAAGAAGACGAGAAGGTATTGTTACATTCCCTAACTAATCACTTATATACACATCACCTTTCTAACCAACTAACTAATTCCCACGTGTACACATACATATGCTATTTAACAAAATGTCATAATAATATTGTACTCATATCTACTTCTATTAACTCATATAAACAGCTTATACAATCCACATTTCATCCTCAAAACTTGACCAACGTCATATTCTTGCCACTCGAGAGGAACAATTTATTACCCTTCAAATACCAGATGATTTTCCCAGATAATGGAGGGATCATGATTTTGCCCATATCCATTTTGGTGCTATCTAAATCACTTTAACATATCATAGAAGAAAAGGTCAACATGTTGTAGCTCAACATTCTCTTCTAGACAAGAGATATTTGGAGTACCAACATGCAAACTTGGTACTGCCGAAGTTACTCTGAATGCTGGAACTGTCTTCATAACTATCTTTTCAAATTTCAACATGTCCCTTTATGACCAGTACCTAACCGAAGCCCTAAGATTCCAAGTCCAAATCGAGGGAGCCCCACAAGCCAAATATTCCATTCAAACTACCCTTCACCACTAAATTGCATGGCGAGTCCAAAATCATGCCATGGATCTTTGCCTACCAGGAGGAGAAAATGCCTTACTCTTAAATATTGATGCTACTAAAGGAAACATCATGTGCACCCAAATACCCAAATAGATTTTCATAGATAAGTTTGTAGAAATCCTTCCTGATTCCTGGATCACAAATTATGAGAAGCTAAGAGAATCAGAGGAATCCCTGCAATCTGGTGAACCAACTTTTACTAAAAGAAGTGACAAAAACATTTCCATAAGCTTTGACCATTCTCATCTCAAAAAACTCAATAAAACCATCTTCTCTTTCCAAATGATTCAACCCAAAGATACAACAGAAACATACCCTAAACCTAACAGAGAGTTTTTCTGCAATATAAAAAGCATCATGGAAAAACATGACTGGTGTCAACATTTTGACAGAGAAGGAAAAAGAGTTTGGTGGTTCAAATGCCCCTTCACTGGACACTGCCCATGGGATCTTGATTGCAATTGCCAAGACTTTTTGAAAGAACCAATTGGTGAATATGATGAACACCGCTAGCGTCATTGGGAAAGGTTCGACCTCAATAAAACAAAACAAAAATCCAAGAAAAAGGGGAAAGCCACTGAAAATCAATTCTGAGCCAAATATGAAAATAAAGATCCTTCAATTGGCTCATTAAGCCGTCCATGTAATTTTCTTGTCATTTACAAACCCCAATAATGGCCAAAATTATCAGAAAAATTCTCTCCGAGTTAGGAGGATAGTGAAACAACGCCCAAATCCAAACCAACATCACCTCATACCCCAGAATCCAAAAATCCACATGAACCTACAACTTTATCAATCCAAAAATCCACACACCCACAAATATTATGATGAGCCCTTCAAGCTCTATCCAATCCCAAGATTTTCCTCCACTTTAACTTTTTGAAAAAGAGGGTATCAGTTATGCTCCAAAAATTCCCAAAAAGAATATAGTACTACCTTCTAGAGAAAAACCCCCCAATGAGTGACATCGAAGCAACAATGAATTTGCAATCTAAAAACTCCATCTGCCAAAACAAAGTGTTGAACAACATTGGCAACACCATAAGAAACGTGGCTCATACACAAAACAAAAATGATGAGCAAGTAGAAACAATTGAGAAGATGATAGAGTAGACATCGTCTCAGCATGCGGGACTAATCAAAGCCTTGGAACTAAGGTTGGCAAATTTACAATATGAGATTTGCCCGCCAGGAACTTCACTTTTCCAAATTTTTCAACAACAACAAAAAGAGACGATTTCCATCAAGGAACAAATTCAAATTTTGAGAAATGAACACATCGATCCATATAAAATACCAGTTTTCCCTTCAAAACCTACCTTCTTCCCTATGTCTCACAAGCATATTCCTCGCCTAAATTAGACTACACCTTTTCTACCTTTCCATCTACCTCACAAAATCCAATCTCTTTCACCCAACCACCAAAAGAAGAAAATGATTTTGATATCGCAAACATAGTTTGGGAAAGGAAGATGCCCTTGCAGCAAAGAAACAAACCAAGAAAAGACGAGACCATGGAGAAAGTTCAAAAGGATCGAACCCTGAAAATCTGATGATTTCGGACTAAAAGGCTCCAGACCTCTATGTCTCCCAGCCAAGATACATATAAGAAGAAGATACACCATGGTAGGAATCTCTAAAATCATCAAAAGATGAAACAATGGAAGATAGCTCTCAATCAAGCAATGAATCCACAACAAACTCTTCCAAGGAAGATGATCCCCCAATATTTGTTAACCAGCCAAGAGACCTAGAAATATCTGAAATAGATGAGGAACAAGAAGGTATGACTGATTAACCATTCCCAGAAAGAAGAAATGAGCCCATGGCATCAAAACCAGTTGGAACTGGTTTCCACACTTTCACCTTAGATGATGTCAAGGTTTCAAAATGGCCTCAAATGATCCACGACTTCTATACTTGGATGGTGACCAAAAATTTGGTAGAACGAGAAAAGTATATCATGCTGTCAAAACTAACTTCCCGGTTCTCAGGAATACTCAGAGACTGGTGGAACTCACTTGGAATTCATGACAAAAATACTTTTCTTACTTCCCAAGATTTTGCCTTCAACATCAGAATCCTCCATGAAGTTTTCTGCGGAGATACTTTCCAAAGACATGAGAAAATGGCGAAGACAACTCTTCGAGATGAAGTGTGTGTCATTCGACAGAAATGACATTGATAGAAATTTTCAAAAAATAGAAAAGATATATTTCAAGATCGGAGGAGACATCAATTTGACGCAAGACCTTGTATCTTCCCTTCCAAAGTTGCTGGCAAGACGAACTGTTGGAAACACGTTTCAAATGCAATATACTAAACGTGTGTTCTTTTGTAGGTTTTGATGAATGTCAAACAAAGCAAAAAGCGATATATAGCAGTACTCAAGGACAAGCATAAAATGGATGCATTACAAGAAGCTCAAGACAAAGTTTAGAAATGTTATAATTGAGTCAATATTAATTGTGATCTTGATTCCTCAACTTGGCTCATAACATGGCTTCTCTACTAAAATTATTTTTCCAAAATCATGCATATTTAAATTAAGTGTCAAATGATTTTAAACTATGCATATTTACATTTGTTAAAATGTTTTCCAAGCATGCCTCAAAAATCTGGGCTAAGATAATCGATTATGTACTTATGATAATCGAGTATCTCTAAGCCAAGACTGCATGACAATCGATTGTGAATTAATGATAATCGATTGTGAGTAAGTCAGTTAACATCAGGTTTTTGCAAACTGCATAACAATCGATTGTGTACTTATGATAATCGATTGTTAACTGAGGCAAAGTTTTCAAAACTCATAAAAATCGATTATGAACTAATGGTAATCGATTAGAATGAGAAAAATGTCTCCCAGTGATTTTAAATAAAATGATAATCGATTGTGGCTTTTGATAATCGATTATATATGAGACAGAGAGTTTTGAAATTAATTAATAATCGATTATTCCATTTGATAATCGATTGTTGAAGCTGACCGTTGTCATATATTTTCAATTACCTTCAGGTAATCGATTGTTGATATTTAACAATCGATGTTTTGCTTAAAATCTGGAAAAGATTTTCTGAACGTTGTTAAAATAATCGATTGTTGATTTCCGGACAATCGATGTTTTATGCCAAAAATTGGAAGGATTTCTTAACGTTATAAATAATCGATTATTGATTTGAAGTAATCGATTGTTGACGTAAAATCTGGGATTGAATTTTTAATCTGATAGGCAAACAATCGATTGTTTAGTCTTGACAATCGATTGTCACTGAGTAATTTCAGCAATCCTTAATTGACAATTAGACAACGGTAAGACTGAGTTTTTCACCTATAAATACAGCTTCAACTCAGTGTTTTCACAACAACAACATATACACTTTGAGTATTTTCATTGCTAAAAGCTTTCTTACATTGATCATCATTTTCCATTCATCCATAAAGCTTTTTGAAGAGCCATTCTATTGAGCTAAGTTGTTGTGATCTTGAGCGTACTATTTCTACTCATATCTACTCATTAAGGAGTGCTTTGTAAAGTGAGTGTGTTTTGTGTTTGTAAGAGAATTGCGATTCTCGTTTGTTGAGGAACTTGTGATTCCTCGGTTGAAGTCTTTGGGATTGTTATCCCCGAGCAGTTGAAGTCTTTGGGATTGTTATCCCCGAGCAGTTGAAGTCTTTGGGATTGTTATCCCCGAGCAGTTGAAGTCTTTGGGATTGTTATCCCCGAGCAGTTGAAGTCTTTGGGATTGTTATCCCCGAGCAATTGAAGTCTTTGGGATTGGTATCCCCGAGCAATTGAAGTCTTTGGGATTGTGATCCCCGAGCAACTAGGTGAGGCTTGTGTCCTCAGCTGTAACGGTTTGTTAAGCACCCGTAAGCTTGACAAGTTTAGTGGAAATCTCGAGAGAGTCTCTCGGGGACTGGACTAACCACGTTTGTGGCCAACCAGGATACATCATTGTGTAAGTTTATTCTACTGCACTTGTTTTAATTTCTGCAAAGTTTTTAAATTCCGCACTAAAACGCTTAATATTTTTAAAACGCTATTCACCCCCCCCCCTCTAGCGTAAAGCGTATTGTCCAACAATTGGTATCAGAGCCATACTCTCTGAAAGACTTAACCGTTTGAGAGAATCTTTCCATGGCTTCTACTCTAGACTCTTTTGCAGGTACTGATGAAGGACAGTGCCCCACAAGACCTCCTTTGTTTAACGGGACTAATTATTCATATTGGAAAGAAAGGATGCAGATATTCGTCAGATCAAACAGCCCTTACTTGTGGAAGGTGTACACCAAAGGAAATGAGGTTCCTGTCAAAAAGGTGGAAGGAGAATGGGTGCCAAAATCAGAAGAGGAATTCAACGCCGAGGATAATCGAATGGTCCAAAATAATTTTAAAGCTATTAATTTATTACTTTGTGCTGTTAATGCTAATGATTACAGGAAAATCTCCTGCTGCAAAACAGCGAAAGAAATGTGGGACAAGCTTGAGGTCACTTACGAAGGGACTGACCAGGTAAGAGAAGCTAAAATTGACTTTTTAACTCATGCTTACGAATTGTTCCATATGAAGGAAGGCGAAAAGGTAGACGAGATGTTTGAGCGGTTCTCATCAATAGTGAATGATCTCCACGTGCTCAAGAAGACGTTCACAGACAAAGAACTAGTTCGAAAAATCCTTAGGAGTCTAACACCGGCATGGCGATCAAAGGCCGATGCGATTCAAGAGTCAATTGGAATCACGAACGTCACCATAGACGCTCTTAGAGGTAATCTTAAGACTTATGAATCCACTATTCTTAACCCTGTTATTGATGAACAAAGAAGGCAAAAGATTGCTCTAAAGGCGAGCACAAGTCAATCACCAATTGAAGAGGATGGAGATAGCGAATTCGGACTCATCATCAAAAAGTTCCAAAAATTCATGCGAAAAGAATATGACCGCAAAGGGAAAAAGCAAGGTGAGCAAGTTAAATGTTATGAATGTGGTGAAACAGGGCATATCAAAACAAACTGCCCAAATCTTAAAAAGGAGAAGAAACCCTTCAAGAAGCAACGAGCATACATATCTTGGGGAGGAGATTCCGGAGACGAATCCAGTGAAGAAGAAAATGAAGAAGCGGCAAATCTCTGCCTCATGGCACAGGAAGAAAATCAAAGTGAGGTAAGTCAAATCTCTTCTCAAAATTTTTACACTCTTGATGACATGAGAAATGCCTTTGATGAATTGTATGCTGAATTTCTCAAAGTTACAAAAACCGTCACTAGTTTAAGAGAAAGTGCTTCTCTAAAAGAACAAGATTTTCAAAAACAGTTTTCATTAAAAGAAAAAGAATTAGAAAAATTGGTTTTGGAAAATGAGAAGCTACTAGAACAAAACAAGTTTTATGGGAAAAGAAGTTCTGACAAGCCCGAGAGTTCTACAAAAAATTGTGCTTCTTGTGTAGACCTTAAGAATGAAGTAGGTAGATTAAAAGGCACACTAGATAAATTCAACTCCTCTCATAAAAACTTGAATGTGGTGCTTGATAACTTGAAATCAACCAAGCATGGAATAGGCTTCATAAATGAAGAAGAGGTTGATGCAAAAACCCAACCACCTAGAGCTCAATCTAGGATTAATAACAAAAATGCCTTTCCTAAAACAAACATGCATGCTAGACAAAATATTAGGAGACCTAGACATGACCTTCCGCCTAGCAATCGTCACCATAGACATGATGCATATTTTAGGCACAACAGTGATCATGCTAGAAGATCCCGAAATGTTCAACCTAGAAATGATTATGGTGCTCAAATTAGGAGAAATGAAAATAGAGTAAACAATGTGCATTATTCTAGCTACTATGAGCCTAGACGCATGCATAATCCAAATGTGACATGTCATTATTGTAGACGAATTGGTCATATTGCTCCCGCATGCTTTACTAGACATAGACATGCTACTCAAACATATCATTATAGTATGCATAACCCTCAAGGACCCAAAATGGCATGGGTACCAAAAGAGCATTGATTTGTTTTGCAGGTGTGCTTGAAGGAATCAAGTGTAGTGGATACTCCAAACACTTGACGGGAGACGAATTCAAAATTCCTTCAATTAAAGCACAAAGAAGGAGGAAGAGACGGAAAAGTCGATTTAGGCATTTTTTTTCAAAATCGGAAGTATTTTCGAAAAATTTAAAAGACAAAATACAAGGAAGACAAAGGCAAAATTGTGGAAGAAGCTTCTTAAATTGAAGAATGAGCCAAAAGATCAAAATGAAAGGAGGATGTTCAAAATCAGGTAATTGGCAAAGTCGAAGGGAAGGTAAGTACCCTAAACCCTCTTAAGAACATCCTAGGACAAAATTCTTAAGAGTTCACGTTTTTCACCCGACTACACTAGTTTCAAAGTTATTATTTCATTTATAGATTACTGACTTGAGCGTCGGAGATGTTTAATTCTATTTTGCAGGTATCCCCCAAAAGGTAAGAGGAAAGTATAAATTGTCTTGATACAAGAAAAATCGATCATAATCGATTATTTATGCTTACAATCGATTATCAGTATCAATAATCGATTATTTGTTGATTCAATTTTTTTGTCATGAAATCTTGTTGAATGTTTACATTGCTTGATAGAATTAAGTCTCATCATTTTAGCATCCCCCTTCCAAACAATCGATTATTTGTTCTGCCAATCGATTATTTGCCAAAATCCAAACTCTCTGTGAGTGAAATAATCGATTACTATATATTGACAATCGATTATCTGTTTTAAACTTATGTTACCGTTTTGGCTCTACAATCGATTCCTGTCAGGTCATAAATATGAAAAACAATCGATTACCAAGTTTGACAATCGACTATCTTTTTCAAATTTTTTTTTTACCGTTCTGGCGTGTAATCGATGTGTCAGATCATTTTCATTAATGACAATCGATTATTCTATTCAAATAATCGATTATTGAACGGTCAGTGAATTTATTTTTACCGTTTCAGACTTCAAAGCTCTTCAAATCTCTTCAAATCTTTTCAAATAAGTGTAAGATTCATTCCTTCTCTATATATAGGCTGCACAAATGCTCTTGTATACTCACTCAAGCCTCCCAAGCATCAAATTATCTTATTATCTTTGAAAAATCCTAGCACATCTTTTTCAAAAATGTCAAGCCGCAACTCCAAACGTGCTCGTTCCAAACAAGGTGCTTCTTCTTCTCGCCATCCATATCAAGATGGATCGGTTCTATTCTTTGAATCCGATGAAGAGCTCACCCGTTTCTTAACCAAATTTGAGAAACGCCTTATTCTCCCTCCTCGCTTTTCAACAAACGCTCTTGTTGCACCATTCATTCCAGCCGCGAATATGCTAAGAGAGTGCCAACTTTTCAATTTCCTACTCCTTACTCACCCCTACTACAACATTACTTTGGTTGAAGCTTTTTACTCCAACCTTCACAAAGATGATGAGGGTGAACTCGTTACCAATGTTAACGGCATTTCCATTCTAATTTCTGAAGATAACCTCCACCTCATTGCCGGCATTCCGCATGATGGTGAAGACATCTACCAGTACATAAATGATGCCGGGGACATGATTGATGAAGCTAATCTCTTCCGCCAAGCCGGAGTCGCCTATGATGAGTCTTCTTCCCGTCGTCCCACCATAAAGGGTATGGACCCGAATTATCGTTTCATTCTCTATTTCATCACTCGTGTTCTCAAACCCCGTAAACTCAATCACACCACCATTTCCCAAGAGGATGCCAAATTTCTTCATGCCATTATCACCGGTGTTAAAATCAATTGGTGCAAGCTTATTCAATCTCATATGTTCAATGCCACCAGAGATGACATACCTCTCCCCTATGCCCTCTTAATAATGAAATTTCTTGAAGCTTCCGGGGTCAATATTACTAATGGTCCTCTCAAAAAGAGCACCAAAATCTGGGAAATTTCGGAGTCTTCCTTTCATCATGATGGTGATCATGCTCCCGCTCCTCCTCAAAATCGACAAGCCCGTCGTGCTCATCCTCCTCAGGAGCCTACCCTCCAGACTATCTCTGACCAAATTACTCAATTAACCCGTCTGGTCCATGGTTACTTTGATCACGTGCATTATGCCTATGCTCAGGTGGTGCCATATCAAGCGCCTCCCAATGATGATGAAGGGGATGGGGGTGATGAATGATGTGAAATTGTTGTTTTTGATTTGTTTTTCCTTGGTTGGTTAGTTGTTGTTCGTTTTATTGTGTTTGGCTCCACCCATGTAATGTTATTTTCCAATAAATAAACTTTTGTTTATTTCATATGTTTTTTTGCATATTCTTCCCTTGTATATATTTTTGCTAATGGCAAAAGGGGGAAGAAACGGGATATCAAGAAGTATGCTATATCACTCTCAACTTCATTCATGCTTAAAGTGAGGGGGAACATGAATTGAGGGGGAACATCAAATTGCATACTTTACACTTGTCTTGGATTATCAAAATAATTATTGCATATATCCCGCTTATGTTTGCCATTATCAAAAAGGGGGAAATTGTTGGAAACACGTTTCAAATGCAATATACTAAACGTGTGTTCTTTTGTAGGTTTTGATGAATGTCAAACAAAGCAAAAAGCGATATATAGCAGTACTCAAGGACAAGCACAAAATGGATGCATTACAAGAAGCTCAAGACAAAGTTTAGAAATGTTATAATTGAGTCAATATTAATTGTGATCTTGATTCCTCAACTTGGCTCATAACATGGCTTCTCTACTAAAATTATTTTTCCAAAATCATGCATATTTAAATTAAGTGTCAAATGATTTTAAACTATGCATATTTACATTTGTTAAAATGTTTTCCAAGCATGCCTCAAAAATCTGGGCTAAGATAATCGATTATGTACTTATGATAATCGAGTATCTCTAAGCCAAGACTGCATGACAATCGATTGTGAATTAATGATAATCGATTGTCAGTAAGTCAGTTAACATCAGGTTTTTGCAAACTGCATAACAATCGATTGTGTACTTATGATAATCGATTGTTAACTGAGGCAAAGTTTTCAAAACTCATAAAAATCGATTATGAACTAATGGTAATCGATTAGAATGAGAAAAATGTCTCCCAGTGATTTTAAATAAAATGATAATCGATTGTGGCTTTTGATAATCGATTATATATGAGACAGAGAGTTTTGAAATTAATTAATAATCGATTATTCCATTTGATAATCGATTGTTGAAGCTGACCGTTGTCATATATTTTCAATTACCTTCAGGTAATCGATTGTTGATATTTAACAATCGATGTTTTGCTTAAAATCTGGAAAAGATTTTCTGAACGTTGTTAAAATAATCGATTGTTGATTTCCGGACAATCGATGTTTTATGCCAAAAATTGGAAAGGATTTCTTAACGTTATAAATAATCGATTATTGATTTGAAGTAATCGATTGTTGACGTAAAATCTGGGATTGAATTTTTAATCTGATAGGCAAACAATCGATTGTTTAGTCTTGACAATCGATTGTCACTGAGTAATTTCAGCAATCCTTAATTGGCAATTAGACAACGGTAAGACTGAGTTTTTCACCTATAAATACAGCTTCAACTCAGTGTTTTCACAACAACAACATATACACTTTGAGTATTTTCATTGCTAAAAGCTTTCTTACATTGATCATCATTTTCCATTCATCCATAAAGCTTTTTGAAGAGCCATTCTATTGAGCTAAGTTGTTGTGATCTTGAGCGTACTATTTCTACTCATATCTACTCATTAAGGAGTGCTTTGTAAAGTGAGTGTGTTTTGTGTTTGTAAGAGAATTGCGATTCTCGTTTGTTGAGGAACTTGTGATTCCTCGGTTGAAGTCTTTGGGATTGTTATCCCCGAGCAGTTGAAGTCTTTGGGATTGTTATCCCCGAGCAGTTGAAGTCTTTGGGATTGTTATCCCCGAGCAGTTGAAGTCTTTGGGATTTTTATCCCCGAGCAGTTGAAGTCTTTGGGATTGTTATCCCCGAGCAATTGAAGTCTTTGGGATTGGTATCCCCGAGCAATTGAAGTCTTTGGGATTGTGATCCCCGAGCAACTAGGTGAGGCTTGTGTCCTCAGCTGTAACGGTTTGTTAAGCACCCGTAAGCTTGACAAGTTTAGTGGAAATCTCGAGAGAGTCTCTCGGGGACTGGACTAACCACGTTTGTGGCCAACCAAGATACATCATTGTGTAAGTTTATTCTACTGCACTTGTTTTAATTTCTGCAAAGTTTTTAAATTCCGCACTAAAACGCTTAATATTTTTAAAACGCTATTCACCCCCCCCCCTAGCGTAAAGCGTATTGTCCAACAATTGGTATCAGAGCCATACTCTCTGAAAGACTTAACCGTTTGAGAGAATCTTTCCATGGCTTCTACTCTAGACTCTTTTGCAGGTATTGATGAAGGACAGTGCCCCACAAGACCTCCTTTGTTTAACGGGACTAATTATTCATATTGGAAAGAAAGGATGCAGATATTCGTCAGATCAAACAGCCCTTACTTGTGGAAGGTGTACACCAAAGGAAATGAGGTTCCTGTCAAAAAGGTGGAAGGAGAATGGGTGCCAAAATCAGAAGAGGAATTCAACGCCGAGGATAATCGAATGGTCCAAAATAATTTTAAAGCTATTAATTTATTACTTTGTGCTGTTAATGCTAATGATTACAGGAAAATATCCTGCTGCAAAACAGCGAAAGAAATGTGGGACAAGCTTGAGGTCACTTACGAAGGGACTGACCAGGTAAGAGAAGCTAAAATTGACTTTTTAACTCATGCTTACGAATTGTTCCATATGAAGGAAGGCGAAAAGGTAGACGAGATGTTTGAGCGGTTCTCATCAATAGTGAATGATCTCCACGTGCTCAAGAAGACGTTCACAGACAAAGAACTAGTTCGAAAAATCCTTAGGAGTCTAACACCGGCATGGCGATCAAAGGCCGATACGATTCAAGAGTCAATTGGAATCACGAACGTCACCATAGACGCTCTTAGAGGTAATCTTAAGACTTATGAATCCACTATTCTTAACCCTGTTATTGATGAACAAAGAAGGCAAAAGATTGCTTTAAAGGCGAGCACAAGTCAATCACCAATTGAAGAGGATGGAGATAGCGAATTCGGACTCATCATCAAAAAGTTCCAAAAATTCATGCGAAAAGAATATGACCGCAAAGGGAAAAAGCAAGGTGAGCAAGTTAAATGTTATGAATGTGGTGAAACAGGGCATATCAAAACAAACTGCCCAAATCTTAAAAAGGAGAAGAAACCCTTCAAGAAGCAACGAGCATACATATCTTGGGGAGGAGATTCCGGAGACGAATCCAGTGAAGAAGAAAATGAAGAAGCGGCAAATCTCTGCCTCATGGCACAGGAAGAAAATCAAAGTGAGGTAAGTCAAATCTCTTCTCAAAATTTTTACACTCTTGATGACATGAGAAATGCCTTTGATGAATTGTATGCTGAATTTCTCAAAGTTACAAAAACCGTCACTAGTTTAAGAGAAAGTGCTTCTCTAAAAGAACAAGATTTTCAAAAACAGTTTTCATTAAAAGAAAAAGAATTAGAAAAATTGGTTTTGGAAAATGAGAAGCTACTAGAACAAAACAAGTTTTATGGGAAAAGAAGTTCTGACAAGCCCGAGAGTTCTACAAAAAATTGTGCTTCTTGTGTAGACCTTAAGAATGAAGTAGGTAGATTAAAAGGCACACTAGATAAATTCAACTCCTCTCATAAAAACTTGAATGTGGTGCTTGATAACTTGAAATCAACCAAGCATGGAATAGGCTTCATAAATGAAGAAGAGGTTGATGCAAAAACCCAACCACCTAGAGCTCAATCTAGGATTAATAACAAAAATGCCTTTCCTAAAACAAACATGCATGCTAGACAAAATATTAGGAGACCTAGACATGACCTTCCGCCTAGCAATCGTCACCATAGACATGATGCATATTTTAGGCACAACAGTGATCATGCTAGAAGATCCCGAAATGTTCAACCTAGAAATGATTATGGTGCTCAAATTAGGAGAAATGAAAATAGAGTAAACAATGTGCATTATTCTAGCTACTATGAGCCTAGACGCATGCATAATCCAAATGTGACATGTCATTATTGTAGACGAATTGGTCATATTGCTCCCGCATGCTTTACTAGACATAGACATGCTACTCAAACATATCATTATAGTATGCATAACCCTCAAGGACCCAAAATGGCATGGGTACCAAAAGAGCATTGATTTGTTTTGCAGGTGTGCTTGAAGGAATCAAGTGTAGTGGATACTCCAAACACTTGACGGGAGACGAATTCAAAATTCCTTCAATTAAAGCACAAAGAAGGAGGAAGAGACGGAAAAGTCGATTTAGGCATTTTTTTTCAAAATCGGAAGTATTTTCGAAAAATTTAAAAGACAAAATACAAGGAAGACAAAGGCAAAATTGTGGAAGAAGCTTCTTAAATTGAAGAATGAGCCAAAAGATCAAAATGAACGGAGGATGTTCAAAATCAGGTAATTGGCAAAGTCGAAGGGAAGGTAAGTACCCTAAACCCTCTTAAGAACATCCTAGGACAAAATTCTTAAGAGTTCACGTTTTTCACCCGACTACACTAGTTTCAAAGTTATTATTTCATTTATAGATTACTAACTTGAGCGTCGGAGATGTTTAATTCTATTTTGCAGGTATCCCCCAAAAGGTAAGAGGAAAGTATAAATTGTCTTGATACAAGAAAAATCGATCATAATCGATTATTTATGCTTACAATCGATTATCAGTATCAATAATCGATTATTTGTTGATTCAATTTTTTTGTCATGAAATCTTGTTGAATGTTTACATTGCTTGATAGAATTAAGTCTCATCATTTTAGCATCCCCCTTCCAAACAATCGATTATTTGTTCTGCCAATCGATTATTTGCCAAAATCCAAACTCTCTGTGAGTGAAATAATCGATTACTATATATTGACAATCGATTATCTGTTTTAAACTTATGTTACCGTTTTGGCTCTACAATCGATTCCTGTCAGGTCATAAATATGAAAAACAATCGATTACCAAGTTTGACAATCGACTATCTTTTTCAAATTTTTTTTTTACCGTTCTGGCGTGTAATCGATGTGTCAGATCATTTTCATTAATGACAATCGATTATTCTATTCAAACAATCGATTATTGAACGGTCAGTGAATTTATTTTTACCGTTTCAGACTTCAAAGCTCTTCAAATCTCTTCAAATCTTTTCAAATAAGTGTAAGATTCATTCCTTCTCTATATATAGGCTGCACAAATGCTCTTGTATACTCACTCAAGCCTCCCAAGCATCAAATTATCTTATTATCTTTGAAAAATCCTAGCACATCTTTTTCAAAAATGTCAAGCCGCAACTCCAAACGTGCTCGTTCCAAACAAGGTGCTTCTTCTTCTCGCCATCCATATCAAGATGGATCGGTTCTATTCTTTGAATCCGATGAAGAGCTCACCCGTTTCTTAACCAAATTTGAGAAACGCCTTATTCTCCCTCCTCGCTTTTCAACAAACGCTCTTGTTGCACCATTCATTCCAGCCGCGAATATGCTAAGAGAGTGCCAACTTTTCAATTTCCTACTCCTTACTCACCCCTACTACAACATTACTTTGGTTGAAGCTTTTTACTCCAACCTTCACAAAGATGATGAGGGTGAACTCGTTACCAATGTTAACGGCATTTCCATTCTAATTTCTGAAGATAACCTCCACCTCATTGCCGGCATTCCGCATGATGGTGAAGACATCTACCAGTACATAAATGATGCCGGGGACATGATTGATGAAGCTAATCTCTTCCGCCAAGCCGGAGTCGCCTATGATGAGTCTTCTTCCCGTCGTCCCACCATAAAGGGTATGGACCCGAATTATCGTTTCATTCTCTATTTCATCACTCGTGTTCTCAAACCCCGTAAACTCAATCACACCACCATTTCCCAAGAGGATGCCAAATTTCTTCATGCCATTATCACCGGTGTTAAAATCAATTGGTGCAAGCTTATTCAATCTCATATGTTCAATGCCACCAGAGATGACATACCTCTCCCCTATGCCCTCTTAATAATGAAATTTCTTGAAGCTTCCGGGGTCAATATTACTAATGGTCCTCTCAAAAAGAGCACCAAAATCTGGGAAATTTCGGAGTCTTCCTTTCATCATGATGGTGATCATGCTCCCGCTCCTCCTCAAAATCGACAAGCCCGTCGTGCTCATCCTCCTCAGGAGCCTACCCTCCAGACTATCTCTGACCAAATTACTCAATTAACCCGTCTGGTCCATGGTTACTTTGATCACGTGCATTATGCCTATGCTCAGGTGGTGCCATATCAAGCGCCTCCCAATGATGATGAAGGGGATGGGGGTGATGAATGATGTGAAATTGTTGTTTTTGATTTGCTTTTCCTTGGTTGGTTAGTTGTTGTTCGTTTTATTGTGTTTGGCTCCACCCATGTAATGTTATTTTCCAATAAATAAACTTTTGTTTATTTCATATGTTTTTTTGCATATTCTTCCCTTGTATATATTTTTGCTAATGGCAAAAGGGGGAAGAAACGGGATATCAAGAAGTATGCTATATCACTCTCAACTTCATTCATGCTTAAAGTGAGGGGGAACATGAATTGAGGGGGAACATCAAATTGCATACTTTACACTTGTCTTGGATTATCAAAATAATTATTGCATATATCCCGCTTATGTTTGCCATTATCAAAAAGGGGGAAATTGTTGGAAACACGTTTCAAATGCAATATACTAAACGTGTGTTCTTTTGTAGGTTTTGATGAATGTCAAACAAAGCAAAAAGCGATATATAGCAGTACTCAAGGACAAGCACAAAATGGATGCATTACAAGAAGCTCAAGACAAAGTTTAGAAATGTTATAATTGAGTCAATATTAATTGTGATCTTGATTCCTCAACTTGGCTCATAACATGGCTTCTCTACTAAAATTATTTTTCCAAAATCATGCATATTTAAATTAAGTGTCAAATGATTTTAAACTATGCATATTTACATTTGTTAAAATGTTTTCCAAGCATGCCTCAAAAATCTGGGCTAAGATAATCGATTATGTACTTATGATAATCGAGTATCTCTAAGCCAAGACTGCATGACAATCGATTGTGAATTAATGATAATAGATTGTCAGTAAGTCAGTTAACATCAGGTTTTTGCAAACTGCATAACAATCGATTGTGTACTTATGATAATCGATTGTTAACTGAGGCAAAGTTTTCAAAACTCATAAAAATCGATTATGAACTAATGGTAATCGATTAGAATGAGAAAAATGTCTCCCAGTGATTTTAAATAAAATGATAATCGATTGTGGCTTTTGATAATCGATTATATATGAGACAGAGAGTTTTGAAATTAATTAATAATCGATTATTCCATTTGATAATCGATTGTTGAAGCTGACCGTTGTCATATATTTTCAATTACCTTCAGGTAATCGATTGTTGATATTTAACAATCGATGTTTTGCTTAAAATCTGGAAAAGATTTTCTGAACGTTGTTAAAATAATCGATTGTTGATTTCCGGACAATCGATGTTTTATGCCAAAAATTGGAAAGGATTTCTTAACGTTATAAATAATCGATTATTGATTTGAAGTAATCGATTGTTGACGTAAAATCTGGGATTGAATTTTTAATCTGATAGGCAAACAATCGATTGTTTAGTCTTGACAATCGATTGTCACTGAGTAATTTCAGCAATCCTTAATTGGCAATTAGACAACGGTAAGACTGAGTTTTTCACCTATAAATACAGCTTCAACTCAGTGTTTTCACAACAACAACATATACACTTTGAGTATTTTCATTGCTAAAAGCTTTCTTACATTGATCATCATTTTCCATTCATCCATAAAGCTTTTTGAAGAGCCATTCTATTGAGCTAAGTTGTTGTGATCTTGAGCGTACTATTTCTACTCATATCTACTCATTAAGGAGTGCTTTGTAAAGTGAGTGTGTTTTGTGTTTGTAAGAGAATTGCGATTCTCGTTTGTTGAGGAACTTGTGATTCCTCGGTTGAAGTCTTTGGGATTGTTATCCCCGAGCAGTTGAAGTCTTTGGGATTGTTATCCCCGAGCAGTTGAAGTCTTTGGGATTGTTATCCCCGAGCAATTGAAGTCTTTGGGATTGGTATCCCCGAGCAATTGAAGTCTTTGGGATTGTGATCCCCGAGCAACTAGGTGAGGCTTGTGTCCTCAGCTGTAACGGTTTGTTAAGCACCCGTAAGCTTGACAAGTTTAGTGGAAATCTCGAGAGAGTCTCTCGGGGACTGGACTAACCACGTTTGTGGCCAACCAGGATACATCATTGTGTAAGTTTATTCTACTGCACTTGTTTTAATTTCTGCAAAGTTTTTAAATTCCGCACTAAAACGCTTAATATTTTTAAAACGCTATTCACCCCCCCCTCTAGCGTAAAGCGTATTGTCCAACACGAACCATGACTATCATTGTAGAAAAGTTTCAGTCCGTAACAATCCCACAAAATGGTTACATCGGGCAAACTATTTTTGTTGCATTGGATGATATTTGTACAAAGCGCTCTGCCCTAAAATAAATTATCAAGCACAATCCAACGCTTGACAAAGCATGCCGCAAATCAGATCTAATCACCGGATCAAGATGTTCCTGCCACACATCTAGGAGAAGGAGAGATTTCAGGAGTTCAAAAGGCCATGAATTCCAGACAGAAAAGCAAGGTCCAAGAAATGTACAAAATATTTGTGGATGAACTTGATATCGGGAATTTCTTTAGACCGAGATGGATACGAGAACTATTTCGCAAATCAAAACTGGAAACTCACCAAGGGATCATTGGTGATTGCAAAGGGATTTGCTCGTGGAACGTTGTACAGGACAAATGCAGAAATATGTCAAGGTGAATTGAATGTGGCACAAGATAAGAATTCTGCAGATTTGTTGCACAAAATAATGGTTCATATGAGCGAGAAGGGATTGCAGATTCTTTCCAGGAAATCACTTATCTCTTTTGCTAAAGGTACAATAGTAAAACCTTGTGACTACTATTTAATTGATAAGCATCATAGAGTCTCATTTCAGACATCGTCTGAAAGAAATTGAATATGCTTGATTTAGTATATTCTGATGTTTGTGGTCCACTAAAAATTGAATCAATGGGCGGTAACAAATATTTTATTACTTTTATTGATGATGCTTCACGTAAACTGTGGGTTTATATCTTGAAAACCAAAGATCAGGTGTTTCAAGTTTTCTAGAAGTTTCATGCTCTGGTGGAAAGGGAGATGGGTCGAAAGCTAAAGCATCTCCGAAGTGACAATGGAGGTGAGTACCCTTCAAGGGAATTTGAAGAGTAATGTTCAACTCATGGGATCAGACATGAAAAGATAGCTCCTGGAACCCCACAGCATAATGGCATAGCCGAGAGGATGAACCACACCATTGTTAAGAAGGTGAGAAACATGCTCAGAATGGTTAAACTGCCTAACTCATTATGGGATGAAGCAGTTCAGACAACATGTTAACTAATCAATAGGAGTCCATCAGTTCCATTGGAGTTTGACATCCCAGAGAGAGTTTGGACCAACAAGGAGATGTCCTACTCACATCTGAAGGTGTTCGGTTGCAGAACTTTTACACATGTACTAGAGGAGAAAAGAACAAAGTTGGATGATAAATTCATTCCCTGCATATTCATCAGACAAGGAGATGAAGAGTTCGGGTACAGATTGTGGGATCCTGTAAAGAAGAAGGTCACTAGAAGTAGATATGTAATCTTCCGAGAAAGTGAAGTTGGACCCGTAGATGATCAGTCAGAGAAGACAAAGAATGGTATGATCCCTAACCTTGTTACCATTCCTTATTCTTCTAACTATCCCACAAGTGCAGAAAGTATGACCGACGAGGTTGCCGAGCAGGGAGAGCAACCTGGTGAGATTATTGAGTAGGGGAGCAACTTGATGATGATGTCAAGCAAGTGGAGTATCTAACTCAAGAAGAAGAACAACCTCAACCTCTAAGGAGATCAGAGAGGCCAATGGTAGAGTCATACAGATACCCTTCCATAGAGTATGTCCTCATCACTGATGAGGGGGAGCCAGAAAGTCTTAAGGAGGTGTGTTCCATCCAGAAAAGAGCCAGTGGATGAAAGCAATGCAAGAAGAGATGGAATCTCTACAGAAAAATGGCACCTACAAGCTGGTTGAACTTCCAAAGGTTAAAAGACCACCCAAATGTAAGTGGGTCTTTAAACTCAAGAAAGATGGAAATGGCAAGCTGGTTAGATACAAAGATCGATTGGTGGTTAAAGGCTTCGAGAAGAAAGGTATTTATTTTGATGAAATTTTCTCATATGTTGCCAAAATGACTTCTATTTATACAATCTTGAGCTTAGCAACTAGCCTAGATCTTGAAGTAGAGCAGTTGGATGTGAAAACTGCATTTCTTCATGGAGATTTGGAAGAAAGAGATCTATATGGAGAAGCCAGAAGGATTTGAAGCAGCTGAAAGAAAACACATGGTGTGCAAACTGAATAGGAGTCTTTATGGATTGAAGTAAGCACCAAGGTAGTGGTACAAGAAGTTTGACTCATTCATGAAAAGTCATACTTACATAAAGACATATTCTGATCCATGTGTATACTACAAAAGATTTTCTGATAACAACTTTATTATATTATTGTTGTATGTGGATGACATATTGATTGTAGGACAAGATAAGGAGCTAATTTTCAAGTTGAAGGGAGACTTATCTAAGTCCTTTGACATGAAGGACTTGGGCCCAGCACAACAAATTCTGGGAATGAAGATTGTTTGAGAGAGAACAAGCAGAAAGTTGTAGCTATCTCAGGAGAAGTACATTGAACGTGGACTAGAATACTAAGCCAATTAGCACACCTCTTACTAGTCATCTGAAGTTGAGCAAGAAGATGTGTCCTACAACAATGGAGAAAAAGGAAAGCATGACCAAAGTTCCTTATTCTTCTTCCGTCGAAAGTTTGGTGTATGCTATGGTATGCACTAGACCTGATATTGCTCATGCAGTTGGTGTTGTCAGCAGGTTTCTTGAAAATCCAAGAAAAGAACACTGGGAAGCTGTCAATTGGATACTCAGGTGCTTGAGAGGTACAACATGATATTGTTTATGCTTTGGAGGATCTGATCCAATCTTGAAAGGTTATACAGATGCAGATATGGCAAGTGACAATGATAACAGAAAACCCATTATTGGATATTTGTTTACATTTTCAGGGGGAGCTATATAATGGCAGCCAAGGTTGCAGAAGTGTGTTGCACTCTCTACAACTGAAGCAGAGTACATTGCCGCTACAGAAGCTGGCAAGGAGATGATATGGCTGAAACGGTTCCTTCAAGAGCTTGGCTTGCAGCAGAAGGAGTATATTGTCTATTGTGACAGTCAAAGCGCAATAGACTTGAGCAAGAACTCCATGTACCATGCAATGACTAAACATATTGATGTAAGATACCATTGGATCCGAGAAAAGGTAGAGAGTGAATCTCTGTAAGTCCTGAAGATCTCCACAAGTGAGAATCTGACAGATATATTGATCAAGGTAGTACCAAGAGACAAGTTTGAGTTATGCAAAGAACTTATCGGCATACACCCAAGTCAGAAGTCTGGTGTTACCTCCTTCAGAATATTGTGGATGGAGGGAGAGATTGTGGGGTCCATTCCATAATGAAAAAAATTGAGAAATCAGATACTAGGGGCCAAATCTGTTTTGGCAACAACTTGCTAGAATGCAAGTTGGCAAATTGCAAGCAAACCAACCATTCCTATTTGTTGGAGGAAAGGTGGCTTTGCCTGTAAAAAGGAGCTCTCGGCTTCTTCATTTAAAAACACGGAAAAAGTAAAGTAATACAGTAGTTGCAGAGAGTATTTTTAGGTATTGTGAGAAATAGATCGTGTAGGAAAAATAGAGAGTGTGAGTGATATTATAGTAAGGTTAAAATCTTAAAAGAGGGTTATTTTTTTTGAGTGTATAGTGGTCTTTGAAGTATTTTACTCGGACTACTGGGTGCAAAATTCCTTATTATAGTGGGACTACTCTCGTGCTCGTAGTTTTTTCCTTTATTCAGAAAGATTTTCCACGTTAAAATCTTTGTGTCCTTGTTGTTCTTTTTTATCCTTATTAATTACCTTATCTCGATACTATATTATTGTTCCGTTATTATTATCGTGAATATTATTTTTATAGAGGTTTATTCCCATTGCACATTACACTATCGGCCTGGGGCTCAATGATGTGTACTTAGCGTTTACTTAAATGAAATTCAACCACCTCTAGGAATAAAGGCAAAGCAATTTTTTCTGAATATATTTAAAAGAAAAGTTTTTTTCTCGAGGTGGAATGACTAGGACTAAAGGCAAAAGAAGTGAAAAGTCTCGTGAGAATGTTGTACATTTTAAATGCAATATACCACCTCTACAATAAATTATTACAACGTTATCAAATTTACAAAGACAACCTTGTTTATTCTTGCTTGTTTTTATTATAGGATCATAATACAAATAGCCAATCAAATTTATTATTTACTTCTTTAACTGATATATATAAGTTATATTATATTTATATACGATTTTATACAAATTATATATGGATAATATACAAATTATACATGGATAATACTTTATGTTTATACTTCTTAGTTTGTCTTTAATGAGATAATGTAAAATCATATAATATTTATGGTTTGTTCTAAACCACAAATTTCTAATATCCTTCTTTCTTTTTAATTCTGTAGTCAAGTCAAATTAAAGTGCATCAAATAAAATATGATGGAGTAAGTATTTTATAATGGAGTAATTATGACAAAAAAATCGAATACTAAAGTAACCAATGATTCAATTGAACTCGATATTTCCATATACACACAAATATATATAAAATTTATTAAAATTTCAAACATATTAAATTCACAACCCATAATTTCAAAAGTATAATAAATCTAATATAAAAACAAAAATGTTAACCTATCAAATCTAAATAGTGATAAACCTCTAACTAGTTGTTTGGTGTTTCTTGGGAACGCAAGGCAAAAACAAAATGGAGGCGCAACGTGGGAACCAAACAAGCTAGTTTACTGCCTATAATATTCGGATAGTGGAGTCGAAATTTAAAGCTTAGGAGTTCGAGATTTTAGTCCTTTTAAGTTACTGAATTTTAATGTATTAATTTATTCATATTTATAAATTTCATTAGATAAATTAAATATTTATGAATCAAAACTACAGTGCTCCAACGAGCTAATTTACTACCTATAAATAGTGAAGCCGGAATTTAAAGCTTAAGAGTTCGAGATTTTAGTTCTTTTAAATTAATAAAATTTTAATATATTAATTTATTCATATTCAACAAATTTCATTAGATAAATAAAAGATTTATGGATCAAAACTACTGAATCCGACCGAACTCATAAACTCTATGCTACCTCCGCCCTTGGTTGCTAAAAGATAAAAAGAAGTTTGTCTAAAATTGGAGTAAGAAGTTTGAATTAATTATGTTTATATGTGAAGAAAGAAACTTACACTCTTGGAGCAGTAGTAATTGGATTTTGGAGTTTGAGTTCCCACAGCTGCAGTTTGCATTTTTGAAGACTCAAGAAATCAATGGCTTTAGCAATTAAACAGAGAGAGAGAGACCAAAGGGACAGAAGATTCATATAGTAGAAAGCAATATCTAGACTGAAGAAATATGGGACTTTCCGAAAATTATAGGAACTGTTTGTCTCTAAATAAACAAAATAATAGCTCTTAGCTATGAAAATGATTGGTTCTCAGGTTAAAGGCAGGACTTTTACAAAAGGGTTCAACATTTATTATATATAAAAAGTAATTTTTTCGCAAAGCAATTCGGGTGAACCCCTTACACCCCTCTAGCTCTTTGCCCCGGTTAATTTGATACATACACTTTCCGTGCGATAAATTTCCCTGTATTTTAACATATTGTAATCAGGTAATCTGCGATGTATTTATAGGTTACTAATTTTCATTTGTATTAACGATTACTACCTCTATGATTATCTTTTATATGACCTGAAATAATGTAAATTCTTTTTTTACGTTGGTTGCATACATACAATCAAATCTTTTTATAATAGTTTCGTTTATTTCAAATTTTTTTAATTGTTATAGTAAAATACTGTTATAGAGGACATATATTATAATGTAATAAAATATTTGGTCCGAAAATAATTCGACTTTTATAAGAATATTATTATCGAAAGATCGATTGTAATTGTTTTTTAGAAAGAAGAGATTGTGGGTAATGTTTTTGCCCGACTAAGAATATTATTTTAGAAACAAAGTCTTAAATAAAAGCTATGAGTCTCCTGGTATCATAGAATAGCAGTTTTGAATTGTCATAGCAACTCATAATGCAGTTGTATTTGACTTACACGTTCCTTCCGCAAAGTCCCTTTGAATGAGTTTATTTTAAGTGCTTTTAAGCTATAAGTAAAATTTAAAAATAATGTTTTTAAATACTTATTTTTAAATTAAAATGACAAATATAAGCTAAAAGTTAAAAGTTACAATTCCTATCCAAACACTATAAAATGACTTTTAAGTCATTTTGACTTAAAAGTACTTAAAATAAACCAATCCAAACGGACTCTAAATAGGGCATATATCGGGTAAAACGGATAATCCGAACCGTCAATTCTTTATTGGGTTATCGTATTGGGTTATTGGGTTAACGGTTCGGTAACGGGGTAAAAAATATTTTATTGGGTTATCGGTTCGGTCTCGGTTTGCAATTTTTTTATTGGGTAAAAATCGATAACCCAATAAGAATGAAATAATTTACTAATCTACCCTTAAGCATATATTAGGGTTTTATTTTACTAATTCCCTTATCTCTTCAGTTCACTCTGTCTTCAGTCATTTATGTCTCTCTCATTCTATTTCCGCCGCAGCCCCCAACTCCCAACAGTTAATCGCATCGTGTAAAGCCAGTGCCTGAGCCTCAACTCTCAAGCTCACCACCAGTTCTCCGCCAGACGCCACGCCAGTGCCTGAACCTCACCAGTTCTCCTCCAGTCATGACGACTCACTCCCTCACTCGTCAATCGCATCGTGTAAGTTTTGTCTCATGATTTTTCTGTTTGCGCCTTGTTAATTGAAGAATCAAGAAGACATAAAGATGGGATTGGAATTTCAGATTCTAAATCAGAATTGAAAAAATATCTTACAGTAGAAGCTGAAAATAAAATAGCAGACGGTAATATATTGCTTTGGTGGAAAGTAAACTCACCTAGATTCCCCATTCTTGCTGAGAAGGCTCGGGATGTGTTATCTATTCCTATTTCAAGTGTTGCATCTGAATGTGCATTTAGCACTGGAGGGCGTATTCTTGATTCATTTAGGAGTTCATTGACTCCTAAATTGGTGGAAGTTCTAGTGTGCCTTCAAGGTTGGCTTCTTAGTGAGCCATTACCTGTTAGTGTTGAGGAAGATTTAGATGTTCTCGAGCAACTAGAACAAGGTAGCAATGTTTTAATTTGTTTGATTTTATATTATTTAATATTTTTATTATTTAACTTCTTAATATATAATCTCACAGAATTTGCCAATCTTGGAAACGAACCCTACGATGATGATGTGTAGAATTTTAGATAGTTGTAAGTTAAACTTTGGTAAGTTAATTATTCAATTTATATAACACATTGTATGATTACAAATATTACTTGACTTAATATATTTTATTTTTATGTTTAATAGGTGTAGCCATGCCTCGACTTTGTTGTCTCAAAGCTATTTCACATTTTTGGAGTCATTATGCAAGGATTGAAGAAGGTGAACTCAAACTTCCTCTACCTAGTGAAACCCAATTCAATTCTTCATACTCTTTTTTTTGCTATTTCTGTGCTCTATTGCTTGCTATTAAGTCGTAAGTTTCTTTGGCCAATTCAACTAATTTTTCTTTCAGCAGTTTTTGTTATGGAGTTAATGCATGGCCTAGGATCAATGTTCATGTCAATTTGATGGGATAAGCCGTTTGTGGATGCAGATGCATACAGTGGCAAACAAGGATTAGACTGCTGAATGTGACACTGAATCTTTTCTTGGTTATCTAGGAACTTATTACAAATTTTGCTGTAACTTAGCTGTAGTTGTACTCAGTTGTGTCATATATAGAAGCTTTAAAATTGTTGTGGGTGTTATAGTTATTATAGTCGTTGTGTCGTTATAGCAGTGCCTATGTCGTTATAATAGGCTAGCAGCTGGATTTGGTCTGAACTCTGAAGTTTCTCTCTTCAGTTGAAAGCAGTACTGCAGTAGTTTTCTGTTTTCTGTTGAAAGCACTCTGAAGTTTCTCTCTTCTGTTTCTCTCTTTGTTATAGCAGCGCCTATAGTACCTCACTTGTTTTCTGTTTTCTAACCGAGTTTGTATTGAAAATAGCTATGCAACAAAATAGCTGATGATAAGTGATAGGCACTGCTATACAAACTCGGTTAGCAGTACTTCAGTTGCTTTGGTACTATCAACTATAGTTGTTAGTGCCTATTATTTCCATTGGTTTTGCATTGCAGAACTTAAGGAACTTTCTATTTCTAAAATATATTACCTCAGTATTTGTGCTTTCTACAGCAACATTTCCAGTCTACAATATTGGGAAGCCTAATGGCTTCTATATTATAATATGGTGAATTCCAATTATTGCTACCAAGAATATTTTAACACTTATGTTGCTCCTTCATACATCAGTTTACCAGTTTTCCGCAGTCACGACTCACTCCTCATCGTGTAAGTTTTGGATGTTAATTGTTCTGTTTGCTCAAGATGTTTGCTTCTGTTTACTAAATAGCTTCTGTTTGCTCAATATTTTTTCTGCGTCTTGTTTGCTCAAGTGTTGTTTATTGTTCTGTTTGCTCAAGATTTTTTCTGCATCTGCTATCTCACATGTTTGGAGTCACTATGAAAGGATTGAAGAAGGTGATGAGGGATGGTGGAAAGTAAGATGTAGTCATTGTCATCTTGTTTTATATTACAATGCACAACAAATTGGTACTAAGTCCTTAATGAGGTATGTTGAGCGTTGTTTGGAGCGCAATTTGGTGAAGCCTATAAGGATTGAGTAATTGTTGTGTTGTTTACTTGAATTTGAAATATTAGTATTATGTTTGGACTTTGGACTGTATCGTTATAGCTAGCAGTTGTATTTGTGCTTTCTGCAGCTATTATCAGTTGATTGAAGTTTCAGCACAACTGAAAAATATCACTGCTTAAAGGGCATAGAATTTTGGGTGAAGCTACTTATAGCCATTTCGAAGTTAGGACTGACATTTATATAGTACATTTTTGGCCTAAACTGGGTGCGCCTGATTTATTAAACACCAGGAAGCTTTGGTCTATATAGTATCGAAATGAAATTCGTCCGTCGTGCAATTGCCTTCATGAATATTCACAAATTTAATGTTGTTTTGATTTGTTAATAAGATTGCCCACTTGGAGAATGACTCAAAAAGTGTGAGCTTTGATCATGTGTAACCCAAATTTCTAATTAGGGAAAGGTCCAAATTTGTATCTGTATTTGAAATTGCTCACTTCTCTCCATTAACCTTCGGTCCATTCATAGCTTTGCGTTATCAATGCATTTAAATTCCAATGTTGAACACTGCCTGTGTATCGTTTCTGCAGTAACATTTCCAGTGTTCATATTTGTGCTTTCTGCAGCATCATAGCACTTTTAATTTTCAGTGTTCAACACTTTTAATATTTACGTTCAGCACTTTTAGTTTTAGTTTTACCTTATCAGGTAAACCGATAACCGAACCGATAATGATCAATAACCGATAAATCGATTGCCGATAATCAATATTTTATCGGTTTAGTTATCGGGTGATGATATTTATAAACTGATAACCGATAGGCAAAATCGATAAGCAAAACCGATAATTTTTGAAATCGAACCGAACCGACCAATGCCCACCCCTACTCTAAATCGTATACCAAAGAAAATTCCACGAACCTAGCACGATCTTTTTATACTTCTGCCACCAATTCTGCACTGTACTAGATATATACTCCTACTTATATGACTAACAACCACAAATTAGTTAATTATTATAGAATTAAAATTACTACGTACCACAATAAATGAAGGAGACTTTTCTGCTTTCGTAGTCATTTAGATCCAGTATTTGTATTAGAAAATCCATAAATAAGCAATTATTTGTAAATATTTAATTGTGAACTCAATAACTGAAACGAGTTATAAATTAGATAATCAGTTTAGAACCCATAAACTTTAAATCTTGATTCTCCCTCTCGTATGAATACGTGTATGTTGTAAAGTTAAGTAAACTTTACACCTATTTCCCTGCCAAGACAGGTTATAACTGCATTGAAGAATGATTAAATGGGGATTGTTAATTTCAGAATTTGGCCAAGAAAAGGCCAATTTTATGTCAAGGTGTTAGTATACTGATTTTGGTAGCTAAGCATGTATAGGGGTATTTCTCTTCTGTATCTAACAACCCTAGTGCTTGTTCACAAATGTATCTGCAAGAGGTTTAGTTTGGTCCTATTTTTGGTTGTGATATGACATGGCACTCAATGAGAGTAATATATGATAACTAACATGTTATAATAACTTATTCACTAAAATCTTGATGTCATTATTGCTATGTTTTTATTCGTGATGATTTAACCATAACTTAGTATTCCGTATTTATCACTAATATCGTGAATATCATTTTTACAGGATTTATTCTCAACACAACCACGGCAGTAACATTGTGGAAAGCATAATACCACCATTTTGCATTCCTGTTTGAAGTAACAGGAAACCATGCATCTATTGCCCTCTCTTCTGCAGATCTTTCATCAGCCTGGAATTTATTATGGGTCCATTAATTATTTTAAATGAAATACATTCATTTAGCACCATTATATAAATAGAATTGAGGACATAACCTATTCAAAGATTTGATGTTTATAGGACTTTATGACGATCTCAAGTTAATAGGGGTCTGGACTAATAATTATTAAAATAGCATGTGCTAGTCAATTTTCAGATTGGTAATTGAAAAATAATAGTGTTTGCAAATTAATCATTAAAAAATAACTATTATTTTGTTGTAATACGGAAATTTCCAGCATAATATATTGGAGATTGAAACACATATGTATGAATTTTTATCATATTATGTTGAAACATCAGTATATTATGCTGGAATTTTAGTATATAATAAAATTCTACCACCTCTAGGATTAAATGCAAAGCAATCTTTACTGAATATTTTTAAAAGGAAGTTTTTTTCTGGAGGTATATAACTAGGACTAAAGGCAAACGAAAAAGTAGAATGTTACGAATTTAAATGCAATATACCACCTCAACAATAAATTATTACACAGTTACCAAATTTATAAAGACAGCCTAGTTTGTTCTCGCTTGTTTTTGTTATGGGATTTTTATTTAAATAGCCGATGGAATTCTTTTTTCTAACCGATATATATAAAATATATTTTATTTATATACAATTTTATATATGCAAACTATACACAAATTATATATCCACCAATTATAATTAATTTAAGTAATTGGGGAGACGACTATTTAGATTAATTCTTTTCATTTTTTCAATACTCACGAGAAAGAATTGAACTTGGAATATTTATGTTCCCTTCCAAAGATGATATAAAGCAAATATCTTAATTTCCCGATCGTATATTTCTATTTGTAAAAGAATGCTATCTTGTTATATTCAGAAATAGTTTAAGTTTATACCTCTTAGTTTATCATTAATGAGATAATTATAATTATATAAATATTTATAGCTTATTTTGATCACAAGTTTCTAATATCTGTCTTTCTTGTTAATTATGTGCTCAGTCAAATTAAAGTGCATTAGATAAAATAGGATGGGGGGAGTATTAATTATTTGATAATGGAGTAATTATGACAAAAAACAACTCGTACAAACATATCTAAATGAAAAATTATTAAAATTTCAAAAATGAATTCATCACATCCCATAATTTCAAAAGTGTAAGAAATTCAACAACAAAAAACTAAAAAAATAAATCTATCAAATTTAAATAGTGATAAACCTCTAACTAGTTGTTTGGTATTTCATGGGAAAAGAAAATTCAGCGCAAGGCAAAAACGAAATGGGGGGGGGGAATTGTAAATATTTAGAATTAATCACTTATTAGTTGACGTAATACTTGAATAGTTCACTAAATATGATAATTTAGCAGATATAGTAAAAGGAAGTAAATTGCAGAAAGTAATTGCAGGAATTAAAGATACCAGGATTTTTATACTGGTTCGGATTCAATGTGAGTCCTATTCCAGTCCCCTTGGGTTGCTAAGGAGTTCTCTTTAGTAAATGAGTTCCTCCGAGTACAGTTGTAGTGAATCTTACACAGTTTCTCTAGCACTCGTTTCTAATATAATGCCTCACCAGTGTTATGTTAGATAATACGCTTAACGCTAGAGGGGGGGTGAATAGCGTTATAATAAAATTTAGCGTAAACTTGCGGAAATTAAAATTTGCAGGAAATAATTAAGTGCGTTAAATAAACAAAAAGAAAGAATGCACCGATGTATTCTGGTTCACCACAACACGTGGCTAGTCCAGTCCCCGAGAGACTCTCTCGAGATTTTCCACTAACTTGTCAAGCTTACGGGTGCTCAACAAACCTTTACAACTTAAGGACACAAGCCTTAACACCTTTGCTCGGAGATACAACACTCCAAGACTTCAACCAAGGAAACACAAGTTCCTTACAACAAGAGAATCACAATTCTCTTACAAGTGTACAAAACACTAAACACTCAAACAAAACACTCCTTAATGAGTAGATATGAGTAAAAGAAGTAAGCTCAAGATCACAACACCTTTGGACAAGACTTTGGCTCTCAAAAGCTTTATAGAATAAATATAAAATGATAAACAATAGTATGCAAGCTTATAGCAATAGAATGATCAGTTGTTGTGTGTTGTTTTATTTAAAACACTGAAATGAAGCTGTATTTATAGTTGAAAAACTTGGCATTACCGTTGCCTAATTGCCAATTAAGAGTTGCTGATTTTACTCTGTGACAATCTATTGTCAGGAAGCCACAATCGATTGTTTGCCAATCGTTCCAAAAATCAATCCCAGATTTTACGCTTAACAATCGATTGTCCAAGATCTACAATCGATTATTGGCAACGTTCAAAAAATCATTTCCAGATTTTACGTAAAACAATCGATTATACCAAATCAATAATCGATTATTCAGCAACGTTCAAAAAATCCTTTCCAGATTTTAATTTCAACAATCGATTGTACAAAATCAACAATCGATTATTCAGCAACGTTCAAAAAATCTTTTTCAGATTTAAATATCAACAATCGATTGTACAAAATCAACAATCGATTACCTGACGGAATTTGAAAACTTTACGACAACGGTCAGCTTCACAATCGATTGTGCAAAGTTAACAATCGATTATTTATCAGATTTTGAAAATCATTTTAGACACTGCCTCGTGACAATCGATTGTTATATACTCACAATCGATTATTTAATAACTTTGAAAAAGTCTGGAAGTCACTGCCTCACCACAATCGATTGTCATAAGTTCACAATCGATTATTTTGTGACTTTGAAAAATCTGAAGGACAATGTCTCTTCACAATCGATTGTCATTAGCTTCACAATCGATTATTCTGAGTTTTGAAAAACTTTGATGGACACTGCCTCATCACAATCGATTGTCATAAGGTTCACAATCGATTGTCATGCAGGTTTTGAAAAACCTGATGCTCACTGCCTTAACACAATCGATTGTCATTAGTTCACAATCGATTGTCTTGGCTTAACATAATCGATTATCATAAGTACATAATCGATTATCTTAGTCCAGTTTTTAGAGGCATGTTTAAAAATCATTTTGACTGAAGTAAATATGCATGATTTAAAATCATTTAGCATTAAATTAAATATGCATGATTTTGTAAAAATAATTTTACGAGAGAAGCCATGTCGTGAGTCAAGTTGTCGGATCAAGATCAGAATTAAGAGCGACTCATTTAAACTATAAAACTTTGTCTTGTGCTTGAATCTCGTTATGCATCAATTATGCGCTTGTACTTGAACTTCGTCATATATCACTTTGCGCTTCGTTTGTCATTCATCAAAACCTACACATAAAAACACACGTTTTAGTATAAAGGCTTGAGAACGTGTTTCCAACAATTTCCCCCTTTTTGATAATGGCAAACTTTAAGCGGGATATGCAACTTAAACAATTTATAATGACGATTCAAGACAAGTAAAGATATGCAATAAGTATGCGAGTAGTTCTCCCTCAATATATGAATTCCCCCTCAATTTAAGCTTATAACTATTGAGAGTGCATACCCGTTATCTTCCCCCTTTTGCCATTAGCAAAAATAATATAAGAAGATTGCCAAAGATGTAAATAAAACTTGTTTATTTATTGGAAAGAAAAACGTGATTACTTAAAGAGAGCACAATAACTCAAGTAATAGCAATACAATCGATTATTGATACGAGATAATCGATTATTAGACGACAGAAACCGATTTTTCTGAAGAAGACTTGATTATTGCGCGTCATGCTTTATAATTCCCCCTACCTTTAGGGCAATACCTGCAAAAATTCATTAGACGTCTCCGACGCTCAAGTTAGAAATCATGTAAGATAAAAAAATGCAATGCATGACTTAGATCAACGTGGAGTCAAGAATCCCGAGTTCACTATGAATTCGGAAGAAGGACTCTTTCTCTAAGGGCTTAGTAAAGATGTCGGCCAATTGGTCTTTGGTTTCAACAAATTCGATTTCGACATCGCCCTTGAGAACGTGATCTCTTATAAAATGATGTCTAATTTCAATGTGTTTTGTTCGCGAATGAAGAACGGGGTTCTTCGTCAAGCATATGGCACTAGTATTATCACATCTAAGAGGGATATGATCAAGACTTAGGCCATAGTGCAAGAGTTGTTCTTTCATCCATAGGATTTGAGCGCAACAACTCCCCCCGGCTACATATTCAGCCTCGGTTGTGGACAACGCAACACTTACTTGTTTCTTGCTAAACCAAGAAACGAGAGAGCTACCGAGCAAATGGAAAGTGCCACTAGTGCTCTTGCGGTCCAATTTGCATCCAGCAAAATCGGAGTCGGAATAGCCAACGAGTTGGCATGAAGAACCTTTGGGGTACCATAGACCCACATTTGTAGTACCAACAAGGTATTTCAAAATCCGTTTTACCGCAGTAAGGTGAGACTCCTTCGGACACGATTGATAACGGGTGCATAAGCACACGCTAAATATGATGTCCGGACAACTAGCAGTAAGATAGAGAAGAGAGCCGATCATGCCTCGATACTTCTTAGTGTCGACTTCCTTACCTTTCTCATCTTTGTCTAGATGATCGGATGTGCTCATGGGAGTCGCCATTGCTTTTGCATTGTTCATTTCAAATCGTTTCAGCAATTCTTTGCAATATTTGGCTTGGCAAATGTTCTTTCATTTGCTTTACTTGTAATCCCAAAAAGAATGTTAACTCACCCATCATAGACATCTCAAATTCGCTTGTCATTAAATCAGAAAATTCCTTGCATAAGACATTGTTAGTAGCACCAAATATGATATCATCCACATATATTTGAACTAATAAAATATCATTGTTTTTATGCTTAACAAAAAGGGTGGTGTCAACCTTCCCCCTAATGAAATCATTTTCCAATAGAAATTTACTCAATCTTTCATACCAAGCTCGGGGAGCTTGTTTTAAACCATAGAGAGCCTTTTTGAGTTTGAAAACATGATCGGGAGATTTAAAATCTTCAAAACCGGGGGGTTGTTCAACATAAACTTCTTCTTGTATAATACCATTTAGAAAAGTACTTTTCACATCCATTTGACATACATTGAAATTCATAGAAGAGGCAAAAGCGAGCAATAGACGAATAGCTTCTAATCTAGCTACGGGAGTATATGTTTCTTCATAGTCAATACCCTCTTCTTGGTTATAGCCTTTTGCTACGATCCTAGCTTTGTTTCTAGTGATTACACCATTTTCATCTAGTTTGTTTCGAAAAACCCATTTCGTACCAATTATGGTATGATTTTCGGGTCTTGGCACCAAATCCCAAACGTCATTCTGTTTGAATTGGTTAAGCTCCTCTTGCATTGCCAAGGTCCAAAATTCATCCCCAATTGCTTCGGAGATGGTTGTTGGTTCAATTTGAGACACAAAAACAGTATGTCTTAAGGTGTTCTTAAGGGAGTTTCGGGTACTTACCTTTTCTACGACGTCACCAATTACCTGTTCGAGAGGGTGATCTTTAATTGTCCTCCACTCGTTAGGCATTTTCGTTTCATTCTCCAATTGTGGCACTTCCTCTGTTGGTTGTTTCAAAATTTCGTCTTGATTTTCTTTAGGCGTTTCCTCTTGTATTTTGTCTTTCAAGCTATCTAAAATACCTGCAAGATCAAAACCGGTATCCTCTCTCGCCAAGCGAGCATTATTTTCTGCAAATACAACATGAGGGGATTCCTCCACAGTTTCGGTTCTTTTATTAAAAACCCTATATGCTTTGCTACGTGAGGAATAACCAATGAAAATTCCCTCATCGGACTTAGCATCAAATTTTCCCAATTGATCTTTGCCATTGTTATGAATAAAACATTTACAACCGAATACTCTAAAATGGGAGATATTTGGTTTCCTTCCCTTGTAGAGTTCATAAGGGGTCTTCATGAGTATTGGCCTTATGACTACTCTATTTAAGATGTAGCATGCGGTACTCACGGCATCCGCCCAAAAATGTTTGGGAATCTTAGCCTCTTCGAGCATGGTTCTAGCCATCTCTTCGAGACACCTATTTTTCCTTTCCACCACCCCATTTTGTTGTGGTGTACGTGGAGCGGAAGAGGTATGCTCGATACCGAGTTTGTCACAAAAGTCCGCAAAGAGATTGTGATCAAACTCTCCCCCATGATCACTTCTAATTGAAGTGACGATTGTTTCCTTCTCGTTTTGAACACGCTTAAGAAAATATTTAAAATTCTGAAAAGCATCACTTTTATTGGCAAGAAATAAAGTCCAAGTAAATCTAGAATAATCATCAACAATCACAAAAGCATAACGATTTCTTCCTAGACTTTCAATGCGAGATGGTCCAAATAAATCCATGTGAAGCAATTGCAATGGTCTAGAAGTTGAAACAATATTTTTGGATTTGAAAGATGCTTTTGTTTGCTTCCCTTTTTGACAAGAATCACAGATAGAGTCATTTTCAAATTTCAAATTGGGAAGGCCAATAACTAAGTTTTGAGAAATCAATTTGTTCAAAAGATGCATGTTGGTATGTGCTACTCTACGATGCCATAACCAAGTATCATCCTCTTTACTCATAAGACAATCAACATATTCGGGTGAGGAATTTGCAAGATCAACCATATAAATATTATCCACTCTAAAACCACGAAGGATAATTTTAAAATCACTACGTCTAAACACTAAGCATTCATCCGAATCAAATAGGGCAAGATTTCCCTTGTCACATAATTGACTTATGCTCGATTATGCTTTAAACCTTTAACAAGTAATATATGCTTAATAGAGGAATTTTCATCCTTACCGACCGATCCGATGCCAATAATCTTTCCTTTATTGTTATCCCCAAAAATCACACTTCCTCCTTCTTTGTGTTCTAGTTGAAGGAATTTGGATTCGTCTCCCGTCATATGTTTGGAGCATCCACTATCAAGGTACCATAGTACACTTGATCCCTTCAAACACACCTACAAAACAAATTAATGCGTTTTAGGTACCCATGCCATTTTGGGTCCTTGAGGGTTAGGCATATCATAATGATGCGATTGAGTGATATGTCTATGTCGTGTAAAACATGCAGGGGCAATATGACCAATGCGTCTACAATAATGACAAGTCACTTTGGGGTTATGCATCCTTCTAGGTTCATAGTAACTTGATGGACGAAAATGAATTACTCTATTTTCATTATGACTATTGCACATTTTATGAGAACCATTTCTCCTACTATTAGTTCTAAAATGAGCAGCGTTTCTAGAGTAATGGTCATGTCTAGATGTTCTAAGAGGTTCAAAACTCTTTCTAGTGTTTGGCCTAGAATATGCATCATTTCTAGGGTAGTCATTTCTAGGTTTTCTAAAATGTTCAACACTTGGTCTAGCATGCATATTTGTTCTAGGATTGCTATTTCTACGATAAGCATTTGTTTTAGTAATCCTAGGTTGAGCCTTAGGTGGTTGGGGTTTGGCGTCAACCTTTTTTATAGGCTCATTCTTAAAGCCTATGCCATGCTTGGTTGATTTCAAATTAACAAGGACCTTATTCAAATTTTTGTGGGAAGAATTAAACTTATCTAAGGTACCTTTAAGTCTATCTACCTCATTTTCGAGATGCATGCAAGAAGAGCAATTTTTAATAGAACTTTCGGGCTTGTCGGCGCTTCTTTTTCCGAAAAACTTGTTTTCCTCTTTCAGCTTCTCATTTTCTAAAACCAGTTTTTCTAACTCCTTTTCTTTCAAAGAAAGCTGATTTTGAAAATCTTTTTCTTTTAGAGAAGCATTTTCTTTAATGCTCTTGACAGTTTTTGAAGCTTTAATAAATTCAGTATATAGCTCATCAAAAGCAGTTCGCATTTCTTCAAGAGTAAAGAAGTTTTTAGAAGAGATTTGACATACCTCATCTTGCTTGTCTTCTTGCGCCATAAGACAAAGGTTTGCGGCTTCGTCTTCTTCTTCTTCGCTTGACTCATCTCCGGAGTCTCCTCCCCAAGAAATGTATGCACGTTGCTTCTTAAAAGGTTTCTTCTCCTTTTTGATGTTTGGGCAATTTGATTTGATGTGCCTGGTTTCACCGCATTCATAGCACTTTATTTGCTCGCCTTGCTTTTTGCCCTTTCATTCATACTCCTTTCGCATGAACTTTTGAAATCTTTTGATAACGAGTCCAAACTCGTTGTCTCCGTCCTCATCAACTTGAGGTTGGCTTGTGCTTGCCTTAAGCGCTATTCTATGCCTCCTTTGATCATCAACAAGAGGGCTAAGTATTGTAGATTCATAATTCTTAAGGTTACCTCTTAATGCGTCGATTATGACATTTGAGACGCCTATGGATTCTTGAATTGCGTCGGCCTTTGATCGCCATGCCGGAGTGAGACTTCTAAGAATTTTCGAACAAGTTCTCTATCCGTGAATGTCTTCTTGAGGGCATGTAGGTCATTTACGATTATTGAAAATCGTTCGAACATTTCATCCACCTTTTCACATTCCTTCATGTGAAATAATTCATAAGCATGGGTTAGGAAATCAATATTAGCTTCCCTTACCTGGTCCGTACCTTCGTACGTAATTTCCAGCTTGTCCCACATTTCCTTTGCCGTTGTGCAACACGATATTTTCCTGTAATCGTCAGCATTTACAACACAATATAATAAATTAATTGCTTTAGCATTATTTTGAACCTTTCGGATATCATCCGCGTCATATTCTTCTTCGGACTTGGGAACCCATTCGTTTTCAACCTTTTTGGTTGGAATTTGATATCCCTTCGTTATCACCTTCCAAAGATGAAAGTTGTTTGCTTGAACAAAAATTTTCATCCTCTCCTTCCAGTACGTGTAGTTTGTACCGTTGAATAGAGGTGGTCGTGTGGAGCATTGTCCTTCATCAATTCCTGCAAAAGTGTCACGAGTAGAAGCCATAGATGGTTCTCTCAAACTGTTAAGTCTTCAGAGAGTTAGGCTCTGATACCAATTGTTAGATAATACGCTTAACGCTAGAGGGGGGGTGAATAGCGTTATAATAAAATTTAGCGTAAACTTGCGGAAATTAAAATTTGCAAGAAATAATTAAGTGCGTTAAATAAACAAAAGGAAAGAACGCACCGATGTATTCTGGTCCCTGAGAGACTCTCTCGAGATTTTCCACTAACTTGTCAAGCTTACGGGTGCTCAACAAACCTTTACAACTTAAGGACACAAGCCTTAACACCTTTGCTCGGAGATACAACACTCCAAGACTTCAACCAAGGAAACACAAGTTCCTTACAACAAGAGAATCACAATTCTCTTACAAGTGTACAAAATACTAAACACTCAAACAAAACACTCCTTAATGAGTAGATATGAGTAAAAGAAGTAAGCTCAAGATCACAACAACTTTGGACAAGACTTTGGCTCTCAAAAGCTTTATGGAATAAATATAAAATGATAAACAATAGTATGCAAGCTTATAGCAATAGAATGATCAGTTGTTGTGTGTTGTTGTATTTAAAACACTGAAATGAAGCTGTATTTATAGTTGAAAAACTTGGCATTACCGTTGCCTAATTGCCAATTAAGAGTTGCTGATTTTACTCTGTGACAATCTATTGTCAGGAAGCCACAATCGATTGTTTGCCAATCGTTCCAAAAATCAATCCCAGATTTTACGCTTAACAATCGATTGTCCAAGATCAACAATCGATTATTGGCAACGTTCAAAAAATCATTTCCAGATTTTACGTAAAACAATCGATTATACCAAATCAATAATCGATTATTCAGCAACGTTCAAAAAATCCTTTCCAGATTTTAATTTCAACAATCGATTGTACAAAATCAACAATCGATTATTCAGCAACGTTCAAAAAATCTTTTTCAGATTTAAATATCAACAATCGATTGTACAAAATCAACAATCGATTACCTGACGGAATTTGAAAACTTTACGACAACGGTCAGCTTCACAATCGATTGTGCAAAGTTAACAATCGATTATTTATCAGATTTTGAAAATCATTTTAGACACTGCCTCGTGACAATCGATTGTTATATACTCACAATCGATTATTTAATAACTTTGAAAATGTCTGGAAGTCACTGCCTCACCACAATCGATTGTCATAAGTTCACAATCGATTATTTTGTGACTTTGAAAAATCTGAAGGACACTGTCTCTTCACAATCGATTGTCATTAGCTTCACAATCGATTATTCTGAGTTTTGAAAAACTTTGATGGACACTGCCTCATCACAATCAATTGTCATAAGGTTCACAATCGATTGTCATGCAGGTTTTGAAAAACCTTATGCTCACTGCCTTAACACAATCGATTGTCATTAGTTCACAATCGATTGTCATGCAGTCTTGGCTTAACATAATCGATTATCATAAGTACATAATCGATTATCTTAGTCCAGTTTTTAGAGGCATGTTTAAAAATCATTTTGACTGAAGTAAATATGCATGATTTAAAATCATGTAGCATTAAATTAAATATGCATGATTTTGTAAAAATAATTTTACGAGAGAAGCCATGTCATGAGTCAAGTTGTCGGATCAAGATCACAATTAAGAGCGACTCATTTAAACTATAAAACTTTGTCTTGTGCTTGAATCTCGTTATGCATCAATTATGCGCTTGTACTTGAACTTCGTCATATATCACTTTGCGCTTCGTTTGTCATTCATCAAAACCTACACAAAAGAACACACGTTTTAGTATAAAGGCTTGAGAACGTGTTTCCAACATGTTATGCTCTCTTTCTTTCCTTGACTTGTTACATAACAGATCTTAGTAAACTACAATGCTTGTTTGCAGTAGAATACAGAGAGTGATTTTAGTTTGATCAAAGCATATCGACTAGGGTTTACAACGAGGTATAAACACTTGATGGATGGTAGAGGCTTGACAACCAAAGAGATTTGATCCTTGAAAAGAATTGATTCTTTCCAAGAATAAGAAATGAGTCGTTGCTTCTCTTTGATTGCTTCCCTTCAGCAGAGATACGAGTGAAGACTGATCCCTGATTGTTGGTTCTTCCAAACTTATTCGCGTACCAATCTCCTCATATCTTTCAATCTTCCATGATTCTACCCTTGATTTGTGCTTTAACTTAAGGTTTATTTGATTCTCTTCAACTCAGCCAATCGTTGCTCTTTGCTGATTGATTCGTTGAATGGATTCAGTCCAAATTTGCGGGTCCTTTCCTTAGTTGTCCAGATTTGTTGATTGTATGATAATCTCTGCTAATTGATTTCTTTCCTTATACATCATGAATTACTCCAGCAGTCTTGTGGTGTCTTCTTTACTTCTTGTAATTGATTTCCTGCACATGTATATTATTTACATCATTAAAACAAGATCTAACAATCTTACCTTTTTTGATGATGGCAAAATAATATAGTAATGTAAAGAAGTAAACACCAGTCAACTTCCCTGTGTTTTACTCCCCCTCAATATATGCAGACAACTTGACTCATCCATGAGTCGACTTGACTCGTCCATGATACTCCCCCTCATTGTATGCAGTCGACTTGTACCTGCACTATATGCTACATGTACAATATTGATTTTCTCTCCCTTTTTGTCATCAACAAAGAGGGAATAAGACGAGAACTGAAGGGATAACATTAAAACAGAGGAGTTAAAGGGATTATCCAGTGGCTGGTAAAACAACCCACAGAAGCAACAAAAACATAATTATCCAAGGGCTTAAACCACAGCCCACAAAAACAGCATAACAAATTGTCTAAAAAAATAGCAAAACACATAGTCTTAAAAACATCCACACTAGCGGCGCAGGAAATAGGTAAAGGTGTTCCAGATGGCCTACTTTAACTGTTCGAAGCTTGCATTTGCAAAGACGCTCACACCATCTAGCCTGTCGTGAATCTCTTTGAAAGCCTTGACAGCATTCTCCCTCACTCTGAGAACAACAGCTCTAATTTTGGACACGTCAAACCATGTTTCCTTGGATTAGCATGAATGTCACCAATAGTAGACTGAGTGACGGTGAGAAGGTTCTTGATGTCAGAGAGTTGGGAGTTAATAGTGCAAAGCTTTTCACTAAGCTCAGAAGTGTTAAGATTAGGAGGAGGAACAATGGGTGAAGGTTTGGGTACTATAGGGGCCTGCTTTGCTTCACTCTCCCTTTTCCTAACCTAGGAGCCTTTGATACTCACATAGCCCATACTAGAAAAGGCTCTAGAGTTGTAAGACTTGGAGACAGTGATGAATGGATAGTTGGATTAGGAAATTTGATAAGCTTTCAGCACTTTCTATCATGAAATTGATAGCCCTGGAAGAAAGCTTAATTTTGAGTTTGGTGACAAGGCAATAGACAAAGAATGTGTCTCTTTGAGAGAAGGTTGAAAAGGAACCAGTACACGGAAGCAGGGTGGTTGCCATAATATGGGCCAGAACCCGAGTTTCAAAACTGACATCACTGGGGACTAGTTGGTTTGGAAGGGTTTCAAAGAGACACTCAACAATACACTATTTTTCTTGGTCAAAGGAAATTTCGAAGTTATCAGGCCACACATTTTTAAACAAGGTAGGGAAACCAGAACAACGACACTAAAAAAGTGAGTCAAACATGGCATAATCAAGAACAATGCGCTTACCTAGCACTAGAGATTCCAACCTATCAGGTTTACTGAAGCGAAGATTTGCATAAAACATTTTGACCAAGGATTCATATACTTTAGGCGGAGGAATAGAGAGGAACTTTTCCCACCCTTGATAAACAAAAAGTTCTTTGACCTTACAGTTAAGGGCTTCCATGTCATCAAGATCGACAACCCTTCCATGAGCGATGAGCTTGTCTTTAAGAGTAATGAAAAGATCCCTATTTGGGGAATCCTAGAAATTTAGGTCAGACTCGAGCGAGGCAGAGAAATCAACCTTTGATTTCTTTGGGGTGGACGAAATAAGGGGTTCTTCCTTGGGTCTCTTGCTTAAAGCTTTTTCTCCTTGAAGTTGAGAGTGTTTAGAGAAATCTCCCTGAGATGAGGCGAAACCTTCAGAGTGATCAGACCCTAGGTCTACTTGCTCAAAGGGCGCAGAAGGGAGTTTTGCTTTGGAACGGGTATTCTTTCTAGTGGATGCAGAGGGATTTTTGGAGTGTTTCGCCATTGTAGAGAAGGGGCTTTGCTAGAGACTTTTTTAAGAAGAGATGGTGATGAGAGTGACTGAAAGGGTTCTGACTTAAGAAGAGGGTTTTGACGGTTGAGTACAGGAAAGGAAAATTTGTCTGTTTAGAAGAAGTAATGATTGGATTTCCATCTTCGAATTGCCAAGTGATGTGAAAGAAGAGAAAAGAGAGGGAAAAAACGGAGGCGTAATTAAGGTGTGGGGAAAGGACAATTATAACAATTAAAAGTAACTGAGCACATAGGTCCTAAAAGTTATTAGAAGTGAAAATAATACCAAGTAATTTTCTCAAAGTACAAAATCTTTCTTTTAATAAAGTCTTAGTAAAAATTCAGCTAGTTGGGCAGAAGTTCCAACAAAAGATATTTGTATGTCTCCCTTAAGAACATGATCTCTAATAAAGTGATGCTTAATTTCTATATACTTTGCTCTAGAATGATGCGCATGATTTTTTGAAAGAAAAATAGCACTAGAATTATCTCAAAAGATTGGTATATGTTTAAACGAAATTTCATAGTCACCCAATTGATGAGACATCCACAGTAGTTGTGCACAACATTGTCCACTAGCAATGTATGCAACTTCAGTAATGGACAATGCGACTGATGCTTGCCTTTTACTATTCCAGGATATTAATGCCTTTCCTAGTAATTGACATGTGCCGCTTGTGTTTTTTTATCTTCTTTATCACCTGCAAGATCAGAATCTGAAAAACCTTCTAATTTACATACGCTGAACATAATATCTGGTCGAATTGTTGTCAGATATAGAAGTGATCCAATCATTCCCCGATATTTGGTTTCATCAACAGGAGCGCCCTGTTCATCTTTGTCTAGATTTTGTAGCGGGGCTCATTAGAGTGCTAATTGATATCGCATGGTTCATACCAAATTTTTGAATCAGCTCTTTTGTATATTTGGTCTGACATATAAAAGTTCCTTCTTCGGATTGTTGAATTTGTAGCCCAAGAAAGAACGTAGGCTCACCCATCATGCTCATTTCAAATTCACTTTGCATAAGATTTGAAAATTCCTTGCACATAAGAGGGTTAACACTACCAAATACAATGTCATTAACATAAATTTGAATAATGAGGTTACCTTCTGATGATCGTTTAATAAATAGAGTAGTGTCTGTTTTACCTTTTGTAAAGCCATGACCAATAAGAAAGGTACTCAGCCTATCATATCAAGCATGTGGAACTTGCTTCAACCCATACTGTGCATTAGTGAGCTTGCATACATTGAATCCTCAAAGCCTGGAGGTTGTTTCACAAATACTTGTTCCTCGATGAATCCATTTAAAAAAGGTGCTTTTAACAACTATTTGAAACAGTCTTAATCCTTTAAAAGATGCATATGCCAGAAGAACTCGTATTGACTCCAAACGAGCTACTGGGGCAAAAAAAGTTTCATCATAGTCGACTCCTTCTTGTTGTGAGTAGCCCCGAGCAACTAGTCTAGATTTATTTCTTATGACCTTTCCATCCTCATTCAATTTATTTCAAAACACCCACTTTGTTCCGATTACAGACACATTATCAGGCTTGGGTATTAGTTTCCACACTTGATTCTTGTTGAACTAATCTGACTCCTCTTGCATGGCTTCCACCCATCTTGAATTTTTCAGTGTTTCCTCTACCTTTTTGGATCAATTTTCGAAATCAATGCAATTTTTGCTTTCTTTTTGAGAGTTGCCATGGTTTTCATTCCTTCGTTTAGATCCCCTATAATGAATTTCTAAGGATATTCAGGCTCGCTTCTCCATTCATTTGGACGAACTGCATTTGTAATCGACTCGATTTGTGGATCTGGTATATTGCTGCTATTTTCACCAGTTAACTCAGTCACAATAGATGTATTAGTCAATTCCTATGATTCTCCTTTATCCTGAGCTTCTTGAGTTTGATCTTCGTCACCTGCAGTAATTACTTTCTCGACCAAGGGATTATTTTCGTCGAATATAACATGTACAAATTCTTCCACACATAAAGTACGTTTATTATAGACTCTAAAAGATCTGCTATTTAATGAATAACCTAGAAAAATTCATTCGTCACTTTTTGGATCAAAGTTTCCAAGATTATCCTTACCGTTATTATAAATGAAACATTTGCTTCCAAAAGGATGTAAGTAACTAATATTCAGACGTTTACCTTTCTAGAGTTCATATGGGGTCTTCTTCAATATTGGCCTTCTGAGACAACAGTTGAGGATGTGACAAGTTGTACTTGCACCTTCTGCCCAGAAGTGGTTTGGCAATGAGTAATCTAGTAGCATGGTTCTTGCCATATCTTAGAGAGTTCTGTTCTTTCTTTCCACAACCCAATTTTGTTGTGTGAGTGTAGTGCAGAAAAGTCGTGAGTGTATCCTTGATCATTACAGAAGTCTTCAAATGCTCTTCTTTCAAATTCTCCTTCATGGTCACTCTGAATTTTTGAGGTCACATGTCCCCTTTCTCTTTCAACCCTTTTGCATAAAACATCAAAATTTCTTAAGGAATCATCCTTATGATACAAGAAGTTACCCAGGCGAAACATGAAAAATCATCAACAATAACAAAGACATACCTCTTTACTCCTATGCTAGCAGTTCTAGTAGGCCCAAATAAGTCCATATGAAGTAATTGCAAAGGTTTTGAATTAGAAACTATATCTTTATTTTTGAATGAATTTCTGGTCTGCTTACCCATTTTACATGCATCACAAATATGAGTTCTAGAAAAAATCAATTTAGGCAGACCAAGAACTAAATCATGATTGGATAGTTTTTCAATCAAATACATGCTAGCATGACCAAGTCTCCTATGCCATAACTATGGATCATCAGACATAGAGGATAAGCAAATATGGCCATCTATCTTTTCAAAGCCATCAAGTCTATAAATATTTCCACACCTTTTTCCAGGAAGGATTATCTTACCTGATTCGTCTTCAATAGCACTTCCTGTTTTCTTAAACTTTACCTCATATCTTGAGTCACAGAACTTATGCTCAAGAGATTGTAGTTTAGTCCATCGACGAGATAAACATTAGTAATGTCACAATTGTTATTGAAATGAATTGTTCCAGTACCAACTATTTTGCCCCTTGAATCGTCTCCGAATTTAACACTTCCTCCATCGATTTTTGTAACTTCTTTGAACAAGTTTTTGTCACCTATAATATGACTGGAACACGCACTATCTAGATACCATTTTCCTTTGCGGCTTACTCTCTGGTGTTCGTGCAAGACAAGATGATTACTTTCTTTTATGTACCCAAGCTTGCCTGTGTCCTGGAGGGTTAGTATTACTAGGTTTAGAATTTTTTGGTTTCCAAACCCATCCTGACATATTTGGTTTACGAAAATGACAAAAGGAATATTTATGCCCACTTTTTTATAGTAATGACATTTAACTTCAGACCTGCTTATAGGTCTTTCATAAGTGTTGGAACTAGCTGACTTAGTTCTAGCTGGTTCTTTCTCAGTTGACTTGTAAGTCATTTGGTCCGACCGACTGGTCGACTTGGTTCTGGTTGGTTCCTTTCCATTCAAGTAGTAAGTTTTCTGGTTTGACCTAGCAGAGGTATAACTGGTGGATCTGCGCGAGCTGTTGAGCTGCATTTCCAAATCCTCAAACTTTTCTTGAAGTACTTCCTTTTCGATTTCACATACTTAATGTTTGAATTTCCAATCTTTAACCTCCCTAGTGAGTCTCTTAACTTCATTCTGAGACTCTTTCAAAGTCGAGTCAAGGATATCCTGCAATTCGTTATATCTTCACAGTCATAAGATCTTACCTCACTAGTTTCACCTCGTGCCATGAAACAGTTTTCATTCTCGTCATCTGAATCATCTTCATCTGTCCAGCATCCTGAAGTTTTGTTCATTTCATTTTCCATAATTGTCATAAAGCAAAAATTTTCTATTTCTTTCGTGGTCAGAGTCATCCTCATCGCTTCAGCTTCTGAAGGATTTATTCTTGTTGAAGCATCTAGAGATCTTCCTTTTTAGTTATGGGCATTCAACTTGAATGTGCCCAAATTTTCCACATCCGTAGCATTTTCCACATTCTTATCTTGTTCGTTGTATTGCTTGGATCGTCTTGGTGGGAATATTCTTTTCTTTGTGTTTCTGTATCTTCTCATCAGCCAATCCATATTTCTAGACATCATAGCAATCTCTTCTTGTAGAGCTTCAGGATCATCAATTTCATTTTCAGCCATTTCAGTAGAGGTTTTGAACGCAGCTATTTTCTTTTTCTCCTCTTGATTTGTCTTTTTTAGATGCGTTGTTTCAAAAGCAATGAGTTCTCCTCATAGTTCATAATAGGATAATTTGTTTAGGTCTTGAGATTCCAGTGCAACTACTTTGGTCTGTCAAGGGAATGGCAAACTTCTGAGAATTTTTCTGACTTGATCACCACTGGTGTAGGGCTTGCCAAATGCCTTTAAGTCGCTAATTATTTTGCTAAACCTGGAAAATATCTCTTCAATGGATTCTCCTTCTTTCATTGAGAAGAGTTCGTAATCACGAACCATCATATTGATGCGTTTTTCCTTTACTCTGTTGGTTCCCTCATAGGTGACCTCAAGTTTGTCCCACATATCTTTGATTGTGTCAGAACTCGATATTTTCTCGTATTCTTCACCACTTATAGCGTTATGAAGCAGATTTCTTGCCTTGTTATTCACTTGTACCGCTTCCAGTTGCTCTTTTGAGTATGAATCTATAACTTTAGGGTCAGTAAGTGGTGGAGTGCTAGCTGATAGGGGATAGTTTTCCTTTTTGATGACTCTCCAGACTTTAACATCATAAGCTTTAGCAAAGATTTCCATGCCTACTTTCCAACGAGAGAAATATTATCCATTGAAGTATGGTGGTCTAACTTGTAAAGTTCCTTCCTGAAAAAGAGCTCCTATGATAACCTGATTTGTCATGATCTTTTCTCAAAAGCTCTTAAGCAAAAGTAAAATGTGAGCCTTGCTCTGATACCAATTCATAGTACAAGGGGGGGGGGGGGGGGGTGAATTGTAAATATTTAAAATTAATTACTTATTAGTTGACTTAATACTTGAGTAGTCGACTAGATATGATAATTTAGCATATATATAGTAAAAGGAAGTATGCAGAAAATAATTGCAGGAATTAAAGACACCAGAATTTTTATACTGGTTCAGATTCAACGTGAATCCTAGTCCAAACCCCTTAGGTTGCAAGGGAGTTCTCTTTAGTAAATGAGTTCCTCCGAGTACAATTGTAGTGAATTTCACACAGTTTCTCTAGCACTCCTATCTCATACAATGTCTCACCAGTGTTATACTCTCTTTCTTTCCCTGACGTGTTACACAACAGATCTTAGTGAACTATATTGCTTGTTTGCAGTAGAATAAAGAGAGTGATTTTGATTCGATTAAAGTATATCGACTAGGGTTTACAACGAGGTATAATAAATACTTTGATGGATGGTAGAGGCTTGACAACCCAAGAGATTTGATCCTTGAAAAGAATTGATTCTTTCCAAGAATAAGGAATGAGTCGTTGCTTCTCTTTGATTGCTTTCCTTCAGCAGAGATACGGGTGAAAACTGCTCCTTGGTTGTTGGTTGTTCCAAACTTAGCCGCGTAACAATCTCCTCATATCTTTCAATCTCCCGTGATTCTGCCCTTGATTTGTGCCTTAATTTAAGGCTTATTTGATTCTCTTCAACTCAGCCAAACGTTGCTCTTTGCTGATTGATTTGTTGATTGGGTTCCGTCCAGATTCGTGAGTCCTTTCCTTGGTTGTCCAGATTTGATGATTGTATGGTAATATCTGCTAATTGATTTCTTTCTTTATACATCATGAATTACTCCAACAGTCTTGTGGTCTCTCCTTTACTTCTTGTAATTGATTTCTTGCTATGGGTGTTTATCGGGCGGATTGGGCGGCTTTTTACTCTTAACGGTTTGGCTTAACGATTATCGGCTTTTAAATGTATTAATCGTTAGCCACCCGATAAGATATAGGGCGGATTGGTATCGGGTTAGCTCTTATAGGGCGGTTAATGGGCAGTTTATCGGCCTAACATACATGTTCACTAAATATCTCTTATTCTCCTCGTCTTAGAAATAATGAATTGCCATAAAAAATAATATTTTAGAGGCAATATGATGCATTCAATTTTCTTTGCCAGAGCCACTCAATTTGATTTCCGTGATTAGGAAATTAGCTTTACCATCTCCGACATGTTGCCAAACAGGAGGATTACAACCAAAAATAATTAAAAATAGAACCAAAAAAATTCTAGATCCCGAGAATAAAAATGTTTAGAAGTAGAAATAAACTTTTGTTAATCATTTTCAAGGGTTTTAGTTTTTTTATATTTAATATTTATAAATAAAAATAAATTTTATATATATATATATATATATATATATATATATATATATATATATATATATATATATATATATATATATATTTATATTCTTAATGGGTTAACGGATTTGCCGTTAAGAAAATTGAATAATCCATCCCCAAACCGATAAGCCGTTAATAAAAATAATTCAATCCGTTCCCCGTCCGTTAAGCCGTTAAGCCATTACCAGTAAGCCATTACCGTTAAGCTTCGGTTTGGATCGGTTTTCGGTTTCGGATCGGTTTTGAATATCCCTATTTCTTGCACATATATATTATTTGCATTATTAAAACAAGATCTAACACATTAGTTATTAACAGAGGCAGAACCAGGATTTAAAACTTATAGGTTCGAGATTCTACTTCTTTTAAGTTACTAAATTCTATATTGATAATTTTTTATATATTCCACAGATCTCTTAAGATAAATACAAGGCTTAAATGAAAGTTACTGGTTTGACCGAACTCGTAAACTATATGCTAAAAGATAAAAAGAAGTTTGTCTATATATGAAGAGAGAAACTTACACTCTTGGAACAGTAGTAATTGGAATTATTTGGAGTTTGCGTTTCCATAGCTGCAGATTGCATTTTTGAAGACTCGAGAAATCAATGGCTTTAGCAGTTAAAAAGAGAGAGAGACAGAGGATTCATATAGTAGAAAACAATATCCAAACTGAAGAAATCTGAGACTTTTCGAAAATTATAGGATCTGTTTGTCTTTAAATAAACAAAATAATAGCTCTTAGCTATGAAAATGATTGGTTCTCAGTTAAAAGGCAGGACTTTTACGAGGGGTTCAACATTATTGTGTATAAAGCATATATTAATCTTATAAATAAAAAGTAATTTTCCTGCGGAAGAAATTTGAGTGAATCCCTTTCTACTCCTTTAACATAAAAATAGTACGGGCTAATTAATTTTCAGACTTGTAACTAAAAAATAATTAGGTTTTGCAAAGTTGTTGAAAGATAGTCACTATTTTGCTGTAACACGAAAAGTTCCTCATAATATATTGAAGATTAGTGCACTTATGTATGAACTTCCAGCATATTATGCTGGAACTCCAACACGCAAAAAGTTCCAGCATAATATACTGGAATATTTTTCGGATTTTGAACAATGTTTTCGTTCAAATTTATCTTTACATAAAAAGTAGCCAATTATTTTTGAAATTGTGACTATTTCTCAATAACCACTTATAAATTTGGTTATTTTTTAATTTTCCCCCTCTAGCTCTTTGCCCCCGATTAATTTGCCAATATTTAAACAAGGATTTAACATATACATACACTTCCGTGTGATGAATTTTCCTATATTTTAGCATGTTGTAATCTGGTAAATTGCCATGTATTTACAGGTTACTTATTTTCATTTGTATTAACGATTACCTATATGATTATCTTTTATATGATCTAAAATAGAGTAAATTCTTTTTTTTACTTTAACTGTATATATACGGTCAAACATTTTTATAAAAGTATGGTTTATTTAAAAAAATTGATTGTTATAGTGAATTGCTGTTATAAAGGACATATATTATAACATAATAAAATATTTTGAGAATAACTTGATTTATCTTTCCCGGATCTGTTCTTCATCACACTGTTGGAACAAACCAAAAATACCGGATGCAATAATATTGAAATATTTGGTACATGAAGCCATGATCTGATAGATATACATCGAAATCTACAATCTACTTAATATAATATAGATATATAATCTAGATAGAAATTAATATAATATAGATGAAATTAATCTTTGATCTGGAATCAAAGAAAGATAATAAATAAGCGGGAGGCTCGTAAACGCTACTAGTGCAATGACTAGTCTAATCTCTTTTCTCTACGTGAACTTTTTCTTATATAAACCCGGTGTGTTATCTAAGTCTTTTAACTAGTCCAATGGAAATCTCCTCTATTGCAGCAAAAGTAAAAAGAAGGGTACTCGCGCTGCAGCTTGCTTACCTAAAATGAAACTCCTTACTAGCCGAAGTAAGGGACTTTCTTACTGGAGCATACATAACGGAAAAGGACTTATAAGACTATTCTTAGCCTATTATTCAAGAATTTTTCCTCTGAATGGATGATGAATGGAAGCGAGATTGGATTTTGACGTATAGAAACTACAACTACGGATTTGCAGTAGAATTAGCTTCAGTTGAATGAAATGGCCTGGAAGTCAGAATGGATTCTGACTCTTTCGGGGGCAAAGCGAGAATCGGATCCTCTCTTCTCCTCTGGGCTAAATCCTCCTAGCTCTTCCTAATCCCTCAGAACCATACTCTAGAATCAACTACTTTATCAGCTAGAATAAATGCCTTAGAATCGAATCTTCTTCCTTATCAGGGCTTACTACTGTCTTTGCTGTCTTACGGAAGATTTATTTCACTGTAAAAATGATGATAGAATCCATTAGCAGCTAATAGATCAAATGAATATCACCTAGGCTGCTTCTCATCCAACACCTGGTTAATTCCTAGAGATTGTCTCCTGGCATCACAGAATAGTAATTTTGAATCGTCATAACAACTCATAATATAGTGTTATTTGACTTACACGTTCCTTTCACAGCTTAAGTCGTCTGCCGAAGAAAATTCCACGAACATAGCATGATCTTTTTATACTTCTGTCACCAATCTGTACTAGATATATATGTACTCCTACTAATTATATGACTAACAACAACAAATTAGTTAATTAGTTATAGTGGAGGCTTGCATCAGGAGTCCTGTGTGACAAGAAAGTTCCACAGAAACTCAAGGAGAAATTTTATACAACTGTGGTTAGACCTGCAATGTTGTATGGGGCGGAGTGCTGGCCAGTGAAGAACTTGAAAAGAATGGACCTTGGACCTAACTCAACCCCAAAAGCTAGCTTATGAGGTGAGAATTGCCCAAGACATATAAGGAGACCGAGGACCTCAAATCCCTCCGATGTGGGACAACTCAACACCCCCCCCCCACGCCCAGATCTCTAGAGCGTGGACAACATAAATGGGGGCCCAACATCGGTAACAATAATTGGGACGGGCCTGGCTCTGATACCATGAAAAGAATGGACCTTGGAACTAACTCAACCCCAAAAGCTAGCTTATGAGGTGAGGATTTCCCAAGCCATATAAGGAGACCAAGGACCTCAAATCCCTCTGATGTGGGACAACTCAACAGAACTCTCATGTTCAGAGAATAAAGGTTGCGGAGATGAGGATGCTCAGGTGGATGTGCGGGCTCACCAGGTTAGATAAGATTAAGAATGAAGTTATTCGAGAGAAGGTGGGGGTGGCCCCGGTGGATGAGAAGATGCGAGAAGCGAGGCTGAGGTGGTTCGGGCATGTGCGGAGGAGAAGTCCTGATGCCCCGGTGAGGAGTTGTGAGCGGCTGGCGATTGTCGGCTTTCGGCGAGGCAGAGGGAGGCCTAAGAGGTATTGGGGAGAGGTGATTAGGCATGACATGGCTAGAATGCGGGTTTTCGAGGACATGACCCTTGACAGGAAAGTCTGGAGGTCTAGTATCAGGGTTGTAGGCTAGGGTCTCCTAGAGTTTTTTGTACTCCTCACCCGGGGTTGGGTGAGGCTTGGCAGGGCTATCCTTAGATGATTTGTGTTTTGGAGTGTGTCTCCCTTATGGTAGTTATTTCTGGTAGTTACTATACGATATTATTGCATGCTATCTTATTTATGGTTCTTATGTTTAGATAATTATTTATGCTATTTCTACTGGAGTTAATAATGCTCTTTTATTTTTGTTTTTGTTTTTGTTTTTCCTTTCCTTCACTGAGCCGAGGGTCGATTGGAAATACCCTCTCTGCACTTTCGGGTAGGGGTAAGGCTCGTCTACATATTACCCTCCCTAGACCCCACTTTGTGGGACTATACTGGTAGTTGTTGTTGTTGTTGTTGTTGTAAGTACCACAATAAATGAAGTAGACTTTTCTGCTTTCGTACTCAATATAAGAAGAAAACAAAAATCGGAGATAGAGTATTATGCAGGGGTATACAAAAAAAATCGATAAACCGTACCAATCTAATAATTCGAGTCAAATCGAGAAAAAAATTCGAGTATGATTTAGTTTGGTATTGGGAAAAAAACTGATTATAATTGCTTTGGTTTGGTTTTAACTAAACAAAGCCAAATCGAAAACAAACCAACCTGATATTACATATAGAAAATTTTAGATATATTTAATATATAAATATACTTATTGTGGAGTAATTATAAATATTTCTTAAAATATTTTATAATTTTATCTTTTAAGGTATTATTTCAAGGTTAGACTTAAAAATTTTGAATGTTCCAATAAGTTTTATAGCCATTAATATTAGTAAATTAAATAATACTAACAAAAGCCTAAACTAAAATTAATTCAATACTAATGCTAACCAAAGACATTCAATACCACGAACGAGAATGTATTGAATATCTATTTTTTATTTTGCAATAATTTAGATAAAATGCATAATCTATTTTTATTTTTTTCTTTAGCTTTTAATCATATAATTAATGCTCCCTTATTAGTTTACTTATTTTAGTATAACTTAGTACTTTTAGACTATGTTTATTTTTATTATGACTTTATAATTAGCAATATTTATATTACATAATTTTATTATTTTTATTGTTGAATATTTTAGGATAATATCATGCATAGCACATCTCATATTTTGTATGATAACTTACGTAGGGAAAAGCAATTTTGAGAGCAATATATGATAACTAGCATGTTATAATAAGTGAAACCAGAAACATTTTACACCTTCAATTAATATATTTCACTAAATCCTTAGAATAGATATATAGTCTTCCGTCTAGCTAGCGCCAAGGAAATTGTAACTACTCTATAATAGCATTTCTTGATAACCTAAAATAAATACTAAATAATTTCTGTAATAGTTTAAATTACGATAATGGCACAAACAATTGTTTACGGTCGCAATATATATATATATATATATAAACTTATTATTAGGGAAGTTATTTATTGTTGTACGTCAACTACTTTTAACTCCACCTGATGATGTTTAAAACCAACTATGAAATACTTGTGTTAGGACTATAATATACTCTCTCCGGTTCAAAATAAGTAATCTTTTGGCTTTTTCCTTATGATTCAAAATAAGTAATTTTTTTCATATTTCAAGAATGATTTAATTATTTTTTTCCTATATTGTCTTTGGAGTAAATAATGTTGGAATATGTGTTAGGAGTGTTTATGTGAGATAGTAACGGTTAATTTGGTCAATTACATTACTAATTAATACTAAAAGGAAATTTTCTTAATCTGTGTAAAAATATCCAAAAAATCACTTATTTTGGAACGAAGGAAGTAGGCAACAAATTTATTTCTAGACTCGTAGTCAACATACCTTGCTGTCGATTTGAGAAAATGTGGATCGTTTGGAATTTTCTATACACTCTGCTTAAAAATTCATCACTAACGTGATATCACTTAGCACTGGAAACTTTTCAATTCTAATATTTTATTCGTTCGGATTTGATTGTGTTGTAGCTTTAGAATTCAGATGTTCTTTATCTTTAGGTAAACTACTGATATTGGTTAAAAAATGAGACGATAGGTATAACAAGTCCGTGAACAGCCAACCATCATACTGTAAAAATTAAATAGGTTCAATATATAATTATTAGGACCTCCTAAAACGATCTACTAAATTCATCAAATTGTTCTAAAGGATCAAAACGGCAAGTTATTAATAGAATTCCTTGTCGGCTCGCTCCAAAATACTCGTCTTTTTTAAAAGGTTCTTTACTTAGTTGAATTGTGTAAATATGGTGGTTATCTTATAGCCTTATACCCTCCAACTCTTACCTAATATTATTTTGTATCATAGGCGGATTCATGATTTTAAGTTTATAAGCTTGTACCGTAATTTCAAATTAATATATAATAATAACTGAGTACTATTTAGACACGTGGCTTCGAAATGTGGGCAAAATGGAACCACTTTTGTAACGGCAAGAACATGACATTATAAAGGACATATGTGGGACCATTTCGCATATTTGAGAAGTATGGACCTTTTCCCTTAAATCTAACTAAGAGATGCCCTTGTCAAAATTATGAAGGTATAAAATTTTTTGGAAAATTTTCAGGAAAACCCCGCTATCCGAAAGGGTGCGCACTGAGTAACCTGCTCATTGTGCAATAGCGCGCAAACCACACAGAAAATATAAACCGCACTAGGCATGTCCGATGCGACAAGCTCTAACAAAGGAGGTTGTTGATGAGGGAAATCGATCTCAGGTCTCCTGTGTGGGAAATCACTCACCCAACCCTTGCAGGCTAATGAAGGTATAAACTTGTGAATTTACTTACAGACATGAATTTCTACCATATATAAAACTCGTATATAACTTTTTTTTGGCTGGAAAATCTAGCACACAATGGAGAAAAATAGAGAAATTTGTTCAACCAGCTGCAGAAAGTTCCTTATTACATCAAACTAAGGAGCTACATAAACAAAGTCATTTAGTTAAAGCTAAAAACATTAACCATATTTACATTTTCTTCAGGAATAAAAAGACTAAATTCAGAGAAATGTCAATAGCTTTTGAGCTATATGAGTACATCCGAACGCGTCAACTAGGAAATTAATCAGGAAAAGAGCTCACTGACCTGCCAAATTATTGAAGTCCATGCGTACGTGCCATTGTAGAAGTCCCCAGACCCAATGTGTGGAGGGTTTGTTGTTGTTGTATGCGTCGTGCCATTGTTCAAGCCGTGGATAGAACAGACCGCTCATAAAGTTCAAACGGCTGCATCCCACTTGAAGAGGCCTTGACAGGTTGTCCTGAGGCACCAAAACACAAATATTGGTTCACCGACTTCTTATGTCCTGTGCTTTGTTTGTGTGTCGAGTCTGATGATACACCGTCTACCTGATTAGAACAAGAAGGTCCAGCGAGCTCAGTCTCAATCACGATTGCTTTTTGTTTGTCCAAAGAACTGCGTGAAGACAATGATGAAAACGAGAATGAACTAGCACGAGGTGATCTGCGAGGGAGGCTGAGATGTGGTATGGCTTGCATGACACCGTTTACTATCCCTGAAGCAAACTTCTTCTTTGTTGTTGGACTTGGAAGGTCACTACTAGCAGAGAGTGTTCGTTTGTGGCTCGAGAGTGATGAAGGCTTGGAGTACCTTTCTCGTAGAGGGACTTGTGCCACGTCCGAATTACTTGCAGAACATTGATCAACCAATATATTGATCTTCTTAGTATCTCTTTTTTTAATTTTTGGCCAATGGAAAAAGCGTTTCAGTTTTTCAGCTGCATGATCTGCGGAACCAGATTTCTTGTCATTTCTAGAACAATTGCTATTGGGACTCATGTACCGATGACTCAGCTCACTTGAGTTGCTAAACTCAGCTTTTTTACTACCCTCTGGTGCATGTTCAATGCCCGTGTATAAGAATATTTCAGTGTCAGAGATTCTAAAAGAAGTTCCGGGACTGCTGCTTATGTTTTGCATCTTTAAATGGGATGCGACAACTCTCCTTGCAGAATAATCGTGATGACTAAAAATTCCCCCTGCAGAGATCAACTGTCTTGTAAGTAGCTCGGATGAAGCAGAACATGGCCGTTGCTTGAGGATATCAAGTGGTGTCATTCCATCCTTATCACGAGTATTGACATTAATAGAGCGGGCAGTCATAAGTAATTCCACAAGTTCAGAATGAATATTTCCAATGACAGCTAAATGAAGAGCAGTTCTACCGTCATTGTTTTCAGCGTTGACGATTTCTTCAATATTGAAAATTTTTCCACAAACTAATTGCTTCATGAGATCAATTTGACGATCCAATCTACGGAAATAAGGATTTTGGAAACCAGTAATGGCAACATGAAGAAATGTATCTCCAGCATTGTTTCTTGAATTGACCAATGAAGGTGAAGCAACGATGAGCGTTTCAACAACAGCTAATTGGCCCCGAGAAGCAGCCACGTGTAATGCAGTATTGCCTTGATTATCGGTGGAGTTGATAATATCAGAACTTTTTAAGAGATATTTAACAACCTGCGCGGATAAAATACAGCAAATGAAGGACATAAAGATAGCTAACCATTAGCATACTTCAGATGGCCGAGCCAGGAATACAATACAGGGGGATTCAAAAGCAAAATCCTACAATATCACACCTAAGGTCATCTCTTATATCAAGGGGATTCAACAGTTTATATATAACCAAAAAACTTTGTTTTTGGACTATTTATGCAATACAACTTTCCGGAGAAGATTGAACCCCTGAGCTAACACATAGGTCCGCCACTGCCTGTATTGATTTGTAACAAACCAAGAACCAAAACCAAGCAACATGAAATCTGCAAAAGCTCAAACTGGTAAGCAAACAAATCTTACCTCAACCTGTCCTTTGCCAGCGGCTGTATGTAAGACAGTTGCACCCTGAATGTCTCTGTAAGCCAATATATCATCGGAGCAATCAGCAATAAGCTCCTTCAGCATCTTCACATTGCCTCCTCTAGCAGCCGCATGAATAGCTCTATTCATCATTTCCCACTTATAAGCAGACGAAATGTCCCCATTCTGTTCCTCCGACCCTCTACCACCACGCGCTATAAACCTCGGTGATACAGCAAAATCAAACAAAACCTTAAACACATCACAACTTTTACTCCTAGCAGCAGCATATAATATGTCAGTAACACCATACTCCCCTTCTCCAAATACCAAAAGGGAGTCTTTTTCAAGCAATTCTCGAACAAAATCCAACTCTCCAGCAGAGGCAGCAGTATACAAAAGCCATCCACCATATCCAGCTTTAAGGAGAGAATTTTTCCCTTTCTTGTTCTCACATTCAAGAAGCAACTTCCTTGAAACTTGTGACCGGCATTTAGCTACATCATCAAACTGTTCTTCATCATCCCAAACAGACTCGAGTCGCCTTATCCTACGTAGTGAAGTGAGCTTGATAACGTGATTGCCATCTAGGCGAAGAAGCTCTCGGACCAAATCATAGTGACCATTGGCAGCTGCCCAATCAATTGGTGCAGCATACCACCATTGGTCCCCAGTACTCTCCCACCGAAGAGGTAAATACGTCGGAGGCATTGCAATGGCAAGAATATCAAGACCCGAAAAACTTCAGCTACAAACACAAAGAAAAAATCTTTCTTTGGTTAAACTCAGGAAGATGACACACCTAGGTCAAGCAAAGACAGGATGGAGCTTATATAATAAGGGTTCAACTGAATTCACTATTTTCAACACGGATGTAGATGTGTGGTAAATAATCGCTAAAATTTCAATAAATCCTAAACCATAATTACAAGTAATTCATGACTAAGCATCTACAATGTTGAACCTATCAACTTTAAATTCTTGATCCGCCCGAAAATTTTGAGCAATAAAGAAGATACTTTTCTAGGCCAAAAAGGTCCCAATTTCCAACTACTGTTTCAGGGGTTTAACTCAAGAAGATGACACTCAAATTGAGAAGGGCTTATTCCCTTCTCCTAATAGGTAATTAATGATTCCGCAACAAGATAATTCAACAATTGATTAATGCATGAGGATAAGATTGACAAAAAGGTGATTGACCCACAAAGCAACAGCTCATATATAATTATGAGGAGAAGACCCTACAAGATTTCAAGCCAAAAAAAGGTAACAGAGAGGAGAACGAAGAGAGTTAAGGTGAATATACGGAGAAATGAAAGGTTAAGGAAAAAGTTATAAACTTTAAAATTTAGAGCATACACAACGAATAGGCTTACCACCAGAAGGAATGAGAATACCAACTACTAGAAATCTCAGAAAATGAAAACAATTGAAGAATAACAGAAGATACATATGGCAAAGCATCAATTTTTTTATAATTCAAGAATCAAGAAGATGACAAAACTAGAGAAGTCTAAATAACAAAATACTAACCTTAATCTGTGCCCTACCACAATAGATAATCAGATATTTTTGTACAGTACTTATGCTGCAAAATTTTCCAAGTAGACAAGAGAAGAATTTATAAAAAGAGGACTAAATCAGAACAAGAATGGAGGGAGAAATGGGGGGGAAAAAGTGTGGTAGTAAGCACGTAAGAGTTCATGAAAAGGGAGGAAAGATACTTACTTATTGCAATGTGGAATTTGATGCAATTGATAATGATATGGTTGAATGTCATAAGCACGCGAGAAACAGAGGGGGGGCTTGGTTAAATTGGGAAAGGTAAAGTGACCAAAGTGGAAAGAGGGCCGGTTGGGGGGGGGGGGTGTTGGTGATGGCGGGGGCGTCAAAATTAAAAACGCGGGACTGTTAATTAATGTTCGATGTTTCTGCTGTCGCTGTCGGATCAGATGTTTGATTGTTACAACAACCAACAATTACCCAGTGTATTCCCATCAGGTGGGGTCTGGGGAGGGTAATATGTAGACGAGCCTTACCCCTGCCCGAAAGGGCAGAGAGGCTGTTTCCAATCGACCCTCGGCGAATAGGATAAAGGAAAAAGCTGCATTGAGAAACAAAGGTAAAATTAGAAATACAAGCAAGACAAAGCAAAATAAAACAAAATAATAAAGCATAAGTACTCCCGCAAAAATAACGTAAATAATTATGAAAACATAAGCAACATAAAGACATAAATACAGTCGCATGCAATACTAACAAGCAGTAACTACCATACTAAAACACTAATCACCTAATCACCTATGAGCCCCTAGCCTACAATCCTGATTCTAGACCTCCAGACTCCCCTATCAAGGATCATGTCCTCGGTAACCTGCATACTGGTCATGTCCTGCCTAATCACCTCTCCCCAATACTTCTTAGGTCTTCCTCTCCCTCGCCGACCACCAACAATCTCCAGCCGCTCGCAGCTCCTCACCGGGGCGTCGGGGCCCCTCCTCCGAACATGCCCGAACCACCTCAGTCTCGCTTCCCGCATCTTCTCGTCCACCGGGGCCACCCCTACCTTCTATCGAATAACTTCATTCTTGATCTTATCCAGCCTGGTGTGCCCACACATCCACCTAAGCATTCTCATCTCCGCAACCTTCATTCTCTGAACATGCGAGTTCTTCACAGGCCAGCACTCCGCCCCATACAACATCGCAGGTCTAACCACGGCTCTGTAGAATTTCCCGTTGAGTTTATGTGAAATTTTCTTGTCACACAGGACCCCTGAAGCGAGCCTCCACTTCGACCACCCCGCTCCTATCCGATGGGTGACGTCCCCGTCAATCTCTCCGTCCCCCTGGATCACAGACCCAAGGTATCTCACTCTGTCCCTCTTGGCGATGGTCTGAGAACCAAGCATCACATCCCTGCCTACCCCACTCGGCTCGTCACCAAACTTGCACTCCAGATATTCTGTCTTAGATCTGCTTATTTTGAAACCCTTAGACTCAAGGGTCTGTCTCCAAATCTCTAACACCGGCCCTCGTCTCGTCTATCAATATTATATCATCAGCAAAGAGCATGCACCAAGGCACATCCCCTTGGATATGTCGGGTTAGAGCATCCATCACTAAGGCGAACAACAGGGGGCTCAGCGCCGATCCTTGATGGAGCCCCATTACCACAGGAAACTGGTCCGATTCGCCCCCCACCGTCATAACCCTAGTCTTAGCTCCATTGTACATGTCCTTGATTACTCTGATATAGGCTTCTGGCACACTCTTCGCCTCCAAGCACCTCCATAACACCTCCCTCGGGACCTTGTCATACGCCTTCTCCAAGTCGATAAGCACCATGTGAAGGTCCTTCTTCTTATCCCTGAATTGTTCCGCCATCCGCCTGACAAGGTGAATCGCCTCTGTGGTGGAGCGTCCCGGCATGAAACCGAACTGGTTCCCCGATATAGTTGCCGCCTCCCTCACCCGCGCCTCAATCACCCTCTCCCAAACCTTCATCGTGTGGCTTATTAATTTGATGCCCCTGTAATTGTTGCAGCACTGGATGTCCCCTTTGTTCTTGTACAGGGGCACCACTGTACTCCACCTCCACTCATCTGGCATCCTTTTAGTCCTGAAGATCGCATCGAACAGCCTAGTGAGCCACTCCCCTCCAGCTTTACCCATGCACTTCCAGAACTCCACCGGGATCTCGTCAGGCCCGGTCGCTCGACCCCTGCTCCTCATCCTACGCAACGCCCCTAAGACCTCCTCTACCCTAATGCGCCTGCAGTACCCAATGTCTCTATGGCGCTCTGAATGCCCCAACTCCCCTAGCTCTATACTCCGATCCCCCTCCTTGTTAAGAAGGTCCCGAAAGTACGCCTGCCACCTCTGTTTGATTTGCGATTCCCCCGTCAGAACTCTACCATCCTCGTCCTTGATACACCTGACTTGGTCTAGATCACGTGCCTTCCTCTCCCTTGCTTTAGCCAACCGGAATAACTTCTTATCCCCACCTCTCTCCCCTAGTTCCTCATACATGCGACCGAACGCCGCGTTTTTAGCCTCTGTGACTGCCATCTTAGCTTCTCTTCTCGCCTCCCTGTAGACCAACCTGTTCGCTCTCCGCTCCTCCTCGCTTGTGCTCCCGGCCACCTAGCGAACGCCGCCTTCTTCACATCCACTTTTCCTTTGACTACCTCGTTCCACCACCACTCTCCCTGATGTCTGCCTGAATATCCCTTAGCTACCCCGAGCACGTCCCGTGCTGCCCCCCTAACCAAGTTCGCCGTCACTGTCCACATAGCGTCCGCTTCCCCGTAACTTCTCCAAGCTCCGCCCTCCACTAACCTCCTTTCCAACTCCTGTGCTTTCTCTCCAGACAAAGCGCCCCATCTAATCCGCGGTTTGATTGTTACGTTTATGTGATTTATATCTATTTAATATTCTTTTATTTATATTACTTTTTCCATACCAGATTGGTAAAAGATAATCGATAGGTTTTCAAATAAAACATATGAGATTATTGTAAAGTCATATTTCTTTAATCTAAACTATGATTGATCATAAGAGATTAATTTCTTTTTTTATTGATCGAAAAAAGTAGTCTAATTTTGTATGTTTTCACGTTTTCTCAAACAGTTGTAGGTTGATCATTGAATGATGTGGTGCAATAAAAGGGATTATTTTTTCTTCAATAAAAGGTTTTAGGATCGAGCTTTGCGTACAAAAAAAATCTTGATAAAAACACTTAATTATCCCGAATGAGGTCTTATCTGATACGAATTTAAATATAATCGAATTTTAATATAATTATTAGACACCAAATAAAAAATAAATAAAAATTACTAGTTGAATTAAGTATGGCCATCATTTCCTCTTTTCGGAAAGTAAGTAATGATTGATTCAAATATAAGTAATGATTGATTCAAATATGGACGATGAACACATTGCATTTTTATGGGTCAAAATCGAATATGAAGTTAGACTAAAAAAGATTAAATTGAGAAGTTTAAGGTGGGAATATACCCATGCTTCAGTAGTTAATGAACCGAACTTTGGCTTATAAAATATTTATAATGCGTGTCAATCAACCAAACACTAACCAACTATTTCCTTCGGTGATTAATTTATTTTAGGCACACTTATTAAAAATATTAAAGTTTAAGTAAAAATAGTTAATGTAACTAAATTATTCTTAATTAAATATTACAGTATAAATTAATGTGAGAAATAAAAGACTATTTAAGAATACGTACATAAGAGTAATTTTAGAAAAATAAATTAATTTTTTAATTATATAAATGGACACTTATTTTAAATCAAAATAAAAAGATAAATTGGTCACTTATTGTGAACGGGAGGGAGTATAAGCTAGTTATAGAGCGAGATGACACCACTAATGGTTTCTAAGGACCCGTTTGGCCATAGATATTGCCAAAATAAATTTGAATTTTATTTGGCAACCACATGTTTGGCCATAAATTTTACCTACATTTGGCAAAATCCCAAACCTCAAATCCAGCTCAATAGTTGGTTTTGGGCCAAATTATCACTACATATTTTTAAACATTGACCCAAACTCTTTGTATTTTATAAAAGAGCCCACCACCATTTATTATTTTGTAACAATATTGCTTCGTCTTCTTGGTATCTGTGTTACAACTAATATCCACATGCGTTATTTGATGTCATACGTTAGTTAATATAAATCCAAGAAGGAATTGTCCATTCAGATGATAAGAAGTTAATCCTATTGATCTTAAGTGATACAAGGGTGTATAAGGGTGATTAACAAGAATTAGAAGTTAAATGAATCAAGGATGTTGTAACTCGAATTTTGGGTAAACCTATAGGCGCTTAATACACTCAATAGGTCATGTTTTAAGGTATTTGAATCATATAATATCTTTTTCATAGTCTTGAAGTCAAACGAGTTATCAAACAAAAGTCGACAAAAGTTGTTGCAACTTAGGTTCATGGTTTTACTTAAACTTTAGGTCAAATGTCATTAAGCTTTTCTCCAAATCTACTTAGAATTGCGGGGTGATATATCTACCGATTTTAAGATTTATAAGCCTAGTTTCCAACGCATTAACCCATTTATCAATACGACATCGGAGTAGAGAGATATAAGCATTTTCGTGAGACTGCGCAAGCTGCTAGGTGACAAGTAGGTGTGTCACCTACTTGGTAAAATGATAGCCCAACAAAGGAAAATTTCGGGCTGGCTATTGAGCCTATTTAAAGGGTTATCTCCTGCAATATAACCCTAAATATATCTCACAAATAGTCAAACCTAAACCCCTGCAAACCTCCTCCCAAAAATCCCACAAACCCTAATCGATTTTCCTCTCTTTTAAGTTCTAGTTAAGGGTAAAATCAAGAGTTTGAAAAACTAAGGGAAGGGTAGAGTTATCCAACGAGTAAGGTAAGTTTACTGCTCTATTCCATATATTTTTTCTGCTGTGAACTCATGGTAATTCGTTCTATACATGTAAGAACTCACGGGATGGTGTTCGGAAGCCGTGAGTTCGAGTTATTCATTTGTAGCGGACTGTTTTGTGGACTATTTTGTGTTACTGTTGGGCTGCGTGTTTTACTACTGTTTTATGGAGTTTGGAAGGAGTAAGGGCGTGGAGAAACACCATATAGATGTAAAGTTGTGGGCTGGTAGTTCTTCGTAATATTTTTGGGTCGTTTGACATGACTAGGGTAGCCGTCGTATGTGGGAAGTGATTAGGTTGTGCATGGACTGTTTTGGGAGGCTTAATATGATTATTATTGATGTTATTTGGGTTGCTTGGTGATTGGTTAGAATTGTGTGAAGTCATATATATAGGGGAGGTTCTGTCCATTTCATCGTAAAATAGGTTGTTGTCGATATATAATATTAATTACACTTAAATGGTAACGATAGTATCGTTTCTCTTATTGTAGACTAAGGAGTTGTGAAATTGCATAGCTTGGGATTGGGTAGTATATACAAGGTATGTGAGGCTATCCATTTCCTTCTTTTGCACGACTCCGGTCGTACATATTGTAATGAACGAGCTCCCAAAGATACTCTACTCTAAGAAGCTAGCAGTACTTACATTGTTTCCCCTCTTATGGAATGATCGATGTGACGTTGCTTCTCTTATTATTATGTTATCAATTTTGTTGGTACTTCTTGATTCTTATAAGGTAAGGCTGTAAAGTGGCCCGGTTCTGGGCCTATTTATGCCTGACGGGCCAGGTCTCACGGTCCCGGTTCTGGCGTGTCGGGCCTGGCGAGTCTGGCGGGTCTGGTGGTCCTCCAGGTTGAGACAGGCCCGTGACGGGTCTAAGCACCATGCGGTCCTGGGTCTTGTGGGCCGGGTCTGGCGGGCCTGGCGGGCCTGACTGGTTTTTTTTTAAAAGTCAATATCTTGTATAGTAGTCATTAGTATAGTGTAGAATATATTTTATATGGTGTACTAAGTTATTTTAGTATTGTATATATTGTGTTGTAGTAATTAGTATATATTGTATATTATGTATATATTGTGTTATAGTAATTAGTATATATTGTATGTTATGTATATATGGATATATATTATGTATATAATGTGTTGTAGTAAATTAGTAATTAGTTTATATTGTATGTTATGTATAATATTGTGTTGTAGTAATTAGTATATATTGTATATTATGTATATAGTGTGTTGTAGTAAGTAGTATATATTGTATATACTGTATATAAAAGAATGTTGTAATTAGTATATTGTGTTGTATGTTATATATTGTATGTTATATAAATATTCAAGGATTGATATCGAAGTAAAGACAAAGAAATATTGAGAAAAAAGATTTTCAAGGATATGATAAAGAGCATATTTATTGACCAAAATGACATATCTTTCTTAGTCTTCCTTCCCCCAATGGAATGAGCACAACAAGGTACTAATACCACCATTAAAGGGAAAAAAAACTGAAAGAAGACGTGCCAATGTACAAGTTACATCATAATTTATGTTGTATTTCTAACAAATCTCATAACGCCTGTTTATAAGCAGTATAAACAGTTTGAGCATTAATTTTAATTGATGCTTTCGCATCAGCTAGTGTAGCAATTTCGTCTTCTGAAAGATCTAAAGCTTTATAAATATTTGAATACCAAAAGTGAGGACCTCCTAATTTCATTGTTGGATTTAACATAGCAGCTACACCAAAAATAGGAGGGATTGACAAAAAATATTTTTTAAACATTTGTTTTATTTCATTTATTGCAAGTTCATAAATATCCCCACCCTCGCTAAATTCAACAAACAAATCAGCTAGTGCGGCAATATAAACTAAATAGTTAGAAATAGTCGGATAATATTGTCCAGAAAAAGCATTTGTAGCCACTTGAAAATGTTCTAAAGAATCTAAAAGAATTTTAACATTACTAATCTTGGGTAGTTACCATTTCATCATCATCCTCACCACCTATCCGAGAATTAAACGTAGCATTAATTGGGTTTCTCTGTTCATACGCTACTACTAAACTTTCGTACATATAATTCCACCTAGTCGGGCAAGGTTTAGGAACCTTTCTTTCTCTAAGGCCATATTCGTCACATTTTTTAAAATATTCTCTAAGTCTAGTTCTACGGTTTGAATAAAATAGCCAATTAAGAGCCATTCTCACCTTTTCAATTTTTATGTCTAATATTCGCATACCATCACCAACAATTAAATGATAAATATGACAAGTACATCTAACATGGAAGTATTACTAAATGCAGGATTAAGGGTTTGTGTTAGCATGCCTATTGCACTAGTGTTGCTAGAAGCATTATCCATAGAAATTGCCATTATTTTATCTCTAAAGCAAAAATATCTACATATATCTGAAACAGTGTTAGCTATAAACCTACCCGTGTGCCGTGAATTAATTATTCTATATGCAATTACGCGTTTTTGCATTGTCCAGTATTCATCTATCCAATGACTTGTTACGGTTAGATAATCACAGTCATTATTACTTCTACCAATATCAGTTGTAATAGAAATACGATTAGGTATATGAGTAAATAAATAGCGCAAATATTGTTCATATTCATGCTTAAATTTATAAATATCGGCCTTAACTGTTGCGCGAGGCCAACCTTTATAAGTAGGATTAAAGACTCTTCTAATATAATGAATCCAATTAGGATTAGAAGCAAAGGTATAAGGCAAGCACATAACAGTAATCATTTTCGCTAATTCTTCACGATCCTTATTTGGATCGTAATATAAAATACCTCCGGTGACAGTGTTTATTCCTGGTTGAACTAGATTTGAACCAGTACTTGGGTTAACTTGAGAATCTACACTTGTCCCCCCCTCTTGTTGCGCTTTTATTTGCAAAAATCTAGCCTTATCTCTAGAGTGTAATTTTATATGCTTAGTCAAACTACTCGTGCCGCTACGGTCTCCAGTATACCTATGAACAAGTAATTTCCCACAAGTTTTACACTTAGCCTTATTTTGTTCTCTTACTTGAGTAAAAAAAAATGCCAAACAAATGATGTTTCTTGACGTTTAGGAGGTTGTCTACTAAAAGTGGGAGTTTGTACAGGTGGGTGTGCCGGTTCATTACCTAAGTTATGAGCAGGACTAGTAGGTGTATCATCTAAATCTGGTGCTTGGGTTTCATAATCATCACAATCATCCTCATTTTAATCTAAGATAGGTTCATTAGGATAAAGAGCATTCATAATATCATCATCTAATCTATCACCTACTGCAACATCATGTAGAAATTCACTATCGGTAAATTGAAAACAAGGGTGATCACTATCAAGGATTACGGGAGGCAGATTAGGACGTCTAGGTTGGCTACTACTTTCAACTTGCTTATCTTTTTTAGGTCGGGGAGCCGGGGGAAGGGTAGTATTATGGCCACTACTTTCACTGGTTTTACCTTTTCCTGTACCGAATATTTTTTTCAAAGAAAATGCCATACTAATTAGAATTATGCAAACTAAAAACACAAAAATATACTATTAGCACGTAAGAGTTGAAACGAGTTTACCGGATTGCCGACAACTTCTTGAAAATTGAAAATCGTTGAACTTGAACACTTGAAAACTTCAATTCAACAAATTCACAAATTTTCACGATTTTTCAACAATAAATTAAGCACTTGTACTAGAAAAATTGAAAGAGCGCTTGAGAGATATTAATGAATTGGTGAATAAAAATGAAAGAATGAGGAGGTATTTATAGTTGAGAAATGGGAAAAAGTATAATTATATAAAGTTTGGGGTTAAATTAAATTTTGTGGGTCAAATGGCTATTTTTTAAACTTCCAAACGGCTACTTTTTGCAAAGAGCCGTGACTGAATTTTTTTAAAAAAAATTCTTTTTTTAAAAAATAGCCTTTGGACCCGCCAGAACCGGCTCAGGACCGCCAGAACCAGTCCAAGCCGCCAGCCGGTCCCAGGTCTGGCGGTCTCGGTCCTAATGGTTCGGGAGAAGGGACCGGCCCGTCACGGGTATTTAGGATTGGTAGAACCGGAACCGCCGGGACCGGCCCAGCAGAACCGGTAGGCCCGCCATGCGCGCGGTCCCGGTCCGGTTCCGGTTCAGAACCGGGACACAAAACAGCCTTATTATAATATTGTAGTGAAGAGTTAGTCCTAATAATGTGTATAGAGAATATTGATCTTACGTCACTCCGAAAGGTCTAGAACATGTTTCTATGTGTCGAGCATGCATTATGTATATATATGTTCTATTTTACTCTACCGAGCCGCGCTATAGTCGGCTGGGTAAAACACCTATTGTGCAACCACTGATCAGTTGGTTTTTACCGAGCTTCACATGGATGGGTATGATTCTACTGAGCCTATTACGGCCGGGTACGATATGATGATGATGATGCCCACAGAGGCGTATGTTTTAACAGTTTATGTATTTATACATATGTACCATGCATTTCATGTCAGTAGCCCTCAGAGGTACTCAGATGTTACAGGTTATATATTCTCTATCCCTGCTTACGTTACTGTTCATATTTATGGTTCCCTGCCTTACATACTCAGTACTTTATTCGTACTGACGTCCTTTTGTTTGTGGACGTTACATGTCGTGCTGCAGGTCATGATAGACAGGCAAGTGCAGCTCCCCCACCACAGTAGGCTGTCCGGTTCAGTGGTGATTGGCGAGTTCCCTTCTCTGGACTTGCCGTGGTCTTGGTATGCATTTTTGTTATAGACATAATGGGTATGTCGGGGCCCTGTTACGGCTATGTTGCAGCACTTATGTTCCTTTAGAGGCTCATAGAAAGGTGTCGACTCATGTATAGTTTGGTATGCCTTGTCGGCTGGTTTTTGCTGTATGGTCTTTCATGGTAGCATGGTAGCTCGTAAATTATATATAATTTTGTGTTTTCTGGTCACCCCATGTTATGTATGTTTATGCCATCACCTTTTATGGTTGGTAGTCTGTGATTTATGGATAACATTTTTATATTGATCTCGTTGGCCCTAAAAGATAATAAAGAAGATTAGGTAAAATGTATGTTGGTACGCGGCAAGTATGGCCGGGTTCTAGTCATAGCCCTTCAGTTTGGGTCGTGACAAACTTGGTATCAGAGCAAGTCTGTCCTAGGGATTGTTTATGAGCCGTGTCTAGTAGAATCTTGATTATGGATGTGTAGCGCACCACATTTATAATCAGGAGGCTACATGACATCTAGGGTTGTTACCTTCATCCTGAATCTAGATCGTGCATAAAATTGTGTCGTAAGTGTCCGTCTCTAATATTCAGCTTGTTTTCTTTTAGTAATGCCTTCGACTAGGAAGCAAACAATCAGTAGACGGCTTGATACAGTTGTGGGAGAGGGTACCAGTCATGTGCCCCAAGCCAGAGTAGGCCAAAGTGAGGCTTAGAGTGAGATGTCGTCTCTTACCTAATCTACTCCATCTCCTCTAGAGGATATTAGGAGGCACCCAACACCTCTAATTCCTTCGTCTGGCACTACAGACCAGGATATGCAGAGTGTTTTGCAGTTATTGACTAGTTTGGTAGCTGCTCCGGCTCAGAGGCAGAGTGCAGGTGCTGCTGATAAACCAGTTAGTCCGAGAGTTCGCGATTTTATTAATTTATACCCTCCAGTGTTTACCGGATCGGAACTCAAGGAGGACCCCCATACTTTTATTGACCAGGTTCATCGTACATTGCGGCTTATGCATGTCAGTGATACAGAGGCAATAGAGTTGGCTTCTTATTGGCTACGATATTTAGCGGTTCTCTTTTATGATAGTTAGGAGAGATCCAAGGGTCTGAACGCTCCTCCAGCTGTGTGGAAGGAATTTTCTGAGGCCTTTCTTTGTTACTGCTTGTCAATTGAGATACGACGAGCTAGAATTGATAAGTTCTTGAACCTTAGACAAGGTAATATGAGTGTGCGAGAGTACAATATGCAGTTTGATTCTTTAGCAAGATATGCTCCCCATATGGTGATCGAGATGAGTGATAGGGTGCACTTGTTCGTGAACGGGTTGGGACCACATCTGATAAATGAGTGCACGACAGCCTCCTTGGTGGAGGGCATGGATATTTCCCGTATTCAGGCTTATGTCCAGACCCTATAGGATCGTAAGCGCTAACAGAGGGCAGATAGGGAGCAGGATAGGGGCCAACATAAGAGGGCGAGATTTGCAAAGAATCCTGATGACTTCAGAGGCCGCGTCAGGCCCCAGTCTTCGAGGAGTTCGGCGCCACTGTAGCTAGTGCTCCTCCACAGTTTCAGAGGCCTCGATATGATCGATCCTATTCTGGTCCAGGTCAGAGTTTGTGGGCATCTAGCTCTCAACATCATAGGGATACTAGTTAGACGAGACCCCCAACACCACGTTGTGATCAGTGCGGTAAGGCCCACTTTGGACTATGTCGTCGAGGTTTTGATGCGAGTTATTCTTACGGACAGCCTGGCCATATGATGCAAGATTGTCCTAATAGAGGAGGTGATGGTATGGCTCAGCCAACAGGATCCGTGTCTGGTCCCTCCTCATTAGTTCGACCTCCAACACGGGGTTTTCAGCAGTCGACTGATCGTGGTAGAGGTAGAGGTGCAGGGCCGAGTTCGAGTGGTGCTCAAAGTTGAACCTATGCTCTAGTAGGTCGACAGGACATCGAGTCATCTCCAGATGTTATTACAGGTATATTGTCTATGTTTTCTTATGATGTATACGCGTTTATTGATCTGAGATCCACATTATCATATGTTACACCCTTTGTGGCTAATAAGTTTGGCGTTGAACCGAATTGATAAGTAAACCCCTTGCGGTATCTACTCCAACAGGAGATTCTATGATTGCTAGAAGGGTATATAGAGGTTGCACTGTCATGCTTTTTAGTCGTCAAACCTCAGCAAATTTATTTGAGTTAGAAATGGTTGATTTCGATGTGATAATGGGAATGGACTGGTTTTCCTCACGCTATACAAATGTTGATTTTCCTACGAAGATTGTTAGGTTTCAATTTCCCGGTGAACCCATCATTGAATGGAAGGGGAACATTGCTACACCGAAAGGTAGGCTTATTTCCTATCTTAAGGTAAGGAAACTGATCTCAAAAGGTTACATTTATAATCTTGTTCGCGTTAGGGATGCGGAGGCGAAGCCGCCTACTCTACAATCAATCCCCGTGGTCAATGAATTTCCAGATGTTTTCCCGGATGAACTCCAAAGCCTTCCTCCTGAAGGGAGATCGAGTTTAGAATTGATGTGTTGCCTGACACTTAACCGATCTCTATCACTTCATATAGAATGGCCACAACAGAGTTGCGAGAGTTGAAGGACTTGCTGGATAAGGGCTTCACTAGCACTTCACCTTAGGGTGCGGCAGTTTTATTTGTGCGGAAGAAAGACGGGTCGCTACGGATGTGTATCGACTATCGACAGTTGAATAAGTTTACTATAAAGAACAAGTATCCACTTCCAAGAATTGACGACTTGTTTGACCAACTCCAGAGTTTCAAGTATTTCTCCAAGATTGACTTATGTTCAGGGTATCATCAGGTAAGGGTTAAGGAGAAGGATATTCCAATGACGGCCTTTCAGACAAGATATGGGCAGTTTGAGTTCTTGGTGATATCGTTCGGGCTAACAAATTCCCCCAACAGCTTTTATGGATCTCATGAATACAGTATTCAGGCCCTATCTTGATGTGTTCGTGATTGTATTCATTGATGACATTCTGGTGTATTCTCGTTCGGAGGCGGAACATACGGGCCACTTGCGGATAGTATTACAGACGCTTTAGGATCATAAGTTATATGCTAAGTTCTCCAAATGTGAATTCTTGTTGAACACAGTAGCATTCCTTGGCCATGTGATAATCTGACGAGGGTATTAGTATCGACACTCAGAAGATCGATGCAATAAAGAATTGGCCGAGACCTACAACACCATCAGAAGTCAGCAGCTTCCTAGGGCTAGCAGGATATTATAGGTGATTTGTAGAAGGGTTTTCCTCCATATCAGCACCATTGACTAATTTAACACAAAAAGCTACCAAGTTCTAGTGGTCTGACACTTGTGAACATAGTTTTCAGGAACTGAAGAATCCATTGACATCCGCACCAGTGCTCACTCTCCCTGAAGGAACAGAAGGATATGTGGTATATTGTGATGCCTCAGGTATAGGTTTGGGTGCGTATTGATGCAACGTGGAAAGGTGATTGCTTATGCATCAAGGCAATTGAAGAAGCATGAAAAGAATTACCTGACCCATGATTTGGAATTGGCTGCAGTAATATATGCTTTGAAGATATGGCGGCACTACTTATACGATGTCCATGTTGACATCTACACAGATCACAAGAGTTTACAATACATCTTAAGCAGAAAGAGTTGAATTTGAGGCAGCACAGGTGGCTTGAATTACTGAAAGACTACAACGTCGAGATATTGTATCATCCCGGTAAAGCCAATGTTGTGGCAGACGCTCTCAGCCGTAAGTCAATGGGAAGCTTAGTACATATTGAGGCAGGTAGATGGGGGTTGACTAAAGAGCTTCATCATCTACCCAATATGAGAATCAGATTATTAGACTCTTATGACGGAGGTGTTACTGTACATAATACATCCAAATCATCTTTGGTAGTCGAGGTAAAAGCATGGCAATATGAAGATCCTATCTCAGTGCAATTGAGAGAGAGCATTCAGCAGTGTAAAATTACGGCTTTTGAGATCAGAGAAGATGGGGCACTTAGATACCAAGGCCGATTATGTTTGCCTAATGTGGCAGGGTTGAGAGAAAAGATTATGAATGAGATTCATCAATCCTGATATTCCATCCACCCCGACTCGAGAAAGATGTATCATTATGTCAAGGAGCAATATTGGTGGGATAATATGAAGACATCTATTGCAGAATTTGTAGCCCAGTGTCCCAATTGTCAACAAGTAAAGATAGAACATCAGAAACCCGGTGGATTGCTTTATAACATAGAGATTCCGATCTAGAAATGGGAGGTGATTAATATAGACTTCATTATTGGATTACCTCTCTTTTATCATAAGTTTGACTCCATCTGGGTGATAGATGATCGACTTACAAAATGTGCCCATTTTCTACCAGTTAAGACTACTTACACGGCTGAAGATTATGCGAAGTTATATATCAAGTAGATTGTTAGGCTTCATGGTGTGCTGGTATCTATTATATCAGACCGAGGATCTCAATATACGGATAACTTTTGGAAGTCTTTTCAAAAGGGTTAAGGCACACAAGTGAATCTCAGCACTACATTCATCCGCAAACTGACGAACAGGCTGAACGTACCATTCAAACACTGGAAGATATGATGCGAGCATGTGTTCTAGATTTTAAGGGAAATCGGGATGACCATCTTCCTCTCATAGAATTCGCCTACAATAATAGTTATCATTCCAGTATTAAAATGGCCCCATATGAGGCACTATATGGGAGAAGATGTAGATCATCAGTTGGATGGTTCGAAGTCGATGAAACAGAATTATATGGGCTAGATTTGATTCACTAAGCCATTGAGAAGGTGAAGGTGATACAGGAACAATTGAGGATGGCACAAAGCAAGCAAAAGTCTTATTCTGATGTCCGACGTCGTGATTTGGAGTTTGAGGTTGGTGATTGGGTTTTCCTAAAGATCTCACCAATGAAGGGTGTTATGCGTTTTGGGAAGAAATGTAAGCTGAGTCCAAGGTATATCGGTCCGTATAAAATTCTTCAACGAAGGACAAGCTGCTTATGAGTTAGAATTGCCATCCAAATTGGAATTTGTCCACCCGGTATTCCATGTATATATGTTGAGAAAATGTATTGGAGACCCTTCTCGAGTTGTCCCTATCAAAGATATACATGTTACAGAGGATCTATCATATAAAGAAGTGCCAGTGGATATATTAGATCGACAAGTCCGCAAGCTGAACAAAAGATGTAGCTTCCGTCAAAATATTGTGGAGGAACAAGAATATGGAAGAAATGACATGGGAAATGGAAGAAGAGATGAAGTCTAAATACCCTTACCTATTCCAGAATGATGATAACAAGGATTCTGGTGGAACGCATAATGTACATGTCCATAATGCTTAGTGTAGCCTTGTGAGGCCATACGTTGGGCTTAACTTCTTGTAAATTTTGCTAGTGACCATTTTATAAGGGAAAATTGACCGAAATTTTCCATAGGAATCCACGATGATTTGGCCTCCCCATATACCCTTACATTCGAGGACGAATGTTCCTAAGGGGGAGGTTGTTACAATTCATATCCACACGCGTTAGTTCATGCCATACGTTAGTTAACATAAATCCAAGAAGGAACTATCCTTGAGATGATAAGAAGTTAATCCTATTGATATTAAGTGATACAAGGGTGTATATGGGTGATTAACAAGTATTAGAAGTTAAAAGAATCAAGAATGTTGTAACTCGTATTTTTGGGTAAACCTATAGGCGCTTAATACACTCAAGAGGTCATGTTTTAAGGTATTTGAATCATATAGTATCCGTTTCATAGTCTTGAAGTCAAACGAGTTATGAAAAGAAAGTCGACAAAAGTTGTCGCAACTTAGGTTCATGGTTTTACTTAAACTTTAGGTCCAATGTCATTAAGCTTTTCTCCCAATATACTTGGAATTACGGGGTGATCTATCCACTAAAATTAAGATCTATAAGTCTAGTTTCAAACGCATTAAACCATTTATCAATACGGCATCGGAGTAGAGAGATATATGCATTTTCGTGAGACTGCGCAAGTTGCTAGGTGACAAGTAGGTGTGTCACCTACTTGACAAAATGATACCCAAAAAAGGAAATTTCAGGTCGGCTATTGAGCCAATTTATAGGGTTATCTCATGCAATATAACCTTCAATATATCTCACAAATAGTCAAACCAAAATCCATGCAAACTTCATCCCAAAAATCCTACACAATTCCTAATTGATTTTATCTCTCTTTCAAGTTCTAATTAAGGGTAAAATCAAGAGTTTGAAGAACCAAGGGAAGAGCTGAGTTATCCAACAAGTAAGGTACGTTTACTGCTCTATTTCATACATTTTTTCTGCTGTGAACTCATGGTAATTCATTCTATACATGTAAGAACTCGCGGGACGGTATTCGGAAGCCGTGAGTTCGGGTTATTCACTTGTAGTGGACTGTTTTGTGGACTGTTTTGTGTTGCTGTTGGGATGCGTGTTTTACTATTATTTTTGGAGTTTTGTAGGAGGAAGGGTGTGTAGAAACACCATTTAGAATTAGGGTTTTGGGCTGGTAGTTCTTCGTAATAGTTTTGGGTCGTTTGACACGACTATGGTGGCCGTTGTATGTGGGAAGTGATTAGGTTGTGTGTGGATTGTTTTGGGAGGCTCAATATGATTATTATTGATATTGTTTGGGTTATTTGGTGATTTTTTGGAATTTTGTGAAGTCATATTTATAGGGGAGGTTCTGTCTGTCATCATATAATAGGTTGTTGTCGATATATAATAGTTATGACGCTTAAATGATAACGATAGCATCGTTTCTCTTGTTGTAGACTAAGGAGTTGTGACAATTGTATAGCTTGAGATTGGGAAGTATATACAAGGTATGTGAGGCTATCCCTTTCCTTCTTTTGCACGACTATGGTCGTACATAATATAATGAATGAGCTCCAAAAGATACTCTACTCTTAGAAGCTAGAAATACTTACATTGTTTCCCCTCTTATGGAACGATTGATGTGATGTTGCTTCTCTTATTCTTATGTTATCAATGTTGTTGGTATTTCCTGCTTTTTATAAGGTTCATAGTGAAGAGTTAGTCCTAATAACGTATACAGAGAATATCGATTGTACGTCACTCCGAAAGGTCTAGAACGTATTTTTCTATGTCGAGCATGTATTATATATATGTGTATATATATATATATATATATATATATATATATATATATATATATATGTATATATGTATATGTATATGTATGTATATATGTATATGTATATATATATATGTATATATGTATATGTATATGTATATATCTATTTTACTCTACCGAGCCGCGCTATAGTCGGCCGGATACGGTACCTATTGTCCAACTACTAATCAGTTGGGTTTTATTGAGCTCCATGTGGCCGGGTACGATTCTACCGAGCCTATTACAGCCGGGTATGATATGATGATGATGATGATTCCTATAGAGGCGTATGTTTTAACAGTTTATGTATTTATACATATGTATCATGCGTTTCATGTCAGTACCCTCAGAGGTACTCATATGTTACAGGTTGTATATTCTCTATCCCTGCTTACGTTATTGTTCATATTTATGGTTCCCTACCTTATGTACTCAGTACTTTATTCGTACTGACATCCTTTTATTTGTGGACGCTGCATGTCGTGCTGCAGGTCCTGATAGACAGGCAAGTGCAGCTCCCCCACCACAGTAGGCTGTCCGGTTCAGCGGTGATTGGCGAGTTCCCTTCTCCGGACTTGCCATGGTCTTGGTATGCATTTTTGTTAATAGACATAATGGGTATGTCGGGGCCCTGTTACGGCTATGTTGCAGCACTTATGTTCCTTTAGAGGCTCATAGACAGGTGTCGACTCATGTATAGTTTGGTATGCCTTGTCGGCTGGTTTTTGCTGTATAGTCTTTCATGGTAGCGTGGTAGCTCGTAAGTTATATATAGTTTTGTGATTGTCTGGTCACCCCATGTTATGTATGTTTATGCCATCACCTTTTATGGTTGGTTGTCCATGATTTATGGATACCATTTATATTGATCTCGTTGGCCATAAAAGATAATAAAGAAGGTTAGGTAAAATGTGCGTTGGTACGCGGCAAGTATGGCTAGGTGCTAGTCATGGCCCTCCAGTTTGGGTCGTGAGAATCTGATAGTGTATCATGTAGTTAAAATGATAATTTTGTATCAAATTTGTTTATGTTCGGGACTATGGTTGCGATAATATAATGAATGTTATTGATAATGGTACTGTTGGGTATTTGTGATAGTTTTTAGAACTTGTGGTATAAATTATGTTTCATATTTTTCAAACTAAATTTGGAAAATATGTTTTGAAAACTGATATCTAAACATATTTTTATCTTCAAACCAAACTTCATCCAAGTTAAAAATTTTAAAATAAATTTAAAAATCTATAACCAAACTTAGTAAAAAAATATGATAGTATTATTATTCGAGTACAAGTCATATTTCCTCCGTCCAGGAAAAAAGAGATACTTCATTATATTGTACATGAAGAGAGAGAAAGCGAGAGAGGCACGCCTTATGATAGAATATATGTAAACGTAGTTTTTCCTTCCCAATTTATGTTGTAGTGTTTGATTAGATAAAATTTTAAAAAATTTAAAATTTGTGATCTAAAGCAAGGTATAAAATTTTGTGTAACTATAGGTTATTTTATTAAAAGTATAATGATAAATTTAAAGTTAAATTAAAAAATATAAAATTCTTTACGTGACAGGTTAAAAAAAAATGATGCATAATTTAAAACTAATAAAGTAATACTTTCTAATGGCACATAATTTGAGATGGGTGAAGTAATATTCTTTATATTTATATATTTCAATATGTCAATGGCTTACGTACCAGAAATTTATTAAGGCAAACGGTCCTTCACAATATTGGAAAAAGAGCAAATAAATGGAATAAGCAAAAATGGCTTTTATACCAGAAATTTTGGTTTGGCAAACGCTTGTGTTGATAATGGAAAAAGACCAAACCATTACCCCATATATATTTTCTATTTTTTGGTATGTATTCAATGTCATGGTCGGTTTGACAATACCTAATAGCCATGAAATTTTTCTCTACATTATTCTATCTTCCCTCTCATTGTTTTTCCTTTGCTTGACGCATTTTTTTTATCCAAAATCACACGATTAATTCGGATTTGCATATTGTAAAATCTATTAAAGAAGACATGCTTTCTAGCAAAAGATTCTATATACGGAATCTGACCTTCAATTAAGAACGAAAAAATTTCAATCATTTCGTCACATTCTTTGGCGATAACGACAATATACATATATTAAAGTGAAATACTCAAAACCTTTCATGCTTAGCCTCTCCTCCTAACCCTGCATCAATTTTTCTATAACTGTAATTTGTAACTTTTTTTCTTGAATTAATTAATACTTTTCCTGTTTTAACATATTTTTTGTGTTAGTTCGTTCCAAAAGAAATAATATATTTTTACAATTAAAATAATTTAATTTTAAATTTTTTATTTTATACTTAAAGAGAATTTTTTATAACCACAAAAACGTTATGATCCCACAAAGTTTTACCCTTTAAGTTTTTAAGATTATAAATTTTTAAAATATATTATATCGCGTCAAAGTACCCGAAAGGGAAAGAGAACCCAATATTTCAGAGAAACGACCAAGTTATGGACCACCATCAATCTCTCCACGAGCCTATCACACTCTTTATAGGATATGCTCATATGGAAAAAGCAGCTTTAGCCTTTAAGATCTGAAATGACTCAAAAAGTGAAGAGATAAGAATCATAGTTATATTGTAGGATCCTGCTTTTAGCAGCAATTATAATGAATGTGATTGTCAAATTTAACTCATTGCTTACACTACTTTTTCACTCTTCCATATCTCTGCTCCTTTTCACTAGTCCTTTCATTTCCTACTTTATATGTCTCGACAAAATGCCACAACATCACATGGGTACAAAAGAATAGGGCGAGTATAGAGTTGATGGAATATATATCTCATGCCCAAATATATTTATTGAGTCCGAAACAGAAATAGTGTCAAAAATGGAACAATATACAGTGTAATACTATATTTTACTTTAACGGAAAGTTAGTCGTTAAAGTTAAATGCAGTACTATATTACGATTTATGAAAAAAATTAAATTTTATTTAGGATAACACATTATAATATTGTGTTTAACTTAATCGCAGTATTGTACTGCGTTTCCCTATCATTTTGGGGCCCATTTCTGCAGGACTATATAGAATTTTTATTTTTTAGTGTAAAACGCAGTATAATAATACATTTTATACTGAACCGTATTATTATACTGCATTTTACTCTGATTTTTGGGCCCACCAATAAATATTCTGCGGATAACTGACATACCAATAATTCAAATACATAAAACGTGGTATTGTACTGCATTTTACAGAAAAAAATTCTGCACCCCAAGCTCGGACTTGCCTTATTTAAAGGCGTTTGAGTTTTATGAATCCATTCAATACTTTTTTTCAAACATCCGTTCATACTTCTATCTTCTTTTTATCAATCATTTTTTTATAATATCTAAAGAGCCAAAAATAAGGGTTTCATTATATTGGGGGTGTGGGGGGAGAGGGGGAGGGGTGAGGTTGTGCTCGAGAATAACTTTGTGAGGTATAGCTCACCTCCACAGTATCATGTTAAATTTCCGCTTATAATGGAATACGATAAATTGGTATCGGTGTTATGTAAAAAATGAGTGTGAGGAAGCGTTCGATTAACCTTAAAGTGACCGGTATATTTTTGTATTCAGTGACTCCGCAGGGGTTTGCTTATTATTCTGAGTTTAACATCGAAGATGATGAAACTCTTAGAGATTTTTTGCGGATTCCGGATAAATATAGGGAATCTATTGTAATAAAATTGTTGGAAATGTACGTCAAGATTGACGACGTTCCCAATAATGAGGGCGTGCATAGTAGGGATAACCCTCAGTCACCGATGGGTTATTCTGGAACAGTTATTGCTGGACAGATTGCCGATGAAAGAGCTTGCTTTGCTACTTGTCACCACCGGTGAATGAGCAGCCACAAAATAATTTTTTAACTTTATATAATCCACAAGGCGACTGAAAATTTTTATTTTTCTACGCTGTAGCGATGTTTATTTTATGTTTTAATTAGATTTGTATTAATTGGAATATGCATAGTTCTTGCGTATTGGACCACGGTAGTCCATCCGAGAGTCATCACCAACAAGAAAATATACATCATGAAACGCCAAGACAATACGATTTGTAAGTAAAGCGATATAGCTATATTTAAAGTATTTATCTAGTTCGATAGCTTATCATTTTATTCTTTTTGTGCTGTGAAAATGAGCAACTTGATGCTCCTGAGCTCACATAGCTCAATAGTGGCCTCCTAGATTTGTGAAGGTGGTGGCGGAATACGGTACTCTCGCTGGTCCCAAATATGGACCTTCTGCTCTAGCCATCCCATAAATGTATCATCCACCTTGGTACGGTCATCCTGCTGATAATGTGTAGGCACCCATGCAGGCTCCCCGGTATAGGCTAGAGACAGTAAAACTGGCGAAGCACATGCTCTGTGGCATGATACTCAACCACATCGAAGAAGATCATCGGGACGGAAGTTCTCCAAAGCAATCGATCGACTGAGCAATAATCGGGCAGTTGAGCAAGCAACTCGTCACTGTATGGCGTCTAGATGAACTACCAAATAATAACATAAAAGTGAGTATACGCAACACAACTCAATTTATAACAAGTAATTGTAGATACATATTTACTTGTCCTGCCACCAGCAAATCTAACACATCCCTAACAAAAGGGAGATTATGATGAGCATCAGTCCCTCGGTAGTTCCCACGCCAGAGAACCCACCTCGTAGCTAGAGGGAGGAACATAAGTGCTTCATCCGACTCTAGTGGTGGTAGAGATGGCTGCAACGGCATGATCTGCTGCTAGTCCTAAACCTAATATAAAAGGTTGACGTAAAATTTAGAGTCATTTCGACCATATATAATTCAGAGTAATGAACAGAGCATTCAAAAATGTTGTCACGTGTAGAAGGGGCAGAAAACCACATATGTCCACCTGGCAAAGCATGCTCGCCCGGCATATACTTCTGTACAGGTATGCTAGAATAGTAGTACCCCAGATGTATATGGGTAAATCATCTAGCTGCTACAGATGATGCAGAAAGTGCATACTCGCTAGACTTTCCGAAGTGTTCGGGAACAAGACATCCCCAAAAAGAAGCAGCACCAACCTCGTGTATTGCTCAATATGGATAGCCTTTGTCTCGCTGATACTGTCTGGATGGTATACCTCCATATACTCTTTGATAGCTGACAAAGAAATGCGACTGCCCCTCTAAGTACAACCTCACCCCGTGGTCGGTAACGAGTATACTGCCCCATCAAATCAAAATACAGGGCATGCATCATGGATCTCATGTACTGGGGCAGTGCAACCACCAGTCCATCTACGCGCAACCCATACAAAACCTGAACATCCTCAAGCGTGATGGTGGCCTCTATAGTGGGCAAGTGAAAAGTGTGCGTCTCCAGTCGGTACCGCTCTACTAAGGCCGTGATGAGAGACCAATCAAGCTGCATCCGTCTAATTCGAAAAATCGTAAAGAAGCCTGTAGCTTGTAGGCTCTCGACTACGCAGGGATAGAAATGTCTCCCCCTCAAGAAGTCCCACAAATCGTCAGGTCTCCTGGCGCGAAGAGGCTGATCCGATAGATGTCCCTCCCATACATATGAGGACTTATAGTCCCCCTGCAACACTAATAGCTGATCCTCGGCTGGTCCAGGATGCACAGGCGGCAAGTCCACGTCGTCTACTATAATTTAAAAAATATTAATTGTGTGTTTGTAGTATAATAAATTAAATAAATAATTATTGAGTTGGACTGAATAATTATCTATTGGTTCCAGGCTCGATATTTGAGGCCCAGTAGCACCAAGCTACCCTTAATTATTATGTATATCAATTTTAATATTTTTAGAATTTTGTTAGTTTAATAAATTAAATAAATATTTTTGTTATTGAACTGAGTAATTATATATAGGTTACAGGCTCGATATTTGAGGCCCGGTAGCACCAAGTTATCCTTAATTATTATGTGTGTCAATTTTAATATTTTTAAAATTTTGTTAGTTTAATAAATTAAATAATTATTTTTTATAATTGGACTGAGTAATTATCTATGGGTTCCAGACTCGATATTTGAGATCCGGTAGCACCAAGTTATTCTTGATTATTATGTGTGTCAATTTTAATATTTTTATAATTTTTCTAGTTTAATAAATTAAATTAAAAATTATTGAATTGGATTGAGTAATTATTTATGGGTTCCAGGCTCGATATTTGAGGCCCGATAATACCAAGTTATCATTAATTATTATGTTTCTCAATATTAACATTTTTAGAATTTTGTTAGGTTAATAAATTAAATAATTAATTATTGAATTGGACTAAGTAATTATCTATGCGTTCCAGGCTCGATATTTGAGTTACTTTGACAACAAATATTAATTTGTTAGTTTTGTAAGTTTATTTTTATAAATTAAATAATTAATTTTGTAAAGTGTAATTGGATAGAGTTTGTAGTTAGTATATACTTAAAATAGAGAGACTCTACGCTAAAAGGCTCAATATTTTACTATGCTAAAAGGCTATATATTTTACTATGCTAAAAGGCTCTATATTTTACTACGCTAAAAAGTCACTATTACATATAGAAACAACAAAAATAACATACATATGAACAACAAATTAAATAAATAATTCAAGGCTAATAATTAACTATTTTTTTGTCCCAAGGCTAATAATTCAATCCGGGTAAAAATGACATACAAATTTAAACACAAACATAACACAAACAAACGTGAAAACACTTTCAACAAGAAAAATGCTCTACAAGTTTCGACATAAACAAAATCGAAATATCTCGATTTAAATCTTTTAAAATAAATCAAAATTGAATTTTTCAACCCGAAAAAAGGAAACCAAGGCTTGTGATGTGTGCGGGACCTACACTCTTCCCTTTTTGTGCGACAGGTGGGGCCCAAATTTTTTTTTTGATTCACGGGGAAGGACCACCAGCGGTGGGGGAATTGTTTAATGACTTCTGTTATGAAGCCAAGGAAGAAGAAGGGTCCCTATATTTTATTATAGGAAAACGTAGTACAATACCGTGTTTCCCTATAACATAGTGTTGTAATGCGTTTTCCTATAATAAAATATAAGGATTTAAATGTCGTGCAGAAGTGGGCCCAAAAATTATAGGGAAATGCAATACAATACTGTGTTTAAGTTAAACGCAGTATTGTAAAGCGTTTTCCTAAAAAAAAATTATTTTAAATAAAACCTAACTTTACGTTAAAGTAAAACGTAGTATAATGTACGTTTTATGTAGTTATGTAACTTTTTTTAACAGTAGAAAGGTATTTTGTGCCTTTTTGGCACTATTTCAATTTTGGAAGTTATATTTGTTGACATATTTTATTTTATTTTTATTTTTTAAATTCCCCTTCTCCCTTTGATTCCCTTTTGATATCTTTAACTGGAGCTATTGCTTTTTTGATGACTCGAACCCATAATTCTGGAATTGTAGATGGGGGATCCTGACCATTAGAGCAACCCCTCTTGTTAGTACATTGTTGACATAAGGACTCTATACCAATGAGGATAACATGCAATGTTCAATCACAATACTAAGGGGTCGTTTGGTTAGAAAGAAGTTGCCCCATGATTAATTATCCCCGGATTAGTTATTCCATCTTTCTATGGGGATAAAAATACTATAATCTCTGGATAACTAATCATATCGCAATTTCTCCCAACCAAACATGGGATAAACTCTTCTTAAATTTAATCATAAGATTAATTATTCCTTATCCTCATACCGAACGAGTCCTAGAGGCTTATTTTTTCTGGAAACTCCCAAGACATCTTAGAGTTAAGGATCTATTGGAAAATTCCATTTTCCCTCACACAAGGTAGGATAAGGTCTGTCACCCTTCTTGTGTCTCACCTATGAGATCACATTAGATATATTGTTAGTCTTGATCCAAAAAATCTCTAATGTTTCCACCCAAACGTATTCTGAATTGGCATTTGTATCACAGAAAGATGCTTAGGTCATTTCCTACGGGGTTTTTTTTTGATAAACTAAAAGTGAAATTTAGGTAATTAATTTATTGCCTTGGTGAATTTGAGATAGTTGAATGAGTTGTCGAGTAAATAGATTAGATTGTGAAGCTTACCTCTCTCCCTTTAGTCAAGTACTACTAAAGCAGTCTTCGTCAAGTGTTTCGCTTAAGGAGGGAAGACAACTCAAATGTTAGCATATATATAACAATAATGACGATCTAGCAAAGTCCGATAAGTGGTGTCTGGGAAGGATAATAAGTATATACCTTAAAAGAATAAAAAATTGTTTTCAATAGAACTCAAAATAGAAAAAAACTAAAGCAATCCGATCACTTGACGAGGGACATCGAAAAAGTTGGATGTGCATCTTATCCCACCACCAACTTGATTTGGCCTTGGAAATGGGGAGCAAATGAAGGTGCAAGTACATTCGCACATTTCCTATTTCAGTTTTTCTATCATTATCAGCCTTAAGACGAAAATTGGACAAAGTTTATATATATATATATATATATATATATATATATATATATACATATATATATTATAATTATTTTTTAATGCAATCAAATATTATTAAATAGAGTTATTACCTTTTAAATGATCTGATCTACTCCATCTTCCGAAAGAACTTAAACTCTTATTTAATATGCACGCATACTGCATGGCTACAAGGGAAGAACATTAAGGTCCAATTTGGATCACAGTGGTTATGTCGTTAAAATTGAGAAACTTGTACCACTGTTTGTATAGTGATTTCTTGATCACTAAACTGTTAAATTGAAAGTTTAAAACGTGATAAATCCTTTCGTACTCCTCTATTCCGCCACAACAAGACTTAAAATTCAATTGTGCGCCACAATTTAGAATCAAACTCCTCTAATCCAAGATACACTTGAAGAGAGGCTACGACTCAGTGGAGTGAATTTATCTTAAGCAAGTTATTGTGGGTCTGTGAATTACTCTATAATCATCAACGGTGAACCATCTGCTCCATTTTACGTTGTTAAAGGGTTTCGGCAAGGTAATCCAATGTCTCCTTCTTATTTGATCCTTCTTATTTGATATAGCTATGGAGTACCTAAGCAGGAATCTCCATGCTCTAAAAGAGATAAAGGAGTTCAAGTATCACTTAGATGTGCTAAACTAGGAATTACTCATCTTAGCTTTGATACTGCTTCTCTTTGCTAGAGGTGATCTCTCATGTCATTTACTTTTATAAGTTCTCTACTGTATTGGTCAAAGTCTGACCACAATGGCCGACTCAACTGGGATCCCGCCCAAGCAACAGAACAGTAAAAGACGTCATGATTTGCTCCAAATCACGTATTCAAAGTACCCGCTAAATTGAAGAATACTACTCAGGTAACAACGAAATCGGACGCGGTATGAATGTGCATTAACTCATGAACGTAACAAAAACTCCACGACTATATATATGGAGGGGACCTTCCTAGAAAGGAGGATTTTCTTTTTTGTTCCTCTACTCTATAATCTTCTTAACAAAAGGAAGATAAAACAATCTTCTATACATTATGTAAACATATTATTTCCATCAATTGGTGAAAAAGAAATGAAAAACACCAATGATTGATCGCCCCTATTTTATCTTATTCATCATTTTTTGTTTCGTTTATAGATCTGGAATTTATTATGCATGACTAAGATTTACCTCCTTATCTTCATTAATTGATTTAATAAAAAAGATTTCAATATCTTTTGGTCAAACATTTACTATATGGTCTTCCGGCAAACATGGATAAAATTCCGTTTACTTTGACAGTGTGACCCAAAGAGATAAAGATCAGATTCAGCACAAACTAGGATTTGGTTAAGGTGAACTTCCTTTTAAATACGTAGGAATACTGCTCTCTACTAAGAATCTCTCACTAATGCAATGGCAACCACTCATAGACAAAATGTTGCTAGAATTTCCAATTGGACATCAAAAAAGTTATCCTATGCTGGGAGGATTCAACTGGTTAGGACTGTGATGTTTGGCATCCAAGCATATCGGGCCCAATTCTTTCTAATCTCCACTAAATTAATTAAGTCAATAGAGGCATATTGTAGAAGCTACATCTGATCGGATGTTAATACTATCACTAAGAAGGTTTCTTACTAGCATAGGACGAGATGTGTACGCCCAAATACAATAAGGACTTAATCTGAATAACATGCTCTTGTGGAATAAAGCTGCACTTACTAAAACCTATTGGGACCTGACTCGCAAGCATGATACAATATAGATTAAATAGGTTAATATATATTATATTAAGGGAAAACAAATATAGGATATGGCTACACTAAATCAATCAAGTTAGATGCTAAGGAAGATTCTTGATGCAAGAGAAGTTGGGCTGTTGAACCAGCTCACTGTGAAGGAAGGTGTATTGGTCAAACTCTGACCACTTCGACCAGGGCGGCCACGACCGTATTTTTTCCACTAGGTAAGGAGTCAAGATTTAATCTAATAGTGGGGAATTATCAAGCCTCAATGAAAATAACAAACAACTAGTTCTAGCAAACATGAGAGATATGGTTATTAAATCGAAACTCTGGGACCAACGACATGTTGATGACGATGAGAGTTGGGACGAAGATTCTGAGGGCTGGTCATCTGCTGAAGAAGGCCAGATAGATGATTACAATAGCTTCGGAGAAGACAGTGAGGCTATGATCAAGCCAACAGTTCAAGAGAAACCGGCAAATAGGAACGGGAATGTAAAACTTTCATCTACAACAAGTAAGTTGAACCATAATGCTCCAGTTTTCTTTCCAAAAAAGGATACAACAGCAGGTACCTCTAGTCAGCCACCAAAGGAATGCATTGCTACGAATAACAAAGTAGTTGCAATTTCACAAGCGGGACAACACCAGCAAACATCGTCAGCGCTGACAATATCCTCCGTTCAAAGTTATGTCCAGAAAGATTTGAAGGAAGTCACATACTTGAAGAAGGAGAGGAGGAGAATATCTTAACGCAATGCCGGAAAAATGCTGCAAGAATGGGGGATTTATCACCAAAGCACAGTAAAACAAATAAAAATAATCATCAAAGGGATAGAAGCTGGGACGGCAGAATGGCTGAAGACGCAAACAAAAGAAAGCTCCCAATGAGAATTGCAAAACTAAAACATGTCAACCAATCTACTTTCTCAAAGTCCAGTAAAACAAAGAGCAAAACATGAATCTTTTTTAATACATCCCAAAGTTGGGGAAAGGACAGCACTTTAATCGCTCCCTTATAATTTATTTTACTTACTTAATATCCTCATATTGTAATATCACCACAGAGTATGTTATGAACTCTGTGATGATTATGGCTTATCTGGTTCATTTAAGTTATTATGTTGTAATTTTAAATTTTATGTTATTAATAAAAATCTAACCCTAAGCTTTGCCTAGTGGATTGCCAAAAAAAAAAGATTTAATCTAACCCCTCCTTTAAGGCATTCGACACAACAACCATAGCAAGGCATCCCCCGACTAGGAAACCCCACTGCCCCAGGCACGTTAAAGTCATGGCGAAGGCAAGAAAATTTTCGACTATATATACCAGCGCAAGTAAGCTTCAAGGGATTTTTTTTCACTTGTCCTCCTCTAGCATTATAAAAAATTAAAGAGATGAACACAACTCCACCTCCAAAGAGAAAGAAGAGAAAGCTTTCCGCATGAAAAAGAAGGAGTAAGCTCCATCCTTGTATCTCGAAAGGCCCAAATAATTGTAATTCTTTTTCCCCCTCTACAGAGAGGGAAGGCAATGTTCAATTTTAAATAAAATCTTCTGGTGTTCTTTTCGTCTAATATGCAATTGTTGTCATTCAATCTTCTGATTTTGTATTAATTAAGTTTGACTACGATTTACCCCTTCATCTTTGATTGATTTGCTTAAAAAGAGTTAGAAATCTTTTGAGTCAAACAATTTGGCTCCTTTCCTAGTGAAAACTCCTAGTTTTTCCCAAATCGATGCAAGGAAACACGATAAGAGAACTCAACTCACACAAAATGTAGAGACTACACATCAAGGGAAGAAAACCCGAATAGATTAGCGAAGCCTGGAATTCTCTACCTTATCGGTTTCGAACATCCCAAACAAGGCAGAGGGTGCTGAAAGCTATCCCCTCCCATTCCCTCAAAACCACCGAACAAGAGGCGGGGCACATCTCATCCTCATCCCTCATACTTCGTCAAGCCGGGAACCAACGCGGGGTACCTAGATTGAGGAACCAAAAATCAGTTCGGCATAGTCGAAACCAACCCCGCCAGCAACGTCTTCTAGTCGAACGACCAAAATCAGACAAACAATTATGACATGCGTTAAATGCGAGCATGTGCAAAGTATTGATGCCTTATGTTCACGGTGTTGCACCCTCCGATGCGAAGCGATGCTGGCCGAATTAAGACTTCCACGAAAAAGCATTCGCCATAAAAAACAAGCAGAGTTTCGACCTCGTTCGAACTCAGAATGGGTTGTTATTTTGATAAGATCGAAATAACACCCTTAAGGCCAAAGGATTTCGCCATCAAAGACAAATAGAGGTTCGACCTCATTCGAACTCAGACGGGCTGTCATTTCGGTAAGTTCGAAATAACACCCTTATGGCCAAGGGCATTCGCCATCAAAAAAAAGTAGAGGTTCGACCTCGTTCAAACTTAGAACGGGTTATTATCTTGATAAGTTCATAATAACACCCTTAAGGCCAAGGGCCTTCGCCATCACAGAAAAGTAGAGGTTCGACCTCGTTTGAACTCAGACGGGCTATCATTTCGATAAGTTCGAAATAAAACCCTTAAGGCCAAGGGCCTTCGCCATAAAAAACAACTAGAGGTTCAACCTTGTTCGAACTCAGATGGACTGTTATTTCGATAAGTTCGAAATAACACCCTTAAGGCCAAGGGCCTTTTCCATCAAAGACAAGTAAAGGTTTGACCTCATTCGAACCCAGACAGGTTGTTATTTTGATAAGCTCGAAATAATGCCCTTAAGGCTAAGGCCTTTGCCATCAAAGACAAGTATAGGTTCGACCTCGTTCGAACTCAAAAGGGCTATTATTTTGATAAGTTCAAAATAACACCCTTAAGTCCAAGGGCCTTCACCATCAAAGACAAGTAGAGGTTCAACCTCGTTTGAACTCAGACGGGCTGTTATTTCGATAAGTTTAAAAAAACACCCTTAAGGCCAATGGCCTTCTCCATCAAACACAAGTAAATGATTGACCTTGTTCGAACTCAGACGTGTTGTTATTTTGATAAGTTCGAAATAACACCCCTAGGGCCAAGGGCCTTCGCCATCAAAGAAGAGTAAAGGTTCGACCTCGTTCGAACTCAGACGGGCTGTTATTTCGATAAGTTTGAAAAACACACTTAAGGCCAAAGGCCTTCGCCATCAAAGACAAGTAAAGGTTCGACCTCGTTCAAACTCAGACGGGTTGTTATTTTGATATGTTCGAAATAACACTCGAGTCGATCCCTTAACATGGACCACTGAATGGGTAAGGCCTTTCTCGAACATTCTGACGTCGTCAGGATCTAGATCTGACTCGGATTCGTACTCATCAATCATCACGCCTTTCCCCCTTTCTGCTGCGGAAGGATGAGCACGAAGCGCCGCGGATGAAGAAGGCACATCTGAAGTCACAATAGCAGCACTGGAGGTTTGGTTTTCTGCTCCGATATGGTGTTTATCATCAGTAGCATCGTGAACTTCTGGATAAGCCATTGCAACGACCAGAGTTTCCAAGCACTCACCACCAACGCCTGCTTCAACGAATTGCTCCACCTCTACGGAAGATGCCGCAGCAACGCCTTCCCTTGAGCCCGTCGGGGGAGACTTGTCCAGGTTAATCACTATATGAGGCACCATCTTGAACTCTACCCTCCTTCTCTTCGATGACCCTTCCTCCTCCCCGGTTGAAGATGATTCATTCGTAGGATGAATCTCACCCTGAGAGGCTGCCCTTGTAGGAGCAACCAAGGCCGCATATTTGATCGAAGTCGCCCTCGATGAAGGACGAGTGGCAGGTATCGCAACAAGATGAGCGGATGCAGCCAACTGGCGAAAGGTTAGTTGTGGGGCCCTGGCCCTCCGCACTCTCCCTGACAATGACACACGAAGTATAAGAGGCGAGACGAAAAATGAATAAAGGAGAACAATAAATAAGGACGTCATCTCACCTGTAAGAGGCATATGTCTAAACCTCTCGTGAAAGGTCGACCAGGTACGAACCCCCACTATGTGGAGAAGAACGACCTCGTGCCTCGAATCTGTTTGGGAGAAAAAATACTAAGCTGTGGCCTAGAGTAACCTCACGACCGGCAAGCTCCGCGTATTTGAGTAGATAGAGAAACAACTTGTATAAATAAGGAGAAAGTTAAGAAGGACACACCTCATAGTAGCAGCAAAAATCACCACCAACATAGGAAGCGGGAGCGTGTACCCTACAATGAAGGGGTAAGTGCAGAACAAACAAAAACCGGGGTGGTCGTACTAAACTCGGTCGTCCCTCCCTACCAGCTGTATCTCGAAAAAGCTAGGGATTCCCTATCGCTCCCTCAAATCCGCAATCCCTCTATCTCCTATAACGGGAGCAATGTTCTCCGGTTCTGTTCCACCGCCGATGCTAAAGTCAATCGCGTCCCTCCCAGGGCGGGGTAGGATCTCATCTACCAAAGGAACCTCCTCATCCTCCACCATGTCTAATTACCCGGTAGCCTGAACAAGGTTCTCAATTACCGGAGGGGCAACATGAAGATTGTCATGGGAAGAAGCATCGGCCATTTTTAGCCAAAAGGGGAAAAACTTTCCAGAGAAAGTGAAAATATTAAGGATTGCAACAAGCAAGAAAGTAAGCAAGAACTCAAGGTATCTGAAAAGGTGATATCAGGGGAATTTCCTTAAATTGAACACTAAATTGTGAGAATCAAATAACAAGATTCCCCTATTTATAATAAGACACAAATCCCCCGAGCTTGAAACCCAAAAGTCGCCATTTGAACCTGATAGGACGCGAAACGTTTCAGTTCCTCGAAAACGTATGTCATAATGATGGCACACACGAAGCAACGTTTCGTTTACCTACCGGGGTTTCGATTCTGAAACCTTCGTGATGATACGTGAGTAACGGAAAAACATTCCCACGCCATCCAAAGTAAGACAGGTCGTTATTTCGATAAATTCAAAATAACACATATAAGGCCAAGGGCATTCGCCATCAACAAAAATAGAAAAGTTTGACCTCGCTCGAACTAAGACAGGTCGTTATTTCGATAAATTCAAAATAACATTAAGGCCAAGGGCCTTTTCCATTAACAAAAATAGAAAAGCTCGACCTCACTCGAACTCAGACAAGCTGTTATTTCGATAATTTCAAAATAACTCCTTTAAGGCCAAGAGCCTTCGCCATATAAGAAATACAAAAGTTCGACCTCACTCGAACTCAGACGGTGTTATTTCTATAAGTTCGCAGAATGCGACTAAAAAACAGAATGAGGGGTCAGATTCCTCGTGGCTATGTCACATACGTGATCTGTCTGTCGGGCCTAATGAGGCACGACCCCAACGTACGCAGGGACTAACTGTATTTGTCAAAATCTGACCACTTCGACCAGGGCGGTCACGACCGCATTTTTGCCACTAGGTAGGGAGTCATGAGTTAATCTAACCCCTCCTTTAAGGAATTCGACACAACAACCAAAGCAAGGCATCCCCCCGATTAGGAAATCCTGCTGCCCCAGGCACGCCAAAGTCATGGCAAAGGCAAGAGAGTTTTCGACTATATATACCAGCGCAAGTATGCTTCAAGGGCATTTTTTCTCTCTCTCCTCCTCCTCCAACATTCTAAAAAACTGGAGAAAGAAGAGAAAACTTTCCGTATGAAAAAGAAGGAGTAAGCTTCATCCTTGTATCTCGAAAAGGCCAAAACAATTGTAATTCTTCTTCCCCGTCTACGGAGAGGAAAGGCAATGTTCAATTTTAAATAAGATCTTCTCGTGTTCTATTCCTCTAATATGCAATTGCTGTCATTCAATCTTTCAATCTGGTGTTAATTAAGTTTGATTACGATTTACCCTTTCATCTTTGATTGATTTGCTTACAAAGAATTAGAATTCTTTTGAGTCAAATAGAGGGGCACAGTGTAATAAGGAAAATATACCCAACAATTACTTGATAATCAATGCAGGATTCCTTGGAAGAATCTAATGTATAGAAATGAAATGATGCCAGAACCAAAGCCATCTTTATTATGTGGCTACATTTCAGGGTAGACTACTCACCAATGATAGGCTCCTCAGGTGGGGTATGAACATTGACCCTGACTATGTCTTGTGCCATGACCATTTAGAAACGAGAGACAATCACTTCGCGGGGCGTATATTTTCGAGCTTATGGAGCAGATTACTACACTGGCTTAAAGGCCAAGCATATGCAGCAACAAACTGGGAGCAACACTTGGTGTGGACCATCAAGAGTCCTAAAGGAAGATCTCAGACGTCACATCTCTTTAGAATGTGCTATGCTGAATGTGTTCGTGCTATTTGATTTGAAAGGAATCAGATGATATGTGAAAAGCAAAGTACAACAATGGAGGCTATAGCTAAAGACATTGCCTATATGTGAAATTTCAGAGCTACTGCTGATATCAGAAGACTACAACTCTGTCCGTTCTAGTAGTATAGAGAAAGTCCTGGAGTATTAGTCTATATGCAAAAACTAACTAGCATCTCACATACTTCTAAGGGGGTAATGACCACACCTCCTAGGGAGGATGTTGTTGTAACGTTGTAGTGCTGTATTCTTTACACTAGCAATTAATATAATTAAATAGTTACAAAAAGAAATTAAGTATTGATCACTAGGCCGTTTACTAAGATCCTACAAAATTTCAGACCAATTAGTATCCCTTTTTTTTTTTTATACAAAATCATCAAAATTAATATATATATATAGAAAAATGGATATAATCACAAATTCGTATTGCATGACCCAGAAAGGCCAGAAAAAAGAAAAAGAAAAAAGGCAAACTGGTACACTACGCTCACGCTATGCGCAGGGTCCGGAAAAAAGTCGGACCACAAAGGTCTATCATACCAGCCTTACCCTGCATTTCTGCAAAAGGCTATTTCCACGGCTCCAACCATTACCTCCTAGTTACACGACAACAACTTTTTCAATTACTCCATGACTCCCTTTCAAAATAAACCTGAAAGTCGTGGCAAAGTAATAGTATTATACCTTAAGATAATCAACAAATCCAAGAGGACTAGTGTCACACGATTTGATCTCGGATTTTATCTAAAACTTGGATTAGTCACATGGGTAGTATACGGCTAACCCACGCATCATACATGGCAGTCTCAGATTCGAGGAATCTTAGAATTGGGTAAGATGAGTTACTCCAAAATGAACCCAATACTGTTTCCATGAAGGAGTGGCACTAAATTTTGTAAAAGTACTAGTTGCAGAAGAAAAACGTATATCTAGATTGTTAACCTGGTCGGGATAAAATAATATCTTACAGCAGCATAATAACTTATAGAACACAAGGTTCTACCAAGACTCCAGACAGAAATATTAACATACTGAAAACTTTCAGTAGAAATATCGACAGCTAAACACTTCATAAGAAACACCAACGAAAGCCTAACAGTTCTGATAGCAACCTTTACTCATTAACATCCTTAACCTTCAGCCTGACGATAGGAAACTCCAAAGTATACTTTAAATCTTCCACCACCTTTGCTTGAAAATCGTCATGCTCGCCATTCTTGACAGAAAAGGTAAGATAGTAAATAAAGTCACGACAACCACCGCCATTCACCTTCAAAAACATTCTCGACCTCATAATTGGTGGTCTGAAAATATCAGTAGAAGTAAACTTTCTTCATTAGTAAAAAAAAAACGAAAGGAAATGGACAAACTGACAAGACATGGAAAGTGCATCTAAAGTATACATTACTATTGTTTTACTGCTTAAGCGCCTTTCCAGCATAGCCCTTTAACTTGTCAGCATTCTTAGGATCGTTCAAGTAGTTTGGCATGGGGAAGACGGTCGTCATCCAGCACCCTCCAGGATAATCTGTGATATCAAAACCCTACCAAAGTATAACCAAATCAATAAGAGATAAACATCACATGTTGCATTCAATTTTCTACATAACAGGTTAACCTTGAAAACAAATGCATAACCTATATCACACAAGTATCCAAAAATACATAGTGGAGGCACTTAAAACCAAGTAAAAGCTACGAACAATTTTCTTATTCCTTTTTCGGGCACCTCTTTAACCCTATTTTCCTTAATAAGAGGCAGAAATAGCCAAAGTGCGTGCAGAGAGTCTGTTCTGGCCCATGATTCTGCCATTGGTATGAAAAGTTCATCATTAGTTCTAAACTCAGTAAGCAAAGACTATGTAACAAAATTCCTCTCATGAATTAACTAGAACAAATAGATCGTAACCTAATTTATGCAAAGTTAGACATGCAGGGTGGGATTACAATTAGCTAAAGCGCAATGAAACATATTAAAAATGGTAATGTATACACAATACTTTACTTGGCTGAGGTATAGATATACAAAAGACATACTCCATTACTAAAGTCATTTATTTTTGTTTTAGAAATGAAACATGAATAAGCAATTCAGTAAGGTCCGCTCTTAATCTAAACACAAAGGTCTAACCATGCTAACATCTCCCTCCCCCCGGGAAACATCCCTGCACCCATTGCCAGACAAACTAAATAAAAAAGGGGAAAGGATGGATGTGAAGCCTGTTTAGGAGTTTTGCTACACATAGTTTCAAATGCACAATAAATTCAGTGTTAAAAACTTCAAAGGTTGAACCAATCACGTTTAAATCCCAGATCCGTTTTTGCCTCCTAATGCTCAATGACATCAAGAGGGTACTAATAAATGAAATTTTGAATCAGATATACTGCACTATTTATAAATTTGCAATTTGTCGCAGCCTAAAACTGACCTGATCAAACATCAAACTATATTAATGCCATCTTTCTGCACTTTTTTCTTAGGAAAATATGAAGGAGCTTAGTAGTTAGTCTTGGCATCCAGGAAACACAATCTTATCAGTTGGTAGAGTATTCTCAACAACAACAACAACAACAACAACTACCCAGTATACTCCCACCAGGTGGGGTCTGGGGAGGGTAATATGTAGACGAGCCTTACCCCTGCCCGAAAGGGCAGAGAGGCTGCTTCCAATCGACCCTCGGCGAGTAGAGTAAAAATGGGAAAGCTGCATTAAGAAACAAAGATAAAATTAGAAACACAAGCAAGACAAAATCAAATAAGAGAGGGCAACCACCCTTTACTGAAAATCCCATTTCTCTCTTTGATACCTCATTCTTCCTACTGGGGGTTGGAATTCTCAATCGTAGACATAAAAAATAATAGGCAAAGTGATTAATAGATTCAAAATCAGCTTAAGACACTTCCAATTATTTCAAGCCATTCAAAGACTGGAGTTTTAGAGGTAAATAAAAGCCATAGGAACTATGAGCCTGAACCTTCGAGCTTACATGGAACATAAATAGATGAGGAATGAGAAACAACAACAAATCAGCATAATCTCACTAGTGGGATTTGAGGAGGGTAGTGTGTACGCAGACCTTGCCCCTACCCTAGGGTAGAGAGGATATTTTTGATATATCCTCGGCATCCCTCCCCCCCTCCAAGGACTACCCACTTTGCTCTTGAGGTTGCTCGAACTCACAACCTCTTGGGTGGAAGTGGAGAGTGCTCACCACTAGAGCAACCCACTCTTGTATGAGGAACGAGAAAGAGAATAAATTAGTTGTTCTTCCAAAAAGTATCCAGCCATCACTTTTTCTTTTACTTTGTTTTGCACTGCCATAACTAGGTAGTGTTTTTACATTATAATCTCTGACTATGATCCACTTCTCAAAGTAGATGCCTCTGTTATTCCAAAATTTATTCCCTTATAGTTTTTTCGCCAATTTTCTGAGAAAATCAATAATCAAATGCTAATTCTAGACATTATTTTTAATCTCAGATGATTTTACATAACTTCCAAGTCTCAAATACAATTTTCAAGTACCTAAGAAAATAACAAATTTCGAAATAAAATTAAAGTACTAGCAATTGGTATTAGGTAGGATGTTTTCATGTAGTTATTTCCATTTACCACTCCAACAAAATGATAAACATACTTTACCCCATACTTTAATATTGCTATGCAGTACCATTCACACTATCTAGTAAAGAATAGCAAGAATAAGAAAACAAGAACTTTAAATTCTGCCTATCATTTTACTCTCCATCTCATGTCACCTCTTTTCTTTGTTTTGAATATCTTGATGGCCCTTGATAACGATTCAAAGGTATAAATCAAACTCATGGTACGAATTAGTGCCATTACAGACTCTGTATTTAATCCTCACTACCTGGTTTATAGTAGAATCTGGAGAATATGAACTTCCCACATTCTTCTTTTTGGTATGTTGTTATGAGCAGCTCTGGTGCTCGATCTTGGGTCTGAGGTAAGGGTCGAATCATGATAAAGAAGGTTCGGTGAAGCTATCTAAACTCATGTCCAAAGGAAATTCGTTAAACAGATATAAGATAAGAAATGAAGAGAAGCATTTTAGTCCTTGATCTCTCATGGAAGACGAAGACTAACATCTTAATACAGCATGCTCAATTCACATAGGAGGAATATGCGGCTCAAACTCAACTAAATTCGATTTTCTGGTAAGCCATCTATATTACAAAACGAAAACAACAAGGACGAAAAAATAATATGCCTGAAACTTCACAGACAGATATCCCAAATATCATTATGTTACTTGCTGCTATACAGGACCATCTATCTGGCTCAATATGAGAACTCGCGACCTCGAAGCAAAATATATTTCTTAACTTATACGCAATGTCCACGGCACAAGCCTACGATAATCTATCATATACTCTACAATATTTCAGTTTACACATTAACTGAAAAGGATGTTTGGCCTGATTTATGCATTTTGTTACATGTTGAATCGGAAATAAATGGAGTAAACAGGCCGAGACCGTTAGGCAACCTGATATATATATATATATATATATATATATATATATATATATATATATATATATATATATATATATATATATATAGAACTCGCGACCTATATATATATATATAGAGAGAGACTACTAAATCAACTGGAAATCAAAATGATAAAGAGCAATTTCAACGAAACGGTAATAAGGTTACCTGGCTCTCCTTGATCTGTTTGTAGTACCTTTCCCAAAGGGCTTTATCCATCTTCTTTGTGCCCGCTGGGCAATAATCTTCCTCTGAATCATAGTCACTATAAATAAGCGATTTTAGCGGCGCTTTTAGCGAACTGGACGTATCCTCAACCTCCTCTTCATCGGTGAAACTCATGCTATCGTCATTGGGAGTTTCGGTACCGATCTTCTCACCTCCTTCATCGATCTTATGTTTCATTTGCGGCGGGGACTCCGTTTCCTTCTGCTATTGACAACGGCAAGTTCTGTATCACTGAGCAAGACGATGGCTGTGACGGCGACGGAGTTGGAGGCGAAGGTAGTGCGCGATTCATGTCGAACTTATTTGAATGAAAACCGGCTACAATCGCCCAAAACTTGGATCCCAAAGCCAAATAGGGTTACCGCATTGACAAATATAATCTCATGTTGGGCTAGGTTGTGAACTAGTCCCTTAAAATATATTTCTTCGCAAATTCGGCCTATATATTTGGCATCCGTTAAATATTTGACAAATGTTGTAGTAGATTTAACGAAAACTATGAAAATAAAAGATTTAGACGGTGTTTGACCCGCTTTTAAGCCACTTTTTTTTGTTGTATGGAGTGTTTGACAAAACAATTAAGCTCTTTAAAAGAAGTTAAAATATGTTTAAACAAAAGCCAAAAGCAAGAAGTTGGTTGATCCTAACTTTTTCAATTTTGGCTTAAAAGGAATTTTAGTTTGAGCAATAAGATTACTTTTTGTCCATTATATATTTTTATAATATCAAACTTACCCTCGGTCAAAGAAATCCCAAAATATTTTTTTTCTCCTATATTCTTCACATCTAAGACACGTTCCTCTTCTTTCATCTTCCTCTCTACTTCATCTTTCATTTTCTGCATTCCTCGAGTATCATTTTCTCATCTACTTGCATTACCTTCTACCAATTCTACTTGACTATAACCAAAGACCTAGAACCTCACCTCAACACAAAGCAAAGTATCATTCGCCAAATCGGAGCTGGATAATAGTCTCACATCGGAGCTGTTTTTAGTAACTTGGTTTAGTTCTCTTGTTTTCCTGGTTGCTGTCAGTTTTCAGCTCTTGTAATGTGATCTAGGTCTTTTAAGTTGGGCCTTACTTGTGGAATTCTGTTAATGATATGAGTTAATTGGTACTTTCTGTATCAAGATATATTATCTGTATACTGTTCCAGTGTTTGTGATTTTAGTTGCAGTGAATTTATAATGATTTGGGTGGAATGTTTTCTATTATATTTGACCTGATTGAAAGTTTAATATGATTTCATATGTACCTGTTAAAATACAGCTTACAGAAACCCATGCCTACGGGTAAGTTGTGCGAAGTGGAAAATACTATTAAGTGAGTTTGACATCTTCTATATAACTCAGAAGGTAGTCAAAAGGCAAGCATTGACATATCATTCGGCAGAAAATCCAGTAGACGGAGAACACGAACCATTGAAAACGTATTTTCCCGATGAGGACGTATCATTTGTAGGAGAAGATATCACCGAGGCATATGATGGTTGGAGAATGTTCTTCGGCAAAGAAGCAAACTTAAAAGGAGTCGGTATTGGATTTGTCTTAGTATCAGAAACTGGCCAACTGTCACGGCCCCAGTTTGCCCTGTGTGAACATGTCGTGATAGCACCTAGTCCCTATGACTAGATAAGCCTAACAATGCGGAAAAACAACATAACTTGCAAAAATAAATAATTAAACGGAACAACTAGAAGAAAAGCAACTGTATATAAATGGCGCTTAACATATATAACTCAATAATGCGGAAGTCTACAATATCACCCCAAAACCCGGAAACTCAAGGGAACACAAGCTAGAAGAATACTGTAAAGTGCTCTAATCTCCATAAATGTCTACATCAAAAAGTATCGTAGAAGGCTAAACGCTACAAGATAGAGTAAAGAATGAGACTTTTTGGTCTGCGGACGCGGCATATGTACCTCGAAGTCTCCGTAGCTCTCCCTGCCTCAAGGATAATGCACCTGGTGGAGGTACCTGGATCTACACATGAAAAACATGTGCAAAAGAGGTATGAGTACACCATAGTGGTACTCAGTAAGTATCAAGCCTAACCTTGGTGGGGTAATGATGAGGAAGGTCAGTGCACTACTGAGATAAAATATAATAAGTGAAATGATAAAGAAACAATATAAATCGAATCTACAACGAGAATCTAAAAAGGATAAATAAGAAATACAGCAATAGAAAGCAGAAATAAGACAATACAAGGAAATGCTGCCCATATCAGGAAATGATAACCGGGGATCTCTTGGTATCCCGAGGATCTCTTGGTATCCTCACCATATACACGAGGGATCTCTTGGTATCCCGAGGATCTATTGGTATCCTTAATAAGTAATCTAAGGATCTCTTGGTATCCTCAATATATACAAATACATGTGTCGGGGATCTCTTGGTATCCCGCACTCTCAGTCTAGAACATAACACGTGCAGGGGGATCTCCTGGATGTCGTCCCGTAGTCCTATATTTAAAACACACAATAACAGCTCAAAATATCAGAATAAATGCTAAAACTCATAACAAGTAGTAGTAAATTCTAGCCTAACATGCTTCACAAAGTACAAACAAGGTAGTCTAAGAAAATAGGCAAGTAAGTCAACTAAACATGCTTCTCTAAACTAACACATGCTAAATTTGCAATTAGGGTAAAACAGGTAAGCAAGAAAACTCAATTTAAATACTTCAAGTAAAAAACAAAATTTTCAACAATAAGCTCAAGTACGCGCTCGTCGCCTTATACACGAGGTATTCAATTACCAATCATCATATCCTAGGGGGAAAGGTCCCCCACACAAGGTTAGACAAGCCACTTACCTCGAACTGGCTCCAAAATAAACTCGAAATCACACTTTTACCACGACTATCCAACTCCAAATGGACCAAATCTATTCAATTCAACTGCATAACATAAATAACATCTCAAGCAACTGATCCTACTATTTAATTCGATGCTAAGACTCGAAATTAGGTAAAATAACAAAAATTCCCCTCAAGCCAACATCTCGGAATCGTATGAAATTAAAATTTTCAAAACCCCCGTACTCTCACAAGTCCAACCATACAAACATCTATCAAATCAGAGGTCAAACACCCACCCAAAACTCAATAATTCAGTCTATGAAGTTTTACCCATTTTCCATTTAAAATACGAAATTAGAAGAGGAATTCGTGATTAGATTAGCGGGTCATAAGCAAAAAGAACTTTAGTATCACTACCAAATAGTTGACTATGAAAAACTCTCGAAATCCCTCTCAAATTCGAGCTCTCAAGCTTGAGTTTTGATAAAAATGGCTAACCCTTGATTTTGAAATATTTATAACTGCCCAGACATTTTATTCTATGTGATCGCAAGAGTAGGAATGCAATTGTGAAGAATAAATTTTAAGGGATCAGAAAATAGCCTATGCGAACGCAACCAAAGGCCTGCGATCGCAGAAAAGGAGGAAACAGACATACGCGATCGCATACAGGGCCATGCGATCGCGTAGAAGGATTTGGTCGCTGAGTCACCTGTCCAGTTCCCTATATGAATTACTCCCATAGTTTCAAACAAAATGTTTTCTTTTCATGATTTGCAATTTTGTGAATTTTCGGGGCATTCCTGTTAATTATGTGCACTTTTGTGTGCATTTTTAATTTAACATAATACATTAAAATATAAAAATATGCATTGCATTTAGAATTTAATTTTACGTATTTTTAGAATTAATTAGTAATTAGGAGTTTATAAAAAATACAAAAAAATCACAAAAATTAAGTTATTTTTGCTTTATTTAATTTTTAGCTTCAAATTTTTTGAATTCTCTTTAAATTGGTATTTTATTAATAGCATTTAGTGTTAATTGGAGCTTAAAATGATTTGGTAGTTTAATTTGGTTTTTAGAATCAATTTAGGGTTCTTAGTTTAATTTTGAAAAAAAAGGGAAAAAGAAGAAGAAAGGAATTGTAATGAAATGAAGGTGGAATGAAGAGAAGAAGAAATTGGGCCACATTTCGTTTACACTGATCAGGCCCAAAAAAGTTACCCCCTTGTCCTAATACCCGTCCCAGCCCAAACTCCCCAACCCGGTCTGTTCCCATACCCCAACCAAACGATCTCGTTTAGATAAGAAGGTGATCTTAGCCGTCGAGATTAATTGATTAAACGACTGAGAAGTGGGGATTGACAGGTATATAAGTGTCCTAAAGACCCATACCCCAAGCCCGTCTCTCTCTCACCCCACCCTCATTAGAGACCCCTTTCGTCTCCACCGATAACCGCCCGCCGAAATTCGCCTACGGCGGCGGCTGTATACCAAACGCTCCCAAACTCACACCAAAGCTCCCTCTCCCCTTTCTCATCATGAATCCACCACCAGTTCCATTCAAATCCCACCGGAATCCCTCAAAACTCCGTAACCCTAGCCATCGCCTTTGTTTTCTCCAGTGGCGGCGCCACCTCCAACCCCTCTCAAACTAACACCCTAGAATTCCCTCACTCCCCTATTTCCAAATCCACACTCTATTACCCTCGGATCTGTCCATAACCCCTCGAATCTTAGATCCAAAATGTTCCCTAAAATTCAAAACCAGCCCTCGTGGTATGCACTGATCTAAGCTTGATTTTTCCACGTTCAGAGGTTTGCTTCACTATAAAATTGATGCCACTCGTTCTTTCCCGACAGAGAAAGGCGATTGGTATCAATTTCGTGTGAATCAGAATGTCAATCGCGAGTTTGAGCATAGGTTGGTGAGTTTTCTTATTTCTTTGTATTCATTCTTGTGTTCCTTCAGTTTTCCTTTCTCCTCATTTCTTATTTTCTTCTCCGGTTTGTCGAATTGAAACTTGACAAGGTTCTAGTTAAAATTGAGTGTTGTCCGTTGCTATTTTTTTAGCTTTTCCAAGTTTTATTTTATGATTTTTTCTTGGCTTGTTTGGCTTGTGTCAATAAGTATGTTCATCTTCTGATTTCACTATTTTGTTTTAGCCATCTATTTTAATTTAATTAGGTCGTTTTGGTTTAGTAACTTAGTTAAATCCTTGCATATTTGTGCTAATTAATCAGCAACTTAGCTTGTTTTCTTTATGTATGAAAATCGTTTCAATCTTGGTGTTACTCTTTTTTTTAAATGCTTATAGAATTTAGTATGGTTAGTTTATTGCTTGGGTTTCAGGTTGTTGTTGACCAATTTGCAAAGTGCAACCCATTCAATTTGGGGCTTAACCCATTGGTTCCTTCTACCCATTCTGGTTTGAAGGGTAATTACAGGGTTAGAGGGGGTAGTTTAGGAACTCTAGGTCAGGGAATCTTTTCATAACTGATTTTAGAAGTCTCTAGTAGGGTTTTAGGAGAACTTCATAGTTTTGGGTGGTTTAACTTGTGTGGCAAGTTAGAAATCTAGGGACCCCTAAGCTAAAATGAAAATTCAAAAGGGGTCAAGGGGTAAAAAAAATCTGAGGGTTGCCCTATGGCTTGGCCGATAAAAGCATATCATTCTTGCCCTTCAAGGCAAGAATTGAAGTGCTAAAAATATCAGAAAACTAAGGCGGCTAGAACTAAGGGGTCTACTGTTCCATTGAAAGAAAAATCTCTGAAATTCTTGAGATCCTCACTCTAATATAATTCTTGAACAACTAAGGGTTAAAATAAGTTGAGTTTTTGTTGTTATCCAAGGGCTTGGGTTCAAATTTTGGTTGTATTCTGATTTTGAGCTTTGGGTGCTCCTATTGTGGATCTGAATTTTGTTCAAAGTGGTTTTCCTTGAGCATTCATGGGCTGATCTTGTTGCTGAAATATTGCTCCTGCTACTACTCAATTGCTGATCATCTTTTCTATCTTGTTTTTTAATTCTAGGTATTCCCTTATTCTTTAGGAGATAAGTTGCAAATATGGAAGCTGTAATCACCTGAAATCTTCATGAATGCATACCTATCTTTCTTAAAATTTCCAATGTCAATTACTTGATTGGGATTTCTGAAGTCAGTAATGTGGGTAATGGTATTTAGATTAGCTGGTTCATCTTAATATAGTATTGGTATTTCAGGAATGCACGCTGCTCTTCTGTTTTATATATTGTTGAGAACATGAGGTCTATTAGTCTGTTGATAAGTAATTTCGAACATTTGGGACATTTTGTTTACATGGACTGTTGGTTATGCTGTACATCTTTTTTTTTCAAAAATACTTAGCTATAATAGGATATAAGTTAACTGGCTATGTGTAATGTTGGAATCTTAAAAACTCAGTGATCGTTTGGTATAAATTGTTCAGAATTTGAAAGTATCAGCATGTATATGAAGGTTAGTGAAGAGAACATATGAGTTCTGTGTTTTTATGTGTATATGAGGTCAAGAAGTTATGAATATAAGTCTTAAATGCTTTACATGAAAAATTTGGCACCGATTGATTATTGCATAAGTCTGTTTATTTTGTGACAAAATCAGTGTTTAAACAAAAATTGGAAAATTGACATTGATGCATAGTGTAAGATTTTTTCCAAATATAAATAATGAATAACATAATTGGCATGTCTATTTTGTGTGCATATTGGTTTGCTTCTATTGGGGTTAGATCTCGAGTGTTTTGCCTTCAGCCCCATGTTCGATAATATTTTTGGCCCTTTTTGGGCCTGAACGACGAAATCATGCTGAGACGAAGAAAGGCCCACTGCCTCGAGCAGTCTTTCGATTCTTTGTCTCTAAATAGAGACTTCAGCATGTTGTTGGACCTGTCATTAGGCCTAGGTGCCTTTGAAAAAAATTGGGTAATTCTAGGTAGAAATAGCCATAATTCCTTTAAGTCTCATATTAATTAGTATATCTTTAAGGTCGACTGGAGGTGAGCCATGTTAGGTAGCGCAAAATATTATGACCCTCATGAGCTAATTTAGAAACCTTTTAATTAGAATAAATCAATGTGCACCATGCCAAATAAAAATGACAATTGCATGGCCCTCGTATTAAAGTGTGATTTAATCCTTAGAATTCGGGGCGTGCCATTTAGCAAATTTCTATGGCCCTCGCAAAGTTAAAACACGTTAGCTACTTTTAGGTGCTTTATTTAATATTTTTTTCTTCTTAAACTCAGGTGTGCATTTTATGTGATCCAAATTCAAATCCCAAAATATTGAATAAGATGTGTTCCGGATTGCGGGTGCATTTCATGCGACACGATCCAAAGACATGTTTTAAATGATGTCCAATATTATTTAAAAAGTGAAGAAAAGCGGTTAAAAGCTAAATTTGCACATAGGTTCAAGATGTATTAAAATCAGATAGTTAAGCAAGATATGACAGTTGAGCGACCGTGTTAGAACCACGGAGCGCGGGAATGCCTAACACCTTCTCCCCCGTTAACAGAATTTCTTACTCGGATTTCTGATTCGCGACTGTTAAATAGAGTCAATATTTTCTCGATTCGGGATTCAACCAATGACTTGGGACACCATAAATCTCCCAAGTGACAACTCTGAATCTTTTAAATAAATCCCGTTTTGATTGTTCTTTAATTGGAAAAACTCATTATACCCTTTCGGAGGTGTTGTGAAAAAGGATGTGTGACAGCTCTAGCGACTCTGTTGGGGACAAGAACCCATAATCTCTGGTTCAGGGTTAACTATTCAAGCTTAGATAAATTGTTATGTTTGGCTTTATCTGATTCTTTTACATGTTTGGGTCTAATGTGCTAAGTGTTGCTTTTACAACTTTGATATTCCGTGAACTATATATAAATTGTTACGAACCCCCTCTTCTCTCCGAGTCTTCTAAATCATGAAGGAGTGTGCACTTCGCGTGACTTATTTTATATTACAGTCATATCCTAAATTTTAGAACGAGGTTCAGATAAGTTGCAAAGCCGGCGAAGCTTCTGTATTCCCGGTATGCTGCCCCCCGCCCCCATCTCGAGTTGTCCCCTCGGGTAAGCCAGGTCTAGAACAAATAAACACAGGTTTTTAAACCTAGAATAATAAGCCTCATGTTGGATCCCTAGTAGGAGCATTTGCTTGCATCATGTGCATTTGACTCTGGAGACTCAACATAGGGGTTGGGTCTTTCTAGGACAGGTGTACAAAAAATGGAAAAGACCATCCTGATGCATCTTACTTGCTACTTGTGCATTTATTTGCTTTGGACTTGCATGTTGACCAGCTTCTGAATATTGGGAAAAGTTGAGAAAAGAGAAATAGCGGTGTAAGGGTTAAGTGAGTTAATCACATGTCTCGGAAAAAACCAATGTCTAAAATAGTACTGAAACTCTGCTGAATTTTTGAGAAAATTAAATAAAAAAATGTGTCTTGTTTTCAAAAAATAATTTGTATTATTTGCCCGAACTACGCTAGTTTAATTCTCACAGGGTGTGAGATACGTAGGCAACCCCCATCAGGTCCAACTTCCCTTTTTACAAAAATAGTCCAAAAAGAACAATTTTTTTTTTAATTTTATTTGCAAATAAGCAGCGTGATGCCATTCTCGTAAAAAATAGCCGAATGTCCCTCAAAAGAAGGCCGGAAGGTTGCTTTTGCAAGAACAACCGCATTACTCATTTTTTAAAGGTTTCGGCCGGTTAGCCAACATACCCTTAGAATCTTCGTTTTGGAAGTGTTGAAAGACCGTATTGGCAAGGCTGGATACTTTATGAAAATTTTGAAAAATGGTCATTTTTCTAGAGATAAAATGAGTCTAGTTTTCTTTTAATTAAAATCACCTTCATTAATGTGCAGGATGAGCACAAATCAAAATGAACCTTTCTCAGTCCATTACGAGATCCCTTTGGAGCTACATATGTGGTGGAATGATTGAGGAACGACAACAAGAAAGTTGTGACAAAAGCATTGGGTGGGCTTATTGGGCTTTTGAAGGTTAAACCAAGAAAGGACATAATTGAGGCCTTGACACCATATTGGGACCCGACACACAATGTATTCCATTTTGCTGACTTCGAACTAACTCCTACACTGGAAAAGATAGCAGGTTACGCAAATTTTGCGGGGAATCTTAGAAATCAATATCCGGTGGCACCTAGAACAGTAACCTCTCACAAATTTAGACTTATTAAGCATCACTCGGGACGTCAGAGACGGAAATTTGGCCAAGGGATTCTGTACCTTCCTTTTCTTGCATCGACGTTACGGGAATTCCCGTGGTTTTGAAATGCCATATACTGGTCTTACTCATGTAGTAAATCATGACAAATGTGAAGCTCGTAGAGGTTTATCTTATATAACAACATTCTTGGGTATTTTGATCTGCCCTCGAAAAGACAGGAATATAGCGTTGGGACTCGTAGGGATAGCTGATTTTATGATGAAAAGGGCATATGGGACTATATAGCCATTGATTATGGTAGAGATCTATCGAGCTCTGACTTGTTGCCGGGAAGGATAAAATTTCTTTGAAGGGCGTAATATGCTATTACAACTGTGGATGGAGGAGCACCTTTGTCATCGCCCAAGGTATCTAAATTATGGTATGACCAGTCTCAAATGCATTGAAAATAAGGGTCATGAGTTCCCAAAAGGTACAAAAGCATGGCATGACTACCTGAGATCTTTTACTGCAAACAGAATCAAATGGATATTCGGGTGGCTTCCGGCCAAAGAAGTAATTTATATGCCGATGGAGGTGTGTTTTCTGTTGTTGATGGGCATTTGGAGTATTCAGCCCTATGCTCCGCACAGAGTCCTGCATCAGTTGGGCCGATGTCAGACTATCCCGCATGATGGGGATTTAAGTCGGCGGGCTATTGAGTTGAAACCAAAGGTCGCCTCTCCGAAAGAATAGGTACGTCAGATCTGGAATCAATGCAGATTTTTAGAGCCTAGAACTCAAGTACGAGATATCTCCAAGGATGAGGAGGAGCGCAGCTACGGTTCTTGGTATGGCATCCCAGAGTTCATCAGGATCCCGAAAGGCCCTCAAAGACACCCCAAGTCCATCGATTTAATGACGGGGCACAAGTACATTGGGATTGGTTGGCCAAAGATAACGAGTATAAGGACAAAATAAGCAAGTTGGAAAAGCGAGTCATGGAGCTTCAGCTTGAAAATAGGGTTCAAGCCGCTGCAGACGAGGGAGAAAAGAAAAAGTTAGCCCAAGAAAATGAGGCCCTTTGAGTCCAGATTCAGAAAATGAAAGTAGCGGCGGAAAACCCCGTCAGAAGTGCCCAAGATGAAAAGCTTATGGATAATATGAGGCAGAAAGTGGATGACTATAGTTTTGATCTGAACAAAGTAGAAAGAGAACAAGTCGAGGCTCGAAAGCAATTGGTTAAATCGCGCAGTAACGAGCACGCCTGGTTAAGAAATTGAAAGAAGAGTACGACAATGAGGTTGTAGCATTAAAGAAAAGGGTCACACTACAAAAAACAAAACGACCAAACAGGCGAAATAATTCAAGGCTGAAAGAGAGCATTGTTACACACCATTGGCACAATTAGAAATGGATTTACAACAACTCCAAGAGCAAAACCAAGTAGCCAAGTAGACTCTGGAGGCCAGGGCCCAACAAATTGGGCGGTATATGCAAGAAAAGGGTGTCATTAGAGAGAAAATTAGAATCATCACCGACTACTTCATTGTGAAGTGCGAGCCTAAAAGGATATGACCCGCACCACCTTTTTTGCGACAGTAATGACGTTTGTTTAACAGATACTGAGTGACTTGGATAGGCTTCAAAGGGATCTTGCATATAGGCCCGCGGAGAGACCGAATGATGTCCCTGGGCACCAGGAGTTTTAATGTATTCATGATTGTCATTTGAGTTAGTGTTTCCTTTTCTGCTAGAGTCTGTCAATTGTTTGAGTCTGTACTTTCTTTCCGTTGGAGTCTGTCAGTTGTTTTCAAGTCTGTATTTCCTTTTGTTGAAACATGGATAGTTTATTGTGGAGTCTGTATTTCGTTTTGTCATTAGAGTCGGTTAGTTTTTCAGTTTTGAGTCTTTGTAATCAAAGTATTTGTTTTCTATAAAAATTAAAAATCCCACAATATTTTGTTATTTATTTTATATTTATTTCCAAGAACTATGCTTGGTTTGATTCATGCGGGGTCATGATACGTAGGCAATCTCCATAGAATTCAAGCGTAACCGAATGAAAATAGAGGAAAAACAAGAGAGAAAATGAAAAGAAAAAGAGATGAAAAACAGGAGAGAAAAGAAAAAACAAAAATAACGAAAATAAGAAACCAAAAGAAAAACTCTGCCAAAACAAGAGGGAATGAGAGCATAATAACAAAGAGAAAACATAGTCCAGAATGAAAAAGAGAGAAGAAAGAAAGAGAAAGGAAAAACAAAGAGAAAAAGAAGAAGAAGTTCGCAATTGGAAATAAAGAAAGCTGGGATGACGCAAGCAGCTGAGCAAATGCATATTAAAAACTATTAACTGCTTAGGTCCATTCATTCCCCAAACGTGGGGTTATCAAATATGTTAAGGCCCTAAGCACTAACGAAGTTGTTGTTGATGCATTGAGTCCAGGCAGGTTGTTAGTTGATTGGCATTCTGGCAACCCATTCCTACAACACCCGGTCAAAAGACAAGCTGAACATGACCAACTAGGAACTTGAGGCACATATCATCGACCCATCAAAAAAGGTGGAAGAGTTGGATGTTAATGCAATGTAAGAAGAGATGCATAAGTTGAAGCAGCAAATGGCTGAAATGTATTAGGCCTAGGCAAAGGGGCAGCCACCACCGGATTATCCCGCCAATCCTGCTTATATCCTACCATTGGCCCAACCTCCAGAGCCTCCCATTGTGAACTCGTCTCCAGCCTTTCCCCTCTCCAACAGTACCATGGTACCACTTCCCACACTTCCCAAGCTCCACCATCCAAACAAATCCCATACCCTCCCCCACCATTCACCCATGTCTTTGTGGCACTTCTACCTGCCACATTTCAACGATCTTCCAGTGATCCACTGTTCCAAACTCATGAAAACCAATTACCCTCCCGAGCCTACCTTCAATGTTCCAGAGCCATATTGTTACACCCCTCTTATTTATTTCCCGATAGAAACCGGAAAGCCACCCAAAAATCTCGAACATGAAGAGATGATCAGAAAGGTCAAAAGTTTAGAAAAATTGTTTAGAGATATGAGAGGGTTGGGAGGTCAAGTAAGTGTGGCCTATAAGGATTGATGTTTGTCCCTAGATGCTTAACTACTAGCAGGATTCAAGATGCCTAAGTTTGATCTGTACGATAGGCATGCTGATCCGGCAGCACACTTAAGAGGGTTTTGCAGCATGATGAGAGGAGCAGGTGGAAAAGATCAGTTACTGATGGCATACTTCAGCCAAAGTTTAAGTGGGTCAGCATTGGAGTAGTACATGCGACATATTTCATTCATTTTCTCGCTTATTTCGTTCAATCATGGTCGAATCCTATGTAGATTGCCTATGTATCATGTCCCCACATGAATCAGACCGAGCATAGTTCTTGCAAGCAAAAAGCATAGCATAAAATATTTGGGAAAGTTTCCATTTTTATGATAACAAACTCCCGTTACAAGGATTCGAAAGGCTGACAGATTAAACAAGAAATTGACAAGCTTTGATAAAGAACAAATTACAAACTCGAAAACAACTATCTATGCATAAAGAAAATACCAACTCCTGGTTAAACTAATGGAATTTTAAATATATTTGACAAAAGGAAGTGCAATCTGTATGAGTACATTAATGCTTCGAGTGCTTCTGGACATCGCGGGACATCATTCGTCCTTGCCGTTGGCTTGCGTGCTAAACTCCCTTGGAGGTGGTGCAGGTTTTCCATCACTTGCCGGACAAAGGTCATGGCGGTGGCAAAAAACATGGATCTTGTCATATCCTCGCAATGGATGCACTTTGTGGTGATTTAGTCTGCGATCGCCCGTACACTTTCCCTAATAACACCCTTTTCTTGCAACAAACGCCCAATTTGCTTAGCCCTTACCTTTAGAATTCGTTCGGCTACCTAATTCAGTTCTTGGAATTGCTGCAAATCCATCTCCAACCTTGCTATTGCTGCATAAAAATTTTCTCTCTCGGCTATGAGGTACCCGACTTGCTTGGCCACTCTGTTCTCAGCCATAATGACCTTCCGTTTTAAAACAACAACCTCATCATCATGCTTTTCCTTTAATTGCTCAATGATACAGCCTTGTTCCTTCTTACTTTTAGCTAATTGTTTCCGAACCATGGATAGCTCACCTTCTGCCTTATTCAGGTCAAACCCATATTCGGTTACTTCGCGCCTCAAATTGTTTGTGAGTTTTTCATCCTTCGCGCTCCTGGGGAGATTTTCTGTGCCTGCTTTTATTTTTTGTATTCGGGCTCGTAATGCCTCATTCTCTTGGGTTAATATTTTCTTTTCTCCCTCATCTGTTGCGGCTTGCAAACCATTTTCAAGTTGCAGCTCTTTGACTTGCCTGAATAATCTTCCTATGGTGGGCCTGTGTTCATTTTCCTTGGCTAGCCAATACCGTTGCTCCTGCGATGTTTCAACAAATTCTTGGAGATGTGGTCTTTTAGCTGGCCTTCCGGGCTCTATTTATCTTTTGTACCAAGCGATGTATCATGGTGCAACCTCGCCCTTAGATATGTCGCGTACTCGGGTACCCGCTATCAAGTATTGACATTCGCTCCAGATTTGACGCACGACGACTTCAGGGAATTGACCATTGGGGCTAATCTTAACCGCATGGCGACTAATGTCCTTGTCCCTGGGAATCATTTGGCATCTACCTAATTGTCTTAGCACTCTATACGGCACATAGGGTTGGATACTTCAGAGACCCATCAGAAGGAAATGAGGCCCGGTGGCTGGCATATACACAATTTCATCCACGGGGAGCCATCCGAATGTCCAGTCTATAAGATTTGTAGTGACTACCCAGAGATGCGACACCCATTCTGTGACACCCTCAGGTTATTGAATCCCCATATATGCTCGTACTTCTGATATATAAACTGCGGAGCGCAGAAGCCAGCTGACAGGTCCGGACTGTGAACATTCCTACTGATTTTTAAGGAATCCAGGAACTTGTGCATGACAAGGGCTCTTGGTGCAATCAGGTATTGGTGTCTCAAAGGAATTGTAGGGGTCCCAATATATCCGGTTATCTCCTCCAATGTCGGTGTGAGTTCAAAATTCGATAAATGGAAGACATTGTGAGCCGAGTCCCAAAATGTGATCTATGCCTTTATGATATCTCCCCTCGGGTTAATTTTCAACTACCCAGAAAGTCCTCCCAGATGCATGTTGACCCTTTTTTTCCCCGCTTCCCCCAAGTCATTCCACCACATGTGGAGCTCCAAGGGCATTTTGTTCATGAATGTTATCGGCAAATACAGATTCGTGCTCATTCTGCTAATTTATTAAGGCGAATTAGTATCTCAAAATTTTGGTCTTCTTGACCCTACAAATAATTAGAACTCACATCTGTCTTTTATGAAACTTATTTTCAAAAATCAAGGCCCAGCTTTGCGAATACGGCCTTTCAGCTCTTCCAAAGGAAGATTTTAAGGTTGTGGTCATTCACCGGCCAAAAATACAATAAAGGCCCAAAGGTGGCCATTTGTGCAAAATCAGTCTTTCAGTGTCCCTTTCGTTAGCATTCGGCTATTTCTGGCAATAACGGCATCACCTGATTTATTTAAGAAAATAAGTAAAATTGGAAATTTGTTTTGGTTATTTTCGTAAAATGGAGGTTGGACCTGGTGGGGGTTGCCTACATATCTCGTACCCAACAAGAATCAAACCGGACTAGTTCGGGCAAAACAATTTAGCAAAACCAAAACTTTGAAAAGCCCCATTTTCTTTTGTTTGTTTTTCCTTTTTTTTTTTCCAAATATCCGATAGCATTTCGGCGCTATATGAGCATTTTCTCACCTTTATTCTCTTATTCGCAAGCCGGTCAACATGCAAATCCCAAGCAGCTAAATGAACAAGCAAGACATAATATGCGCCAAGATGGTCTTTTCATTTCGGGTTACCTGTCAAAGACAGACCCAACCCCTGTGTTGAGTCCCCTAAGTCAAATGCATGATGCCAATACACCCTCCTACTAGGGATTCAGCATGAGGTAAAGTTATTCTAAGTCAAAAACCTTGGTATAGGGTCTAGACTGTGTACCCGAACGGACGACTCGAGTCGAGGAGGGGGCTACGTACCGGGAACCAAAAGGCCATTCGTCTTAGTAACTTGTCTGGCCTATTTCTTATTTCAGGGTCAGACACTAACAAGGCAGGGAGTCTCAACCAGTAAGCACATCCCCGGAGGTGAGAAGAAAGGGGTTTCGTAGCAGTTTATATGTACAGTTCAGATAATATCAAAGCGGTAAAAGCATCATTTTGCACATTAAGCCAGCATGTAATAAAATCAGGTAATAAACAAAGCCAAATATCACAATTATTATAAGCTTGAATTCTTGAACCCTGAACCAGAGATTCTAGGTTCGGTCCCCACAGAGTCGCATAGCTGTCACACCTCCTTTTGGCTACTACAACCCGGTGAAGAGCGTACATAAGGGAGTTTTTCCAATTAAAGAATAATCAAAATAGGGTCCAATTATTTAAAAGATTTCATAGCCTCCACTTGGGAGATTTATGGTGTCCCAAGTCACCGGCTAGAAAAACCCGAATAGAAGAAATAATGACTCTGTTTAACAGTCAGCGAACCAGAAATCCGAGTAAGGAATTCTATTAACCCGGGAGAATGTGTTAGGTATTCCCGAGTTTCGTGGTTCTAGCACGGTCGCTCAACTGTTATATTTGGCTTAAATTATCTTATTTTTACAATTATGAGCCTATGTGCCTTTTTAGACTTTTATCCACTTTTATTATTATTATTTTTTAAGGAAAATTGCAACACCGTCAAAACGTGCCGCAAAGCACGTCACATAAATGCACACGTGGCTTTGACACATTCTAACTTTGTTGGGATTCAGATTTGGGTCACATAAATGCACACCCGTGGTTAAGGAGATAAAATAATTAAAGACGTGTCCTAAAGCAACTAGTGCGTTATTATCTTTACGAGAGATCGTGAAAGTTTGATAAACGGCTTGTCTCATATTCTAAGTACTTTTAAAAGACATAATTAAAGAAGATGACCAAAATTTGTATTTTTAAAAAGCCCTAGCAGCTTGCTACGAGTGTTCGTTGTCAATTGTATCTATATTACATCCAAGTGGATTCATTTCATGTAATAGTTGGGCCCCAAGCGAAGCCCAACCTGGCAGTCCAGCCCTTGATGCTCGAAAACATCTCTTTTATTTGGGTTGATGGCCTCATTAGCGCTATATTTGTGGATGTTGAACCATGTTTAATGGAAAATCGGAGTAAGAGCCTATTCCTTGATTCAGATGTAGTACATTCAAACAAATTAAATTTTTTGCAAAACACACTTCACACTTCAATTATAATCGAACAAGATGTTGGATTAAAACTGTTGCACTTGAAGAGTAGGATTATTTGAGGAGAATTCTAATATTTCAAAAAAACTACTAAAGATGACTTCTGGGGATGTCTTGATTTTACTAAAATTCAAAATGACTACATACTCGACGTTTAAGCTCAGACAATGACTTAGGCTAATAACGATAACCACAAAATTACAAACTAACAATAGCGTATATGAAAATCCCTTTAGCATGCATATTCTTGGGAACATGTTTTTACAGTAACACATAGAAATCAATCTTAAGCCAACAACTAAGATCTAATGTCATGTTATTACAGACCATCGAAATTCATTTGAAAGTGAGCACATGAAACACTGATAATCATAAACTATAATGTCCTATTATTACAAACCACTTATTTCAAGCATAAATCACACAATAACAATAAAACTAATAAAACAAGATAATAAACTGCCTCCACTTGAATATTCATTAAGTCCAAGCTCGATACACCATTAGAGGTCGAGAATATACCTGGAATTTATGCACAAAAGTAGAGTTGAGAGTCAGCAATACTCAATAACAGTGTATTCGACAAGAATGCACAGCTTAGAAGTAGTTAATAACCCAGAAACATCAAACTACAGGGAAGGTCTTAAGCTGAAAAATCGAACAACAACACTTGTTCAAATATATCCAATGAACCCAGGAACTCAAACAGGAACTCAGGTGAACTTTATACCATACAACATTACCAACCTACTCGAAATACACCGAATAACAACCAAACCAAGTCATTTTCCTATGATCCCTGCTTGACTGCTGAATTTTAAAGTGTTTCTCCATAATAAATTCAATGGAACAGTAAATTTAAGACTGCTGCGGGTTTTCAGGAGTTATTTTGAGAGATTTTGAGCTTCAAAATTCTGAGAAAATTATAAAGATATTTCCAGATTGTTCAAACCCCCCTCCCTTTTGAGTGATTTTCAGCCCCTTTTTATAGCCATAGGCAAGGGCACCACTTATTATTTTGTTTTAACAAAAGGTCCCCTTTTCAATCTTCAAATTTTACCTATTTAGACCCTCATTTTTTGACTTGTTTCCCAAGTTACTGCTGTAAGACTACTGATTTTATGTTAAAGACCCCTTCTAGAAGGGTCTAAAGGCTTCTAGCGTTGTCTTATATTTATAAGCTACCTATACTGCCCTTATTTTGTTCCTAAAATTATCATAACCAGGTTAAACTCTAAATTACCCCTATCTTATTCTAGAAATTACCAATATTAAACTAAAATTCTATATTACCCTGATTTATCCTAAAATTATCAGAATTAAGAAGAAAACCTTGAAATTACTGATTTGGTATCAATGCTAACTAGTTCGTCTAGTCTTAACAGCTATAACAATCCTAATGATATTAATCAAAAACAAATTCCAATCAATTCTCAGAAATGAAATCAGAAATCAAGTTCAATACTTAGATTTAGAAGAAGAACATGGAAGGTTACCATTCCAAAACTCAAACTCAGAAATCAACACCTCAAAACATATGAGCCATTAGTCGACACTTAAACTTAAACAATCAAGATATTACTGACATTAACGAACAAACATGGGAATTGTCATGCTAAAAATCAAATCAAACAATCAAGACCATTTCCTAATTACATGTGAACTTAAACCAATATTCAGATGCAGAGGTCAAGAATATTATAAAATTGAAGGAATCATGGAAACTATTGAGAACAACCAAAACCTACTGTCCAATTTCACAAATGAAACCAACAAATCATCCACGCAATCAGAATATAAGTGGCAGAGTTGAAATCTAATAATATGCCATTTAAATTTTAAACTAACTAAAAAAAATAAACTCAAACCTAATTGCTAAAACCGGCGGAAAAATAAAATAAGGGAAAAAATAAAAAAAACAAACTAAAAGAGGTGGACTTACTGATTTCTTCAATTAATCCTTGTTGAAATTAACGCGAACCTCCAAACAACACTCAAATGGTCGTTAAAATTTGGACTTAAACTTAAATCATGGCTGATGTTGACATTGGAGGGATCTGGGGTTGTTTGAAAGGGTTTGGGTGTGCTTTTGGGTAGATGAGGGCTAAATGGGGTGGGTGGTGATGTTTGGGAGGTCATATGAGGCCAAACACCGCCTTGCATGCGGAGCTGCCTTATTAAAAGAAAATCCGAAGAGCTAGGGCTATGTTTGAGAGTGGCTGATGGCAGGTCTAGGAATAGGAGGGTGGGGGGGGGGGGTCCCATGGTGTTAGTTTGGGGTTCGTTGGTCACCGGCCGCCGCCGTGGATGGCGGAGCTGACGTGCTTTTAACAGATATTCGACGGGCTGGGGAGGGTTTTGAAGGGTGATCTTAGGGGGGTTGGGAAGAGGAGACGGTGGGCATTCTAGGGGTGTAAATTTGGGGGTTATTGGAGTTACGCCACCGCCGGCGGACGGTAGTGTTATGGTGGGTTAGAGGCAGCGTTACATCGGCGGTTGAACTGTACGATAAAGACGAATTTGGTCTCTTGAAATGTCACATGGGTTTGGAGAGTTTTATTTAGGATATAAGGCTCAATTTGAGCCGTTAGATTGAGGGGTATGGACGGTTGAGATGGACGGACGCCAAAATGGTATCGTTTTGATGAGGGTGGGACTAGGTGGGGTCAGGGCAGGGTTTTGGGCTGGTTTTACTTGCAAAAATGGCCTAAATTAGCCTTTTTAGAGGCCAATTTTCCAAACCCCTTTGTTCTTATTTGTTTTAGCTCCTACATTAAATTACTTTATCAACACCAAATTAACAAAAACCTGATTTAAAATCCAAAATTGGGCTAATTATTAAAAATGCCATTTTTTGTATTTTTTGTGATTTAAAATGCACTCAATATGCAATAAATGTACGATTTATGCAATTACACTCTAAATATTCATATAATAAAATAAAGAAGCAAATAAACACGAAATCACACAATCAATGAGGAAAAATGTAATAAACACGAAATCACATAATTAATTCCTAAAAATTTAAATAATAAAAGAAAACTCCTAGTTTAACGAATTTATAGGAACATTTCAAGTGAGGCAAAAATCACGTGCTCACACTAATTAAATAAATAAAAATAAATAATGAACTTTGGACAGAGAAAGAACATATTTTTATGATATCAATGTAATGAAAACAATCTAAGGTTATGGGCTATCAAACATTCCAATTGTATTCTTCAATTGAATTGACTAACTAATTTATCTAGTTTATTGGTTGACAGGGTTAATATTGCTCATAAGAATATGTCAAGTTCTTACTCGCGTATTTAAACTAACCTAACGCCTATATGTCTATGGAGTTAGAATCAACAAGAATGCATTTATAATTCCTATAAATCAACCAAGCAAGGCAATTAGGTATATGTCTATCCTAACCGCGAATTTGTTTCCCGATTCCTAGGTTCAAAAACATACTCTACTCAATCTTATATGCCATCTAGAATTTCCACTTTCGAGTTCAATTCAAGATTCGTAGATAGTATTCAATTGGTGATCAAGCAATTAGTTTAGTTCAGGATTGAATAAACACCAATGTGATAAACTAAGAAATCAATATCAATATCCGAATAACAATAGTCATGAAAGAACCACAACCCTAGAACATGAAGTTTAGCTCCACATAGACATGGTAGCAAAATAACAAATCATATAAAGAAACATAAAATACTAAGTTTGGAGGGAGAAAAGATAACCCGGCCTCCGCGTCGGCTCTGTGCTTGTGTTTTCCTCTCCAAAACGTCCTCCCCTTTCAAAAAAAAAAAAAAAATATATATATATATATACACACACACACACACACACACACGCCAATTAGTATTGGGACCAAATAATTTTACCTTCTCTAATGTAAAAAAGGACACTTTTCTCGGGTTTGACTAGCGCGGTCGCGGTCGTGACCGCGCTAGTGGCCAATATTCTGCCTAACGAGCACGGCTGCGCTATTATCACATACTTTTCACCCTATTATGTTTGGAATTTAGAAAAACATAAAACATGAAAGTTGTAGACCTTTGATTTAGCTTTCTATTCATATATTGTGGAGCCCAATGGAGTTATGAGCAAACAGTTATGTATATTTTACTAGATATTGTACAATATGCTTACTCGATTCTTCGTTTGTTCTTACTATCATCCGTTGACCCCTAAACATGATACTGGCTTAATTATTTGGGATTTTAATCAGACTTCAAAGATCCAATTCACTTGAATTCATTCTATAACATTTATATAGCTCGGAATCATTCCTACAAGGCATAAAATATACCTTTTTGTGCTATCTTTGCAAGTTGATCCCACCAGGCAAGTCCTGTTATGTTTTCACAGACCTTATGTTCCAAATTAATGCTTTGATCATCATTTAGATTCTGACAGTGCCCCATTTTTAGGCATTCCTCTTGTAGGTTGTGATGCCTCCTTATCGTTCGCCTGCTTCTTACTTTTCTTAGCTCCCTTAGCACTAACTCTAGGAGATAGTTCAGCCTCCTTTAGCACTAACTCTAGGAGATAGTTCAGCCTCCCTGGCCACTTGTTTGAAATTCCCAGCTGTTGATTCATTATCTCATTCATCCTTAAATTATTATTGATTCCATTAGAGTTTTATCATCCCAACAGGAGCCACATTATGCATCACTAGGTCATGTAAAGGTCTATAGATGAGTCTTCAATAAGACATTGATGTGAAGCTACATAGTCTGCCCAGTTCCTGATACACAGGCCATTGGGATTGGCTCAATGTCTCTTGTTGCCTTTGGCACTATAGCCTGCTCATTTTTCCCTTTATCCATCATGTTTGCATCCTCTATCACACTGGCATTATGCTGAATAGCTCCTAAAGCCTCTTGCATCACCCTGAATTGCAACTCTTGTACATTACCCAGGCTAGGTTTTATTGAAGCAATAGGTGCAGAAGTACTCCATTAAGATCAGAGGTCTTGCCATCAGTTGTTTGGTGGTTTGAACTTACTATATCCTTTAATACCTCCAAATTAACATTCCCAACCTGTTCACCAACCAAAATCTCCACCGAATCACCTTCGGAATTATCAAAAGCCTAAGAAATATTTTTAGGGTTTACTGTACCATTGGCGTTCTTCTTTCCAGATGCCTCCATAGTTGATCCACCATTGATTTTAGCTTGTTCTAGTGATCCTTTAAGACCCCCAGTTGGTTGCTTAGGCTGATTCACATTAGCTTATTCCACAACCTCAGCCCTAGTTTTTTGCAACAAGGGTTTACTGTAGCACTAGTATTAGCTTTTTCTGCATGTTTCACCTGTGTATTGTCCCTTTGATCATAAATTGTTGGACTATTATTTTCAAAAAAATTGTCTTCTATAGCTTGTACTTCATTACTCCATAAAGAGTTATCATTCCTAGTTGCTCCAATTGACTCAATTCTCTTAGGTAATTCAGCAAATATTTGTGAAGACACCTCATGACATGAATGATTGAGAGTAACATTGAGTACCTTCTTTGGTGTGCCAAATCATCTTTGGAACCAATGCACCATTCTTTCTTTAGTAGCTACATCTCCAGTCCCAATACCACTAGGATTACGACTCATTTCTCCTGCCGAATTTTCAATTCCAAGCTCCTTGATTTCCTCCACCCTAATCCTTGTAGTAATAGGATTAGTATTTCCATCCTTAGCCACTACAGTAATCCCAACTTCACTTGTATTGGAGCTAGTATTGTCAGTATTCCTTAATTGCTTCATCTCTCGTACCTTCGTGGCTTTATTCTCCAGAAGTTGCTTCTTCTTTTCCTTGACATTACCATTTGTTTTGCCATCAGTGATCCTCAATGTTGGATTTTCAATTTCTTCAACCTCTAAAGCATCAAATTTATTCTTGCTTTGGAAGGTTAGGAATTAGCTTCTCAAGAACTTTTCCACTTGTGAGCACCTTTGTGGTGTTGGCTGCAGTACCAACCAACTCTTTACATTTTCTACTTTCATCAACTTCATTAAACCTCATATGTAGCTCAAGATGAATTACCCAAAAATCCAATTCATTATGCCCTTGCTTCTTACAAGTCTTGCAATATTTTGGCATGTAATCATATTTAATTTTGATCCACTTAGATTCCTCAGGCCCAAAATCATCTTCCTCTTCTACTATTTTAGTTCATTGAGGAAATTTAGATAATAAATTAACCTCAACTTTCACCTTTGCATAACTAGGTCTAGTACCATTTTGAGTTGTAAGATCAACATGCAATAGATTACCTACTGCCCTTGCTAAGAGAAGACAAATTCCTTACCTAAGAAATTGAGAGGCGACTCAGGAAACTTGATCCAAGCTACTGCAGTAGGTGTTTCCTCCTAAGGAATCCACCATGGATTCCACTTCGTGCACCTCATCTGCTACATCTCACCTTGAGATTTTAAGTAGAATGCATGTTTTGATAAAAGATGAACATAATCCTTCATTAAAGATAACCTTACCAACACATGATTGTCTTCAGTAAAACCTATTGAACATGCTCTTTTAAGTTCACATTGAATGGGAATGGCTTTGCATAGTTCATTGATGACAGGCTTCCCATACAAAATTTGTCGAAAACTGCCAGTTGAAGACCTTGTTGAACGATTGATTGATTAACTTCTTGCTTCTTCCAGTTGATAATAGATTTACCATGAAGGAACTCGACTGGTTTGATAGGTATTTTGGTTAAGGTTTGCATGGGCGCATTTAATACTTTGGGGTGTAGTACTTAAGCATAGTTTTGAAGTGTATTAGGATTAGTAAATGTTGTTTGGGGCTGTGGAGATGCTAGGGATGACTAACTAGCCTTATGACGCGGCTGGCCAGTAGCAGGAGAAGCCATTAATGGTCTGCGAGAGCTTCATGCTTCTGTCATCGTAATTGCCAGTCGCCAGAGCTCTCCTCCTCACACATGGGTTTCTTGGGTTTTGAAAATGGATAAGTGAGTTCTGTTTTTGTTTTTATACTCACAATTGATGTTCGATCAAAAATGTATAGATTTAATTATTATTGCCCTATATTCTAGTATTTTTTAATCGTCTTTTGAGTATTAATTATATAACTTTTCAGTTAATATTATAATTTAATTGTGTAGGAATAAAGCGCCGTGAAGGAGCAAAATTGAATAAAAATACAAAAAAAAAAAAAAAAATAATATAAAAAAGGGGACACCATTTTGTGTTTGTCCCCCAAGGGGGGAACAAGAAAAAGGAAACATCATAGCATATAACTCGGTGCTAGCTATGTGTTACGTGGGTTTTTCTATTCCGTCCATGACAAGGTTATTTCGCCCTTACACAATCCCAATTGTATAAAAGGAGTTCTAAACCTACTTTGGAAGAGATTTAACATATTTCGAAGGAGATCTAACATATTTTGAACGGGATCTACCATACTTTGATGGAAATTTCACGTGGAGGAACACACACAACGCTTGGAGGAGGCTTCTAACTAGCTTTTCTTCTCTTCTCTTTCTTTAACTTCATAGTTTATTAGTTCTAGAGTTTGGGGTGCTACATAAACGTTGTAGTTTAAAGCTTGAACTGTTTAATATTTTATCATATTGATTTATTTATTCAATCTTGCGTTTAATTATTTGATTGTTTGATCGCCAATTGAATACTATCTAGGATTGACTCGAGAGAGGGAATTCTAGATTGCATATAAGATTAAGTAGATCAAGATCATAACTCTGAGGGGGAGGGGTTAATCGTCTTGCTTGGTTATTATACGGGAGTTATAAATGCATCCTTGTTAATTCTAATTCCTAGGAATATATGCGTCATGTTAGCTTGAATAGGCGAGTTGTGCTTCGGAAGAAGGCTACGAGCAATATTAACTCCGTCAATTAATAAACTAGATAAATTAATTAGATAGTTTAAGTGGAATACTCAATGGGATTGTTAGCTAACCCATAGCTCTAGAATATTCACTCACATTGAATTCGCCTCTATAAATCGCCAACCTTTTTTCTTTAATCCATTAGTTTGTTAGTCTAGATTAATTTTAGCTAAATATCGATACGTTAGGATTCTCTTCAATAGATTAATTATTTGTGTTAAATTTGGTTGATAGTTAATCACAATTTTCCGTGAGTACGATATATGGACATACAATCCTATATTACTTGTCAATCATGTATACTTGCATGTGCATTTGGGAGCAGCAAATTTTTGGCGTCGTTGCCGAGGACTTAGAGATTATCTATTTTACTCGATTAGTTTTTTACTTTTTATCTATTTAGATTTTTTATTTTAGTCTAGTGTAGTTACTAATATATTTTTATTTTTTTACATGGTATCTTTGAAATAAAAGTGGTGGGATAGTAAGTATTCTTGTTTTTGTGGTTCTCGTCCACATTGTAAAGGACCCCACATGTGACAATATTGTAAAAATATTTCAAATACCGAGTTGTGTGCACCATCTCCATCTTGTACTATTTGTGAGGAAAATTAGAATAATTTTCCTAAGTGTTGTTATCCTACTACAATCCCTTCTTATTTGATTTTAATAATTGTTATGAGTTTGACATGAGTAACAAATTGGATGATGTGGAACATGATGTTCGCATTCTTGACATGGACATGAAATTATTAAAGGAATATGGAGGTTTTCCTGAGAAAATTACGAATGAGATGCAACAATTTATAGAAGGAAGAGCTGAACTGGGACAAGAGATTGACCAATTTGGTAGTGGTATTCGCGACTTAGAGGCAGATTTGAGTGCAAAGATTGATGCGTGTAACGCCCAATAATTTAGTGATGAGTTGTGTGAATCTGAAAAAGATCTTCTAGGCCAAATTGAGGACCTAAAACGGGAATATCAACTATTAGACCATGTTTTCATGGATGATGCTAAGGTTGAGCAAGTATATATTATTGAGGATGTTAAACATAATACACTTTTGGAGTTGGGGCGTGTTGGTCCTCATTCTAATTATTTTTGTATATTATGTTTGGATGGAGGCATGGAGATCAAGCCTTTAGAGAGATGTATAAATGAAGAACAAGACCCCTATATTCTGAAATTTTGTATGCCAAAAAGACAAAATGATATCCCTTACTTAAAAGCAAAGAAGTTCAAGATGCGATATTATTTACTTGGTTCCTTTATTTTTACACCACCTCCCCAGGAACGTGACAGAAAAATTGATGCAAAATTTTGGGCGAAATTTATATCCTCAAAGTGGAAGAAAAAGTGGTAAAACTGATGGCATCGTGTCGCGGCGTTAAATCAAGCGCTTATTGGGAGGCAACCCAATTTTATTTTTCTTTTTTACTTTTTTTTATTTTTATTGTGTTATTTGTTTATTTTTGTATTTTGTAGGAGTAGGAGCATGAAGTCAAAGCCAATAAGCAAGTGCAAAAGCGAGCAGCTGGTTAAAACTAAGTGTAAGGTATCCGCACAAAGGATCATACCATGGAGATGTCTGAGTATTCCGTGAGCTGCTAATTCTTCGGCTTTTGGCCTACCAATGAATTTCTTTTACCCTCTTGTTATTTTTAGTGTGCATTGAGGACATTGCATAATTTTAAGTGTGGGGTGAGAAAATTATCTGGGTGATTTTCTATGCTATCTGAGATTATTGTAGTACTTTTTCTTAGTGTAGTTATTTGTGTTAAAAAGTAAAATAAAATAAACCAAAAAAATGAAAAAAAAATTTAGAAAATTTGGACTTTTCCCGATGATGGATTTTGTGGACAGCTTTCTTGAGGGATTAAAGTCCAATAGAAAAACAAAAAATATTTTATTTTTGTTTCTAGTTAATTTTAGTTAGACAATAATACTCTGTGATTTTTCTTTATCCATCGGTTCTTTTTCTTGGGATGTAACTTGAACCGGGTAATTTTTTTTTTAGGATTAGATTATTTAAAGAAGTAGAAAAACAGGGAGAAGAAAAACGTTTTGTGACTTGATTGATACTACTAGCATATTTAGGCCTGAGATTGAGTAGTACTTTCCTATGAGTGCTTGAATAATGAATAAAATAACAGACTTTCTGACACCTAAGCTCAGGGTTGTGACTCTACATATACCTTCTTATTTTGTTGTTCGCTATGATCATGTCTATCTTCGAGTTGAATTGATCTATATTGATTAATACTTGTGCCATGTTTGGTGAGGATTTATTACATATATTTTATGTTTTGCATCTTAGTCTAGAACTTGTCCTACATGTTATTGAAGCGAAATACAAGTGTTGCTTTGTATAGAAGATGATAATAGGCTTTCTTTGATACGTCTTGTAAATTTTAGCCTTTTTAGATATTGTACCACTAGTTAGCCCTTTTAGCTTGTAGCCTTTTGCGTGGAAGCCGTATTTTTGCCTTGATCCCTTTGTTGAATCCCTAGTTTTTGCATCATGTTTTCCTTTAGCGTTGCTACTTAGACCGTGATATTGATTGATAAAGCTGAAGAAAGGGATGGTTAAGTGAAAATGGTGATCAACATTAGCTACAAAGTGATGAAAAGGCCCTCTTGAAAAGAATGAGACATGAAGAAAAAAGAAAGAAAAAAAATGAAAAAAAAATTGTTATGAAAAAAGGAAACGTTCTTGATATGAGGGAAATACTTGTGAAACAATGGATGAAGAGAGGCCTGAAAATAGTAAAAAAATAATGGGTAATGAAGTCTAAAGTGCAAAGTGATTAGGGAAGTGTAAGTCTTTATTATATAATTGTCCTACTCATCCTGTTGAAAATAAAATTAAAATTAACTTGATTTTGTAATAATAATTTGGGCTTAAGAAATTATGAAAAATAAAGAGCCAAATTAGCCTATTTTCTAGAATGTGAGCCCATTTGGCCCATGTTCTAGAAATGTGCTCTAGAAATATCTTTAGAGTAGTAGAATGATATAGATAAGTATGGAGTGATCTAGAGAGTGGATATTTTTGTAGAATTGTGTAGAAGGTGATTTGTAGCCATTAGATTAAAGTTGTGTTGGATAAATCTTGGCCATTGATTGAGGAAGTGGCCAAGTATAAATAGATGTAGGATTGCTCATTTTGTATCAAGCCAAAAAATCAAAAACAAGTTTGAGTAATAAAAGTTTCTCTTCTCCAAAATCTTTCTACTCTTCTAAAATTCCCTTAGCCTAAAAGCCTCCTTCCAAATATTAATAGCAATCCTCTTCCAACAAAGTGGTATCAGAGCCACAAGATTCTAACCAAAATTTTCTAAAACCATGGCAAATGGTGTTGCATCCTTCCAAGTTCCTATGCTCAACAAAAGCTATTATGATTATGTGAGTATCAAGATGAATGCTCTCCTAGGTGCACATGATGTTTGGGATATTGTAGAGAAAGGCTACAATGAGCCCCGAGATGAATCTACATTATCCCAAACTCAAAAGGATGGTTTGAAGAATTCAAAAAAGAGAGACAAGAAAGCTATCTACCTCATCTACCAAGCATTGGATGATGATGGGTTCGAGAAGATCTCAAGTGCAACCGCTGCTAAGGAAGCGTGGGAGAAACTCCAAACGTCTTGCAAAGGTGCCGAGCAAGTAAAGAAGGTACGTCTCCAAACATTAAGAGGAGAATTTGAGTCTTTACATATGAAAGAAGGGGAGTCCATTTCCGATTATTTTTCAAGAGTTTTGGTGGTTTCAAATCAAATGAAAAGAAATGGTGAAAAATTGGAAGATGTTAGAATTATTGAGAAGATACTCCAGTCATTAACTTCCAAATTCGAGCATATTGTCATAACAATTGAAGAAACTAAAAATTTGGAGGAGATGTCAATTGATCAATTAATGGGATCCTTACAATCATATGAAGAAAAGCATAAGAAAAAACAAGATATAGTGGAGCAATTATTCAAGATGCAAATAAAAGATAAGGAAGAAAATATCGGAAATGGACGAGGTCAATATGGAAGAGGTCGTGGTCGTAGACAAGGTCGAGGCCATGGACGTGGACGAGGAGGTTTCAACAACAATGAAGAAAGAAGAGAATACCCAAGTCGTGGCAGAAGCAACCAAGGTGCAAAGTACGATAAATCTCAAATCAAATATTATTCTTGTAAAAAATATGGACACTATGCTTCACAATGTAGAGTGTCTCAAACCAAAGTCGAAGAGACCGCCAACCTTGTGGAGGATAAGGGCCAAAAAGACTTGACCCTACGTCTAGCATACAAAGGAGAAGAAGAGAGACCAGACAACACTTGGTACCTTGACACCGGGGCGAGCAACCATATGTGTGGAAAGAGGAGCATGTTCGTGGAGCTCAATGAATCGGTGAGTGGTAATGTCTCTTTTGGTGATGAATCCAAAATACCAGTGAAAGGCAAAGGTAACATCCTAATCCGCTTGAAGAATGGAAATCACCAATTTATCTCAAATGTCTACTATGTGCCCAACATAAAAAATAATATATTGAGTTTGGGGCAACTCTTAGAGAAGGGCTATGACATTCACATGAAAGATCATAGTCTTTCCATAAGAGATAATAAAAATAATTTAATCACTAAGGTGCCTATGTCCAAAAATAGAATGTTCTTGTTGAACATTCAAAATGATGTTGCAAAGTGTCTTAAAGCTTGCTACAAAGATGTATCTTGGCTTTGGCATCTTCGATTTGGGCACTTGAATTTTGGAGGCTTGGAGCTACTATCCAAAAAGGACATGGTGCGAGGACTGCCATCCATTAGCCACCCCGATCAATTGTGCGAAGGATACCTACTCAGAAAGCAATTTCGGAAGAGTTTTCCAAAGGAGTCAAGCTCGAGAGCCCAAAAGCCATTGGAGCTCATACATACCGACATATGTGGTCCTATCAAGCCAAGCTCCCTCGGTAAAATTAACTATTTCCTTCTATTTATTGATGATTTTTCTAGAAAGACATGGGTGTATTTCTTGAAGCAAAAATCGGAGGCATTCGAAGTATTCAAGAAATTCAAAGCGGCAGTGGAGAAAGAAAGTGGAATACACATAAAGGCCATGAGATCCGATCGTGGAGGCGAGTTCACTTCTAGAGAGTTCCACAATTTTTGCGAGGAGCGTGGAATAAGGCGTCCACTAACGATACCAAGGTCCCCCCAACAAAATGGAGTGGCGGAAAGGAAGAACCGGACAATTCTAGACATGGCGCGGAGTATGCTAAATAGCAAGAAACTACCAAAGGAATTTTGGGCCGAAGCAGTAGCGTGTGCAGTCTATCTACTCAACCGATCACCAACAAGGAGCGTGTGGGGAAAGACACCACAAGAAGCTTGGAGTGGAAGGAAGCCAAGAATCTCCCATCTAAGAGTCTTTGGAAGGAAAGCATACGCACATGTACCTGACGAGACACGGAGCAAGCTCGATGACAAAAGTAAGGCGTTCATCTTTATCGTGTATGATTCCAACTCCAAAGGCTACAAATTATATAATCCAGATACTAACAAGCTTGTGATAAGTCGGGACGTGGAGTTTGATGAAGAAGGAGAATGGAATTTTGGTTCTCACGAGGACTTTAATTCCATTATTCCAACCGAAGAAAAAGAACAAAGATCTACAACAGAGGATGCCCAGCGAGAGCTAACTACTCCACCTACCTCGCCAACAGGAGTTCAAGATGACTCGCCACCATTGTTTCTGAATGAAAGGAGCGAGGAACGCGCAAGGAGTTTGGAAGACATTTATGAAGACACTGAAAGGTTAGAGGACCTAACTCTTCTTTGTCTATTTGCTGATTGTGAACCAGTTACCTTTGAAGAAGCCGTACAAAGTAAGAAATGGTGAGATGCAATGGATGAGGAGATCCAGTCCATCGAAAAGAACGACACCTGGGAGCTGACTTCACTTCCAAAAGGGCAAAGGGCGATCGACGTCAAGTGGGTGTACAAGGCAAAGAAAACTGTAAGGGAGAAACCGAAAGATACAAGGCGAGGCTTGTTGCAAAAGGATACAGTCAAAGAGCCGGCATCGACTATGACGAGGTATTTGCCCCTGTAGCCCGTTTAGAAACTGTAAGACTAATCATTTCTCTGGAAGCTCAAAATAAATGGAAGATACACCAAATGGATGTAAAGTCGACGTTCTTGAATGGAGTCCTTGAGGAAGAAGTTTACATCCGACAACCTATGGGATATGAGGTGAAGACGCAGGAAGACAAAGTCTTAAGATTGAAGAAGGTGTTATATGGACTAAAGCAAGCACCAAGGGCGTGGAACAGTAGGATCGACAAGTACTTGCAAGAAAATGACTTCGCCAAATGCCCACATGAGCATGCGCTCTATGCCAAGATGAAAGATGGAGATATCTTGATCGTATGCTTGTACGTGGATGATTTAATCTTTGCAGGAAATAACCAATGGATGATCGATGAGTTCAAGCAAGCGATGGCTAAAGAGTTCGAGATGACCGACATTGGGCTTATGGCATACTATCTTGGCATTGAAGTCAAACAACTTGAGGGTGGATTTATCATCTCACAGGAGGGCTATGCGAAGGAGATCCTAAAGAAGTTCAAGATGGATGATTGCAACCTAGTCAACACACCGGTGGAGTACGGGATCAAGTTGTCGAAGCATGATGAAGCTGAGAAAGTGGACACGACGATGTTCAAGAGCTTAGTTGGGAGCTTACGATATTTGACTTGCACGAGACCCGACATTCTCTTGCCACCGGCCTCATAAGTCGCTACATGGAGAATCCAACTACTACACACTTGAAGGCTGCAAGAAGAATTCTCCGTTACCTCAAAGGTACAATCAACTTTGGCTTGTTTTATTCAACTTCAAATGATTATAAGCTTGATGGTTATAGCGATAGCGATTGGGCCGGAGACATTGATAATAGAAAAAGTACCACAGGCTTCGTGTTCTTCATGGGAGACACCGCCTTCACTTGGATGTCCAAGAAACAACCAATTGTCACTCTATCCACATGTGAAGCTGAGTACGTTGCCACTACCTCCTGTGTATGTCATGCAATTTGGATGCGAAGTTTGCAAAAGGAGCTCGGATGGCCACAAGAATATCCAACTACAATTTGCGTGGATAATAAGTCGACGTTGGCGTTGGCAAAAAATCCGGTGTTCCATGATCGAAGCAAACATATTGACACACGCTATCACTACATAAGAGAGTGCATCACAAGAAAGGATGTACAAGTAGAGTACATGAAGTCCAAATACCAAGTTGCGGATATCTTCACCAAGCCACTCAAGCAAGAGGACTTCATTAAGTTAAGAAGTTTGCTTGGAATGACAAATCAAGTTTAAGGGGGGGGGGGGGTGTTGAAAATAAAATTAAAATTAACTTGATTTTGTAATAATAATTTGGGCTTAAGAAATTATGAAAAATAAAGAGCCCAATTAGCTTATTTTCTAGAATGTGAGCCCATTTGGCCCATGTACTAGAAATGTAGTCTAGAAATATCTTTAGAATAGTAGAATGATATAGATAAGTATGGAGTGATCTAGAGAGTGGATATTTCTGTAGAATTGTGTAGAAGGTGATTTGTAGCCATTAGATTAAAGTTGTGTTGGATAAATCTTGGCCATTGATTGAGGAAGTGACCAAGTATAAATAGGTGTAGGATTGCTCATTTTGTATCAAGCCAAAAAAATCAAAAACAAGTTTGAGTAATAAAAGTTTCTCTTCTCCAAAATCTTTCTACTCTTCCAAAATTCCCTTAGCCTAAAAGCCTCCCTCCAAATATTAATAGCAATCCTCTTCCAACACATCCCTTAGCCAATATTACAACCAATTAAAGTCTGATTGAATTTTATTCGAGCATACTTAATTAGTAGAGATGTACATAATGAGCAAGCCCAAGGTTATTTGTGCATACATGTGAATTTCTTTTGGAGTGCGAGAGTTGTTCTTTGATGCAAAGTCCTTAAATTATATTCATTCTTTGATTTAAGTGTAAGGACTGTTTATTCATGTGAAGGTGTTTGTTTCATGATAGATAGATGATGCTATTAGCTTCTTTGATAGAGTAGGTGAGCGAGGGAGGTTAGAATGTTTATTTGTGACTTGTATATTTTGCACGATGACGAGGAAGTGTATATATGATGGTTTGAGTTGCTATAGGGCCTAATTGTTAGTATCCACCGAAGTGGTGGTGTTTCTAGGTTTAATTTATTGAAGTGATTTTAATGCTTACTCGAGGACGAGAAAGACTCTTGTGGGGTGTTGATGTTCGGTCAACATGCTTATATTTAACTATTATTGCCTCATATTCTAGCACTTTTTAATCGTCTTTTGAGTATTGATTATATTACTTTTTACTTAATATTATATGGTAACTGCGTAGGAATAAAGTGTTGTGAAGATCAAGATATTTGAAGAAAAATTGAATAAAAATACGGAAGAGAAAAAAAAGAAAAAAATAATATAAGAAGGAGTACACCATTTTGTGTTTGTCCCGCAAGTGGGGGACAAGAAAAAGGAAACATGATAGCATATAATTGCTAAACAAAATACAGAAAGGAATTCAAAAGGCAAAACTTTACTTCCTTCAGCACCAGGACCAGCGCTCGGTGTTAGACTGGACGCTGTGTTATGCGGGTTTTTCTACTTCGTCCATGACAAAATAATTTCGGCCTTACGCGATCCAACTTATATAAAAAGGGTTCCAAATCTAATTCGATGTTAGCCTGGACGCTGTGTTGCACCATGTTTTCCTTGAGCGTTGCTAGTTAGACCGTGATATTGATTGATAAAGCTGAAGAAAGGATGGTTAAGTGAAAAATGGTGATCAACATTAGCTACAAAGTGATGAAAAGGCCATCTTGAAAAGAATGAGACATGAAGAAAACAGAAAGAAAAAAAATGAAAAAAAATTGTTATGAAAAAAGAAACATTCTTGATATGAGGGAAATACTTGTGAAACAATGGATGAAGAGAGGCCTAAAAATAGTAAAAAAAATAATGGGTAATGAAGTCTAAAGTGCAAATTGCTTAGGGAAGTGTAAGTCTTTATTATATATTGTCCTACCCATCCCTTAGCCAATATTACAACCAATTAAAGTCCTATTGGATTTTATTCGAGCATACTTAATTAGTAAAGATGTACATAATGGGCAAGCCTAGGGTTATTTGTGCATACATGAATTTCTTTTTGAGTGCGAGAGTTGTTCTTTGATGCAAATCCTTTATATTCATTCTTTGATTTGAGGGTAATGACTATTTATTCTTGTGAGGGCATTTATTTCATGATAGATAGATGATGTTAATAGCTTCTTTGACAGAGTAGGGGAGCGAGGGAGGTTAGAATTTTGTTGTTTTTTTGTGATTTGTATATCTTGCACAATGACGAGGAAGTGTATATATGATGGTTTGAGTTGTTATAGGGCCTAATTGTTAGTATCTACCAAAGTGATGGTGTTTCTAGGTTTGATTTATTGAAAGTGATTTTAATGCTTACTCTAGGACGAGCAAGACTCTAAGTTTGGGGTGTTGATGTTCGGTCAAGATGCCTATATTTAACCATTGTTGCCTCATATTCAAGCACTTTTTAATCGTCTTTGAGTACTAATTATATTACTTTTTACTTATTATTATATTTTAACTGTGTAGGAATAAAGCGGTGTCAAGATCAAGAGATTTGGAACAACATTAAATAAAAATACGGAAGAAAAAAAGAAAAAAATAATATAAGGAGGGGGGTGTTTGCCACCCCCAAGTGGAGGACAAGAAAAATGAAACATGATTGCATACAATTGCTGAACAAAACGCAACAAAGGAATTCAAAAGGCAAACGGCACTGCCCTCAGTGACAGGACCAGCGAACTGGTCCCAGACACTGGTTACGTGGGTTTTTCTAATTCGTTCAGTACAAGGTTATTTCGGCCTTACATGATCTCAACTCGTATTAAAGGGGTTCTAAACCTAATTTAAAGGAGAACTAACATATTTTGAAGGGGATCTAACATATTTTGAAGAGGATCTAATATACTTTGAAGAAAATTTCACGTGGAGAAACACATACCATGCTTGGAGTAGGCTTCTAACTTATTTTTCTTGTCTGCTCTTCCTTTAACTTCATAGTTTATTAGTTCTAGAGTTTTTGGTGTTACATGAATGTTGTAGTTGAAGCTTGAATTGTTCTTAATATTTTATTATATTGGTTTCTTCATTCAATCTTGCGTTTAATTATTTGACTGTTTGATCACCAATTGAGTACTATCTACGAATCTAGGATTGAACTCGGGAGATGAAATTCTAGATTGCATATAAGATTGAGTAGACCAAGATCTTAACTCTGGAGGGGGGGGGGGGGGGGGCGTAGATTTGTGGTTAGGATAGTAATATACCTAATTGTCTTGCTTGGTTATTATACGAAAATTATAAATGCATTCTTGTTATTTCTAATTCCATAGGAATATGGGCATTAGGTTAACTTGAATAGGCGAGTTGTACTTCGGAAGAAGCTACGAGCAATATTAACCCCGTCAACAATAAACTAGATAAATTAGTTAGACAAGTTAAGTGAAAAACTCAACGGGATTGTTAGCTAATACATAGCTCTAGAATATTCACTCACATTGAATTTTATCTCTATAATTCGCCAACTTATTTTCTTTACTCTCTTAGTTTGTTACTCTAAATTAAATTTAATTAAATATTCATACGTTAGGATTCGCTTGAATAGATTGATTGTTTGGGTTAAATTTGGTTGATAGTTAATCACAAGTCTCTGTGGGTGCAATATCTGGACTTACAATCCTATATTACTTGTCGACCATATATTTGCATGTGCATTTAGGAGCAACAACAAGTTTTTGAAAGCTTAGTAGCTTTTACGAAGGAAATTTACAGGTTCGGATGTAGGCCAAGAACCCCACCAATAATAGGTATGTTTGAATGAAAAAGGCGCGAATACATGAAATTTTTTCTATGTATCGTATATGAAACATTAACCAGGAAAAAAAGATGATAATAGTATCTTATTAGTTGAAGTAGATGGCTATTAATCATTTTGATAGAGTAATTTCTGTACTGCAAGGATGTTGGATTGACTAACTTGGATGCTACGAAGTGATACAACTATTATGAAAAGCAGAGACTATCCTATAAAATTATTTGCTTTTGATGTCTATAACTGTGTGCATGATTTGTCTCTGTGTATATATAGTTGTATAAGAGAAGAAAGCTGCGAGGTCTACCAACAAATCAATAATATTCGCTCCACTCCAATACTTTCTAAACGATGCAATCCTCTTACAAATTGGTAACAACTCATAACACATCAATATGCATTCAGAACGTGAAATATTGATGGCAAACCAAGTAACAAGCAACCACATCGAAATAGAAAGCCTCACAAAAGAAAGAAATATTTTCAACACCAACAAAGGACGTCGGATTCCGCATTTTAAGTTTATGGGTTCTTGTCGCAATTTCATTTAATATACAATAATAATTGGGTTTATAAATAGATATTTAATAAATTTTTTAACAAAAATATATTTTCCCTTAATTAGAGGTTTCGAGTTCGAATTATTAATATTAAAAAATTGACCCTATACGGCGAGAAATGCGATTACTGAATATCGGGCAAAAAAAGAAATATTTACAACACTAAATACTCAATTTTTATGCTCACAAGTCACAGCGAAACCAAAAGACTTACAATTGAACACAGGTAAAAACACAAATATGGAATTTTTTTTAAAATAGGTAAGCGTTTATAGAAATAGTACATATAAATTCCGCCCAAGGCTGTAGCCCTTGCCATATTTCTCAATCCTTTTTTCCGGCAATTGTAGGGTTTTCTCTCTCACGATCGATATAAATCTTTTACTGCCTCCGTCGCCGTCTCCGCCACCGGTGCCGCCGTCATTGAGCCCAATGTCACAAAACGTGCCATTGTCAATAGCAGAGGAAACAGAGTCCCCGCCGCAAAAGAAACATAAGATCAAAGAAGGTGATGAGAAGAGCGGTGGTAACGTAACCTCCATTGACGATGGCATGAATGTAGAGATGATGATAGTTTTAGCGAGTATGATTCGGAGGGACATTATTGTCCAAATGGCACAGAGAAAATGGATAAAGCTCTCTGGCAGAAGTAATACAAGCAGGTTCGAGAGAGCGATGTAAATCTTACCCTTTCACTTGAAATTGCTCTATAATTTATCTTTCTCCCACTGTCTGACGATTAATTCGAGCCGTTTGTGAAATTTTTGGAGTCAAAGTAGCTGTTTTTCAGCTGATTTAGGCACAATAAGTGCAAATTAAGCTATTGTTAGATCTTTGTGTTAAATTAAGGGAGGACCTGACTGAATTTTGCTTAATTCATGTTTTAAAGAAAAAAAACAAATTACCTTAGTAATGGAGTATGTCTTTTGCATTATCAGTACATCAGCCATGTAACGTAATGCGTTTATATATATATATTCTCATTATATGTAAAGCCATGATTTCGTTGTGCTTGCATTAATTTTAATCTGACTGTGCATGTCTGATTTTGCATAAATTGGCGAGGAATAAACTTAGACCCTAGCTGTTCACTTTTGCTAACATAAGGGATGTTTTATATTATGGTATCGATAAAGGATAAAAGATACTCTTATCCTTACTTAAGGGACTATCTAAGTTTATAGTAGCAATAAATTGGCAGAAAAGGGTTAAATATACTCTTGTACAATCAGAAAAGATTTAAATGTACCGCTCGTTATACTTTGAGTCCAATATACCCCTCTCGCTATACTATTGGTTCAAATATATCCCTTTTCCGTTAAGTTTGTCCAAAGTAGACTTCCAATCCTACGTGCCCCTTAGTACAGGGGTATATTTGCGCTTTGCCCGAGAATCATTTGGTGCGTGATAGTTAGTTCACGAGATGCATTTCGGTACGTAGTCTTTGTTTACTGAGTTTAGTACTAATGATGCACATTTCAAACAAATGGCAGAATCGTGGGGTACAATGGACTCTGTCCACACCTCCACGCCCTTCGGCTATTTCTGTCTGTTATTAAGAAAGTAGGGTGAGAGAGTCATGAAAATTTACTTGCCCAAAGAAAAGAAAAGGAATAAGATAAATTATTTGTAGTTTTTACTTGGTTTTGAGTGGCTGCATTTATAGGGGTAAATATCCAAAGCAAAACATTATGTTATGTGGTACCAGCAAGCCCATATATTTTTGGATAACTCTGTCTATACGGATTCTGCAGTTCTTGTAAGGTTATCTTATTACACAGCAAATTGGTTGCAATAGGTGATGTTTGTCTCTTATTAGTTTGATTGTACTTTGGTGGGGTTTTGATATCGAAGATTTTCCAGGACGGTGCTGGATGACGACTGTATTCCCCATGCCATACTACTTGGATGATCCTAAGAATGTTGACAGGTTGAAGGATTATGCTGGAAAGGCACTTAAGCTATACAACGATAGTAATGTATACTTTCGCTGCACTTTTCTCAATTTGTCTTTTTCCTATGTTTTCTTCTGCTAACGAAGAAAGTTACCTCTATTGATTTTTCAGGGAACCAGCTATGAGGTTGATGCCATTTTGAGGTGAATGGAGGTGGTTGTCGTGCCTTTATTTTCTATATTACCTTTTCTGTCAAAAATGGTGTGCGCGACACTTTTCAAGCAAAGTTGGTGAAAGATATAGGTCATCATTTGGGCTTTCCTATCATCAGGCCAAAGGCTAAGGCTGTTAGCCTGACCTGGACGGATGGCGCTTCGTAACGGCTTGTCTAGAGTCCAGCAGCTCTCTAAGGCTTCGATATACTAGTACCTGCCACCAAAACATCGTGAAGGATTTAGTGAACGTCTTGAAACTTCTATCAGAACCTTTGGACTTCCTTTTTTTTCTTCTGATGTTTTCAACATGTTAATATTTCTATCTGGGGTATTGGTGGAACCATATATTTATAAGTTATTAGGCGGAAACTTTGGGATTGTTAACTTTATCTTATGCTTATGTTGTTTGATCATCAGTGAATCTGATGTTCAAATTTCTTATGAAGCTTAATTTTTGGTGACAAATTTCATTTACGTGCAAAGTTGTTCCCTGTTTTATTTTATAGGTACTTGTCAATTGCTTTTATTTTGCAACATTGCATGTTAATTCTACTGATTGGTGTTTTGAAGTAATTGCTGCTATTTAGTATTTTAAATTTTATAATTAAGTGCAGTATCTTATACAAGATTATTGGACGAAACATACATACATACATGTTGATGTTCAGCGGTCCTTGTAGTTTACAAACAAGCATATTATATTATACAGAAATCAGTTTTACTAATGGGAATTTTTCGTTCTTATGCCATATAAGAAATTATATTAAAAAAAATATTAAGAATTTGCAAATTATCTGCCATGTTAACAGATTTTCTATAAAGTATAAACAACTAATTAAAAATAGAATCTTGTTAGCTGTACAATTCCTTTAATAGGCGCGTGAATCTTGTGATATTGATGATTCTTCTAGATTTTATCAAACATAAATCTCGCTATTAAATTTTGCTTGTTTCTCTCCAAAATTCAATATACTGTTTTTACGACAATATTCTGTTTCACTGGTTTTTCTGATTTCACAAATCAAAAGCAACTAAATTAGATAAATTCTTTAGTAACAAGCGCAATTATGTTGAAAATCTCAATTATGATTCAACTGAATGGGAATTGAGATAGATATGAGAGATATAGACTTCCAGGTCGATAGAATTGTAATCGGCGAGGATGCGAGTTATAGCCTATTGAATTCAACAATAGCAGAGCAACTAATGATAGATACATCCGAAAAAAATAATAGAATTCAAATACATTATCAACGAACATTGTCCTCCAACAAAAATTAGGAATGATATGGGTGTTCGTGTATACATGAAGACGAAAAAGGAAAACAAAAGCTTAGGAATATATCCGCTATGTATAACAGTACGTGATTTCAATTTGGAATTTAGTATCACCAATTCGAACACAGTTGCAGGTTTGTTCTATTACATTACTATCGAATTTTGGCTGTATAATATTTTTACAAAAAACTAAATGTCAAAGTTTATATATATATTCATATTAAAAATCATTTGTAAATCATGCAGGTTATGAAAACACAAATTGCTATAAGATTACTACTTACCTCCAAAAGCCAACTAGCCAAAGCTCGACTTCTTACCGATCCAAATGCTCAACTTATGCGAAAATCTATAAACCAATGTAAGTCTAGGGTTACCGTCTATTAATTCCATAACTCATTCCTTTAAATAAATATTTGTTGCATATTAGGTTTCTATTCTCAAACCTTACTTCAACTCGTTTGCTAAATATGTTGAAAAATTGCAGGAAATAATATCTTCCTAATAGGATAAAAGGAGTACAAGCAGCAAAGTAGTTAAGCATTTTGTCTACTTACTCAAACTTTTGAAATATACAGTTGATCCAATCTGACTAATTAATTATTTAACCTATATCGGATAAAAATTTGATTATCGTTCATGGTTATTCTCATATCAAAGTAAATTAGTTCTTTTATATCCAAATCAGTGTTAGTACCCCTTTAACTCAACCCATGACAATATGTATATAAACTTATGCCAGTGTAACAAAATTATAAGAACACTCTGTTACCTATTTCTCAAAGCTTGGTTCCCACCTCTTTCTTCTTCTCTTCTTTTCTTCTTCTGTAGCTTCTGTTTTTAGAAGCAGCAGTTCCCCTTTTTATTATTAAACCCAAATTCTCTATTTGGTGTTTTTAAAATTCTATAAGACTAAGGACTCAAATCTCTTTGTTTTTTGTTCCCATACGCTACTTCTATTGGCTATGACCCAAATATCCTTTTTATTTTTTTTATTTATTTTGTTGCGCGTTTTGTATTTTTTTTGTTGTGCTTTGTTTCCTTCAGAAGCAATTTGCTTCTTAACATTTTTCATATTTGTTGGCAGCTTATGTAATAGGCCCTTTCGGCCTTATTTTGTTTTTCTTATTTTTTTTTTAGTTATATTGTTTTATTAATTTGCTCCCTTTTTTATTATTATTAATATTATTATTATTATACTATTATTACTATTTTGCTAATGACCAATATATCCTTATTAAATATAGGGTATTACATTCTCCCCACCTTATGAAATTCGGTCTTCAAATTTAACTCAAGTACATACCTGTAAACTGAAACAAATGGGGATACTTCGTTAGCATATTTTTTTCTACCTCCCAAGTAGTTATTTCAACGGTATGATTTCTCTATAAAACTTTAACGAACACAATTTCTTTTGACCGTAGCTGTCTAACTTGTCTATCAACAATTACCATCTGCTCCTCTTCATAAGACAACTTCTTGTCAAGCAGTATAGTTGGTGCTTCAAGCACCTGAGATGAGTCTGATATACATTTTCTTAGTATTGAAACATGAAACACTGGATGAATAAAGGATAACTCGAGAGGAAGTGCTAAATGATAAGCCACAGCTCCCACTAGATCTAGTATCTCATACGGTTCTATAAACATGGGGCTCAGCTTGTCTCTTTTCCCAAACCGCATCGCACCTTTCATAGGAGAGACTCGTAAGAACACTTTGTCTCCAATTGTGAACACTAAATCTCTTCTTCTCTTATCAACATAAGACTTTTGTCTGTTTTGAGTTGTAAGCAATCTCTGTCTGATCAACTGGACTTTGTCCATTACTTCTTGTGCTATGTCGGGTCCTAATAAGTTAGTCTCACTAGCTTCAAACCATCCGATAGGAGAACAACATCTTCTACCATACAATGCTTCATACGGTGCCATGTGAATACTGGTCTGGAAGCTATTTTTGTAAGCAAATTCAGCTAAAGGTAGGTAAGTATCCCAATTACCTCCAAAGTCAAGAATGCAAGCTCTTAACATATCCTCCAAGATCTGTATAGTACATTCAGATTGCCCGTCTATCTGTGGATGAAATGCAGTACTAAGATCTACTCGTGTACCCAATGCTTCTTGAAAATACTTCCAAAAGCGTGAGGCAAATTGTGATCCTCTATCAAAGATGATGGATATTGAAACTCCCTGAAGCCGGACAATTTCATTTATAAATATCTGTGCATACCTCAATCTGCCATATGTAGTCTTTACTGGCAAAAAGTGTGTTGATTTCACCCGTCGATCTACAATCACCCATAAGGAGTCATAACCTCTAAGAGTTTGTGGTAGACCGGTGACAAAATCCATAGTAATTCTTTCCTATTTCCACTCTAGAATCTCAATTTGTTGTAGTAGTCCTGAGGGTCACTGATGCTCAGCCTTGACCTGCTGACAAGTCAAACAACTATAAACAAAGCTAGCAACATCTTTCTTTATACGTTCCCACCAATAAAATTGCTTCAGTTCATAGTAAATTTTTGTGGATCCAGGATGTGTAGTATATTTAATGTTGTGAGCCTCTTTAAGAAGAGCATGTCTCAACCTATCTACGTCTACTACACATAGCCTGCCACCCATTCAGAAAACACCATCACTTTCAATAATCATATCCTTGCTTTTACCAGCTAAGGCCTCATCCCTACATTTGCATAATCGTTCATCCTCATATTGGGTGGCCTTAATGCACTCAACTAATGATGACTTAGCCTGAGCACAAGCCAACAATGCTTCTGAATTTTTTACACTAAATCTGATACATGTATCTTCTAGTCTCTGAATATCTTTGGTCAAAAGTCTCTTTGCAGGGTCTATATGTGCCAAACTCCCCATAGATTTTCTGCTCAATGCATCAGCCACCACATTGGCTTTTTCCGGACAATATAATATAGAACAATCATAGTCTTTCGGTAGTTCCATCGATCAACGCTGCCGAAGATTGAGATCTCTCAGCTGAAAGATATACTTTAGAATTTTATGGTCAGTTTAAATCTCACAAGTTTTGCCGTGTAGACAATGTCTCCAAATTTTTAGAGCAAATACCACCGCAGCCATCTCCAAATCATGTGTATGATAGTTTTGCTCGCGCTTTTTCAATTCTCTCGAAGCATAAGCTATGATCATTTTGTATGAGAACACATCCTAATCCCACCCTCGAGGCATCACAGAATACTGTAAATCCTCCAGAACCTGATGGTAAGGCTAATATTGGTGCAGTTGTCAAACATGTTTTGAGTTTTTGAAAGCTCTGCTCGCATTCCTCCATCCACTGAAACTTTGAATTTTTACGTGTTAGCTTGGTTAGCACCGCTGCTATTCTGGAGAAACCTTGCATAAAACACCTGTAATAGCCTGTTAAGCCTAAAAAGTTGTGAATCTCTGTAGGAGAAGTAAGTCTAGGCCATTTCTGCACAACTTCAGTCTTCTTAGGATCTACTATAATTCCATCCTTGGATACAACATGCCCAGATAAGCTACCGAGTCTAGCCAGAATTCACACTTTGAGAACTCAGCATAAAGCCGATGCTCTCGTAATGTCTGCAACACAATCCTGAGATGATCCTCGTGTTCTCTTTGTCTACGAGAATATATCAGGATATCATCAATAAATACTATTACAAATCTATCCATAAATGACTTGAACACCCTATTCATTAAATCCATGAATACTGCTGGAGCATTAGACGGTCCGAACGGCATCACGAGAAACTCATAGTGCCCCTATCGAGTTCTGAAAGCAGTCTTAGAAATATCTTCATCTTTGATTCTAAGTTGATGATAACTAGAACGGAGGTCGTTCTTTGAAAAGTGGGTAGCTCCTTATAACTGATCAAACATGTCATCTATACGGGGCAAAGGATATTTATTGCGTATTGTTATCTTGTTCAGCTGCCTGTTGTCAATGCACATTCTCAGGGATCCGTCTTTCTTCCTTATGAACAGTACTGGTGCACCCTATGGTGATACACTAGGTCTAATAAAACCCTTATCTAACAAATCTTATAACTGTTGCTTTAGCTCCCTCAACTTTGCTGGCACTATTTGATATAGAGGTATCGATATGGGTTGTGTGTCAAGTAGCAAATCAATACCAAAGTATATTTCTCGTATTGGAGGCAATCCTAGTAATTCCTCAGGAAATATATTAGAAAATTCTCTCACTACGAGTACATTTTCTATACTAATTGTTTCCTTTCTTGTGTCATTTACAATAGCTAAGAGACTCAAGCAACCTTTCTTCAGAAGTCGTTAAGCCTTCATAAAAGATACAATTTTGTAAGTCTCTGAAACCTGACTCCCCATTAGAATAAAACTGGGTTCATTTCATATCTCAAACCTTAATATCTTTGCATGACAATCGACTATAGCATATCAAGAAGATAACCAATCCATTTCCACTAGCATGTCAAAGTCAATCATATCAAGTACAATAAGGTCAGTTAGAGTATCTATACCTTCAACCCGAATCTGACAAGCACGATACACGTATTCAGCTAATAGAGACTCTCCAATAGGAGTAGCAACTAGAAAAGGATCAGTCAATAGCTCAGGCTGTCTACTAAACCTCAAAGCAAAGTAAGAGGACATATAAGGGTAAGTAGATCCCGGATCAATCAAAGCAAGTGCATCAAATGAACAGACAGAAAGAATACATGTAACCACTACATTTGATGCTTGAGCCTCCTGTCTAGTAAATGCAAAAACTCTTGCCCGACCTCTACCAACATTCCCTTGTCCTTGGTTCACAGTAGCATGATCTGCAATACCTCGACCTTTGTTTCATGTACCTGTATCACCTGAAGTATTACGAGTAGTCTGAGTCGGTGCAGCTAACTGAATAAAATCCTGGTTAAAATTTCTCGGAGGCTGAGGGCAATCCCTCAAGTGATGTCCCAACTCACCACACTGAAAGCACTCTCCCGTTAGAACATGACATTGTCCCAAATGTGATCTACCACACGTTTGGTAGACTAGAGTAGTGGCATATACCTGCCCAGAATTACGATGTCTAGAAGATGATGGTGCCCTATTACCTTATTTATGATATGGTCTGTATGTGGACTGTGAAGACATGTGTGTCCCTATCTGAGAACCTTGTTATTGTTGTCCCTGATTTCCTGCTCTTCAATTTTTACTAAAACCTCCATTGAAAGCCCCTCCTGTCTTGGCTTTCTTATGTAATTCACTAGTTGCACGCTCTTCACATCCCTTGTTTTCACTCTTTCTAGCAAAGTCGACTACATCAGAGTACAATAAATTCTTCATCAGTGGGGCTAATGCAGTGTATAGACGACCAACCAATCCCATCCAAGAAACTTTCAGGATCTGCTAAATTATCGAAACTTGTGAATTTTGGTGATTTCAATTTCAAGAACTCGTGTAGGGATGCTTCCTCATTCCCGAAAGACTGACTCTGTGCAGGTGCTTGTGTGTGTAAAGTAGCCCGAGGAGCTGAACTTCCGCCCTGAGTAGGCACCAATGCCTCTAACACATTCAATAACCTTGCCACTGCATCTACAGTTAAGACAACAGTAGGTACAATAGTTGGCACTAGTGGTGGAGCGTTCTGAACTCCCTGCTCTTGCACTTGATATGGCATAACAGCTTGGGATTGACTTATGTTCCCAACTTGAGGTTGAGGAGCAATATATCTTCTAGTTTGATGAACCCCAACTTGACCTTTACCCCGGGTGGTACCACGTCCAGCAGATAAGGATGTATGTGTCATAGCCATCTGCGAAAGAAATATTCTAAAGTCAATCTCAAGTTATCTCAACGCACGATCAAAGAATGAAAGAAGGGAAAATATTCCTAAATACTCAGTAGCCTCGAGATCATAAGTATGGGCGCCTCATATCCATGAACAAGACTCTACTAAACATTGCTCCATGACTCGGGACTTAAAGCCTAAGCTTTGATACCAACTTTTTCACGACCCAATTTAGGATCGTGATCGGCGCTTAGGAGCAAGTGCTCCCAAGTAAGCCTCATCGATATTTTACAGAAAAATCGTACAGAACTTTTCCTGTTTTTGGACTATCCAAAAAATTTTCCTATCTCAAATTAGCAACCAAACATCCTAATAGCAATTCAAACAATAGAAAACTTATCAATTAATCAAAATAGTCTTCACCATTACTAATCAATCCACTAACAACAAGAAATACTAATTTATCTCCGACATTGATAATAAAGAACGATACTCAACATAAGACTAATAGCAAAATAACACTCATGACACTAAAAGAATGATTATGGAGCGACTTTAAGAATTCAAAGGAAAGCCCATAACAATTGATAGAAATCTCCGCCAATGCGAACAAGTGCGAGGCTCACCAAGAATTTTCAACTTGTGCTCTCTAATTAACGAAATCCTCACCTACGTCAACTGCTGTCTCTGTAGAAAAAATTAGCGGGGAATGAGTCGTTAGCTCAGCGAGTAATAACACTTAACCACAACCGTTTTTATTTGGGGACAAGTTACAAACATATTTAAAGAGAAAATAACATTAAAATACCCTTTCAGAAACAATAAATAATTTTCAGTGTCATCACGCTTTTCTTGTAATATAATATAATTAACAATTCATTCATAAGCTTGGTAACCACTGTATAATATCAGTATTTTACATTTTTTGGAGGTTTCAATGAACGGATCATGTAATCGGTATAATTGTGAACTTCTTTGCAAGAAGTCAAATATAATGGTTGTTCATACTCGAGGGAAATTGGTAAAGGTATGCTAGTTCTACCTTCCCACTAGCGAGGGCTATAACGGTAATTTAATAATTACAAGGTGCACCTGGTCTAACGAACTCGTACAAAACTGAAAATGACTAATCTGTTTCTGTTAAGATAGAATTCTATTTAGAGTGAATGTCTACTTGTAGGGAGATTTACTTTGAGGTTAAGTTATTTTTTCTCCTATAAATAGAGGGGTCTTACCCCATTGTAAACCACCCCAAATTCAATAAGAATTTTCTCTCTCTCTTTCTCTGCAATATTACTCTTATTCTTTTATTGTTTCATAACACGTTATCAGCACGAAACTGTAATTAATTGAGTAGAGGGTGGTTGTTTTAATTTATAGATATACTATTAAATTATTGTCTAATGTACGAGAAGTTAAACCACCCATGGAATATATATGCTTAATTCGGACAATAGCTGAATATGCAATTACATGCTTTTCCTAGGAGAAATTCGCCCACATGAATTTCGCTAATTCCAGGCATTATTCGGGTCATACAGTAGAAGACTGTAGAACTGGAGGATGATCTCGTGGATAATTTCGTTCTTGCTTGGAGGCTTCTCGCGATCGCAGTCACGCTTTAAGAGATAAATATCGATTTTATGTTTGATTAAAATCTGTGATTGTGTGTTGTCTATATTACATGCAAGTGATCATGGCTATTTTCTTTCGCTATTCATACCTGTTTTCCATCAATTAGTGTCAGAACTTGCTTGCGTCTAACTAGATAACATGATATATATTTGTATATATGTAGGATTATATACAGGAATATACTGTCGTGATTGGTGCATATTGTAGTCGAGTAATTCGACTATGTCTATGAGTTTGGTTTCGCCGATAGCTTTGATGTGTAAATCTAGATATTGTTTAGATCTATTTGAAAATGATTGTATGCATCGAATGATCGAATACTTCTGTTTCCTTTTGGTACCCTGTAAACGATACTAGACAGGGTATAAAAGCATTCGTTTTCATTGTTTAATTACAAAGTCCTCTAGATAAGTTGGCCATGTAAAGTAATGAAAAAGGGGAACCTGGTCGCTGTAATAAGGCAACTTAAGTTTCCGAGTAAGTTTCTAACTTGTGGATTTAAGAAATATTATTTGTTAATTAAAAGGAACACGTATGATTGAAGGAAGGTGCTTGGCGGCCCAGTAGCTATGAAAGCATAGTTTATTTTCCTTGGTTTAACTCAGAGACGCCTTTCTTTTGGATTTGATGGCGGATTGTAGTTTTAAAAGGAAATAAAAGTAATTACAAAGTGCTTAACTTCACGTGAGGGGTGGTAGTTATAATTATATGGAGTATTTCTTTGAATTGGATTACTCTTTACTTATAAAAAAGAATTATACTTATAAGAAATCTTATTCTCCCAATTACATTCTGATGCTAGGAATTACGGTTTGGAATGTCAGTCTTAAATTTAGGAGGACATTCATGAAGAATATTACGCTTATCTCCATAAGAGGGGCTCACGCAAATCTTCAAAACTATGGTTTTGGATACATGCACGATGCTCAATTTTTACATAATATTGAGCATAATGATTGTTAATTGTTCTATGAACTTCTTTCAAGATTAGTTATGGATTTAAGGTAAGTATTTTACTTTTCTTTATCAAATTCTTGTAATTCTATAATTTGATTTTAAATACAAGCATAGACGGTAAATTTTGATTGCAACTTTAAGGTAGCTTGAAAGATATTATAACCACCCAACGTGGTAAGTTTTCTATATCTTGCCATGATCAAATTCATATATGATTGTGGGCAAAGAATTAAAAATTCGTCCCATTGAATTTGCTCCATTCTTATTCCCTACAGAGAATGTGATAGCAGTATGTGATAAGTCTGAAAGAAGACAAAATTATTTCCGTGAAGGTATCAATGGATGTGGACATGGCAATAAACGAAATTATAATCGTCATCATTATGATAATGAGGATAATAAGGATTCTCAAAATAATCCTTCACTCTGTGAATGTAATATTTGTCATCAATTTGACAATATGAGATTATATAAAGCACATACAGATGATTATGGTCCATTCATGATGTGAGTGTGACAATATTTAATTTATGAATACATATCCATTCTTGGAAGAATATGAACGTGCTAGTGGTAGTGAATATACCACACTCGTCTCTAGAAGGAGGTTTGAGATGTTATAAGAAAATAATATCATTATTAAGACATGAATGATCATTGATCACATACCTATTGTACGCCAAAATATTTTGGCAATGTGATTATTAAAGGACAACAATATTGCAAGAAACATATCTTGCATATAATTTTGACCATGACCATAATGGTATAACTTTCTCTTTAAAAGAGATATTCACCATATGAATGTTCATGAATATGTGTGGTACCAAATTAATTGAGAACTCTAAAAGAGCCAATTATACTATTTTGGAGAAACACAATTGATTACCAATAAGGTATTGTGTTGTAGTAAGTCTCAAAGAAACTTATTTAGTTTCCAAAATATACGCGAAAGCGGTTGATTATATTGAGACAATAAATAAAGAAAAGATTTGATATCTTTTATTACTACAACTTGTAGCGGGATAATTTGTATGTGAAAAGCTACCCGCTTTATTCTACAGTTTGTACTACACAAACAAAAGAATGCCACAATAAAGTAGATGTTTATCGATATAAAAGCTCATATCATAATAAACATGGAGTTTATTGGTAATTGCACATGTCATGGTGTAAACATGAACTTATCACTATTGATAATTTATTCAGTTGGCATAATCAGTTTAGCCATATCAATTTAAATATGATGTGCAAAAATAATAGAGAATTCACATGGGTAAATATTAAAGAATAGAAAGTTCTTTATGAATTCTCTTAAGTTGCTTGTTCTCACTAATTAATATACCAACTAAAATTGGGATTGAATCCCATAAATGCTGGAAATACCAAAGGTGAATTGAGGCCCATTCATCTGCCATGTATACCACATAAGATGCATCTATGAGATGGTTACATGTGCGATTATTATTAACCCGCAACTTGGTGTTTGCGAGGTAATTTGCTCAATAATTTAACTTAGAGCATAATTTCCAGATTTTCTGTCCAAGATAGATTATCTTGATAAGTTGGTTTATATCATATCTAGTTTAGCAAAGTAATTTATTGAGTGCCTCCACTTAATAGCTAAACTATTGCTAATGAGAATAAATTTATAAATATTAATTTGATATGTGTTATATACGAAAGTATATTGCATTCTCCCCTCACAGTGGTTCAGGGTCAGGAACCAAATAACTCTATCTTATTATTATTGATGTGCGGTGTATATTTGTCGGGTTCGCTAAGTACCCTAAGTCTTAGTGTGTGAAGTCTTGTGGTGCGGTATCCATGAGCAAGGTGAAGTCTTGGGGTGCGGTATCCTCAAGCAATCGAAGTCTTGTAGAGTGTACATCTACGAGCAACTGTAACGGTTTGTTAGGCACCCGTAAGCTTAACAAAGTTAGTGGAATCTCGAGAGAGTCTCTCGGGGACTGGACTAGCCACAGGTTGTGGTGAACCAGGATAAAATACGGTGTGTTCTTCCTTTATTATTTCAATTACCGTATTTACTTTATTCCTGCAATTTTAGTTCCGCATTATTTATTAATATTCTCGTGCCTCACTATTCACCCCCCCTCTAGTGAACGACATAAATCCTAACAATTGGTATCAGAGCCTAACTCTCTGAAAGCCTTAACCAGTTGAGAGCGATATATTTTTTTTTGTTGAGAATGTTGAACGCAGGAACAATGAGCGAAGGACACTCTACCTTTGAGCCTCCACGATTTGATGGAACAAATTATACGTATTGGAAAGAGCGGATGAGGATCTTCATCCAATCGAACAACTTTCGCTTATGGCAAATCATCAAGTACGCTGAAACGCCGACCAAGAAAGTTGGGAAAGCCATGGCTCCGAAGGAGAAGAATGAATGCAACGCCGAAGCCATCAATATGTTATATTGCGCGGTGAATCCGGATGATTATCGGAAAATTTCCTATTGCGCAACCGCTAAAGAAATGTGGGATAAACTTGAAGCCATTTATGAAGGAACGCCTCAAGTCCAAAAGCATGTGACATGGTACTCGGACAGTTCATGTGATGAAACCGCCGCATTATGTCTCATGGCCAACGAAGAAGAAGAGGTAAGTACTTCTAACTCTCACTCGTTTGAAGAAATACAAAATGCATATGATGAATTATATAGTTAATTTGTTAATGCTTCCAAAACTATCAAAGAATTGAAGAAAACACTTTCTTTGCAGAAAACACCTTCTTTGCAAGAAACAGATTTTCATAAAACACTTTCTTTGCAAGAAAAAGATTTTGAAAAACCATCTTCTTTGAAAGAAATAGATTTTGAAAAATTGACTAGTGAAAATGAGAAGCTAAAAGAAGAAAAGAATTCTTTTGAAAATGACAATAGTGTTCTTAAAAATAAAATTGAAGTTTTAGAAAAAGAAAATAAATTTTTGGAAAATGACATTGTTGATTTTAAAAATAAGATCAAGGAATTGAATGAAGCCTCTTCAATTGATCAATGTTCCAATTGTTCTTCTTGTAGTGCCTTGAAAATGGAGAACATAGAACTTAGGAACGCACTAGAAAAACGTAGTGTTGATAATCCTAAAATTGAAGAAATTAAAAAGGATAATAAAAATGAGGTTAAACCACCTAGAAATAATTCTAGGAACTTTACTAATGAGTCTAAGATTAATTATTTTAGACCACCTAGAAACAACTCTAGGACTTTTGTTAATGAGTCTAGAATAAATAATTTTAGACCACCTAGACACAATTCTAGGAATTTTATCAATAAGTCTAGAATGAATAATTTTAGACCGCCTAGAAATAACTCTAGGAATTTCAACGCTTCTAGGAATAACGACGTTAGACCACCTAGACGCATTTGGCTCAACCTAGACATACGCACAATCCTAATGTTATATGTCATTATTGTAACCGGGTAGGACACATTGCACCCGTATGTTTGCTAAACATAGAGATTTATGTGTTGATTATGATTATTATTATCCTAACCCCCAAGGACCCAAAAGAAGTTGGGTACCGAAAACCTATTTTTAGGTACGTTTGCAGGTGTGCTTGAAGACTACAATATTGTAGTAGATGCACCAAGCACGAAACCTTAATGCATCGAGGGGGAACGTCGGTTAGTTATCGTATTTTCGATAAAAACGTAATAGCTAATATGTGCTAACAATTGATATTATTTATTGATTCATGTCTCGATAAGTTTTTTTTTTTTGAATAACAATTGGTATCAATTAGTTTTGTATTAAATGATTGATTCATGTTTTGATGAATAATTTTTAGTTTAAATAACAGTTGGTACATTTGAGAAAAATGACCGTTATCATGGTTAGTATGCTTTTACTAAAATTTGGTATTATTTGATGTTGATATGATTTTGTTTATAACAATTGGTATCGTCAATAGTTTAAATAACATTTGGTATATTCTTTTTGCTAATGCCAAAAGGGGGAAGAATATAGGCGATATGCATGCCTTAATTGAGAGGGAATATTCAATTAAGGGGAAATTATATTGAATTGTTTGCATAAACTGTATGTTGAGATATAGCATGAATTTAGGGGGAATTCAATATGCATATCTCCTGTTGTTTGTCATTATCAAAAAGGGGGAAATTGTAGAAAATCACTCTATCTATGATATGTGCGCTTTGGTTGTATGAGCATGATTTTCAGGTATAGGTTTTGATGAATGACAAACAATGAACTCAAGTATCAAACAACGATATTATATGACAAACAATCAAGAATGAATGGCGAGAAGCATATTGATGACGGTATTGCATAGACAAGCCAAAGACGAGCTCAAATGTTCAAGACCGAAGACCCAAGGCGTAGGTCATTAGGTAGAACCAATGTAAGAGCAACATTTAAGTTATCTCGTCTTTTGGCTCAACATAGGTCATCATAAATATGCATAAAAGTATTTTATTAAATCATATTTATCATAAACATATTTTATTAAATTATTTTATTAAATCATATTTATCATAAATATATTTTATTAAATCATATTTATGATAAACATATTTTAAATACTTCAAACAAAATGATTTTAACGTTTTCATTTAACCAAAATGGGTTTTGAAGTAAGTTTTCAATTCTGGTATACCCAGTGTATATTAAGTGTATATCAGTGGTATATAATCGATTATACAAAGCTGCATAATCGATTATGCTTAGACCGTTGCCAGTGTTTTGAACACTGCCTTCATATAATCGATTATGTGGTATGAAATAATCGATTATTTTGCAGAAAATCAGCTTTCTGATTTTCTGAACGTTAGAAATAATCGATTATCTCAAATTACATAATCTATTATATGGCACAAAATCAGCATAATTGATTGCCAATTAAGCAACGGACATGCACCCTTTTTTCACCTATAAAAAGAGGTCTTTTGAGCTGATTTTAAACACACAACACCTCCCAATATTGATATACATATTGATCATATTTGAGCATCATTTTAGAGCTTTTGTTGAGCCATTTGAGAGACAACTTTGTGTTGTTCATAGAGCTAAATTTGTATCTCTTTATCCACTCTTTCGAGAGAGTTCTTGTGTAAGAAGAGAAAGGTGTTTGAGAAGAACATATCTTCTCATTTGTCGGGTTCGCTAAGTACCCTAAGTCTTAGTGTGTGAAGTCTTGTGGTGCGGTATCCACGAGCAAGGTGAAGTCTTGGGGTGCGGTATCCTCGAGCAATCGAAGTCTTGTAGAGTGTACATCTACGAGCAACTGTAACGATTTGTTAGGCACCCGTAAGCTTAACAAAGTTAGTGGAATCTCGAGAGAGTCTCTCGGGGACTGGACTAGCCACAGGTTGTGGTGAACCAGGATAAAATACGGTGTGTTCTTTCTTTATTATTTCAATTACCGTATTTACTTTATTCCGGCAATTTTAGTTTCGCATTATTTATCAATATTCTCGTGCCTCACTATTCATCCCCCCCCCCCCCCTCTAGTGAACGGCCTAAATCCTAACACATGACTCGGGGACTTTTCTGAGACCATCTTCCGAGATCTCCTCGGTCCGAAGATGAGCCTCCTCGACCGTCACCAGCTCAACTGCATTTGAAGCTTCGGCGCTTCCCCTCTTTTGAGCCACCATGTCTTAGTCAGCATCTTCTTTATCCTCTTTCTTATTTTTTAGCTTTTGGGCTACGTCGATAGGCAGAGTGATAGTACCATTCTTCGACTTACGAGGCTTTCTCTTCTTGAGCTTTTGGGTATCGGAAGGCGAGACCCTATTTCTTTTCTTCTCTTTCCACAGCTTCAGAACCTCCTCTTCCCCAAGAAGGGGCGGACTCATTTCGACAACATCCTCGAGACCTGCATAGAAAGAAATAAAGTACAAATAAAAAGAAACGTTCCAGAGAAGATCATCAAAAGCTTATAAGCTTACCATGATTCTTGGCATCCCATCGGCCCTTCACAAAATCGTGACACGAGCACTCAGCATATGTAGAAGTCGAAGCCAGCTTCCGAACCTAACATTTGAGGTTTAGGATTGCACCGGGCACCCAAAAAAATGCTACATCATAAGAAAAGACGTGGGTGAGAAAAGATGTGGGTAAAGGAAGATAAAAGAAACAACGCAATCAATATGAGATGTTGATAGGTTTGTACTTAAGCTTCATTTTCCATTCATTGGGGAATGGCGTCTTCTTGGCCGTGATTATATTGGAGGTCCTCACTCAGACAAACCGACCCATCCATCCCAGATCCTTGTTCTCGTCTGTTCTCGAGAATAGCACCTTTGTGGCTCGGCGATGATGCCTTATTAATCTGTCATGATAGAGACGAGGGCTATATAATCTAATGAGGTGGTCGAGGGTAAATGGCATCCCTTCAACCTTGCTCACGAAGAATCGGAGCAAAATAATTATGCGCCAAAAAGGGGTGGATTTGGTCTAAGGTTATTTGATTCTAGCGGCAGAAGTCGATTAACGGGATCGGCGAGAGCTAGCGTGAAAGGGTAAGTGTAAACACTTAAAACCCCTTTCACATGAGTGGTAATATCCTTTTCGGGGGTAAGAATCATCACCTCTTTGTTTTCCGAATAACAATTTTTTCATCTGCTCAAGATCTCGGTTATCAAGCATATGTATCTCGACGTTGATTCACAACGGCCAGAGTTTGACGAGGGTTTTAAGAAAAGATTGGCAAACCAGATTTGAAGAACCAATAGAATTGATAAGCTAGAAGGGAGTAGAAGAGTTTTTGAAAATTAAGGAAAAGTTTGAAGTAAAGGTTGAGAAAATTATGAAAATGACATATTTATAATAACTACTATGACGGTTTGAAAACACTAGTGGCCGACCATCAACTGGCCTTAATTAATGATCTTGAGAATTTTGCAGATGTGATGCTTCGGTCACCTCTGTCATTTACGTCACAAGAGTGATGTCATAATTGGTCGTAGTACTAAGTCGATGGCTCAGTTCGTTTCTTTTCGTTACACTCTAAGAAACAAGGAGACTATATGTGTACGGTCAAAATCGGGCCTATCCAATTTTACTATGTGATCGAGATAAGAAAATTGCATCGGAATTACCTCGTAATGAACCAAACCCGAGCTCGAAGAAGAAAAGTCAGAGACTGTGAAGCTTAGCATTGAAGTTCCGTTCGTCGGAAGGGGGCGGAGATGGTTTCTGAAAGCAAGCGAAGAAGGAAATAAAGATTATTAGTTCGAAATAAATCCTTTTATTTATTAAATTTATGAAAAGTATGAGTCAGCCGAAAATCACAAAAATGGTCCCTTAAGTTTGAGGATATGTTCAAAATAAATCCTTTTAGTAAGTTCTGAACAGCTTACATCCTTTAAATTTCCGAAAACTTAAACGTGTTTGGTTTCAAAATCAAATACTTAACGAACTTTGTCTGTTTGATGATAACTGTTTTGTCTTTTTCAAAAAAAAAAAGGCTTTTTGCGTGAACTTTCATCTAGGGGCACATTTATTTGTAGTTTCTACTATTTTTGATATATTTTTACAGTTAGGTGCAACCTTTTTAGGCAATTTTTATTATTTTTGTATATTTTTACGTCCGATGCAATATTTTATGACAAAATTACATAATAATGTACTCCATAAATTGAATTTGTACTATTTTAGCTCAGTTACAAATTTATAAATGTGTAATCAAATATCAATAAGATCTTATAACAACCTCATTTTATTCCTACCTACCCCTACTGTAGCTTTCTCCTTATTTTTCACATAAATATTTAATTTAATTAATGAAAAAGAATCTTACGCAAACAAAACTGAAAAGAAAAATCAGTTTCCCATTCAATTATGTCACAATCCGAATTTTCCACCTTCGGGAGTCGTGATGACGCCTACTGATGAGAGCTAGGCAAGCCAATCCTTAAGTACCTTTATCATTAACCAATTTACTTCTTTTAATTATTATCAGTAATATCATGAAAACAACGGAATAAAGTAAATAAGCGGAAGTCTAAAATTAAAGAATCTGAACAACAATGTGAAATTAAAAAAAATCAACATAACCTCTACCCAAAAATTGGTTTCACATACTCACGAAATACTAAGAATGCTAAATACAACCATCTGAAAGAAAATATCACTGTTTGTCTCGAAATACATAAGATAACAGACTGGAATAAAAGATAGAAGGGACGTCGGGCATGCGGACGCTTGCTAGGCTACCTCGGTGTCTCTGGACTGAAGGCAGACTCCCGATCTAATACTGCTGCTCAAATGCTGCTTCGGCACCTAGATCTGTGCAAAATAGCACAGAGTATAGCATCAGCACAACAAACCTCATGTGCTAGTAAGTATCTGGCCTAACACCGTTGAGGTAATGATGAGTTTAGACCGGACTAGCATATAAACCTATACAATTATATATACATATACAACAGAATCGAAATACAAAGACGAGTAATCAATATGGAGGGGGAGGGGAGAATGCTATGGGGAAAAATAACAATTTCTAGTAAAAGTCGCCCAGTAATGAAGGAAACAACACTCACAGACATTAATAAAGAAACAGAAAGCAATAAGTGCACGGCACCACCCTTCGTGTTTTTACTTTCATCCTCACCAAGCTATGATATAATAAAACGTGCATGCCATCACCTTTCGTGCTTTCACTCTCATCCTCATCAAGCAATAATATAATAAAACATGCACGACATCACCCTTCGTGCTTTAACACTCTTTCCTCACAATAGCAAACAATACACGTCATCACCCTTTGTGCTTTAACACTCTTATTCACCCAAACTACAGTCACAAACAAGGGGCAAGGGAGTAAACAAATAATAATAGAAATCTCGGCAAGGTAACACAATTAAGCAATTAAATCCCGGCAAGAGTACAACATCCTTGATATCAACGTCCCGAAAAGGAAAAATAATCAATAAGCAACAATATCCCGGTAAGGGAACAAGTTAAATACTCTTTCGCTTTCTTTCACTTTTACTTCATATCTCACTTTACCACTTGAGCCAATGCTCCAAAGAGTTCAATTATCACATTTACTTTTCGCAATTCGTATAACAACTCGAGCCAATGATCCTCGAAGTTCAAAGATATCAATTTATTTCACATACTCTTTACAACATATAGAAATCATCATTTAGGCATGAAAGGTTCAAGAAAATCAGAATATTTGCAATATAAAGACTCACGGTCATACTTGACACCAATGTATAGATACTCGTCACCATGCCTATAGATCATACTTGACAATTAGAACGTAGCAAATAAGACTCAACTCCTATTCCCTCAAGCTAAGGTTAGACCAACACTTACCTCAATGCCTTGAAAATAGGTTTTGCAAGGCTTTACCCCAAAAAGTCAGAAATTCCCCCGAGCCCACGTGGTCTAAACTAGAAGTTTGGACCAAACCCTGAGTACTCATTCCCTACGAGTCCAAATATATGATTTATTTTGGAATTAGGCCTCAAATTAAGGTCCAACTCCCCAATTTTTAGAAAACCTAAGTTCTACCCAAAACACCGAATCTCCCCATGAAAATCTCTGATTTGAAGTTGAAATCATGTTAAAAGATGTTAAGGAGTATAAAAATGAGTTAGAAATCACTTACCAATCGTTTTGGAGAAGAAGAGTTGTTTGGAAAATCGCCTCTTATGTTTTGGGGTTTGAAAAGTGTAAAATAACTTAAATTCACGTGTATTTATACCCCTTTGAAGTTCCCTGTACGGACCACACAAAAAGGACTGCGGTCTCATAGGCTTTCTGAAGGCCTACGGATCATTACCCAGTGCGAACTGCACCAAGTCGACCGTGGCTGCACAACACCCACGGCGGAGCACGCAAAGAAGACCGCAGCCGCACTGGCCCCTCCGCAACCACACACGATTTCTCGTGGGCCGTGCTAGAGGGTTCAGAGACCTGTCAAAATTCTTGAACCTGCCCAAAACCTACTCCAAACTCACCCGAGCCCTCGAAACTCTCAACCAAGCATACACACAACCTCAAAAATATCTCACGAACATATTTGTGTAATCAAATTATCAAATAACATCATGAATATCGAATTGAACCTCAAGATCAAATGAAATTTCTCAAAACTCCTTTTATGCCTAAGTTCCCAATTAGGGCCCGGATCGCGTCAAACGATGTCTGTTTTTAACCAAACTTTATAAGAGTGATTCAAAACATATATAAAACTTGTACCGGATGCCGGAACTAGAATACATGCCCGATACCATTACTTTCAAATTAGATTTCACTTCAACTTTCTTGAAACATTTTAATAAAGCAATTTCACTTAAAAAAAATTCATACCTCAGGATTGGGACCTTGAAATTCAATTTCGGGCAAACGCCCATATTTTCCTACAGACCCTTCGGGACCGTAAAATTACGGGTCCGAGCTAGTTTACCCAACATATTAACCGAAGTCAAATTTATTCATTTTAAATGTCAAAACTTAGTATCTTTCACAAAATTTCATATCTAAGCTTTTCCGTTGCACGCTCCGACTGAGCACGCAAATCGAGGCAACACTAATTAGGTTTACAAGTCCTTGGAGACATAGAACTCAATTAAAAATAGGTGATGACCCCTTTGAATCGTCACATTCTCCACCTCTAAAACATCCATTCGTCCTTGAACATAGAAGAGGAATGTACTTGGGTCGGGAAAATGATAGGGATAATGGCTCCGCATATCGGGCTTGGACTCCCAGGTCGATGCCTCAGGAGGCTGACCTCTCCACTAAACACGAACAGAAGAGAAACTCTTGGATCTCAACTGATGAACTTGCCAGTCGAGAATAGCTACTAGCTCTTCTTCATAAGACAAGTCCTTGTCCAACCAGACAGTGCTAAAATCTAACACGTGGGCTGGATCGTTGTGATACCTCTGGAGCCTGGACATATGAAAAATTTGATGTACGGCTGATAAGCTAGGCGACAATGCGACTCTATAAACCACCTCTCCCACTTGGTCAAGAATTTCAAATGGGGCCAATGGGCCTAGGGCTAAGCTTGCCCTTTTTCCCAAATCTCATCACGCTGGTTATAGGCGAAACTAGGGGCAATACCCGCTTACCAACCATAAAAGCCACATCTCGAACCTTGCGGTCTGCATAGCTCTTTTTCCTGGACTGAGCTGTACAAAGCCTATTCTAAATGATCCTAACCTTGTCTAAAGCCTCTTGGACCAGATACGTTCCCAACAACCGAGCCTCTCCTGGCTCAAACCTTCCAACTGGAGATTGACACCGCCTACCATATAAAGACTCATAAGGTGTCATCAGGATACCCGACCGGTAGCTATTGATATCGGAAAACTTTGCTAAATGCAAGAACTGATCCCATGAACATCCAAAGTCAATAACACAAGCTCGGATCATATCATCCAATATCAGAATAGTCCGATCGGACTGGCCGTCCGTACGGGGATGAAATTATGTGCTCAGCTCAACCCGCGCGTACGACTCTCACTAAACTACTCTCTAGAAGCGCGAGGTAATCTGCGTACCCCGGTCCGAAATGATTGATACGGGCACACCATGAAGGCAAACAATCTTTCGAATATAGATCTCAGCTAACCTCTTAGAAGAATAGAAGACAACCACAGGAATGAAATCCGCTGACTTGTTCAGCCTATCAACAATAACCCATATCGTATTGAACTTCTTCCGAGTCTACGGGAGCCCAATAACAAAGTCCGTAGTCATCCGCTCCCACTTGCATTCGGGAAGCTCAATCCTATGAAATAAACCACCAGGCCTCTAATGCTCATACTTGACCTGCTGACAATTCAAACACTGAACCACGTATGCTACAATGTCCTTCTTCATTCTACGCCACCAATAATGCTGCCGCAAATCCTGATACATCTTCACGGCACCCGGATGAACAGAGTACCGAGAACTATGGTCCTTCTCTAAAATCAACTCTTTAATCCCATCCACATGGGGCACACAAACTCGCCCCTGCAATCTCAAGACTCCATCAGCATCAAACGTAACCTGCTTGGCACCTCCTCGCTGAACCGTATCTCTAAGGACACACAAATGGGGATCATTAAACTTCCGATCACGGATATGCTCCAATGGTGAAGAAAGAGCGATTGTACAAGCTAACACCCGACTAGGCTCAAAAATATCCTGCCTCACAAATCGATTGGCCAAATCCTAAACATCTATAGCAAGCGGCCTCTGACTGACTGGAATATAAGCAAGACCACCAATGGTGGCTGACTTACTACTCAAAGTATAAGCCACCACATTGGCCTTCCCTAGATGATATAAGATAGTAAAATCATAATCCTTCAACAACTCCAACCACCTTCTCTGCGTCAAATTCAACTCCTTTTGCTTGAACAGATCCTGAAGACTTTTGTGATTAGTGTACACCTCACATGCCACGCCGTATAAATAATGATATCTTCAATACGTGAACAATGGCTGCCAACTCCAAATCGTGCACTGGATAGTTCTTCTCATGAATCTTTAATTACCTCGAAGCATAGGCAATGAACTTGTCATCCTGCATCAACAATGCACCAAGCCCAATACGGAAAGCATTATAATAGACCATATAAGGCCCTGAGCCTGAGGGCCAAACCAATACTGGTGTCGTAGTCAGAGCTTCTGAAAGCTCGACTTACACTTGTCCAACCACCTGAACTGGGCACCCTTTTGGATTAACCTGGTCATCGGGGCTGCAATAGATGAAAACCCTTCCACGAACAGATGGTAGTAGCCTGCTAATCCCAAGAAGCTCTGAATCTCTGTAGCTGATACTGATCTAGTCCAGTTCTTAACCGCCTCAATCTTCTTCAGGTCCACCTGGATACCCTCTATTTATACAACGTGACCCAGAAATGCAATTGAACTCAACCAACACTCGCACTTGGAGAACTTTGCATATAACTGACTATCCCTCAGAGTCTGAAGAACCACTCTAAAGTGTTGCTCGTGCTCCTCCAACTGCGGGAGTATATCAATATATCATCAATGAAAAAAATCACAAATGAGTCCAAATAAGGCATGAACACTCGGTTCATCAAGTCCATGAAAACTGCTGGGGCGTTTGTCAACCCCAATGACATAACCAAGAACTCAAAATGCCCATACTAAGTGCAAAAAGCTGCTTTAGGGATATCGGATCCCTAATTTGTAACTGATAGTAGCCAGATCGCAAGTCAATCTTGGAAAATACCTTGGCACCCTGAAGCTGATCGAACAAATCATCAATCCTAGGTAACAGATATATATTCATGATTGTATCTTTGTTCAACTGTCTCTAATCAATGCGCATTCTCATCAAAGCATCCGTTTTTTAAACGAACAACACCGGCACACCCCAAAGTGATACACTGGGCCTAATGAAACCCTTCTCTAGCAAGTCCTGCAACTGATCCTTTAACTCTTTCAACTCAGGCGGGGCCATACGATATGGCATGATAGAAATGGGTTGAGTTCTTGGAGCCACATCAATGCAAAGTCAATATTCATGTCGGGCAGCATACCCGGCAGGTCTGAAGGAAATATATCAGGGAACTTGCGAACAACAGGCACAGAATCAATAGAGGGAACCTCAGCACTGGAATCACGAGCATATCCCAAATAGGCCAAACACCCCTTCTTGACCATACGCCAAGACTTCAAATACGAGATAAAACGATAGGTAGAATGACAAGGAGTCCCTCTCTATTCTAAATAAGGAATACCTGGTAAAGCTAAGGTCACAGTCTTGGCATAACAGTCCAAGATAGCATGGCAAGGTGATAACCAGTCCATCCCCAATATAATGTCGAAATCAACCATGTCTAAAAGCATCAAATCTACATGAGTCTCAAGACTCCCAATCACCACGACACAAGAACGATGGACTTGATCGACCACAATAAAGTCACACACTTGTGTAGACACATATATAGGAATACTCAATGCATTACTAGGTATAATCAAGTAGCGGACAAAGTAAGATGACACATACGAATACGTAGACCCCGGATCAAACAAAACTGAAGCATCCCGATCACAAACCATAACCATACCTGTAATAACCACATCTGAATCCTCTACCTCGGGCCTGGCCTGAAGAGCATAACATCGGGGTTGGGCCCTACCACCCTGGTCTACCTCCTTAGGACGGCCTGCTGCTGGCTGGCCTCTACCTCTAGCTGCCTAAGCTCCACCTCTATGACCTCTACCTCTACCTTTGGCACCTCTACCCCCACCTCTAGTTGGCTAGGTAGGCTGTGGAACACTTGGTTCTTGAACCATGGCACGCGAACCCTAGTGCTGAGAAATGCTTGGCGCTCGAGGGCAAAATCTGGAAATATGACCCGTGTCACCACACGTGTAACAAGCTGTCAGTTGCTGAGTCTACTAACACTATCAACCTGAATGACCACCATGGAAACTTTGAAGTGCGAGTGCACTAATAGGAGCTGGCAGTACACTAAAAGGCCACTGATCAGAATAGTGTGCATGAGAACCACAGCCACCTGGGGCACCCTGAGAAACCTGGAGGGCTGACTGGAAAGGCCTAGAAGGCTGACCCCTATCATACGAATCTCTGCCTCCAGACGAGGTACCTCCGAAACGGCCTGACTTACGGGGTCTATTTGTTAGTATTTATGCCGTTCACTAGAGGGGGGGGGGGGTGAATAGTGAGGCATGAGAATATTGAAATATTGTGGAATTTAAAGTTGCAGGAATAAGTAAATACGGTAATTGAAATAATCATGAAAGAACACACCGTATTTTATCCTGGTTCACCACAACCCGTGGCTAGTCCAGTCCCCGAGAGACTCTCTCGAGATTCCACTATCTTCGTCAAGCTTACGGGTGCTTAACAAACCGTTACAGTTGCTCAAGGATACCACACCTTAAGACTTCAACCACTAAAGACTTTGGGTACTTAGCAAACCCGACAAATGAGAAGATATGTTCTTCTCAAACAACTCTCTTTTACAACAAATACTCTCTCAATAGAGTGGATAAAGAGAAACAAAATAAGCTCTATGAACAACACAAAGTTGTCTATCAAATGGCTCAACAAAAGCTCTAAAATGATGCTTGAAAATGATCAATATGTATATGAAAGTGACAATCGATTGTTGACAATCGATTGTGGGGCAAAGACAATCGATTGTTTTGATATTTAAACGGTTGCAGTCTCAAAATAATCGATTGTTAAAGTGGACAATCGATTGTCAACAATCGATTGTTAAAGTAGACAATCGATTATGTTTTTCCAGTGTTCAAAACTGGCAACGGTCGATTATATACACTTGATATACACTTGATATACACTGTGTATACCAGAGTATACCAGAATTGAAAACTTACTTCAAAACCCATTTTGGTTGAAATGAAAACGTTAAAATCATTTTGTTTGAAGTATATATTAAAAATATTTATGATATATATAATTTAATAAAGTGATTTTATGCATGTTTATGATGACCTAATGTTGAGCCAAAGGATAAGATAACTTAAACGTTGTCCTTACATTGGTTCTACCAAACGACCTACGTCTTGGGTCTTGAACTTCTTTGGCTCGTTCATGCAATTCCGTCATCATTGACTTCATTGTTTGTCATTCATCAAAACCTATACCTGAAAATCATGCTCATACAACCAAAGCGCACATATCAAAGGTATACATGATTTCCAACACTATTGTCTACTGTATGACCACCCTCATGTGATAATACCATCTCAATCCTCTGGGCCACGTTTGACGCCTCCTGGAAAGATATCTCACTCCCAGCCTCTGTGGCCATCTGGAGACGAATCTGCTGGATGAGTCCATCAATAATCCGTCTCACTCTCCCTCTTTGTGGGAAATATAATGAGAGCATGGCGAACCAAATCAATAAACCTAGTCTTGTACTGGGTGACTATCATGGATCCCTGATGGAGATGCTCGAACTGCCTCCGATAGGCCTCTCGCTGTGTAACAGGGAGCAACTTCTCCATAAATATATGTGTGAACTACTCCCAGACCAAGGCTGGAGATCCTGTTGGTCTAGCTAAACAATAATTCCTCCACCAAGTCTTGGCAGATCCAGACAACCGAAATGTAGCAAAATCAATCCCATTGGTCTTAACAATACCCATATTTCAAAGAACCTCGTGACAGCTATCCAAATAATCCTGAGGAACCTCGGTAGACGCACCTCTAAAGGTAGTAGTAAAAATCTTGGTGAACCTATCAAATTTATGTGAAGCATCGGCAGACGTAGCTGCTCCATCAACAGCTTGGGCTACCATACCCAACCGAGCTGCTCCATCTGGTTGAACTGCTGGAGTTTGAATCTGGGGAGCTACCTACTCCGGAGTACAAGTAGCAGGAGTCTGGGTCCCTCCTACAGCCTGATAGACGGTTGGTACTACAGGATCCCTCAGACTCTACTGAGCTTGTTCGTGAGTTGTGAGATCCATGTAACCTAGAGGTCTTATACCAACTTGTCACGACCCAGATTTCCCACCCTCGGGAGTCGTGATGGCACCTACTGATGAGAGCTAGGCAAGCCAATCCTTAACTACCTTCGCCATTAACAAATTTACTTCTTTTAACAATTATCAATAATATCATGAAAATAGTGGAATAAAGTAAATGAGCGGAAGTCTTAAATTAAAGAATCTGAACAACAATGCAAAATAAAAAAACCAACATAACCTCTACCCAAGAACTGGTTTCATATACTCACGAACTACTAAGAGTGGTAAGTACAACCGTCTGAAAGAAAATATAACTGTTCGTCTCGAAATACATGAGATAACAGGCTGAAATAAAAGATAGAATGGGCATGGGGCCAGCGGACACCTGCTAGGCTACCTCGGTGTCTCTGGACTGAAGGCAGGCTCCCCATCTAATACTGTTGCTCGAATGCTGCTCCGGCACCTGGATATGTGCAAAAGAGCAAAGAATGTAGCATTAGAACAACCGACCCCATGTGCTGGTAAGTGTCTGGCCTAACCCCGGCGAGGTTGTGACGAGACTAGACCGAACTACCATATAAATGTATGCAGTTATATATACATATATAGTGGAATCGAAATACAAAGATAATTAATCAGTATGGGAGGGGGAGTATTCTATGCGAAAAAATAACAATTTCAGGTAAAAGTCGCCCAGGAACGAAAGAAACAACATAACGCAGACATTAATAGAGAAACATAAAGTAATAAGTGCACAGCACAACCCTTCGTGCTTTCATTCTTATCCTCACCAAGCTATGATATAATAAAATGTGCACGGCATCACCCTTCATGCTTTTACTTTCATCCTCACCAAGAAATGATATAATAAAACATGCACGGCATCATCCTTCGTACACTCTTCCTCACCCAAACAATAGTCACAAACAAAGGGCAATGGAGTAAACAAACAATAATAGAAATTCTTGCAAGGGATCACAATTAAGCAATAAAATCCCGGCAAGGGTACAACATCAATGATCTCAACGTCCTAGCATGGAAAAATAATCTATAAGCGACAACATCCCAACAAGGGAATAATTTAAATACTCTTTCTCTTTCTTTCACTTTTACTTCATATCTCACTTTACCACTTGAGCTAATGCTCCAAAGAGTTTAATTATCCCATATACTTTACTCAATTCCTATAACAAATCGAGCCAATGCTCCTCGAAGTTCAAAGATTACAATATCTTTTACATGCCCTTTACAACATATAGAAATCATTATTTAGGCATGAAAGGTTAAACAAAATCAGAATATTCGCAGTATAAAGACTCATGGTTATGCTAGACACCAACGTATAGATACTCGTCACCATGCATGTACGTCGTGCTTGACAATTAGCAAGTAGCAAATAAGACTCAACTCCTATTCCCTCAAGCTAAGGTTAGAACAACACTTATCTCAATACTTTGAATTCAACTCAAGCATCAATTATAGATTTACCCCTCGGTTCCACCACCAATCCGCTCGAACTGAGTCATAAGTTACTTAATCACATTAATAAATTCTAAATGAATCAACCCCAATGCATGAAAATAAGTTTCGCAAGGTTTTACCCTAAAAGGTCAGAAATGCCCCCAGCCCACGTGGTCTAAACTCGAGGTTCGTATCAAAACCCAGTACTCATTCCCCCACGAGTCAAAATATATGATTTGTTTTGGAATCGGACCTCAAATTGAGGTCCAACTCCTCAATTTTTAGAAAACCTAGGTTCTACCTAAAACACCTAATCTCCCTATGAAAATCTTTGATTTGAAGTTGAAATCATGTTAAAAGATTTTAAGGAGTGAAGAGAATGAGTTAGAAATCACTTACCAATCGTTTTGGAGAAGAAGAGTTGTTTGGAAAATTGCCTCTTATGTTTTGGAATTTTAAAAGTGTAAAATAACTGAAAATCACGTGTATTTATACCCATCTGAAGTTCCCTATGCGGACCGCGCAAAAAGGACTGCGGCCGCACAGGCTTTCTGAAGGCCTGCGGATCATTGCTTAGTGCAGACCGCACCAAGCCGACCGCGGCCGTACAGCACCCACCGCGGACCGCACAAAGGTGACCGTGGTCGCGTTGGCTACTCCGCGGCCGCACGCGATTTCTCGCAGGCCGCGTTAGAGGGTTCAGAGACTTGTCAAAATTCCTGAACCTGCAGCATCTAATCTTTTTAAGCCTAATGCATTCTGGAACCTACTCCAAACTCACCCGAGCCCTCGAAACTCTCAACCAACTATACACACAACCTCAAAAACATCTCACGAACATATTCGTGTAATCAAATCACCGAAATAATATCATGAACATATTGAACCTCAAGATTAAATAAAAATTTTCAAAACTCCTTTTAAGAATAAATGTCCCAATTAGGGTCCGGATCGCGTCAAATGACGTCCATTTTTAACTAAACGTTATAGGAGTGATTCAAAATATATATGAGACTTGTACCGGGCATCGAAATCAAAATACGGGCCCAATACCATTACTTTCAAATTAGATTTCACTTCAACTTTCTTTAAACATTTGCAGAAAACAATTTCACTTAAAAAATTTATATCTCGGGCTTGGGACCTCAGAATTTGATTCCGGGCATACGCTTAAGTTCCATATTTTTCTACGTACCCTCCGGGACCGTCAAATCGCGGCTCTAGGTCTGTTTACCCAATATGTTGACTAGAGTCAAATTTATTCATTTTAAATATTAAAACTTAGCATTTGTTTATAGAATTTCATATTTAAGCTTTCCGGCTACGCGTCCGGACTGCGCATGCGAATCGAGGGAACTCTAATGGGGTTTTCAAGGCCTCGGAGACACAGAATTCAATAAAACAGGTGATGGGTCACACAAGTCAACACTCATTAGTGCCTTTTTCAATATCCAATACTTCTCTTCTTTTATTTTAATTTTTTTGTATATCTTTAGATTTATGCATACCTATGACAACTGCAAAACGAAAAAACACACGCGAGAAATCTAAAATCTCATCTCCTTTAATGCTAATATTGATAAATTTCGATTATAACTTTGTGAGATTTGGAGTGAGAATTATTTGAACCTATTAGACATAGTCTAAGTAGGTTGTGCATAAAATTTGACGTTATTTGCTGGAGATTTGGGCAAGTTTTATACAAAAATTGTAAGTGAAAATCGTATAAAAATTTCATCAACGATGCTTATAAACTTTTATACAATGTTATATACTTTTATACAAAGAGGTATAGTATATATATATATAGTTGTACAAAAGTGTATAAAGATGTATAATCACAAAGTGAAAATATTCTTGATACAAAGAAGAAGAAGAAGAAGAAGAAGAAGAAGAAGAAGACGGGGAGGAGGATGAAGAAGAAGACGAGGAGGACGAAAAAGAAGAAAAAGAAGAAGAGGAAGACGAGGAGGACGAAGAAGAAGAAACAAGGAGGACGAGGAGGACGAAGAAGAATAGGAAGAAGAGTGAGAGGATGAATAAGGGGAAAAAGAGGAAGAGGAGGAAGAGGAAGAAGAGGAAGAGGAAGAATAGGAAGAAGAGGAGGAAGAGGAGGAGGAAGAAGAGGAGGAAGAAGAGGAAGAGGAAGAGGACCAGAAAGAAGAAAATGCGAGAAATTTATCAAATACCTATAAATAATGTGTCAATATTGGATAAAATAGTGTATAAATTGTGTTTATACACTATTATATACTATATATACAATATTATACATTATTATACAAATAAATCTTATCAATGAAGCTTCACATGTTCTTCTTCTTCCTTGGATATCCTCTGAAATTTAACTCAAATATAGCTTAAAGCTACTCCAAATCACTTGAAATTTAAGTTTTGAACTCATCGTGATGATTCCAATCAATTGAGACAACACCTATTCGAAACAATTAACTAATCGAAAAACTCAATTTCTGAAATTTAACTCAAATATAGCCTAAATCTACTCCAAATCACTTGAAATTTAAGTTTTGAACTCATCTGATTATTTCAATCAATTGAGGCAACACTCATTCCAAACAACTAACAAATTAGAAAACTGAATTTCTGAAATCAAATCTTCGAACCATTTATAATGGTGATTTTTATTTTTCAATTCCCTAATTAACCATTGGAATCTGGAAAAGAATTGAAGGAGAATAACAATAATAGAAAAATTTTGTGGTGAAAAGATTGACATGGAAAGGAGAAAAAAAGGTGGGCTAACTGGAACGAAGAAAAAAGTAGAGTGATAAGGGATGTACTTGGAAAGATGAAAAAAGAGGGGAACGAAGAAAAAAGGGGTTCACTAGTGAAAAATTATTTTCAGGTCATATACAACTTAGGCTATATTGGATAAGGATTTCAAATATGGGCAATTTTTTTGATGGGTTATTGGCCCAAATGACAAAAAATATAATTCTCCCTTATTTTATTGCATCTTTTAGGATTTGATGGAGCTTTCCTATGTTAGATTTTTTTTATAGTTGATGAGAATGCTTTTTGTATTTTTTTAACAAACTCTATGATATTGCAAATAGGCAAATCATCAAAATAAGGGAATAAACTGCTAAATTTGATTTTGTCTAAGATTATTCAATTTTTATTTTAATTGTCTAATATGTTATAAGTAATTCTTAAATTTATATGATTCTTCATATATGTATATCAATCAAACCAAAAAACAAGAAAATAGTGTTGTTATACTGTACTTGTAAAATAATTCTACAAATATAATGAATATAAACAGAAAATCAATTCGAACCTACTGAATTTACAGTGTTTCTGTCGCACTTCCTTTTTCATATTATATCCCGCGAAGGGCGTAGCAAGGGAGTTTTTCAATTAAAGAAAAAACAAAATGTGATTAAATTATTAAAGGATTCAAAGTCGCCACTTGAGATAATTAATGGTGGCTCAAGTCACCTGTGCAAAATCCCGAATCGAGGAAAGGATTGACTCTGTATTACAGTCCGTGAACACAGAAATCTCGGTAAGGAATTCTGTTAACCCAGGAGAAGGTGTTAGGCATTTCCAAGTTCCGTGGTTCTAGTACGGTCGCTCAATTGTTATAATTAGCCTATTATTTGATTTTTAAAATATTTTTTTGAACCTATGTGCAATTTAAATTTAAACCGCTTTTATTTATTTTAAAGGAGATTTAACGTCGTCTAAAATATATTTTTGGATCGCGCCACATAAAATGCACCCGCAATTCGAAACACATTTTATTCAATGTCATTAGGATTTAGATTTGGGTCACATAAATGCACACCAAAATTTAAAAATTTAATTATTAAAATACGTGCCTGAAATAACTGTGTGCATAATTTATATCTTTGAAATTACTGCTAACAAACAACACGTAATCCACTGTCACTAATCCCTTCATGACTCTTAGAACCTTGCAATTTCCATGCTCAACGAAGAAAATGCAGACAACTTTTACTAAATGAACCAAAACTATAATAGAAACTTCCAATCTAACATACACACATAGGAAAGACTAACACATGAGAGAATACAATTCATTTTCAACTTATAAAGAAAACAATAAACTCTACAATAGATTAAAACTAATCCAAAGATAACTTAATAAATAACAAGAAAAATCTATGATGGTATTAAATGAAAGTAATTTAGTAAAACATGAATAAGAAATATAAGCAACTTAGTGAAACATGAACAAGAAATGTACATAGAGAGAAGGAAGAGATATTCTTCTTCAATTGTGTGTTTTCCTATTTATTACAAGACCTTTACATGGGCATAAAAAGTGAAGAAAATATGTCATGGAATATGTCATTCAACATACAAAATATATCATTGAATATGTCATAAACCATTTGAGATGAAGATCAAGGAAAAAGAGTAGACATCCACCATAAATTACTATTTATCATAACACTCCCCCTTGGACGTCCATAGATAATGTGCCTCATTAAAACCTTACTAGGAAAAAACACCATATGGGAAAAAAATTCTAGTGAAGGAAAAAGAGTACACATGTATAGAAATATGCCTTTTTGTTGCCTCGTTAAAAACCTTGCAAGGAAAATCCAGTGGGACGAAACCTTGTAAGGGAAAAAGAGTGCAACGCGCATTAACTCCTCCTGAAGAGAGCATCAATTCACCTCCTTGAGCCTTCGCATCCCAATCTTGTGCACTAGCTTCTTGAAGGTTGATGTCGGTAGAGATTTTGTGAAAAAATCAGCCATATTATCACTTGAACGAATCCGTTGCACATTGATATCACCATTCTTTTGAAGATCATGTGTGAAAAATAACTTTGGTGAAATATGCTTTGTCCTATCTCCTTTTATGAATCCTCCCTTCAATTGAGCTATGCATGCTGCATTGTCTTCATACAAAATCGTGGGTAGTTTGTCACATTTCCAACCACATTTGTCTCTAATATGATGTATTATAGACCTCAACCACACACACTCTCTACTTGCTTCATGAATAGCAATTATCTCAGCATGATTAGATGAATTGGCCACAATTGATTGCTTAGTCGATCGCCAAGATATGGCAGTGCCTCCATAGATAAACACATAACCTGTTTGAGATCGAGCCTTGTGTGTGTCAGATAAATATCCAGCATCAGCATAACCAACAAGATTGGGACTGCAATTACTGCTATAAAATAAGCCCATATCGGTAGTCCCTTTTAGATACCGAAACATATGTTTGATTCCATTCCAATGTCTCCTTGTAGGAGCAGAGCTATATCTTGCTAAGACATTAACTGAAAAAGTTATGTCAGGCCTTGTATTGCAAGATACATTAGTGCGCCAATTGCACTAAGATATGGTATTCAGGACCAAGTAGCTCTTCATTCTTTTCTTGAGGTCGGAATGGATCCTTATTCATATCAAGTGATCGAAAAACCATCGGAGTACTTAAAGGATAAGCTCCATCCATGTAGAACCGTTTCAATACTTTTTCTATATAGGCAGATTGATGAACAAAAATTCCGTTTTCCAAATGTTTGATTTGCAAACCAAGACATAACTTTGTCTTTCCGAGATCTTTCACCTCGAATTCCTTCTTTAAATAATCAATTGCCTTTTGAGTTCTATGGGAGTTCCAATAAGGTTTATGTCATAAACATATACGGCAAGTACAACAAATTCCGATGTTGTTTTCTTTATAAAAACACATGGGCAAATGGCATCATTTATATAGCCTTCCTTTAATAAATACTCACTAAGACGATTATGCCACATTCGTCCTGATTGCTTTAGACCATACAAAATCTTTGCAATTTGATTGAAAACATTTCTCGGGACTTTGAATTATGTGTGTTTGGAATCCATCGGGAATTTTCATGTATATCTCATTATCAAGTGAGCCATAAAGGTAGGTGGTAACCACATCCATTAAGTGCATGTCAAGCTTTTCAAGGACAGCAAAAGTAATGAGATAACGGAAAGTTATAGCATCCATAACGGGTGAATATGTCTCTTCATAATCGACACCAGGCCTTTGTGAAAATCCTTGTGCAACAAGGCGTGCCTTATATCTTTGTACCTCGTTTTTCTCATTTCTCTTGCATACAAAGACCCATTTATAGCTAACAGGCTTAACTCCATTAGGTGTTTGAACTATAGGCCCAAAGACTTCACGTTTTGCAAGTGAATTCAATTCTGATTGGATTGCTTCTTGCCATTTTGGCCAATCAAGTCTTTGTCGACATTCTCCAACAGATTGAGGTTCAAGATCCTCACTTTCTTGCATAATGCTAGATGCAACATTATATGCAAAGACATAATCCACCACTATATCCACTCGATTAAAATTTGTCTCAATATCGATTGGATTTATTGATAGTTCCTTATTTTCATGAGTATCGGGCTCAATGGATTCTTCATGAATCTTAGAATTTATTAAATCGTGAATTTCCTCATGAGATTCTTTCGTAGTGTCATTTCGATCACTTTCCTTTTTCTAGGATTTCCATCTTTGGAACCTACTGGTGCCACGTTTTAGGCGTGTTTTCGACACATTAGCTATGACACTAGAAGATTGTCCGATAGGGACATCAAAACGGATTGGAATATTCTCTGCGAGGAATTGTGATTTTGTTATCCTTTCAAGTCCGTAAATGCGTCTGACAATTGATTTGCTATTCTTTGCAAATGGATAATCTTTGCACCTCTTTTTCACAAATAGAGGCACGTGGATCAAGATGAGATAATGATGAATTTTTCCACAAAATTTTCCATTTGGTTTCACCAACTTCTCCCCCTAATTTTGGGAAAAGTGTCTCATCGAATCGACAGTCTGCAAATCGTGCAGTGAACAAATCCCTTGTCAATGTTTCGAGGTAGCGAATAATGGAGGGCGATTCAAACCCAACATATATTCCTAATCTTCTTGGCGGACCCATTTTGGTGTGATATGGCGGTGCTGCAGGCACATATGCTGCGCATCCAAAAATTTTAAAATGGGATATATTAAGTTCATGACCCAAAACTAATTGCAACGGTGAATATTTGTGATAATTTGTCGGTCTGAGACGAACTAGCATTGCTGCATGCAAAATGGCGTGACCCCAAACCGAAGTGGGCAGCCTTATTTTCATGAGTAACGGTCTTGCTATCAACTGCAGACGTTTAATTAAAGACTCTGCAAGACCATTTTGAGTGTGAACATGAGCTACAGGATGTTCCACTTTTATCCCAATTGATAAGCAATAATCATTAAATGGCTGTGATGAAAACTCGGCAGCATTATCTAGTCTAATGACTTAATTGGATTATTAGGAAATTGTGCTCGTAATCGAATTATTTGTGTCATTAATTTTGCAAACGCAAGGTTGCGAGATGACAATAGGCACACATGAGACCATCTAGAAGATGTGTCTATTAAGACCATAAAATTTATAAACGGTCCACTAGGTGGGTGAATAGGTCCACAAATATCCCCTTGTATACATTCCAAAAACGCATGTGACTCAATTCCAACCTTTGTTGGTGATGGTCTAATAATTAACTTGCTTTGATAACAAGAAGTGCAAGAAAATTCATTATTTAAAAGAATCTTTAAATTCTTTAATGGATGCCCATTTGAGTTTTCTATAATCCGTCTCATCATAATTGATCCAGGATGTCTCAATCGATCATGCCAAAGTACGAAAGTATTGGAATCAAACCTTTTGGTTTACGGTAGAATGTGCCTCAATTGCACTAATTCTTGTCCAATACAGGCCACAAGATAAAGATGGGAACTTTTCAATAACCCTCTTTTGGCCAGATACATTCTTTGTAATGATGAGACATTCAAGATAATTCTTTGCACTCATCTCCAAACTCACCTAACAAAGCTACAACAACTCTCGAAATCTCATTCCGACCCTCGGATCAAAATTTCACCTATCAACCGAAATTCGCAAAAATTCCAACTTCGCCAATTCAAACCTAATTCTATACTAGACCTCCAAATTCGATTCCGATCGCACTCCTGAGTCACAAATCATCCCGCGAATCTATTGTCTCAATATGATATCCATTTTGATGGATATCTTCAAAACTCAACAAGTTCCTCTTGGACTTGGAGGAGAACATTGCATTCTCTATGATAAATATTGTTCCTTTAGGGAGAGTTATAGTGGCTCTTCCAAGACCTTCAATTAATTTACTACTACAAGAAATTATAGTAACATCTGTCTTACACATACTAAGAAAGTTGTACACAAGTAATTTGCAACTTAGCAAATCAAATTTTCTTTCTTAAATAAGTAAAATCTCAAATCATTGTAAAGCTTTATCAATTATTTGTAGCATCTATAAAAAACTAACCGTTTGTATGTCTAGTTAGTGCATGCATCATTAAATTATTCAAGTTAATTAGCATGATTTAAAGTGTACTAAATGTGTGTATGACAATACCGGCTAATATGAATACTCTTATTGCAATAAGATCTTTATCCAGCAATTTTAGTAATAATTTGGCTATGTGATTTGACATGCTACATAACTAGTATTGTTACTTTTCTAGATTGACCATATAAAAGAATTATATGTGCACCTAAAGAATATAAAAATTTTAATATCATAAAATCTATACCTACATAGTATCTCCATGTGTACTAATATTCTGTATGTAGGCTTGTCAAAATAAATAGTTAATGTAGCTAGTGTAGTATATCATGTTATACCGCACAATTATGTTAGGTGTATCCAAGTACATAAGCATGTAACTAGATATACTTGAATTCAATAAGAAAATAGACTTGAAAACAAAAACAATTTCAAGTAACTTCATTATTACTAACATGTTTTATTTCTACACAGAAGAAGATGAATAATCAATAAAAACTTCATGGATTTAGTCAAAGTAGGATGTTATATTTTAATGATGCAAATACTATTTATATTCATATTTTGGATACGTACTACTATCAAGAAAATATTATTGTTATCTAGTCTATTGTTGATTACTTCTATTTATATTTTAATAATGCAAATCAATTAAGAAGCAGTTCATTAAAATCATTACATCTTTATTCATAAATAAAGAGATCATGGTGAAGTATGAGTATATTTCTCTTTCTATTTTTGTTTTAAACATAATTGAGTAAAACTAAGTATCAAACAAGACATACCATTATTCTTACAAAAGAGAAAAACATGTTGTACCTGATAATTTTAAATCAGAGTCGAGAACATTAAAAGAAGATAACCTACCGTGATAGTTAGAGACTCGTGCTGATAACGTGTTATAAAATGAAAGTAATTTAGTAAAACATGAACAAGAACTATAAGCAACTTAGTGAAACATGAACAAGAAATGTACATAGAGAGAAGGAAGAGATTTTCTTCTTCAATTGTGTGTTTTCCTATCTATTACAAGACATTTATATGGGCATAAAAAGTGAAGAAAATATGTCATCAAATATGTCATTCAACGTACAAAACATGTCATTGAATATGTCATAAATCATTTAAGATGAAGATCATGAAAGAAGAGTAGACATCCACCATAAATTACTGAGAACTTGGGATAAATTCCTTAGACCAACCAAATTTTATTGTTTCAGGACTTTGCCGTTGGGTGACTTAATCTACACAATGCAATGACTAGATTATAGAGTGGGACCCAAGCTCTTCGTCTTAGCAGCGTTGTTATCACGAATTTAATAATGATAGAAAACTTTGTTTTATGTTATTGTCGAATTAACCATAGCAACAGTAAGTAATTGAACAAGTTTCTGATGCTTCATGTCAATCTCAAATTATCAACCATTCCAAACGCTATAGATCAATATTTGAAAAGCTACAAAAATAGATTTTGAAAGAAAAATGCGAAGTCGACAAACCTAGCGCCGGCACTAATGGCTGAACATTACTCAACGTCGACTTCTAAAGCCTCAACGATGACCTCTAACTCGAAAACGGACAGTCAAATCAACTCCAAAATTCAAATCTCAAACCATTTTCGTAGTGAGAAGAAATAGAATTTCTTTTGATAATGTTTATACATGAAAATTAGCATAAAAAATCAGAAGGGAAATCCTCTGATCTGTCCAAAACTCTTTTTGCCCGTTTTCACTCTCTGTTTCGTGTGCGTGTATTTTGGTTGTGGTGTTGGTGGTCGTGAGTGGGTGTTTTTCGAGGGGTTCAGGCAATGAGGTCCGGTGGCTCGTTTGTATTGTGTATTGGTCGCTTGGGATCCTGGAATTTACAGAACGGGGATGCGGGGGAGGGGGGAGGGGTGTTGGAGAAGATGAAGTTCAAAGGGAAGGGGGTCATTTGTATTACGCAGCCTTTGGTAGCTCTCTAGGTTAGCTCCTCTTTAGATTTTAGGTATTAGGTCTCTTTTATTGTAAAGCCTAGGTCTAGGTTTATATTTTATGTATTTGTCAATTAGTTCCTAAGTCTTTTTATGTTAAATTGCTAGGGTCTTTTTATTTTTTTTGTTTCAAAAAAGAGTCTAGAAGGATCCTATGGTTGACTTAAAGAGTATTGGATATTGGGCCAAATACTAAAAAAACTACAAAAATCATAAAGACGGGATGAACTGATCCAACACTACTTTCTCTTTTTTTAAAACTATATTATTATAGTATAAAAATATAAAACTAATTTTATGGTTAAACTAACTATATTAAGATATGAAACCATTTTTGTGATTTTAAAATTACATAAAAATAAAGGTAATGCACTACTTTTGTATAATTATTATATATTTGTTTAAAATTTATGAAAAATCCATAAGCTAACATATTGTTGTAATTTTTTATTTTTATGAAGAAATAGAGGAAAGAAGTCTAAAATAGTTGAAATAGTTATATTAACCCTAAATTAAATATTTACACGCTAAAATATGAAAAATTTTGGGGAGGGTCAAAATTCACATGTCTACGGTTTCCTTAAGAAAGTTAATCCCCTCCTAGTACCCAAGGTTATGAATTATTTCCTCTCACGATAGAACGTATTACACACTGGTGTAGTGGTACTTCAAAGTTCAAACTCCAGTGTTTCAGCAAATACAAAGTTCGGTAGCAAATCACACTTACTGTTACTTTGTTTGATGCAAAAAGTTTGCAGAAGAAGGAGGAGAAACTCAGAAAATCGTAGTGAAATTTTAAGCAGAATAGTGTTGTATTTATAGCCAAAGTTTGGCTGAAATCCGAAGAGGTGCAACTCTTCAAAATGGTTATTTTGCAAAATGGACACAACATAAATGTTATTACATAAATGGCTATTTACTCAACAATAAAGAGTGAAAATAAAAAGGAAAAAATTGAAGAGGGTAGTTAATTATTTGTTACCAAAACATAAAAAATGGATTGGAGGATTTAATATTAATATTCTGTTATTAAAATAAATATTAACTAATATTTTTGTTAATATTTTACTATTAACAAATAAATTTGGTCTAAAATGTTAATCAATCAATCGATCATTTGACCAAATCCAAATACGAATCCGAAGCCGAAGCGGAGCCGAGCCGAACTGAGCGAGTGACGACGACGACGACAGCGTAAGGCTTGCCTTCTTCTCAACTCTTTAAGAGCTAAAAGAAGAAAAATTGCTTATATAGCAATAAAAAATCTCTTCCTCTTCCAATATGGGTTAATGTCCATTTGCCAAGGGAGTAAACTTAAAATTTCATTCAAAAATTCATTTCTCATTCACCCTCTTTTAAGTATTTAATATATTAATTAAATACTTAAAAACCCCAACCATCCCCTATATGAATGTGGAATGGCCATATCGTGGAAGTATACATGAAAAACTATGTGATTCGCAAGTAAGGATTAATTGCATCTGGATAAGTAGGTTTTCCTTTGAATATTTCGTAGTGAACTTATGTCGAATATAACCGATCAATCGATTGATTTGATATCTTTGAACCATCGAACTTTGGTGTATACTTATACAGGGCCAAATATGCATAAAGCATATAAACTACGGCCTCAGACCAGAATACAGGTGTTCAACATTTAGGAATTCAAAATCAGAAATTGAGAATCATACTGCATACATAATAGTGAAATATTGAATCATGCTGAGTTACACGATGCTGGAATGCTAGATATCACTGACTTATATTATACTGGAATACTGAATCTTACTGAGTTACGTAATACTAGAATACTGGATCATACTATGTTAAGTAATACTGAAATACTAAATGGAACGAGACTGAGGCATGTGTTCTTGACTGATTATGAATACTACAATTTTAACTGTATATGGCATACTGAGTAATCTATACTAAGACTCGGGGGCATCAAACCCAAGTCTATATTGAATATGTAGTGAACTCACAACATTCAGAATGAAAGTCATGAGCGAGTTATGAAGCTAGAGAATAGAAGTTTTACAACTATTCAAGGAACTAGACTTAATTATATTTTTAAGGCAATTGATATATCGTAAAAGAAAGTAATATAGGGAGAATCATTGAAATTTCTAAACATAAAGAGTTAGCCTCACATACCTTAACTTCCTGCCCTTGAGCATAATACAATATTCGCCAACACTTTCAACTTTAATTTATACCAATACAAGTCAAAGGGATACCAAATTAGCAACAATAGTCATGTTTTAGTCACTTAGGCATTTTATCAAACACTTGGTGGAATAAAGTTTCATAGCCCTTATTAATGGTATCTCTACACCCAAAAACCCATTCTTTTGTTGCTAGATAAATTCTAAAGTCTCAAATAGTTATAAACAACATCATTATTCGATATGGGATTATTTATTTATTTCAAGAGTCGCCACTTGGGATAGGTTTAGCTTTTTGTGTCCCAAGTCACCGGCTTATTTAAGATCCCAAATCGAGGAAATTTTGACTGCCCGATTGGAGTCTACGAACCAGAAATTTCTGTAAGGAATTATGTTGATCCGAGGGAAGGTGTTAGGAACCCCGGGGTCCCGTGATTCTAGCACGGTCGCTTAAACTCATTATAAGTGGTTGGAGATCCGATTTGCTATACCTGTTAAACCCATAATGCATTTTTAAGTTATTAACCGCTTTTAACATCTTCTAGGAAGTTTGCAATGTCATTAAAATACGTCGTGAATCACGTCACATAAATATGCACGCAATTTCAGACATATTCTAACTCTATTGAGATGTGGATTTGGGTCACGTAAATTCCCACCCGCATTTTAGGAAGGTATTTTATTATTACTTCGCGCCTATAGCAACTACGTCTTCAAAATTCATGGAAGGCCGTGAAATTCGCTAGACGGCACTTCCCATTTTTCTATGTGTTTTAATGAATTAAAGAGCCATCGCATGGTATTTGATTGGGTTAACGCGGCTCTCTTTATTTTATAAGGACATTCTAAAGCATAAAAAATTCTCTACTATTGCTGGCGTTTGAATGCACTAATCTTTTATGTATAGACAATGTATTTTGGAAAATAGTATCTGCATCTTAGCCTCATTCATGGCTGATTGTACACACTAGCTTCAAGTTTGGGCTAGCCAAGGAACACAAATCGTATCTGACATGCTGGGCCTCTCAACTAGGCCCAGAGTTAATTTGGACGGAGGAGCCCATTATGAACGAATTTCGATAATGCTTCTTTTAGTTCACAAAACTAACTATCCAATATTTGTATGTATATATATATATATATATATATATATATATATATATATATATATATATATATATATATATATATATATATATACATAAAGTTCACATGGAAGCTACTGTTGATTATTTTATATCAATTTTCAATCTTAAATCTGAACTAAATGATTCATATACTCTTCAGTCGGAGTATACGAGTCCAGCTTTTGAAATTCAATTACGATTCAGGTTACGCTATATTGGATAAATCTGAAACAAATTATTTCTAAATGTATCAAAAACTTAAGTGAATTAGAACGATACACAATGTTTGGATTTTAAGTAATTACTAAGCTAACATTTCCTGAATCCCTTATTTCTAAATAAAGCAGGAAATAAACACCTAAAACAGCCATACCACTAGCTAACCGTACTATCAATTATACATACTAAAATAATAGTTCGAATGTCCAGATATTTCAAGATAAATCAGTCCCCAATGTTCAGTTATTACAAAGTGAAGCAATCCAAACGTCCAATTACAACAAGGGTGACTGTCTTATCATTTGGCATATTAAAAAACTATAGTAAGGGGAAAACAGGGTGAGGATTCAAAACAAAACTAATAGAAGCATATCATCAGATTCAGGAATACATTTACTTGACCTTCACCTACCAATGAACATCAAATGTACCTGTAATTCAGTAGAGAAGGAAAGCCTATGATTAAATATAATTAGTCAGCCAAAAAAGCAGTAGCCAATCGAATAGTACACCCAGGATTTCAGTAGATTTTTTTTAGAAAATTAAAATCTCAATGGAATAAGAACAACACTGATCGTTTTTTTAGAGATATAGGAAGAACCAATGTATTTTTCTCTCTAGAATTCAAAAGAAAAGTTCTGGATCCCTTTAAATTTTCAGATGGTTTCTTTTATAGTGGAGCCTTAGGGCTCTACTTTTTTCCTTGTTTTTACTTTTAGTCCCTAAGTTAGATTTCAACTTTTCCTAAATGGTCCTTCATTTCCTAACTTGTGCTTCAAGTTTGAGGCTGAAATTGTGCCTAAGTCCCTCACTAGAATGTTGTAGAGGGTTACTACCAGATTTTTGAAGCTCAAATACGCATGGTACCCCTATGTCTTTTCCTAATTAACCAACCTGAGGTTTTAACCTTAGTTATTCCTTGACCCGGGTCTCTTGTGTTTTGGTTATGGGCTAAGGTTTGATTTGGATTAACAGGTCCATTGGATCCATACAACTTAATGTCCTAATATGGATTGACTTATCAATTATTATAACTTAGGATCATAAACATTCAGGTATCTTTGTATTAAAACCAATGGATCAATATCAACCAGGAAAGACCAATAAGCTAATGCTTATTATAGAAAAAATTGAATTAAATCACTCGATAAAAACTTGATAGTGAGAAATGATTACGAGGGATTGAACACTTAGTTCATGAACAAAAGCAGGAAGCAATTAAAGGTTCAGCACGAAAGAATAGCCTAATATGTGCAAGTACTGAAGATCAAAGTTTTTTATGAGATGAAAATCAAACACTTAGTAGCATAAACACCTACCAAACTAATCAGAGTATCAGGGAGTAAAGCAAATGAAGATCATGAGATGAAGGTCAACAAAACATAGGAATCACACTACTGAAGAATCATCAAACCAGGATTTCAGAATCAAGGAGCTAGTATTAACAGGATATCAAACCATTCAAGGGACGAAGGGATTTCAGACTAGTAAGAAACCAAGGCATGTGACCATTTAAACTATTTCAGACGAAATTGTGGAAAAACAGTCATTCAAAAGAAACAACTAACAATTAACAGAAATGAAGCACATATATACAGGCGAAGAAAGAACAATTAGCTTTTATACATGCCAATCTATCCTAAGATCGTTCCATTGGTTTTTGACCTCTTTTATAGAGAGTTCTAACCTTCTAGGGAAACTAGAGTTGTGGATAACAGGTTCAGGAGTCTAGGGCAAGGAAACGGTGATTCTGAGACCCAGTGAGGTCTCAGATTTGGATTTCTCCGGCTGTTAATGATATTTGGGGGTCATAGGTGGCATGGTTGGGAAGGGGAATAGACGGGGACTGTCTGAGATGAGATTGACCGGAATCCGGTGGGATTTGAGTTTTAGGGTTAGTCTTCCGATCAATATTTGAGACGTTTCGAATGGATTCGAAAGATGTAACACACATTGGAAAGAGGAGGGTGAGTTGTTTCAGGGGTGTTATTTTGAAGGGGTTTGGAGTTGAGTCACTGGAGATGGGGGTTCCGACGACCTTTCTGTTGAATATTCGAGACGATGGGGGGTTATTCGAAGGGGATAGATTGCAGGACGGGGAAGGGGGGTCCTGGTGGTCCTATGGTGTAAAGCTGGGGTGGTTTGGAACAAGGTCGCCGGAGGCGGTGGTTCCGGCGACTCTGATTTTGAATATTCGAGAAGCTAGGGTCTTGTTTGACTGAAACCAAACACAAGACAGGAAAGAGGGGCTTGTGGTGGTTTGATGGTGTAAATTTGAGGGGGTTTGGCGATCGGCCGCCGCGGTGAGGCGATTTCCGGCAGTGACGTCAAGGTGGTAGACGGGTGGTCAACGGTGGTCAAGGGGAGTAGATACACCGGAGTGCATGTGTGAGGAGGGGACTTGTTTGGTCTCCGAGTGTATTAGGCACGTTTGGTCATATATGTATTGTTTTGGTGGGAGTTCCAAGGCCGTTAAATGATCAACTGATCTACGGCTGTGATGGCCCTTCTTGAAACGACGTCGTTTTGGGTTGGCCTTTGTGTGGACTGGACCGGGGTTGGTATTTGGGATGGGTATGTGGGTTTTAAAGGGTTAAAGTGTTTGGGCCACTCAGGTCTAGCCCAATTGTGGCCAACCTGAGTGGATGTGCATATATATGTATATTTATTTTGTTTTCTTTTATTTTTTAATTAATTCCTTATTTTATTTAGAATAAAAATTTCTAGTTAACACAAATAAAAATGCAACAAGTTCAAATTAAATCGAAAATAATTAAAAATGCCAGAAATACTACTTGCACACATATTTTTTGTATTTTAATTTGTAAAAATAAACCTATTTAATAATTAAATCCTAAACAATTTTAAACATGCATTAATGAACATGCACTGGCGCACGTAATTGAACTCTAAGATTGAATCTTAAAAAAAAAACAAATATAAATGGGAAAATCCTAAACCTGAGGGTCCTGTAGGAGCCGTTTCAACAGGGTAAAAATTATATGCTCACAGCTGCCCCTCTTTGCGCGAGAATACGAAGAGTTTTCGTGCAAAGACAAGTGAGCAAATATGAACGATTTTTGTCCCCTTGAATACTCCATGTGAAGCATTTTGAAAATTTTCTGACCGAACCTTGCTTCAAAGGTTGCCTGAATATCCTTGGCGATAATGGAATCAGGTCAGTGTAGTTCTGGAAGTCTTGGTAGCTGGGACTACTGGAAAACTAAGATTGGCTGATGTTGCTACTGTTTCTGCTGGCTGATCTCCTTGTTACACCAAAGGAAAATCAAAATCTAAGCTAGCTAAGCCTATCAATTACAAGTTACAAGATTCCTATCTATGAGTCTCTTGAAGCTTGATCTTGAGTCTTGTCTATCTTTTGTGCCAGACACCGATCTGAATCTTGATGCTCGTTAGCTATAGCCGCTGGCTATATCTTCAGTTTTGAAATAAAGTGGGACATGTGGAGCTTGTGACTTCAATTATATTTTGAGCAGTCTGTGTCTCTGTACGCTTCATCACTTTGAGTTCACTTCTTTTTGTCCCTTTTTCTTTTCTTCTGTTCTGAATTGACACTCATACTTTTAGTCATTCCGAATCTTGTGCCTTAAGGTGAAACCTGCTCAGACACCAACACAAACAAACGAACAAACATTTCCTGCCCCAATTTTCATTGGAAAATTTCGTGAGTTATTTGCAACACACATCTATGCTACTCTTTATTGAAAACTATAAAAATCGAAATTCTGTATCCCTTGGAAAAATTGCCAGGTTATGCTGGGAAAGAGAAAGGGTTCCCGCTGGGGATAAGAAGAGAATCCATGGGTTATAACGGGATAGGAATGAAAAGGGGTCCCATTGGGGATGTAAAGGAAAGATTTGCGGGTTATGCCGGGATGAATGAAAAATTCCTAGGTTATGCTAGGGAGATTTGCGGGCTATGCCGGGATGAATGAAACTTCCTAGGTTATGCTAGAGAAATCCGTGGGTTATGCCGGGATGAATGAAAAATCCTAAGTTATGCTAGGGAAATCCGCGGGTTATGCCGGGATGAATGAAGAATCCTGGGTTATGCGAGGGAAATCCGCAGGTTATGCCGGGATGAATGAAAAATCCTAGGTTATGCTAGGGAAATGTAAGGCAGTGGAGGATTACAGAGATCGTTTTGACCGTGCCGCGGATAGAAGAGGAAATGGACAACCTTTAGGTTATGCTAAGGCTAGGGGAGTGTCAACTCCTAGACTATGCTGGGGAGTAGTAAGTGTAGGGAGGGAATCCTCAGGTTATGCTAGGGATGTGGAAGGAAACTTTTTGGTTTATGCTGGAGGGGAAGGGGGTGGAATGCAATCCGTGGGTCATGCCTAGGGAATCCACAAGCTGTTACAAAGGAAAACTAGTAATTTTAATCTCGTGCTGTCATGAATTTGTGGGAAAAATGGAAAGAAAACTTCCCTTTTGTCATTGGTGCAATACCATCTTTGGTCCTTGTGCCCATCCATTGGTTGTTTTTGCCCTATGTTCCTTCTGCTTTTCTAAGTTACACCTGCGTCTCTTTTAGTTCAGAAACAAAATAGACTGTTAGTTTGAACAGTGATTTGTTTTGCGGCCTTGCCACGCTTTATTTCAAATTCCTTTGTGTCCAAAAGCCAACCCTTGACTTTCAATCCTTGCTTTGTTGATGGGTCAGGGGGTCCTCATTTTGGATTGGTCTTTGTTTCTTCGGCCTTGGGTTGTGAGTTTTGTCCCGACTTTGATTTTAGGCTTACTTCGGAACTTCCTGTCTGGCCTAATACAATCCGATTTTGCTTCACCTCCACGGTCCTTTGACTTTGAATTTCCTTTCTTTATTTCCCTGCTTTTAAGGCATTGAATGTCATCATCAACCAGGATTGGCTAAGCGTGTTTGGCGATGTTGGGCATTCCCTTAGCTCTTGCCAGGAGAAACCCGCAAGGCCGGCCCTGCTACCTTTCTTAAGGAATGGTCAAGACAATAAAATTGAAGCGAAAAAGAGTGAATCATGAATATAAAGAGGTATGTTCTTTTGAAGAAAAAGAGGGAACTTATATGGAAACATAAGTCGGCTTTAAATGGCGACGACATGCTTCTTGGACTGGATAGCCGTCCCAAATCCATTTCTGCTTTCTGACTTTAACTTTTCCAAATCCGAAGAAACTTATTCAGGCCTGGGCAACAATATTTCCTCTTTATCAGCCGACAGCGCCCTTTGCGGGTTTTCGCCAATCGGCTTATCTTATTTATCTTCTCCCGTCACCCGATAGCGCTCTTTGCGAGTTTTAGCTAAACGGACTCTCTTATTTTGTCTTTCTCTGCTCGCCGTCACTTTATGGTGCCCGGAGGTTTTCACCGATAAGACTCTCTCATTTTGTTTCTCTCATAAATTTGATTGGTGCCGAACCCCAACAACGGTATTTTTTCCTCCCCGGGGATCTATAACTTTATAGCCATTCGGACGGATTTGTAACTAAACCAATACATTTCTGCCCCAGTTTTGATTTTTGTGGGTGAATGGGTTTTTATTTTGATATGACCGAACCTCAGGGAGAGGCGTATCCTTTCGGAATCAATTCAGACGTAGTTCAGGAACTTGGTCCTAAACTAATTTTGTTTGTATTCTTTTTTCTTTTTATTTTTGCATTTTTCTTTTCTTCTCTTTTTTTTATTTTTCTTTTTTTTTGAACAGAATTTATGGGTTACAAAGACGGGGTTATTGTGCAGGGAATTCAAACGTTACCTCTTTACTGCGCCTGCATTTACCGCTGCCTCGGGCTCGTCTCCTTCAACGTCGCTCAGGTACAATGGTCCTCTAGGCAATATCTTTCTGATGATGTACTGGCCTTTCCAGTTTGAAGCAAATTTTCATTTGGCTTCCTGATGATGAGGAGGTATCTGTCTCAACACCAGCTGCCCGACTTCGAAATTTCTGGGGTGCATTTTCTTGTTGTAAGAGCGGGCCATTCTTTGTTGGTACAACTACCCGTGGCGTACCTCGGCCATTCGTTTTTCATCAATTAATTCCAACTGCTGAAACCATGTTCTGACCCATTCACTATCCTCAATTTCTGCTTCGACAATCACTCGGAGCGAAGGGTTTTCCGCCTCGGCAGGTATGACAACTTCATTTTCGTAAACCAACAAATAGGGGGTTGATCCTACTGATGTACTGTGGTACGATGTCCCATCAGCGCGAAAGGCAGTTTTTTGTGCCATTGCCTCGAGCTCTGAATTATTTTCCTCAAGATTTTCTTGATGTTCTTGTTGGCTGCTTCAACCGCACCATTAGCTTTAGACCGATAGGGGGTGGAGTTTCTATATGTTATCTTGAACTGTTCACATATCTCTCCCATCAGCCGACTATTTAGATTAGCCGCGTTGTCAGTAATGATGGTAGCGGGAATCCTAAAACGGAAAATGATGTTGGAACGCACAAATTCCACTACCGCTTTCTTGGTAACAGACTTGAAGGTGATGGCCTCAACCCATTTTGTGAAATAATCAATGGCAACCAATATAAATCTGTACCCATTTGAGGCTTTTGGCCAGGGTGCTGACATAGGATGAAGTTCATTTGGGGATGCGTGAATCAAATCACCATGCACCTGGCACTGATGACATTTTCGGACAAAGCTGAAGCAGTCTTTCTCTATGGTCATCCAATAATAGCCAGCTTGGATTCTTCCTTGCCAGTACATAACCGTTCATATGGGGCCCATACACTCCCGCATGTACCTCGTGCATAATTCTCCTGGCTTCCTCGGCATCCACACATCTCAACAAATTAAGATCTGGAGCCTTGTTATACAAAGTGTCACCACTTAAGAAGAAATTGCTTGCATGCCGTCAGATGGTTTTCTTTTGTTCTTCGATGGCTTGCTCAGGGTACTCCTGCGTTTTCAGGAATCTCAAAATGTCGTAATACCAAGGTTGTAGGCTGGGCTCTACTTCGGTCGCACTATAATACCCATGTCTTTCTTTGATTTGTATTTGTAAAGGATCAACGTAGGCGTTCCCAGGGTATGGTAACATGGGGGCCAAGGTTGCAAGTGCATCTTCTAACTCATTGTGGCAACAGGGAGTGTACCTGAGTTGTATCGACCTGAACCGTTTGCTGAGGTCTTCCACATGTTCTCTGTATGGGAGGAGCTTAATGTCCCTTGTCTCCCATTCTCCTTGAGTTTGTCGGATGATTAGATCGGAATCTCCCATAATTAGCAACTCTTCGACATCTTGGTTAATAGCCATGTTCATGCCCATGATGCATGCCTCATATTCGGCTGTATTATTGGTGGAGAAGAACTGGAGTCTGGTTGTAGTAGGATAATGCTGGCCTGTGGGTGAGATTAAAATTACCCCAATCCCTACGCGCTTTGCGTTTGCTGCTCCGTCGAAGAACATTTTCCAAACGGGGGTGTCTTCGGCTGCTACTTCCAACAAATTCACTTCTTCGTCAGGGAAGTAAGTGTTTAGAGGCTGATATTCAACATCGACGGGGTTCTCTGCCAGATGATCTACCAATGCTTGAGCTTTTATCGTAGTACAAGTGACATAAACAATGTCGAACTCGGTGAGCAACATCTGCCATTTGGCTAGTCGTCATGTGGGCATTGGTTTTTGGAATATGTACCTTAGTGGATCCAGCCTGGTTATGAGGTATGTGGTATGAGCTTGCAGATAATGCCTTAACTTCTGAGCTACCCATGTCGAGGCGCAACACGTTCTTTCTAACAATGTGTACTTGGCCTCGTAACTAGTAAACTTTTTGCTCAAATAATAAATGGCCTGCTCTTTCTTTCCCGTGGCGTCATGTAGCCCGAGAATACATCCGAAAGAGCCTTCTAAGACTGTTAGATAGAGAATAACATTCGTGGTCCTTGCGGAACCAAAACTGGTGGATTGTACAAGTATTGTTTGATTCTATCAAAAGCTTCCTGACACTCGACTGTCCTTAACTGTCGCATCCTTCTTTAGTAGTTTGAATATAGGCTCACATGTTGAAGTCAACTGGGCAATGAATTGCTGATGTAATTCAATCTTCCCAGTAGATTCATTACATCCTTTTTGGTCCTTGGCGGGGGAAGCTGCCGGATGGATTTGATCTTAGTTGGCTCCAATTCGATGCCCCTTCGGATGACGATGAACCCCAGAAGTTTGCCCGATGGAACCCCAAATGTGCACTTTGCTGGATTTAATTTTAAATCATATTTCCGGAGCCTTTCGAAGAACTTCCTCAAGTCCTTTACATGATCGATTTGAGTCTTAGATTTGATAATCACGTCGTCCACATACACCTCTATTTCTCGATGCATCATATCGTGGAAGAAGGTGGTCATAGCCCTCATGTATGTTGCTCCGCCTTTTTGAATCCAAAAGGCATAACTCTGTAATAATATGTTCCCCCATGGTGTGGTAAAGGCGGTTTTCTTAGCATCTTCCTCATCCATCAACACTTGGTGGTATCGTGCATAGCAATCTACGAAGGATTGGATCTCATGCTTGGCACAGTTATCAACAGGGATGTGGATATTGGGAAGAGGGAAGTTATCCTTTGGAATCGCCTTGTTCAAATCTCTATAATCCACACACACTCGAGTTTCCCCTCCTTCTTTGGCAACGGGACCACATAGCTAGCCATGTGGTGTACCGCACTACCCGGATTACCCCTGCTTCAAGCTGTTTTGTAATATCCTCTTTGATTTTGTCGCTGACATTAGGCTTGAACTTTCTTTGCTTTTGTTGGATTGGGGGGCATCCAGGGTATGTGGGCAACTTATGAACCACCAGATCCATACTCAAACCAGGCATTTAGTCGTAGGACCACACAAATACATCTTTGAATTCCAGTAAGAGTTGAACAGATGAATCCCGTATTGCTTTATTCACGTGGATGCTTATTTTAGTTTCTTTGATTTCATTGAGATTGCCCAAGTTAACCGGTCCAGTATCATTTAAGTTAGGCTTAGGTTTGTTTTCAAAGTGTTCCAACTCTCGGTTTCCCTAAAAGCTTCTTCTTCATCGTATTCCGATTCTTGGTTCATTATTTCACAGATGGGCAGCAAGTTTGGGTCGTGGCATGAAGTCCGCGAGTATGTCGTTTTATTTAAAGCCGCATTATTGGGACTGAAAGAAAAGATGAAAAATAAAGAAAGACAAAAATTAGAGAAAGGTAAAGAAGTGTGAATGACATAAATATTGATTTTATTTCTTTGAACTTGTAAGATAAACAGGGTCTACAACTTGAAATCTAGAGTGCTAAAGGAAAATAAACAACCGAGCTACACCCTGAAATAGCTCGTGATGTAGGAAGAGGTAGCAAGGCGGGACTACCGGGCCTCCCGCCTGATTGGAAAAGGGTGTGGCCTTCCAATTTTGAAGGTTGGCATCTGGCCCCATATAAAGCACTTCAGTGGCGCTTGAACCTTCTCACGGTTTGACCATGTTCATTTCGTAGAGCAACTCTCTCATAGCCTCGCAGATCTCATCAATTTCTTCTGCCGAGAAGGTTTCTTCTTCCTTCTCCTCACTGTACTTTGGTTTTACATAGGTTTTGTACAAGTGGGGTAGGGTTCGTGGTAAGGCCCATCCCTGGCGCTTTCTGCGATTGACCCCAGGTGATATCTTCTGAGGTTGGATGAAATCCCAGTCCAAAGAACTTTTCTGCGGCATGCAAGGTGACCGGCTTGGTTATGCCTTGTAGGAAGCTTCCGAGTCCCTTGCCCGGCTTGAAACCTTGGCGCGTCATTTCCTTAGCTACCATAATCGAAGCATTAGACAGGAAAGGCTGGGGGAGCGGCTTGCCCTCTTTATGCTGATCAGCTACTACAACTTCAAAAGCTTGATAGATTATGTCTTCACTCCTTTCCTTGGCTTCCAGACAAGGAACAGACGGGTCCCGGTAAATCAATTGTTTGTCCTCTCCATGAACTACAATCTCCTGGTTTTCATACTCAAATTTCAGCATTTGGTGCAGGGTAGAAGGCACTGCCCCTGCTGCATGAATCCACAGCCTTCCTAGGAGGTAGTTATAGGAGGTGTCCATATCCAACATCTGGAATGTTACTTCGAAGTCGACTAGACCAATAGTGAGCACCAAATTAATTCACCTATGGTGTCTCTTTTGATTCCATCGAAGGCTCGGACACATACGTTGTTAGGACGGATCCTCCCTATCCCAATCTCCATTCTCTGCAAGGTAGACAACGGGCATATGCCTACTCCGGACCCTCCGTCGACCATCACTCTTTTGACGTAGTGTCCCTCACACTTGACAGTGAGGTGCAAAGCCTTTTTGTGGGCAGCTCCCTTCGGAGGTAAGTCATTCTTACTGAACGATACCTGGTTAATGGTGAAGGATCTCTTCTCCATTTTCTCTAGTTGCTCTACAGAAGTCTCAGCTGGTACATAAGCTTCATTCAGAGTTTTGGCCAACACCTGCTGCTGCTCAGGAGATTTCAACAAGAGTGACAAATAAGAAGTCTGCTCAGGGGATTTCGGAGCTGATCGACCACTTCGTACTCTGGCATTTTCATTTTCTGGAAGAAATCTTCTGCCTCCTCAGCATTCACTAGCCTCTTTTGCGGAAATAGCCTTTGGTAGTAGCATTCACCTCTTCCATATCTAAGTATTTCTTCGTGGGATAATATTTTTGAGCTTCCCCGAGGACTTCTTTTCCCTTGTATGTAATGATAATTTCCTGATAATTCCAAGGGGCAGCTGAAGGGTCGGTCATGGGCTTCTGCGGTGCGTGACCGATAACCACGGGCTCATTCAGCACCAGTGGTTTAATTGATCCCCATACCACATAGGCTTTCTTGGGTATATACGCGGTTTTGTTCAGCTCGAACCTTTTTGGAGGGCTTAAAATGGGTTGCTTTTCTTTACGTCCTTGTGGGATGTAGAGTATTGTTTCCTTGGTAGGGGTCGTCTCAGCTTCAACCTCAGCCTTCTTTTCTGCTTCGGGGCATTTGGCTTCATTCATTTTCTTTTATTCCATCTTTTTTGGGGTGACTTTTGGTTTTCTGTCTGCCTCGACGATGGCTATGATGGCTTTCAGAGCGGGATCAAATTCTGTGTCCTCGCAGATCATTCCGATGACCACCCCGTTGTTTTGAGCCGGTAACGGGTTATCAGTTACATTTGGGACATCTTCATCTCTTAGTAATATCTTCTTTTGATCTATCAAGTCCTCCACCGCTCGTTTTAAGGTCCAACAATTTTCGCTATCATGTCCCTCTTCCCCAGAGTGGTAAGCACAACGCACGCCCCTTTGGTAAGAAGGTGATTCAGGATTCTATCTGTTTCGGGGTACTGTCTGGAGGAGACCCATGTGGACCAACATTGGGAATAGGCTGGTGTAGGATTCTCCTATTGGGGTGAAGTTCTGTCTCCTGGGTGGCTCCCTGGACGATAATTATTTTGTGAAGGGCGAGGATTGAGGGCGAGGATTGTAATGATTTTGAGGAGGTTGATTTCTTGGGGCTTGGTTTCTATTGTTCTGCTGTTGAGGTGGAATAAAGGGTTGAGCGTTCATAATTGCATAGGGTTGAGGGACATAGTGCATGTCTCTATGAGGATAGTAATGTTGAGGTGCTCTGTCAGAGAATGCATGCCTGTGATTATGCTGTTTCCTAATCCCAGAGGACGCCATGGATGCTTCCTTTTTTTCTTGTTTCTTGGGATTCCTCCCACCCCTCCTTGTATGGCCTGGGAGGTCGCTCTTATGGAAGATTGACTTAGAATCCTTCCTGTTTTTAGGCCATTCTCCACCATCTCCCCGATTTAAATTGCCTCTGCGAACGGTTTTCCCATTACGGACATCATATTCTGAAAATAGTCTGCCTCTTGTGCTTGCAGAAAAATGGTGACCATCTCCGTTTCGTCCATATGAGGCTTCACTCTCGATGCTTGCTTGCTCCATTTAATAGCATATTCTCTGAAACTTTCATCTGGCTTTTTTTTCAAGTTGGCTAGGGAATTCCTGTCCGGGGCAATATCGATGTTGTACTAAAATTGCCCCACCAAGTCCCGGGCGAGATCATCCTAGATGTGCCATCGGGTAATGTCATGATCTATGTACCATTCGGATTCAATACCCACTAAGCTATCCCAAAGTACGCCATCAGGAGTTCTTTCTTCCCGCCGGTTCCACATAGTTGATTGCAATACTTTTTCAAATGGGCGATGGGGTCGTCGTGGCCATCGTATTATTAAAATTTCGGTTTTTTAAACCCCAAAGGAAGATGTACGTGGGCCAACATGCCTCTAAGTAAGATACACATTTCTGTCCACTTAGTCCTTGCATGTTCTTCAGACTTTGTTCAAGACTTTTCATTCTTCTTATGATTCCATCTTACTCGGGCGTTTTGGAGGTTTGTCTTGCACAGGGGTAAGTTCGTATGCTGGCTGAGGGTAGTTGTCTGTAGGGTATGGGAGAGGCTCATTTTGGTAGTTAGGAGTTTGGAATGTAAAGGCAGTGGGGTCAAACACGGGCCTCGGTACCGTAGGCTGTGTGGTAGCTGCGCACGGAGGGGCCGCAAAGATGTTAGGAACTGGCCCGGATGTAAACATCGGAGGGCGGGTTTCAGAAGGCGCCCCAACAAAATTGGTTGATATGGTGGGCTGCCCCAGGAAAATATTCGGGTGACTGATAGGGATAGTGGAGGTACCCCCTGACCTTGGAAAAAGCTCGGTAAATCCGGGGATAGCGCTAGGATGTTCTTTCCCATTGGTCTAGGCATCCCACATTTCCATGACTCGGAGTCGCAGGATCCTGTTCTCTTTAGCTGCTACAGATTCAAAGGCGGGTACTCCTGTAATTTGGTTGTCCTCTGGAATAGGGACGGCTGGTAGGGTCATTTCGGTCGACATTTCTGTGCTTCCCTTTGACCTAGTGAAGTATCCGTGAGAAGCCAGCTTACCGCAAACCAATCACTGTTCTTAAAACACCTGAACTGTACACTGGAAAATGCAGTTAGTTCGGGGTAGATAACAAACAGGAAATAACAGGTTGGGTATGATGCGCCTATGTAGATAACGGGTTTCTATATGCTTTCCATTGTGTCATCCCGACATTTATTTCCCTTTTGTTTCCTACCTCTTATTTCCCTTTTTCTTAGCTTTCTAAAGAATACGGTCTAATCCTATAGAGATTGCCTATGTATCATGACTTTGCATGAATCAGACCGAGCGTAGTTCATGGAAGCAAAAGGTTAAGTATACAACAAGATATTATTTTTTTTTGGATTTTCAATTTTGATAAAGACATAAACTTTGATTACAACGGCTAATAGAACGAAAAGCCACTACCAGACTGGGACTTAATAACCTAACAGACTCGAAAAGTAAGTAACAAAACATACAAGCTGACTTCTTCCTTTTTGCTTTCTTTTCCCTTTTTATTTCAAGAAAAATACAAGTTTATAGTACATTAATACTTCAAATGACTTTGGAGCTTGTGGGGCATCGTCCGGCCTTGCCGCAAGTTTGCGCGCTTAACTTCCATGGAGATAGTGAAGATCTTCCATCACTTGACGGACAAATGTCATAGAAGCGGCGAAAAACATAGATTCTGTCATATCCTCACAATGATGGCACTTCGTGGTAATATATTCTGCGATCTCCCGCACCTTTTCTCTGATAACCCCTTTTTCATGTAGCAGACGCCCTATTTGCTCAGCCCGTGCCTCTAAAGTTTGTTCAGCTGCTTAATTCAGCTCTTGAAACTGACGTAAATCTCTTTCAAATCCCTCTATTACCACATAGCAGTGCTCTCTCTCGGCTTTGAAATCCTTGGCTTGTTTGGCCATTTTGTTTTCAGCTATGATAACCCTCTGTTTTAAGCCGATGCTTTCATTGCCACTTCCCTCTTTTAACTATTCCAGTATGCGGGCCCTTTCTTCTGCACTTTTAATTAATTTCTTCTGAGCTCTAGATAGTTCACCCTCCGCCGTATTCAGTTACTTTTCGATGCAGGTTCTCTATGAGCTTTTCATCTTTTGTACTCCTTGGAGGATTTTCTGTGGCCGTCTTCATTTTCAGAATCCAGGCTCGCAGGGCTTCATTTTCTTTAACCAATACCTTCTTTTCTCCTTCGCTGGCTGCGGTTTGTAGATTGTTTTCAAATTGCGATTCTTGAATTTTCTTTTCCATCCTTCCTATAGTAGCCCGGTATTTAATTTCTTTTGCTAACCAATCCCACTGCTCTTGTGATGTATCAGTGAATTCCTGGAGATTGTGTCTTTTTGCCGGCCTCCCGGGTTCTATATCCCTCTTGTACCAAGTAACATACCCCGGCGCAACCTCACCCTTAGATACGTCCCGTACTCGAGTATCGGCTGTCAAGTACTGGCATTCGCTCCAAATTTGGCATACAATAGCTTCGGGGAATTGACCATTTGGGCTTATATCAACTACATGGCGGCTGATATCCTCGTCTCTGGGAATCATTTGGCATCTACCTAACAACCTGAGTACTCTATACGGTGCATAGGGTCGGATGCTTCGCATGCCCATCAAAAGGAAATGAGGTCCGGTGGCGGGAATATACACAATTTCATCCACAGAGAGCCAACTGAATGTTCATTCTATTTGATTTGCACAAATAACCTGGAGATGCAACACCCACTCTGTGACACACTCTAGTAATTTAAACCCATTCACCATGTTGTCAAATTCTTATATGCAACCTTTTGTTGGCCGCCCGTAATTCATGAACCGAAGCTTGTGACATAAATGCTCAATCAACCAGATTTGCAACAGCAAGTTAGAGCCTTCAAAGAAATACCCTCCTGCTTTACAAATGGTAAGGGCTCAAAAGATATCAGACAGAATCATCGAAGCAGTAGTAATCTTAGCTTGGGTCATTAAAGTGCTAACGACTCCCGCTATCCATATGTCGATATTCCCGTCCTTTCACATAAATATTAACAAACCCAAGAAAGACACCATGAACACAAAGCATCAATGCTCCTCCCACTTGAGCCGATTACCCCTGCTACGAATAAGATTTTCAGGGTTGTAGAATCCTCCGATGCGGCCATATCTTTGGTATATAAATTGCATGGTACAAAAGCCAAACGATAAGTCGGGATTGTGAATCTTTCTGCTAATTTTCAAAAAATCGAGGAATTTATGCATAGCGAGGGCTCTGGGTGCAATCAAGTATTGATGTCTCAAAGGGATTATATGGGTCCCGATATATCCGGTCATTTCTTCTAAAGTCGTGGTTAGTCCCAGAAGGTGATCAAGGCCTTTATGATGTCTCCTACTGGGTTAATTTTCAATAAACCAGCGAGGCCCCCAAATGTGCATCGACCTTTTTTTGTCCTACTTTCCCGAGATCATTCCACCATCATCGCAGCTCCAAGGAAATTTTGCTCATTATCGTGCTCATTCTGCACATTTATTAGGGCTAATTAGTATTCTCAAAACATTAAAACTGACATTTTATGAAATTTATTTTAAAAACAAGAGCCGGCTTTGCCAATACGACCTTTCGACACCTTGGCGAGAAGGTTTTTCAGGTTGTGCTTGCTTACCAGTCAGAATAAAATTCAGAGGTGACCATTTGCACAAGATCAGCCTTCTGGCATCCCTTGTAGCAACATTCAGCTATCATCGCAATAATGGGACCATCCCACTTATTTCAAAACAAGTGAATAAACTCGTTGTTTTTGACAGTTTTGAAAAAGGGGTTTGGACCTGGCCAAAATAATTTATCAAAACCTGCGGACATTATTGCAAACTCCAAAATTTTTCTTGTTTGTTGTTGGCTTTATTTACTCCGGCAACATTTTGGCACTATGTGAGCATTGGTTTTACAAGCAATTACTCTAGCACCGCTATTTTCCTCAAGTTATTCTCTTTGTTTAAGGCCGGTCAACATGTGAGTCCAAGGCAAATAAATGCGCAAGTAGCCTATAAAAATGCATCAGGATGGTCTTTTATTTCAGGGCACCTGTCCTAGACGCACCCAACCCTAGTGTTTAGTCCCCTAAGTCAAAATGCATGATGTAGATAAACATTCCTACTAGGATCCGGCATGAGGTTTTGTTATACTAAGTTTAGAACCTCGGTACAGGGTCTAGACTGTGTACCCGAGCGGACAACTCGAGTCTAGGAGGGGGCTACGTACCGGAAACCAAAAGACCCTCCGACTTAGTAACTTGTCCGGCCTCTTTCTTATTTCAGGGTAAGACACTAACATAATAGGGAGTCTCAACCAGTAAGCACATCCCCCGAGGTGAGAAGTGAAGGGTTTCGTAACAGTTTATATGTACAATTCAAGTAATATCAAAGCGGTAAAACATGTGACATTAGCACAGAACATGTAAGCAAATCAGAAGAAGCCAAATATAACAGTTATTGTAAGCTCGAATTATTGAACCCTGAACCAGAGATTCTAGGTTCGTTTCCCAGCAGAGTCGCCAGAGCTGTCACACCTCCTTTTTTACACGACTATCCCGAAAGATGACACGTGTATAGGAGTTTTTCCAATTTAAGTGACATTGATATGAGATTATTTATTTATTTCAAAAGTTGCCACTTGGGATAGGTTTAGCTTTTGGTGTCCCAAGTCACCGGCTTATTTAAGATCCCAAATCGAGGAAATTTCGACTGCCCGATTGGGGTCTACGCACCATAAATTTCTAAGTAAGGAATTCTGTTGATCCGGGGGAAGGTGTTAGGAACCCTCGGGTCCCGTGGTTCTAGCACGATCGCCTAAACTCATTATATGTGGCCGGAGATGTGATTTGCTATACCTGTTAAACCCATAATGCATTTTTAAGTTATTAACCGCTTTTAACATCTTTTAGGAAGTTTGCAATGTCATTAAAATACGTCATGAATCACGTCACATAAATGTACACGCAATTTCAGACATATTCTAACTCCATTAAGATGTGGATTTGGGTCACATAAATGTGCACCCGGATTTTAGGAAGATATTAATTAATAACTTTGCGCCTATAGCAACTACGTCTTTAAAATTCGTAGAAGGCGGTGAAATTCTCTAAACGACACTTCCCATTTTTCTATGTGTTTTAATGAATTAAAGAGCCATTGCATGGTATTTGACTGGGTTAACGCGGCTCACTTTGTTTTATAGGGACATTCTAAGGCATATAAAATTCTCTACTATTGCTGGTGTTTGAATGCACTAATCTTTTATGTATAGACAGTGTATTTTGGAAAATAGTACTTGCATCTTAGCCTCAGTCATGGCTGATTGTACACACTGGCTTCACGATTGGGCCAACCCAGGAACACACATCGTATCTTACCACTGCTGGGCCTCTCAACTAGGCCCAGAGTTAATTTGGACGGAGGAGTCCATTATGAACGACTTTCGATAATGCTTCTTTTAGTTCACAAAACTAACTATCAAATATATATACGAAGTTCACATGGAAGTTACTGGTGATTATTTTATATCAGTTTTCAATTTTAAATCTGAACTAAATGATTCATTTTGTTAGTCGGAGTATACGAGTCCAGCTTCCGAAATTCAATTGCAATTCAGGCTACGCTATATTGGATAAATCTGAAACAAATTATTGCTAAATGTATCGAAACTTAAGTGAATTAGAACGATGCACAATGTTTGGATTTTAAGTAATTACTAAGCTAACATTTCCTAAATCCCTTATTTCTAAACAAAGTAGGAAATAAACACCTAAAACAGTCATACCACTAGCTAACCGTACTATCAATTATACATACTAAAATAATAGTTTGAATTTCCATATATTACAAGATAATCAGTCCCTAATTTTCAGTTATCACAAAATGAAGCAATCCAAACGTCCAATTACCACAAGGGTAACTATATTATCATTCGGCATATTAAGAAAAACTAAAGAAATGGGAAAACAGGGTGAGGATTCATAACGAAACTAATAGATGCATATCATCAGATTCAGGAATATATTTACTTGAGCTTCACCAATCAATGAACATCAGATGTACATGTAATTCAGCAGAGAAGGAAAGCATATGAGTAAATGAAATTAGTCAGCCAAACAAGCAGTAGCCAATCGAACAGTACACCCAGGATTTCAACAGTTTTTTTGAGAAAATTAAAATCTCAATGGAATAAGAACAACACTGATCATTCTTTTTTACAGATATAGGAAGAACCAATATGTATTTTTTCTCCCTAAAATTCAAAGGAAAAGCTCCGGATCCCTTAAAAATGTTCATATGGTTTCTTTTATAGTGGAGCCTTAGGGCTCCACTTTTTTCCTTGTTTTTACTTTTAGTCCCTATGTTAGATTTCAACTTTTCCTAAATGGTCCTTCATTTCCTGAATTGTGCGTCAAGTTTTTGGCTGAAATTGTGCCTAAGTCCCTCACTAGAATGTTCTAGGGGGTTACTACCAGATTTTTAAAGCTCAAATACCTATTGTACCCCTATGTCTTTCCCGAATTAACCAATCTGAGGTTTTAACCATAGTTATTCCTTCACCCTGGTCGATTGTGTTTGGGTTATGGGCTAAGGTTTGGTTTGGATTAACAGGTCCACTGGATCCATACAACTAAATGTCTTAATATGGATTGGCTTATCAATTATTATAACTTAGGATCATAAACATTCAGGTATCTTTGTATTAAAACCAATGGATCAATATCAACCAGGAAAGAAGACTAATCAGCTAATGCTTATTATAGGAAAAACTTAATTAAATCACTCAATAAAAACTTGATAGTGAGAAATGAGTACCGGGGATTGAACACTTAGTTCATGAACAATATCAGGAAGCAATTAAAGGTTCAGCAAGAAAGAATAGCCTAATATGCACAGGTACAGAAGATCAAAGTTTTTATGAGATGAAAATCAAACACTTAGTAGCATAAATACCTGCCAAACTAATCAGAGTATCAGGGAGTAAAACAAATGAAGATCATGAGATGAAGGTCAACAAAACATAGGAATCACACTACTGTAGAATCATCAAACCAGGATTTCAGAATCAATGAGCTAATATTAACAGTATATCAAACCATTCAAGAGACGAAGAGATTTCAGACTAGTAAGAAACCAAGGCATATGACTGTTTAACCTATTTCAGACGAATTGTGGAAAAACAATCATTCAAAAGAAACAACTAACAATTAACAGAAATGAAGGAAATACATAGAGGCGAAGATAGAACACTTAGCTTTTATACATGCCAATCTATCTGAAGATCTTTCCATTGGTTTCTGACCCTCTTTTGTAGAGATTTCTAACCTTCTAAGGCAACTGGCCTTGTGGATAACAGGTTCAGGAGTCTAGGACGAGGAACCAGTGATTCTGAGACCCAGTGAGGTCTCAGATCTGGATTTATCCGGTGGTTAATGGTATTTAGGGGTCATGGGTGGCATGGTTGGGGAGGGGAATAGACAGAGACTGTCTGAGATGAGCTTGACCGGAATCCGGTGGGATTTGAGTTTTAGGGTTAGTCTTGCGATCAATATTTGAGACGTTTCGAATGGATTCGATATGTGTAACACACATGGTTGAAAAGAGGAGGTTGAGTTGTTTCAGGGGTGTAATTTTGAAGGGGTTTGGAGTTGATTCGCCAGAGATGGGGGTTCCGATGATCTTTCTGTTGAAGATTCAAGACGATGGGGGGTTATTCGAAGGGGATGGATTGCAGGACGGGGAAGGGGGGTCCTGGTGGTCCTATAGTGTGAAGCTGGGGTGGTTTGGAACAAGGTCGCCGGAGGCGGTGCTTCTGGCGACTCTAATTTTGAATATTCGAGAAGTTAGGGTCTTGTTCGACTCAAACCAAACACAGGACGGGAAATATGGGGTTGTGGTGGTTTGATGGTGTAAATTTGAGGGGGTTTGGTGAACGGTCGCCGTTGTGAGGCGATTTCCATCAGCGGTGTCAAGGTGGTAGACGGGTGGTCAAGGGGAGTCGATACACCGGAGTGTATGTACGAGGAGGGGACTTGTTTGGTCTCTGAGTGTATTAGGCACGTTTGGACATATATGTATTGTTTTTGTTGGAGTTCCATGGCCGTTGGATGATCAGTTGATTGACGACTGTGATGGCCCTTCTTGAAAAGACGTCGTTTTGGGTTGGTCTTTGTGTGGACTGGACCGAGGTTGGTATTTGGGCTAGGTCTGTGGGTTTTAAAGGATTAAATTGTTTGGGCCACTCGGGTCTTGCCCAATGTGGCCAGCCTGAGTGGCTGTGCATATATATGTATATTTATTTTGTTTTCTTTTATTTTTTAATTTATTCCTAATTTTATGTAAAACAAAAATTTCTAATTAACACAAATAAAAATGCAACAAGTTAAAATTAAACCAAAAATAAATAAAAATGCAAGAAATACTACTTGCACACATATTTTTGTATTTTAATTTGTAAACATATACAAATTTAATAATTAAATCCTAAAAAATTTTAAACATGCATTAATGAACATGCACCTGCACACGTAATTGAACTCTAAGATTACAACACAACAACAACCCATTATAATCCCACTTAGTGGGGTCTGGGGAGAGTAGTATGTACGCAGACCTTACCCCTACCCTTGGGTAGAGAGGCTGTTTCCAAATAGACCCCCGGCATATTTCCCTCTAAGAACTTCCCTCCTTGCTCAATTGAACTCTAAGATTAAATCATAAAAAACAAATATAAAAGGGAAAATCCTAAATCTGAGGGTCCTGTAGGAGCCATTTCAACAGGGTAAAAATCATATGCTCACACGGAGTACGACACTCCATAGGTTTGTGTCCGATTTTTCCACAGCTGTAGCAGTTTCCACTGAAACGCTTCTAGCTCGGGTTGTATTTCGTTCCAGAAGCCTTCTTCCTCTTTTTATTCTCTTCAACAATATTTGCTCCCATTATTGTTGAGTTTTCACGGGCTCTCTTTTCAGCAACTTCATTGTCCTCTTCAATTCTCAACCTAACAATGAGATCTTCAAGGGACATCTCCTTGTGTTTGTGTTTCAAGTAGTTTTTGAAGTACTTCCACAAATGAGTAAACTTCTCAATCATCGCTACTACTTGAAATGCTTCATTGATGACAAGACCTTCAATAAAATTTCTATTAGTGAAAATACTAAGATTACTACTTTCAACATCAATATTAATATGATTTATACCTTCAGCAGGGAGATCGTGAATAATCACTTACAATTCCTAGACTTGGGTAATAAAAGACTTGCTATCTACCGTTTTGTAGTCCAAACACTTTGCAGCAATGAACTTCTTCAACCCGGCATCTTCGATTTTGTATTTCTTTTCAAGCTCAGTCTACAATTCTTTTGATGTTTCCACTCCACTATAGACGTTATACAAAATATCCTCCAGCCTTCTTAGAATATAATTCTTGCACAAAAAATCTGAATGCTTTGACGCCTCAATCACGAGAGAACTTTAAGTTTCTGGAGTTTCATCGGAAAGCACAGGAACATCTTCCTTGATGAATTTCTCGAGCCTTAGAATAGTCAAATCGAAGAACATCTTTTGCTGCCAGTGCTTGAAATCAATTCCAAAAAATTTCCTGGATTTCTCTGTCGATGCCAATGTTGCCGTTGTCGTTCGGCCCGTTGAGGCACTGTAGTCTCCATTGGAACAACTTGATTTACATTATTATTAGTCATTTTTGTAAAAGAATGAAACAAAGGTTAAAAACATGTTGATTTTAATAGAGTACAAAACCACAAAGGTTTTACTCTCCAAAAATAGTGAGTAAAAATACAGAAAATATGTTAAATTTCTTAAGCTTGTTATTACCCTAGTATTTCAGCGAACACAAAGTTCGGTAGCAGATCACGCTTATTATTTCTTTGTTTGATGCTAAAAGTATGACGAAAAAGGAGGAGAAACTCAAAAAAATCATAGTGAAATATTGAACAGAATAGTGTTGTATTTATAGCCAAAGTTGGGTGAAATTTGAAGAGGTACAACTCTTTATAAAGGTTGTTTCTACAAAACGGCAACAACATAAATGCCATTACATTTATGGTTGTTATTAAAATAAATATTTAATAATATTTCTGCTAATATTTTACTATTAACAAATAAATTTGGTCCAAAAAGTTAATCTCGAAGTCGAGCGACGACGGCGCGGGGCTGCCTTCTTCTCAACTCTTTAAGAGCTAGAAGAAGATCAATTGTTAATATACCCATAAAAACCCCTTCATCTTCCAATATGGGACAATGTCTATTTGTCAACAAAGGAAACTTAAAATTTACTCAAAATTTTCATTTTCCTCCATTTTCCATTCACCTCTTTTAAGTATTTAATATATTAATTAAATACATAAAAGAAACCCAACAAATAGAAGAAGAACGGTTGTCTCGCTAAAATTGAAAACTAAATCATATTATGTCTGACATTATGAAAAGAAAGTTCTGTTAGACAATACGCTTAACGCTAGAGGGGGGGTGAATAGCGCTATAATAAAAATTAGCGTTAACTTGCGGAATTTAAAAATTGCAGGAAGTAAATAAGTGCGATAAATAATAAAGTACGCACCGATGTATTCTGGTTCACCACAACACGTGGCTAGTCCAGTCCCCGAGAGACTCTCTCGAGATTTTTCACTAACTTGTCAAGCTTACGGGTGCTCAACAAACCTTTACAACTTGAGGACACAAGCCTCAACACTTTTGCTCGGAGATACAACACTCCAAGACTTCAACCAAGGAAACACAAGTTCCTTACAACAAGAGAATCACAATTCTCTTACAAGTGTGCAAAACACTAAACACTCAAACAAAACACTCCTTAATGAGTAGATATGAGTAAAAGAAGTAAGCTCAAGATCACAACAACTATGGACAAGACTTTGGCTCTCAAAAGCTTTATGAAATGAATATAAAATGATAAACAATAGTATGCAAGCTTATAGCAATAGAATAATCAGTTGTTGTGTGTTGTTGTGTTTAAAACACTGAAATGAAGCTGTATTTATAGTTGAAAAACTTGGCATTACCGTTGTCTAATTGTCAATTAAGAGTTGCTGATTTTACTGAGTGACAATCGATTGTCAAAAAGCCACAATCGATTGTTTGCCAATCGTTCCAGAAATCAATCCCAGATTTTACGCTTAACAATCGATTGTCCAAGATCAACAATCGATTATTGGTAACGTTCAAAAAATCATTTCCAGATTTTACGTAAAACAATAGATTATACCAAATCAATAATCGATTATTCAGCAACGTTCAAAAAATCCTTTCCAGATTTTAATATCAACAATCGATTGTACAAAATCAACAATCGATTACCTGGCGGTATTTGAAAACTTTACGATAACGGTCAGCTTCACAATCAATTGTGCAATGTCAACAATCGATTATTTATCAGACTTTGAAAATCATTTTAGACACTGCCTCTTGCCAATCGATTGTTTTATACTCACAATCGATTATTTAATAATTTTGAAAAAGTCTGGAAGACACTGCCTCAACACAATCGATTGTCATAAGTTCACAATCGATTATTTTGTGACTTTGAAAAATCTGAAGGGACACTGTCTCTTCACAATCGATTGTCATTAGCTTCACAATCGATTATTCTGAGTTTTGAAAAACTTTGATGTACACTGCCTCATCAAAATCGATTGTCATAAGGTTCACAATCAATTGTCATGCAGGTTTGAAAAACCTGATGCTCACTGCCTTAACACAATCGATTGTCATTAACTTCACAATCGATTGTCATGCAGTCTTGGCTTAACATAATCGATTATCATAAGTGCATAATCGATTATATTAGTCCAGATTTTTTAGGCATGTTTAAAAATCATTTTGACTAATGAAAATATGCATGATTTAAAATCATTTAGCATTAAATTAAATATGCATGATTTTGTAAAAATAATTTTACGAGAGAAGCCATGTCATGAGTCAAGTTGTCGGATCAAGATCACAATTAGGAATGACTCATTTAAACTATAAAACTTTGTCTTGTGCTTGAATCTCGTTATCCACCAATTGTGCGCTTGTACTTGAACTTCGTCATATATCAATTTGTGCTTGTTTGTCATTCATCAAAACCTACACATAAGAACACACGTTTTAGTATAAAGCCTTGAGAACGTGTTTCCAACAATTTCCCCCTTTTTGATAATGGCAAACTTTAAACGGGATATGCATCGTAAACAATTTATAATGACGATTCAAGACAAGTAAAGATATGCAATAAGTATGCGATTAGTTCCCCCTCAATATATGAATTCCCCCTCAATTTAAGCTTATAAATATTGAGAGTGCATACCCGATATCTTCCCCCTTTTGCCATTAGCAAAAATAATATAAGAAGATGCCAAAGATGTAAATAAAACTTGTTTATTTATTGGAAAGAGAAAACGTGATTACTTAAAGAGAGTACAATAACTCAAATAATAGCAGTACAATCGATTATTGATGAGATAATCGATTATTAGACGACAGAAACAGATTTTTCTGAAGAAGACTCGATTCTTGCGCGTCATGCTTTATAATTCCCCCTACTTTTAGGGCGATACCTGCAAAAATTCGTTAGACGTCTCCGACGCTCAAGTTAGAAATCATGTAAAATAAAAAGATGCAATGCATGACTTAGATCAACGTGGAGTCAAGAATCCCGAGTTCACTACGAATTCGGAAGAAGGACTCTTTCTCTAAGGGCTTTGTAAAGATGTCGGCCAATTGATCTTTGGTTTCAACAAATTTGATTTCGACATCCCCTTTGAGAACGTGATCTCTTATAAAATGATGTCTAATTTCAATGTGTTTTGTTCGCGAATGAAGAACGGGGTTCTTCGTCAAGCATATGGCACTAGTATTATCACATCTAAGAGGGATATGATCAAGACTTAGGCCATAGTCCAAGAGTTGTTGTTTCATCCATAGGATTTGAGCGCAACAACTCCCCGCGGCTACATATTCAGCCTCGGTTGTGGACAACGCAACACTTACTTGTTTCTTGCTAAACCAAGAAACGAGAGAGCTACCGAGCAAATGGCAAGTGCCACTAGTGCTCTTGCGGTCCAATTTGCATCCAGCAAAATCGGAGTCGGAATAGCCAACGAGTTGGCATGAAGAACCTTTGGGGTACCATAGACCCACATTTGTAGTACCAACAAGGTACTTCAAGATCCGTTTTACCGCAGTAAGGTGAGACTCCTTCGGACACGATTGATAACGGGCGCATAAGCACACGCTAAACATGATGTCCGGACGACTAGCAGTAAGATAAAGAAGAGAGCCAATCATACCTCGATACTTCTTAGTGTCGACTTCCTTACCTTTCTCGTCTTTGTCTAGATGATCGGATGTGCTCATGGGAGTCGCCATTGCTTTTGCATTGTTCACCTCAAATCGTTTCAGCAATTCTTTGCAATATTTGGCTTGGCAAATGAACGTACCTTCTTTCATTTGCTTTACTTGTAATCCCAAAAAGAATGTTAACTCACCCATCATAGACATCTCAAATTCGCTTGTCATTAAATCGGAAAATTCCTTGCATAAGACATTGTTAGTAGCACCAAATATGATATCATCCACATATATTTGTACTAATAAAATATCATTGTTTTTATGCTTAACAAAGAGGGTGGTGTCAACTTTCCCCCTAATGAAATCATTTTCCAATAGAAATTTACTCATTCTTTCATACCAAGCTCGGGGAGCTTGTTTCAAACCATAAAGAGCCTTTTTGAGTTTGAAAACATGATGGGGAGATTTAAAATCTTCAAAACTTCTTCTTGAATAACACCATTTAGAAAAGCACTTTTCACATCCATTTGATATAAATTGAAATTCATAGAAGAGGCAAAAGCGAGCAATAGACGAATAGCTTATAATCTAGCTACGGGAGCATATGTTTCTTCATAGTCAATACCCTCTTCTTGATTATAGCCTTTTGCTACAAGCCTAGCTTTGTTTCTAGTGATTACACCATTTTCATCTAGTTTTTTTCGAAAAACCCATTTCGTACCAATTATGGTATGATTTTTGGGTCTTGGCACCAAATCCCAAACGTCATTCCGTTTGAATTGGTTAAGCTCCTCTTGCATTGCCAAGGTCCAAAATTCATCCCCAATTGCTTCGGAGATGGTTGTTGTTCAATTTGAGACATAAAAGCAGTATGTCCTAAGGTGTTCTTAAGAGAGTTTCGGGTACTTACCTTTTCTCCGACGTCGCCATATACCTGTTCGAGAGGGTGATCTTTGATTGTCCTCCACTCGTTAGGCGTTTTCGTTTCATTTTCCAATTGTGGCGCTTCCTCCGTTGGTTGTTCCAAGATTTCATCTTTATTTTCCTTAGGCGTTTCCACTTGTATTTTGTCTTTCAAGCTATCCAAAATACCTGCAAGATCAAACCCAGAATCCTTTCTCGCCAAGCGAGCATTATTTTCGGCAAATACAACATGAGGGGATTCCTCCACAGTTTCGGTTCTTTTATTAAAAACCCTATATGCTTTGCTACGTGAGGAATAACCAATGAAAATTCCCTTATCGGACTTAGCATCAAATTTTCCCAATTGATCTTTGCCATTGTTATGAATAAAACATTTACAACCGAATACTCTAAAATGGGAGATATTTGGTTTCCTTCCCTTGTAGAGTTCATAAGGGGTCTTCACGAGTATTGGCCTTATGACTACTCTATTTAAGATGTAGCATGCGGTACTCACGGCATCCGCCCAAAAATGTTTGGGAATCTTAGCCTCTTCGAGCATGGTTCTAGCCATCTCTTCGAGACACCTATTTTTCCTTTCCACCACCCCATTTTGTTGTGGTGTACGTGGAGCGGAAAAGGTATGCTCGATACCGAGTTCGTCACAAAAGTCCGCAAAGAGATTGTGATCAAACTCTCCCCCATGATCACTTCTAATTGAAGTGACGGTTGTTTCCTTTTCGTTTTGAACACGCTTAAGAAAATATTTAAAATTCTGAAAAGCATCACTTTTATTGGCAAGAAATAAAGTCCAAGTAAATCTAGAGTAATCATCAACAATCACAAAAGCATAACGATTTCTTCCTAGACTTTCAATGCGAGATGGTCCAAATAAATCTATGTGAAGCAATTGCAATGGTCTATAGTTGAAACAATGTTTTTCGATTTGAAAGATGCTTTTGTTTGCTTCCCTTTTCGACAAGAATCACAAATAGAGTCGTTTTCAAATTTCAAATTTGGAAGACCAACAACTAAATTTTGTGAAATCAATTTGTTCAAAAGATGCATGTTTATATGTGCTACTCTACGATGCCATAGCCAAGTATCATCCTCTTTACTCATAAGGCAATCCACATATTCGGGTGAGGAATTAGCAAGATCAACCATGTAAATATTATCCACTCTAAAACCACGAAGGATAATTTTGAAATCACTACGTCTAAATACTAAGCATTCATCCGAATCAAATAAGGCAAGATTTCCCTTGTCACATAATTGACTTATGCTCAAGAGGTTATGCTTTAAACCTTTAACAAGTAATATATGCTTAATAGAAGAATTTTCATCCTTACCGACCGATCCGATGCCGATAATCTTTCCTTTATTGTTGTCACCAAAAATAACACTTCCTCCTTCTTTGTGTTCTAGTTGAAGGAATTTGGATTCGTCTCCCGTCATGTGCTTGGAGCATCCACTATCAAGGTACCATAGTACACTTGATCCCTTCAAACACACCTACAAAACAAATTAATGCGTTTTAGGTACCCATGCCATTTTGGGTCCTTGAGGGTTAGGCATATCATAATGATGCGATTGAGTGATATGTCTATGTCGTGTAAAACATGCAGGAGCAATATGACCAATGCGTCTACAATAATGACAAGTCACGTTGGGGTTATACATCCTTCTAGGTTCATAGTAACTTGATGGACGAAAATGATTTACTCTATTTTCATTATGACTATTGCGCATTTCATGAGAACCATTTCTCCTACTATTAGTTCTAAAATGAGCAACATTTCTAGAGTAATGGTCATGTCTAGATGTTCTAAAAGGTTCAAAACTCCTTCTAGTGTTTGGCCTAGAATATGCATCATTTCTAGGGTAGTCATTTCTAGGTGGTAAGTCATTTCTAGGTCTTCTAAAATGTTCAACATTTGGTCTAGCATGCATATTTGTTCTAGGATTGCTATTTCTAGGATAAGCATTTGTTTTATTAATCCTAGGTTGAGCCTTAGGTGGTTGGGTTTTGGCTTCAACCTTTTCTTTAGGCTCATTCTTAAAACCTATGCCATGCTTGGTTGATTTCAAGTTAACAAGGACCTCATTCAAGTTTTTGTGAGAAGAATTAACTTATCTAAGGTTCCCTTAAGCCTTTCTACTTCGTTTTTGAGATGCATGCAAGAAGTACAATTTCTAATAGAGCTTTCGGGCTTGTCGGCGCTTCTTTTTCCGAAAAACTTGTTTTCCTCTTTCAACTTCTCATTTTCTAAAACCAGTTTTTCCAAATCCTTTTATTTCAATGAGAGTTGTTTTTGAAAATCTTTTTTATTTGAAGAAGCATTTTCTTTTATGCTTTTAACAGTTTTTGAAGCCTTAATAAATTCACTATATAACTCATCAAAAGCATTTTGCATTTCTTCAAGGGAAAAGAAATTTTTTGAAGAGATTTGACATACCTCATCTTGCTTGTCTTCTTGCGCCATAAGACAAAGTTTTGCGGCTTCGTCTTCTTCTCCTTCGCTTGACTCGTCTCCGGAGTCGCCTCCCCAAGATATATATGCACGTTGCTTTTTGAAATGTTTCTTTTCCTTTTTGAGGTTTGGGCAGTTTGACTTGATGTGCCCGGTTTCTCCGCATTCATAGCACTTTATTTGTTCTCCTTGCTTTTTGCCCTTACGTTCATATTCCTTCCTCGTGAACTTTTGAAATCTTTTGATAACGAGTCCAAACTCGTTGTCTCCGTCCTCATCGTTTTGAGGTTGGCTTGTGCTTGCCTTAAGCGCTATTCTTTGCCTCCTTTGATCATCAACAAGAGGGTTAAGTATTGTAGATTCATAAGTCTTAAGGTTACCTCTTAATGCGTCGATTGTGATACTTGAGACGCCAATGGATTCTTGAATTGCGTCGGCCTTTGATCACCATGCCGGAGTGAGACTTCTAAGAATTTTTCGAACCAGTTCTCTATCCGTGAATGTCTTCTTGAGGGCATGTAGGTCATTTACGATTATTGAAAATCGTTCGAACATTTCATCCACCTTTTCACCTTCCTTCATGTGAAATAATTCATAAGCATGGGTTAGGAAATCAATTTTAGCTTCCCTTACCTGGTCCGTACCTTCGTACGTAATTTCCAGCTTGTCCCACATTTCCTTTGCCGTTGTGCAACATGATATTTTCCTGTAATCATCAGCATTTACAGCACAATATAATAAATTAATTGCTTTAGCATTATTTTGAACCTTTCGGATATCATCCGCGTCATATTCTTCTTCGGATTTGGGAACCCATTCGTTTTCAACCTTTTTGGTTGGAAATTGATTTCCCTTCGTTATCACCTTCCAGAGATGAAAGTTGTTTGCTTGAACGAAGATTTTCATCCTCTCCTTCCAGTACGTGTAGTTTGTACCGTTGAATAGAGGTGGTCGTGTGGAGCATTGTCCTTCATCAATTCCTGCAAAAGAGTCACGGGTAGAAGCCATGGATGGTTCTCTCAAACTGTTAAGCCTTCAGAGAGTTGGGCTCTGATACCAATTATTAGATAATACGCTTAACGCTAGAGGGGGGTGAATAGCGTTATAATAAAAATTAGCGTTAACTTGCGGAATTTAAAAATTGCAGGAAGTAAATAAGTGCGATAAATAATAAAGTACGCACCGATGTATTCTGGTTCACCACAACACGTGGCTAGTCCAGTCCCCGAGAGACTCGCTCGAGATTTTTCACTAACTTGTCAAGCTTACGGGTGCTCAACAAACCTTTACAACTTGAGGACACAAGCCTCAACACTTTTGCTCGGAGATACAACACTCCAAGACTTCAACCAAGGAAACACAAGTTCCTTACAACAAGAGAATCACAATTCTCTTACAAGTGTGCAAAACACTAAACACTCAAACAAAACACTCCTTAATGAGTAGATATGAGTAAAAGAAGTAAGCTCAAGATCACAACAACTATGGACAAGACTTTGGCTCTCAAAAGCTTTATGAAATGAATATAAAATGATAAACAATAGTATGCAAGCTTATAGCAATAGAATGATCAGTTGTTGTGTGTTGTTGTGTTTAAAACACTGAAATGAAGCTGTATTATAGTTGAAAAACTTGGCATTACCGTTGTCTAATTGTCAATTAAGAGTTGCTGATTTTACTGAGTGACAATCGATTGTCAAGAAGCTACAATCGATTGTTTGCCAATCGTTCCAGAAATGAATCCCAGATTTTACGCTTAACAATCGATTGTCCAAGATCAACAATCGATTATTGGTAACTTTCAAAAAATCATTTCCAGATTTTACGTAAAACAATCGATTATACCAAATCAATAATCGATTATTCAGCAACGTTCAAAAAATCCTTTCCAGATTTTAATATCAACAATCGATTGTACAAAATCAACAATCGATTACCTGATGGTATTTGAAAACTTTACGACAACGGTCAGCTTCACAATCGATTGTGCAATATTAACAATCGATTATTTATCAGACTTTGAAAATCATTTTAGACACTGCCTCTCGCCAATCGATTGTTTTATACTCACAATCGATTATTTAATAATTTTGAAAAAGTCTGGAAGACACTGCCTCAACACAATCGATTGTCATAAGTTCACAATCGATTATTTTGTGACTTTGAAAAATCTGAAGGGACACTGTCTCTTCACAATCGATTGTCGTTAGCTTCACAATCGATTATTCTGAGTTTTGAAAAACATTGATGTACACTGCCTCATCACAATCGATTGTCATAAGGTTCACAATCGATTGTCATGCAGGTTTGAAAAACCTAATGCTCACTTGCCTTAACACAATCGATTGTCATTAACTTCACAATCGATTGTCATGTAGTCTTGGCTTAACATAATCGATTATCATAAGTGCATAATCGATTATCTTAGTCCAGATTTTTGAGGCATGTTTAAAAATTATTTTGACTAATGAAAATATGCATGATTTAAAATCATTTAGCATTAAATTAAATATGCATGATTTTATAAAAATAATATTACGAGAGAAGCCATGTCATGAGTCAAGTTGTCGGATCAAGATCACAATTAGGAACGACTCATTTAAACTATAAAACTTTGTCTTGTGCTTGAATCTCGTTATCCACCAATTGTGCGCTTGTACTTGAACTTCGTCATATATCAATTTGCGCTTGTTTGTCATTCATCAAAACCTACACATAAGAACACACGTTTTAGTATAAAGCCTTGAGAACGTGTTTCCAACAAGTTCGTTGCCCTTGAAATTTCGGGCAAGAACTACATGACATGGGTGTTGGATGTTGAAATCCATTTGGATGCAATGGGTCTTGGAGACGCCATTAAAGACAGAAATAGTGCATCCACCCAAGACTGTGCTAAGGCCTTGATTTTCTTGCGCCATCACCTAGATGAAGGTTTGAAAATTGAATATCTCACAATCAAAGATCCACTTATCTTGTGGAATGGCTTAAAGGAGTGATATGACAACTTAAAGTTGGTCACTCTGCCACAAGCACGATATGATTGGGCTCATCTGAGGCTCCAAGACTTTAAGTTTGTTTCTGAATATAATTCTACAATATTTAGAATTACTTTTAAATTGAAACTCAGTGGAGATACTATAACTGATTATGATATGCTTGAAAAAACGTTTACAACGTTTCATGCCTCCAATATGGTTCTGCAACAACAGTACAGAGAGAAAGGTTTCAAAAAGTACTCTGAGCTGATTTCTCTTCTCCTTGTGGCTGAGCGAAACAATGACCTGCTCATGAGAAATCACGAAAATCGACCCACTGGGTCTACACCATTGCCTGAAGTAGATAAGGTGTATTCCCATTATGCTAAGCGTGGAAAAGGCTATGGCTTTAATCATGGTCGTGGTCGTGGTCGGGGTCATGGCCATGGACGTGGAGGAGGAAGAAATTTTCCTGGTGATAGTCACCCCCCAAAGAGATATAACCACCAAAACCGGAAATGGAATTATGAGAATCCAAAAGCAAATAGTTCAGAAACTATATGTCATCGTTGCGGTGGAAAAGGGCACTGGGCAAAAATTTGTCGTGTACCAAGACATTTGGTTGAGCTTTATCAAGCATCTCTAAAGAGTAAAGGCCCTGAAACCAATTTTGTCTCTGACAATAATTTTGACATCACCCAGTTGGATGTGGCAGACTTCTTTGAGCACCCTGAGGGGAAAATAGATCACTTGATCGGTGATGGATCCATGGTTAAAGAAGATTGAGCAGTTTGATATTTTTATTTTTACTTATTCGTAGTAGTTAATGAATAAACAATTATCATAGTTTACATAAGTTATCTATTATTGTGATATGGTTCAAATTTTATATAACTTTAGATTACACATTCATCTTATGCTTTATTTGTAATGATTTTTCAGTAAGTTAATCGATTAACATAACAGATAATAGATTAACCAATATATTCTATTAAACTGGACCTTTTCCGCAAGGCATGTTAGTCGATTATCCGATTTAGTTAATCGACTAACCTTTAATCGATTATCACTTTAGTTAATCGATTAACCTTATGTCCGTTGCCTGTTCATCGACTAGTTTTTTTTTTAAACGTTGAAACAGGTTAGTCGATTATCGATTTAGTTAATGGACTAACCTCAGCAGATTTTGAAAATATTGTTTAATTATTAAGCAACGGATACAAGAGTATTAAAAGGAGAATAACTATGATAAAAGATATTTTTTTTATAATGACCGTACTGAAACTATTATGTTGAATCATAGACTTAAATTTGTTTATTATCATATCTATAAAAAAAATACTAATATTTTTCGTATATTTCTTTTGTATGTCAAACCATGGGAAGCAAATATGGATATCTCACAAAGCAAACTTGGATCAACGTCCAATTGTAAAAATATTTGTTTAATTGATTCATGTACCACACATACGATATTCAAAGAGAAGAAATATTTCTCTCATTTAAGTATGTGTAAGGCAGATGTTACTACAATTTCTGGTAGTAGTAAATTGATTGAAGGCTCCGGAAGAGCAACTATGACTCTGCCTAAAGGAACAATATTTATCATAGAGAATGCAATGTTCTCTTCCAAGTCCAAGAGGAACTTATTGAGTTTTAAAGATATCCGTCAAAATGGATATCATATTGAGACAATAGATGAGAATAATCTTGAATACCTCATCATTACAAAGAATGTCTCTGGCCAAAAGAGGGTTATTGAGAAGTTCCCATCTTTATCTTGTGGCTTGTATTGGACAAAAATTAGTGCAATTGAGGCACATTCCACAGTAAACCAAAAGGTTACTGATTCCAATACTTTTGTACTTTGGCATGATCGATTAGGACATCCTGGATCAATTATGATGAGACGGATTATAGAAAACTCATATGGGCATCCATTAAAGAATTTAAAGATTCTTTTAAATAATGAATTTTCTTGCACTTCTTGTTATCAAGGCAAGTTAATTATTAGACCATCACTAACAAAGGTTGAAACTGAGTCACCTACGTTTTTGGAACGTATACAAGGGGATATTTGTGGACCTATTCACCCACCTAGTGGGTCCTTTAGATATTTTATGGTCTTAATAGACGCATCCTCTAGATGGTCTCATGTGTGCCTATTGTCATCACGCAACCTTGCGTTTGCAAAATTAATGGCACAAATAATTCGATTACGAGCACAATATCCTGATAATCCAATTAAGTCTATTAGACTAGATAATGCTGCTGAGTTTTCATCCCAAGCATTTAATGATTATTGCTTATCAATTGGGATAAAAGTGGAACATCCTGTAGCTCATGTTCACACTCAAAATGGTCTTGCAGAATCTTTAATTAAACGTCTCCAGTTGATTGCAAGACTATTACTCATGAAAACGAGGCTGCCACTTCGGTTTGGGGTCACGCCATTTTGCATGCAGCAATGCTAGTTCGTCTCAGACCGACGAATTATCACAAATATTCCCCGTTGCAATTATTTTTGGGTCATGAACCTAATATATCCCATTTAAGAATTTTTGGATGCGCAGTATATGTGCCTGTAGCACCGCCATACCGCACCAAAATGGGTCCGCAAAGAAGGTTAGGAATATATGTTGGGTTTGAATCGCCCTCCATTATTCGCTACCTCAAAACATTGACAGGGGATTTGTTCACTGCACGATTTGCAGACTGTCGATTCGATGAGACACTTTTCCCAAAAATTAGGGGGAGAAGTTGGTGAAACCAAACGGGAAATTTTGTGGAAAAATCCATCATTATCTCATCTTGATCCACATACCTCTATTTGTGAAAAAGAGGTGCAAAATATTATCCATTTGCAAAAAATAGTAAATCAAATGCCTGACGCATTCACGGACTTGAAAAGGATAACAAAATCTCACATCCCCGCAGAGAATGTTCCAATCCGTATTGATGCCCCTATTGGACAATCTTCTAGTGTCATATCTAATGAGTCGAAAGCATGCCTAAAACGTGGCAGGCCATTAGGTTCCAATGATCGAAATCCTAGAAAAAGGAAAGCAAATTATCAAAATGACACTACGAAAGAATCTCATGAGGAAATTCACGATTTAATAAATTCTGAGATTCATGAAGAATCCATTGAGCCCGAGTCTCAGGAAAATAAGGAACTATCAATAAATCCAATCGATATTGAGACAAATTTTAATCGAGTAGATATAGTGGTGGATTATGTTTTTGCATATAATGTTGCATCTAGCATTATGCAAGAAAGTGAGGATCTTGAACCTCAATCTGTTGGAGAGTGTCGACAAAGACTTGATTGGCCAAAATGGCAAGAAGCAATCCAATCAGAATTGAATTCACTTGCAAAACGTGAAGTTTTTGGGCCTATAGTTGAAACACCTAATGGTGTTAAGCCTGTTGGCTATAGATGGGTCTTTGTACGCAAGAGAAATGAGAAAAACAAGGTACAAAGATATAAGGCACACCTTGTTGCACAAGGATTTGCTCAAAGGCCTGGTGTCGATTATGAAGAGACATATTCACCCGTAATGGATGTTATAACTTTCCGTTATCTCATTAGTTTTGCTGTCCTTGAAAAGCTTGACATGCATTTAATGGATATGGTTACTGCCTATCTTTATGTCTCACTTGATAATGAGATATACATGAAAATTCCCGATGGATTAAAAATGCCAAACACTCATAATTCAAAGTCCCGGGAAATGTTTTCAATCAAATTGCAAAGATCTTTGTATGGTCTAAAGCAATCAGGACGAATGTGGTATAATCGTCTTAGTGAGTATTTATTAAAGGAAGGCTATATAAATGATGCCATTTGCCCATGTGTTTTTATAAAGAAAACAACATCGAAATTTGTTGTACTTGCCGTATATGTCGATAACATAAACCTTATAGGAACTCCCATAGAACTCCAAAAGGCAATTGATTATTTAAAGAAGGAATTCGAGATGAAAGATCTCGGAAAGACAAAATTATGTCTTGGTTTGCAAATTGAATATTTGGCAAACGGAATTTTTGTTCATCAATCTGCCTATATAGAAAAGGTATTGAAAGGGTTTTACATGGATGGAGCATATCCTTTAAGTACTCCGATGGTTGTTCGATCACTTGATGTGAATAAGGATCCATTCCGACCGCAAGAAAAGAATGCAGAGCTACTTGGTCCTGAAGTACCATATCTTAGTGCAATTGGCGCACTAATGTATCTTGCAAATACTACAAGGCCTGACATAACTTTTTCAGTTAATGTCTTAGCAAGATATAGCTCTGCTCCCACAATCTGCCTTTATTGATAGTTCCTTATTTTCCTGAGTCTCGGGCTCAATGGATTCTTCATGAATCTCAGAATTTATTAAATCGTGAATTTCCTCATGAGATTCTTTTGTAGTGTCATTTTGATCGCGTTCCTTTTTCTAGGATTTCGATCTTTGGAACCTAATGGACTCACGTTTTAGGCGTGCTTTCGACTCATTAGATATGAAACTAGAAGATTGTCCAATAGGGACATCAATACGGATTGGAACATTCTCTGCGGGGATGTGAGATTTTGTTATCCTTTTCAAGTCCGTGAATGCGTCAGGCATTTGATTTGCTATTCTTTGCAAATGAATAATATTTTGCACCTCTTTTTCACAAATAGAGGTATGTGGATCAAGATGAGATAATGATGGATTTTCCACAAAATTTTCCGTTTGGTTTCACCAACTTCTCCCCCTAATTTTGGGAAAAGTGTCTCATCGAATCGACAGTCTGCAAATCGTGCAGTGAACAAATCCCCTGTCAATGTTTCGAGGTAGCGAATAATGGAGGGCGATTCAAACCCAACATATATTCCTAACCTTCTTTGCGGACCCATTTTGGTGCGGTATGGCGGTGCTACAGGCACATATACTGCGCATCCAAAAATTCTTAAATGGGATATATTAGGTTCATGACCCAAAACTAATTGCAACGGGGAATATTTGTGATAATTCGTCGGTCTGAGACGAACTAGCATTGCTGCATGCAAAATGTCGTGACCCCAAAACGAAGTGGGCAGCCTCGTTTTCATGAGTAATGGTCTTGAATTCAACTGCAGACGTTTAATTAAAGATTCTGCAAGACCATTTTGAATGTGAACATGAGCTACATGATGTTCCACTTTTATCCCAATTGATAAGCAATAATCATTAAATGCTTGGGATGAAAACTCAGCAGCATTATCTAGTCTAATAGGCTTAATTGAATTATCAGGAAATTGTGCTCGTAATCGAATTATTTGTGCCATTAATTTTGCAAACGCAAGGTTGCGTGATGACAATAGGCACACATGAGACCATCTAGAGGATGCGTCTGTTAAGACCATAAAATATCTAAAGGACCCACTAGGTGGGTGAATAGGTCCACAAATATCCCCTTGTATACGTTCCAAAAACGTAGGTGACTCAGTTCCAACCTTTGTTGGTGATGGTCTAATAATTAACTTGCCTTGATAACAAGAAGTGCAAGAAAATTCATTATTTAAAAGAATCTTTAAATTCTTTAATGGATGCCCATATGAGTTTTCTATAATTCGTCTCATCATAATTGATCCATGATGTCCCAATTGATCATGCCAAAGTACAAAAGTATTGGAATCAGTAACCTTTTGGTTTACTGTGAAATGTGCCTCAATTGCACTAATTTTTGCCCAATACAGGCCACAAGATAAAGATGGAAACTTCTCAATAACCCTCTTTTGGCCAGAGACATTCTTTGTAATGATGAGGTATTCAAGATTATGCTCATCTATTGTCTCAATATGATATCCATTTTGACGGATATCTTTAAAACTCAACAAGTTCCTCTTGGACTTGGAAGAGAACATTGCATTCTCTATGATAAATATTGTTCCTTTAGGCAGAGTAATAGTTGCTCTTCCGGAGCCTTCAATCAATTTACTACTACCAGAAATTGTAGTAACATCTGCCTTACACATACTTAAATGAGAGAAATAAATTTCTTCTTTTTGAATATCGTATGTGTGGTACATGAATCAATTAAAAATTAATTTGACAATTGGACGTTGATCCAAGTTTGCTTTGTGAGATATCCATATTTGCTTCCCATGGTTTGACATACAAAAGAAATATACAAAAAAGTATCTTTTATCATAGTTATTCTCCTTTTAATACTCTTGTATCCGTTGCTTAATAATTAAACAATATTTTCAAAATCTGCTGAGGTTAGTCGATTAACCAAATAGATAATCGACTAACCTGTTTCAACGTTTTAAAAACTAGTCGATGAACAGGCAACGGACATAAGGTTAATCGATTAACTAAAGTGATAATCGATTAACTTAGGCAACGATCATTAGGTTAGTCGATTAACTAAATCGGATAGTCGACTAACATGCCTTGCGGAAAAGGTCCAGTTTAATAGAATATATTGGTTAATCGATTATCTGTTATGTTAATCGATTAACTTACTGAAAAATCATTACAAATAAAGCATAAGATGAATGTGTAATATAAAGTTATATAAAATTGAACAACCATATCACAATAATAGATAACTTATGTAAACTATGATAATCGTTTATTCATTAACTACTACGAATAAATAAAAATAAAAATATCAAACTGCTCAATCTTCTTTAACCATGGATCCATCACCGATCAAGTGATCTATTTTCCCCTCAGGGTGCTCAAAGAAGTCTGCCACATCCAAGTGGGTGATGTCAAAATTATTATCAGAGACAAAATTGGTTTAAGGGCATTTACTCTTTAGAGATGCTTGATAAAGCTCAACCAAATGTCTTGGTACACGGCAAATTTTTGCCCAGTGCCCTTTTCCACCGCAACGATAACATATATTTTCTGAACTATTTGAAACCTTTCTCTCTGTACTGTTGTTGCAGAACCATATTAGAGGCATGAAACGTTGTAAACGTTTTTTCAAGCATATCATAATCAGTTATAGTATCTCCACAGAGTTTCAGTTTAGAAGTAATTATAAACATTGCAGAATTATATTCAGAAACAGACTTAAAGTCTTGGAGCCTCAGATGAGCCCAATCATATCGTGCTTGTGGCAGAGTGACCAACTTTAAGTTGTCATATCTCTCCTTTAAGCCATTCCACAAGATAAGTGGATCTTTGACTGTGAGATATTCAATTTTCAAACCTTCATCAAGGTGATGGCGCAAGAAAATCAAGGCCTTAGCACAGTCTTGGGTGGATGCATTATTTCTGTCTTTAATGGCGTCTCCAAGACCCATTGCATCCAAATGGATTTCAGCATCCAACACCCATGTCATGTAGTTCTTGCCCGAAATTTCAAGGGCAACGAACTTTCTTTTCATAATGTCAGACATAATTAAAGCAAAATTAGGAGGAGAAAAAATACCTTAATTTTCTCAAAGAGATTCTTGAGATAGTAGAGCTTCGTGCTGATAACATGTTATAAAACAATAAAAGAACAAGAGCAATATTGCAGAGAAAGAGAGAGAAAATTCTTATTGAATTTTGGGGTGGTTTACAATGGGGTAAGACCCCTCTATTTATAGGAGGAAAAATAACTTAGCCTCAAAGTAAAACTCTCTACAAGATAGACATTCACTCTAATTAGAATTCTATTCTTAACAAAAGAACATTATATTATCAAATAAAGCAACAATTATATGCGAGACTAGACAATTTTTTCCCAAACTTTTTTCTTAAGAAAATAATATACCAACAAGCAAAAACCTTTATAGTATATTAGTAATACAGATATCATTTTTGTATATGTCATATTATTTTTCAAGCAAAATTTATTATCGGGAAATCTTGACTAATAAGTTCTTCGTAGAGATTATCGTGTACATACGGTTATATGGTAAGTAACTTAGAGAGACAGTTACTCAGTAATTTGTAATACAGAAATTAGGAAATTTTACATTCCTTTGTCAGAAATTATATTACCCTCAATATTTAATATTTGATATGATTACATTTAGTGTACTTAATTACTAATTATATACCATAGCGGTTTTTAAGGGTATTAATTATACTCCTAATTTAATAGTACCATATATTCCTTCAAATATCACTCCCACCATGTTTCTCTCTTTAATTTTCATACCTTCACCTACGTTTCCCTTGCACACCCATGATTTCTGTATCAAAATTCTATTATTTCTTCCATAGCCAAGGCTTTGAAATCAAATTTGGGTTTCCAAAAGATGTTGGTTGTTTGGATTGGATGTTCTTGCAAAGAATTGAGAATTCTCTCTAGGTCTCTCTCAATCTCGCAATCCCAAATTTCAGTGATATAAGAGGAAAAGAAAAGAGAGCAGGAATTCCACCATTGATAACCATTAAAAAGCTTTGAAGCTTTGAACTCTAATTTGGGTTTTCAAAAATCGTTATTTATTTGGATTGATTGTTGTTGTAAATAATTGGGAATATGATTTGAAGTTTATATCTCAATTTTGAGGGATTTTTGTGAAGATTAGACTTGGTTTTGACTGAATTTCAGGTTGAATGAAGAAGAAGAAATTGTATTACAGAAATTGTAGATAAATTGTAGAAAAATTATAGACTGTTGTTTATTTATTTTTGAGTTTTGTGTTTTTATGTTAAAAGTTTTGATGGGAGCTTGTTATTCCACTTCGTCTGTTTTGGAGCTAACTTGTGCAGATGAGAAGATGTTTTTTAAGTTATATATATTGTTATACATTTAAATTCAAGAAAGTATGATTATATTGTTATTAAAGAGGCGTGAATTTGTAAAATATGTTAAATGTGAGGAATGTGTCAAATAAGACTTACAATGGCTTGTTTTCTACATTTAATCTACAACAAAACTACATATCATTTGAAAAATTAATATGAAAATACAAAATTTCAATGTTTCTACAAATTATCTACAAAATTTCTTAGGAAAATCTATTCTTTCATCATTTTTTTGAATTCCATATTTAGCATAGTAGTTTCGTAAGGAGTAACAAGAGCACATAGGAGAATTACATAATTGTAGCATAATCAGAATTTTCGACATAATTGTATTTTCTGTAAAATATTTGTAGAAATTGTAGTTATTTTTTATTTGTGAAAACAGAAAACAAAGCATCTACAATCAGAATACATATAATCTATAATTTATCGACAACATATCTACAAACTGGGTACATTGAATTTTAATATTCCAATTCCCATTCAATTTTAGTATAATTGAGATTTTCGATATAATTGCATTTTTTGCAGAAGATTTGTAGAAGTTTTAGTCGTTTTTTATTTGTGAAAACAGAAAACAAAGCATCACAATCAGAATACATATAATCAATTTATCTATAAAATATCTACAAATTGAGTACATTGAATTTTACTATTTTAATTTCTATTCAATTGTAGCATAATTGGATTTTCGACACAACTGCATTTTTTTCAGAAGATTTGTAGAAGTTTTAGTTGTTTTTAATTTGTGAAAACGGAAAACAAATAATCTATAATCAGAATATGTCTAATCTATAATTTATCTATAAAATATCTACAAACTAGGTGCATTGAATTTTAATATCCCAATTCTCATTCAATTGTAGCATAATTGAAATTTTTGACATAATTGTATTTTTCAGAATATTTGTAGAAGTTTTAGTCATTTTTTTATTTATGAAAATAGAAAATAAAGCATCTACAATCAGAATACAAGATATAAACTCCAAGTCATATTCCTAATTATTTTCAACAACACAGAATCCAAACAAATAATGATATTTGAAAACTCAAATTTGAATTCAAAGCTTTTTAATGGTTGTCAATGGTGGAATTGGTGCTCTCTTTTCCTTTGCTTTGTATTACTGAAATTTGGGATTGAAAGATAGAGAGAGATGTAGAGAGAATTCTGGAAACAAATTATCGCAAAATAGAGTATGAAAAATTTAAAACGAAGCCGACAATAATTATGAATGTGCGTGATTTGCGTTGTGGAAGATCTGAAGAATATTTAATTCTCAATTTTTGCACTCTTAAATAAGGAATCCTACAGCTACAATGATTCCTTATTTAATGCATTGTCTATATTTTGTAGGAATACTATTAGCATAAAGGTTAGTTAGCAAACTATGAACATATTTGGTAATATAGTTTCATATATGTTATAGGAACGAAAATTTCTCTTATTATACTATATCTCTAAATCTCCGACAAATAGTGTTCAATATATATCATATATTTCTAAAATCTTATATTTTACCAATATATACAATATAATTTTTCGACGAAGGAAGATCAGTATATTATATATCTCTAAAATATTTTATTTGTATATATGTGTAATATAATTATTCGACAAAAGGTGATCAATCGATCACTATTGTGAGAATGTAGCTTCGCCCATTATTACAAGGACATTACTATGGAATCAAAACAAGAAGGGATGCCACTCTAACAATCAAAACAAGTAGGACAATTACTGGTGTAATAGATTAAGACAGACTTTTTTCTTTTTTTAATTTCTTTAATAATTTTGTGTAGACTTTGTCCCAGGATTCGGCATTTAAGCTAATTATGTAGCTTTAATGAAAGTTACACTAGTTAAGTGAAAATGATCAAAATAGCATCATTTCAGGTAAAAGTTATAATATTTTGTTTACTTCTCTTTCTTTCTTCTATTCAATAATTATAAACACAATCCACAAATATGAATGTAATCAAGGAATCGAGAAATACGATTATATATAGCAATAAGATAATGCGACTTATATATTTCAATCGAGAAATATGACTTCTAAATCAATTGAAAATGCGATTAAGAAATGAGACTTTAGTCGAATTGAGAATGCGACTTATAAAAGCAGCTGAAAAAGGATACTTATATGCAACTTATAAATAGCAATTAATTCTAAATCGCAAATGAATAATGGAACTTATAAATATCAATTAATTCTAAATCGCAAATGAATAATGCAACTTGTAAATAGCAATCGGAGATGTGACTTGCAAATCGCCATTGGATAACCCGACTAATCGCAGTTATATTTATTATTCGTCACTATACTTTTAAAGAATTTATCATTAGTAGCTATATTTAATGTTTATAGCAAATCCATGAAATAAGAAATTAATTATTTTGAATTGAAATAAGGGAGCAACAAGCTCACTTAACTCAGTTGGTTTTTTTAGTTAACAGAGGTCTTGATTCTGACTCTCAACAAGAGCATTTTATTTTTCTATATTTCTGTATTTCGTTTTGGTTGTATTTGTTGTACGAACAAATATTTATATACAACCCTGTATATAGTCGATACAAGTTATATCCTTTATATACTCCTTATATTTCGCTTTTGTTACAATTGATACATATTGTATTCATTACGCGAATAAATCGTGTTTTATGAAAAATCCTCTTCAATAATTTGGTTTGTTGATGATTAATGTTCACTCAAATGCAGGTTTTAAAGAGAGACTTGCAAGAATATTTTTATTGTACTGTATAAATCCTAGAAAATCATGTTCTTCGATATTTTAAATACAAAAATCAGTAAACCAACTGCTTAAACTACTCTTTAAACTTCGTTCGCTGAACTTGACTTGCATTGAGTTCACAATAATCATTAGAGAATATATGCCTGACTTGTATGCATGAAAAAACTTAGATAGGTACATGAACCCAATGTTTTATTTGTTTATTAAGTTTTAATTGTATAATTTGGTTTTAAGTATTTTTAATTGATTCCTTAAAATCTGATAATGATGTTTTATTGTACGTGCTTTACAGAGTAATAGGACCCTTTATGCCACCAAAGAAAACCACAACATGATTAACACTCTTTGACTTTTTGATTGGTTGAAATTTTGCTAATTGCTTTGACCTTTGACAAATTAAAGTAGCTAAGCTTAGTGATGTACAATTCAAAATTGAAGAATTATTTTTATTTTTATTCGGAGTAATTTTACGGATTGTCATCCCACTTTTCTTTCACCATGAAGCACATAGGTATTTAAATCTTTTTTTATGTGACGAGTATGATTTTTTTTTTTTTAAAGTGGTGCGACGTGGATATTCTTGGAATGAGGACCCGTTTTTTGCCATAGATTTTGCCAAATTTGGGTTTTTTATGTGGCAAATACATATTTGTTCATAAATTTTATTCATATTTTGGCAAATTCATATATAAAAGAGCGTATCATTTAGAATTTTGTAATATTTTGTTTTGTCCTCTCGGTTATGTGATAATGTATTATCTACTTCATTGCAAAAATGATAATTTTGTACCAAATTATTTATGTTAGCACTATAGTTTGCAATAATATAATGAATGTTATTGATGAAGGGTATATGTGATAGTTTTTAGAACTTGTGGGTGTAAGTCATATTTCATATTTTTTCAATAACAATAAAAAGTGAAATATGTTTTGAAAACTAATGTCCAAACACATTTTTATCTTCAAACCAAATTTCATCAAAATCAGATTTTTTAAAACAAATTTGGGAATTTATGACCAAAAACTAGCTTAATCTCTGTCACCTTATTGTTTTAATTTTCTGGCTTGAGATAGTTGCAACTTGCAAGTTAATAATATGTGACAGACCAAATTAAATTAACACTAAACAAGATTATATACATTATCTTTTTTCTGTATCTTAAACTTCAGTACTTTGAATGATTTTGAAAGGGTAGAGAAAAGGAGTTGCCTACAACGACAAAACTGGCCAGCTTTAAAGGGACAAAAGGAATATTCCATTTGAGTATTAATAAACATTTTTTTTGGCAGCAGAATAAACACTAACGAAGAAACTTTGGCTGAAATATTCTTATTAAGTTTCTCAATGGAATCAAAGATGACCCACGTCTATGTAGCTTGCTTTATTTATTTCTTCCTAAATAGAAGAAAAAAGTCAAAGAAATAATACCTTCTGAATTGTTTATTATACTCCAAGCAATTGAGAAGTTGCATTATCGAGGAGTATCGTGGGATAGATAATTCCACAAATGAGATTTGAAAAGGGTAGTGTGTGCGCAGACTTTACCCTTACCCTAATGTAAAGAGGTTGTTTCTAATAGACCTTCGATATCTTTTCATCCAAGAACTTCCCACCGTGCTATTGAAGTGACTCGAATTCACAACCTCTTAGTTGGAAGTGGATGATGCTTACCACTAGAGCAACCCACTCTTGTCAAATTTTAAAGATCATATCACTATATCAAAAAAAATTGAGAAGTGTCATATATGGTCAAACCTCTCTATAACAGCCTCATTTGTTTAGGTAACTATAGAAAAGTGTCGTTATAAAAAATATATATTATCATATAACATAAAAATTGATTTCGAGAAAAACTTAATTTTTGTAAAAAATGATTGCTATATAGGAATTTCTTTATAAAGAGGTCTGGCCGTAAATGGTTATGTTGATGGTGATGGCGACTTCTATTAAAAATATATGAGAAAAAAGGGGTTGCATGCTCACAACCCGGGGTTGCTCATCAACTTTACAAAGTTTTTTTCATTCAATCATTTATAATCCCTCTTAAGAAGCATATCTCTTTTATTATTTGTCCTAACTGATCTGGCAGCATCTTTTCTTTGCTTCTAATCCAAATTCCTCTTTATTTGCTCCTAAAAAAGAAGAAAAAGAGTACCTATATATTTGTGCTTTTAACTCTTTTCTTTAGTTTCTTTCCAACTCTCTCGAATAGAGTCACTAAACAAGACTCTACTAAAATGGGAAGACAGCCATGTTCTGATAAAGTTGGATTAAAGAGAGGTCCATGGACTATAGATGAAGACCATAAACTGTTGAACTTTATTCTTAACAATGGCATTCAATGTTGGAAAATGGTTCCCAAGTTTGCAGGTTTCATATTTTACTCTCTATCTGTATATATTATCTCTTTCTTTTTTGTGCTAATCATTTGGTATCCGAAGTACACTCGGCTCGACTAATTCAGACCGTTGAGGGATAAAGTGCTTTTGTACCCTTAGATATCGTCTGGTATGAGGAATAAGGGATAATAATTAAATTTGTGATGAGTTTATTTCATATTTGGTTGGGATAAAAGCACGGTATAACTAATCCCGGGATTAGTTATCCCGGAGTTGTAGTGTTATTTTTATCCCTATAGGATGTAAGATAACAATCTGGGGATAACTAATTCTGAGATAACTTGTTTTCCAACCAAACGACCCTTTAGACCTCTATTCCTTAGGATCGAACCCAAAACTTCTGCTTAACAGTAGAGGGATCTCAACCATTCCGCCACACTCCAACTTGATGATGTATGTATATATCATAGCTGCAACGCCTACACGCGGAGTTTTGCAGCTCGCATATTTTAACTATTTTTTCCTATATAGATGATTGAAAGTACATTGCTTAATTTGTGACACTGAATTATTGTGTGATTTAGGTTTGCTGAGATGTGGAAAGAGTTGCAGACTAAGATGGATTAATTATTTGAGACCAGATCTTAAAAGAGAGCCACTATCAGAAGCTGAAGAGAGTCAGATTATACAACTTCATGCCTCTTTTGGTAACAGGTTTGTTCATTTGAGATAGTATAGAGCAATATTTTTGCATGTTTTTTACCACTTAATGTTGATTCAGACAAGGATTTAAGTTTTACATTATCACTAAGAGTTAACTGCTGTTATACGCCAACTTAATGTGATTTTGAAAAAACTTTATACAACTATTTGTTATATTCTATTTTCGCCTTTCATCTTCTTGTGCCGATGGTCTATCGGAAACAACTTGTCTATCCTAGGGTAGAGGTAAAGTCTGCATACACACTACTCTCTCCAGACCCCACTTGTGAGATTATACTGAGTTGATATTGTTGTTGTTGTTGTTTGTGTATAAAACTTAAAACTTTTATGCAGGTGGTCTAAGATAGCATCACATTTTACAGGCCGGACTGACAATGAGATTAAGAACCACTGGAACACTAGGATTAAGAAGAGATTAAAGCTTCTTGGAATAGACCCTTTAACTCACAATCCATTTGAGCCAATTAATCTTAAACAAAAACCAGATGAGACGATCATACAAGCCAACATGCCAACACATGATCATGTAACAGAGAATTCGTCGACAAGTAGTGAAACTAAGAAGACAGAAACAGATCTCAAAGTTGATGATATTACTAATGATTTCTTGGTTGTAGAGAATGAGTACTCCAATTTATGTGGAAACTTGGATGTGGACTTGTTGGACAATAGTACTAAAACTATGTCATATTCTTTGGAAACTGCTGAATCCATCAAATTTTCATCAGCATCAGTTGCTACAGAATCCTCAAGTAATGTTGTCCCTGCAGAAGGACAAGACTCTATACAGCAATGGTTTTACAGTGTGGATTCACTTTTCTCATGGGACAACAATGTCAAGCAACATGGAGTTGGAGAAGACTTTTCCTATTGGAGAAACTACAACCATTGATTAATCTATTACTGTTCCTCCTAATTATTGCCATGCGATGAACATGACTTGTAAACTACACTAGTCAGTTTGGAAAAACTTCTCAAAAAGAAAAGTTGATATCACACCATGTTAAGAGTTCGGTTATCACACACATAAAAGCCAAAGAACACATGCAAGGCATGGCACAAACATTGTTTCTTCATGCTTACATATTCACAAAAGAGGAAAGTGAAGCAGTTTCTTTTCTTTTAATAAGTGTCTTTACTTCATAACTGGTGTACAACAACACTTACGCCTCAACCCCAGCAAGTTGGGGTCGGCTATATGAATTCATAGTCCATGCCGCTCCATTTAGGCGCATCTACTTCAGTGTAACTGTGTGCATGATTAAAATATACATTTTCTATTTTATAGAGGAGAAAAATTTTCTGATGAATGATGCATTATACATCTTCCTCGTTTTCATGATCGGAAGATTTAAGTAACGGGTTCTTGCCTATCACATCAACATCTCGAGAAGTTGTAGTCTTCCAAGCAGGATAGAGCACATAATGTTGCAAAATGAAGAGAATGTCAAAGAATATTGATATCTGCAACATTCACCCATCAAACCAAATAGTAGTCAGAGCCTCATGATACTAGCAATGGAAGTGCAAACGTTAGGAAAAAAGAACTAAATTAAGAAGAAATTAGTTTTTATTGGTTTTGTGTGCAGGCATCCCGGTATCTTAGGCTTCATTTTCAACAACAACAACAACCCAATATAATCTCATTTGGTGGGGTCTGAGGAGGGTAGTGTGTACGCACACCTTACCCCTACCCTGGGATAGAGAGGCCGTTTCCAAATAGACCCATGGCATCCTTCCCTCCAAGAACTTCCCACCTTGCTCTTAGGTTTCAATTTCATGAGAAGGACATTGTCTAACAAAGGGGAAAGATCATAGAAGATATTCATAAGACCAAGCTGATCCCTGTTTCATTCTAATAAGGCCTTGCACCATTTCTAGCTGTTGTAAGTTGCCGCAGTTCTTTGCAAGTGTAACCCCTCATTACATCATTACTTGATCTATTTCTTTTTCAGAAGTCCGATACGCTCTAACACTATGGCATATGAGCTGTTAAAGTGGACAAAGTGGTTTCGAAGAACATAAAAAAACTGAACGAGGTAAAGTTTCTAAACAGTTAAATCAGGTATAAAAGCTATAGACATGATGGTTGCAGCAAATAAATTAGATGGATAGACGTTCTGTACCAGTGACAATAAAGTCTTGCCTATGTTTCCATAAAAGTTCACCCAGGAACCTGTGGAAAAGGAGATTCAGACAGTATATTAAGCACAATTATAACTTCTCTAAGACTTCACTAGAAAATTAACTAGAGACCGCAAATTATTTCTGAAGAAGTCCATATATTTGAAAGACAGAAACTCACTCTGATCTATGGATTGCACTGCCATCTGTCCATAATTCGTCAGACCTCCAAGCAAGTCCAGCAAAATGTTGCCAATACTAAATCCAATAGTGCTCTTCCGCTGAAAGTTCATAATAGCCTATAAATTTGAAAGAGGCAAGAAGTTAATCCAGGCTGTAGAAAAGAGAACCAAATAGAGGGCCCAATTGATCGGAAGGTGCAAGAATTTTGAAAACAAACAAGCTGAAAGTATGCAGTTATTACCTGAGGAATGTACTTAATCACTGTCATAACAACTTGCAACGTGCTGCAATCAAGAGTCAAACATAAAATAATTAGCACTTGGAACATGCACATTAGCAGTGAATCTAAATAACTCATACACCACATATATAGAAGTATAAACACTTGTCCTTTAGAAAGAAAATGAGAAAGAAGATATCAAGCTAACAAGGTACTTTTCATAAGTAAACACAAACACCCCCACAAACACCCATCTTTGGTCTAGTGGTAAGAGCTCAGCACATAATGTGTGGGTTAGGCGGACATCACATGTTGGAACCTTGCGCAGACAAAAGCCTAGTATTTAAGTGGAAGGGTAGAGGGATGGCCCATCATCCATTGAGTTTCGAACCGTGTGCCAATGGCCTCGGGGATTTCTCGGTTATCCAAAGGAAAAAGGTATTCCGGAAGTGGACAGTGAATAGGCTGATGTATGATAATCTATTACTATACAAATCTCTTATCCTTTAAGCAAACAGTCAATAATCGGTGCCTTATTCGTTAGTACTTATTTATCTTGGAAGAAGAGAGATAGATAGCATGGGCAGCGCTAGCCTACTAACTTCAATCATAATAATGGATAAAATTTTCTAGGAGAGGACATATGTATCAATCAGGAAGGGCTCTTACTTGAAGCAAGAAACCAGCCAAAGCCAGGAATGGCTGGGGAGAGCTATGAACACACAAACTGCGACAGTTAACCAAGCAACAGACACGATCGCTATAGAAGTCTTTGCAACCTTCTGGTTTCCACGCTGTAAAGAAAGCAATCAACATCAAAGTGAGTAAAAAGGCATTTATCAGGGTCTCCATCCTTCACCTCATTTCCAGTTTCCTAAAGATCAAATAGGAATGGTTCACTTACATCATAAATAGCAATCTGAAACAGGGTAAATGCTGTCAAAAGAACAGCATGGACTGAGAAAGCAACATCATTTGCAGCCACAGGTATCATCTGCAGTTAAACAAGAAACGCAATAAGCATGCAAGTCATTAAATTACATGGAACCTTCCTTCACGTAATAATTCAATGAAGTTAACAAGAGATCAAAGCGCTAACAGTTCTTAAGAATGAGACAAGACAAAAGTAGTTAGCAATGAAAACCCACTGGATTTCTTTCAAAACTAAAGATGTTGCTTTCATCAGCTTTCTTGTACTTTTTCCTTTTGGTGTCTCGCCAGATTGTGTGATTTGACTAGCCCACCCAGGCAGCTTGCTAGAACTCATACGGATAGGTGCCACATAATCCATCCCACCAAAGATGGGCTTAAGCTAGTGTTGTAGTAGCTAACATTTTCCTTTCTTTTATGATGGTGGTGTCGGGGCCAAGCTTACGCGTACCTTGACTACTCCACCACATACCTTCTATCTCCCACCAACACACGTACCATGAACTCTACAACCAAGGCTTAGGCAAATGGGAAGAATCACCTAGTATTTTCTACGCCTCGACTAAGACTTCATGATTCTAAGTAGTAGCTACGATTTGAACATGAGATCTATAGGTTATTACTCCTATAGCTTAAATTAAATCACTCAAATTTCCGTTCAGTAGTTTGTTTTAAACCTCGATCCTACTTAAGTGCCTAAAATTAGTAATCTATCTTAATTTTTTGTCCCCATATATATAATTCGAACAGAAAGCAGCGGAACCAAACTAGAAAACTACAAAAAGCAAAAAATGTCAAACCTCATTATAGCCATATTTCTGACGGTACTGCATCTGAACAGCAGAACTAAAGAACATGGAAGCATTATAAATGAGATACGATGAGTGCTTGGTCAAATTCAATACCACGAAATCGAAATTCAATCCCACCACACTGCGTTTCAATACACAAAACAAAAAGGGTTATAATTAAAATCCATAAAGATATGAACTTTGATGTAAAAAACTAGAAGGAAAATAAAAAGGGAGGACCTTTTGCGTCGGAAATTCAAGATGACTTGAGGGTAAAAACTAATGGACCAAGAGAAAAAAGCAATCCATCCTAAAATATTGTACAGAACTTCGAGAGGAATTGAATTCCACGATGCCATAACTTACTCTTTGGATTGTTTTTCTCCAAATCCAAACAAATGAATTAGTGAATCTTTATATTTGTAGTAAAGTGAATATTCCTTTTTGGTGATGAAATATGGCTAAGCCAATGGAATCATTGGGTGCACTGTTTAAATTGCCTACTGACCTTTTGACCCTCCTGGAAATGAACTGAATCGGGCCCCAAAGATGTGGCTATTATGTAAATGAATTGGGCCACGAATTGCGTCTCAGTTCACGCCCGCTTCCATTGGGGGAAGTGAATAGGCAAAGTATATACTTTACATAAGTTTACTCATTTCAAAATCACAAAATTGCACAAATATGATGTTTTTTGAGGTGATATTTAACTTTTGATCCTCGTTTGGCTAATGAACAGAACTTTAAGTTTTTATTTTTTTGATAATTAAAACTTTGTTTATCAAGTAAAATATTTATAACTTTATAAAATTTAACCCGCCTAATAGAACTCCTGCTGCACAAATATGATGTTTTTTGAGGTGATATTTAACTTTTGATCCTCGTTTGGCTAATGAACAGAACTTTAAGTTTTTGTTTTTTTGATAATTAAAACTTTGTTTATCAAGTAAAATATTTATAACTTTATAAAATTTAACCCGCCTAATAGAACTCCTGCTGCACAAATATGATTTTTTTGAGGTGATATTTAACTTTTGATCCTCGTTTGGCTAATGAACAGAACTTTAAGTTTTTGTTTATTTGATAATTAAAACTTTGTTTATCAAGTAAAATATTTATAACTTTATAAAATTTAACCCGCCTAATAGAACTCCTGCTGCACAAATATGATTTTTTTGAGGTGATATTTAACTTTTGATCCTCGTTTGGCTAATGAACAGAACTTTAAGTTTTTGTTTTTTTGATAATTAAAACTTTGTTTATCAAGTAAAATATTTATAACTTTATAAAATTTAACCCGCCTAATAGAACTCCTGCTGCACAAATATGATGTTTTTTGAGGTGATATTTAACTTTTGATCCTCGTTTGGCTAATGAACAGAACTTTAAGTTTTTGTTTTTTTGATAATTAAAACTTTGTTTATCAAGTAAAATATTTATAACTTTATAAAATTTAACCCGCCTAATAGAACTCCTGCTGGACATGAAGCTACGACAAGGAGATTTTCTAACTTATTTCATATTCTCCTATTGTCTCTACACTTAAGCTCAATCTGGATACCAATTCATATTGCAGACATGTAATGTTTTACCATTTCCAAAATTTTTTATATTTTAGCACGTAAATATTTGATTTAGGCCTAATATAGCTATTTTAATTCATTTTTTACTCTTTTACTTTTAGTTTAGTGCAAAAAATATAAAAATTACAAAAATAGGTTCATTAATGTTTTGTAGTCATTTTTAATCTTGAAAAATACTAAAAAATAAGTTTGTTTTAATGGTTAGTCTTATTTTAATAATTATTTTTATTAAGTAGGGCTAATCAATATTTTGATAATACTTTTAGTTAATTAAGCTAATTTTAAATAGGGAATTTCTCATAAAGCACCATCTTTTAGATCTAATTAGCCATTTATAGATACTCTTTGCTATATTACGTGTTATAGATACCTTTTTATGTTTTTATACTATGTATTTCATGTATTTAAGTGGTAATATAACAAAAAAAAATAGGCGTAAAAAAGGGAATTCAAGCTGCATTAATGTTAAATACAGTAACGTATCTGCGCAAAATCTAGAAGGTTAAACTGGTTAAAAACGGGAGGAAATGAAATCACATGATATTCTCCAAATTTAACTAACTAAATCGATCCCTCATAAATCTGTATTCTGCTCAAAGACAGAAACACAGAAACGCAAAAAAAGAGAAAATAGCAGAGCAACATGTGATTGATATTCTGCCATTCTCTTTTCCTTTTTTTCGATTGATACAAATTATAATACAAAAGAAGGTATAATTCCTCTATACATATTGCAAATTTAACAGTTTTGTTGCGCCATTCTGGCAAGTGAAACGATGACGTAAATTACATCGATTTTTCAATTGAGGGAATACTGATAAAAGAGTATTCCTCCTTCAATGCTTTGATACCAAGAAGAAATCTGCAATTTACAATCGGAGAGAGAAGCTGAGATCTGAGAATTTTGAGATGGAATTAAAACGAGAGTTCACCTTTGTAAATTGATACAACTAAATGCTCTGCTAAGAAGAAGAAGCTATCGTGTATATAACTAACTAACCACCTTTTTGGACACTAACACTAACTATAGTTAAATTAAGCTAACCAGGTTAACTACTAGTGTTAACCCATATTCTTTACACACACACCCCTCAAGCTAGGATTAGGAAATATATTGAGTAGACCTAGCTTGGACAGTAGATAAAAATGTTGAATACGACCAAGTCCCTTTGTGAGTATGTCAGCTTCCTGCTTAGCAGTAGGACAATAGAGAGTAGACACAAGACCATGTTGAATCTTTTCACGAACGAAATGGCAATCAATGTCAATATGTTTCATGGAATACAAGATTGGCAACAATAGCAATAGCTGATTTGCTGTCATTGTAGATAGGCACAGGTGAGTTAAGATCCACTTCCAGCTCCTTGAGTAGACCAATAATCCATGTAATCTCTGCAACTGTGGATGCTAGGCTGCGGTATTCAGCTTCTGCTGAGCTTCGAGAAATGGTGGACTGCTTCTTAGATTTCCAAGAAATCAAGGAAGACCCAAATTTGACGAAATAACCTGTGACTGACTTTCGTGTATTGGGACATGCAAAAGCATTTAGCAGCTAAGAAAACTCCTAGACCAGGACTGATTTTTATAGATCTAACCACCTTGAGTGTAGCTTCCATATGAGAGACCTTAGGATTATGCATGAATGGTTATGAGCTATTTTTATATACAGGATTGGTTATAGTATGATCAAAGATGCTGAGGAAAAAGGCCTCATCAAACCTGGTGAGGTCAGATTGATATTCTTCTTGTTTGGATATTATTTGAGACATGTAACTCTTACATTCAGTTGACCTCGTTTTGTTAGCTTGATTGACAATACTCTCTATTTCATGGGGAAATACAAACTTATCCAAAAAATTGGTGTATCTTCTATGATGATTGGCTCAAAAAGCTATGTTGCTCTGATCCTTCAAAAATGCTGTTTCGAGAGTGCCGAAACCTCACAAAATTATGCATTATTGGAGAATCCAACACTGATGTGGCTGCATTTTTGAAGGATCCAACCAATGCAGGCAGGAATATCATCTGGTGCTGCGGCAGCAGCTGCAATTAAAATTGCAAAGCGGTCAGAGAATGCTGAAAAACTAGTAGTTGTAAGTATCGATTTCCTTTTTCTCAAAACACCTGATCCAAGGATCTTTCGAACAACCTCTCTACCTGCACAAAGTAGGGGTAAGGCCTGCGTACACATGACCCTCCCCAAAGCCCACTTCAATAACAACAACAACAACAACAACAACAACAAACGTAGTGGAATCTCACAAGTGGGGTTTGGGTAGGGTATTATGCGCAAATCTTACCTCCACCTTATGAAGCTGGAGAGATTATTTCCGATAGATCCTCGGCTAAAGAACAGCTATACTGATATGCTGTTGTTGTATATATCTGGCCAATATGATAGATCAGTCCAAGCAGATACATTATCTGTTGCGACGTGTAGCAATATTAGTTGAAACCGTGATTTAACAGTTCGGAAATCAATATAGATGGAGTAATGAATTAGTTTTGGCTTTCTTTAAGTTTCTTTAAGTTTGTTTTTTCCTGATTTCACTTGGAAAATTTAAGAGCCCTGGACATTAGAAGGCCATTTTCAGTCACGGTACTTGTGCCACTCCAATATAATACGACATAAAAACGATACATTTTATTATTGTTTAGAGATTGGGACTACGGGACATCGATGGATATGATGCACAAAATCGTTGTGCTTACTGCAAACAGCTCAACACACTTTTCTGTCTGTCTACTCATAAACCAAGCTATATATTTATTCTGATGTTAACTTTTTCTATTACATGTAGTAACCTTTAATGACCATTTAAAGTGATTTGATTGGGTAAATATTTTTTATACTGATGGCGCATAGAATTTAAACTCTACTCCAATCATATACTGTGGGGATTCATACTGAAGTAATAAGCTAGTTAATTTGTACATGCTGACCCCCAATACCATAAAGGCAGGTCGATGTACTAAGCTCCCGCTATGCGCGGGGTTTGGGAAAGGGTCCGATTACAAGGGTCTATTATATGCAGCCTTACCCTGCATTTCTGCAAGACACTATTTCCTCGACTAGAACCCGTGACATCTTTGTCATGGCGGCAACTTTACTATTTACGCCAAAACCATGATGCTACAAATATTAAAAGTTACTTGTAAGTCATGTATATATGAGACATTTTTCCTAAGAGCTTGGCATTTAGCACTACTTTTTTTTTTTCTATTTTATTTTCATCTTTGTTTAGAAATAATTATTGGTTAAGGTTTTTTGAGTTATCCTAGTTGATGATAACATCATAGGGAAATAAACTTATATATTTGCGCACCATTCAATTTCTCCTAAGTTATCTCCAGATCTCCACTTCTCGCGCCATTTCATTCCCATTGTATGTATTTGCTTCTTTCACTTTTTTTTCTATATATATATATATATATATATATATATATATATATATATATATATATATATATATATTGCGCGCATGCGGTATCTTCCTCTTTCTTCTTTGGGAGGAGAGAGAGCAAAGCTTTTTTCGGAGTATAATCATCTGATATACTGGCTCGGCTAATTTACGTTCGCGTCGTATAAAGCCCATTAAAGGGAAAAAGTGGTTAGGTAATTTCTTCATTCTCAGGACTCGAACCCGAAACTTCTAATTAAGGGTTAGAGTTCTCATACGTCCTGCCACATCTCTTTGGCGGTGTAACAAAGCTTTCATTTGCAGTACTAATTATAAGATGAATGATGGAAGGTTTTATTAATGCTAATAAAGATGAAGCATGTCTTGCTATAAATAATAGAAATGTGAAAGCCAAGTTGTCTATGTCTCCTCTACAAGAAGGAATTTCAAAGCTTTTATCTCAATGGCCAGGCTTGCAAATGGCTATTCAAAATGAATGGGGTGGCCAAGATTCTCCTCAAAAATCAAAGCAACTTTCCGTTGATATTCTTTCTCGTCTTTCTCAATCGAATGGTACATATCCTTTTCCCAATATACAATATTTTACAATGATATTTAGTGCGGACTGATTCGACTAATTCAGATTCATGCAGGTAGACCACTAAAGGACAACTCTCGTACTTTATATTTGATCCGTCCTTTCATTTCAAATAAACGTGTTAATAATAATTTTACATCGTTAGGAAAATAGTGGAAAATGTAGCATAACCAATTAATTTAAACTGATCGTAATAAAGATTTTTATACTACTAGCATATATATAACCTAAATGCTTGTATAAATGCTATTGTTCTTATATAGCAGAAACTATTGGTGTAGAGGATGTAGAGAATCTGCTTTACGAAAGGTTGCTGCTGTCTTTCAACACTGACATTGATGATGGAAGTATTGAGGAGGTAATTTATATATTATTATTATTATTATTATTATTATTATTATTATTATTATATACAAAATTCCTTCGATTCTGATCAAATTTATAAAATACAATCAGGTTGCGGAGCAGTTAATGACTATTCGTGAAGAATATGTTCATGGAAATCATCTATGCACAACCACGAAATAATTGAGTAGACAGTATTCCATCATTTTCTTCAAGTCTTTGGCCAAGAAATAAATTTTTGTTTTTTAATTAAAGTATCTTGGTCGCATCTACTATTCATAACCCCAAGAAAACTACTTCTGTCTCAATTTTTGTGGTACCATGTATGTAAATTTCGAGTGTCAAACTTCAATTTTGACTCTCGAGTTAAATATTAATATTTTAAAATTTTTCGAAATAAAATTTATATATTCAAAAAATATATAAAAAATATTATAAGTTATAATCATTAAAAAATTTAAATTTAAAAGGAATAAAAAAAATTATGATTGAAGAAAAATTCATTTGACTAATCTCGAATCCGAACGGCCAAATAAGAAAGCGGCAACTTCAATTGTTGCAGCATGAGGGACTTGCAAAATTTCAATCATGTAGTCAATATATCACACAACATCGAGAAACGTTTTCGTACATTCTTAAATTTTGTCGATGCACATAAAATATTTCATATTTAAATAAACAACAACAATAACAACTATCCACTATAGTCCCACAAAGTGGGGTCTGGGGAGGATAATATGTAGACATGCCTTACCCCTACCCGAAAGGGCAGTGAGGCTGTTTCCAATCGACCCTCGGCTCAGTGAAGAAATGGGAAAAACAAAAACAAAAGAGCATTAGTAACTCCAGCAGAAATAGCGTAAATAATTAGCTAAACATAAGAACCATAAATAAAATAGCATGCAAATATATCAGGCAGTAACTACCATAAATAACTGCCATAAGGGATACACAATCCAATGCGAAAATCATTATTGGTTAGCCTGCCAAGCCCCACCCAACCCCGAGAGAGGAGTACGAAAATCTCTAGGGGCCCCTATCCTACAACCCTGATATTAGACCTCCAGACTTTCTTATCAAGGGTCATGTCCTCGGAAACTCGCATTCTAGCTATGTCGTGCCTAATCACCTCTCCCCAATACCTCTTAGGCCTCCCTCTGCCTCGTCGTACGCCGACCAGCGCCAGCCGCTCACAACTCCGCACCGGGGCATCAGGACTTCTCCTCCGCACATGCCCGAACCACCCCAGCCTCGCTTCTCGCATCTTCTCATCCACCCGGGCCACCCCCACTTTCTCTCGAATAACTTCATTCTTAATCTTATCTAACTTGGTGAGCCCGCACATCCACCTGAGCATCCTCATCTCCGCAACCTTCATTCTCTGAACATGAGAGTTCTTCACTGGCCAGCACTCCGCCCCATACAACATGGCAGGTCTAACCACAGCTCTATAAAATTTCCCCTTGAGTTTCTGTGGAACTTTCTTGTCACACAAGAATCCTGATGCAAGCCTCCACTTTGACCACCCCGCTCCTATACGATGAGTGACGTCCCCGTCAATCTCTTCGTCCCCCTGAATCACCGACCCAAGATATCTTACATTGTCCCTCTTGGCGATGAACTGGGATCCAATCGTCACGTCCCTGCCTACTTCGCTCGGCTCGACACTAAACTTGCACTCCAGGTATTCTGTCTTAGATCTGCTTATTTTGAAACCCTTAGACTCGAGAGTCTGTCTCCATACTTCTAACCTCTCAATAACACCGACCCTCGTCTCGTCTATCAAGATTATGTCATCAGCAAATAGCATACACCAAGGCACATCCCCTTGAATATGTCGGGTTAGAGCATCCATCACCAATGCAAACAAGAGAGGGCTAAGCGTTGATCCTAGATGGAGCCCCATAACCACTGGAAAATGGTCTGAGTCGCCACCCACCGTCCTAACCCTAGTCTTAGCTCCATCGTACATGTCCTTGATTATTCTGATGTAGGCTTCCGGCACGCTCTTCGCCTCCAAGCACCTCCACAACACCTCTCTCGGGACCTTATCATACGCCTTATCCAAGTCGATAAGAACCATGTGCAGGTCCTTCTTCTTATTCCTGAAACTGCTCCACCAGCCTCCTGACAAGATAGATAGCTTCTATAGTGGAGCGACCTGGCATGAAACCGAACTGGTTCACAGATATAGATGTCATCTCCCTCACCCTTGCCTCGATCACCCGCTCCCAGACCTTCATGGTGTGACTGATTAATTTGATACCCCTATAGTTATTGCAGCACTGGATGTCCCCTTTGTTCTTGTACAAGGGCACCACCGTACTCCACCTCCACTCCTCCGGCATCCTTTTGGTCCTGAAGATCGCATTGAACAACCTGGAAAGCCACTCCACTCCTGGCCTACCCATACATTTCCAGAACTCCACCGGGATCTCATCAGGCCCGGTCGCTCGACCCCTACTCATCCTACTCAAAGTCCCCATGACCTCCTCCGCCCTAATGCGCATGCAGTACCCAAGGTCTCTATGTCGCTTTGAATGCCCCAACTCCCCTAGCTCTATGTTACGATCCCCCTCCTCGTTAAGTAAGTCTCGAAAGTACGTGTGCCACCTCTGTTTGACTTGAGACTCCCCCATTAGAACTCTACCATCCTCGCCCTTGATGCACCTAACCTGGTCAAGATCACGCGCCTTCCTTTCCCTTGCTTTGGCTAACCGGAATAACTTCCTGTCCCCACCTTTCTCCCCTAATTCCTCGTACATGCGATCAAACGCCGCGTTTTTAGCTTCCGTAACCGCCAGATTTGCTTCTTTCCTCGCTAGCTTTGCTATTTCATATTTATATAAAGTTAGCTAAATAGCTACGTGCGTATATTAGCATCAACTTGTACCTTATAAATCACATAAAAATTCCTTAAATTTGGTGCATAACTAAACTAAAATATATAGTACAAAAAATGGAACGGACAGAGGACCTTGCTCTCAGTACTATACAACAACAAGCCTGCGTACCAAAACATTGTCCTTTCCCCCGTAAACTCCAAGACCATTACCACCCTTTGGTACCGTCACGACTAACTCTCTGTCCACAAACACCGCCGTAGCCACCTCCGGCTTTGCCGATGCAGGCAACCTAAACCTCCACGTGTCCACCTTCAGCTGTTCCAAGAACAACTCCGCTTTGCCACCTTTGTCTCCATTTCTCACCACAATCTTCGTCACTCCAGGATGTATCTCCACTGCCTCAGCCCTCACATTACCAACGTCAATGGTGCTGTTGACATCACCGTGCACGCCGATTTCGGTCACAAAACGGAAGAATTTCGGGTTTTCTTCAACCTCCACATCCTCATCGGACCGAAACGGCAGTTCAAGAACCTTGCCAAACACGTGATGCAGTTTCTGAAGTTTTTTAATGGTGTTTCCTGCCATTACTGTAGTTGAGACAAAGAATAAGAAGAAGATGAGTTCGAATCAAATACCTTGGAAAATGGCTACGTTTTTTGTTGCATGGACAAAAAATGGACCCTCACGCTCTAGTTTTGTAGGTTAGAAATGAGGACATGAGAATAAAGTGACAAGAACCTAAATCTTGATAAGATTCACTATTGTGGGGCGGTGAAGAAATGGAATCATGTTAATGAATGAAAGGCAAGAGCTTTTTTTTTCTTTCCCCTTTCATGATCATTTAGTGTTCGGAACACTCAACCAATTCAGATTCGTGCCGCGTATAACCCTTAATTTCACACTGTATATGATACATTAAAGGAGGAAATGTTCCTTAGCTGTCACGGATTTCTTTGTTCTTAAAGTTCAAACCCGAGACCTACAATTAAAAGTGAAAGGGGTTTCATTCATCGTGTCCATCTCATGGTAGTTGTTTTACCAAAAACGTGATAAACCTTTCTTTAGGTGGTTTAATGAATGAAATGCTCTTTGGCCTCTCTGTTTTCTCCTCCTCTTGTGCATCTTTGTTAAGCAAGTTCTTCGGAGGGAGAAACAGAGAAAAATTCTCTACGATAATGTTGGTTTATCAGGATCTTCTCTCGGTGATGAGCTACTTTTAGATTCATTTCCCTACACTGAACTTGAGAATGGAGTGTTTTGGGAAGTACAAGGGATTGGAAGTGGGTTGTTCAAGGAGCTGTTGATGTGAACATCGGGGCAAATCCATCTGCTGAAGGCGCAGATGAAGACACCTTTGAGGATCAAGCCATCAAGGTTGTTGGTAGACCTCCGCCAATTGAGCTTGACATGACAACAAGAGTGTCGGCACGAGGCAGCATGAGTGTTGCAAAGATGGGTGCGCTGAGTAGCACCAAAATCAAAAGGGAAAACGGGCAAGTGATGGCCAAGGCTTTGATGGATGCGAGACAGCTTGGCAAAGGCTGGACATTGAGTTGCGGGCTAAGATTGGCACTTAATCTTGACAAAGGCATCAGGGCATGAGGTATTGATGCCAAGGCATGGCAGAAACAATGTAAATGACTTTTAAGTCAAAATTATAAGTTAGAAATTTTAGTTTTTGATTTATTTTTGTTATTTAGCTTAAAAATAAGTATTATTTTATTTTATCCAAACACTATAAACTAGCTTAAAAATACTTAAAATAAACCAATTCAAACATGTTCATGCATACTCAACTTTTCCCCTCCCCTCATATTGAAGATGTGTGAAAAGGCTGAACTTAAAGAGGTCTACCCATTTATAACACCTTTTAATTCTTACTAAAGAATTATTCTAATTTCAATATGCCAAATTCTGCAAAGAGAAATTTCAAAATCAAACTTCAAATAAGGCAGGCTTTAAAAACTATTTATGTATATATGTATCTTAAATAATATGTATATTTTGATTGACACCCTAAAATTCAAAACTTTGATTTTGCGGCTTGGGTTCGATTCCTAATCAAACATTTGCTCTAATATTTATTCAATAATGATGCCTCACAATTTTTAAATTTTGAATCCGCCTTTAATTGCAACTACTTATAAAATTATTTTTTTCTTTCATTATCTATGAAGACTTCTTTTTAAAAAAAATTTTGATAAAGGTCTACATTCACTATTTGAATTGCATTATGAAGAATTTCAAACTCAGATGGGTTCGTCCTTTTTCTTTTTAACTTTGTAAAAGAAAAACAATAATAAAATGCAGATTAAGGACTCTAGCTAATGAACATTACAATAACTGTCCAGTAAAATCCCATAAAATAGGATATGAGAAGATTAATATATATGCAGATCTTACCTCTATCCATCAGGGCAGAGAGGCTGTTTCCGATAGACCATTGACTCAGAAAGATAAAAAAAAGAAGAAACAATTCATTAGTAACTCCAGTAAAAACCGTAATAGTAACAAAAGCATAACAACCAAAACATAAATGACATACAATAATAGTAACCAGTAATTAAGGCCCGGAATAAAATAAACAACATAAATAATAGCTAATGAACATTATGTTTTCATTATCTGGGTAAATATCTTAAAGTTTTTCCAATCAAATAAATAAAATAAAATAGTCCTAACAACTTAGTAGAACAACCATTCCATTGACGTAATCGCAACTACTATACATCGTCTTTTTTTTCTTTTTTCTTTTTTCTTTTTTCTTTTCCCTTTACTTTAGTTTCCCTTTTTTGTTTTTTACAGTCATGCACTTAGAATGAGGGGAAATTCTACAGAGTCGTGGTTAGACCTGCGATGTTGTATGGGGCGGAGTGCTGGCCCGTGAAGAACCCTCATGTTCAGAGAATGAAGGTTGCGGAGATGAGGATGCTTAGGTGGATGTGTGGGCACACCAGGCTAGATAAGATCAAGAATGAAGTTATTCGACGGAAGGTAGGGGTGGCCCCGGTGGACGAGAAGATGCGGGAAGCGAGGCTAAGGTGGTTCGGGCATGTACGGAGGAGGGGTCCCGATGCCCCGGTGAGGAGCTGCGAGCGGCTGGAGATTGTTGGTGGTCGGCGAGGGAGAGGGAGGCCTAAGAAGCATTGGGGAGAGGTGACAAGGCAGGACATGACTAGAATGCAGGTTACCGACGACATGACCCTTGATAGGGGAGTCTGGAGGTCTAGAATCAGGATTGTAGGCTAGGGGCTCATAGAGTTCTTCGTACGCCTCTTTCGGGGTTGGGTGTGGGATAGTAGGGTCACTCATAGATGATTAGTGTTTTAGCTTATGTCGCTGTTAGTATGGTAGTTTCTGCTTGTTATTATTGCATGCGAGTGTATTTATGTTTCTTATGTTTATATAATTATTTACGTTATTCCTGCGGGATTACTTATGCTTTATTATTTTGTTTTGTCTTGCCTTTGTTTCTAATTTTGTCTTTGTTTTAATGCAATTTTTCATTTTATTCTATGTGCCGAGGTCGATTGGAAATCGTAGTTGTTGTTGTTGTACAGTCATGCAGAAAAACAACAAGTGTTTTACTCATACATACAACCAAACCCAGAAAGTGAAAACCAAACCAAATTTTTTCTCTTTTTCTATTTGCTGGTTCGATTTTTTCGCCGGGAAAAAACTTTATCATCAATTCCATCGCTTTTCCGGTGAAATTGGTAAATCGCTGAAACTTTCCGGTCAGGTAATGATCGCTGATTTTTTCTCTCTCTCGTTCAATTCACTCAATTCTGAATATATTAATCTCCAAATTGATACTTTTCTGCCGCTTTGTATTTACGGTTGGGATATTTTTATTTTTTTTGTTAAGCTTCAGATCTATTAATGTTGAGTAACTGAAGGTTAAAATTTGGAGTTATGAAGAATTTAGGTAATATTTAAATGTATTTTGTGTCGTAATTTTGAGATTTAGTTTAAAATGGAGGATAGTGTGAGATCAGGAGGGGGTGTATTGAAGAAAAAAAGCTCTTCTGGTTGTTTAATTATTAAAAAGAAAGATGACAGAATGGTAAAGAAGAGGCCAAGGTTTGTTATGAATGATCACGTGTCGAACGATGAGTTATCAGAGTCAGTTCGGGGGAAAAATGGTCAATTTTTATGTAATGGTTATGGGAAAAGTGGTGTTAGAGATGGAGAATTTGGTAGGAATGTGAATTTGCTTGATCTTAATGAGTACGAAGAATGTGATGTGAAAAGGCAATTGAATGGGTATAGTGATGAGATATCGGAGTCAATTCGGAGAAAAACCGGTCAAAAATTTCGTAATGGTTCTGTTGATTATGGAAAAAGTTGTGTTAGAGATGGAGAATTTGGTAGGAATGCGGCTTTGCTTGATTTAAACGAGTACGAAGAACGTGATGTGAAAAGGCAATTGGATGGGTGTGGTGATGAGATATCAGAGTCAATTCGGAGAAAAAATGGTCAAAAATTCTGTAATGGTTCTGTTGTTTATGGAAAAAGTTGTTTTAGAGATGGAGAATTTGGTAGGAATATGGATTTGCTTGATTTAAACGAGTACGAAGAATGTGATGTGAAAAGGCAATTGAATGGGTACAGTGATGTCAGATCGAACATGATTGAAAGAAGAGGGAGTTGTAGAGAGTTCGGGAGTGGGTCTGGGAGTGTGATAGCTGAGAAGAGGAAGCTTTCATGTATGGATAGTTCAAGTAGTTTTTCAGGTAGTAGGATGAAGGGCGATGACAATGGCTTTACAAGAAGGTATGATTTGTTAGAGGGTGAAGTGCGTATGCCCATTTCATTGACCAGAGAAGCCACTCATGAAGCAATCAGATTGCAAGGGAAAAATGGGGTATTAAAGGTTATGTTGAATAAGAAGAAGAAGATTGACTTAATGCACAAGGATTATGATCCTGTGGAAATAGAAAATAGAAAAGGTTCTCAGTCGGTAGATGTTGTCAAGAGGAATTTACTAGTCCATCCATCCTTTTACTCGGGTTCTAAACACCCGGAAAAGCAACCTTTGTCTATTAAAACAGAGAAAAATGAGCTGAAACTGGAAAAACCTTTGTTGGGTAAAATCATCTGTTCAGCAGCCTCTGAAAAAGATGAGACTGATACGTCACTTAAGTTGGCACCGCCTAGTTCAGTGCCTGCTAGCTCAGCAATGGGGTTGCTAAAGGAAGAAAGCAGGTCGTTAGCATCTGAAGATGTTATTCCCGCTAAAAGCAAAGACGAAAAAGTGAAACGAGGTGGGAGCACTGAGAAGCAGCAGTTGCGAGAGCGAATAAGGGGAATGCTCCTAGAAGCTGGATGGACCATTGATTATAGACCAAGAAAGAATAGAGACTATCTGGATGCAGTGTACACTAATCCTAGTGGAACATCCTATTGGTCAATAATTAAGGCCTATGAGGCATTTCAAAAACGATCTGAGGTAGATTCAGGTAAAAGTAAACCTGATGGCAGCTCTTGTTCATTTTCTCCAATATCAGATGATTTAATTAATAAACTTACCAGGCAAACACGGAAAAAGATTGAGAAAGAAATGAAAAAGAAGAGAAAAGATGATGGCAAGAGAGAAGATCGTAAAAAGAATTCTGTGAGGGAGTCTACGTTGGGCACAGACACTCTTCAGCATGAGGAGAGACTTGGTAGCTATATTAAGAAGAAAGATAAGTTGCTGCAAGGCAAATTACATGCAATATACCAGGAGAATGGGGATAATTCAAGTGGCATTTTGAAGGTAAGGAGACTTAAACAGGATGCACTTGCAAAATCATCTGGTGGAGTTGCTTCTAATTCAATACATGGAAGAAAAAGTAAATTAATTGGGCGATGTACATTGCTGGTCCGTCATTCTGACAAGAGGGGAAGTTCAGATAGTGATGGCTTTGTTCCATGTACTGGAAAAAGAACATTATTGTCCTGGTTGATTGACTCCGGGACATTGAAGTTGGGACAGAAGGTTCAATATATGAACCGTAGAAGGACTAGAGTAAAACTAGAAGGTTGGGTCACACAAGATGGTGTCCACTGTGGCTGCTGTAGTAAAATCCTCCCAGTTTCAAAATTTGAGCTCCATGCTGGAAGTAAACGGCATCAACCATTTCAAAACATAGTTCTAGAGTCCGGAGGTTCCTTACTAGAGTGCTTAATTGACACGTGGAATCGGCAAAAAGAATCTGATCGCCGGGATTTCTACAATGTAGGCATTGATGGTGATGATCTCGAAGATGATGCTTGTGGTATCTGTGGTGATGGTGGGGACCTTATCTGTTGTGATGGTTGTCCATCAACTTTCCATCAGAGCTGTCTGGGCATACAAGTATGTGTCAATCAGAATATTCTCTCGTTATCTTACTGCTATTTTATATCTATCACTGGTACTCCATACTGTCATAGCTTTCCTTTGATGCATGATGGATAGTGCAACCTTAAAAGTGCCAATCTGCTCCAAAGAAATATAGAGAAGCAAAGAACGGATTTATTGAAGCCTTGCATCATGCCCTTCTATATTTCTTTGGAGCAGATTTGCACTTTTCTGGTTGCACTATCCATCTTAGCAATGTATTGTCTTCATTGTCCATGTATAGTTAACCAGGAAATGAGCCAGGTTATCTTTACCTTATCCAAAAAGAAAAAAAGTAAAAGAAAGGAGCCAAGTTACAAAGGTCAATCAAGGATAAAACTAACTCTAGACAATTCTTCTGACCAATGAATCATGATCTTCAGTGTAAGCTCTGTCAGCTGACCATCCTCTGACCAAAGCTTTTCAGTTAAGCTGATCAATGAACTGTTTCACAGATTAATCCTATCCCATTCCCTCCATCTAAAAAACTGTTTAAAATTATTCATTTGTGTCAACCACAGTATGAAAAGACAAAAATGCATTGCAATTACCATGAGAATGAACAGTACTTTTAGGATACTAATTACTTGTGAAAGAAATTATTAGGATGTTAGTTTCTTAGGGAAGTTCCATCTCAATCCAGACTTATTGATGAACCCAAAACGTGGAGTTTTTTATTTGAACATACATGCTTTTGGTAATTTACTTATATCATGTACATGAATCTGATGATGGATGAGCTATTTTTGCTTAATCTTTATTATCATGCTTGCCAAATTGAACCTATAAAGGAAGTTTCTGATTTTTAGGCAGCTGGGCATTTACATGCTTCTTCTTGGTGCAGATGCTTCCTCCGGGCCATTGGCATTGTCCAAATTGCACTTGCAAATTTTGTGGGGCTGCTTGTGAATTTCCTGAGGAGGCTTGTGAGGGAACTGTCAACGAAATTATTTCTTGCAGCCTCTGTGAGAAAAAATGTAAAAGTGTACTTTTCTGGAAGTTTTTGTCACATTAACTCTTCTACATTGGAGCTGGATTCTTAGATTTCCCTTTGCAGATCACAAATCATGCAGTTTGGAGACGGATGCTTTATCTGCTATATCCAATAATCCATCTGCATCATTTTGTGGGCAGAAATGCCAGGAGGTATTTCTCTTATCCTGGTTGTGAATTCTTTTCCTTGTGTGGTGTATGACATATTATATCATGAAGTATAGTTATCAAATAGTGCCTATTTCAGAATCACAATTAGTAACACCAGTTTTAAATTATGTTCTACTTTTTATTCCAAGGAGGACTCGGCATAAGCTCCTACGCAGTGTTTTCATGATCATTCACAGGTCCAAAACCGTTGAACGGAGATGGTAGAAAGATATTTTCTTGTACTTGTTAGAGGATTTGCTTTGAAAGGCCAAATCTTCTATGCTCCTCCTTGAATGCCTGCTGGAGTGTGTAGCGTGATGATCTTTGGCATCTTTCAGTTTGCCAATGATTAGTGCACGTTAATGAATTCTAGGAATTGAGAGCTTAGGAAGAAATTCAAGAGAAAAAGAAGGAAGTGAAGGTCGTAAAATGTTAGAAGATTCTTTCTTGTGGTGTCTATCGAGTTTTAGGTGATTGATATAATTTAACTTGTTGCTGCAAGATTAAAAATGTTTAAAATGGAGCTCTTTGCAATTATCAATTGAATATAAGCAGTATGAGTTTAAGGGCTCGTTTGGCCATAAAAAAAGATTGTTTTTTCCTGAAAAAGTTTTCACTTTTTTTTCGAAGTAAGTGTTTGGCCATGAATTTCGATTTTCACTTGAAGATGAATTTCGTAATTTTTCGAAAATTATAAAAACTCCAAAAAGCTATTTTTTTTAAAATTCTCACTTCAGATCACTCAGAAAAATTTAAAAACAGCCCAAAATTACATTCATGTCCAAACACAACTCTAATTTTCAAATACTATTTTCACTTGATTTTTTTCCCCACTTTTTTTCCGAAATTTTACAATTCTTATGTCCAAACGCGCACTAACTCCACCCTCCTGTCTTCTTGTATTTTGATTTCTTGCTGGTTTCTAAGACATCCTTCAAGTGCTTGATCTTTGAACCTCTCGATTTGGTGGACAAGGTAATATCATTTTGTCATACTGATCTGAGAAGTATGATATTCGTTGACTGTTTTGTGTTCCACAGATTTCTAATTCTATGTAACATCTGATACCCCCCCTGTCTTAAAATGGTTGTCTTATTTTGTAACTCGAAAAAGAAAATGATGTCTGTCTTATGGTTATAAGTATATTCATCAATCTAAAAGTTTCAACAAGAGAGTGCTTTCGTGTAATTTCTGAACATCTGAATTTATTCTCAGAAAAACAAATATATCTCTTTGATCTTTTTCCAAAAATGAGTCAATTGGCTGTTGAATCGAAGTAGTATAATCAAATTTTGATAGAGGGATTTACAGCTTAAATTAAATTAAACTTTTTCACTGTATCTGAGAGACATTTTCTTTAGTTATGGTGAAAGACTGTATTCTATGTATATGTTTTTTTGTCTGCCTCCCATGGGATTTGTGTTTATGACTTGATTTATTTGTCTTCTCTGATTATGCAGCTGTATGGCCATTTACAGAATATTCTTGGTGTCAAACATGAACTTGAAGCAGGATTCTCATGGTCCCTGATTCAACAAACAGATTTGGACTCAGATATTTCTCGTTGCCCCTTTCCTCAACGGGTGGAGTGCAATTCTAAGCTAGCTGTTGCAGTGGCTGTTATTGATGAATGTTTCATGCCCTTTGTTGACAGGAGAAGTGGGATAAATATTATTCATAACGTACTCTACAACACTGGGTATGCAGCTTCTAGAATTTTTTCAAGGGTTTTGAATTTGGCTGATCTAAAATCTGTGGGTACTCATTATCTGTTTCACCTGGGAAGAGCTGGCTGCTGATTGATTTGCCAATTTGGTTTGGGCATATGATCTTTACGTTTTATTTTCAGCTATTCTTGCAGTTTCTCCATTGGGTCCGTGAAAGCAACACATATACATGGTGTATGTCTTTCAAAAGTTAAAGCATAACTTTTTGTTATATAAATCAGCTTTTGTAGTTTTACGTCGATGTCTCCAGATAATGAGTTTCATCTTTACGAGACAGATTACTTCTTTTTTTTGAGTGCACTCCTAAGTTTGTCTTGCTGACTGCTAGGACGAAGCAGTACAGAGCATTTTGATTGTGAAGGGAGGCAGTGCACTTTTAATAATTTAACATCTTTTCATCTAGGTTGATGCTCAGAGGAATAAATAAGAGAGTTATGTCATTTTAGAATTATTTTTTCTATTCTTTTATTTCTTTTTTCCTTGTTCCTTTTATTTCTCCTTAACTTCACGGACAACACAATGCATTCTATCATATGTCATCTTGCCCCTGTACACACCCTCGAAACACATTAATCCTCCTCTAATAATCTGTTTTACAAAACATCATCTATCTTTTTCCTCCTATTGCCCTTTTCTTCTTTCCTTCATTTTGCATTTGGTTTTCATTACTGAGTAGTTATCTGAAAATTTTCTCTTTCCTCTGAAGCTCAAATTTAAGTCGGCTGAACTTCCGTGGCTTCTACACTGCACTTCTGGAAAGGGGTGACGAGATAATATCGGTTGCATCAATAAGGTAGGCCGGATTGCTCAAACTTGTTCATATGTTACAGTGCAAGTTTGTTTTTTAGATATGAAGAAGTCGAGCACTAGACATTATTGTGTGTTGTTTTGCAACTGATTCATCTTAGATTTATTGAAGATGCAATGGTGCTCTTTGCATAAAGGACTTATGATCTCTAACAAAATTGTATTGTTCTTTTGAGCGTGTGCACTTATTAAACTATGAACTTATATTCAGACCATCCTGTTCCAGAGTTGGACTGAATTTATATCATCTTATTTAGGTGTAGCTAGTTCTCCAAATTTACTTGCCGTAGGGTTTTTCAATTTTGTTATTCCTTTTTGCTGTTATATATTTCTGCTAGTAGAAATTGCCTCTTGCAGAAATGTAGGGTAAGATGACAATACAATAGACCCTCGTGGTCCGGCTGTTCCCTGGACCTCGCTCATAGTGGGAGCTTAGTGCACCTTGCTGTCCATTTTATTACGTAGATGATTCTATTTTTCTTACAAGTAAAACTCCTTGCTATCTAAGTGGCACAATTTAAAGAATTTATATTGGTTATTAACTTTCTATTCTCGACTTAGCATTTCATGTAGAAATGTAGAGGAATTTACTAAGCCATGAAAACATTTCTTAGTTTTCCTTTTCCTTACGCGTCATCTGTGCTTGTGCTGTGTTTATTCACGCCTTACCAATCAGTAAATACTGTTTTCAATGGTTGTCTGTTAGGATCCGTGGAACTCAACTTGCGGAAATGCCATTCATTGGGACCCGGAAAATATATAGGCGGCAAGGGATGTGCCGTCGACTGTTGTCTGCTATTGAGAAAGTATGATAATTGTACTTTCTTTATGCTTCTGATTTTTTCTTCTAAGTTGATGCATATTATTGCAGACCCCACCTGGTGGGAGTATACTGGGTAGTTGTTGTTGATGCATATTATCAGACCCACTGCCGAAGTATCCCATGTTCCTTTACATGCATGCGAGTGCTATTGTTACTTTTTTGGTTGTTCATACAAAAGAACTTATAGGAGGATGAAGTGGCCAAATTACTTTTTAGGGCTGAGGGTTTCACTCTTCAGAAGTTGCAAATGACAATTGATGTGTCTTTACTAAATTGGCACAAAATATATTAAAGCCTGTCTTTATTGCGGGACATTGTGTACGCAAGAAATATGTTCAGGAATGTGAAATTAGAGAGGAGTAAAATGCTGTAGGAAGAAAGCCATCTCACTTGTATTATCTTTTTAAAATTTGAAATGTATGAGAAAATCTTTTTAAGTATTTATCCAAAGCACATCGTTTAGTTTACTGAAACAGTTGTGTTGTTAATTTGAGTAACAGTAATATTGTTGTGACACAAGAAACATGATATAGCTTTGGTCATTGTCATCGTGTTTTCATTTCCCACTATGAGATTTAATGTTGTCCGACCTCTTAAGGCCTAAATTTTTGCGAATGCTGCAAAGTTTATGTGATTGCCATGCCTGTTCTAATTGTCCTGTGCATCTGTGCAGAAGTCATTTAGAATATTCCAACAGCATGTTCATCATCTTTATCATCTATGTCTTTTATATGTCGTTTATTATTACACCAATAGTTTTTACGTCCTTTATCCAGGTTCTCTCTACTTTAAAAGTTGAGAAGTTAATCATTTCTGCGTTATCTGAGCATCTGCATACCTGGAACAAGGTTTTTGGATTTGAGGAACTTGAGGAATCAAACAAGCAAGAAATGAAATCCATCAATATGTTAGTATTTCCTGGGACAGACATGTTACGAAAAAAGATACTGATGGAAGACATGCAAGAGGGTAATAGGATAACTATATGTCCCTGCGTCGTCTTTGTTTTTCTTTAACATTTTGCTTCTTGATTAAAGAATTTTATCTTTTCTATCAATATTTGTAACTTTGACTTGTACGACGTTTTCTGCAGCTTGTGATTTACAACATAGTCATCCTCCGTCACCTGCTTTGGTTGAAAAAGCTGATCAGGAATCATCTGTCAGGCATGATCGTCATCTGCATGATGGCGTATGTGTGAGCATAGTGGAAAAAACTGATGACGGGTTTGGTCCCATGGATTCTGGTTCTCCAGCTTCTACTGTTCATTTATGTGCTAGCACTGTGGTTAGAGCACAAGGTGATTGTTGCGAGTCTGATATCCAAATCTCCAGTACGGAGGCAGAGAAGAATTTTGCTGAATCAGCCACAAATTTAATGCTCTCTTCTCCATCTGGCGCAAGTAATGGCAGCCCTGATACTGAAGATGCTGCCCTAGGTCCTGCAAATATTGCTGTCAACTCTGGTATAGAGCCTATCAATCAAAAAGTTTAGAAAGAAAATGCCTAACCACCTTGGTAACAATCTGGTCTTGTTCCATTAGCTGAAGTTTCTTCCAGGAGCACATTGGTAGAAAACAGATTGAAGAAGCTTCTGCTAGTTCTGCCACTAATAACGATCAGAAAGATATTTGTGTGGTTTTTGTAGATGGCTGTTTTCTAGACCCTGATGTCCAAAGTGCTAGAGAAGAAGTCAGCAGCAATAGACATGGTTTAGCATCTACCTCGACTCCCTATGCAATTTGCAAGGATTTACGGTCTTAGCGTTGAATCAACCAAGCAGATCTGATGTGGTAAATGAGCTACATGTGGCTCCAAAACACGCTTCTGATTCTAAATGTGTCAGTGATGCAAATTTTCCATGAATTCAGATACCTCTGCAGTTTATGATGGAGGTGGTGATAGAATTAGTGCTGAAGTTTCTTTTTATAAAGCTGGAATTGATTCATCAAATGAAACTCCTTGACAAAATACTGTTTTATAGAATAATGCAAATGATCAACTTGGCTCTTCTGAATCTTGAGTTGTGACTCTGACTTTAACCCTTGATAACGGTTAAGAAGTAAAGTTTCTCTTGTCGAGAAGATTGTTCAGATGATCTTGGTCGAAAATCATTGAAGTGAATGTAATAGACGCTGCACTGTTCCTTGTTCTGCTGATGTTTCCGCACAACATGGAGCTGAAGAAAAATTTGAGAACTATGGTCCTGTTAGTGTTCTTCTCATACTGGCAATGATATTACTTTGATCAGCGGCCAACTTGAAGTAGGACGTTGTTTCCCCAGCCGAATCTACAGTCAACTAGTCAGGCATCGTTGATGTTTGGAGCTATTTGGGCTGGTTTTCTGTTGAACTGATTCTTGATGTTTCCTTCAGAGCTTTGGCTCAATTGTGCGAAAGGCTGTTTGGAGGAGGACGAGAAATGAATTACTCAGAAAGGCTATTGGACAAAGTGGTCTAAATCATGCCGTTTCCATGTGATCTAGGTGGAAGTTGAAATGAAGTTGGAAGGCTATGGTAGTTTCTGATTAGGTGCACTGAACAAGATCCTTTACCATTTTTAGAATGTGGTAGCTAAATGCCTTTATGGGAGCTGGGGAAAGCACATGAATGCTACAAATTTATCGACAGTGGTGTATGCTATAGCTTGATGGGAGATGAATGCAATTGTTCTGTTGGAACATATTTACCAATGCCAATTTTTTCTTGCCTTGCCGTCTAAACAGATGATTCCTAACAGAACACACATTCAGGAAGATGTGCATTATACTTGATGGCTTTGGCGGATTTTGAGAATTCTGCTGACTTCATTGGTAAATAGTGTTCTTGCATTTTCTAAATGAACATATGTAGATATATGTATATCTAATATTCAAGTTTTCGATGGTCATGAGATCTTTGAAATCCATTATTTGAAAGGATAATTTCACCACATCTGGTTCAGTTCTCTTGGAAGCTTTTTTCTGGTGACATTAAGCACCCATCTACCAAGAGAAAAAGGAAAAAGTAGTGTCAAGTATTCATTACCCAAACTGCTGTAACTAGCTCAAGGGTGTGAATATTGAAAATTCAATCTTTCATTTAAAGATTACTCTCTTGAGCCTATTAGTACATGACATTTCTTTCATTGCAAAAAGATTGTCATTCATACTATTCCCTTAAGTAAGAAATCTCTGCAGGTTCCATGTGATCTAAGTCGGTGTGTAGTTTTTCTCAAATACATTTGTAAAGCGTGGCTTTGCCAGTCGAATCCGTTTCTGCCACCTTCATTTGACTTTGCATTTTTCTTGACATTGTTAGTGCTCCTTTTTCGTAATTGGTGGATTTTTAGCACCCAAAAAACGAATTTGAAGCTTATAACTTCTTGCAGCAAGAAGTAATATTAAGGGTTCATAGTCAAATATTTATGAATATTTAGTAGGTTTCTTTATATATATACAGGGCGCCCAAAATTTATTGGGTTCACATGAAGATGTAATCAAGCCTCTGCATCTGCCCTGCCACAATTAACAAGCGTTTTTTCCGTAAATATAGCACGATCTAGTCAGTTTTCCGACTGGTCATTCAAAAATAGCAGCTATTATTTTGCAGTAACAAAGACCGGTCTAGCATAATATACTGGAGTTCGATGCACCTGTGTATGAACTTCCAGTATATTATGCTGAAACTCCAACACATGAAAAGTTCTAGCCTAATATAGTAGAGATTCGAGTACTTGTATATGAATTTCCAGCATATTATACTGGACCGATATACTTTTGCTGGAACTCCAATATATTATGTTGGAGTTCTAGTGTACTTATGCTGGAACTCCATTATATTATGTTGGAGTTTTAGCATACTTATCCTGGAATTCCACCAGCATAATATACTGGCGTATTTTTCGGTTTTTAAACAATGTTTTCGGTCAGATTAATTTTTACATGAAAATAATTAAACTTCAATTATTTTTGGAATTGAGCTATTTTTGAATTACCACTTATAAATTTAACTATTTTTAAATTTCTTTTCCACCAACCAACCGAAGGCTCTTTTCAAAGTCAAGCTACGGTTACGTCAGACTTCGAGATGTATAGACACATGGATATTATGCTTTCAATTTGAGATTTTCAATTTCCAGATGATTATTGTTTTGGACCTTGTTTTTTGGTCTTTGGATTGTACTATTTTTTGGAAGTACGAGGAAGAGTAGCACTCTCAATCAATCATTAACTCTACCAAAGTACTCTCGTGTTTTTCTTTTACACGTCTCTTATAAATATTTTTTTTGGCTAGTGTTCGAAGTTAAAAATTTCTTTAAAGATATTCAAACCTAAAAAAAGTGAATAAAATTACCTGACAAAAATTGTTCAATATATGTTAATATATATCTCTAAATCTTAATATTTTATCTATATATATAGTTTAATTTTCCGACAAAGGGTGGTCAGTTAACCATCCTTTACATCATGTACCTTCGGTCATGCCTTTGGACCATAATAAGTGACCAATTTGCTTATTTATTTTGATAAAAAATAAGTGTTCGTTTATATAATCAAGAAAAAATTCAATTTATTTTTCCAAATTACCCTTATATGCGTATCCCTAAAGAGTCTTTTACTCCTCATGTTAACTATGTTGTAACATTTAATTAAGGGTAGTTTAGTCACACTAACTATTTTTGTCTCGAATTTAGTATTTTCTTAATGGGTGTGCCCAAGACAAATTGGTCACTTATTGTGTACCAGAAGGAGAGTTAATTAAGAAAGGGATTGGACTATTCTACTCTTATTTATATTTTAAGATATAATTTCTCTTTATTAAATATTTATTCTATTTATGTGTTATCTTCATCTTCAAAAATAATTATTACTAACGATAAAAAAAGGAACAAAAACAATTAATTTTGTCTTGAACTTCTAAAATGACAGATAATTGAGATAACTATTTCTAGTAACCACCACTATTAGTAGGAGACGAAGGGAGTACAAAACTAAATGAAAGTACTTCTGATAAGTTTTATGTGACATATTTTTCTCTTTTAGTTTATTTAAAAAGTAACGTATCTTTTATAATTTAAAAAAGAATAGCTTAAAAACTTATAAAAAATATCTATAATATATTTTAAATCACAAGTTTCAAAACTTTTCCCCTAAACTCTATATTTATTCGTACAAGGTAGGGGTGTGCATTCGAATCGGTTTATCGATAAATCGAATCGATTATTTGTTATCGAAATCGAAAAAATCAAAATCGAAAAAATCGAAATCTTATTGAAACGATAACGATAAGCATATGTACACATCGATAATCGATAAGTAATTATCGATAAGGGTCAAAATCGAATCGATAAATCGAATGCACACCCCTAGACGGTAGACATTTGTAAAATAAGTAATTATCTATTTGTGTAGATTAATATAACATATAAAATGTATATATATTCCGCTACTATTTTGAAAGCGGCTATACAATATCATTTTCCCTAATCTATACCCTTTCCTTTACCCTAAGTCCCTTACCCTACTATTTCCTCTACCACATTTAAGGAATGATAAAGATCAAGGGAATGAAGTTCAAATTAAGAAAAAAAAATTAGCCGTGATGATGTATTTTGTTTTGTTTTATTTTCTTATACTGTTGGAGTATTGGTGGCATACATTTGATCCCTTACTTTAGTTTTGTTGCATGTGCTTGTTGATACAATTTTTATGTTATAAATGATGTTCGTCTTATTTTAGCTTCTTTTTGTCCATATAAATTAGGCGCGTTTATAGCGGAATACTTTCCGTGGAATCCCGCAAATTTTCTTATTGGTGTAATCGATAACCGAATCGATAAGCCCCCAAAATCGATAAATCGAAATCGAAAAAATCGAAACCTTATTGAAACGATAACGATAAGCATATGTACAAATCGATAATCGATAAGTAATTATCGATAAGGGTCAAAATCGAATCGATAAATCGAATGCACACCCCTAGTACAAGGTCACATAAAATGTAACACAATAATTTCTTATAAAGAATTCCCAAATATGAGAGTCAGAGTAAGAGTCGAAAATCCTCACTTTATGAATGTTTCCTTTTCCTCTTAGTTATGATTTAGAAGAGAATCAACCCAACATTTTAAAACAACAACAATTCTTCAATCCCAAACAAGTTAGAGTTTAGGCCAAAATCATTTATATTTGATCCCAAACAAGTTAGAATTTATGTTTAGTCCGCGAGAAATCTATCGGCAGTGATCTGTGCAACTCACTGTTCGCTGAGCTTATAAGACTAGACCACAGTAGTCATTCCCCACCAACTGTTCGATAAATTACCTCAAAGAAGTTGAAGTCTAGACATTGACTTTTCAGCACTTTTTATGCTAATTTGGAGCTGTAGCTGATTTATTTTTTCCATGTCAATCATGTTATTCAGAAGACAACTCATCAACTTGTCTTGTATACTCAATTCCCAATTTCCTCTAAGAGTATGTTCATATTCCTCAAGACCAACAAGAGCTTGTCAAGCAAATGAACTTAATTTCGTCGATGATAGTAAACCCCATTCAGCTGCTGCAAATGTTGATAACAGGGTTTTTCACCTTTCACCATTGTATAGGGATATTAATAGGGATTCTTTAAAAGATTGCAAGATTGAATTAGTGGATTATGAGACTTGGAGGGTGTCCTCTGGTTTAGCTGAGGCATGGCGAGACAACACAAATGTTGCATCCAAGAAAAAGTCATTTTCCATTGAAACTGAAATTGATGATGAGGCGACTAGTTATGTGTCTTTGAACGAGGACGGTCATGACTTTGATGAGATTGAGGATATGAGGATACGCGGGAACTTGTTTTACAAGCTTGATAAAGATTCCAAAGAATACGAAGAATATAAGTTTGAATTCCATAGAAGGAATAAGAACAAGAAGAATGGAAACGACAGTCCAAAAGAGAAAGAAAAATCGAATAACATTTCAGCTTCTAGGGTCGAGAAAGGTCTAAAGGGTATAGATGAGAAGAAGCAAAACAAGAAAGAGAAACTGAGCTGTAACTCTGCCTCTCCGTTTCAGGATTTTCAGCTAAATGAATTCGGAGCATCTCCAATAAAGAGGTTAAGGGTTCCAACTTTTAATCAGCTTACTGCCTCTTATCATGAGCCATTTTGTTTGGATATTTATGTGTCGAAAGGTTCAGTAAGTGCTAGCATTATCCACAGAGCTACTAGCAAGGTTGTTGTTGTGGCGCACTCTATTTCAAAGGACATGAAATTTGACTTGGGATCAACTAAGAATAGAGCTACTTGTGCTGCTATTGGGGAAGTTTTGGCTCAAAGAGCACTGGCTGATGATATTCATAACGTAGTTTATACGCCAAGGAAAGGGGAGAAATTGGAAGGGAAACTTGAGATTGTTCTTCAGTCCATTATTAACAATGGCATCAATGTGAAGGTGAAGATTAAGCAGAGGAAAACCAAGAAACCTGGCTTCCACCGCCGGACAGCTTAGGTGGTCATCCTACATTACGTAGGGTGAAATTAAAAGCTACAAGGGAGTTTTATCAACGTCTTAAAAGCTCGTAAACAGGGCAATTTAGTTAGTAGAACAAGGTCAGAAATGTATTACTACCTCTTTTGCGGGGTTGCAGAACTTTTCCCTATATTCAGTCTTTAAATCGGTTTCAATAGTAGTTACAAACTTGGGAATAAATCTTTTATTTCCTGCAACTTGTATTCTCTTTATGAGAATACATTGCTGTTAATGGAGAAATCTGCTTTACATGTTAGCCCTCTTTGTAATTAGTATGATAGGAAGAACAAAAAACTGAGATTTTCTTTTGGTTTAGCACCTGGTGTCCAGTACCCTCTCTAGGGCCCGACATCCGGATTCGGGAAGTCCCACTTAGGGCTCTGAAGTGCTCGCTACCAAATCCAAGGGCTCGAACGCGGTTAAAGATGAAAGGGTACTTACCAATCGATCACAACCTTTGATAGCATGCCTGTAACAGCGTAGCAATTTTTGATTCATTTATATGTTCGAATGCCTTACGCAGAGATGAAAGACGTATTTTTCCTAAACAATTTATAGCAACAGACAACAATACTTTTGCATTGAATTCCTCAAGAAATACAACATCTTATATCAGTTTCTACATCAGTCAAAAATGGAATAACAAAAACAGGAGTGATCTTCAGGTTCAGTCATCAGCAGTTGCTAGTTGCAGAGACAAAAGCTCTTCTTCAGGTATAACTCTAATATGACAATCTGATCTTGGATAAGCTGCACATAGTAATGCGTAACCTCTCTCCACAACATCGTGATAAGAATGGACCTTGGGCCTAACTCAACCCCAAAAGCTAGCTTATGAGGTGAGGATTGCCCAAGCCATATAAGGAGACCAAGGACCTCAAATCCCTCCGATATGGGACAACTCAACATCCCCCTCGCGCCCAGATCTCTGGAGCTTGGACAACATAAATGGGGGCCCAACATCGGTAACAATAATTGCGATGGGCCTGGCTCTGATACCATGAAAAGAATGGACATTGGGCCTAACTCAACCCCAAAAGCTAGCTTATGAGGTGAGGATTGCCCAAGCCATATAAGGAGACCAAGGACCTCAAATCCCTCCGATGTGGGACAACTCAACACCCCCCTCACGTCCAGATCTCTGGAGCGTGGACAATATAAATGGGGGCCCAACATCGGTATCAATAATTGGGATGGGTCTGGCTTTGATACCATGATAAGAATGGACATTGGGCCTAACTCAACCCCAAAAGCTAGCTTATGAGGTGAGGATTGCCCAAGCCATATAAGGAGACCAAGGACCTTAAATCCCTCCGATGTGGGACAACTCAACAGTCGCTAAGCATACCTTCACTTTGATCCACTTTCCCACTGAGTAACTTAGCTGGACAAGCAAACTCCTAGTTTGCAGTCATATGGTACAGACATGCCGACGTCAAGAGCCTTAGACAAGATTGTCTCATCAGGTTCAACTTCCAGCTCTGTGGTTTTACCTTCATGTTCTACATAATACTTTATAAGTCCGGACAATGGTTGATATTCGACGATTTTTGGTTTTCCAGGGACTGTTTAGATGAATAGCAGCAGCAACATTGGCTTGGTTTCTTGGTGAGATGAGGGTGAAAGATAGAGGTTGTAAAATGAAGTGTTGCCATGTTTAGTGAGGGAAATGAGGAAGGAAGGTTTGTGGGTGTGGATATTATGTTTTCGTATGCAGCATAGTTCGAACCCGTGGTATGCGCCTGTCCCAGATATCATGCATTTTGCTCTTCCCACTAGACTGTAGCCGGGGGGCTAATTTCTTACAAGGTTTATTCATTGTTTTCACAAGAATCATACGGACACTTGAATGTTCTTTATCGTTTTTTTTGCTTCTTGGATCCTGAGCCAAGGGTCTATCGGAAACTGTCTCTGTATCTGCACAAGGTTGTGGGATTATAATGGGTATGCTGTTGTTGTTGACAGAGGAGGATTCGGGATTTAAATTTTATGGGTTCAAACGTATTATATTTTTAAAGTTATGGGTTCATATCTATTATTTTTACAATTTTAATGAATTTTTACATATAAATTTGTACTCCGCATCAAAAGTTATGAGTTCAATTGAACCCGTAGACAGTGCACTACATCCGCCTCTGGTTATTGTTGTTGCTTCCTGGACCCTGCGTAAATGCGGGATATTTTGTGCACCAGGTTGCCCTTTAACTTGCTGTCCATTACCCGCATTGGAGCCCCAACTAATCCAGATTCGTGTTGTGTAAGGATCATTAAAGGAACTACTCTTTACCAGGATTTTTTCCAAGAATCATATGAGGTCTTGAATGTTCTAAGTGCCAGGTCTTGTAGAGGTTTTTAGCTGAAATGATGATGAGCTATTTTCATACACAGGATTGCTTATAGTATGATCAAAGCGGCTATATCCTTCTTGTTTTGATATTATTTGAGACTTGTAACTTTTATGTTCAGTTGACCTCGTTTTATTAATTAGCTTAATAATACTCTCTATTTCCTAGGAAAAATAAACTTATCTGAAAATTTGGTTTATCTTGTATGATGATAGTCTCGAGAAGCTATGTTGCTATGATCCTTCAAAAATATTGTCTGGCTAGTGCCGGAACCTCAAAAGAAATATGCATTATTGGAGGATCCAAAACCTATGCGGCTGTATTTTTGAAAGATCTGACCAACATAGCCGAGGAGGGATAGATTATTGTAAGGTTCTCTTTTCCATGTTGCTTAACAATTGAATCTTACTTTGTGTTTCTTTCTTTCTGAAGAGTATCCTAATAGAACCGACAAGTGGAAACACGGGTATAGGCCTGGCATTTATGGCTGCTCCTAAAGGCTATAAACTAATCATTACAATGCCTGCTTCTATGAGTCTCGAGAGAAGAATCATTCTTCGTGCTTTTGGTGCTGAGTCAGTCCTCACTGATCCTGCAAAGGGTATGAAAGGAGCTGTTTCAAAGGCTGAAGAGATAAAGGCCAAGACACCTAACTCCTATATTCTTCAGCAATTCGAAAACCCTGCCAATCCAAAGGTTTATATTTCTCCACAATCTCTACTTTACCTTTAGTAAAGGCGGTCTAATTGAATCCCCTTTGTCAAAAAATTGCAGTGTGCAAATACGGTAAAAACAAACTTTTTGTGTATATATAAACTGTTGAATCCTGATGACATAGGTTCATATATTATTAAGTGGAACATTTTCAGGGGCATAGCTACCTTTGGTGAAGGGGGTTCAATTGAATTTCGGAAAATTACACTATGCAAATAGGGTATAACCAAACTTTTTCCGTATATATATATAAATTGTTGAACCCCGTCGATATATTAAGTGTGACATTTTTCGGGGGCATAGCTACCTTTAGTGAAGCCGGTTCAATTGAATCCCTTTCATTAGAAAATTATGCTGTGCAAATGTATCCTGCGCAAACTCTCCAAAATGCTGCTACACCCGTATTGGATCCTCCAAAATACACTTCTTTTGGAGGATCCGACACACACCCGGCGACATTTACGAGGAGTCCGAGCAATATAGGTGCAAATAGGGTAAAAATAATGTTTTTGTATATATTAAACCGTTGAATCCCCTCGACATAGTTTCTCATAGTATGTCTGATGTTTTTACATTTTTTGGAAACCAACAACAACAACAACAGCTACCCAGTATATTCCCACCAGGTGGGGTCTGGGGAGGGTAATATGTAGACGAGCCTTACCCCTACCCGAAAGGGTAGAGAGGTTGTTTCCATTCGACCCTCGGCGCATAGGATAAAATGAAAAGCTGCATTAAAACAAAAACAAAAACAAAAACAAAGACAAAATTAGAAACAAAAACAAGGCAAAACAAAACAATAGAGCATTAGTAAATCCCGCAGAAATAACGTAAATAATTATGTAAACATAAGAAACATAAATATAGTCGCATGCAATAATAACAAACCGTAACTACCATACTAACAACCATAAGGGGACATAAGCTAAAACACTAATCATCTATGAGTGACCCTGCTATCCCACACCCAACCCCGGGAGACCCCATACTAAAATTCCTGGCTCCGTCATGGTTAGCTGAAATGTTACTGTAATGCTAGATACACTATGAAACCACTGGTCCAGTGATATGGAAAGGCTCGAACGGGAAGATTGATGCGTTTGTCTCTGGAATTGGAACTGGTGGAACAATAACAGGTGCAGGCAAATATCTAAAAGAGAAGAATCCTAACATAAAGGTGAATTATTCTTTAAATTGCACAAACCATTTGAATTATATAGATAATCGGGAATCAATACTTTGTATGCTAATGCTGCAATCGTTATCATACTACAGCTGTACGGTATTGAACCAGTTGAAAGTCCTGTTCTTTCTGGAGGAAAACCTGGTGAGTCGCTTTTCTCTCTTATTTTGGTTTTATATCTCGAACCTTGCATATAAAATGTTGTCCCCTCTCTATTCTGATTATTTGCAAGTATATTGAGCTCAATGGGCAGTGTTGTTGTCAAATCGAGCTCCATCAATTTCCACCACATTAGATCGCCATAGATTCTTGTAGTAGCATTACGTAGACCTTAAGTTTATTTGGCCTTAAAAATTGAAATAACATATCAAACTTGTTCTAGCTAGTAGTACATTTCTAATCTCGCCTAGAGTCTACTCTATGTAGAATTCGTTTTAACCGTGGGAATCGTAAAGCACTGATTCGCATGTGGGATGCATAAGTTAGTTGATCTTGTTTGTTAAACTTCAGCTTCCAATGCAATTTATAGAGTTATCGCAATATTAAGTTTTTTTCTTATGATTTGACATTCGACTTATTTGTGATGCCTAAGGTCCACATAAGATACAGGGAATTGGTGCCGGTTTCGTTCCTGGTGTGCTGGAAGCTAATCTTATTGACGAAGTAATTCAAGTAAGTATGAATGTTACTAGAAAACTCACTTCATAAATTTGTAGAAGCATTTTAAAAGATTTTGAGACGAAGTCTCGGTTCTATCATACGGTGATCTTGAGCTCGTGAAAGTAGTATCATTTGGTTTTTGGTTATAAAGTTCTGACCGAAATACGTTTCTTATGATCATAAAAAAAAACCAGGTTTCAAGTGATGAAGCAATAGAAACTGCAAAACTTCTTGCATTGAAAGAAGGATTTCTGGTAAATATTAAACGTATAATACTCATACTCAATTTTATGATGCTTCTAATATCATTTAAACATGAAATTATGCAATGCAGGCAGGAATATCATCTGGTGCTGCGGCAGCAGCTGCAATTAAAATTGCAAAGCGGCCAGAGAATGCTGGAAAACTAATAGTTGTAAGTATCAATTTCCTTTTTCTCAAAACACCTGATCCAAGGATCTTTCAAACAACCTCTCTACCTGCACAAAGTAGAGGTAAGGTCTGCGTACACATTACCCTTCCCAAAGCCCACTTCAACAACAACAACAACAACAAACGTAGTGGAATCTCACTAGTGGGGTGTGGTAGGGTATTGTGCACAAACCTTACCTCCACCTTATGAAGCTGGAGAGGCTATTTCCGATAGATTCTCGGCTCAAGAACAGTGTCCCCAGACCCTATACTGATATGTTGTTGTTGTTGTATATATCTGGCCAATATGATAGATCAGTCCAAGCAAATACATTATCTGTTGCGACGTGTAGCAATATTAGTTGACTCCATGATTTAACAGTTCGGAAATCAATATAGATGGAGTAATGAATTAGTTTTGGCTTTCTTTAAGTTTGTTTTTTTCCTGATTTCACTTGGAAAATTTAAGAGCCCTGGACATTAGAAGGCCATTTTCAGTCACGGTACTTGTGCCAATACAATATAGTACGACATAAAAACAATACATTTTATTATTGTCAAGAGATTGGGACTACGAGAAATCGATGGATATGATGCAGAAAATCGTTGTGCTTACTGCAAACAGCTCAACACACTTTTCTGTCTGTCTACTCATAAACCAAGCTATCTATATTCCTGCTCCTAAATAAGCTTTACGTCCATCATTATTTGGTTCTACGAGAAGTTTTTGTGACCTACCAATTCTCTTAATGCAATGCATTTTTCGTCTCTTGACAATTCACTACATTGATCATAACCTAACAGTAGAAATTAAGCTATAGACTTTTCTTTTTGGTTAAGGAGTGTGTGGCTGCCAATCACGCCATTATGCAGGTTACGTTCCCGAGCTTTGGGGAACGTGAACTCTCCTCGGTGCTGTTCGAATCTGTAATGCGTGAAGCGGAAAACATGACTTTTGAGCCCTGAACCTGTAGTCCTTAGTTTTACCATGATACAATATGGCATTGTAAGTGAATCTTTAGCTTCATGTCAGATGATTCTACTGAAGATAATATGTTCCCGTTTTCCTCTTCTTTTTTCCCTTCTTGAAATTTGAAAGCAAATAAACCATATATTTATTCTGATGTTAACTTTTTCTATTACATGTAGTAACCTTCAATGACCGTTTAAAGTGATCTGATTGTGTAAATATTTTTTATACTGATGGCGCATAGAATTTAAACTCTACTCCAATCATATACTATGGGGATTCATACTGAAGCAATGAGCTAGTTAATTTGTACATGCTGACCCCCAATACCATAAAGGGCAGCCCGATGCACTAAGCTCCCGCTATGCGCGGTGTTCGGGAAAGGGTCCGATCACAAGGGTCTATTATATGCAGTCTTACCCTGCATTTATGCAAGACACTACTTCCTTGGCTTGAACCCGTGACATCTTGGTCACATGGCGGCAACTTTACTATTTACGCCAAGACTCCCTTACTGGCCCCAATACCATGATGCTACAAATATTAAAAGTTACTTGTAAATCATGTATATGAGACATTTTTCCTAAGAGCTTGGCATTTAGCACTGCTTTTTTTTTCTATTTTATTTTCATCTTTGTTTAGAAATAATTATTGGTTAAGGTTTTTTGAGTTATCCTAGTTGATGATAACATCATAGAGAAATAAACTTATATATTTGCGCACCATTCAATTTCTCCTAAGTTATCTCCAGATCTCCACTTCTCGCGCAATTTCATTCCCTTTGTATATATTTGCTTCTTTCAACTCTTTGTATATATATATTGCGCGCATGCGGTATCTTCCTCTTTCTTCTTTGGGAGGAGAGAGAGCAAAGCTTTTTTCGGAGTATAATCATCTGATATACTGGCTCGGCTAATTTACGTTCGCGTCGTATAAAGCCCATTAAAGGGAAAAAGTGGTTAGGTAATTTCTTCATTCTCAGGACTCGAACCCGAAACTTCTAATTAAGGGTTAGAGTTCTCATACGTCCTGCCACATCTCTTTGGCGGTGTAACAAAGCTTTCATTTGCAGTACTAATTATAAGATGAATGATGGAAGGTTTTATTAATGCTAATAAAGATGAAGCATGTCTTGCTATAAATAATAGAAATGTGAAAGCCAAGTTGTCTATGTCTCCTCTACAAGAAGGAATTTCAAAGCTTTTATCTCAATGGCCAGGCTTGCAAATGGCTATTCAAAATGAATGGGGTGGCCAAGATTCTCCTCAAAAATCAAAGCAACTTTCCGTTGATATTCTTTCTCGTCTTTCTCAATCGAATGGTACATATCCTTTTCCCAATATACAATATTTTACAATGATATTTAGTGCGGACTGATTCGACTAATTCAGATTCATGCAGGTAGACCACTAAAGGACAACTCTCGTACTTTATATTTGATCCGTCCTTTCATTTCAAATAAACGTGTTAATAATAATTTTACATCGTTAGGAAAATAGTGGAAAATGTAGCATAACCAATTAATTTAAACTGATCGTAATAAAGATTTTTATACTACTAGCATATATATAACCTAAATGCTTGTATAAATGCTATTGTTCTTATATAGCAGAAACTATTGGTGTAGAGGATGTAGAGAATCTGCTTTACGAAAGGTTGCTGCTGTCTTTCAACACTGACATTGATGATGGAAGTATTGAGGAGGTAATTTATATATTATTATTGTTATTATTATTATATAATATACAAAATTCATTCAATTCTGATCAATATTTATAAAATACAATCAGGTTGCGGAGCAGTTAATGACTCTTCGTGAAGAATATGTTCAAGGGAAATCATTATGCACAACCACGAGATAATTGAATGGGTACAATATTCCATCATTTTCTTCAAGTCTTTGGCCAAGAAATAAAATTATGTATTTCAATTAAAGTATCTTTTTGTCCATCTACTATTCTTAACGCAAGATAACTACTCCCTTAGTCCCTTTATCTCAATTAATTTTGTGGGACCATTCAGATTTCAAGAGTAAAACTATTTAATTTTGACCGTGAAAATAAATATAGAATTTTTATGTTTTTTTGAAATAAAATTTATATATTTGGAAACTAAAAATATTATAAGTCATAATAATTAATAATTAAATATTTTAAAAAATTATGGTCAAAGAAAAATTCATTTAATCCGAACAAATAAGGAACCGACAGAATTCAGATGTTGTTGCATGAGGGACTTGCTTAATTTCAATCATGTAGTCAACATACCACACAACATACTCTAACATTCTTAAATTTCGTGCATAACATCAGTGTCGTGTATAAAATATTTTGTATTTATGTAGAGTTCACTAAATAATTATATTCTAAGAAGTGTGATGTAGGCAGCTTACTCTAATATATGGATTAATAACTAATTTCACGGAAGTCGAACCTCCCTGCCATACAAAATAACATTACGTTACTTCAGGCGCTTCTCTTAAATTTCATGCATAATTAAACTAAAATACATAGTACAAAAGTGGAACGGACGGAGGACTTTGCTCTTACTACTACACAACAAGAAGCCTGCGTACCAAAACATTGTCCCTTCCCCCGTAAACTCCACGACCATTACCACCCTTTGGTACCGTCACGACTAACTCTCTGTCCACAAACACCACCGTAGCCAGCTCCGGCTTTGCCGATGCAGGCAACCTAAACCTCCACGTGTCCACCTTCAGCTGTTCCAAGAACAACTCCGCTTTGCCACCTTTGTCTCCATTTCTCACCACAATCTTCGTCACTCCAGGATGTATCTCCACTGCCTCAGCCCTCACATTACCAACGTCAATGGTGCTGTTGACATCACCGTGCACGCCGATTTCGGTCACGAAACGGAAGAATTTCGGGTTTTCTTCCACCTCCACATCCTCATCGGACTGAAACGGCAATTCAAGAACCTTGCCAAACACGTGAGGCAGTTTCTGAAGTTTTTTAATGGTGTTTCCTGCCATTACTGTAGTTGAGACAAAGAATAAGAAGAAGATGAGTTCGAATCAAATACCTTGGAAATGGCTACGTTTTTTGTTGCATGGACAAAAAATGGACCCTCACGCTCTAGTTTTGTAGGTTAGAAAGAGGAATAAAGTGACAAGAACCTAAATCTTGATAAGATTCACTATTGTGGGGCGGTGAAAAGATGGAATCATTTTAATGGATGAATGACAAGAGCTTTATTTGCTTTCATAATAGTTTAGTATTCGCAATAAACTGACTCCACTAATTCGAATTTACGCCGCGTCTAACCCTTAATTTATCGCTGCATATGTGCATTAAAGGACAAAATATTTCTTATTTATTACAAATTTCTCCATTTTCAAAGCTCAAATCGATGGCCTCTAATTAAAAGTGAAAGGGTCTCATGTTAGGGATATAGTAGATGTGCCCTAGATCCAATATTATATTTGATAACTTGAACATATTTTTGTGATTGTCATTTGATATAAAATATATAGCATTTGATATTCTTTTATCATTATTATCAATTGTTTGATTATTTTGATAAGGTCCTTGATTAAATTTTGAGATTTGTCATTGTGATAGAGATCATGATAATGAGAGCAAAGCCTTTTACAATTTAATCTAAATTTGTTCTTGATCGTAGGATTATTAATTTGGACATTAGTAATCCGGTTAGATCAATATTTATGTGATCGTCTTTATCGGATAAAGATTAGTTGATCTCATTAACTAAATCACATAGATAGATGATGCATATAGAGATATGATCATTGAACCGACTCATTGGATAATTCCTAATGGTTAGAATTACCATAAACAGTCAATATGATATTTTCTTGAAGAATGTGATGTAACTGTTTCCTTTGACTTGAGATCGTCATAGTAATTGACAAGTTATTTATTGTGCTTTGATACTAGACACCTATGGCCCTAGGGCGATAGTTGAAAGGATATTGGGTACGATTAAATACTTATAGAATTAGTGATTGATCAAGACGGAATCTGTCAACTCTTGGTAATGAGTTTAAGCTTCATGTTGTCATGAATTATAAACGACCAAACTAAGACTTTGGCCAGGGCAATTGAATGAAAGAAGAAATGAGTTTCTTAGGTCATTCAATGGTCGATTATATTTGACGTGAACACATAGTTGATCGCATATTAGAATTTGACAGTTGAACCATATCCTAGGGTGATCCAGAGCTATAAGGACAGAAGGAATTACTACATTATTTTTCTACTGGTTCTTGAGAGTAAATTGTATACTTCATGCTATCCGGTCGTTAAGGAGTGTTGCTAGACGCCACCCTTGATTAGTATATTGATATGATCAATTTACTACCGGTTTAATATTGAACCTATGGGGTCGCACACTAACGAGTGTTCTGATCTTTGCTAAAAGATTAACTAATTTATTATTTGATAATTAAATTAAGAATTTAATTAGTCAAATAAATTTAGTTATTAGTCCAAATGAAATATTATTATATTCTTTGCTAGCACAAAGATTATAATTAATATTATGAATAAATTGAAGTTTCTATTTGGAATAGAAATTAAATAATATCTCTTGGTTGAAATATATGTGATATATATAATTAATATTATTTTATATAATAGATGTATATAAAATATAATATTAATAAAGACTTGTTAATAAATCTAATTTTGAATTGGATTAGTAATTGAAGTTTTATCCTATTTGAAATGGGATAATATTTTCAATAGGAAAATATTATATTAATATAAAAGTTTATATATTATAATCAAATTTGGTATTGGTATTTATGGAAAGTCCATAAATTTTCGTTGACAGAGAAGAAAGAATTTCAAAAAATTTTCATACAAAATTCTTCTATACAAAAATTTTCCATAAGTTTATTTTTGGAATAAACTTTTACCCTAAATACATTATTACCTTAACCAAATAGGAAAAGGGTTTGTAGGTGATGCTATAAAAAGGGTGATGGAGAAAATTTGCAAAATTATTTTGGTTTTAGTTTTTATTTTTCTTGAGAAGAAAACCTACTTTGTGAAAGTGAGAGTGCAATACAAAGCCAAGAGAGAAAATACAATTACAAGAAAAGTGTTTCTTGTTCTTCTAATTTGAGTTGAGATTTTTGAGAAAAATTTCAACACAATATTTTTCGTTCAATTTGTTCGCGGGTTTCATTGATCAAAGAGTTGATAGCAAGATCGGTCTCGGTATGAATACGCATAGAGTCTTCGCACTATCGAAGAAATTTTGAAAAGAAACTCTCTTCATCAGGTACGTCTTAGATCCGATCTTTGACACGTAAATAAATTTTAAACATGAAAAATCTATTTAATATTATTATTGTCTTTCGCTGCGTGTTACGAATACCTATATGCAATCCTTCATCTCATTCATCGCACGCGTGGTTGTAATGAATGGCAGGAGTTGAAGGCTTGTTCAACAAGCGAATAATATCAAACACTATCATAAGGAAACTGAGATAATACCATAAGATAATGTGTGGTTTAAATGGATTTTAGTTTCTAGGTAAATAAAGAGAGATCAAACTTTGAACGGAATAAATACAGATATAGAAGCGGAAACAAGATTTGAAAATTATGGTTTCATAACATTAGCCCATTTAAGTTATTGAGTTTTAAATTAATAATTTTTTAAAATGAAATATAAAATTTAAACTAAAATTATTAGGTCCGGCTGAACTCGCAACTCAAATAATAGCTCCTGAATATGGATACGATTAATGTAATGAATGTATTTGAAATGTGTCTACGTTATTACATGTGGGCATAATTTGGGCAAAAGTAAAAAAATAATAATCTCCAAACTGAATTTTTCAGTTTTCTTAATAACGGTTCCGTGTTTGGTTTTAGTTTTCCAACATATTCTTCTTTGATTATCGATTTTAGGGTAAAAAAATATCGGATATTTCAAAATCTGAGAACTTTTACACCATATATTTAACCTTATATAATCCTTAACCAACAAAAGAAAACATTTGTCAATAATATAGTCACAACGGGATCTAGAATTTTCGGATGATAGGTGTACTATTACTTTTTAAAAATACTTTAATCCGAAGACTAGGTTTACTTGAACCATGTTTTACATGGTAGATCCATCCCTGAATATAATTTTCAAACATTTCAAAAATTATTTAATTTGTATATTTATTTATTTAAGTTAAGTCGTGCGATGCCCATTTAGCTAGATTCATTGCACGTCGGTTAATCCCGATATTGATAGCATTCAAGCGACATTTATTTGCTCCCAAATGTGTTTAGAAATAGTAAGTGCGTTCTGAATTTCAATTTTATTTTTAGGATAAAAATGGCTTGTTAAGATTTTTAATTTAAAATTTCATGACAAAACAAGTAATGAGCTAATTTGTAAATAGCATCGCTGAAAATAACTATATGTCAACTTGCCCCTAGCTGCTATGGATTTGTTACTTAATTGGTCGTTGCGCTAAAAGTCTTGTCGCTCATAGTTGCTCTTTTGCGAGGCAAAAATCGCAAATAGCCATTTTTCAGCCCCTATAGTTGAAAATAGCCAATGTCATGGATATATATTAATATTTTTCTGCAGTTTCACCTGTAAAATTTTGAAATTGATGATAGTCGCTATTGTTTTAATTACAGGACTGAAAAGTGGTAGCCAGCAGCATTACTACCTCTTTTGCTTCCATTTGGGCTATGAATTACTAAGATGATCTGCCTGGCCCATTAGGCCCTTAATGATGGGGAAACTACACAAATAGCTATTTCAGAGCTACTATTTAAGAATTAGCCAGTATTTATTTCATCCTGAAAATTAAAACTAAAATTTTTTCAGGACTCTGTGTCCTGAAAAGTTAAACTGAAAAACTAAAATTCCGGACTCATTAGCTAATTCCTAAAAATCAGTCCTCTAAAATGGTTATTTGGTGTCATTTATACCTTATTATGATGGTGGCTGATAAGCCCAACAAGTGCCTGGCCTTTTGGCAAACTAAGGACCAATAGATTGGACAACTAAAGTTAAGGACTCAATTCCATGATCATGGGGCAACTAAAATCATCTTATTAATAGTAAAATAACAAATTTAATATTAAATTATTTATAAACTTCTATTACTCAAGGAAGGGGGGGGGGGGGGGGGGGAAGGAAACTCCAAAGTTACTTTAACTTAATACAAAACTTTATACTTTCTTTTCCTCCTTTTCTTCAAAAAAAAAGAGGAAGAACAAATTTTTATTAATATGTACCATTTGACTTATTAACTCTCCCCCACAAACATTAAAAAAAAGAAAAATTAGAGGAAAAATCTTTCTAAATTAATTAGGCTAGCTGGTTAGAAATACTGAATGACCAATTATAAAAGCTGAAATACAAAGAAGTGATACCTATATAATGAAACAGAGTTCTTAAGTTCGAGCCTTCGAAATAAAATTCTAGGTGAAGAAAGCCTCCCTTTAAGTAAGTCTTATACGTGTGAACCTGGATTAGTTGGACCAAGGGGATCTTGAAACCAGATAATTAAACAAAAAAAAGTGTTGTTACACTTTATTCCACCATAGTTAAGGTTACCCTTGTCCATAATAAGAGTACATTAGAAGTAAAATTTTTGATATGGAGAGCTTCCTTTAAGATTTATGACGTGCAAACCTAGATTAATTAGTTGAACCAGTATGTTCCGAAAATCAGATGATTAAACCAAAACAAGGTATTGTTACACTTTATTCTACCATAGTTAAGGTTACTCTTGTCTAACAATAATAAGAATATATCAAATGTAAAATTCTTGGTACAGAGAGCTTCCACTTAAATAAGCTTTACGACGTGCGAACTTGGATTAGTCAAATCAGTGAGTCCCAAAAATTAAATGATTAAACAAAAACAAGGTGTTGTTACACTTTATTCCACCATAGTTAAGGTTACCCTTGTCTAACTACAATACGAGTTAAAAGATCCATCTCCTACTTGATATTTTTTTTTCTGTCCGATGTCCGATATCCACATTGGAGACGATTAAATTCGAATTCGCATGTGAAAGTCTCACATTGTGGATAAAAGCATTCTCTAACAAAAGCAACTCCATACCCATGGACTCGAACCCAACCTACTTGGGATGTGCTTGTTGATCTTGTACATTTCTTGGAAGGTAAGAAAAAGATAAATCGCCAGACCTTTTCTTTAGCATCTGCCTTATCCCATTAGCTACACAAATTACAGGATTAGAATATATTTTCTACAAAATGACATACGAGCCTTTACTGCTTCTTATGTTACAAGAAAATATTGATTACTATTATTCCTTCCTCTTTCAACTTCATCTCTAACAGCTTCTGAGCACAACCCATACAACCATTTCCCCTTGAAATTTGCCTTCACTTCACTAATATAGTCTTGTGTGCAATCTTCTTTTAGACCACAACACTCACACTTAGCCAATTCTATGTCCATTTTCTTGAATCCAAACCAAGACTTTTTCTTTTGGAATTATTTTACACTTTGGAAGTTTGGTTATCTTGCCATGGGGAGAAAAAGAAGTGTTTCTTGGATTATTTAGGGTAATGGCTACAAAGGGAAAAGGGTGGGAAGAGAGAAGAAGGAGGAAGTGAGAACTTATAGAGCATATTTTCATGAAATCTTTGCAAGATTTTTTTTTAATTCAAATTGTAAGTGGAGATAAAAAAATCATTTTTGGTCCTAACTTATACTTCTTACGTCTCAAATTATTTATTGTGTTATTTTACACGGCCCCTTAAGAAATATTAGACAGAAAAGGCTTTTAACTATTTTACCCTTATTTATTTCATAAGATATAATCTCTCTTCATTTAATACTTACTCATAATTAAGGTATTTGTAATCTTCAAGAGCAATTAATATTAAGGGTAGAATTGGAAAATATAATTATCTAATGTTGAACTTCTAAAATAATAAATAATTTGAAATTGTTATAAATAGAACTCTATTTAAGGTGAATGTCTATCTTATAAGAAGAGCCTTACTTCAAGGCTAAGTCTTTTATCTTCCTATAAATAGAGGGGTCTTACCCCATTGTAAATCATCCCAAAAGTATTAATAAGAATACTCCTCTCTCTACTTTTCTCTCTATTGTTCTTGTTCTTGTATTATTGTTCTTGTTCTTATATTATTTCATAACACGTTATCAGCACGAGACTCTACCGTCTCAAGAATCTTCTCGAAAAAATTTAAGGTATTTCTCTCTTCCTAATTTGATTTTTTCGATTATGTCTGACATTATGAAAAGACAGTTCGTTGCCCTTGAAATTTCGGGCAAGAACTATATGACATGGGTGTTGGATGCTGAAATCCACTTAGATACTATGGGTCTTGGAGACGCCATCAAAAACAGAGATAAAGCATCCACCCAAGACTGTGCTAAGGCCTTGATTTTCTTGCGCCATCACCTTGATGAAGGTTTGAAAATTAAATATCTCACAGTCAAAGATCCACTTATCTTGTGGAAGGGCTTAAAGGAGAGATATGACAACCTGAAGTTGGTCACTCTGCCACAAGCACGATATGATTGGACTCATCTGAAGCTCCAGGACTTTAAGTCCGTTTCTGAATATAATTCTGCAATGTTCAGAATTACCTCCAAATTGGAACTCTGTGGAGATAATATCACTGATTATGATATGCTTGAGAAAACGTTTACAACGTTTCATGCCTCCAATATGGTACTGCAACAACAGTACAGAGAGAGGTTTCAAAAAGTACTCTGAACTGATTTCTCTTCTCCTTGTGGCTGAGCGAAACAATGACCTGCTCATGAAAAATCACGAAAATCGACCTACTGGGTCTACACCATTGCCCGAAGTAGATAAGGTGTATTCCCATTATGCTAAGCGTGGAAAAGGCTATGGCTTTAATCGTGGTCGTGGTCGTGATAGGGGTCATGGCTGTGGACGTGGACAAGGAAGAAATTTTCCTGGTGTTAGTCACCCCCCAAAGAGAGATAACCACCAAAAGCGGAAACAGAATTATGAGGATCCAAAAGCAAATAGTTCAGAAACTATGTGTTATCGTTGCGGTGGAGAAGGGCACTAGGCAAAAATTTGCCGTGTACCAAGACATTTGGTTGAGCTCTATCAAGCATCTCTAAAGAGTAAAGACCCTGAAACCAATTTTGTCTCTGACAACAATTTTGAAAACACCCACTTGGATGTGGCAGACTTCTTTGAGCACCCTGAGGGGAAAATAGACCACTTGATCGGTGACGGATCCATGATTAAGGATGATTGAGTTGTTTGATTTTATTTTACTTATTTGTATTAGCTAGTGGATAAACTATTAGTCATTAGTGTCAGCTCATATTAGTTAGTTTATGATATAATGTTAGTATTAGTTCTTTAGAATGTTTCAATATGCTTAAATTTCGATGGTATTTTTATTTTCCAGCAAAGTTAGTCGATTAACTAATAAAATTGACTATCTAATATTTTGTATTAAAACTGGAATTTCCGCAAGCTAAGATATTCGAATATCTGATTTAGATATTCAAATAACCTGATTTAGTTATTCGAATAACCTGATTTAGTTATTCGAATAACCTGATGACTGTTTACTAAGTTAGTCGAATAACTAATTAGTTATTCGACTAACCAATATTTCGCACTAAAACTAGATTTTTCCGCAAGGCAAGATAGTCGAATAACCTAATGACTGCTTCCCTAACGTTAGTCGACTATCAATCCAGTTATTCGAATAACCTCAACAGATTTTAAAAATATTATTTAAATTAAGAAGCAACGGATTAAATACACTTATTTGTAGAAAATTAATCTACATAACGTATTTAAGCAACTTTTGCAAATACACTCGTAATGTACTTAACAACTAACGTACTTACATGACATTTCAACTTGAAACATTGTACCCTATACAGAGATATTATTAACACAGTGTACTGTCACATGTCTGCATTGGCTTATAAATGTACACTTCTATACTATTCACATATTCATGTCAATTGCTTAGTTCCAAAATTGTAATTATGTGATCGTCCATGATAATGTGCTAAATTATTCATCACATAACTTTTACACATATTACATACACTACTCGAGTTTTATGATACGCTGTCATCTATTCACTGTATTACCTGTGTATATGTCCGTAACATACATGCGTGCACCTTTGTAACTACTGCACAATATAGTTTCCACTTCTATATGTTCATTCATTTATGCATCACATTCATGTACCACACACACGATACCGGAAAAGCAACTTTTCCCAAAATTAGGGGGAGAAGTTGGTGAAATTTTGTGGAAAAATGCATCATTATCTCATCTTGATCCAAATACCTCTATTCGTGAAAAAGAGGTGCAAAAGATTATCCATTTGCAAAGAATAGCAAATCAAATGCCAGACGCATTTACAGATTTGAAAAGGATAACAAAATCACATATCCCCGCAGTGAATGTGACAACATCTGATTCACGAATACATATTCATTATTGGAAGAATATGAACATGAAATTGGTATTGAAATACCACACTCACCCCTAGAAGGAGGTTTGAGATGATACCACACTCACCCCTAGAAGAAGGTTTGAGATGATGTCATTATTATGGCATGAATGGTCATTGGTCACGTACCTATTGTACGCCAAAATAATTTGTCAATGTGATTATCAAAGGACAATAATAATGCAAGAAACATATCTTGCATATAATTTTTGACATGACCATAATGGTATAACTTTCTCTTTAAAAGAGATATTCACCACATGGATGTTGATGAATTTGTGGTAGTACAAAATTAACTGAGAGCTCTAGAAAAGCCAATTACTACTATGTTGGAGAAACACAATTGATTACCAATAAGGTATTGTGTTGTAGTAAGTCTCAAAGAAACTTATTCAGTTTCTAAAGTATATGTGAAAGTGATTGATTATATTGAGACTATAAATAAAGGAAAGATTTGATATCTTCTATTACTATAACTTGTAGCAGGATAATTTGTGTATGAAAAGCTACCCGCTTCATTCTCCAGTTTGTACTACTTGTTCTCATTAATTAATTGACCAACTAAAGAGTTCGGGTTGAATCCCATAAATTCTGGAAATATCAAAGGTGAATATGGGCCCATTCACCTGCCATGTATACTACATATAATGCATCTATGATATGGTTACATGCGCGATTGTTATTAACCTGCAGCCTGGCCGGTGCTTGCGAGGTAAATTGCTCAGTAATCTAACTTCGAGCATAATTTCCAGATTGTCTATTCAAGATAGTTCATCTTGATAAGTTGGTTTACATCATAGTTGGTTTAGCAAAATGATTTATTAAGTGCCTCCACTTAATAGCTAAACTATAGCTTATGAGAACAAAGTTATATATATATCAGTTTGATATACGTTGTATACGAGAGTATATTATATTCTCCCCTCATAAGTGGTTCAGGGTCAGGAACCAAATAATTTCATCTTATTATTATTATTAATGTGCTGTGTATATTGACATGATAATGCACAAAGATGATTTCCCAGAGGTGAGGAAACATGTTAGTTTTCCTAACATGAGGGGGAGACATGATGAACACTTGAGAAAAGGTTACATGAGATGAATTATCATTTGTATATATAGATCCTCGAATATCATAATATGAACATGAAGTTCATAAAAGGATAATTCAATTGCAACATATTGCAAAGCATGCTACACCCAAAGAAAGTGACTATATTCTCACTGCAAATGCTCATATTAAGTCCTAGAAGGACAAAGTCTTGGATACGCTTAAAACGTATAGACAAATCGGTTTCAAAATAACTTCTTAATAAAGAAGATGAGCAAATGATCAAAGTGATCATAATAAGGAGGCAAGTGATCCAAAAGATCACTAGACATAACACTTCATAAAATCTCATGAGAGATTCAGGTACCTGAATGTATGAATGAAGAGATCTCCATGTTATGTCTTTATGAAAATTTACTGGAACCGATATAAAATGATCGTCGACGACATCTATGATAGCGCTAAATATCGATGAGGATCTTATGTTTGTCGAATACAAACAAAATATTGACCAAATGGAAAAGATACAATTCAAGAAAAATTGATTCCATATGAAAGACATGTAGTTTTGGACATGTAGTTGAAATACTTAAAAGTATAAGGTCAAGGGTATGTGTAATCAGTTTTCGATATTTTATTTGTTTAGCATGACATGAAAACTTGATGTGCATCTAAAGTTTATTATATGGCTTATATGACTTAACTTGAAAGATTTAAGTTGCTTAAAGCATATACAATTCTTGGCCCTGAAGTACCACATCCTAAGTGCAATTTGTGTACATATGTATCTTGCTATAACTATGATAATGTGATGGCGAGGATATCCCTATAGAAGTATTGAATAGTCATTCCACGACATTACATGAAGATGTTCGTATCTATCAAGAATGGTAATTTCAAGGTACGGAATATTCATTCAAGTCAATATGGTTGATTTATTTATCAAATATCTACTAACGATTTCTTGAAGCTAGTGCACAAGATTGGAATGTGAAGGTTCAAGGATGTGAATTGATGTTCTTTTTAGGAGGTGTTAATGCGCGTTGCACTCTTTTTCCCTTACAAGGTTTTGTCCCACTGGATTTTCCTTGCAAGGTTTTTAACGAGGCAACAAATAGGCGTATTTCTAAACATATGTACTCTTTTCTTTTTCTAGAATTTTTCCCATTGGGTTTTGTTTTAGTTAAGGTTTTAACGAGGCACATTATTGAATAGACATTCAAGGGGGAGTGTTATAAATAGAACTCTATTTAAGGTGAATGTCTATCTTATAAGAAGAGTCTTACTTCAAGGCTAAGTCTTTTATCTTCCTATAAATAGAGGGGTCTTACCCCATTGTAAATCATCCCAAAAGTATTAATAAGAATACTCCTCTCTCTACTTTTCTCTCTATTGTTCTTGTTCTTATATTATTGTTCTTGTTCTTATATTATTTCATAACAGAAATAACAATTTTTAGATACCACGATAAATAATTTGAAATGTAGGAGTAGTAGGAAGAAAATGCATGAATTTTCTCCCATGTTCTAAGGCGGCAGTGAGAGGCCGAATTTCTACTAAGAGGTTTCAAACGAGGAAAAAGTTATAAGATTGAAAGAAGTTATGGCCGAGGAGAATTGAATTAGTAATATTACAAAAATTTTAAACTCTTTGACCACCTAATTACGTTTTTGGACTATATTACGAGAATTTAAAATATAATACATAAAAATAAAAAATAAATTTTACTTTATATAAATCGTATAATTTTTTGATCGAAAGGAATTCGAACGAATACACTTCCGCCCCTAAATCCACCCTTGTTCTAAGGGACATAGGGCAGTGAAAATGAGAGAATTCGGAATTTGGTCTTAGAGGGGGCCCTAAGGTGTGGCCCTTTGAATTATTTAAACTAATGATTAATGTGATTTTCTACAGCTTTTTGTCATTTTGTTTTGTATTGTTGCTACTTTAGGTGCAGATTCTGCTTTTGGCTTGAAAGACAGTTACTTTCGGTTGAAATGGATTTATTTGGCTTGACTTGGATTTTTCTGGCTCGGTCTCAGTCTTCTTATCCTGATTCCATACATGCATGTGTTGACCACTCAGGCTTATCGTTTTTGCACATTTGACGAAATTAGTGACTGAGTTTAAAAGTTTATGAGTTATAAATTTATTATCAAATCCTTAGAGGTGATTTTGTACCAGAGATATGAATAATAATTTCGAAATAGAATTTGATATTATATCTCGTGTTTTGTTAAAGATACTAGCTAATTTTCGAGACATTCTATACTAAAATGGTGAATTAATTATCTCATATTGTCGTGAGCCAAGGGTCTGTTGGAAACATTATCTCTACCTGTTAGATAGGGGTAAGGTCTGTGTATAAATTACTCTTGTCAGATCCCCACCTAATGGAAACATACTGAGTTTGTTTATGTTTATGTATGTAACTATCTCATATTGAAAATGGGAAAGTTAATCCCATGGAGATGTGAAATCCTAGTTTATCATACTGTTACACCAAACGACCCCATAATGTATTACATATTTGTATATATTTAATGAATTTTTTCATACAGATACTGTTTGGCTCAAAAGATGTTAAATTTTTTTGAACAAATCAATCAAAAATGAAGGGGTAAATTGTAGTCAAACTTAATTAATCCCAAACCGAAAAATTTAATAAAGATGACCGCATATGGGATGAAGGAAATATGAACTATCTTTTAAGACTCAACATTGCATTTCTCATCAATCCCGGGGGAAGGAGAATTATAAGTGTTTTCTTTCTTAGGATACAAGAAGGGAGTTTTTTGTCTTCCTTTTTTTGAGAGAATGGAAAAGCCATTTTAATGAAAGCCTTCATTGGCTATATATAGTCGAGGTCCCCTTACCCTTTGCATGACTCGACACTTTCTGGTCAATGGTGCATCCTGGTCATGATTTTAGGCGTTACTTTTTTCGATTCGTCAGATATCTCATAGGAGAAATCGGGTAGGCTCTGTTGACTTTCACTACCCAATTGTTGAGACGGGCTAGTGGGCAACCTGGTTGTAATGGCCAGATTTTGACCAATGCAGTTAGTCCCTCCGTTTGTCGGGATCGTCCTATGTCGAACTCGATACGGATCATGTATGTTACGAAGTTGAGAGAAATCTGGCCCACAACTTTCCATTCCTTAGTCGCATTCTATGGGTTTTTGGTGGAGTGGTAGTGTCCTTTCGATCCTCGTGGACCGTTGCAGCAGTTTCGGAATCGAAATGTCGGTTGGCACTGAAGTGTTGGTTCATCATTGCCACCATTTTGACACACGTTTCTGGAAATTGAAATGTTTTGTGCCCTATCAGATTCAAATGGCGACTCTTAGGTTTCGTGCTCGGGGAATTTATGTCCCTAATAACTAGAAGAAACTTGTCATTTGATTGATTCACTTCTTCTTTCGCTTGAGAGAGTTCTTCAGATACTACTTTTTATGATATCTCGAATTTCCGCTTACCCTCTTGCTCACTGAAACCTTTCATCTCTTCTTCTTATTACTTCTTGCATTTTCTACTAAAAATGGCTCGTGATTCTTCTCACAATAATCTTCCTACCGCTGATCCGGTACCGGAGAACTCTGTTGAGGTCACCGGAGGGGCGGATGCGACGGAGGATGAGGCGGTTCCCTCTGTGGTTAAGATCTTGCCTGGCCTTGGGAGGGAGGCAACTGACTTTAGTTTTAGCGGTGAAGTAGAGCCAGAACTTGTCCCTTCCATTGTGAGGCAAAGGGGAGGTTGTAGAACTGAAGAGTAGGTGGGGAATCCCTGATTATGTCGATATGCGGCCGGTGAAGGGGAACGACAAAATTCACTTCGATCGTCCCAGATACTGCGTGTTCTACACCTACCCCTTCATTGTAGGGTACACACTTCCTCTTCCTATGTTGGTGGTGGATTTTTGCCATTACTATGAAGTGTCCCCTACTCAAATTTCATCTTATTTGTACAAGTTGTTTCTTATGCTTCTCAAGTATGTGGACCTTGTCGGTCATGAGGTCACTTTGGACCATATGCTCAGCATTTGCGGTCCTCAACTGATTCGCGGTTCGATGATTCACATATGTCCTGGGGGTTAAGGGGTCTGGTGGTGAAAATGGACGACAGAACCAACCGTCATTTCTACGAGAATTACTTTTATGTGCGGACCAAACATATTGTGGTGGACCCAACGGGGTTCCCTAAGAGATAGAACTTCACGCGTGAGTTTGCATCTTCAATTAATGAATTATTCGACAGTTTTCTACGAATACTAATCCATCTCTTTTTTTGCAGCTGAGAGATTGCCCTTGCCACGTGTCGAAGGGATTCGTGAATGGGCGGAAGCCATTCTTCCCCATATAGTGGGAGTTAGCACATGGTCGACCTTTTATGAGAGGTTTTGACGCAGGCCCTTTATAGGTGAGACGACGCCTTTATCTCCTCTTCTCCTCCCCCCTTTTTTTATTAGTTGGCCCGGGCCATGTGCAAGTGGCGGTAGCCCGCACTATGACTTTGTATTTGACTTTTATTCCAACTATTCATGGCTTTGGTGCAAGATAGAGGCTCGTCTGACGAGTCCCAATTTTTCTTTTCATTCGGTGGTTGTCGACGTTTGGTGATGTTGCTTCGAACTTATCAAAATGCCGGCATGTCATTGCTCGATCGAGCTCAAAAACCCTCTCTTTTTTTGGCGAAGTCCCTTGGCCTTAATGTTTGTTATTTTGAACTTATCGAGATGACATCCCGTCGTCGTTTGATCTAGGTAAAACCTATCCTTTTCGGTGGAGAAGGCCCTTGGCCTTGAAGGATGTTATTTCAAACTTATCGAGATAACAGCCCGTCATCGTTCGATCGAGGTCGAACCTTTTTTTTTTTTTTTTTTTTATGGCGAAGGCCCTTGGCCTTAAAGGGTGTTATTTTGAACTTATCGAAGTAACAGCTCAGCATCGTGCGATCGAGGTCAAACCTTTCTTTTTTGATCGCGAAGACCCTTAGCCTTAAAGGGTGTTATTTCAAACTTATCGAAATAACAGCTCGACATCGTCCGACCAAGGCCAAACCTTTATTTTTTTGATGGCGAAGACCCTTAGACTTAAAGGGTGTTACTTTGAACTTATCGAAATAATAGCCCGACGTCGTCCGACCGAGGTCAAACCTTTATTTTTGATGGCGAAGGCCCTTGGCCTTAAAGGGTGTTATTTCGAACTTATCGAAATAATAGCCCCGTGTCGTTCGATCGAGGTCTAACCTTTCTTTTTTGTATGGCGAAGGACCTTGGTCTTACAGGGTGTTGTTTCAAATTTATCGAAATAACAGCCCGATGTTGTCCGACCAAGGTAGAACCTTTACTTTTTGATGGCGAAGGCCCTTGGCCCTTAATGTGTATTGTTTCGAACTTATCAAATTAACAGCCTGCCATCATTCGATCGAGGTCAAATCTTTCTTTTTTGATAGCGAAGGCCCTTGGCCTTAAAGGGTGTTATTTTGAACTTACTGAAATAACAACCAGGCATCGTCCGACTGAGGTTGAACCTTTATTTTTTGATGGTAAAGGCCTTTGGCGTTTAAAGGGTGTTATTTTGAATTTATCAAAATAACAACCCATCGTCGTTCGATCGAGGTTCGAATCTTTCTTTTTTGATGGCGAAGGACCTTGGTCTTAAAGGGTGTTATTTCAAACTTATCAAAATAACAGCCTGGTATCGTCCACCGAGGTCGAAACTTTCTTTTTTGATGTGAAGGCTCTTGGCCTTAAAGGGTTCTATGTCGAACATATCAAAATAACAGCCCGGTGATGTCAGACCGAGGTCGAGCCTTTCTTTTTTATTGCAAAGGCCCTTGGCCTTTAAAGGGTGTTATTTTGAACTTATCGAAATAACAGCCCGTCGTTGTTCGATCGAGGTCGAATCTTTGTTTTTGATGGTGAAGGCCCTTGGTCTTAAAGGTTATTATTTCAAACTTATCAAAATAACAGCCAGGCATCATACGACCAAGGTCGAACTTTTCATTTTTTATAGCGATGACCCTTGGCCTTAAAGGGTATTATTTCGAACTTTTTGAAATAACAGCCCGGCATCGTCTAACGGAGGTTGAACTTTCTTTTTTGATGGCGAAGGTCCATGGCCTTTAAATGGGGTTATTTCGATCTTATCAAAGTAACAGCCCATCCTCGTTCTATCAAGGTCAAATCTTTCTTTTTTTATGGCGAATGCCCTTGGCCTTTAAAGGTTGTTATTTCGAACTTATTAAAATAATAGCCCGACGTCGTCCGACCGAGGTTGAACCTTTCTTTTTTAATGGCGAAGGCCCTTGGCCTTAAGCGGTGTTAGTTCAAAGTTGCCGAAATAATAGCCCGGTGTCATCCGTCCGAGGTCGAACCCTTCTTTTTTGATGGCAAAAGCCCTTGGCCTTAAAGGTTGTTATTTCGAACTTATCGAAATAACAGTCCGACGTCGTCTGACCGAGGTCGAACCTCTCTTTTTTTATGGCGAAGGCCCTTGGCCTTTAAAGGGTATTATTTCTAACTTTTTGAAATAACAGCCTGTCGACTTTCAATCGAGGTCGAATTTTCTTTTTTGATGGCGAAGGCCCTTGGCCTTTAAAGGGTGTTATTTCGAGCTTATCGAAATAACATCTGGCACCGTTTAATCAAGGTCGAATCTTTCTTTTTCTATGGTGAAGGTCCTTGGCCTTTTATGGGTGTTATTTAAAACTTATTCAGATAACAGCCCGTCATAGTTCGACTGAGGTTGAACCTTTCTTTTTTGATAGCGAAGGCCCTCGGCCTTAAAGGGTGTTATTTCAAGCTTATCGAAATAACAACCCAGCATTGTCTGACCGAGGTTGAACCTTTCTTTTTTGATAGCGAATGCCCTAGGCCTTAAAGGGTGTTAGTTCAAACTTACTGAAATAATACCCCGGTATCGTCCTACCGAGGTGGAACCTTTCTTTTTTGATGGCGAAGGTCCTAGGCCTTGAGGATGTTATTTCGAACTTATCAAGATAACAACTTGGCGTCATCCAACCGAGGTCGAACCTTCTTTTTTGATGGCGAAGGCCATTGGCCTTAAAGGGTGTTATTTCAAACTTATCGAAATAATAGCCCAGCTTGTCCAACCGAGTTCGAACCTTTATTTTTTGATGGCGAAGGCCCTAGGCCTTAAAGGATGTTATTTTGAACTTACTGAGATAACAGCCCAGCGTCATCCGATCGAGGTCGAACCTTTATTTTTTGATTGCAAATGTTGTTGGCCTTAAATGGTATTATTTTGAACTTATAGAAGTAACAGCCCAGAGTCGTCCCACGGAGGTCAAATCTTTATTTTTTGATGGCGAAGACCCTTATCTTTAAAGAGTGTTGTTTCGAACTTATCAAAATAACAACCCGGCTCGTCAAACCGAGGTTGATCCTTTCTTTTTTGATGGGGAAAGCTCTTGTCCTTAAAGGGATTTATTTCGAACTTATTGAAATAACAACCTAGCATCGTCCGATCGAGGTCTAACCTTTCTTTTTTGATGGAGAAGGCCTTTGGCCTTAAAGGATGTTATTTCAAACTTATCGAAACAACAACTCGGCATCATCCGACCGAGGTCGAACCATTCTTTTTTCCTGGCGAAGGCCTTTGGCCTTTAAAGAGTGTTATTATGAACTTACCAAAATAGTTGCCCGTCGTCGGTCAATCGAGGTCAAATATTTATTTTTTGATAGCGAATGCCTTTGGCCTTAAAGGGTGTTATTTATCGAAATAACAGCCCGGCATCGTCCGACCAAGGTCGAACCTTTATTATTTTATGGCAAAGGCCCTTGGCCTATTAAGGGTGTTATTTCGAACTTATCAAAATAACAGCTCGGCGTTGTCCGACCAAGGTCGAAACTTTCTTTTTTGATGGCGAAGACTCTTGGCCTTTAAAAGGTATTATTTCAAAATTAACGAATAACAGGACGGCGGCATCGATCGAGGTCGAACCTTTCTTTTTTGATGGCGAAGGCTCTTGGCCTTCAAAGGGTGTTATTTAAAACTTATCAAAATAACAGCCCGTCATTGTTCGATCGAGGTCGAATCTTTCTTTTTTTGTGGCGAAAGCCCTTGGTCATAAAGTGTGTTATTTCGAACTTATCGAAATAACAACCCGGCGTCGTCTGTCGAGGTCGAACCTCTCTTTTTTGATGGCAAAGCCCCTTGGCCTTAAAGGGTGTTATTTTAAACTTATCGAAATAATAGCACGGCATCGTCCGACCAAGGTCGACCGTTTCTTTTTTGATGGAGAAGTCCTTTGGCCTTTAAGGGTGTTATTTTAAACTTATCGAAATACCAGCCCGTCGTCGTTCGAACGAGGTCGAATCTTTCTTTTTTGATGGCAAAGTTCATTGGCCTATAAAGGTTGTTATTTCGAGCTTATCGAAATAACAGCCCGGCGTTGTCTAACTGAGGTCGAACCTTTCTTTTTTGATTAGGCCTTAAAGGGTGTTAGTTCGAACTTGCCAAAATAACAGCCTGACATCGTCTGATTGAGGTGGAACCTTTCTCTCTTGATGGCGAAAGTTCTTGGATGGACGAAAGAAGGGAAGTTACATAACGGGGCAGTGAAGGCTCGCGAAGCTGACATCAAGCAGCAAGCAAGAGCTTCTCAGCCCCCTAACCTTTCTCTTTTATAATAATACTTCTTTTTAGGGCGTTATTTCGAACTTATCAAAACAACAGCCCGACGTCGTACGACCAAGGTCGAACCTTTAATTTTTGATGGCGAAGGCCCTAGGCCTTAAAGGGTGTTAGTTCGAACTTGCCGAAATAATAGCCCGACATCGTCTGACCGAGGTTGAACCTTTCTTTTTTGATAGAAAATGCCCTTGGCCTTAAAGGGTATTTTTTCAAACTTATCGAAACAACAGCCCGACGTCGTCCGATCGTGGTCGAAAAGGCCCTTGGACTTTAACGGTTGTTATTTCGAACTTATCGAAATAACAGCCCGTCGTCGTTCGATCGAGGTTGAATCTTTCTTTTTTGATGGCGAAGGCCTTTGACCTTTAAAGGGTGGTATTTCGAGCTTATCGAAATAACAACCCGGCGTCGTCTGATCGAGGTCGAACCTTTCTTTTTTGATAGTGAAGACCCTTGGCCTTTAAAGGGTGTTATGTCAAATTTATCGAAATAATAGCCCGTCGTCGTTCGATCGAGATTCTAATCTTTATTTTTTGATGGCAAAGGACCTTGGCCTTAAAGGGTGTTATTTCAAACTTATCAAAATAACAGCCTCGAATCGTCCGACCGAGGTCGAAACTTTCTTTTTTGATGGTGAAGGCCCTTGGCTTTAAAGGGTGTCATGTCGAACTTATTGAAATAACAGCCCGGCAACGTCTGACCGAGGTCGAACCTTTCTTTTTTGATGGCGAAGGCCCTTGGCCTTAAAGGGTGTTAGTTCGAACTTGCCGAAATAATAGTCCGGTATCGTCCGACCGAGGTTGATCCTTTCTTTTTTGACGGCAAAGGCCCTTGGCCATAAAGGGTGTTATTTTGAACTTATAAAAATAATAGTCTGACGTCGTCCGATCGAGGTCAAACCTTTTTTTTATGGCGAAGGCCCTTGGGGTTTATAGGGTATTATTTTGAACTTTTGGAATAACATCCCATCGTCGTTCGATCGAGGTTGGGTCTTTCGTTTATGATGGCGAAGGCCCTTGGCCTTTAAAGGGTGTTATTTTGAGCTTATCGAAATAATAATCGGCGTCATTTAATTGAAGTCGAATCTTTCTTTTTATATGGTGAAGGCCCTTGGCCTTTTATGGGTGTTATTTCAAACTTGTTGAGATAACAGCCCGTCATAGTTCGACCGAGGTCGAACCTTTCGTTTTTGATGGCAAAGGCCCTCGACCTTAAAGGGTGTTATTTTGAACTTATCGAAATAACATCCCAGCAGCGTCCGACCGAGGTCGAACCTTTCTTTTTTGATGGCTAAGGCCCTTGGCCTTAAAGGGTATTATTTCGAACTTATCAAAATTAGCAGAACAACGTCATCCGACCGAGGTCGAACCTTTTTTTTATGGCGAAGGCCCTTAGCCTTAAAGGGTGTTATTTCGAGCATATCAAAATAACAGCTCGACGTCGTCCGACCGAGGTTGAACCTTTCTTTTTTGATTTCGAAAACCCTTGGACTTTAAAAGGTTTTATTTTGAACTCATCGAAATAGTTGCTCGCCATCATTTGATCGAGGTCAAATATTTATTTTTAGATGGGGAAGGCCCTTGGCCATAAAGGGCGTTATTTCGAACTTATCGAAATAATAGCCCGGCGTCGTTCGAGTGAGATCGAACCTTTCTTTTTTTTTTTTAATGGCGAAAGCCCTTGGCCTTGAAGGATGTTATTTCGTACTTATTGAGATAACTCATCGGCGTCATCCGACCAAGGTTGAATCTTTCTTTTTTTATGGTGAAGGTCCTTGGCCTTTTATGGGTGTTATTTAATACTTATTCAGATAACAGCCCGTCATAGTTCGACTGAGGTCGAACGTTTCTTTTTTGATGGCGAAGACCCTTAGCTTTAAAGGGTGTTATTTCAAACTTATCGAAACAACCCGACTTGTTAGACCGAGGTCGAACCTTTCTTTTTTGATGTCGAAGGCTCTTTACTTTAAAAGGTGTTATTTCGAACTTATTAAAAATAACAGACCAGCATCGTCCGATTGAGGTCGAACCATTCTTTTTTGATCGATAAGGCCTTTCGCCTTAAAGGATATTATTTCAAACTTATCGAAATAACAGCTCGTCATCGTCCGACCGAGTCGAACCTTTCCTTTTTGCTGGCGAAGGCCTTTGGCCTTTAAATAGTATTATTTCAAACTTATTGAAATAGCAGCGTTTTATCGAGGTCGAATCTTTCTTTTTTGATGGTGAAGGACCTTGGCCTTAAAGGGTGTTATTTCGAACTTATCGAAATAATAGCCCGGCTTCGTCCGACGAAGGTCGAACCTTTATATTTGATGGCAAAAGCCCTTGTTCTTTTAAGGTTGTTATCTCGATCTTATCGAAATAACAGCTTGACGTCGTCTAACCGAGGTCAAACCCTTCTTTTTTTGATAGTGAAGGACCTTGGCCTTTAAAGGGTGTTATTTCGAAATTATCGAATAACAGACCGACGTCGTCCGATTGAGGTCAAACCTTTATGTATTGATGGCGAAGGCCCTTATCCTTTAAAGGGTGTTATTTCGAACTTATCAAAATAACATCCCATTGTCGTTCGATCGAGGTCGAATATTTCTTTTTTGATGGCGAAAGCTCTTGTTCTTAGAGTGTGTTATTTCGAACTTATCGAAACAACTACCAGCGTCGTCTGCCGCGGTCAAACCTTTATTTTTTAATGGCAAAGGCCCTTGGCTTTAAAGGGTGTTATTTCAAACTTATCGAAATAACAGCACTGCGTCGTTCGACCGAGGTCAAACCTTTCTTTTTTAATAGAGAAGGCCCTTGGCCTTTAAAGGGTGTTATTTTTAACTTATCAAAATAACAACCCGTCGTCGTTTTATCGAGGTCGAATCTTTGTTTTTTGATGTTGAAGGCCCTTGGCCTTTAAAGGTTGTTATTTTGAGCTTATCGAATTAATAGTCCGGCGTCGACTGACTGAGGTCGAACCTTTCTTTTTTGATGGCGAATGCCCTAGGCCTTAAAGGGTGTTAGTTCGAACTTGCCGAAATAATAGCCTGTCATCGTCTGACCGAGGTGGAACCTTTCTTTTTTGATGGCGAAGGACCTTGTCTTTAAAGGGTTTTATTTTGAACTTATCGAAATAATAGCCAAACGTCGTCCTACCGAGGTCAAACCTTTCTTTTTTGATGGTGAAGGCCCTAGGCCTTATTAGGTTTAGTTCGAGCTTATCGAAATAGTAGCCTGTCGTCGTTTGACCGAGGTCAAATCCTTCTTTTTTGATGGTGAAGGCCCTTGTCCTGAAAAGGTGTTATTTCGAACTTAGCAAAATAACAGCCTGGCGTCGTCCGACCAAGGTCGAACCTTTATTTTTTGATGGCAAAGGCCCTTGTCCTTTCAAGGGTGTTATATCGAACTTGTCGAAATAACAGCTCGACGTTTTGATCGAGGTCGAACTTTTCTTTTTTGATAGTGAAGATCAATGGCCTTTAAAGGGTATTATTTCGAAATTATCGAATAATAAACTGGCGTCGTCTGACCGAGGTCAAACCTTTCTTTTTTGATGGCGAAGGCTTTGTCCTTTAAAGGGTGTTATTTCGAATGTGTCGAAATAACAGCCCGTCGATCGAGGTCGAATCTTTCTTTTTTGATGGAGAAAGCTCTTGTTATTAAAGTGTGTTATTTCGAACTTATCGAAATAACTGCCCAGCGTCGTCTGCTGAGGTCGAACCTATCTTTTTTTATGGCGAAGGCCCTTGGCCTTAAAGGGTGTTATTTCAAACTTATCGAAATGACAGCACGGCGTCGTTCGACCGACGTCGAACCTTTATTTTTTTTATGGAGAAGGCCCTTGGCCTTTAAAGGGTGTTATTTTTAACTCATCGAAATAGCAACTCATCGTCATTTGATCAAGGTCGAATCTTTGTTTTTCTATGGCAAAGGACCTTGGCCTTTTAAAATTGTTATTTTGAGCTTATCGAATTAACGGTCCGGCATCGACTGATTGAGGTCGAACCTTTCTTTTTTGATGGCTAATGCCTCAGGACTTAAAGGTTGTTAGTTCGAACTTGTCGAAATAACGGCTCGTCATCATCTGACCGAGGCGGAACCTTTCTTTTTTGATGGTAAAGGCCCTTGGCCTTAAAGGGTGTTATTTCGAACTTATCAAAATAATAGCCCAACATCGTCCTACCGAGGTCTTTTTTGATGGCAAAGGCCCTAGGCCTTAAAGGGTTTAGTTCGAACTTGCCGAAATAACAGCCCGATATCGTCTAACCGAGGTCGAACCTTTCTTTTTTGATGACAAAGGCCCTTGTCTTTAAAGGGCGTTATTTAAAACATTTTGAAATAATAGCCCGGTGTCGTTAGACCGAGGTCGAACCTTTCTTTTTTGATGGCGAAGGCCCTTGGCCTTTAAAGGGTGTTAGTTCGAACTTATCAAAATAAAGGTCGAATCTTTCTTTTTTAATGGCGAAAGCCCTTGGCCTTTAAAATGTGGTGTTTCGAGCTTATTGAAATAATAGCCCGGCGTCGTTTGATCGAGGTGGAATCTTTCTTTTTTGATGGTGAAGGCCCTTGGCCTTTAAAGGGTATTATTTCGAACTTATTGAGATAACAACCCGTCATCGTTCGATCGAGGTCGAACCTTTCTCTTTTGATAGAGAAGTCCCTTCGCCTTAAAGGGTGTTATTTCGAACTTATTGAAGTAATGTCCCGGCTTCATCCGACCGAGGTCGAACCTTTCTTTTTTGATGGCGAAGGCCCTTGGCCTTAAATGGTACTATTTCCAACTTATCGAAATAATAACCCGTCGTCGTATGACCGAGGTCGAACCTGTCTTTTTTGATGGCGAAGGTCCTTGGCCTTAAAGGGTATTATTTCGAACTTATCGAAATAATAGCCCGCCGTCGTTCGATCAAGGACGAACCTTTATTTTTTGATGGAGAAGGCCCTTGGTCTTAAAGGTTGTTGTTTCATACTTATTGAAGCAACAGCCTAGCGTCGTCCGACCAAGGTCGAACCTTTCTTTTTTGATGGCGAAGGCCCTTAACCTTTAAAGGGTGTTATTTTGAACTTATCGAAATAACAGCCCGTCATCGTTAGATCTCTGTCGAATCTTTCTTTTTAGATGGCGAAGGCCCTTGGCCTTAAATGGTGTTATTTTGAACTTATTGAAATAACATCCCGGTATCGCCCGACCAAGGTCCAACCTTTCTTTTTTTATGGCGAAGGTTCTTCGCCTTAAAGGGTGTCATTTTGAACTTTTTGAAATAACACCCTGACATTGTCCGACTGAGTTCGAACCTTTCTTTTTTAATGGAGAAGGCCCTTAGCCGTATAGGGTGTTACTTCGAACTTATCGAAATAACAGCCCGACGTTTTCCGACCGAGGCCAAACTTTTTTTTTTGATGGCGAAGTCCCTCGGCTTTTAAATAGTGTTATTTTGAACTTGTCGAAATAGCAGCCCGTCGTCGTTCAATCGAGGTCGAATCTTTGTTTTTTGATGTTGAAGGCCCTTGGCCTTAAAGGGTATTATTTTGAACTTATTAAAATAACAACCCGGTGTCATCCGACCAAGGTCGAAGCTTTCTTTTTTGATGGCGAAGGCCTTTGGCCTTTAAAGGGTATTATTCCGAACTTATCAAAATAACAATCCGGCATCGTCCGACTGAGGTCGAATCTTTTTTTTTTTTGTGGCAAAGTCCCTTGGCCTTTAGAGGGTGTTATTTCAAAGTTATTGAAATAACAGCCCCGCGTCGTCCAACCGAGGTCGAAACTTTCTTTTTTGATGGAGAAGGCCATTGGTCTTAAAGTGTCGAACAATTCATTGATTAAAGATAAAATGGTAATCGTAGTCAAACTTAGTTAATCCCAAATCGAAAAAATTTAATAAAGATGATTGCATATGGGATGAAGGAAATATGAACAATCTTATTAAGACTCAACATTGTCTTCCTCATCAATCCAGCAAGAAGGAGAATTACAATTGTTTTCTTTCTTAGGATACCAGAAGGGAGCTTTTTGTCTTCTTTTTCTTAGAGAATGGAGAAGCCCTTTTTAATTAAAGCATTTCTTGCCTATATATAGTCGAGGCCTCCTTACCCTTTGCGACGCTTTCTGGTCAATGGTGCGTCCTGGTCATGACTTTAGGCGTTACTATTTTCGATTCGTCGAATATCTCAGAGGAGAAATGGGATAGGCTCTGTTGACTTTCACCGCCCAATTACTACGACGGGGTAATGGATAAAATGATCACGATGGTCAGATTTTGACCAATACTGATAGAAATCTAAGCATGATCATTTGTCAGATTCATCCGAACTCATAGTGTAACTCCGCCTCTAGACTAATCTAATGTTGTTAGGTCAACATCTCATCTATACTTAATGATCTTTTTTTCTTCTAACCTTGTCACTCAAGATATCAATAATGGTGAATACAAATACTGTTGGAAATCATGTATATCTATGATGTGTGCGCTTTGGTTGTATGAGCATGATTTTCAGGTATAGGTTTTGATGAATGACAAACAATGAAGTCAAGCGTCAAACAACGATATAATATGACAAACTATCAAATGGCGAGAAGCATATTGATGACGGGATTGCATAGACAAGCCAAGTCGAGCCAAAGAGTTCAAGACCAAAGACCCAAGACGAAGGTCGTTAGGTAGAACCAATGTAAGAACAACGTTTAAGTTATCTTATCTTTTGGCTCAACATTAGGTCATCATAAATATGCATAAAATCATTTTATTAAAGTAAATCATTTTATTAAATCATATATATCATAAATATTTTTAATATACTTCAAACAAAATAATTTTAACATTTTCATTTTTAACCAAAATGGGTTTTGAAGTAAGTTTTCAATTCTGGTATACACAGTGTATATCAATGGTATATAATAGATCCGTTGCCAAAGTTTTGAACACTGGAACAACATAATCGATTATATGAAGTACACAATCGATTATATGAAGTCAACAATCGATTGTCTACTTTTAACAATCGATTATTTTGAGACAGTGTGCAACCGAAGTTTTCAAATATCAAAACAATCGATTGTCTTTGTCCCTCAATCGATTATCAACAATCGATTGTCTCTTCACACAATCGATTATATTCTGACCGTTTCCACAATCCTAAATTGATTTTTGAACGTTGAAGAACAATCGATTATTCAGATTTAACAATCGATTGTTTAGCCTAAAATCAGGAATCTGTTTTTTGAACGTTGGTTAGACAATCGATTGTCACCTCCAAACAATCGATTGTTGAAGCACAGAATCAGGGATTTTATTTGTCAATTAAGCAACGGTCAGCACCACTTTTTCACCTATAAAAAGAGGTCTTTTGAGCTGATTTTAAACACACAACTTCTGCATATATTGATATACATATTGATCATTTTCAAGCATCATTTTAGAGCTTTTGTTGAGCCATTTGATAGACAACTTTGTGTTGTTCATAGAGCTTATTTTGTTTCTCTTTATCCACTCTATTGAGAGAGTATTTGTTGTAAAAGAGAGTTGTTTGAGAAGAACATATCTTCTCATTTGTCGGGTTTCCTAAGTACCCAAAGTCTTAGTGGTTGAAGTCTTGGGGTGAGGTATCCTCAAGCAAGTGAAGTCTTAAGGTGTGGTATCCTTGAGCAACTGTAACGGTTTGTTAAGCACCCGTAAGCTTGACGAAGATAGTGAAAATCTCGAGAGAGTCTCTCGGGGACTGGACTAGCCACGGGTTGTGGTGAACCAGGATACATCGGTGCGTTCGTTCTTATTTATTTACTTATCGCACTTATTTCTTTCCTGCAATTTTTAAATTCCGCAAGTTTACGCTAATTTTTATTATAACGCTATTCACCCCCCCCTATAGCGTTAAGCGTATTATCTAACAATTGGTATCAGAGCCTAACTCTCTGAAAGCCTTAATCGGTTGAGAGGAATATATATTTTTCTGTTGAGAATATTGAACGCCGGAACGATGGATGAAGGACAGTCCACCACTTGCCCTCCACTATTTGACGGAACAAACTATACATATTGGAAAAAGCGGATGAGCATCTTCCTCAAAGCAAACAGTTTTCGTTTGTGGCAAATCATCAAAAACGGTGAACCAATGCCAACAAAGAAAGTTGGAGAGACCACAGTTCCAAAGAAGGAAGATGAATATGATGCCGAGGACATCAAGAAAGTTGAAAATAATGCAAGGGCCATCCATGTATTATATTGTGTGGTGAATCCAGATGATTATCGAAAAATCTCTTGCTGTACAACCGCCAAAGAGATGTGGGATAAGCTCGAGATAATTTATGAAGGTACGCCTCAAGTCCGAGAAGCCAAAATTGATTTTCTAACACATAAATATGAAATCTTTAAAATGGAGAAGGAACCTATTGGTGTCATGTTTGAACGATTTTTAAGAATCGTCAACGATCTCCATGCTCTCGGGAAAGTTTACACGAACAAAGATCTTGTTCGAAAAGTCCTGCGGAGTCTCACTCCCGAATGGCGCTCCAAAGCCAATGCCATCCAAGAGTCAATGGAATTCAAGGATATCACAATTGATGAACTAAAAGGTAACCTCGAAACTTATGATAGCACAATTTCTAATCCTTATCTTAGAAGCAATTCAAATTTTGCCTTCAAAGCCTCATCCTCTAAACGAGAAGAGGTAAGTGATTCGGAAAGGGATGATGATAATATTTCAAATGATATAATTGAAAAGTCTTGTAAGTCTATGAAGAAGGACAAGAAAAAGAAGAAACACCATAGGCGCGTATCACGGAATTCGGACAGCTCAGGCGATGGAACCGCCGCATTGTGTCTCGTGGCAAACGAAGAAGAGGTAAGTACATCTAACTCTCACTCGTTTGAAGAATTACAAAATGCCTATGATGAATTGTATGGTGAATTTGTTAATGCTTCAAAAATGATAAAAGATTTATAGAAAACACTTTCTTTGCAAGAAACAGGTTTTCAGAAAACACTTTCTTTGCAAGAAACAGGTTTTCAGAAAACACTTTCTTTACAAGAAAAGATTTTGAAAAATCCTCTTCTTTGAAAGAAATAGATTTTGAAAAATTGACTAATGAAAATGGTGTTCATAAAAATGAAATTGAAGTTTTAGAAAAAGAAAATAATTTTCTGGAAAATGACATTGTTGATTTCAAAAATAAAATCAAGGAATTGAATGAAGCCTCTTCTATTGATAAATGTTCTAATTGTTCCTCTTGTATTTCTTTAAAATTAGAGAACATAGAACTTAGGAACGCACTAGAAACTCATAGTGTTGATAGTCCTAAAATTGAAGAGACTAAAAAGGATATTAGAAATGAGGTTAAACCATCTAGAAAGAAACCTAGGAACCTCACTAATGAGTCTAAGATGAAGTGTTTTAGACCACCTAGAAACAACTCTAGGACTTTTGTTAATGAGTCTAGAATAAATAATTTTAGACCACCTAGACATGACTCTAGGAAATTCAACGGTTCTAGGGGGAACACCTTTAGATCACCTAGAACGCATTTGGCTCAACCTAGACATATGCACAATCCTAATGTTGTATGTCACTATTGTAATCGGGTAGGACACATTGCACCCGTTTGTTTTGCTAAACATAGAGATTTATGTGTTGATTATGGTTGTTATTATCCTAACCCCCAAGGACCCAAAAGAAGTTGGGTACCAAAAACCTATTTTTAGGTTGTTTTGCAGGTGTGCTTGAAGACTACAATATTGTAGTGGATGCACCAAGCACGAAACCTTAGTGCATTGAGGGGGAACGTCGGTTAGTTATCGTATTTTGAATAAAAATGCAAATAGTTGATATGTGCTAATAATCAACATTATTTTTGATCGATGCATGCCCTAATAAGTTCTTTTTAAATAACAATTAGTATCAATTTGGTTTATAATAAATGATTGATTCATGTTTTGATGAATATTTTTTGTTTAAATAACAATTGGCATAGTTGAGAAAAATGACCGTTATCATTAGTATGCCATTTACTAATATTTGATATGATCTTGTTTATAACGATTGGTATCGTCAATGGTTTAAAATTTTTTGGTATAGTCTTTTTGCTAATGCCAAAAGGGGGAAGAATATGGGCGATATGCATTCCTTAATTGAGGGGTAATATTCAATTAAGGGGGAATTATATTGAATTGGTTGCATAAATTGTATGTTGAGATATAACATGAATTTAGGGGGAATTCAATTTGAATTGATTATATTGAATTGGTTGCATAAATTGTATGTTGAGTTATAGCATGAATTTAGGGGGAATTCAATATGCATATCTTCCGTTGTTTGTCATTATCCAAAAGGGGAAAATTGTTGGAAATCATGTATATCTATGATGTGTGCGCTTTGGTTGTATGAGCATGATTTTCAGGTATAGGTTTTGATGAATGACAAACAATGAAGTCAAGCGTCAAACAACGATATAATATGACAAACTATCAAATGGCGAGAAGCATATTGATGACGGGATTGCATAGACAAGCCAAGTCGAGCCAAAGAGTTCAAGACCGAAGACCCAAGACGAAGGTCGTTAGGTAGAACCAATGTAAGAACAACGTTTAAGTTATCTTATCTTTTGGCTCAACATTAGGTCATCATAAATATGCATAAAATCATTTTATTAAAGTAAATCATTTTATTAAATCATATATATCATAAATATTTTTAATATACTTCAAATAAAATGATTTTAACGTTTTCATTTTTAACCAAAATGGGTTTTGAAGTAAGTTTTCAATTCTGATATACACAATGTATATCAAGTGTATATCAATGGTATATAATAGATCCGTTGCCAAAGTTTTGAACACTGGAACAACATAATCGATTATATGAAGTACACAATCGATTATATGAAGTCAACAATCGATTGTCTACATTTAACAATCGATTATTTTGAGACAGTGTGCAACCGAAGTTTTTATTCAGATTTAACAATCGATTGTTTAGCCTAAAATCAGGAATCTGTTTTTTGAACGTTGGTTAGACAATCGATTGTCACCTCCAAACAATCGATTGTTGAAGCACAGAATCAGGGATTTTATTTGTCAATTAAGCAACGGTCAGCACCACTTTTTCACCTATAAAAAGAGGTCTTTTGAGCTGATTTTAAACACACAACTTCTGCATATATTGATATACATATTGATCATTTTCAAGCATCATTTTAGAGCTTTTGTTGAGCCATTTGATAGACAACTTTGTGTTGTTCATAGAGCTTATTTTGTTTCTCTTTATCCACTCTATTGAGAGAGTATTTGTTGTAAAAGAGAGTTGTTTGAGAAGAACATATCTTCTCATTTGTCGGGTTTCCTAAGTACCCAAAGTCTTAGTGGTTGAAGTCTTGGGGTGAGGTATCCTCAAGCAAGTGAAGTCTTAAGGTGTGGTATCCTTGAGCAACTGTAGCGGTTTGTTAAGCACCCGTAAGCTTGACGAAGATAGTGGAAATCTCGAGAGAGTCTCTCGGGGACTGGACTAGCCACGGGTTGTGGTGATCCAGGATACATCGGTGCGTTCATTCTTATTTATTTACTTATCGCACTTATTTCTTTCCTGCAATTTTTAAATTCCGCAAGTTTACGCTAATTTTTATTATAGCGCTATTCACCCCCCTCTAGCGTTAAGCGTATTATCTAACAAATACAATAGTACCAAACTTGTCTTTCCATTTCTCGTACCAAAGGCCATATTGTAGAAGAACAATAAAACTATCCCTTCCTCCGATAAAAGAAGAAATAAGAAAAAATGGTACTAATAAAGTAATTATCATATTATTTTGATTATATCAACTTTATATATATATATATATATATATATGTATATATATATATATGTATGTATATATATATATATATATATATATATATATGTATGTATATATATATATATGTATATATATATATATATATATATATATATATATATATATATATATATTAAGTAAACTTATTAAATATTTATAAATATTTGATTGCGAAAATAGTTATTATTGTAAATTAACTTGAAATAGTCGTAAGAATCTATAGATATCAAACTTAGGATCCGTCTCGGTTATCAATTCCTTGTGGCAGGCGCCAAAGGTATTTCTTCACTTTCCATGGTTTCTCTATGTAGAAATTCAAGGGGCTGTCGGTTCTTCTTTTAGCGTTTTAGGGTCATAAAACATAAATTCAGCATGAGTTCTGATATTTCGTGTGCTATCTACGTTATCTTTATGAATTCGGGCGATCGATCCTGAATCACCTAAAATTTAATAGGCTCATAATAAAAATACCCTAATGAGCAATAGTCATTGATTTTCCATGACCATTCCTTATTTTTTGGTATTTTAGGGCCATAAAACATAAATTCAACACGATTTTTAATTTTTTGTCTGCTAATGTCTATGCCATCTTCATGAATAAATGAGACTAACCCCAAATCGCCTAAAAATTTGTGGGCTCATCAAAACCGACCTAATGAACAATAGTAGATTTAGGGTGGTTGCACAAATTCATGCAAATGGCGTGAACAATATAACTAATGAAAATCTAGGAATCGTTTTAAATTCCTATTTTATGATCCTAAAACGCAAAAAAGAAAAAAAACGAGTGATCATGGCTAAGCGATAACTATTGTTTATTTGGTCTTTTATTATAGGGCGACAAAATTTTAGGAGATTCAGGATCGTTTGCTCGAATTCATGTAGATAGAATGAACTATAGCATTCAAAAATTTGAGAATCGTCACGAAATCCTGTTTTATGGCCCTATAACTTCAAAAAAACTAGGAAAAACTGGGGAAAAGCGATGACTATTTTTCTTTAAATTACCTTTTATTGACCCATACAAGTTTAGGAGATTCGAGGACAGTCGCATGAATTCACGCAGATGGCGTGGACTTATAGCACAAGAAAATTTAAAAATCATCCTGAATTCCTATAACAAGTTGGATATCAACTGGAGATCAAAATGAGAACAAGATTAGCCCATGAAAACATAAGTCACATAAGTCATTCATTTTCTGAGAAATTTTCATAAGTCACTATTGTTTAGAGGGTATTAATTTCTTTTTGCTATCGTATACACAATTACTTCCTATTGCTACTATTTAGTTATTACGTGATTGTATTCGTTGTACTTGCACTACTATTTTCATGTATACAATAATGGAATACACTTAATTAATAGGGGAATCCAGTTGTGTGACAGTATTCGTTGTATTCGTGCTACTATATTCATGATTACAATAGTGCAATTCACCTAAAAATTAGGGGAGTACTCCAACTAGAAAGATGATCAATTAGCGTGTATCATTCCTATTATAACTCAACAAAATCTATTCTACGTAAATTTTGCTGCTATTATGTTGTATTCCATGCATTCCCACAACTGTATTTATAAATACAGTGAGGTAAAAAATAGGGATTACAACTCTTTAATTATGTATCCATGTATTAGCGCGAATGTACTTATAAATACAGTGAGGCAATCCGCCTAAAAAATAGGATGTTTAATAACGGAAAGTGCAATAATGAATTGTATCCTATTTCATTATATTGAATTCAGTTATATTCAATCAACAAAAAATCGAGAAAATAGGGTGTATACCATTATATTCAATTCGACTGTACACGTTGTATTCAATTTATAAATATTTATTATTCACTATTACATATTGTATTCAATTCACGGTATTCAGTTCGACTCTATTCAAGCAATAAAAAATCACAAAACAGTGATATTCGATTGTATTAAAAAATACAGACCTTCAGAATACATAAATACAAACAAAAATTTAATGTCTATATAAAAATACAATGTATTTAAGTGTGTCTATATAGAATATAATGTATTTGTATTATTTATGTGACTAAATAGCAAAGAGAAGAAAGTTTGCTCGAGAGTGTATCATCTTCCTCTGTATTCATCATCTATAACCATTCTAACTCTTTTGTTAGAAGCCAAACTTTAACCTTCATTATTTCAGAAACTACATCCGAAGAAGAGAAAGAGCTTTTCCTTTTGCCGCTCTTTTTCTCAGCATTTCCTTTCTGCTCGACCTGCCTATTTACAAATGGTAACTAAAAACAGTCACGATTTCATAAGTAATCAAGATTTTATTTTTTTTAAAGATAAATTTAAACGAAAATATCGTTCAAAATTCAGAAAATATTCCAGCATAATATACTGGAATTTAAATTTTTTATATATGAACTTCAAACATAATATACTGGAGTTCCAGCATAATATACTGGTCCAACATAATATGCTGGAAGTTCATACACATGTGATCCAATCTCCAGTATATTATGCTGGAACTTTCCGTGTGGTGCAGTTCCAACATAATATGTTGGAATATCATACATGGATGCACCGATTCCCAGTATATTATATTGGAACTTTTCGTGTTGCAGCAAAATAGTGGCTATATTTCAATGACTTTGCAATTGCTAGCTAGTTTTCAATTACCAATTCGAAAATTAGCTAGCACATGCTATTTTCACTACAATTTCCTTCATTGATTTGTTTCGGTTCATTTTAGCCCAACTCATTTCAGCCCATCTAAAAACTAGGTTGATATATAGCCCAAATTAATGTCAAAATAGTTTCATAAAGGCATTATTCTGATTTGATATGTTACACATAGTCATAATAAAGAAAAAATAGTATTAAGTACTTTAAAATAATATAAGAATAAGCCAAGAAATTAAAATTTAATAAGAGTTGGATAAGTTGAATTATAACTCATTTTTTAGCCCAAATTTCTTATCTTCTATTCCGAGGAAAACACTTTCTTTCAGCTAGTAGAACACAATTGAATAATTATCATTTCCAACTATCCTATATTTTTATTTTCAGTTGAGGGGAAAATCTAGAAGCCATTCATAACTTGAGTGAATATAGCCATACATACTAGCATAAAATTTATTTTTTTAAATTTCTTTCTCAAGGAAATCTGAATAAATGTGAAATTGACTTTAGAAAAAACTTAAAACATTACAAAATTTGACTAAATTTAAAAGAAAAAGACAATTGCAATCTAGCCTAATCACCTAAAAGACGAGTTGTTCAACCATAGAAACATCATCTTGCAAAAATGTGGGTAAGACTGTGTATGATAGATCCTTAGCTTGTAGCTCGACTTTTTTCCGAACCCAGCGCATAACAAAAGCTTAGTACATAGTGTTGAGTTGTCCCACATCGGAGGGATTTGAGGTCCTTGGTCTCCTTATATGGCTTGGGCAATCCTCACCTCATAAGCTAGCTTTTGTGGTTGAGTTAGGCCCAATGTCCATTCTTTTCATGGTATCAGAGCCAGGCTCATCCCAATTATTGTTACCGATGTTGGCCCCCATTTATGTTGTCCACGCTCCAGAGATCTTGGCGTGATGGGGGGTGTTGGGTTGTCCCACATCGGAGGGATTTGAGGTCCTTGGTCTCCTTATATGGCTTGGGCAATCCTCACCTCATAAGCTAGCTTTTGGGGTTGAGTTAGGCCCAAGGTCCATTCTTTTCGCATAGGGTTGCCCTTACGGGTCTAACAGACAGATGAAAGCGGTGGGCGATAGCGAAGATCAACCAAACTTGGCACATAAGAGACTATAGCTTCACTGTAATTCACACGATATACACCCAACAACATTCCAGTTGCTACATCAAAGAACCCATAGTTTTCATTACCATTAAGTCGAATCACCATGATGTCATCAGTAAACAAGCGGCTGACACCTATATTATAAGCTATATTAGGAACATTCACATTGAACTCTTTCTTCCATGAATTTAAGCTAGTCAAATGATCAGCGCCATCATCAATATTGTAAGCAACATATAACTGGATCAAGAGGGAGTACATGGGACCTTTACTTTTGTTTATCAAACAAAGCTTTCCTCCCTTTTCTGCAATACAATTCCCAGATTTAACTTCTAATCTTTTAAATGGAGCACAATCATATCAACAACTTCTTTTGTTACATCAATACAGATGAGGTTTTCGATGTTGTACAAAAATTTTCATGTCGCCAATCAGTACAAGTACAAGTCTCTACGTACCAATATAAATACCCTGTTCACATGTACACCGGTGTCAACATCCATAAGAAATTTCCTATCAAGAATTAGTTTCAAAGACCTCCACATACGGTCAGTTCCAATAGCTAAAACAAATGTTTTGATCTCACCATCTAACGTATCTTCAAGAACAACCACCTTATATTAAAATAAAAGTTGGAGCAATCAAGCCAGCTGCAGTAGGCCGACATGGATAATATGCATGAAGTACAAATTTATATGCTGGAGTCGTGACATGGTCTACAGTGATAGGATTGCAGACATGGATACGACCATCAGAACTCCAGAAACAGATTAAACCATTCACACAATTCAACCCCATCGTGTACATCTCCAATCCTCGTAGTACTACTGTGCCCAATGCATCTTCAAATGTATACAAATGTTCAGGTGGTCGGATGAGTGCAAGGAGAGCTTTCAAAAGCTCAAGACTACTTTGACCATAGATCAAGTTATAGTTCTACCATCAACTTTTGGTTCTTATACAATGTATTGTGATGCTTCTCAGATCGGTGTTGGGTGTGTTTTGATGCATGAGGGTAGAGTGATTGTTTATGCTTCAAGCCAGTTGCAACCCTATGAGAAGAATTACCTTGTTCACGATTTGGAGTTGGCTGCCATTGTTCATGCATTGAAGATTTTGAGGCACTATCTCTATGGTTGTCTTGTGAGGTATTTGCAGATCATCGAAACCTCCAACGCTTGTTCAAACAGAAGGATCTCAATTTGAAGCAGCGGAGATGGTTGGAGCTGCTAAAGGACTATGACATCACTATTCTGTATCATCCAGGGAAGGCCAGTGTGGTGGTCGATGCCTTGAGTAGGAAGGCGATGAGTATGGTAGTCTTGCTTTCCTTCATATTGGAGAGAGACTTCTTGGAGTTGATCTTCAAGCTTTGGCCAACCGGTTCATAAGATTGAATATTTTGGAGCCTAGTCGAGTACTCACTTGTGTGGTTTCTCGATCTTCCTTATTCGATCATATTAGAGAGTGTCAGTATGATGATCCTCACTTGTTTGTCCTTAAAGATAAGGTTCAACATGGTGATGCTAGGGATGTAACTATTGGGTATATGGGGTATTGAGGATGCAGGGTCTGGTTTGTGTGCCCAATGTGGATGGGCTACACGAGTTGATTCTTGAGGAGGCCCACGGTTCATAGTAATCCACTCATCGGGGTATTGTAAAGATGTATCAGGACTTGAGATTGCTCTATTGGTGGAGGAGGATAAAGAAGGACATAGTGGGGTTTGTATCTTGGTGCCTTAATTGTCAACATGTAAAATATAGCATCAGAGGCGGGGTAGCTTGCTTCAGAGGATAGGGATTCCAGAGTGGAAATGGGAGCGGATCACCATGAATTTCGTAGTTGGGCTCCCACGGTCTTAGAGGGAGTTTGATGCTATTTGGGTGATTGTGAATCGGTTGACCAAGTCTGCACACTTTATTCCAGTGGGAATTACTTATTCTTCAGAACGGCTGGCTAAGATTTACATTAAAGAGATTGTTCGCCTTCATGGTGTGCCAATTTTCATCATCTCAGATAGAGGCACGCAGTTCACATCGTAGTTTTGGAGAGCCATGTAACAAGATCTGGGCACTCAGGTGGAGTTGAGTACAACATTTACTCTTAGATAGGCGGTCGGTCCGAGCGCTCTATTCAAAGATTGGAGGATATGCTACGTGCATGTGTCATTAATTTTGGGGGTTCATGGGAACATATTTTGCCACTCGTGGAGTTTGACTACAACAACAGCTATCAGTTGAGCATCCAGATGGCCCCATATATGGCTTTGCATGGGAGGCGACATAGAACACCGGTGGGTTGGTTTGAGCCCGATGAGGCTAGGATTTGGGTACATACTTGGTGTAGAATGTGTTGGACAAGGTTAAAACATGATGTAGTCTAAGCATAAGAGCTATGCAGGCAGGAAGGTATGTGGTGTGTCTTACGTGGTTGGGAGAAGGTTATACTGAAGGTTTCACCCATGAAGGGTGTTATGCGATTCGGGAAGAAGGGCAAGTTCAACGCTCGCTTCATTGGTCCGTTTGAGGCACTTTAGAGGATTGGGGAGGTGGCTTAAAAGCTTTCCTTACCACCTATCTTGTCGAGTGTGCATCTAATATTTCATGTTTTTATGCTCCAAAATTATGTCTCCAATCCTTCTCATGTGTTGTATTTCAGCATTGTTCAGTCGGTTGCTATTTTGGGTCAGAAAATTTGGAAGTTGAGGTCAAAGGATACAGCTTTAATAAAGTTACACTGAAGAGGTCAGCTGGTTGAGGAGGCTACTTGGGAAACCGAGCGGAATATGGAGCAGATATCCACACCTATCTGAGAATCCAAGTATGTTTCTAGACCCTTTTAAAGACGAACGTTTGTTTAAGAGGGGGAGGATATAATAACCCGGCCGGTCGTTTCGAGAGTTGTAGCCCTGTTCCATCTTTTCTGCTCATTTTTGTACTTTAATGTTATTTTATGACTTATTGGGTTAGTTGGTTCAGGTCCAGAGTGAATTCAGAGTGAATTGAGACACTTAGTGTCTTTATTGAAAGCTTAAGTTGGAAAAGTTGACTAGATGTTGACTTATGTGTAAACGACCTCAGATTTGAATTTTAATGGTTCCGTTAGCTCCTTTAGGTGATTTTGGACTTTGGAGCGCGTCCAGATTGTGATTTAAAGATAGTTGACCGAGAGTGGACCTTTTAATATCAGGGTCATATTGGATTTTGCATAAGTTAGAGTAGGTTCGTGGCGTCATTTATGACTTGTGTGCAAAATTTGAGTTCAATCTAACGTGATTTGATAGGTTTTGGCATCGTTTGTAGAATTTGGAAATTTAAAAGTTAAATAGGCTTGAATCCACGTGTAATTCGTGTTTTTGATGTTATTTGAGGTGATTTGAGGATTTGACTAAGTTTGTATCGTATTTTAGGACTGGTTGGTATGTTTGGTTGAGGTCATGGGACCTTGTTGAGTTTCAAGTGGTTAACAGATCAATTGTTGGATGAAGACTACTGGTGTTTTGCAGTTCTGGTTTCCTTGTACGTGATCGCATGAGTTGATCCACGATCGTGTAGGGTTATTTGGGGAAAAGGAACTTTTGTTATATGCGGTTACGAAGGGAGGAGCGTGATCACGTGCGTGTAGTTAAACCATTCTTCGTGAACGCATGGCTGAGGTCGCGTTGCCGTTGAGAGATTTGAGCATAAGAGGAAGCAAGGCATTTTCTGTACACGATCGCATGAGGTAGGATGCGATCACATAGGTTTTGAGGATCAGTTCATCGCGTTCGCATAACGGCTAAATTGTAGGGCAACAAAGTTATGCTTCGCGATTGCGAGGTATCTTCTGCGATCAGGAGAAAGGTATATTTAGGAAGAATATAAGATTAAAAAATGAGGGTTTTGAGTTCATAACATAAAATTAATTTAGGAGCTTGGTAGAAGGCCCTTTTTGGAGAGATTCTTGTGTGGGTATCTGGAGTAAGTGATTCATATCTAATTTTGGTCAAATCCCATATTTATGTCTTTAATTCCATCATCTAGTTTGTGAATTATGTTGGAAAATTGGGGGAATGAGGAAGAGTTCTCGGATTAGATTTTGAGGTTTTGAATGGGATTTTATTATAGAATTTGAGTAAATTTTGTATGGTTAGACTCGTGAGTGAATGGGATTTTGGGTTTTTGACTTTTATCGGATTTCGAGATATGGGCCCGTGGGCCAGGTTTGAGCCGATTTAGGATTTTGGTTTATAAATTAGTATTTTTCTTGTGGAATTGATTCCTTTAGCCTATATTGATTGTATTGTACTACTTGGGGCTAGATTGAGGTAAGTAACACTTTCCAACTTGGTTATAAGGATTCGAAACCCCAAATTATGTGTTGTGTGATTGGTGTGATGCACATACGAAGTGACGAGCGTGCACTGCGAGAATTGTGACCTAGTCGATTCCATGGCACTGTATAGTTGTTCTATCTTATTGATATTCGTGTTTTCATAATGTGATAAAGTAATTGAGCGATCACATGCTAGATATCATGTTTAGGCTTTATGCCGCTACTGTTGGGACCTATACTGGTCATTTCTTGCTACCATTTTACTGATTTCATTGATATTTCGTACTCACTCATTTTCATGCATTTCATATCATATCTCAGTCTTTGTGGTTATTTGTCGATCAATCATATCATTGTTTTCGGGCTAGTTTCATGACATTGTGAGCCCGTGAGACAGGAGAGAATAGTGACTGAGTGAGGCAGAGAGCCTGATTATGAGTGAAAATTATGGGATTGGGCTGCACCACCGCATCGATTATACTTATTTATGATAGCGCTTGGGTTGAAGTAGCCCCTCCGGAGTCTGCACACACCTCGAGTGAGTGCGGTTGATATTATTAAGGGATGTATCTTCCTTGGACATAGATCTTGTCCGAAGTACCATATATCTGGAAATGAATCTTCTCCACGGGCTGGATTGGCCCTACTCGATACTGGCGGACTGTTGGTCAGTGATGTATTTATTGCAGGATTGATCTTCCCTGGGCCGTTTAGCCAATATACAGTACCAAGTGATTGAGCATTTGAGAGTGTGAGCGCATGTGTCACAAATCAGAACCAACCCTGTCGTGATGCGGCCTATCGGGTACTAGACAAGATGGCTCATTTCGAATACGAAACGATATTTTCATTTTAAAGAAAATCCCAAAGCTATTTAATATGAAACTTTCATAAGAAGTTCAAATCAAAATAAAAGTGCGAAAATAGTAGCCCGGCATCGGGGTGTCACTAGTCATGAGCATATAACATATCCGATACGAAAACAACAAGAGAAACATAGTATGGAATCCAAATACAAAAAATAAAGATAGATAGCGAAACAGAAAACAGGGTTGCGAACGCTGACAGTTACTTCGTAATCTATGGAGATCAGTTACAGAGTCCATCAACAATCTCCGTGTCCATCAACTCCTGGAGCTGCACACATGGTGTAGAGAGTACTGTGAGTACACCAATTTAGTAAGTAACAAGTCTAATTTGTGGACTAAAAGTTAGTGACGAACTCAGTCTCATCTGAGACAATAGAAATAATGTATAGAAACATAGGCATGCTTCCAGCTAAATAGACTACTCAAAATAGTAAAATAGAGCAGATATGAACATGGTAAAGAAAATACGACTCTGCTACATCTACATGCCAATGCACGTATTGTATGAGATGCATAACCAGTGCTCAACCACTCAGAATAAGATATGGCCATCCAGCTCAGGGAAATCCGTCCCAGAACATATACAACATTGACTGCAAGTCACACAATACCGAGGATAAGGGAAATATATCCCTATGGAGAAATCCATCTCTAGGTATCAAGTACTTCGGACAAATCCATGCCCAGGGAAATCCACCCCTCAATAATATTAATGCTCAAAAATTTAGTATTATATATGGCTCATGAGGCCCAAGGAAATCCATCTCGGAATATACTCAACAATGACTACAGGTCACTCGGTACCGAGGAAAAACGGAAATCCATCCCTGTGGAGAAATCCATCTCCATATGTCAATCTACCCCTCAATATCATCAACGCTCACTGGGGGTATGTTACATACTTCGGAGGGGATCTTATAACCCAAGCGCTATCATAATCATCAAATAGTTGTTGCGGCGTGTAGCCCGCTCCCATAACTGTCACTCATAATCAGGCTCTCGGCCTCACTCAATCATCACTCTCCAGTCTCTCCCAGGGGCTCACAATGCATGAAACTAGCCTGAAATAATGATATAGTTTGCAAAATAAATAACAACTGAGATTGAGATGTGATATGAAATGCATGAATATGACTGACTACAGAATATCAATGAAATCAATGAGATGACAACAAAAAACGACCACTGGGGTCTCAAAAGTATCGTATAGCCCTAGTATGATAAATAATATGATTTACAGCTCATTTACTTCATCACATAGAGGAAACACGGATATCAACAAGATAGAGCCATAACTTGGTTCCATGGACTGAACCGTGTCACAATTTTGATGGAGCATGCCCACACGCCTGTCACTTGGCATGTGCATCACCTCAATACTAACCACACAACCCACAGCTTGGAGTTTTGAACCCTGAACACCAAATTTGAAAGCGTTACTTACCTCAACCAAGCAATTTCCTACACCGAAGTGCCCATTGACTCTCGAATCGGCCTCGAAATGCTCTGAATCTATTCACAACCAGTACAATACCATCAATATATTCCAAAGGAATGATTCCACCAGAAAAATGACTTAATCGGACACAAATCTCAAAATTCACTCAGGCTGACCCCTCGGGCCGATGTCTCAAAATCAGAGAAAAATTACAAAACTTGAAAGTCCATTCACTCACAAGTCCATTCATACAAAATTTACAAAAATCCAACTCCATATCGGTGTTAAAAACTCAAAATTCATATTATGGAACTTTAGGCCAAAACCCCCAATTTCCCCTTCTAAATTCCTCAACCAATTGCAAAAATAGAAGATACATTCATGGAATATAACCAAATCCGAGTAGAGAACACTTACCCCAACTCATATGGTGAAATTTTCTTCAAGAATCACCTCAAACTGAGTTTCATAGCTCCAAAAATGCAAAATATTAGAAACCCTTGAAATAGAGTACTTTATAAGCACTCGGCAAGTTAATGAGCCGCAATTGTGGAATTAACCTCGCAATCGCAAAGAAGGAAGAGAATTGCCATAGAAAATACACAATGCAATCATGAACTAGTCTCCACTAAGGCAAAGAACAAACTCAGCAACTCCCCAAAATACCCTACACGTTCATGAAACAATGCATCCGATCGTGATGAACACATAAGTGTGCAGTCGCGATAGGACCAATGCGAACTCGAAGATGAATCAACGTCTACCAGCTCAGTCCAAACTACTACGTGAATGTGTCACTCTAATAGAGAATGCGAAGAAGGAATTTCCAAGTTCTAGTTCTCCCTCTACGTGATCACATCAATTACTCTGCGATTGCGAAGACCAAATGAGGCACTGGAAAACTAGATTGCATTAGCAATCCAACATGAAGGAAAAATGATCCGAAGTCAATCCGAAACGCGTCGAACCCCTTCGGGATCCCGTCCAAACACACCAACAATTCACATAACATAACACGGACATAATCGGGGCCTGAAAACACACACAACAACATCGAAATGATGAATCACACCTCAAATTCGAAGTCATTGAACTTTGAAACTTCAACTTCCACAATTGATGCCGAAACCTATCAAATCACGTCCGATTGACCTAAGCTTTTGCACACAAGTTATATTTGACATTAGAAACCTTCTCCAACTTTTGGAATAGTAATTGTTACATTCCATATTTTCGTACGTGAGAGTACGTCGTAAGCCAATTGATATAAGCTAAGAAATGAGATCATTTTTGAAAGTACATAATGTAAGTTTCATCTTGTTATCTTGGAGGTTAAAAATCTTTAAGATCATGAATAACAAGTACCAAAAGGGTTGGAAATCTTAGACGCTAAACGAAAAGAATAAAATAAGTTTCATTGAAAGTCGACAAATTTGGAATGTTATAACATGTAAATTGGGGTGAGATTAGGGTTCTTAACATGATAAAGAGGTTATTTTATAAGTTATTTTAGTCGTATGATATTCATTTTCTATATTTTGAAAGCAAGCAAGTTGTGAAACAAGAGTCGGCAAAGGTCATCACAAGCTGAATATCAACAAAATTGTGTGAATTGATAATTGCATTGGCAAGAGTTGTAATAAATAGGTTAGTTACCTGAGAATTCGACTCCGGACCTAAAACCAGATTGTATTTGCAACAATCTTTTTGACTTTTATAAGGTATAGTTGGGCGTGATCAAATTTTGGCGTCGTTGCCGAGAAACTAACGGTGTTATTTATTACAACTTAGAAGTAGTGCTAGAATTATTAGTTTACATCAATACTCTTATGTGTTAAATAATTGTTTTTCATTGAAATTCTCACGTTTGAACTCTTGTGGGATTCAGGTGTATGACTAGAAATTCTTCGAGGACTAGCAAACTGCTTTAAGGACTCTTAGACCTTGATAAAACATTCAGGTATTGAACCATGCCAACAAGAAGAACAAACAATCAGAACGAATACACTAACTTGAAATTGACATGGGTGACGTAAATAACATCAACACAAACATCAGGGATGAGCTAGCTGACCCGAACGTCACAGTGGTGACACCTCTTGTGCAAGAAACTGCACTCTATGATTGGGCACAACCAACAACTGAAAACCTAGCCATGGGCATTGTTGTGCCCCCAATACAACAACCTCCCACAACCTACAACCTACCACATCCTACCATTACGAATAACTGGGTCGTACCTCCAAACCACCGACCACACTAACGCTGAAAAGCAATCAAGAACCATTAACCATGGTGCAAAGCCCTGTCAAAAAACACCATTCTCGGGTGACGCTAAAGACAATACCGATTTACTTTAATTGTCGAGACTTCTTCCCTGCTTATTCGAGCTCGTGACATTCTTGTCCATACCGAGTTTTTACCTCTATCTTCACTTCGAATTACAGACCATTCATTGCACCCAATATGCCAACATACGATAGAACATGCTCTTCATCAAAGCTTCGGAACCATTATTAGATTAACTCTTTATCATATAAAACTGTCCACTTAACTCATTTCAGGAGAACCATAGCAACACACATGTGAATTCTCATAACCGTAGAATATGCAAATCTCTAAGTAGTGGTCCAACCCACCATGACCTTTTCGGGATCTCCCTACACGTAATAGGCCCATAACAATTGAATACTCTTGAATAACATCAATTACGACGAACGAAATGTTTCACCTGTACCTCCACCGATCACACGCATAACTTGATCATGCTAAAGGAATTGATCTCTACCACCAATATGCCAATAGATATATGGCTAACCAATCTATCTTCTTTCGACTTACCCTGATTTCCCTAGGAATAATAGTAACTGCATTCAACATATAATACTATCCATCAGCACTCATCTCGAGTGACCTTTAAATTACGAGACCATGTCGTCTCACATATCACGAACCATTTCGTACATTCCAACTGCTACACTGCAAGTCAAAACATCATAGAACACTTTACGGATTCCGAACCATACCGATTTGGTCTACTATCAAGCTATTCCATCTATCTAATTTCCCTTCTTATTCATCTTTAACTAGATATTTCCTCTTGTTGTAGCACCACAATTCCTCAACCGAGGCTCACTACACGAGACCCAAGCATAAGACTACACTGTCTAAGACCCATAAGCCGCTGAATACCCCCCTTCACATGTTACCAAAAACATCATGATCCCAAATACTTTAATCTAAAGAACTGGCTGCGAATCTGAATCTATTACCTTAACTTTCCTGATACTGATACACAAAACCCCATAATTAACATAGAAATACCAAATCTGAACCTCTTTCAATGAAAACACAGTTTCTAACCACACATACAACTTTAAGACACCCGATTGTTTCCTGTTGAATCTTTAACACATTAGAGCCATTCTCGAGCGGCATTCACTCTTCTTCAAACTGTAATTTACCTGGTCGCACGCATAGAACCACCCGTGTCTCATTAGCACTCTAACATCGCAGGACATGACATCATCCCAATACAACCAAAAATCTTCCTACTACATGCACCGAGCATTCTTCCCCAACACTAGCTTAAGACATCTTGTGATTCTCACACATCTACAAAGCACCATATAACCTTCGTCAAAATTTTCCTTCACTCGAGCCATCCTCGGCTCAATTCCCGCAACCAGAACTAATTTGCTAGCATGTCTTAAATCTGAACCAACATAGCACATAACTGTGCAATTCGTTAATCAATAGCAACCTCCCCAACTTGGCTCCAAGCCATAGATCAAAACGTACAATAACTCATAACAAATATACTCTTTTGTTGCCTTAATATCACAGTGAGATTAAACTCAATCCTTCGTAAGCTTGTGGAAACACAAATCATCTAGAATTTTTTTAACTCTTCTGCAAATATCGCATTCACTCACACAACAGTTAAGCCCACTCTCTAGGCAATCCAATCGATATTTCAACCTTTACTTGTAAATGAGATATCCTAACATACATATAAGGATCACACCACTTCCGAACACTCTGCATGAGATAACCCACCTGTTACACAGTTACTCAATCTTCCTAAGTCTGAACTCATACCGTAACATGTAACTTACTTCACTCCCAACTAGGAGTCTTGAAAAGATTCTTCACACGCCCATAACTCAAGGCTACACATCCACTCACAATGGAGATCATACATTTAATAGTTCATCCATCATTCGTCATACTTTCCTCGTTGCTTCAAGGTCATATAGATACCTCTCGCAGTACTAACATACTTATCACATAGCTATCCAGCTGTCACTTCCACTAATAGAGACAATACCGAACATATAAGTTCAAAACACTTGCTCACACAATAGGCCAAGATATGGCCACAAGTCCTCCAGAATGGCCCAACATAAACTCACAGAGATTACATCTCGCCTCTTGATCAGGGAATCACAAGCGATCAAGGCACATCTGATACTAAGCACTCATGTGCGCATACAAACGCTTGGAAGGAAATTTCAAGAGTTCTGTTTCAAGCTGAATCAAGGATGCACGATAAGAATTCTAAGAATGTGAAGTTTTCCTAAAGGTTCTGCAGCCTCTCGAGGATAAATACAGACGTCTCAGTACTGATCCGTGAGACTCTACTAAACCTGCTCATGACTCGTGAGACCTAGCAACCTAGGCTCTGATACCAACTTGTCACGAACCAAACCCCGACCCGGTCCTGATGACTCCTCTCATGGGGACAGGGCCATCTAACTAAACCTAATTCGCCTTTTCAAAAATAGTTAAGCCTAAACAAATAGCTAAAGGATGACTTAATCACATTAATTAGCAAAAATACAACCTAACACAACCCTAATCTGGGTTTCACAAATCACGAGCATCTATCAAAATGTAAGTCCACAACAAAGTCTAAAATATACAAAATCGAAATAAGAAACAAAAGATAGAGAATCATGGTGCTGCGAACGCTGGCAGTCACCTCCTTAACTCATATAACCTTCCTTTGATCGGCCAGAACCCGCTACCGGGTGAATAGATACATGCATCTAGACACGAGGTGCAGCAAGTAAAGTGAGTACTTCCAACTCAGTGAGTAATAAAGGTAAATAACTACTGAGCAGTAAGAAATCACGTATGGCAAATCCTTATGCTATATAGTTGTAAACCCTTTTTAGAAAAACAATGAAGCTATGAAATCTTTAGAAAAACATCTTATCTCAGTTTAAGTCTCCTTTGAAATGTCCTTATTCGGTGGTTACGCAAACGAATGCAAAACATATAGTACAGATAAGAACAGAATTTCCACCCCCGCGGGCACAACACTCAGTTATCAAGGAATGCCAGAGTATTGGGTCTATATTGCAAGAAGTAGCACAAAAAAACAGATAACAGCAGGCAAATAAGATAATGCAAACACATCAAACGGTACTGATACTACTATGGCGTGCAGCCCGCTCCACATATCACTGCGGCATGCATCCCGTTCCATTTATCGGCGACGTGCTCACAGGGGGTGTGCAGACTTTTGGAGTGGCCCCTTACGGCCCAAGCGCAATAATAAGCCATCTCGTGGCATCAACTAGGCCCTCGGCCACATATCAATATTAGTAAGACATTGCTGCGGCATGCAACCTGATTTAAAAGTACCTCACAATACAGGCCCTCGGCCTTATTCAGTCAACAAAATCACATAAGCTACTCAGGCAACAATAAACATGATGCTCAGCTCAAAATATTATTTAGAATATCATTTCAAGTGTTAAAGCAGAGTACACTTGGCTGAGTTTCTTTTTTGAAAACAATGAAGAATACATGACTGAGTTCAAATATAGAATTAAAACAGTGAGGAAATATCAACGCCAATCCCCGAAGGGTCCAAATAGTTGGCACGAAGCCCAAATATAGCAATCAACACAAATCATAATGATAATAAGTGAATTTCAGTCAATTACGCAGTATATTCATCTACCAGGACGGACCAAGTCACAATCCCCAACGGTGCTCTACCCCACTCTCACTATTCGGCGTGCAAGTCTCCTTAATACAGCACTACGATGTGCAAATACGGGGTTTCAAAACCTCAAAATATCATTTACAATCATTACTCACCTTGAACCGGTGAAATCCCTAGCTCGCGATGCCATTGCCCATCGATTCGGCCTACACGCGTGTCGAATCTATCCAAAACTAGAACGAATATGTCACAATATGGCAATGGAACAATACCCAATCGAAAACAATCGAAAAAAATTAAAAATTCCAAAATTGTTGAAAACCCGAGCGTCGGGCCCACTTCTCGAATCTCAGAAATTCTTACACCAACGGATTCCTTATCTTGCCACGAGTTTATACGTATAAAAACACCAAAATCAGAGTCCAAATGACCCCTCAAATCCCAATTTGAAATATCAAAGCTCAAGCCCTAGTTCTTCCTCTTTTGCTAAGTTTTCATGGAATTCAAGGTTAATTTCGCAACAAAATCATGTTTTTAGTTCATAGGACTCACCTCCAATAACTCCCAGTCAAAACCCTCTTCAATTTCCGTCCAAAAGCTCTCAAGGATGCTCAAAAATACTGAAAATAAGACTTAGTTTGCGAATGAAATATTATTAAACCCTTCTGTCCAGGTCCCTTTTTCCTCTACACGATCGCAACCTTAGGCTTGCGATCACAAGGAACAAAATTTTCAGCTCCACTTTTAACACTATGCGGTCACATAAACATCATTGCGATCACAATGCCCAAACACTTTAACTTACGTGATTGCAGACGCCCCCACACGATCGCGATGAACAAAATCCTAACTCCCAAGATTCCTCTAAGCGATCGCAATAGCTCTCATGCGATCACACTGCATGAACTCCTGACCCTACGCGATCGCGAGTACTACCCTGAGATCACGTAAAACAACTGACCAGACCCCAAAAAATCCTTCAATGGGATTGCGTCACTCCCTCTGCGATCACATAGAGCAAAATGCTCCGCAACAGCTGATGCCTCTTTCTGCAGCTTTTCACAGTCACAAACTCCTCGTTAGCCATCCGAAATCACCCAAAAGCCCCTGTTAGCCATCCGAATGCCCCCGGGACCTCAACCAAAAGCATCAACGCACCCTAAAACATCATTCAAACTTTCTCCAATCATCAAAACAACTCAAACAACACCAAAACCATCAAATAACATCGGATTCAAGCCTAAGCTCTTCTAAAACTTCTAAAGCACGCATTCGATCAAAAACCTAGCCAAATCACCTTCAAATGGTCTAAAATTTTGCACACACATCCCAAATCACCTAATGAAGCTACTGCAACTCTCAGATTCCATTCCGATATTCATATCAAAATCTCACCTATCAACCAAAATTTGCCAAAATACTAACTTCGCCATTTCAAGCCTAATTCTACACCGGCCCTCCAAATGCGCTTACAATCACACTCTTAAATCAAAAATCATGCCCCAAAGCTAACCGAATTATCATAATTCACATTCGAGCCTCCTAACACATAAGTCAACATCCAGTTGACTTTTCCAAAACAAGCCTTCCTTAAAGAGATTAAGTGTCTTATTTCCTTTTAAAATCAATTCAAATCAACTCGTTCACACAAGACACTCACAATTAAGCATAAAAATCAGAAAATTGGGGAAACAAGGCGGAAACTCAAGAGATGACGGGTCGTGTCGTCACAAGACTAATCTCTGCCTCCCTGCTTACGTAGGTCTAATCCTTGACTCCTCACCTGCATGAGGCTAATCCCTGTTTCCCTATTTGCATGAGTCTATTCCTTGACTCCATACCTGCATGAGTCTAATCCTTGACTCCATACTCGCATGAGGCTAATACATGCCTCCCTACTTGGTCTCTATATAAGGTTAATCCTTGCCTCTGTATTTGCATGACTAATCCATGTCTCCCTACTTGTATGAGTTTAATCCCTAAAACCATATCTGCATGAGGCTAATCCCTACCTCCCTATTTGTATGAGGCTAATCCTTACCTCCCTACCTGCATGAATCTAATCACTGACTCCATACTTGCGTAATTATATTCCCTGTCCCCCAACTTGTGTGGGTCTAATCCTTGACTCCTAACCTACATAAGGTAATCCCTGCCTCCCTATGTGCATGAGTCTAATCCTTGACTCCATACCTGCATGAGGCTAATCCCTACCTCGATATTTTCATGAGGATAATCATTGCCCCCATTCACATGGGACAAAGCATTGTCCCATGTTGCACAAATTTTGCTCTATTTCTATCTCTATCTATTTGCTCTTTTGTCGGGCTAAGCTCTGCCCTCCATTTCGCTAGACTAAGACTTGTCTTATTAACATTATTTCTGCATATCATGGGCTGAAATATCACAAATCTATCCAAACACGTCATAGTCTAAAGGTGTCATCCTCAAAGCCAGAAGACACTATGCCATGGCCTGAGGATCTCTCAAATTTCCATATCATATTCAAAGGCGTCATGGTTTGGAGGCACCAACTTCATGGCCGAGAACATCATTTCATGGCCTGTGAATCCCTCACAAAACAATTCATGGCCCAAGATGTCATGGTTTTAGGACGTCATCTTTAACCGTTAGAAGACAACCTTCATAGTCCAAAGGAAATTTGCATCATGTTTAAATTTTTGCAAATACATGTTTGTAGCATCTTTTATCCACAGGTAACTAGTAAGCAACCACTATCCTAGAAGAAGAAATCTCCCTCCGGTTCACTTCAATTTTCCCGAGCCTTAACCATTCACCACAGCCCCTTCTGCATCGCCTGTCCATTCTTGCAATAATTTTATCGGCATATTCCGCAGATGAATCCAAAACTACACATGGTCTGATTCCTGAAAACCAGTGATATGTAGGCAACTCGAAGACCTGAGTCTGGTCCTTGTCTTTTAAATCATCTCGTCCAATCAAGATTTGCTATTATTTCTTTACTCGAAAACTCTTTATCCTTCCCGGATAAAGAGGGACATATGTTGATACCTAATTTTTCCTTATATATTTTTAATATGCGTAAATACTTTCAAAATAGTATATATATATATATATATATATATATATATATATATATATATATATAAAGGCATGCAAAAGGTCTTTATAATTTTTCTGTAATTTTAAAGGTTTTAAATTGATTTATTTCTTCCTTTACTTATAAAAATTCCAATAATTATCCTTTAAATTTTTGTTATGATAATTTAACCATCTAAATTCTATATTTATGGCAAATATTTCCTAAATATTTTGTGTACTTTTTACAATTGTATGTACATTTTGTAAGGCCAAATTGCATATAATTACAATATTAGCCTTATTAATGTACAATTACGTTTTATATGCATAAAATCATCTTCTATACTTTTAAAATGTTAAATATCTATTTTAAATAATTTTAGTATATAAAAATATTGTTTAAAAATCATTTATCATTTATTATAAATTATATAAGGATAAATTGGTTATTTAAAAATTAGCCAAATCATATTTCAATTATAGCCCAAATTAAACCCAATACCCATCCCAATTTCAGGAAAAATTACCCGGCCCAGGCCCTAAAAGCAATTACCCAACCCAAAACCCATCAGATCCTGACCATTGATCTTAAATCAACGGCTTTCCTTCATTCCTTCCTTTTTTTTTAACTCTAAACGACCCCTAACCCTAACAATTTCTCCAAATATGCCAGCCCTAAGATCCTCTCTGATCTTAACCTAATGCTAGTCTTCAACCACTGACTTCCCATTTTTGGTTATCTCTAGTAACCTCTCATTGTCTTTTAAGCCTCCAATGGCCTCTCTCATGCCATGCCTGTCTTCTCTAAGGTCTTCAAGGGCCCACGTCCATGCCGACTTACATCGAGAGTTTGTCACATGTATGTTCTTGGCTACTCTGGTGTGATTTCAAGGAAAATCATGTTGTATTTGCTACTATCCTTGGGTGACTAAGCATTTTTCTTCATCTCTCTGTGAATTTCTCTCGAAACCTTAATTTCTTTGTTATACCTCCTAGATCTGTATAGATCTAAAACGACTTGAGTTTGTTTCTTCAATATTTTACACTATCCATGATATTCCTTACAAGAATCATTGATTTTATGTGTTTTTCACCTCCTTCTAAAACTAGGGTTTTCAGAACTTATTTTTAAAAAACTTGTTTAATTGATTCTTTGTGTAAAAACTTCTATTTCTTGCATTATTTTAACTGATTCTATGAGTTTGAAAAATTTTTATCTCATCTATGTTGAAAGCCCTAATTTTGTAGGTTTCTTCATTTGGTTTTGTGTATCTGTATGACTGACCATTTCTCGTTTGACTTTCTGTGACTATCTTGCCTCGAATATGTTTCTACCGAGTTTCTTAGCCTAATTTACATCAACTCTATGTGCTTGGGTTCATCTTGACTGTTCAAGACTTGCCTTTTTCTATCATTGCTGTTTAACCTTCATGTTTGCTAGAGTTATATGTCGACCTCTGGTCATCTTATCTTACTCTATTTATATGCTAAAATATTGACTCATGACTCTCTCTTTGATTGATTCTAAGTTCCCTATTTCTTACCTTGATTTGAAACTTTCCTTTAGGCCTTCGATTCTTCTACCGAGTTTCCTAGCCTAATTTGCATCAACTCTATGTTCTTGGGTTCATCTTGATTGTTCAAGACTTGTCTTTTTCTACCAGTGTTGTTTAACATTCATGTTTGCTAGAGTTATATGTCGACCTCTGGTCATCTTATCTTACTATATTTATATGCTAAAATATTGACTCATGACTCTCTCTTTGATTGATTCTGAGTTCCCTATTTCTTACCTTGATTTGAAAATTTCCTTCAGTCCTTCGATTCTTCCTGTTTAAACTTGGCTTATTTGCTTATTCATGGGAACCTGTGTTATTCTCCTTAAATCAGTATTATTTCAAGTTCTTGATTCACTGATTTGTTGTATGCTGATTCTCGATTATTTTCATATTCTGCAACCTTATTTAGTTTTCTTACCTTATTTGGGTTAACTGTGTTATTTAATGATTCTTCACTAACTATTTTCTTAATTGAACCCTTGTGTATTTACCCCTAATTGTCTATTTTGTACCTAATGCCTTACTTGATTTCTTTCCTTACAAAATTTTATGCCCATTACCGTTGGTTAATTACCCCTTAATTAAAGGAGTAATTGCATTGATTTGATTCTAATTATTGCTGAACTTTGATTCTTGACTTATTTGCATATTTTCAAACCATAAATACCCTGCTATTTCACTAACATAACACGAACACATTGGTTCAAAACTCTTTCACACTCAAAACTTTTCTGCTCTCCCTTTCTCTCTCTCTCTCTCTCTCTCTCTCTCTCTCTTTGGTTACTTGCTATTATTCTGAGTTGGCCAGCTGCAATCTAAGGCTAACTATTGTGCTTTCCTATTCCTCACTTTGTGTTTACTATCTCTCTATTGGTATGTCCTGATTTCAATTCAAGTCCCAAAAACCAATATGTTTCTTTTACTACTTCAGTTTATCATGTTTCTAATTTGTTTCTATCTATGGTTCAGTTATTCAACATGCAATTGACATGTTTACATTACTGTTTCATCTAGCATGCTAGTCTAACCTTCTTAGGGCCTTTCGGAACATGTTCTACCCCATTCCCCTTAGTAGTCTGTTTCAACATGACTCTACCTTGCTTTGAATGCTTGTCTATTTGCTATCCAATTTTGATATGCAAGCTGATCTATCACTTTAAATGATTGATTCTGAGGTTATTTCTGAAACTCCTACTGTATTGGTACCAATAGCTATCCCTTAATCCCATAAACCTCACAAGAACTGCTAAGCTCGTGATACTAGGTGCTCTATGTGTCCCCAATTCCCATTCCCTTGTGTAAAGGACTGTTATTTGAGTATTGCAGAACTTGTTTGACTGGCCTGTTGTTTGTTTAATTGCACCACTATTTTCAAAAGTTGTTTACGAAACAACTCTCACGTTTGCAATATTATTTCAACTAAGTCTCTTTTTACATTATTTTCCTACTGAAACCTTTTCAAACTATGTCAAGCATTCTCACTCTACTCCTAAGTCACTAGGTTATGCCCCCTCCAATGTGTGTACTGCCCTGGAATCCTTTTGAGATCCCTCTGAACTCTGGCACACTGAGGCTGACCCTTCCACACTGCACTTACTTATTTTGGTTACAAAGTCTAGGTGTGGGCGCTGCTCGAGATCCTTGAGATCCTTAGGAAACTCTAACACACATGGACAATGACATTGTCTATGAAATTAGTATTTGAAGCTATTGGAGGTTTGGAAAATCACTTGGGCCTGATTTAGGCTCCCTATAGTGTAACTTCTTCTTTTTCTTTATCTATGTAATTCATTCATATTGTTTGTAATAATTTGTAGATGAATATTGTCTGATTAGTAAAAGGGGTGGGTAGTTACATATTTGTGGGATAATATTGGTAGAAAATATGCTTATAGGATTTTATATTTGCCATGTTTGCCTTACGATGTTAGAAATCATGCCTATAGATTTTAAATGGTTCTATTAATAGAAATCATATCTATAGGTTTTAAAATCATCTTCACAACTAGATACCATGCCTATAGAATATGATCCAGTCCAACTTCTGTTATTACGGGTAATTACATTTGCTTTCATTAAATATTATGCTACAAGTTTCCAACATCAGCAACTAGATATCATGCTTATAGGGAACAACATCAGAAAGTTCTTCCTATAGATCTAAAATTAGTTTAGTTTAAATAAGTCAGTCTAATTCATGTTAGTTTACTTCGAAACGGTCTAATTACTGGTTTGCTTTCCTTAAATGAATCCTTTCAAGAACCGCCCTAATTTAATATTATAAAGCATGCCTATAGGAATTCAAGAGTCTGTTTTAAAATCTGCTCGTTGTTTTAATATATCAAGCGTAGCTATCATGTTTTTAGGACCCCACTATTAAGTGTTTAGACAATACTATAGGGCGAGTTTAAATTCCGCAACTCTAGAACTATATTTCTACTACTTAAAATTGTTCAGATTTAATATTAGTATGCAAGTTAAACATGATCCTTCATATATTGGCCTAATTCAGTACTTTATAATCTTTGCTCACTTAGATATCATATTCTAGGATTTGTTTTCTTAAGTGTTTGGATGTTGTTTGCACTTATGTGATATGCTTGAGGAGGTAAATGTGATCCTTTAACTTGCTTTATATGCAGTCTTAAATTGTTGTTGTATGTCGCCTAGAATTTTCTCCTTTTAAGCACCTTAGGTGCTACAATGGCCGGGACAAAGGGTCGCGATCCCGCGAGGGTGAGCTAACCTCAAAAACCCGTCCTCAGTTCGGATTGCAGGCTGCAACTTGCCTGCATAAAGCCGGAATCGCCAGTAATCGCCGGTCTGGGTATCTAGAACTATCCAGATATAGAGGTCCTAAAATACCTCCAGAGCCACAATGAATTGATGGATAATGCACTCATAGGCATTTTTAAGGTTATTAGAAACGAAATATGATGATTACGCACTAATGTCATATGTAGCCCCTCATCGAGAAGTGTTTACCGGGCATTGTATGGGGTAATCTTGTAGGCTAACCAGCCTAGGACCCCTCCCTTCCAAAAATCCTTTTGCTTTACATTTCTATATGTACACAACTTGTTCAAAATCTTTGTTTTATTATTTGAGTTATACAATGTCCAATGTGCTTTATTTTCAATTATTTATTTCAACTACTTACTTGTTAATGGACTAATTCATAAATAAAAGTTCGGCTGGGACCCATAGTTGTGGACCAAGAGGGGTGCCTAACTCCTTGCCCTCGAGGTTATTTCCAGCTCTTACCCTAAATCTCTGGTAATGCAAACTACTTTAAGAGTTAATCATTCTAGGTGTCCTAACGCACCACAATACATTAGGTGCCGATTCTTCATAATACCCAATTTCTAAAAGAAAAATGAGTTATTATCCCCATAAATATCGAAAATTCCAAACCTTTTCCTCGTAGTAGAAAGGGAGTGGGAAAAGAGGAGGCGCGACACTGATGCCTCAATTCCAACCATCACTGATACCCAATACCATATTGACATATCAGATGAACCAATAGCAACCAACAATTCAGATAACTTCATTCCACTTTTCACAAAAGACAAAATAAGGCTTTACTCTTCTTGGAAATACTCCATTATAATTAAAGTCTTTGGCAGAAAAGTGGGTCACTTAACCCTCAAGCAAAAATTGCTAATGCTTATGGAAACCAACAGAATCTTTGGCCCTCATTGATTTAGGTAATGACTTATTCTTAATCAAGTACCAACAAGAAGAAATATGACGAAAACTCTACACGGTAGGTCATGGTTTGTGTTAGGCCAATTCCTATCAGTTATAAGATGGGACCTAAGTTTCTAGCATCTACATCCAAACTTACTTAAACGACCATTTGGTCTAGGCTACTAAAATTTCCCACTGAATTCTATGATACTCATATCTTACAACAAGTTGAAAACAAATTGGGTATACGACTAAAAATTAATACACGCACGTCATCTACATCACGAGGAAGATATGCTCGAGGATGTACTGAAGTTCTTCTTGAACAATTATTAAAATCATATGTATTAATAGGGAATCATCGTCATCAAATCCTTTATGAAGGACTTAATATGCTATACGTCTGTAGTGGTAGAATTAATCATCCTATGACATATTGCCCTGTCAAACTCACAACACCAGTTCTACCAGTACTAACAGCAACCACTTCTTCTGATGTTCTGATGAACAGATCTGCAATATCTAAATTATGAAAAAAGACGGTTACTTTTCCAAAAAAGCAACCAAATCTACGCTTCTCCAACATGCAGCAAATCACAGCCCTAAAGATACCCCTTCACCGTCTGGGCACTTGCCAGCTGACTATGACAAAGGTACACAATCTTCAGTTCCTATTACTAGTCAATTAACAAATATTTCACCTAACAACAATTTGTTAATAATAAAAAATAATTTTTCTTCATTAAAAAACACCTACCCACAAGTATTAATGGACACATATTCAAGGCCAATAGGAGAAATAGTGGCACAGCTACAACACACGGATCAACCAAAATAACTACAGAACAACCCGATCCACCTCTACAAAATCACTTCGATAAATACCCCACTTCACTCCATTCTAGATCAAATAGTAACCTTACTGCCACTCATCCTATTTCTAACAATAACAATGCTATGTACGCCCCACCGCCCCATAAACTCAATCAAACAACACCTATCACGCACTCCACAAATCTTATTCCTAGCCCACACACTACTACAAATAACTATCATGATCCCTTCCAATCTCTTCCTCAGTCCAGTTCACCACAAAACGAAACCAATCACCTTTCCATGCACACAGCTTCCCTGCATCCCAGCCCACGTGATAAGTCCAATCCACACGAAACCTCTCCTCTCATTGAACCACAACCGCCTCAACCAACCAATCCAACAAATATTACTAATACTCCACAATCATTATCAATCCAACTTCCTTTACACATTACCGTCAATCCTTCAACCACAAACAACTTATAAGCATGCACATACATACCACTCCACCTTTTCCATTGAGAACCTGTAGCACCCTGAAAATTTTTGAACTGCTTAAACGCTGTTAAGAAAGTTGACATATGCTAATTATATTATTTTGTGTGTAGACAAGGACTATTAATATGATGGATATTAATTTGAATAAGATAATAAGTATATGAAGCATATTATAAATAATATGAAGTCTAAAAAGAAACCTAAGTCTAAGCTAAATTGAAACTATGATAGACTAAAGTTCCAAATAAGTACGCACAAGATCACACTTTAAACCCGGGCTTTACTAAATGTACTTGAAAGAAATAAAATCATCAAGAGCAACAAGAAAAAAATTATCTACAAAATGTAACCTACTGTATTCATGTGCATGAAATAAATAGAGGAGTCATGGAAACTGATATCATTAAAATGACTAAGTTAAGTAAGAGATTGAAAAATGAATTTGGTCATAGCAGATAACATGACAACAACAACACCAATAATGACCTAGTAAAATCCTATTAGTGGGGTTTGGGGAGGGTAGTGTTTACCCAAACTTTACTCCTACCCCGCAGGGTAGAGAGATTGTTTTCGAAAGACTGTCAGCTCAAGAAAATAAAAAAAGAAGAAAAGAGGCAATCTTTCATTACCTTCAATAGAAACCATAGGACAAAGAACAGCATCACCAGAACCAGAAAATAAGTGAAAAGCAAAATAATAATCAGTAGATAAAGCACATCAAAGGAACCAAAAAGTAGTATGGACTCAACATAAAACACTAACAGTCAAAGATCAAGTTCTAACAGATTAGCCTCACTCTGCGGAGCTATAGAAATATATTCTCAACTACCTCCTAACATACAACCTTAATGCTCGATCTCCACAACTTTCTGTCTACGGTCATGTCCACAGTAATCTGAAGCCTCACCATGTTCTGTCTGACCACCTCTCTTCAATATTTCTTAGGCCTCCCTCTAACTCTCTTCATGCCCACCAAAGCCAGCCGCTCACACCTCCTCACCGGCGCATATGGGATTTTCTTCTGGACGTGCCCAAACCATCTGAGCCTTGCTTCCCTCAACTTGTCATTCATGGGGGCGACACCCACCTTCTCCCGAACAACTTCATTCCTAATCTTATCCATCTTGGTGTACCCGCACATCTACTTCAGCATCTTCATTTCAGCTACTTTCATCTTTTGGATATGAGAGTTCTTGACTGACCAGCACTCAGCTCCATACAACATGGCCGGTCTGACCACCGCCTCTATAATATTTACCTTTGAGAATCTGAGGCACTTTCTTGCCACACGGGACTCCAAACACTAACTTCCACTTCATCCAGCCAACTACTATATGATGTGTGACATTCTCGTCGATCTCCCAATCCTCTGAACAACCGACCCAAGGTACTTGAATCTATCCTTCTTAGGGATGACTTGAAAATCAAGCCTCACGTCCAATCCCACTTCCGCCGGCTCAACACTAAACTTGCACTCTAAGTACTCCGTCTTAGTCCTACTCAACTTGAAATCCTTAGACTATAGGGTCTGTCTCCAAACCTCTAGTCTCTCATTGACGCCGCCCTGCATCTCATCAACCAGCACTATGTCATCAGCAAATAACATACACCATGGCACCTCCCCTTGAATATGGTGTGTCAATGCATCCATTGTCAGGGCAAAAAGAAATGGGCTGAGAACAGACCCTTGGTGTAACCCCATAACAACTGAAAAATACTGCGAGTCTTAGGTCTATCATACATGTCCTTAATCACCCTAATATAAGCAACCAGCAACCTTTTGCCTCTAGGCACTTCCATAGAGCCTCTCTAGGAACCTTGACATGGGCTTTCTCCAGATCAATAAACACCATGTGCAAATCCTTCTTCCTTTCCCTATATTGTTCCACCAACCTCCGAATAAGGTGGATAGCTTCCGTGGTAGAACGCCCTGGCATGAACCCGAACTGGTTGTCTGAAATAGATATTGTCCTCCTCACCCTCACTTCTACCACCCTCTCCCAAATTTTTATGGTATGACTTAGTAATTTGATACCCCTATAGTTGTTACAACTCTGAATATCACCTTTGTTCTTGTATAATGACACCCTCGTACACCACCTCCACTCATATGGCATCCTCTCTATTCTGAAAATAACATTAAACAACCCAATCAGCTACTCCAAGCCTGTTCTACCCATAGACCTCTAAAATTCTATCGGAATTTTGTCTGGTCCGGTAGCTCTGCCCTGCTCATCTTACGCATAGCCTCCACAACCTCACCAATCTTGATGCGCCTACAATACCTAAAATCACAATGACTCTCGGCATGCCCCAATTCACCTAGCACAATATTCCGGTCCCCTTCTTCATTCAGAAGCTTATGAAAGTAGGCCTGCCACCTCCGCTTAATTTGATCATCCCCGTCAACACCCTACTGTCCACGTCTTTAATACACCTCACGTGGTTCAAATATCGAGTATTCCTCTCTCTCGCCTTTGCTAACCTGAATAACTTCTTCTCCTCGCCTTTGGTCCCCAGGTCCACGTACAAACGAGCAAAAGTCACATTTTTAACTTCCGAAACCACCAACTTCGCCTCCTTCCTAGATGACGTGAGTTGTTGACTAAATAAGGAAATTGATAGTGAAGTTTTGGAAATTGAATAACAAGAAAAATGGATCAAGGATATGGCAGCACGTGTTTTATATTTGTATAGTTGGACTCAAGAAATAATAGTGGGAGTTAGAATAAGAAGCAAATGACTAGCAAATAAGCTACAGGAATGGACGCTGCATGTAATGCGTCGCCTCCGTGTTTTCCAGCAGAAAAATTTAAACCAGTGAAGTTTGGCCAACGCATCCCTGGCAGCGAGCAGAGAAGGAGATTCCCAGGTGTGGGCACCGCTTTGCGCGGAAGCGTCCAACCCGGCGTGCGACTGTTGAGGCGTTTTTAAAGGAAATTTCGGGGGGAAAGTGCCATTTTTATTTTGGACCAAGTCTTAAAGATTTAGAAAGGAAGAGAGCTCTTTACCATGGGTGTCACATTGAAGTAAGTAATTAGTGAGTATTTTGGTAGATTTGGTTCATCAATTTCATATTCTAATACATCAACTACATAGAATTCATAGATTCTTGAAGAATTTCTCAAAAACCAACTCAAAAATACAAGTTTTGAGATTCTAGGGTTGTCAAAAGGTAATCCATTCACCCCAATCTTACATATTATACTTCATAGACTTAGTGGAGTATATTTATGAAGAAGGATTTATATTTAAGGATCTATTCATGAAATCCTTGGAAGCTAGTCTTGAAATTGAAAAAGATTGTTCATAGAGAAGATGAATAGTGTTGGGTGTGTTTGAATGATATTGTTCCGAGCTTCTAATGGAATGACTAGATTCTATAACGCGTTCAACGGATAAATTAGAGGTAAAATTCAAGGATTGACCTTCAAATAGTAAAATAAGAAAATTTTGCGAAACTTGAGAAATTGGTCCTAAGTGTTGGTCACTTAGTTGGTTTGAGTGGTATGGTTGCGGCATATTGTTGAGGTACGTGAGCTCGTATATGTAGGTTATGAAGTGTTGACGTCATTGAGCTTTTGCGGTAAGGTTTGGAATGCGACTGGAGGTAAGTTGATTAAAATTTAGTCTTCTTGAGGGACCTTCTCTAAAAGTATGTTTCAAGTTAATACTTAAGTTGTTTATGAATGTGATTTCATGCTTGTGGGGATAAACAAGTACAGATGTCTCCATGTACTAAAATATTATGTTGCATATGTAGTGTCATGTTGTTTTGTAAAATTTTATTTTAAATCTTGTTGGCAAAATGACACTCAAAGTAAATGTTATAAGTTTTTATCAAAACTTACGTATTGACAAGAATATACATATTTGGGTGCTAAAGATAAGTTTTCATCGAAAGTATTTCTTTTGGAAATTGATATGCAGAATAGTTCTTGTGGTATCTTTTAAAGATTGATGTTAAATTGCTAAAGGCTTTAGCAAGTAAAAGGATATTTATTTAGTATTTGTTCAAATAATTTAGATTTTTTATAAATGCTATGATTTGATAAAAATAGATCCTTTAAAGCTACTATGCTATGACTCTATTTTTGAAGTATCAAATATTTTGGAAGTTACTTGTGTTCACCAAAATTGACTTCAAATATATTGTATTTGTTGGCATGAAACTACACGTGCCGGTGTAGACGTAGATGGCCACTTTATGGTATAGACTACGATAGAGTGCTCTCACTATAATATTTTAGGCCTATAGCCACACAATTATAGACAACACTCAAAAAGTGTTTCCAAAAGTAGCTATAGATGACCTTATAAAGCGTGGTCTTTGACTAGAGTCTTTGGCCAAATTTTTAAAGGCCACACTTATAAAGCGTGCTCTAATAATATACAGACAACACTTCTTAAGTGTTGCCAATTTACAAATTATTAGGCAACGGTTATTAAATATAATGCAACATTTTTGAAGAGTTGTTATATTCTAATATCAAATTTAACACTTTATAAGCGTAACATAAAAACTATCTCTTAAAATTTCCCCCCAAATACACAGGTAATAAAAATATTTCCCTCCTCCCCACCCAATACTCAAAAGGCAAAGTAATTAAAACATAAGTATAAGATCCTCGAGAACGTTTCCCATCATTTTCCTCCTTTCGTACCCTAACTTTGTTGCTTTTTTTTTTGCCGCTGTTGGATTGTGTTGCTGCTCCTACATTATTTTATTGGGAATTGTTCCTTTAGCCCATTATGATGTATTCGTTATGGTTTTGGTCAGTTTCGACACACGAGGAGGTCAATTTGAAAGGCAAAATCATAGCGAGCTAGGATTTTGGCTGGCTTGAGGTAAGTAATAGATGTAAATGATGTCCTAAGGATTTGAAATCTCATATTTGCACATCGTAGTGCTATATTGAGGTGACTTGCACGCCGGATTGTGACTTGGGCCGTCCCAGTATATGAATATACTGCATATTTAACCGACATTTACTTATTATCATTATAATTTGAGCTGATTACTATATTTGGGCATCATGCCAATTGATTGAATCCTTCAGGGATTGCTATAATTGGTTTCTTATCATTTTTATGTATTAATGAACTCAGTCCTGGTATTTAATACGATTTTTCAAACTAAACCACTTTTTCTCAAACTTGAAACTCAAATAATATATTTAATGAAGTTTGGGTTGAATATTTATAGATTAGTGTGCCCGAGGGGCTTATGTGATTTTTGGAGCGAGCATGAGATCGGGATGCGCGCCGTAACGGTATTGTATTGATATTGATATTAGGCGAGGGCCTAGTTGATGCCACGAGACGGCTTATATTGTACTTGGGCCGTAAGGGTCCACTCCCAAAGACTGCACACCCCAATGAGCGTCGTCGATGATAAATAAAGGGAGCGGGTTGCACGCTGCAATGGGTACTATAGAGTACCAGACTATGTGTTGCATTTCATATTTGCATGTCATTTACTTACTTATCTGTTGTTGCATTTTCATAATTGTTGTTATTGGTTTACTGATTTAATACTATCTGATTTAGGTTGTTGTATTCATAGAATTACTTTGTGCCTATTCAAGATTTCTGATTCTCAGCCTTTATTTATATTTATTACTCACTGGGTCAGAGAACTCACATTACTCCCTGCACCTTGTGTGCAGATCTAGGTACATACGAGGCTGAGTGAGGATTTCTCTACCGAGCAGCTTATCTGGGAGTATCAAGGTAGCTGCATGACGTCTGCAGTCCTGATTTTCACTTCTATCTTATTGTTTCTCTTCCGCATTTCTTTAGAACGATATGTGTTAGGTTGATACTCATGTATTAGAGGCTCAGACTTGTGACACCGGATTCTTCGGACTGTGTAGTTGTTTTGTTACTTGGGATTCCGCATGTTTCAGTTGTATTTCAGACTTTCAGTATTATGATTTAGTAAATCATCTGTGTTAATTAACTCATGAACTGTATAAAATGGTTTAGGTTATTGAATTGGTCGGGCTTGCCTAGCAGTGTATTGGGTGCCATCACGACCGGGGTTGGGGTCGTGACAGCTACAATTAGGAGTGTACATAGGTAGGATTGATTCAAAATTTTAACTACCAAACCAAACCAATGGTGTCAGATTTTTAAATTTATAAACCAAACAACAAAGTAGGGTTTTTCAATCTCGATTTTGCTCTGATTTTTTGATTTTTTTTTCTAGATTTTTTCCAGTAAAGTCTTCATAGCACAAAATATGTAACTTGTGCTCCAGATATTTCTTTAGTCCTAGTAAGATATAACTATAGAATATATTTTTCAAGAAAATAATACAATAATATGAGATAATTCAAGCATTACACTAAAATATTCAATAACAAAGATAATAAAATTGCATAAAGAAAATATTACTAATTAATAAGCCATAATAAAAATTAACATAATCTAAAAATAATATATAAGTTATGCTAAAAGAAGTATAGCTAATAAGTATTATTTTACATAACTAAGTACTAAAGAAAAAGATAAACTAAGTTATACATTTTTATTATAAACTAATATAAAACTAAAAAATAGATATCTAACACTATCATCATTCCTAGTAGATTGAATTGAATTTCTTTTGTTAGCATTAGTATTAATTTGAACTTTGTTTGAGTTACTACATTTAAGGGCTATAAAATATATTTACTATTCAAGAATAAGTCCAAACTTGAAATAATATGTTAAAAGATAAAATTATGAAAAAGTTTAAGAAATATTTATAAATTACATTAAAATAAATAATTATATGTATTAGATATTTTTAAAAATTGTATAAATATAAAATTTGAGTTTGATATAGTGGTGTTCATAAAAATCCGAAAAACCGAACCAAACCGAAAATCAAACCAAACCGACCAAAAAAACTGATACTTTTTGGTTTGGTTTAGTTTGGTTTTAGTTTTGAATTTTAAAATCCAATTAAATTTGATTTGTTTTGGTTTTAATCAGAAAAAATCAAACCAAGCCGACTATAGGAGTAGCTATTTCAAATTTATATATATACAAAGTTTCAAAAATTTAATAGTAAATGTAATAGTTTACACTTTTAGAATAGTTCTTTACTTTTACATTCTAGTTTGATTGGTAGTTTTCTTTTGTTAAGTGTAAGAATCCATTTCGTGTTAAAAATAATATATTTTTAATTGAATCCTTAAATTATTCATCACTATTTGATTTAATTATCATCAATATATCTTGGTAAATAATAGATTTCTCAAAGGGCAATTGATTTGATAGTGTTACGTTAAAAATGTGGTCGCGAATATGTGCTTAGTAGTGTATGTCTTATATTTAAGAAAAAACTAACAAATAATTAAAAAAACCAAAAAAAATAACAAAATCCAACATAAATTGAATCGAGAAAAATCGATTTAATTGATTTGGTTTAATTCTAATATTTAAAAAGTCGACTTATATACTTGATTTAGTTTCTTTTAAGTAAAAAATCAATTCAAATCGAATTATAAACACTTTTAATTTAATATTTAATAAACGTTCTAATACATACATAACCTCTAGGTAAAATCTACTAGGTCCACGTGAACTAATAGTCGCCGGTGTTATCCCACCCCACAATAATTGATGATAATAATATGAAATAAAACCTTGTCGTATAAAGTACGACCAATGATGCTTTAGTAAAGTGATGAAGTTGGCCAAATTTCTAGCCAATCGGATACTAGTCAAACTAGACTTGGTTTATACTCTAGGAATCCTTTTGTTTGTTAAATACTACAGAGAAAGCGGATAATCATAATATAATGATAATAACAGAAAATGTGATTAGATGAGATTTACATTCACCTATATATGTTCTTCTGAAATGTGACCGAAAGTACGTAATATGTTTAATTACTTTTTCAACAAAAGTTAAAGACGACTGCATGAGATATATTTTAGTTGTTAAATGATCCATGGTGGTAAAAATATATCTATATATATGACCCTTACCATTACCATATATATACAAGTTATTCAAACTTTTTAATATAACTATTCCTTATCTTATTTTACATTAAAAGAAGAACATCAAAGCAATTTAGCTTGTCCCGTAGGGACCGGTGGATTTGGAGGGAGTTTTTCACACGAAATACGTGGGTTCGATTCCCCCTAATGACTTTTGGGTTTGTGTCTGTCGCACGAGGCTTGCCTAGCGAGTTTTCTTAGGGTTCCAAAAAAATAATTAAGCAATTTGGATTTGGACGAATAAATTAAAGATATTACCTTTCCACATCGTCGTAGTTAATTTCTTCAAAATAGGTTAGGTGATGTTAGTTAGTTCTAAAACAGATAGACACCTTTAGGTTGCGGCCGGAGCAGCTTCATATTCTAAAAGGGCAGCCACGTTAATTTAGGAAAGAGCTGTGAGATAAACAGTTTATACTAATATAAATATTAGTGAGTACTTTCATGATTCGAACTAGTAACTTATATATAGTTTACACAGAAATAACTTTATCATTGTTCCAATGCCTGCACTTTCCAGACCTTCATGTTTACTGAACGAGAAAAGACAAGTTGAAATTAAAGTGATAGTGATCATGGGACAAAGATGGACTAAGGCAAATGCGGTCCCATGATTTGAAGGTGACAGGATACATAAACGGATTGCTCAACCAATGCCCTCAATTGACTTTTAATTTTAAGGATTTCAAGTAAATTATATGATCGTTTTAAACATATATACACATTTATATTCAAAAAAATTACCGAGATTAATGGGGTCTAATGACCCCTCTGCTCAATACATAGGTTTACCTCAAGGGCGCCTACGGATAAGGCAAATGAAAACATTACCTTAGGCCCCCAAAATATTAAGGCCCCAATTTACCTTCATTATCAAATCTAATTTTTTTCTCATCTATGCACGCTCATGTTTTTTATATTTTTAATGATTTCATTTTCTAATTTTAACTTAGTTTCTTTGAATTGGCTATTTTTTTCATCCATCAATAAGAAAATATTTTTTTTTATAAATCTTTTTAAGAGAAATCCCCAGATACAACGAAGCACAAGATTTGAAAGTTGATTGCCCCCCTCTACCTTCCTTCCACTTAATTAAAGCCATATTTCCATTTATGCATAGTCCCAACTCTCAAATCATGACGTGCACCTAATTCGTACATCACGCGGTGTACTCTTATCACGGCCAAAGTCCTAGGCGGCTTTGTATCTAATTATTATATAGATTTTACAAAATAGATTAGGGGTGTTTTAGTTTGTTTTGGCTTTAGGCCACAAAATTCGTTGAGCCGCCCTGCGGGTCGGCCTCTAGTGAAGGGTCTTTGCATCCGTACTGATAAACAGTGGATGCAGCGTCATCTGCAGTTTTTAAGATTGCAATGTTCATACACCAACCTGCCACTTCCCCTAGTTACTTTTGATCAAATACTTTTCCCAATAGAATGCAACAACTGACGTTACTAATGTTTCGTTTTCATGCACGGAGCTCTCTTCTTTCTCTCGACCTAAAGAAGGAATTCTCCTGTTGCTTAGTGCCTCGCACTTTAGCTAAAAGTAGAATCCTTCCCTCGACTGGATTCCACGTTGTTTCTTCACAAGGCCCCATCGCCCACCTCTGTTATCTTGACTGCTTTGGCTCAGCCCAACGTAGTTAATTTCACCATTTTTATAGTTACATTTATTGACTCCCACAGCATGGATAGCTTTATTTGAAAAAACTCAGGTGTTGCTTCTTTCGGCCTGGTTCCTTACTGTTTGTCGGGTGATGACCAAGAATGATGTTACACCTAATTGTCATCTCTTATGATCCCTTCGATTACATGCGCTCATATTCTCTCTTCTCAATATTTATCAACTAGAAGAACAAATTAAACTCTGTATTCCTACTTGGGTTCTGGGAAAGATAGTGTGTATGTACACTTTATTCCTGCCCTGTAAAAATAAAAAGACTGTATTCGATATACCGCCGGGTCAAGAAAAGATAAAAAAGAAGCATGTATACTAGTAAAATCAGGGATAAAGCATACCGTGATTTCTCAGTGAAGAAAAGGAAGGAGGGCATGACGCATGAAACTGAAATTGGGACCGAAAACCTTTCGTATCGAGACGCACAAAAGAAGAACAATGTGTTCTTCCCCGGGTATGATAAAGCAACACTTCTCGGACTCAAAACGAATCCTAAAACCTCGGAAAATACGGTAAACAGTTACACATGATAGATAAAGGGCTGTAATATTCGCACCTGATCGAATATGACAGATCGGATCTTGCTCGATGTCAGTTACAGATCAGTAATTAACGGGAAAGAAAGACTTTTACCCTTTTTAGACTTGTACTAGGGATGAAACTGTCCTACTATATAAAGTGGAGGTTTCTTCTTTTGATTGACACATTGTAACATACAATTCAAGGCAATATAAATTTATTTTTTTACTTTCTAGCTATTGTCAAAGTTCTTACATAGCTGTTTGTTCTTCATCCGATTTGGGTTTGAACCAAGGGTCCGATCGAGGGTGAAACTACTGTTCAACCTTGGTTAGGGCTGACCATAACATTACAACTCGTTTGATTATTCATTTTGTATTTAACTCGTTTACCTAATATTCTTGATTTTTGTACTAAATCAATCCATGTATCGTTAAAACCGAATACAAATTTAAATATTATTTATTTTAAGAATAAAGAAAATAATAACAACAAACAGTAATAATAGTAAAATAATAGAATAACTAAAGTGAAAGAAATAACAGAAAGTAAAAATAAACTATGAAAAAGGAAATATGAGAATAACAATAGTAAAATATACTCATACTAACGTTTGTTCCTCAGTGCCTGTCGGGTGATTAAGGAAGTATGATGTTACACCTAATTGCAATCTCTTATATATTTCGACTACACTCTGTGGGTCCATTCCATAAATTAAGAAAGATTTTCTTCCTTTGTTGGTTGGCAACCACTCTTTTTTTCTGCATTATCAAAAAGAGTGGTTGCAGAAAAAAAAATGAAATGTTGTAGGAGTGAAGAGAGAGGCTTCGCCTATAAAAGGGCAGCTTTGATAGTCTGTGAGAAAAATAGAGAGTAAGCGATATTATAGTAAGGTAGAAATATTAAAAGAGAGTTATTTTTTGTAAGTGTTATAATGGTCTTTAGAGTATTTTACTCGAACCTATAAAGTATAAAATTCTTTATTATAGTGATATAAGTTGTTTCTATCGGAGCCGTGATTTTTTTCATTATTAAAAGTGTTTCCATGTAAAAATTTTGGTGTAGGTTTTACTCTTTTATTCATGTTAATTACAGTATCTCAGTGCTATATTATTATTTTATTTTTATTACCGTAAATATTATTTCTGTAAGAGTTTATTCCCAATAACTGGTATCAGAACACAGATTTTGCTTGTTCACAATAATACTATTTGTTGTCACTAGGACTATACTCGGCGAAAAATAAAAATGTCCGGAGTAAAGTACGAGGCAGAAAAATTCAACGTAAATAGCGATTTTTCAAATGGCAAAGAAGGACGAGGGATTTTTTCATCCAACAAGGATTAGACAAGGTACTAGATGCTGATGCCAAAAAGCCTGATACCAAAAAAGCCGAGGATTAAGTTGACTTAGATGAAAGGGGTGCTAGTGCAATTAGGTCGAACTTATCAAATGATACGGTAAATAACATCATTGATGGAGACACCGCACATGACATTTGGACAAGGTTGGAAAGCCTATATATATCCAAAATGCTGACAAATAAATTGTACCTGAAGAAAAAGTTATACGCCCTGCACATGGGTGAAGGTACGATTTTTTTGTCACATTTAAATATGTTTAACAGGCTAATCACACAACTTTCCAACCTCGGAGTGTAAATCGAGGAAGAAGATAAAGGATCTTGCTATTGAACTCGTTGCTATCTTCGTATTATAATTTGGAAATAATCATCCTGTACGGTAAGACTACCATTGAGTTAAAAGATGCTACATCGGCTCTTATACTCAATGAGAAGATGAGATTGAAGCCTGAAAATCAAGGACAAGATCTCATCACAGAAGGTAGGGGCATGAATTATCAAAGGAGTTCTAACAACTACGATATATCTCGTTGGAACTCTAAGAACCTATCCAAATCAAGAGTCAGAAATTGCTAAAATTGTGATCAACTAGGTCACTTCAAAAGAGATTGCCCAAATCCAAGGAACGGCAAAGGTAAAAGCTGTGGCCAGAAGAATGACGACAACACAACCGCCATAGTGCAAAACAATGATAATGTTATCCTCTTTATAAATAAGAAAAATGAATGCATGCACCAGCCAGGTCCAGAGTCGAAATGGGTGGTTGACACATCTGCATATTATGCCACACCGGTAAGAGATATTTTTTGCAGATATATAGCAGGTGATTTCGATACTGTGAGAATGGGTAACTCAAGTTACTTAAATATTGCAGGGATCAGTAACATTTGTATCAAGACATATGTCGGATGTACATTGTTCTAAAGGATGTGCGGCATGTACCAGATTTGTGGATGAATTTGATCTCGAGAATTGCTTTAGACCGAGATGGGTACGAGAACTATTTTGCAAATAAAAAGTGGAGACTGACAAAGGGATCATTAGTGATTGCAAAGGGAGTTGCTCGTGGCACGTTGTATAGAACAAGTGCAGAAATATGCCAAGGTGAATTGAACTTGGTACAAGATGAGATTTTTGCAGAAAAGAATGAGTCATATGAGTGATAAGGGATTGCATATTCTTGCTAAAAAATCACTCATTTCTTATGCCAATGGTACAACGATAAACATTGTGACTACTGTTTATTTGGTAAGCATCATAAAGTCTCATTTCAGACATCGTCAGAAAGAACATTAAAAATACTTGATTTAGTATATCCTGATGTTTGTGGTCCAATGAAAATTGAATCAGTGGGCGCTAAAATATATTTTGTTACTTTTATTGATGATACTTCACAAAAATTATGGGTTTATATTTTCAAAACCAAAGATCGGGTGTTTCAAGTTCTCCAGGAATTTCATGCTCTGGTAGAAAGGGAGACGGTTCGAAAGCTAAAACGTCTCCGAAGTGATAATGGAGGTGAGTACACTTCAAGGGTATTTGAAGAGTACTGTTCAAGTCATGGGATCAGACATGAAAATACAGTTCCTGGAACCCCACAGCACAATTCGTAGCTGAGAGGATGAACCACACCATTGATAAGAAGATAAGAAGCATGCTTAGAATGACTAAACTGCCTAAGTCATTCAGGGGTAAAGTAGTTTAGATAGCCTGTTACTTGATCAATAGGAGTCTATCAGTTCTGTTGGCATTTGATATCCCAGAGAGAGGTTGGACCAACAAGAAGGTGTCCTACGCACACTTGAAGGTGTTCGGTTGTAGAGCTTTTGCACATGTATCAAAGGAGCAGAGAACAAAGCTGGATGATAAATCTGTTCCCTGCATACTCATTGGATATGGAGATGAAGAGTTCGGATACAAATTATAGGATCCTGTAAAGAAGAAGGTCATAAAAGATGTAGTCTTCCGAGAAAGTGAAGTTGGAACTACTGTTGATATGTCAAAGAAGGCCAAGAATGGTATAATTCGTAACCTTATTACTATTCCTTCTACTTCTAACAATCCAACAAGTGCAGAAAGTAGGACCGATGAGGTTGCCGAGCCGGGGGAGCAACCTGGTAAGGTTATTGATCAGGGGGAGCAACTTGATAAAGGTGTCGAGGAAGTGGAGCACCCTACTCAGGAAGAAGAACAACCTCAACCTCTAAGGAGATCATAGAGGCCAAGGGTAGAGTCATGCATGTACCCTTCCATAGAGTATGTCCTCATAAGTGATGAAGGAGAGTCAGAAAGTCTTAAGGAGGTGATGTCACATCCTGAAAAGAACTAGTGGATGAAAGCAGTGCAAAAAGAGATAGGGTCTCTACAAAAAAATGGCACGTACAAGATGGTTGAACTTCCAAAGGGTCAAATACCACTCAAATGCAAATGGATCTTTAAACTCAAGAAAGATGGAAATGGCAAGCTGGTCAGATACAAAGCTCAATTGGTGGTTAAAGGCTTCCAACAGAAGTAGGGTATTGATTTTGACGAAATTTTCTCACCTGTTGTCAAAATGTCTTCTATTCGAACAATTTTGAGCTTAGCAGATAGCCTAGATTGAAGTGGAGTAGTTGGATGTGAAAACTGTAATTCTTTATGGAGAGTTGGAAGAGGAGATTTATATGGAGCAACCAGAAGGATTTGAAGTATCTGGAAAGAAACACATGGCGTGCAAATTGAATGGTATTTATAAAATTGAAGCACTCACCAAGGCCACTACATGAAGTTTGACTCATCCGCAAAAAGTCAAACATACATAAAGACCTATTATGATCCATGTATATACTTCAAAAGATTTTCTGAGAATAATTTTATTATATTGTTGTTGTATGTGGATGACATATTAATTGTAGGAAAAGACATGGGGTTGATTGCAAAGTTAAAGGGATATATGTCCAAGTCATTGATATGAAGAACTTGGACGCAACACAACAAATTCTAGGGATGAAGATAGTTCGAGAGCGAACAAGTAGAAAGTTGTGGCTATCTTAGGAGAAGTGCATTGAACGTGTACTGGAACGCTTCTACAAGAAAAGTGATAACCCTGTCAGCACACCTCTTGCTAGTTACCTAAGGTTGAGCAAGAAGATGTGTGGTACAACAGTGGAGGAGAAAGGGAACATGGTTAGCTTTCCTTATTCTTCACCAGTCGGAAGCTTGATGTATGCAATGATATGCACCGGAGCTGATATTGCTTATGCAGTTGGTGTTTTTAGCAGATTCCTTAAAAATCCTAGAAAGGAACATTGGGAAACAGTCAAGTGGATGATCAAGTACCTAAGAGGTACTATAGGAGATTGCTTGTGTTTTAGAGGATCTAATCCAAATTTGAAGGGCTACACGGATGTTGATATGGAAGGTGATCTTGATAATCGTGAATCTACTACATGATACATGTTCACATTTTCAGGGGGAGTTAAATAATGGCAGTCGAAGTTGCAGAAGTGTGTTGTACTCTCTACAACTAAAGTAGAGTATATTGCCGCTACTGAAGCTAGAAAAGGAGATGGTTTGGCTGAAACGATTCCTTCGAGAGCTTGGACTACATCAAAAGGAGTATATCGTCTATTGTGACAGTCAAAGTGCAATAGACCTGAGTAGAAACACCATGTACCATGCAAGAACAAAGCATATCAATGTGAGATATAACTGGATTCGAGAAAGGATAGAAGATGGATCTATGCAAGTCAAAAAGATCCATACAGATGAGAATCCTTTGGATATGCTGACCAAAGTGGTAACAAGAGACAAGTTTGAGCTATGGAAAGAATTTGTCGATACACACTCAAACTAGAACCTCCGATGTTACCTCCTTTAGGTGTATGTGATTAGAGGGGTAAATTTGTAAGGTACATCCCAAAATTAAGGAAGACTTTCTTCCTTTGTTGTTTGGCAGCCACACTTTTTTCTTCTGCATTGTCAAAAAAGGTAGGCTGCAAAAAAAATGAAATGTAGTAGGCGTGAAGAGAGAGGCTCTGCCTATAAAAGGAAAGCTTCGACTGTCATTTCTACGTACCAATAAAGAAAGAAAGAAAGAGTGGGGTTTCACAGAGAGGGTATAAGAAAATAGTCTATGAAAAAAATAGAGAATGAGAGATATTACAGTGAGGTGAGAATATCAAAAGAAGATTATTTCTTTTGAGTGTTGTATTAATCTTTGGAGTATTTTACTCGGACCTACAAAGTGTAAAATTTCTTACTATAATGATATCAGTTGCTTCTCTCAGGGCCGTGGTTTGTTCCCTTATTAAAAGGATTTCCACGTAAAAATCTTGGTACCGATTTTACCTTTTTATTCTTGTTAATTATAATATCTCATTACTACATTATTATTCTGCTTTTATTACCGTAAATATTATTTCTATAGGGTTTTATTCCCAACACACTCCCTCTTTTCAATGTCTAGCAATATTATATGAAAAAAGAAAAAGGAGAGGAAGATCGAATAAACAAAGTAGCGCAGACATGATTAAACAACATTTTAACCACCCTAAGCATTGCATATTCTTGTCCATATCTGGTTATACATAATAGTCCAAACACATTTGCGAATTAATCAAAGGCAACAGGATTTCATAAAACCACTTTGAGTAGGGTTGCCAATGAGTCACGATATATCCATATATGTATACATAAAACTGCGTGTGACTAATTAATAATGTGCTTTAAGCATATTTGACTATCACCGTTAGTACACTTTATTATTAACTTAGGCAAATATCACATTCTACTGTTCCAACAGAAGAAAAGAAAAAACGGGTACTTTCCCCTTTTTTTTGATTAATTCCAAAAAGAATAACATAAATTGTATCTGAGCAGAATTTAACTTTAATTCTTTTACTTTTCCTTAGTGATATGATTTTATAGCCATAAAGAAATTACTATAACATATTTAGATTAAAATCAAGTTTTACATAAAAAGAAATGGAGTACTTTAGTACTAAATTTTACTCTATACTGTACACACGAAGGCCATTAATAGCACATGGAATGGCAGAAAGGGGTCATTTACATAGCAACAATTACTAGTAGATTAGTTTCAGTGACCAAATAAACTTTAGAAGAATGAAGCACCACGCCGTGGTACGTCTAAGTTGTGGCATGCACTTGCACAAATTTTAGTTTTTAATTTTGACAAGATGATCGATAAAAACTGTACTTATGAACTAAAACCCCTTTAGCGAAGGAAAATAAAATATTCTATTAACAGTTCAAACCAAACCAAACTTCTCACGCTTTATCTATAATCAACAGAGAAGATCTGTCGTAGGAAAAATGGTTGTAGAGTGACATGCAGCCTTCTCAATGAAGCCTAATCACATTATAAAAACTTTGTGATCACTCGCAGTTAAAGTAATCAGATATTAAACGTACGCTTTCAGAAGCCAATTCAGAAGGCAACATAGATATATTTCACCAATCAGCACTTTAATGAACCTGAAGAGCAGCCTAGGAGCAACTCTAAAGTCGAACACTATAGGTCACTGGTTCGAGCTGTAAAAACATCTACTAATGTTTGTATTAGGGTAGGCTCTCTATATCACGCTCTTTGGAGTGCGCCCCTCCTCGAATACTACGTGAACGCGGAATGCCTGATGCACCAAACTGCCCAATATTTTGACGAACCTCATGTATTTATTCGCCTCTTTTCTTAGGGTTGTTAGTAAGATGTGTCTTATGATTCAATTCAATGTAGTCAAGCCCACTAGATCATACTCAATTACTCATGCATTCTGTTCTGGAAATTATCGGATGCCAGGCCAACATGACAGACATATGTATTAAGGAATCTATATGCAATGATAAAGTGCAAACTTGCATACACGTGTGCCCATATCACACTGTAGTATTTTCAACTTGTAGGTCTCGAAACCACTTGATCTCAACTTGTCTAATCAATGCAATATTGACAAGAAAATAGCCAATCTTTATCTTGTAATCTTCTCAATGTACTTCTTTCCCTGCTAGTGATGCTGGCTTTAATTTCTATTCAGAAGAAAATAATGATGAAATATTGCTTTATTCTACCACCTAAAATTTTCCTTTATCTAGTCGTGCATTTCTTCCTCGAACTACCAAGTAAATATATTTCTTCTAACACAGGTTTCTCCAAAAACTCTCCAACGAACACCCTGGTTTCATCTGCACTTCTCCAGATAGTTCAAAATGAAGGTGAGTCCAAAATCAAAGTCACATATATATATATATATATATATATATATCTGGATATGTTCAATCAAATCAAACTTCCTAAATTCATCAATGTTGCAGTTACTAGGTTGGATGCACCGTAAAGCAAAGCAAACCAGCAATGAGTCCGCGAAGAATATCATACTAGGTTTGTAATGATTTCACACTGCATATATCTTCTTTCAGTTCTTTCCATTTGGAATGAAATCTTCTATTTTCAGGAAACTCTGCTACTTCCTGATAAAAGTATATCATTGAGAATTATGACCATTATTTTCAGGAAACTCTGCTACTTCCTTCTCAGCTGGCACATTATTTGGAGAGCAAGAATACTATGGAGAAGCAAACTACAGCTTCAGAATCTCAAAGCAGCCCGCTTGCAAGGAAGTTAAAGGCAATGAAACAGAAATGGTTTTGGAAGAAGAACTTTTCCATGGCTTTCTTTCAATTGGTACTCTTGCTTCTCAAACAATAAAGAGTGACCCTCCGACTCCTACGTTTCCTAGGCATCTTGAGCATGTATTTCATGGTGAAATACAACTAGACATAAAAGAGAATGAATTGAAGTTTATAAATGATGAGCTAGAGAAGTTTCTAGAAGCAGAAGTTGCTCATGAATCATCAGAGAGAAGCAGCCATGCAAGCGTTATTACCCTTAGTGGTGGAAAACAAAACGAGGCTGAATTACAAGAAATCTATGGTAATTCTATCGAATGCCCACTCCAGAAATATCTATTCGGCTCTTCAGTTGAACTTTCAGAGACACAAGTCGAGGAAAAGAAACAAAAAGGAGAGCTCTTTATTAAGAGGGACAACATCGTGGGAGAGCATCATATAGGAAAAGATGTAAAAGAGAAGAAACAAACCAAGGGAAGACATGCAATGCATTTTATGAAGAAAATGCTGAAGAATCTCAAATCCAAGTCAAAGAGCTCTACAGATCCTTCTTCTGGAGATGTCAATGAACCTGTCTCAAGTAAGAGGAAACTCCCTCAGGTTGGCACCATCTCGACCTATCAAAGATTACCTCTTAAATATTTACTACTTCATTTGAAAGGCTTGCTCATATTATTTATAATCAAAGGTGACTAGCTAGATACCAGCCTCCCCCTAAGGAGAAGGCTGCCTGAAATGGCGGGACAAACATGCAGTCACTGGTTAAGACAGTGCAGACAATAGATTCCTAATATGTTCTCAATCACTTTAGGCATTGGAAAAGGCTCCCCACAAAGAAATTCTTGAAAACGTGGTTTTATTTTAAATCATCGGCATGAAAAATGTCAAAAATAACCTGACTGCTGGATACCTAACTGTCACACATGTTAGTTGCCGTTCCATGTGCTTAAGAACAAAATATTTTGAAAGTACTCAAAACAATGAGTTAAAATCATCAGCATATATCACCAAATACCTAAGCTATTAATCTATCATGTACAGGTCCTAAAAATGTTAAAAAGGAAAGTTCATCCAGCTGAGGGATTAACAGATAAGAACAAGACACTAAAGGATGAGATCAGAAACATTTCCTGCGAAGCTGATAAACTGGGAGCAAATGGTGAACTGAACAAAATGTTTTCTAATGCTTCTGTTCCCACTAAGATATTACATGCTTCGGAAGTATATCCAAGTGACATGGAATATGATGTGTCAGCAGTAAACAGGGAGTATTGGATTAAAACAGATGCTGACTGTAAGTAAACAGCTTATGCTAAAATTCACGACTTCTATTGTCAAGTAAACATACAAATAGACTATTATCTGACTCTTTTTCCTTCACTGGGTAATGTAGATTTGGTGCTGGAGCTCTAGATGGGAAAATTTAGAAAAAGAATGTAATGCTGATCCTCTGCATTTCTACTCCAGAAGCACAATGTGTGTGCAGTATTGAGCTCTCAATTGTCAAAAAAATAAATGAATCCCTCCTTCGCTCTACGCATGTTGCTAAGTTGTGTGGGAAATGGATTATTACCATCAACTTTGATCTTTCGTTGATGTGCTAAGAATTGTTGAGAAAGTATTCTCATGCTCTGATGTTTCCATTATCACGGAACATTTCCAATGATACGTGAAGATCCCAATTGATTATCTGTGTTAAAGAAGTTAAAATTTTGATTTTTACGATTAAAACTGTAGTGCAGTAGATATATTATTCTACCACCAGTAAATATGAATACTTTTATATAGTTAGATCAAGTCCGGAAGCCATATCCCTTGAACTTTCACAAGAAGGCCGTCATGGACTTTGTCAAGTCACTTAAACCACTAAAATGAAAAATATATAGTTTACTTAACCACTAAAAAGATGCAGTTTCCTATTTACCATAGGAGCTACATTTCTAAGGCTAACTTTGTAACTTCCGCACAGAATGAGCATCAGTAAAGCTGAATAAAGATGAGAGCACGTGCAAGAGGCTTCATACTTGTACTCACACAGTCACATCTCATTCATCACTTGAGAAAATTGATCAAGGATTATATAATAAGTCCTGACTATTAAATGGTTGGCATCCAGATTTAAGTACTGCCCCTTTTTTACTATTTGGGAACTGCTTTATTCAATATGATCAGCAGAAACAGTGTCATTCACATGCAGCAAAGCAGTGTGTAATTTAAATGTATTACCTGAAGCTTCGTCCGTTTGTGTGTATCTTTATGCTTATAATTGGTTGCTATTCTATACCAGCACAGCAGTTTTCTTCTGGTCTAGGCAGCCTTGTACAAATCAATATCCCTGTTGCATTACGAGTGACATGCTTGGCTGTTCTGTTTGCTCTTCAAATAGTTTCACTCTGTGGTTTCTGGGTAAGTGAAAATTGCTCTGCATTTTGATAGTCCACAACAACATGCAACAATCATACCACGTGTTACCTTTCCTGGCCTTGTCCAATCGAAAAGAGAATCATGTTTGTGTTACAGTAGACCAAAATTCATCTTCAGATCTCGTCATTGTCATAAACGAATGAATCTAAATCTCATTCCTTTTAGTCCTGCTTGGTAGTCAGTTAGTCATAAACACATCAATCCATTGCCCAACCTCACAATGATGAACCAACAGGGATGATAGTATTCAAGTGTGCACCCTCTCCTGTTAACGCCTTACTAGCTTCACTCTCTACTTTGGCAACTCAGTGCAGCAGATGTAATTCCAATTCAGTCCGAATATAATAACATGCACTTGGTTGACCTAGCTTGGTATCCAGAGTACGGCAATCTTTAGAACAAGGTAATGACACCCTATCAGAGGTTGAAAAATAGGCTTCCCGGACAGAGTCATTCTAGAGTAACTAACAAGGATACTAAGCTTGTCATAGTGAATAAACAGGTTATCTATCTATTCCAACAAGGCGATCAAATAAAGGAGGTCAAACATGACAAGGCCACTACATAGTTTCAATGGGTATGCAGTAGACTTGAAATTGCTACCATAAGTTCTAGTTTAAGTAAATCACCGTGCAAGAGTTGAGTTCATTGTGTTTATGCATTTAATGTAACTGGTCCAATAAAAGTTTTATCATTAAGCAGTTGTCCTGAGCTCTAATGACAAATTAGATATGACCACCTACAAACTCCACAATTTTTGCAATTGCATTTGCTTTTTTCTTTTGTGAAGGATAAATTCCAGATAATAACATGTCAATTTACTCCACATTTGTCGTCCGCAACTTCAATTCATAAAAGCCCATGATTCCTGAATAAAAGAGTAAAGCATGGTTCGCTATCCAAATATTCATCTCCCTGACATGGTTTTGCATCAGTTATATCTCCGGGCAATAGAAAAATGAAGAGTTTCCTTCATGAATCAGTACAGAACGTGAATTAAATGATCATTTCTCACCATAAGTGCATTTAACGACCATATTTAGAATGTTTATTCAAATTCCATGAGCTTATGCCAAGAACCTATTTTTTTTAATAAGGTGAGGTTTTATTGATAACAGTATCAAGCTGATACTTCGACAGTACAAAGATAAGGCTGGACTTGATTACATAAAAATCTAAGCAGCCTAGCAAGTCCAGCAAGTTATGTTAAACGATGACTTCCAACAAATAGCAGTAAAATTAGGTGAACATATTGTTATTCATAGGGACACATGTACCAAGTAGTTGAGTAGCTAAGAAAATAGAATAGTAATCCACTATCAGAAATTAAACTGTGAAGAATTTTATACAGAATAGAAGGTGAAGCACGGTGAGAAACTGCAAATTATGAAACTATCAAGATTCCTGAAGCATGTCTCATTCTTGTCCTGCTAGTGAATGTCTTCTAGGTATCTCCTTTGGTTCTGCCCTCTCTATTTCATTATAAAAATTCCTGAGATACGTCTAATGCTTATCCTCCTTAGGAATGTCTTTGTGAGGTATCTCCTTTGGTTTTGCCTTCTCCAATTCCCTATAGAAATATCAATGGAATTTCATAACATCATGACGACGATATATACTACAGCTACAGGATTTCAAAATAAAAAGCTAACGGAAGAAGCTACAATGAGAAACCAATTTAAAATCTAACGTGGATGGATGTCTTTGTTCAGAGAAAACTGAGGAATGCAAAAGGAAAGGAAACAAAGCTAACTTTTTTTTTTGATAAAGCCAAAGCTATAGATCCTAAACCTACGATTGATAGATAAACTTCAAATATTATTCATCATAAATTACATATTAATGAATTGACTATAAAAGCACGAGCCTCAGCTGAAACTGTAATGCCAGACTGCCAGTCTTTGCAGCACAGGAGAATATTCCCCACAACATCCTCGGGAACAATGAAAAATGAGAAGATATCAGGATAACAAAAACTATAAGGGGCTGCAGGAAAGAAAACTGCCTGAAGCAAACTGTTGCTTTTGAAATCACCAAGAACATTCAATACCACTGGCATCTAGATAACCTATTAAAAACCCCAAAAGCTATAATTTTGCCCAGGAACAAAAAAAACGCCCTTTTTTCTTAGTTGGAAATAAAGATACAGATTAAGAGACATAACATGTAGGAGTAGTGTGTTACATACATCAAATAAGCGGTGGTTATAGACGTTTGGCATTATTTACGTGCTTCATTGACAGAACTTCAGTCCGTTCATTACATGGATACTTTATTTGTATGTCTCCAACAACACCAATTTGCAAAGTAGTTTCGTAATAACTGTTTTCAAGCTACCAGCACATTGCATAGTGTGATGATGCCAATGGGCCAGCAAGGGAGGGATAATGATGCAGGAGGCAGAGGTGAAGCTAGCCCATTGGGTGCGGGTTCGGATTAACCCAATCACTTTTTCTTAAACACTATCCATCAAATATGCAAAAATATTTAATTGCGAACCAAGTACCTAAGACGAGCTATGAGTTCTGGCAAATTGGCTCTGTCTCTAGAGGAGTTACTGAATCAGCTCAATGTAGCAAAGTTGAGCCCAATTCCAGCTCACTCTAGCTGCAGTGGTATTTGCAAGAGAGGGATCAAGGAGTAATAAAAGATGGAGCAGCTGGAGAAGAAGCTCGAAGATGCCACGTCAGCATTATTTAGTTAAAGCAATTAGTTAGCGGTTGATTAAATTTGGAAGGAAATTTGTTTGCAGGGAATCAAAGTTAGTTACGGGAATGTAAAACTGATTCTTTGCAGTACCATTGTATAAAGGTCTCGTTTTTATCAATCAATGAGAATCACAGCTCAGCACTTTGATAAGCAAAAATTATTAGTAAAAAGGAAAAGGAAGTGTAAGGACATACTTGGCGGCGGAGGAAGACTCTTCCTCGAGCCAATGGCGAATTTGACGGATGTTACGCTTGAAGATGGAAGCAGACTGTTTGACATCGCTCCTCAGCAATAATAGCGCCGCGCTCACTCCGACCACCGTTAGTATAAAGTTCGTTAACGCCATTTTTAATATGGGTGTTTCAGTCTCAGAGCTCTTAATCTAGGGAATACAATGATAAAGATGCTAATATTCGATATCTAGGGTTTTTGGCTGTAGGAGAACAGGAGAAAAGGTTGCTTGGAGAAGACGAAATTTGTCAAATCGCTGAATTGGAGTGTTGAAAAAGGGCTTTTGGTAACTGGGCCTTGTTAGTTCGAGTTAGGCCCAGACTGAAAATGTAAACAAAGAGATTGGGTTGCTGAGACGGGCTTACGAGAAGTTTTATTTTCTGTCTCATACTACGGACACTAATTGAATGAGATTCTTTTTGTTTTATAAATTTGTAAATTTCGATCTTATATTTCTGGGTCTATAAAAATCTGAATCCACAAAAATATGAGATCTTATATTTTAATTTTTTGAATCAATAAGAAATATGATAGGAATTGTTTCTAACATATTAAAAAAGAATAAAATGTTATTGCAAAATTAGAATTCAGCTACTATATTTTGCTTAAAGTAGTACTTCAACTTGTTTATGATTAAGCCATAATAGTTGTTTCCATACTTCTTTTTGTTTTTTCTTTTAAATTTTGGATAGAGTTTTTTTCTCTGTCCAAGCACATAACTCTATATGGATGTTATCTTTTTTATGAAAACAAGAGTCTATTGTAATGAAACTACTTACAATTGATTGATTCCAAAGGGACTATATTAATACTATCCTAATAGGATGAAAAATATAAAATTTATGTTAAAATCAGAATTAGAATTTATTCTTAAACCACTTATGATGAATGTAGCAATTTAGTCTTCTTGTGTGCCTGCAATTACTTTTCATTTAAATTGGAACTTTTTAAAAGTAACTCTGGTTAGATAAAAGATAAGATATTTTAATAGCTTATATTTTCAAAAAATATTATTACAATAAAATTTACAAAAATATTTTTTATTTTAAAAACATTATTATGATCTTTAATTTCATTGTATTTATTTTGTACTTCCATAAAAAACAATTAAACTATTTTTTGCCAATCATAGTCTTAGATCCTACGTTTTCACGTATAAAACTGCATAATTTTTGGTTATACACATTTTCTGCCTATCATAATCTTAGAGTCATTAACTTCTTTGTGAACCTTTTCTTTTCTCCTACGCACCTAAGAATGAAACAAGAATCTAGAAGCAAATGCATATATTTCAAATATTACGTCAAATTAAAATTCAATGGGAAGGAAAGGATTTATCCTAAATATTAGGACTTTTTAAATATGGAAAGAATTTGTCTAAATATTAGGACTTTTTACATAATTCAAGCAAGGAAAAATTAAATTATTAAGATTTTAGTTGATTCCAAATTCCTAAATATTAGAAAATTAAGAAAATAATTGTTTTGTCATGTGTGAACTTTATTTTTAAGAGGTAAAAAAAGTAAACGATATTTCGTTAAGGGCCTTCGTACTTTTAATATAGCATAGTAGATACATTTGACTCCAATTAGTTTGAAGTGAGATTCAAAAAATTTAAATTGACTTAAGTGATCCCAAGTAAAAAGTTCATCTTTATAGATGTTGAACTTGTAATATAGTTAGAGAGAAGCAATGAGATGATATTTTTCATCCTAATCTCATCTATTCATCAAAAAGGAACCCCTTGATCGCCTGATAATTACCTAAGATATATCATTGATCTATTTGTTGTCACAATAAAGAGCTTGTGTTTCGGAATTATATACAGCTTTTAGTAAGTCAGATTATTATTATTATTATTATTATTATTATTATTATTATTATTATTATTATTATTATTATTATTATTATTATTTTCTTGGTATAGAATATCTGGTTCATTTTGCTCTTTGTTGCATGCTTTTTTTTCCTTCATATGTTGTAGTAGCTGTAATGGAAGAGTGACTTATTGCAATTGCTTAAATTCTGTATGAGAAATGGAAAAACTAGTAAAAGATTACAAGTTTCCGCCTGTTTGCACATGTGCAGCTAGAGCCAGAATTTCATCCTTATGGGTTCTGAACTTTTGATTGCTGACTTCATGTGCTAGTGACACGGTTCTAAATTTAATATTTGTATTATGTATTTAATAAAAATTTTAATACAAATATATTGTTATGAACAAAATCTACTCTCCGAAAGATAATCGGATTTGCTGTTAAAGAGTGGGCAAGAAGACAGCCTATCACATGCCATGTAAACTTCACTATATCTTTAGTATTGTGAATGATGACCTGATGATTTTGTAATGAAGTTCATAAAGTGTTTGGCTTGAATAGGAGAGGCAAACAGGCCGGTCAGATCGGATATAGTTTGGGCTAAGAACGGATAATGAAAAAATGCTCAATTATCCGACCCGACCCATATTTAATACAGATAAAAAATGGGTTAACGGGCGGATAATATGGGTTACCCATATTATTCATGACTTCTTGTGTATGATCACTTTTGGAAGATTTCTTAATCTTCCTAACTTGGGGAACCCCCAATTTGAGGCTTTACAAATGTAAAAGTTAGACCCATTGGTTATCAATTGGTTACTCATTGGTTATCTATTTTCTAAATGGATAATATAGTTCTTATCCATATTTGACCCGTTTTTAAAAAGTTCATTATCCAACCCATTATTTGCGGGATAATATGGGTGGTTATCTATTTTCTTTGAACCATTTTGCCACCTCTAGACTTGATGATCAGCACCTCTTATGCTTTCTCATGCTTGTTACTTTTGATGTACTAAATCATACGCCCCGTTCTAATTTATGTGAACATGTTTGACTGGGCACGGAGATTAAGAAAAAATAAAGACTTTTGGAATTTGTGGTTCTAAACAAGTCAAAAAGGGCACAACGCATTTGTGTGGTTATAAAAGTTTATCATTAAGAATAGAATTGTAAGTTTAATCTAAATTGTTTCCAAATTTAGAAAAGGGTCGTTCTTTTTGGAACGAACCAAAAAGGAAATGAGTTCAAATAAACTGAAACGGAAGGAGTAAAAGTTACTCACAAATATAGGTACATCTGGATAGAACTAACAAATGAAGTGAAAGTTGGCAAACTCTATTGGCCTGTTGTTTCCTGGAAGTTGGAATAGAAGTCCAGGAGTCAATAGCACAAACAACACCACTGCTATTAACATCGGTCCCCAATCAGCCATGTTAGTCGGTCTGTCTACTATCTGATGAGCAATATAATGTGAGGAAGCTTCAGTCTCTTCAGCAGAAGATATGGGGTTTGAGATAGGTATGGTGAATTTGACAATTACATTTGCATATTTGGTGTCCCTACTACCTTTGTGCATGATCAAAAGAGAATTAGACGAACAACAAATCAATGTGCAAGCGCATTACCAAATGAAAGCAAAGCAGTTGCATCATTCAAGTAGGTTTGCCTTATCAAAGCCTTTTAGGAATGTGCATTATTAGCTCATCTTGAATATGTAAGCCAAAAATAAAGCATTCAACAACCTATTAAGCTTCAGCATTATCTGCCTTTCTACCCGCACCACCTACTTCTTTTTCTTAAATACTTTTAAAAGAAGACTTCTCTGTAACAATATCCCTATTATATGTCCTCTATAATAATATTTCACTATAGCAACCAAAAAATATCACAACAAACAAGGTTGTTATAGAGAGCTTTGACTGTACTATTTTGACGAAAATAAAATGTTTAAAGTAAAGGCAAAAAGAAACCTTAAATTGTTCAATTATTGAAAAACATATGCACAAAGTCAGTATTTTCTGTCAACTTCCATAAAGCAAAGTCTCCACTTCCACACAATACCTCACACAGCCTTGCTTTTCACCCTCAAGTTTAGCACCCTTTCTCCTTCTTCACTAAGCAAAATCACTACATTTGCCTTAAATCTCTTGCTACTCATTTACAAACACCAGAACTAAATACTACCACAGAGAGAACTAAGGCTTCCTTTATATTTCTGTGTTTACTAACTACTCTCAAAGAGAAACGGTGATAGAAAATAGAAATGGTAGTAGATTGGGGACCAGTGGTGGTGGCTGTGGTGATGTTCATCTTATTGTCACCCGGACTCCTATGCCAGCTACCAGCAAGAACGAGAGTCATCGAGTTTGGGAACATGTACACCAGCGGAATTGCCATCCTAGTTCATGCTATCTTATACTTCTGTATATATACCATCTTGATAGTCGCCGTTGGTGTCCACATACGATCTGGTTGATACCTTTCCTCCATCTACTTCCTGTATATTATCCCATAGTTGAAAGTGACAACAAAGGCAGCTACAGACCTTCCTTCTGTTTCACATATCTTTTTACTTTACATTATTCCTAGAGTACTCTGATTAATGCGCTTGACATTAATGTTTATCGAATTCAAGAAAATGGAATGGACAAATCTTCCAGCCACTCTATCAGAGTGCCCTATACATGCTCATACTGGAGTATATTTAAGGTTGTTCATAAAGCAGAAGTTCTTTTAATTTCTTCAATACAAGGAATAATTATCGCGTGTATGTTTTTAACAAAGAGCTAGTGCATCCATCTTTTCCTTGAGCCTAATGTCTATAGAAAACAAGCTCTCTACCTAAGGTAGCCGTAAGTTCTGCGTACACACTACCCTCTTCAGACCCTATTTACGGGATATACTGAGTTTTTTTTGTTGTTGTTGTGCATCCATCTTTTTCTAGCAAAGTCTCGTGGAGAATGGCACTGTACTAGTAATCAGATTTTGACAAGAAGGGGAAATAGTAGGCAGTTCAGATCCCAATTAAAAGTCGAAAAGGAAGAATTCTTTTATATTAAACAATCAGAATCAGAAACGAGACACCATAAAACCTTTCTTAATTTCTCAAGAAAACCAAATACAGATCTTCAACAGATGTTATTGCTTCAGTGAAAATGGTAAGTAAAGGCGCGGCAGCTTTAGCTTTAGATTGTGAGCTATGTTGCTCGGACTCTTCAAAAATGTTGTTGGGTGTGTGCCAGATCCTCCAAATTTAATGCATTTTGGAGGATCCGACACGAGTGCAACAACACTATGGGAGATTCCAAATAACATAGGTTGCGAGGACTCAGCCAGTATAGATATGAACATGAACAGCAAGAACGAGGATAGCATAAAGAGTAAAGAAAATAAGAGTATGAACAGCGATGGCCTTGCCATTGGTCTTCATACCCCCGACCTCCAAAGATCGGCCATTTCCAGGTATCTGAAACAGAAGCCCCGGCTGCAGTAGTATGAAGAGTACCACCCCAATGATCACTGGTCCCCAGTCTGCCATTCAACCAACAACAACAACAATCACCACCCAGTATAATTTTACAAGTTGGGTCTGCGGAGGGTAGGATGTACGCAGCCTTATCTTTACCGTGGAAGGGAAGAGAGATTGTTTCAGTATGCCATTCAACCAGCTCGATGAAAATTGGAAAAAACAGTTTCAAGAACTAGTAGTAGCCACAGTTAATCTGATATGATAGCTTATGAAGAACGCTGCCAAGAAAGAGTTAGGAATATTCTACTATAGTTTGAAGGAATACTGTATTAGGATCTACACAAGCTTACTGGTTAGGATTTTGGAACCAGTTTGAATCAGATGGAATTTATTAAAGCACAAGCCATAGACAACTGAATATAAAATGCTTTTCATAAAGGAACCACTTTGGCTTTATACTTTTCTTTCTAAAATAATGTTGAACACTTTTTGGCATGAGAGGCACGATACTGCGTCAGATTATCGAGACCTAGATATGAATGTGGAGGTCGAGCATTAACATTGTAGGTTAGGAATAGTTGTGCATATTTCTAGGGGCGCTCCGGAGTGAGGCTAGGTTGTTAGAATTTAGTCTTAGACTGCTAATGGTTATTGTTGAGTTCACACCACTCTTTCATTTCTTTTACTGTCGGACTTTATCCACTGATTATTATTTTACTTTTCATCTATTTTCATCTATGATTTTTATTGATGGTACTGATGTATTACCTTTTTTCATCTTCTTTTCACCTTTTTGAGTCGAGTGTCTGTTGAAAATAATCTTTTTTCTCCTCAGGATAGGGGTAAAATCTGCATACACACTACCATTCTCATACCCACCAGTAAAATTTCATCATGTCGTTGTTGTTATTGCATTTTGGCATGAGAGGTATTGAAGCTTAACCGTAATAATACGTCAATATTATTTTATCAGAAGATATGCCGATCCAAATTTTAGAAATTTTCATTGCTTGCGTATACTTCTTATCTTTAGTTTTAACTTTTAACTCATCTAGAGGTCTTGATAGACTCATCTTACACGACCTTCAAAGTGCTGTCTGATCAAATTAGCCAGTGGCAAGCACCAACTTGGTGCTTAAGCTATTCAAACTTCTAATTTATAAATATATATAGAAAAATTATTATGAAAATATTATTGTGGATGTCCATTGATTACTCCGATGTAGATAATTTTCTTGAAGAAGATTCTCCATTTAGTACAACATTGAAGTTTATCTTCAAGCAACTGCATGCAGGTTGCAAGTAACTCAATGAAATAACTTGCATCAGTTTATTAAACAACTAAGTTACGAGCAGCTCATGCAGATAGCTTACAAGCATCTCAAAAAACCTTGTAGCGGCTTCCAGAAAAGCCTCACAGCTGTTTTATTTCTTTTATAAATCGAGCAGATCACTATACTTGTCTTTGATCATTTACTTTATAATCTTTATTTTATAACAAAAACATTTTTATCTTGATAAATCTAGGGACCCGCTAATATTCATTTGGCCATCACTATTTGCAGATTACCGGAAACTATCAAATTTTGTTGTTTTAAATCCTCAACCAATCCCCCTTTTTTTCCCTCACGTTTTCCTCTGCTTGGTTGGCGCAAGAAGCCATAGTTCTGTCATCACGACCACAAACACAATTTCATTTCGCACTGTTTCTATGACAAGAACAAAAGAAAAGGGAAATGCACATAGTGAATATTATTATTAGTCTTAATTCTCATCAGATCATACATCTCACACGAGTAAAAAGAGAGCAATTACGTAAAAACAAGAGATACTCTCAAAATAGATTATACATCATATCACATCATAAGTTGCTATGGAAGCACAAGCTAAAATCAACGACACAAGACAAATGACAACCACCCATGACACAACCGAAAAAGCATAAAAGGAAAATGGCCTACTAGGAACCCATATATAAGTGGACTCCAATGGCTAATAGGAAGATACACATGAGGGCGAAGTAGACAACAGAGTGAACCAGTATGGACACACCACTTGTTTGAAAGTTACTGAACTCAACGAATCGGTTGCGACCAGGTGCCTGAATTAGCAAACCTGGTGTTAACAGCACGAACAGAACCACCGCTACAAACACCGGACCCCAATCTGACATCTTGTCTCCTTCCTCTGTATAAATGTTACCAACCTATAGTCCTATACAGCAACACTTTCTTTCTCTGTCTATATGAATTCTTTGCTTCTGTACAGGGCAAAGAAATGGTATGTAGAGAACGGAATTTATAAAGGGGGATGTCAGCAACAAGAGAGGAGAGAGGGAGCTGAATCATAAATGGAATGGCTACGAAGAAACAGAAGGCTGCCAAATGAAGCTATTCTGTTTCATACTTTATCGTTTGCTTGTATCGCAAACTTTGTCTGCTAGCTGAGGTGCTGCTTTATAAGGTTGGTTGCCTATGAGATCAAAATTCTGATTCTCTTGATCAACGAGGCCAACCATGCCTCGTAAAAAAACCAACAAATACCTTTTGAAGATAAAAATGTAATCTACTAATTTACTGTGGTTCTTGATCGAGTTAAAAAAAATATTATTGCCAAAGGGGATGGCTTTTTCTCCGACAGAAAATCAACATAGCTACGACACATTTGAAGATAAACTAGCACTCAACAGTCTCCAATAAACCGTAGCAAGGAACATGGATCAGAGTATAAGTAACCATATTCTAAAATGCTGTGTCACTTAACACTTCAATTAAATAAAAACGGCAAAATACCTTAAACCACTCCTAAACTTGACTCAAATTATTAGTATTCTCCCTGAACTATTTCCGGTCTTAATTACCCCCTCAACTTGACCTTTTGAAGGTCATTATCTCCCTAGACGCTGATGTGGCAAAAAGTGTGGGTGCACTCGCCTGCCACGTGAATTTTTCTTGTCTATGTGGTATTTTTTTGAAAAATAAATTATTTCTTTTACCTTTTTAAGAATATTACTTTTTAGATAATTCTTTTCGAATACAATTTATAATAAAATTTGGATAGACTATATTATTTAGGATTAATATTTTTATTTGGCCAAAAATAATAAAGTTTTAGTTAATCTTTTTTTAAAGTTGACCTGAAAATAAAGATTTATACAATTGAAATAAATAGTCAAGGCATCTAAAAAAGTTATAAAAAATACACAGTTAAAATAATTAGTTATTGCATCAAAAGAAGAAATAAAAAGAGTTTATAATTGTACTTGTAATCTTGCAATGGTACACTTTTTTTATTTTTTCTTTTGATGCAATAACTATTTATTTCAACTATGTATTTTTTACTTTTAAAGATAAAATCTGTAAATAAAAAATAAAAAACTAGAGCACTGTAATTTAGATCTATATAAAAATTTATAGCCAAAACAATTAATTTCAAACTATGTATTTTTTATAACTTTTTAGAAGCCTTAATTATTTATTTCAATTGTATAAATCTTTATTTATGTCTAATTCGTAAAAAGAATGATTGAAACTTTTATTATTTTGGCCGAACTAAAATATTTAGCCTAAATAATATAGTTATATCCAAATTCTATTATAAGTTGTATTCGAAAATTTTTATCTAAAAAGTAACATTCTTAAAAAGGTAAAATAATATTTTATTTTTCAAAAAAATATCATATAGACAGAAAAATCCACATGACAGGTGAGTGTACCCACAACTTTTGCCACATTAGTGTTTAGGGGAGTAATGACTCTCAAAAGGTTAAATTGAGGGGGTAATTAAGACTGAACATAGTTCGGAGATGATACTAATAATCTGAGCCAAGTTTAGGGGCGGTTTAAGGTATGTTACCAAATAAAAACTATAGCCATAAGTTGTATTGCAACTGAAGGGCAATACTTTTAATAAAAAAACTCAAATGCTAACTCTTCAATCGTCATTATTTTAGTCGTGACCGACCACCAAATTTAGGCATCAAAATCTACGAATCATCTATCTCCACACATTAAAGAATCAAGAAGAACAAGTAGCAAAATCCAATCAAAAAGTACGGGAGAAAAGCAACATCTAACAAAAAATTGTAAGAGAAAGGGGTAGAGTGTGTGCAAGTGAGAGAGGGGGGGGGGGGAGGGAGGGGGGAGAACTGAATTATGTGAATGACATAATACAACAAGGTAGAGCTCATGAAATTCCATAAAACTCAAAAGCATAACCGAGTCCATAATAACTTCCTTGTGGTGTCGGTACAAATCAATCATGAAAACATGACCAAGAGACAATTCAACCCAGCACCCTTCATGCATAATTCAAACGAAATATATCATTGAGCACATAATAACTTCCTTGTGGTGTTGGCATCAAATGAAACATCTGCAGGCCAAGAAAGAAGAAAATAGCCATAAGAAATTTGAGATGCAAAGAAATTCCGAAGTCCAATGCTCACAAAGTATGAAGGGATCAAGAACGTGCACTTGCATAGTATTAAACTTCATAGCCCAGAACCCATATGAGCCTTTAATGGCGATATTCTCTCTACATATCCCCGCCAAATGCAGCATTGTCACTATTGCCTTTCACAACAACAACAACAACTACCCAGTATATTCCCACCAGGTGGGGTCTGGGGAGGGTAATATGTAGACGAGCCTTACCCCTGCCCGAAAGGGCAGAGAGGCTGTTTCAATCGACCCTCGGCGCATAGGATAAAATGAAAAGCTGCATTAAAACAAAGACAAAATTAGAAACAAAAGCATAAGTAATCCCGCAGAGATAATGTAAGTAATTATGTAAACATAAGAAACATAAATACAGTCGCATGCATTAATAACAAGCAGTATCTACCATACTAACAACCATAAGGGGACATAAGCTAAAACACTAATCATCTATGGGTAACCCTACTATCCCACACCCAACCCCGGGAGAGGCGTACGAAGAACTCTATGAGCTCATAGCCTACAACCCTGATTCTAGACCTCCAGACTCCCCTATCAAGGGTCATGTCCTCGGTAACCTGCATTCTAGTCATGTCCTGCCTAATCACCTCTCCCCAATGCTTCTTAGGCCTCCCTCTCCCTCACCGACCTCCAACAATCTCCAGCCGCTCACAGCTCACTATTGCCTTTCACAATGATAAAAAAAGACTGGACATGAAGGAAGAGAAGAAAATAAACAATCAATATCCGTTGTTTTCTTATCTCCTTAAGTGTGTAGGCGATAAAATGCAAGATAAACGCAGATGAGGGTGCTCTAAAATGAGAACTGAAGAAAATAAACAGTCTTCTCTCAGTAAAGATAGTTAAAAAAATAATTAAAATTAAAAAAAAAACAAAGCAAAAAAAAAAAACTCAGCTACAAGATGGTTTGTTCAATCAAAATACAAACCCAGTCAAATGATGTCTGCCAATTATAGCCACTGAAGGTATTCAACAAAGAAAGAAAGATAATAGTTGAAGGTAGTCTAAAACGTTTAATTTCTCCCTACCATCTGTCAAATTAAAGATGATAAAACAAAACCGGTTCCACAAAATCACATCTGCTCGGGCTCCTTAAAAATGTTAGAGTTGTCCCACATCGGAGGGATTTGAGGTCCTTGGTCTCCTTATATGGCTTGGACAATCCTCACCTAATAAGCTAGCTTTAGGAGTTGAGTTAGGCCCAAGTCCATTCTTATCATGGTATCAGAGCCAGGCTCATCTCAATTATTATTACCGATGTTGGGCCCCCATTTATGTTGTCCACCCTCCAGAGATATGGGCGTGATGGGGGATGTTGAGTTGTCCCACATCGGAGGGATTTGAGGTCCTTGGTCTCCTTATATGGCTTGAACAATCCTCACCTCATAAGCTAGCTTTTGGGGTTGAATTAGGTCCAATGTCCATTCTTATAAAAAAACCCGAGTAGGTTGACAGTCAGCAAAGCTACAAAACCCATTTCACCATGAACCACACTCACGAAGGCAAGTGCAAATAATCCTTTTGACTACCAAATGAAGCTAATACTTCCAAAGCTCTGCCAAACCACTCTTTACCCTTGCTTTCTTTTTACTCTCCACACTTGTACAACTGTTGTATAAATGAGGTATCGCTACCACATGACCTCAACATGTTTCACCTACAACGTTCATAATGCCCATAAGCTTCCAAAGGGCGAAACCTATATGGATGGAATGTTCTAACGCACTAGTCTCACCAATCCCAGAGGTACCTAGATTCTCGTGAAATTGATGCATGATACTCTGTGGTGCTCATTCCTAAATATAACATGTACAAGAGACTCTTGAGCTGTTTGATAACTAACAACAACAACAACAACTACCCAGTATATTCCCATCAGGTGGGGTCTGGGGAGGGTAATATGTAGACGAGCCTTACCCCTACCCGAAAGGGTAGAAAGCCTGTTTCCATCGACCCTCGGCGCATAGGATAAAATGAAAAGCTGCATTAAAACAAAAACAAAGACAAAGACAAAATTAGAAACAAAAACAAGACAAAACAAAATAATAAAGCATTAGTAAATCCCGCAGAAATAACGTAAATAATTATGTAAACATAAGAAACATAAATACAGTCGCATGCAATAATAACAAACCGTAACTACCATACTAACAACCATAAGGGGACATAAGCTAAAACACTAATCATCTATGGGTGACCCTGCTCTCCCACACCCAACCCCGTGTGAGGCGTACGAAGAACTCTATGAGCCTCTAGCCTACAACCCTGATTCTAGACCTCCAGACTCCCCTATCAAGGGTCATGTCCTCGGAAACCTGCATTCTAGTCATGTCCTGCCTAATCACCTCTCCGCAATGCTTCTTAGGCCTCCCTCTTCCTCGCCGACCGCCAACAATCTCCAGCCGCTCGCAGCTAATCACCGGGGCCTCGGGACCCCTCCTCCGTACATGCCCGAACCACCTCAGCCTCGCTTCCCGCATCTTCTCATCCACCGGGGCCACCCCTACCTTCTGTCGAATAACTTCATTCTTAATCTTATCTAGCCTGGTGTGCCCACACATCCACCTAAGCATCCTCATCTCCGCAACCTTCATTCTCTGAACATGGGAGTTCTTCACGGGCCAGCACTCCACCCCATACAACATCGCAGGTCTAACCACGGCTCTGTAGAATTTCCCCTTGAGTTTGTGTGGAATTTTCTTGTCACACAAGACCCCTGAAGCAAGCCTCCACTTTGACCACCCCGCTCCTATTCGATGGGTGACGTCCCCGTCAATCTCTCTGTCCCCCTGAATCACAGACCCAAGATATCGGACACTATCCCTCTTGGCGATGGCCTGAGAACCAAGCATCACGTCCCTGCCTACCCCACTCGGCTCGTCGCCAAACTTGCACTCCAGGTATTCTGTCTTTGATCGGCTTATTTTGAAACCTTTAGACTCGAGGGTCTGTCTCCACACCTCTAACCTTTCACTAACACCGACCCTCGTCTCGTCTATCAATACTATATCATCAGCAACGAGCATACACCAAGGCACATCCCCTTGGATATGTCGGGTTAGAGCATCTATCACTAAGGCAAACAACAGGGGGCTCAGCGCCGATCCTTGATGGAGCCCCATTACCACAGGAAAATGGTCTGATTCGCCACCCACCGTCCTAACCCTAGTCTTAGCTCCATTATACATGTCCTTGATTACTCTGATATAGGCTTCCGGCACACTCTTCGCCTCCAAACACCTCCATAGCACCTCCCTCGGGACCTTGTCATACGCCTTCTCCAAGTCGATAAGCACTATGTGAAGGTCCTTCTTCTTATCCCTGAATCGTTCCGCCAGTCGCCTGACTAGGTGAATAGCCTCTGTGGTGGAGCGGCCCGGCATGAAACCGAACTGGTTCCTAGATATAGTTGTCGCCTCCCTCACCCGCACCTCAATCACCCTCTCCCATACCTTCATCGTGTGGCTTATTAATTTGATACCCCTATAGTTGTTGCAGCACTGGATGTCCCCTTTGTTCTTGTACAAGGCACCACTGTACTCCACCTCCACTCATCCGGCATCCTTTTGGTCTTGAAGATCACATTGAACAGCCTAGAGAGCCACTCCCCTCCAGACTTACCCATGCACTTCCAGAACTCCACCGGGATCTCGTCAGGCCCGGTCGCTCGACCCCTACTCATCCTACGCAACGCCCCTAAGACCTCCTCCACCCTAATGCGCCTGCAGTACCCAAGGTCTCTATGTTGCTCTGAATGCCCCAACTCTCCTAGCTCTATGCTCCGATCCCCCTCCTCGTTAAGAAGGTCCCGAAAGTACGCCTGCCACCTCTGTTTGATTTGAGATTCCCCCATCAGAACTCTACCATCCTCATCCTTGACACCTGACTTGGTCTAGATCACGTGCCTTCCTTTCCCTTGCTTTAGCCAACCGGAATAACTTCTTATCCCCACCTCTCTCCCCTAGTTCCTCATACATGCGACCGAACGCCGCGTCTTTAGCTTCCGTGACTGCCATCTTAGCTTCTCTTCTCGCCTCCTTGTAGATCAACCTGTTCGCTCTCCGCTCCTCCTCGCTTATTCTCCCTGCCAACCTAGCGAACGCCGCCTTCTTCACCTCCACTTTTCCTTTGACTACCTCGTTCCACCACCAATCACCCTGATGTCTGCCTGAATATCCCTTAGCTACCCCGAGCACGTCCCGTGCTACCCCCCTAACCAAGTTTGCCGTCACTGTCCACATAGCGTCCGCTTCCCCATAACTTCTCCAAGCTCCGCCCTCCATTAACCTCCTTTCCAACTCCTGTGCTTTCTCCTTAGACAAAGCTCCCCATCTAATCCGCGGTTGACCCCGGGCGCCCCTCCTCTTCTTCTTCACCCAGAGATCGACATCCATCACTAGTAGTCTATGGAGAGTTGAAAGAGACTCTCCCGGAAAATTTAGAAGATTTTGGTGGACAGAGTTATCCAATGATGAGAGGTGCAGGTGTACGCAAGCTAATCCAGACACCGCGGTTATCAAAATGCATGTTGAAGAGCCCGCAGGGCCTAGCTCAAGTGACAAAGGGTGGTGGATTTATGTCTTAGGTCACAGGTTCAAGCCCCCACACCATGCAAAGCAGAGCTTGATATTTAAGTGGAGAAGGGTAGAGGGATGCGCCCATTATCCACCGAGTTTCGAAGGCTGCGGCTGGTCCAAAGGATCGGCCCCAGATGGATTTCTCGGTCATTAAAAAAATGCATGTTGAAGATTGTGGCTGAGCATTCTTTCATATGGCATAATGGAACTTATAATTTTTTTCTAATAGTCTCTAGGTTGCTCAAAGAGGTTGTATACTTAAACCGAAACAAAAAAATGAAAAAGGAAGATGATCAAGATATTCACAACGACGAGATCCAAGATGTTTGTTTTGCTCTTTCTCCGGCAGGAATATATTGGCAATTCTTTCAAGTTGCATCATTCCAACTGTTTGTCCAGATTTTGATTCCCCAGGCTCCAAAAAGCAAAATCAAATCTTGTAAAGTCATATAACTAATTACCTTTTCAAAGAGACGTTTAGTGGCCTAGTTGAAGAAAGTGACAAAGAAAACTATGGGGAGAAAGAGCATTAAACATATGGATTAGATTTGTGTTCCGATACAGCAGGATTCACGTGTAATTGTGTATCTAACAAGCTATCTTGTTGACTGTAGTCTCCTTCAAGTAAGCAACTTGTACACTACAAAACAAAATGGTCTGAAAGATAAAAGATATAATTGGTGACATCTCGGCCATTTCTAATTAAAATACAAAGAAAATCTATGCCTGATTTATATAATATCATTGGTTAACATCCCAAATGAATGATTTATACAAACCAAGGGACAAAGAACAAAACTTGAGTGCACGGGATGATATAGGAGAATATCTAAGTAGATTAGTATATTATAATTCCAAAAACAACTAGTGGTGGCAAAAGACCTTTTTCTGGCTTCTTAAGCCTTTAATAACACTTCAAAACCATTGTCACCATAGGCATTCTAGCAACTATTTAAAACTATAGAATGATCAAGGCAATATTTCAGGTTATGAAAAATTACTACAGGTATTTTGCGTCATATGTTCACATTAAGCCAAGTTTCTTCTCACTTAGCATCTCAACTGCTAAGCTGAAATGCCTTATCTCATATAGGCTCACCTCTCCGCCATATACAACAAGCAAACAGAAATCAGAACAAACTTAAACCAAATCACGTCTGACACACAAAAGCAACTTTTAATCCAAATCACATGGCAGCTTGATGTGACTGAGTAAACTACTTAAAACACGTCGACAGATAACATCTAATAGAAACGGTAAAACAAGTGCATCACACACGAATTTTCTTTTAAATTTTTATGAAGGGAACCTTGGAGCAACGGTAGAGTTGTCTCCGTGCGACCTATAAGTCACGGATTCGAGCCATGGAAACAACCACTGATGCTTGCATTAGGGTAGGTTGTCTGCATCATGCCTCTTAAGGTGCGACCCTTCTCCGGATCACACATCAGTGGAGACTTCCACTGAATGTGCGGCCCTTCTCGGGACGGATTACCTTGTACACCAGATTGCCTTTTTATGTGGGATTATACTGGATTTGTTGTTTTTGTTGTTGTTGACAGTGATATCTAGGCTAGCTTGCCACACCTGACTATTACATATGTACTGATTAACTCTACTAACCAATGCTTGGCATACGGAAAGAAATAACCTAGTGTCTTTAGACTTGGTTTGAACCTAGGACCTCATGGTTCTGCCCCATTTCATTGGCCACACCCTTGGGTGGAACAACCAACCATAATTAGAATAGACAAACTTAAACCCAAATGACATTCTGAAACAGAAAAGCAACTTTTGATACAAATCGCACGACACAAAATGAACCGGGAAAGCAAGCGCATTGCACACTACAGTAAACGACATGTAGGGGAAGTGTTGGAGATTACCGCTGACAAAGACAAAGACATGGGAGTTGGAGATTACCGCTAACAAAGACAAGCATGGCGCCACCGGGACCAGAGGGCTGGGAATCGACGGTGCTGATATTGTGCTTGCACTGCTGAAAAGGGAGACTGGTCAGCTTGTTGACGATGTTCTGACAGCCCTGATGCTTCTCGCCTTCGAAGGTTAACATGGAGCCTTCTTGGTAGAGGTTAGAAAGCCCGATCCGGTTGGAGTCGAAGGTGGAGTAGTAGTGCTTCACGAATGCCGTCGCCACATCATCTGGATCCATTTGGTTTTCGCGAATTCACTCTACGCCCTTTTCTATTCTCCTCCTTTTTATAAACTCAGAAAAATTCGAATATTACCCTCTGGTATCGCTGCGATATTACGCTAAAGTGTTTTGGATCGGAAGAGACTCTCATGAGAGGCGGCATAATGCGAAGATAAGTCGCAATTTTAATACGATTATAAGTCCTATTTTGCCAATGCTCTGTAGGTCGTAATGCCAAGTCGTAATTTCTATTAAGTACCAACCCGCTAATTTGTGATTTATATGTCAGAGATTTATTTGAGTTCCATTTCTGACGTGCAAAGACTGAGTCAATTTGTCAAATTCTGGTTATTATGTTATATAGACTATATCTTATACTTGTTTAACTTTAAATCCCAATATTAGTTTTAGTTAAGTAAAATAAAATTGTCCATGACTAAAACCTAGAATATCTATCAATCTAAAGGCACTTACGACTCATTTGGTACGAGAAATAAGGGATAATTAATTCCAGATAAATTTGAGATGAGTTTATTCAATGTTTGGTTGGGATAAAAACATGTATAACTTATCCGGGGATTAGTTATCCCAAAATTATAGTATTTTTTTTATCCCAATGACAGGGTGGGATAACTAATCCCGAAATCATCAATAATATGATAACTTATTTCCCAATCAAACGACCCTTTAAGGTTTTTTGGCTGGAGCCTATAACCAAAATGTGGTTCTTTTGGATTCAAAGAACAAAAATGTGTAAAAAAGAACATAATGATCAAAATATGTATAACGTCTTTTTAACGTCTTTTAAAAAGACGTTATACATTAACGGTCATTTGGCCAGTTATGTATAACATCTTTTTAAAAGACGATATACATATATATATATATATATATACATATATATATATATATATATATATATATATATATATATATATATATATATATATATATAAATTTTCACTAAGATGCTATATATATTATGTGGGCTGACAAACAATTCTTTTGGGCTTAATTTACATAACAATAATTTAACTAGGTAAGACGCTATACTTCAAATAATTGACCCCCAGACTGGTTTTTGCCTTATTTAAAGATTTGAATGCATTAGCTACCAAGGTTGGTCATTACTTGGTCGCTAATTTCGTCAAAATATTGACCGGACTAGTCAGACTTGCTTGGTCAAAGGTATACTAAGATTAGCGACCACAGTTGGTCGCTAAAATAGGACCCACCTAAAAATTTTTGATAATTATGTTATTATTTTAAAAAAAATATAAAATATATATATATATATATATATATATATATATATATATATAATTTAAAATTAGCGACCAACATTGGTCGCTAAATAAAGGGTAAGAAGGTAGTTGGTCACTAAAATGGGATCCAATTATAAAATTTTAATAATTATATTTTTATTTAAAAAATTATAAAATATAAATAAATATAATTCAAAGTTAGCGATCAAAGTTAGTCGCTTAAAGAAATAGAGACCAACTTTGGTCGCTAATTGGGACGCAATTCTAACGTTTAATAATTATATTATTATTTAAAATCATATTATAAAATATACACAAATCTAAATTTAGCAACCAACTTTGGTCGCTAATTTAAATTTATGTATAATTAGCGACCAAAGTTGATCTCTTTTCAGGTCAACAATGATCAAAATTAAAAATCACTTTTGTATTTACTATGTAAATAATATAAATGAAGCCGTTAATACTTTTATAATACAAGGGATGAATAGACTAAAATATATTCTAACATGCTATATGTGCAGTTAAGTAGTACTACAAAGCGCGTGTGTATATATATATATATACACACACACACAGACACACCCACACTAAGTATCAGTGCATTAGCTAATATTATATCAAATATAGCTTATATATAAAATATATATACTTACACTATACTATGTACTAAGTATAAGTGAAGTAGCTAATATTATGTCGAATATAGCTTTAATATATATATATACACACACACACAAACACATACTTACACAATAATATGCACTAAATATCAGTGCATTAGCTTATATATATCGAATATAACTTTTATATATATATATACACACACACACACACACATACTTACACAATAATATGCACTAAGTATCAGTGCATTAGCTTATATATATCGAATATAGCTTTTATATATATATATATACACACACACACTTACACTATATTATATTCTAAGTATCAATGCATTAGTTTATACTAGACCAAATATAGCTTTTATATATATATATATATATATATATATATATATATATATATATATATATATATATATATATATATACTATACTATACTATACTATACTATACTATACTATACTATACTATACTATACTATACTATACTATACTATACTATACTATACTATACTATACTATACTATACTATACTATACTATACTATACTATGCACTAAGTATCAGTACATTAGCTTATATATATATTGTGACGATCCAAAGGGTCATCACCTGTTTGCTTATCAAATTTTGTACTTTTGAGGCCTTGAGAATCTCATTTAGAGTCGCCTCGATTTGCGTGTGCAGTCCGGTCGCCTTTGTGCGGTCCGCGCTGCAGGTTGTGCGGCCGCAGCCGCTTTTGTGCGGTCCGCACAGGTTGTTGAACTACAGGTCTTCAAGTAAGCCTGTGTTGCCACAGTCCATTTAGTGATGTCTGCACAGGGAGTCTGTTAGAGGTATAAATTGATGAGATTTCAGTTATTTTTTATTTTTCAAAACCCCAAAAAACATAAGAGGCAATTTTTCAAGCAACATTTCTTCTCCAAATCAATTGTAAGTCATTTTTAGCTAGTTTTCTTTAATCATTAATATCTTTTAAAATGATTTCAACTTAAAATCAAAGATTTTCATGATTTAACATCTTTTATCTATATGTTGGTGTCAAGCATGACTGTGAGTCTTATATGAAAAGTTGTTGTATTCTTAAATGACATTACGTATGCCTTAACTAATGATCTACCATATCGAGCAAAGATTTGTTTTGTCCTTGTAGATCCTATTTATGATTGAGTTTTTTCATTAATCAAGCTTGTGAGCACGTGATTTTTTTCCTATATGAATTACTCCCATAATTTCAAAACAAAAATGATTTTTTTCATTATTTGTAATTTTGTGAACTTTTGTGGCATTTTTTATTAATTATGTGCATTTTTATCTGTGCATTTTAATTTGTAAAAAATACAAAAAATATGTTCATTTGCTATTAGGATTTAATTTAGCGTTATAGGATTAAGTTAGTAAGTATTTGTTTTACAAAAAGGAAAATCACACAAAATGGTTTATTTTCACACGTTTAATTTTAGATTAGAATTTTTCTTAGCATTTTTTTAATTTGGGTTTAATTAGGTGTAGTAAGCATTAGATATATTTAATTAGGATAATTTGGCTTCGTGTTTAATTTATTTTAATTTAAAGAATTTAACAAAGTCTGAAAAATAAAAATGGGAAGAAAAGGAAAAGGAAAATGAATAGAAAGGAGGGTCTCAATAAAAAATCATACTTGGGCAAAAATACATCAATGACCCGTCCAAACCCACCTCCATAAACGGACCCAGCCCAAGTCCAATACCCAAAATCCGGTCCAAGACCCCACCCCCCCAAAAAAAAAATATTCAAAACGACCTTGTTTGGCATTAAATCAATCCTAGCCGTCGAGGATAATTAATCTAACAGCTCAAAAGTCGGGTCTCCCACGTATATATGTGTCCAAACATACCCCACCCCAACCCTCATCCCTCTCACCTTCCCCTGTAACGCCGGCCGCTCTAATAAATCGTCCCACGACAACAGAAAGTCTCCAATGACCACCAAATTCACACTATAGCACATTTGTCAACCCCTCATAACGAAAGCGGCCTCTGTTTCCTCCAAATCTGCATGGATCCCTTCGAACATTCAATTGAAGCCCCAAACCCTAGCGCCGCCACAACTTCTCTGGTGGCGACGCCACCTCCTTCTTTGGTGTTTCCTCAAAAAGATGATAATATTGATATACAAATAGCTGGAGTCGTCAGCACTTTTCTTACTCATGCTAAAAGTACCCTCACACCCATGATCTTATCTGAAATCTTCCATGCCCTCACAGCCTGTAAAGTTGGAGGAGACTTCTTCGATTGATGCAATTTGTTGTTACAGATGTGGATGATTGAACATATGTGCCATTGTCCTCAATTCATGAGTTATGGGTCATCAGAAAAGAGTTGCATAGAGGAATTTCATACTAGGGTTTATGGGTTTAGATTGACAGAGGGGGTCAAGAATGGGTATCATACCTCCATGACATAGTTGCAGGCCAAATAGAGCTGACATTTGGGTGGCCTCCCGTCGATGAAATCATATATATGCTAGCTACCAGGACTCATTTTCGTTTGATGGGTCTCAGGAGCATTCAACCTTATTCCCTATATCAGGTTCTAAGATAGTTAGGGAGATGCCATATGGTTCCCAGGGATGAAGACATTAGTCGCCACTTGGTCAAGATTGGTCCCAATGGTTAGTTTCATGAAACAGCAGTCCGCCAAATTTGGAGCGAATGTTAGTACTTGAGGTGAACACTCGAGTATATGACTTGTCCAAAGGTGAAGTTGCACCAGTATACCTTGCTTGGTATAAAAGGGAAGTGGAGTTCAGAAGGCCGGCCAAAATACCCCATTTTTAGGAATTTGCTGAGGCGTCACAAGAACAGTGGGATTGGTTGGTCAAGGAAAATGAATACACGGACACAATAGGAAAGCTGAAAAAACAAGTCAATGACCTTCAATTCAAGAATGGTTTGCAAGTCACAGTGGACGAGGGCGAAAACAAAAAGACTAGCCAAAGAAAATGAAGCCCTACGAGCCCAAATTCAGAAAATGAAAATAGACGCAGAGAATCCCACCAGAAGTGTGAAAGATGAGAAGCTCATACACAACCTGAGGCGGAAAGTAGGAGAATATGATTTTTACTTGAACAAAGCAGAAGGTGAGCTATCCAGGGCCCGAAAGAAATTGGCCAAAGAAGCGGAAGAACGAGCACGCATGATTGAGCAATTGAAAGAAAGATACAATGTCGAGGTTACGAGATGGAGGAGAGGGTCATCATTATTAAAAACAAAATGGTTAAATAGGCAAAGGACTTTAAGGCTGAAAGATAGCATTGTTACACAGCAATGACACAATTGAAAAGGGACTTGCATCAATGTCAAGAATTAAACCTGGTTTTGAATAAACTTTGGAAGCCAGGGCCCAGCAGATCGGGCGATTGTTGCAAGAAAAGGGTGTCATAAGAGAGGGTCTGGAGGATCTATGATTACATCATAATAAAGTGCAGTACTTGCAAAGATATGACTAGATCTATATTTTCTGCCACCGCAATGACCTTTGTCCTTCATATAGTAGAAGACCTCCACCATCTCTAAGGGAATTTAGCAAGTAGGCCTACAGTGAGACCGAATGTGTCATGCGGGCTCCAGGAGCATTAGAAGCACTAATATATTCATAATTTTCACTTGCATTCTGATTATGAATTATGTATTTTCTTTGAGCTGGTGGTTAGTTTTCAATTCTGTTGTTTTCACCTTTCTATCAGAGTCTGTCAGTCTTGTTTTGAGTTGGAGTTTGTTAATTTCTTTTCTCAGGTCCGTTAGTTTGATGGTTGTTATCAAAACTGTTTTATATTATGAAAATTGGAATTCCCCAAAATATTTTGTTTCTATACTTATCTGCCAGAACTACGCTCAGTCTGATTCATGGGGGGTCATGATACATAGTCATTCTCCATAGGATTCGACCGTAATCACAAGAAAATAAAAAAAAAGAAGAAATAAGGAAAAGAGAGAAAAGGAAAGAGAGAAAGAATAAGAAACCGTGAAAAAAAAGCAATGGCAAAGTAAGGGAGAGAATAATAAAACAATGAAGGAAGCATGCAAAAACAAGCTGAATAAAAGAAAAAAAGGGAGAAAAGAAAAAAGAGGAGTGGTATATAGGATAAAAAAGCCGGGATGACGCAAGCAGCCGATCTAGCGCATAATAAAAACTGATAACTGCTTAGGTGCATTCATCCCCGAATGTGTGGTTGCTTATCTATTAAAACCTGACTACTAACAAATTTTGATGTTGTTTATCATATCCAGACAGGTGGTTAGTTTTGTGGCCTTCTAGCAACCCACCCCTACAACACCTGTTCCAAAAACAAGCTGACTATAGCCAAGCAAGAGCTTGAGACAAGTATCATTGATCCCTCAAGAGGGGTGGAAGAGTTGGATGTCAATGTAATGAAGGAAGATGTGTATAAACTGAAGAAACAAATGGCGTAAATGTAACAAGCGTGGGTAAAGGGGAAACCACCAACAGCTTATCCCGCCAACCCGACTTTCATCCCGCCATTAGCCCAGTCACGTTATCCTACTGCCACTGATCCGCCCCCAAGCTTTCCTATCTACCAACACTACCATGCATAATTTCCCAGACACCGCTAGCTCCAGCACCCAAACCTATTCCACACCCTCCTCCACCAGTTGCTCCTATCTTCGTGGAACCCCCACCCTCTGCACTCCATAGATCCTCCAGCGAACCTTTGCTCCAAATCCATGACAACCACTATTACCCCTAGAGCGCACTTTCAAAGATCTGAAACCCTATTCATACACTCCTCGTTTTGAACTCCCTGCAGAGGTGAGAAACCAGCCAAAAATCTTGAGCAAGAGGAGATGCTCAGGAAGGTCAAAAGCTTAGAGTAATCATTCAGTGACATATGAGGAATGGGAGGTCAAGTAAGTGTGGCATACAAAGATCTATGTTTATTCCCAATGTACAATTGCCGGCAGGTTTTAAGATGACCAAGTTCGATCTGTACGACGGGCATGGTGACGCAGTGGCACACCTGTGAGGTTTTTGTAGCAAGATGAGATGAGTAGGCGGGAGAGATGAATTACTGATGCCGTACTTCAGTCAAAGTTTAAGTGGTTCAGCTTTGGTATGGTACACCCGACAAGATCATGGTCGGTGGTACACATGGGATGATCTAGCCCAAGCATTCTCCTACCAAATTCTGTACATTCTTGAAATTATTTCGGATTGTTTGTCACGAAACTCGAGAAGAAGCACAATGAGAGCTTTAGAAAGTATGGATTTTGTTGGAGGGAACAGGTAGCGAGGGTCGACCCTCCAATGAAGGAAACCAAAATGGTAGATTACTTCTTGCAAGCCTTGGAGCCTACTTATTTTGCTACCTGGTATTGGCAGTAGGCAAGTCCTTTAATGAAGTAGTAAAATGGGGAGCATGGTAGAGGAAGGGCTCAAATCTATCAAACTTATGAGTTATTCAACAATCAAAGAAACTACCTAAGCCATCTAAAGTGGCATCGGGGGAGCGATCAGAAAGAAAAAGAAGGAGGAGGTAGCAACAATTGACTCAGGAACTTGGTTCGGGCCCCGGGGTTTACTAAATTACAACCAGCCTCGACCCACCACCAAACCTATCCTCACACTCCGTATAGCCCACCACAACACTACTACCCACCCTAGACTCCCATTTTTTCGTCCATCTTACATAAACATATACTCAACCTCCCGTCCACGCACAATGGCATGCGCCAACCCCACAAAATGGCTACCCAGCTCCATAAAAGGCCTATCTACCTCAAAGAGCCTACCAAAACCCACCGAGACCGGCTTTACGGGCAAACCAAGCTTTCAAGAATGAGAGATTGCAGAAGAAGAAAACCTTCACTCCATTGGGGGAATCATATACCAGGTTGTTACACAGGTTTAGACAGTTAGATATGTTGAGGCTGATTGGAGCAAAGTTGTCGAATCCTCCCCCGAGAAATCTTGATTATTCTGTCAGTTGTGAGTATTGTTCAGCTTCCCCAGGGCATGACACAGAGAAATGTTGGCATCTAAAGAACGCTTCCAAGAGCTCATTTATTCGCATTGGATTGAGGTGCAAGCTCCGGAAGCAACCAATATTAACCCGAACCCGCTGCCTATCTATAAACGAACATGATTGAGATAGTGCACAAGAAAATTCAAAAGTGGTGATACCAAGGGTGGCAAGCAAGCTTGTTCTGGTTGTGGAAGGTGCTCGCACAGAGCCCGTCATAATCAAACCTATAACTCAGCTACCAATACTTGAAAATAGGGCCGTCCTTTGGAATTATGAGCAAGTAACAGTGACTTACAAGGGGAAGGAGGTTAGAGAAGAAGTTTGCGAAACCCATGGATTGACCCATTCGGGAAGGTGCTTGGCCCCCGAGGAATAGAGAAAACCTAAACCGCCCAAAGATAACTCAGTATTGGTGAAGAAAGTTGTGATTGAAGAGGAAGCAGAGGAGTTTACGTAAAAGATGAAAGTGCAAGACTATTCTATTGTGGAACAATTGAGGAAAATGCCTGCTCAAATCTCATTATTGTCATTTTTAATTCATTCGTACAAGCACCATCTGGCACTAATGAAGATTCTGAATAAGGCCCATGTTCCTGACAAAATCTTAGACAATCACTTGGAAAAGATAGCTAACAAGATTTTGAGGTAAACAGAATCACGTTTTCTGATGATGAATTGCCCGTAGAGGCTACTGAGCACGATAGATCCCTTTATCTTATGGTGAGATGTGAAGATTCTGTGGTTACTCGAGTATTGGTCGACAATGATTCAAGTGCAAATATCTGCTCTTTTTCGACGTTGAACGAGCTAAAAGTGGAAGATGAAAGAATTCACAAGAACAATATTTATGTATGAGGGTTCGATGATAGAGAGAAAGATTTGGTCGGTGACATAATACTCGAGTAGACAATCGAACCAGTTGATTTTACCATGGATTTCTATGTGTTAGATGTGGCTGTCTTTTACAATCTGCTGTTGGGGAGGCCCTGGATCCATGTTGCTAAAGCATTCTCCTCTACTTTGCATCAAAGGGTAAACATTGAATGGGATAAATAAGAAATAGTTGTGCACGACGAGGACAATATGTATGCTCATAGTGATGTTATTATACCATTCATTGAGGTGGATGATGACAAGGGGCCTTGGGTATATCGGGTTCATGACACGGTATCAGTGAAGAAAATTCTTGAAGGGGAGTGCGTTCCAATGTCGAAGGTAGCCGCTGCATCAGTCATGGTGGCTGTTGAATGTTGAGAAATGAATTTGTCCCAGGAAAGGGTTTGGGTGCGTCATGTGGGTGAAGCAGAAAGCATGGGTCCTTCCCAATCCTGTTCCATGTCTCTTCAGATTATTTGGGAGGCCTGGAACCAAGAAGTGTCCGACAACAACAAGTCCCAGTCTTGTGGTTTGTCCTAATAATTTTGCTTGAAAGATTCGAAAAGTTGTTTAAAGATGTGAATTTGGTAGAAGCAGGAGATGGCTCTAGCAATGAAGATGTGAAATTTATTGGGCCCTGTTCAAAAATCAACAATTGGGAAGCTACTCCTCTCCCGACCAGGAAGGAGTTTTGGTACTTTGCTTTGGTTTTCTTCTAATTTATCTAGATTATTCCAGGGTTGTAATTCAGAGTCCATGTTCCATCCGTTTGGATGTATAAACCTTGTTATCTTTCAATATCAATGAAATGAAATTTTCCTTTTCATCAATTCTGATAGTTTTAATTTTTCTTTGCTTTTCTTTGCCTTCTTGTACAGTTCTTTTTATGCTGGTTTCAATATTATGACATGCATATGGAATCTCCGGCCTAGTCTTGAAAGCCTGTCTAATTCTGAAATAATAATTCAAGAGATAGAATGTGAATATGAATTAGAGTATGATGAGGATGGGGCATTTGAAGAAATTAGTAAAGAGTTAAGCCACTTTGAGGAAAAACACAAGCCAATCCTGAGCGATACAGAAGCAATCAATCTAGTGGACCCATATAATATCAGAGAAAATAAAAAGGGCGTCCATCTTGAGCCGCAACTTAAGAAAGAGATAATCAAAGCATTGCTTGAATACAAAGATATTTTTGCATGGTCTTATGAAGACATGCCAGGTCTAAGCACTAACTTAGTGGTTCACAAATTGCCCACTGACCCGGTATGCCCTCCCATAAGAAAAAAGTTAAGGAAGTTTAAAACTGACATGAGCATAAAGATGAAAGAGGAAGTCACAAAGCAATTTGAGGCAGAGGTCATTTGATTCACACGGTATTCCGCCTGGTTAGCCAATGTTGTGCCTATGCCGAAGAAGGATGGTAAAACCAGGGGTTGTGTCAATTATTGTGACCTCAACAACGCGAGTCCAAAGGATAACTTCCCACTGTCTAACATCCACATACTGATCAATAATTGTGCAAAGCACGAGATTGGTTCTTTTGTGGATTATTATGCAGGCTATCACCAGATCTTATTGGATGAGGAGGACGCGGAGAAAACGATATTCATCATGCCATGGGGAACATACTTCTACAAGGTCATGCCTTTCGGTCTGAAGAATGCTGGGGCAACTTACATGAGGGCAATGATAACCATATTCCACGACATGACAACAAGGAGATTGAGGTGTTTGTGGATAATGTAATTATAAACTCCCGAAAGCAGTCTGACCACATTAGGGATCTGAGAAATTTTTTCCAAAGGCTCTACAGGTATAATCTCAAGCTCAATCCTGCAAAATGCGCATCATGAATGCCTTCGAGGAAGTTGCTGGGATTCATAGTTAGCCGTCGAAGCATTGACCTAGAACCTTCAAAGATTAAAGCTATACAAGAGTTACCGTCTTTGAGGAACAAGACTGAGGTGATGACTATGTTGGGGAGATTGAATTATATCAGCAGGTTTATTGCTCATCTCATGACAACTTGTGAGCTAATCCTTAAGTTTTTTAAAAAGGATGCTGCGGTCAAGTGGACAGTGGAATGTCAGGAAGCATTTGATAAGGTAAAAGGGTATTTGTCAAACCTACCTGTATTGGTCCCACTAGAATGAGGGAGGCCATTGATTCTATATCTGACGATCTTGGACAATTCATTTGGATGTGTGTTGGGTCAACACGATATTACTAGCAGGAAGGAGCATACCATATACTACCTTAGCAAGAAGTTCACATCGTATGAGGTTAAGTAAATGCATCTTGAAGGACATGTTGTGCCCTAACTTGGGTACCATAGAAGTGTAAACATTACTTGTCGTCTTATACTACTTACCTCATCTCTCGGTTAGACCCGTTGAACTACATCTTTTAGAAGCGTATGCCCATGGGGAGGATTGCAAAGTGGCAGATCCTGCTCACAGAGTTCGACATGGTCTTTGTGACTCATACTGTGATAAAAGCATATGCATCGGCTGACTATTTGGCTGAGAACCCGTAAAGACATACTTCTCAGATGAGGAGGTGATACATATTGATGAAGTGGAACAAGTCGGAAAGCCAGGGTGGAAACTATTCTTTGATGGGGCTGCCACCATGAAAGGCATTGGGATAAGAGCAATACTTATTTTTTTAAATGGGGCATCACTACCCCGTTACAGCTCAGCTCCGTATCTATTGCACTAACAATATGGCAGAATATGAGGCATGCATTTTAGGTCTGAGGTTAGCTGCAGACATGGGTGTCCAGGAAGTCTTGGTCTTGGGGGACTCAGACCTTCTATTACACCATATTCAAGAGGAGTGGGAAACACGAGTTTTGAAGCTCATACCATACCGGCGATGACTGTATGATCTTTGTCCACGGTTTCGATCAATAGAGTTCAGGCATATTCAGAGAATCCACAACTAGGTCAGTAATGCCTTGGCTACCTTCGCGTTGATGTTACATCATCCAGCTAATGCTTATGTTGACCTACTGCATATCCAAGTCCATGATCAACATGCTTACTGTAATGTGGTGGAAGAGGAGCTTGATGTCAAACCTTGGTTTCACTTTATCAAAGAATATATCAGGATAGGGGTGTATCCAGTACAAGCCACATGTGATCAAAGGTATTGTACAAAAGAACGCCAGATCTTGGGTTGTTAATATGCATAGATGCTAGATAGGCCACGACCATCATGAACAAGGTACATTTCAGAGTGTGTGGACTACATATGAGTGGATATGTCTTGGCAAAGAAGATTCTTCGAGAATGTTATTATCGGCTCACCATGGAGCGAGATTGTATCAGTTTCGTGCGCAAATGTCATCAATGTAAGGTGCATGGAGATTTGATTCACTCCCCGCCATCTGAATTACATACAATGTCTGCACCATGGCCCTTCGTTGATTGGGGCATGGATGTCATTGGGCCCATCGAGCCAGCAACACCCAATGGATACAGGTTCATCATTTTGGCTATTGATTATTTCACCAAGTGGTTTGAAGCTAAAACTTTCAATTCTATTACCAAGAAGGCCGTGGTCGATTTTGTGCATTCAAATATCATTTGCCGGTTGGGATCTCGAAAGTAATCATCACGGACAATGGTGCAAATCATTATAGTCATTTGATGAAAGAGGTATGTCAGTAGTTTAAGATTACACATTGCAAATCCACCCCATAATATCCCAAGGCGAATGGAGCAGTCGAAGCAGCCAACAAGAACATAAAGAAGATACTTAAGAAAATGGTGGAGGGTTCCAGGCAATGGCACAAGAAGTTGCCCTTCCATTGTTAGGTTATCGCACTACTATTCGCACTTCAGTAGGGGAAACTCCATATTTGTTGGTGTATCGCACAGAAGCAATGATACCTGCAGAGATTGAAATACCATCCCTTCGGATTGTCGCCGAGGCCGAAATTGATGATGACGAGTGGGTCAAAACCCGCATGGAGCAATTGAGTTTGATTGACGAGAAATGATTAGCAGTAGTGTGCCATGGCCTGTTGTATCAACAGAGAATGCCCGCGCATATAACAAGAAGGTGCGCCCACAGAGGTTTGAAGTGGGTCAGTTGGTATTGAAACGTATCCTCCCTCATCATGCGGAGGCAAAGGGCAAGTTTGCCCCATATTAGCAGGGGTTGTTCATCGTGTCGAGAGTGTTTTCCAATGGGGCTTTGTATTTAACATATGTAGAAGGCAAGTATGTAGAAATGGCCATCAATTCCGATGCGGTTAAGAGATACTATGCATGAGTTTCTTTGGTTAAATTGTATTTGTTTGTACTTGGCATGTTTTGGAGATTGGAATGACGAAGACATTTTGTTCTGCTATCTAAACACTTTATCCTTTGTTACCCCTTTTGAGCTTTAGTTGTTTTTCTTTCATACCCCTCTTTCGGAACCAGTAGCAAAATCAGAAGCCCAAGCATGAAAGATAATTAAGGGAGGAGAAAAGGAAAAATGAGAAGAAAAAAAAGAAGGAAAAAAATGAGAAAAAAGGAATAAAAAGAAAGAAAAGAAAAAGAGAATGAAAAGAAAAACAACAAAACAGCATAACAGCAAACGAGAAAAGAAAGAAGAGAGAGAGGAAGAAACAGAAAAGAGAAATCACCACTAAAAAGTAATTTTTATGTCATGAACTACGTTCGACCTGATTCCTTTTAAGGATACGTAGATAGCCTCATGGATTGGTACCATCAAAGTAAAAATCCAAAGGTCCCCATGCAGGAAACAAGGGCAAAATTTGTGGTTGTTGTAAGAAATCTTATTCCTAAAGTTGCAAGTTTGAGCCCATGTGAACCATTTTGAGCCTTTGATACCCTTTCTTTATAACCCCGTCCAAAAGCCACATTATGGTCCGAAGAAAGACCTTTTGATCAACCGGCGAAGAGGCCAAATAGAGTTGACATTTGGGTGGCTCCCCGTCGATGAAATCATATATATACTAGCTATCGGGCCTCATTTCCTTTTGATGGGTCTCAGGAGCATCCAACCTTATGCCCTATATCGGGTTCTGAGATAGTTAGAGATATGCCAAATGGTTCTCAGGGATGAAGACATTAGTTGCCACTTCGTCAAGATTGGTCCCAATGGTCAGTTTCATGAAGCAGCAGTCCGCCAAATTTGGAGCGAATGTTAGTACTTGAGGTGAACACTCGAGTACATGACTTATCCAAAGGTGAAGTTGCACCAGGATATCTTGCTTGGTATAAAAGTGAAGTGGAGGCCGGCCAAAAGACCCCATTTTCAGGAATTTGCTGAGGCGTCACAAGAACAGTGGGATTGGTTGGCCAAGGAAAATGAATACACGGCCACAATAGGAAAGCTGAAAAAACAAGTTAAAGACCTTCAATTCAAGAATGATTTGCAAGTCGCAACGGACGAGGGCGAAAATAAAAGACTAGCCAAAGAAAATGAAGCCCTGCGAGCCCAAATTAAGAAAACGAAAATATACGCAGAGAATCCCACCAGAAGTGTGAAAGATGAGAAGCTCATAGACAACCTGAGGCGGAAAGTAGGAGAATATGATTTTGACTTGAACAAAGCAGAAGGTGAGCTATCCAGGGCCCGAATGAAATTGGCTAAAAATGCGGAAGAACAAGCACGCATGATTGAGCAATTATAAGAAAGGTACAATGCCGAGGTTACGAGATGGAGGAAGAGGCCCATCATTACTAAAAACAAAATGGTTAAATAGGCAAAGGACTTTAAGGCAAAAAGATAGCATTGTTACACAGCAATGGCACAATTGAAAAGAGACTTGCATCTATTTCAAGAATTAAACCGGGTATACGAATAAACTTTGGAAGCCAGGGCCCAACATATCGGGCGATTGTTGCAAGAAAAGGGTGTCATAAGAGAGAGGGTCTGGAGGATTGATGATTACATCAAAATAAAGTGCAGTACTTGCAAAGATATGACTAGATCCATATTTTTTGCCACTGCAATAACCTTTGTCCGTCATATAATAGAAGACATACACCATCTCCAAGGGGATTTAGCAAGTAGGCCTGCGGTGAGATCGAATGTGTCATGCGGGCTCTAGGAGCATTAGAAGCACTAATGTATTCACAATTTTCACTTGCAGTCTGATTGTGAATTATGTATTTTCTTTGAGCTGGTAGTTAGTTTTCAATTCTGTTGCTTTCACCTTTCTATCAGAGTCTGTCGGTCTTGTTTTGAGTTGGAGTTTGTTAATTTCTTTTCTCGGATCCGTTTGATTGATGGTTGTAATCAAAGTTGTTTTATATTATAAAAATTGAAATTCCCCAAAATATTTTGTTTCTATACTTACCTGCCAGAACTAGGCTCAGTCCTATTCATGCGGGGTCATGATACATAGTCAATCTCCATAGGATTCGACCATAATCACAAGAAAATAAAAAAAAGAGAAGAAATAAGGAAAAGAGAGAAAAGGAAAGAGAGAAAGAATAAGAAACCATGAAAAAAAAACAATGGCAAAGTAAGGGAGAGAATAATAAAACAAAGAAGGAAGCATGCAAAAACAAGCTGAATAAAAGAAAAAAAAGGGAGAAAAGAAAAAAGAGGAGTGGTATATAGGAAAAAAAGCCGGGATGACGCAAGCAGCCGATCTAGCGCATAATAAAAACTGATAACTGCTTAGGTGCATTCATCCCCGAATGTGTGGTTGCTTATCTGTTAAAACCTGACTACTAACAACTTTTGATGTTGTTTATCATATCCAGACAGGTGGTTAGTTTTGTGGCCTTCTAGCAACCCACCCCTACAACACATGTTCCAAAAACAAGCTGACTATAGCCAATCAAGAGCTTGAGACAAGTATCATTGATCCCTCAAGATGGGTGGAAGAGTTGGATGTCAATGTAATGAAGGAAGATGTGTATAAGCTGAAGAAACAAATGGCGTAAATGTAACAAGCGTGGGTAAAGGGGAAACCACCAACAGCTTATCCCGCCAACCCGACCTTCATCCCGCCATTAGCCCAGTCACATTATCCTCCTGCCACTGATCCGCCCCCAAGCTTTCCCATCTACCAACACTACCAGAGCATAATTTCCTAGACACCGCTAGCTCAACCACCCAAACCTATTCCATACCCTCCTCCACCAGTTGCTCCTATCTTTGTGGAGCCCCCACCCTCTACACTCCAAAGATCCTCCAGCGAACCTTTGTTCAAACCCATGACCACCACTATTACCCCCAGAGCGCACTTTCAAAGATCTGAAACCCTATTCATACAATCCTCGTTTTGAACTCCCTGCAAAGGGTGAGAAACCAGCCAAAAATCTCGAGCAAGAGGAGATGCTCAGGAAGGTCAAAAGCTTAGAGCAATCATTCAGTGACATATGAGGGCTGGGAGGTTTAGAGAGTATGGCTTTTGTTGGAGGGAACAAGTGGCGAGGGTCGACCCTACAATGAAGGAAAGCGAAATGGTATATTACTTCTTGCAAGCCTTGGAGCCTACTTATTTTGGTCACCTGGTATTGGCAGTAGGCAAGTCCTTTAATGAAGTAGTAAATATGGGGAGCATGGTAGAGGAAGGACTCAAATCTAACAAACTTATGAGTTATTCAGCAATCAAAGCAACTACCCAGGCCATCTAAAGCGGGACCGGGGGAGCGATCAAAAAGAAGAAGAAGGAGGAGGTAGCAACAATTGACTCAGGAACTTGGTTTAGGCCCCAGGGTTTACTAAATTAAAACCAGCCTCGGCCCACCACCAAACCTATCCCCACACTCCGTATAGCCCACCACAACATTACTACCCGCCCTAGACCCCAATTGTTTCGTCCATCATGCACAAACATATACTCAACCTCCCGCCCACGCAGAATGGCATGCGCCAACCCCACAAAATAACTACCCAACTCCATAAAAGGCCTATCTACCTCCAAGAGCCTATCAAAACCCCCCGAGACCAGCTTTCCGGGCCAACCAAGCTTTCAAGAATGAGAGATTGCAGAAGAAGAAAACCTTCACTCCATTGGGGGAATCCTATACCAGGTTGTTCCCCAGGTTGAGACAGTTATATATGTTGAGGCCGATTGCAGCAAAGTTGGCGAATCCTCCCCCGAGAAATCTTGATTATTCTGTCAGTTGTGAGTATTATTCTGGTGACCCGGGGCATGACATAGAGAAATGTTGGCATCTAAAGAATGATATCCAAGAGCTCATTTATTCGCATCGGATTGAGGTGCAATCTACAAAAGCACCCAATATTAACCACAACCCGCTGCATGTCTATAAACGAACATGATTGAGATAGTGCAAAAAGAGGGAGATCCCAAAAAGCCTTGGCAAACTGTCATGATGATTGGGCCAGTGAGGGGAAGCCAGTTGAAAAACTAATAAGTGAGATGTCGATTCTTAAGTTGAGCAGAACAAGCAGTAAACCTTTCGCCGTAGTCAAGAAGGGATCCTCGAGAGATGGGATAGTGAAAAAAGAAAATGCAAAAGTGGTGATACCAATGGTGGCAAGCAAGCTTGTTGTGGTTGTGGAAGGTGCTCTCACAGAGCCCGTCATCATCAAACCTGTAACTCAGCTACCAATAGTTGACAACAGGGCCGTCCCTTGGAATTATGAGAATGTAACAGTGACTTACAATGGGAAGGAGGTTAGAGAAAAAGTTTGCAAAACCCATGGATTGACCCGTTCGGGAAGGTGCTTTGTCCCCGAGGAATAGAGAAAACCTAAACTGCCCAAAGATAACTCAGTATTTTTGAAGAAAGATGTGACTGAAGAGGAAGCAGAGGAGCTTATGTAAAATATGAAAGAGCAAGACTATTCTATTGTGGAACAATTGAGGAAGATGCCTGCTCAAATCTCATTATTGTCATTTTTAATTCATTCGGACGAGCATCGTCTGGCACTAATGAAGATCCGGAATAAGGCCCACGTTCCTGACAAAATCGTAGTCAATCACTTGGAAAAGATAGCTAACAAGATATTTGAGGTAAACAGAGTCACATTTTCTGATGATGAATTGCCCATAGAGGCTACTGAGCATGGTAGATCCCTTTATCTTATGGTGAAATGTGAAGATTATGTGGTTACTCGAGTATTGGTCGACAACGATTCAAGTGAGAATATCTGCCCTCTTTCGACGTTGAACGAGCTAAAAGTGGAAGATGAAAGAATTCACAAGAACAGTATTTATGTATGATGTTTCGATGATAGAGAGAAAGATTTGGTTGGTGACATAATACTCGAGCTGACAATCGGACCAGTTGATTTTACCATGGAATTCTATGTGTTAGATGTGGCTGTCTCTTACAATCTGCTGTTGGGGCGGCCCTGGATCCATGTTGCTAAGGCATTCTCCTCTACTTTGCATAAAAGGGTAAAAATTGAATGGGATAGACAAGAAATAAATGAGCACGGCGAGGACAATCTGTTTTCTCATAGTGATGTTATTGTACAGTTCATTGAGGGGGATGATGACAAGGGGCCTTGGGTATATCGGGTTCATGACACGGTATCAGTGAAGAAAATTCCTGAAGGGGAGTATATTCCAATGTCGAAGGTAGCAGCTGCATCAGTCATGGTGCCTGTTGAAATGTTGAGAAATGGATTTGTCCCAGGAAAGGGTTTGGATGCGTCGTTTCAAGGTATCTTACAACCGGTGTCTCTCCCAAAAAATATGGACACCTTTGGATTGGGGTTCAAGACCACAATTGCAAAAATAAAGATAGCCAAGAAGATGAAGCAAAAATCATGGGTCCTTCCCAAGCCTGTGCCACATCTCTTCAGATTATTTGGGAGGCCTGGCACCAAGAAGTGCCCGACAACAACAAGTCCTAGTCTTGTGGTTTGTCCTGACAAATTTTCTTGAAAGGTTCAAAAAGTTGTTTGAAGATGTGAATTTGGTAGAAAAAGGAGAGGGCTCTAGCAAGGAAGATGTTGTGAATTTTGTAGAAAAAGGAGAGGGCTCTAGCAAGGAAGATGTGCAATTTGTTGGGCCCTGTGAAAAAATAAACAATTGGGAAGCTACTCATCTCCCAACCAGGAAGGAGTTTTGGTACTTTGCTTTGATTTTCTTCTAATTTATCTAGATTATTCCAGGGTTGTAAATCAGAGTCCATGTTCCATCCGTTTGGATGTATAAACCTTGTTATCTTTCAATATCAATGAAATGAAATTTTCCTTTTCATCAGTTCTGATAGTTTTAATTTTTCTTTGCTTTTCTTTGCCTTCTTGTACAGTTCTTTTTATGATGGTTTCAATATTATGACATGCATAAGGAATCTTCGGCCTAGTCTTGAAAGCCAGTCTAATTCTGAAATAATAATTCAAGAGATAGAATGTGAAGATGAATCAGAGTATGATGAGGATGGGGCATTTGAAGAAATTAGTAAAGAGCTAAGCCACTTTGAGGAAAAACCCAAGCCAATCCTGAGCGATGCAGAAGCAATTAATCTAGGGGACCCAGATAATATCAGAGAAAATAAAATAAGCGTCCATCTTGAGCCGCAACTAAAGGAACAGATAATCAAAGCATTGCTTGAATACAAAGATATATATTTGCATGGTCATATGACGACATGCCAGGTCTAAGCACTAACTTAGTGGTTCACAAATTTCCCATTGACCCGGTATGCCCTCCTATCAAATAAAAGTTAAGGAAGTTTAAAACTGACATGAGCATAAAGATGAAAGAGGAAGTCACAAAGCAATTTGAGGCAAAGGTCATTTGACTCTCGCGGTATCCCGCCTGGTTAGCCAATGTTGTGCCTGTGCCAAAGAAGGATGGTAAAACCAGGGTTTGTGTCAATTATTGTGACCTCAACAAGGCGAGTCCAAAGGATAACTTCCCACTATCGAACATCCAGATACTGATTGATAATTGTGCAAAACACGAGATTGGTTCTTTTGTGGATTATTATGCAGGCTATCACCAGATCTTAATGGATGAGGAGGACGCGCAGAAGACGATATTCGTCATGCCATGGGGAACATACTGCTACATGGTCATGCCTTTCGGTCTGAAGAATGCTGGGGTAACTTACATAAGGGCAATGATAACAATATTCCACGACATGACAACAATGAGATTGAGGTGTATATGGATAATGTAATTATAAAGTCCCGGAAGCAGTCTGACCACATTAGGGATCTGAGAAAATTTTTCCAAAGGCTCTACAGGTATAATCTCAAGCTCAATCCTGCAAAATGCGCATTCGGTATGACTTTGAGGAAGTTGCTGGGATTCATAGTCAGCCGTCGAAGCATTGAGATAGACCCGTCAAAGATTAAAGCTATACAAGAGTTACCGTCTCCGAGGAACAAGACTGAGGTGATGAGTCTTTTGGGGAGTTTGAATTATATCAGTAGGTTTATTGCTCAGCTCATGACAACTTGTGAGCCAATCTTTAAGTTGTTGAAAAAGGATGTTGCGCTCAAGTGGACAGTGGAATGTCAGGAAGCATTTGATAAGATAAAAGGTTATTTGTCGAACCTACCTGTATTGGTCCCACTAGAAAGAGGGAGGCCTTTGAATCTGTATGTGACGGTCTTGGACAATTCATTTGGATGTGTGTTTGGTCAACACGATATTACCGGTAGGAAGGAGCATACCATATACTACCTTAGCAAGGTGTTCACATCGTAGGAGGTTAAGTATATGCATCTTGAGAGGACATGCTGCGCCCTAACTTGGGTAGCACAGAAGTGTAAACATTACTTGTCGTCTTATAATACTTACCTCATCTCCCGCTTAGACCCGTTGAACTGCATCTTTTAGATGCCTATGCCCATGGGGAGGCTTACGAAGTGGCAGATCCTGCTCACAAAGTTCAACATAGTCTATGTGACTCGGACTACGATAAAAGCATAGGCAATGGATGACTATTTGGCCGAGAACCCGGTGGACAAAGAGTATGCACCTCTAAAGACATACTTCTCATATGAGGAGGTGATACATATTGATGAAGTGGAACAAGTCAGAAAGCCAGGGTGGAAAATATTCTTTGATGGGGCTGCCACCATGAAAGGAATCGGGATAGGAGCAGTACTTATTTTTAAAATGGGGCATCACCACCCCGTTACAGATCAGCTCCTATTAATTTCACTAACAATATGGCAGAATATGAGGCATGCATTTTAGGTCTGAGGTTAGCTGCATACATGGGTGTCCAGGCTATCTTGGTCTTGGGAGACTCAGACCTTTTGGTATACCAGATTCAAGAGGAGTGGGAAACACGAGATTTGAAGCTCATACCATACCGGTGATGTCTATATAATCTTTGTCAACAGTTTCGATCAGTAGAGTTCAGGCATATTCCGAGAATCCACAACTAGGTCACTAATGCCATGGCTACCTTCGTGTCAATGTTACATCATCCAGATAAGGCTTATATTGACACACTACATATCCAAGTCCATGATCAACATGCTTTTTGTAATGGGGTGGAAGAGGAGCTTGATGGCAAACCTTGGTTTCACTATATCAAAGAATACATCAGGATGGGGGTGTATCCAGTACAAGCCACATGTGATCAAAGGTATTGTACAAAAGAACGCCAGATCTTGGGCTGTTAATATGCATAGATTCTAGATAGGCCATGACCATAATGAACAAGGTACATTTAAGAGTGTGTGGACCACATATGAGTGGATATGTCTTGGCAAAGAAGATTCTTCGAGCATGTTATTATCGGCTCACCATGGAGCGAGTCAATGTCAGTTGCATGGAGATTTGATACACTCCCCGCCATCTGAATTACATACAATGTCTGCACCATGGCCCTTCGTTGCTTGGGGCATGGACGTCATTGGGCCCATCGAGCCAGCAACACCCAATGGACAGAGGTTCATCATTGTGGCTATTGATTATTTCACCAAGTTGTTTGAAGCTAAAACTTTCAATTCTGTGACCAAGAAGGCCATGGTCGATTTTCTGCATTTAAATATCATTTGCCGGTTGGGATCCCGAAAGTAATCATCACGGACAATGGTGCGAATCTTAATAGTCATTTGATGAAAAGGGTATGTTAGCATTTTAGTATTACACATCTTAATTTCACCCCATACTATCCCAAGGCGAATGGAGCAGTCAAAGCAGCCAACAAGAACATAAACAAGATACTTCAGAAAATGGTGGAGTGTTCCAGTCAATGGCACGAGAAGTTGCCCTTCCATTGTTAGGTTATCGCACTACTATTCACACTTCAGTAGGGGCAACTCCATATTTGTTGGTATATGGCACAGAAGCAGTGATACCTGCAGAGATTGAAATCCATCCCTTCGGATTGTCACGGAGGCCGAAATTGATGATGAAGAGTGGGTCAAAACCCGCCTGGAGCAATTGAGTTAGATTGACGAAAAAAGATTAGTAGCAGTGTGCCATGGCTAGTTGTATCAATAGAGAATGCCCGAGCATATAACAAGAAGGTGTGACCATAGAGGTTTGAAGTGGGTCAGTTTGTATTGAAGCGTATCCTCCCTCATCATGCGGAGGCAAAGGGCAAGTTTGCCCCATATTAGTAGGGGTTGTTCATCGTGTCGAGAGTGTTGCCAAATGGGGCTTTGTATTTAACAGATGTAGAAGGCAAGTGTGTAGAAATGGCCATCAGTTCTGATGCAGTTAAGAGATACTATGCATGAGTTTCTTTGGTTAAATTGTATTTGTTTGTACTTGGCATGTTTTGGAGATTGAAATGACGAAGGCATTTTGTCATGCTATCTAAACACTTTACCCTTTGTTACCCCTTTTGAGCTTTAGTTATTTTTCTTTCATACCCCTCTTTTTGAATCATTAGCAAAATCAGAAGCCCAAGCATGAAAGATAAGTAAGGGAGGAGAAAAGGAAAGAATGAGAAGGAAAAAATGAGAAAAAAGGAACAAAAAGAAAGATAAGAAAAAGAGATGAAAAGAAAAACAACAAAACAATATAACAACAAAAGAGAAAAGAAAGAAGAGATAGAGAGGAAGAAACAGAATAGAGAAATCACCACAAAAAAGTAATTTTTATGTCATGAACTACGTTCGACCTAATTCCTTTTAAGGATACGTAGACAGCCTCATGGTTCAGTCCCACCAAAGTAAAAATCCAAAGGTCCCCAAACAGGAAACTGGGGCAAAATTTGTGGTTGTTGTAAGAAATCTGATTCCTAAAGTTGTAAGTTTGAGCCCATGTGAACCATTTTGAGCCTTTGATACCCTTTCTTTCTAACCCCGTCCAAAAGCCACATTACGGTCCGACGAAAGACCTTTTGATCAACTGTCAAAGAGGCCAAGTAGAACAAGCAAAGATGATTTCTATCAGGGGAAACACTCTGATTTGAACAAAGAAAATAAAAAATGAGAGTCTTACTGATGAAAACCTTCACTTTGCACCATAAGGCGACGGGAGTTGAGAGAAAATCAAAATGAGAAAGTCTTATTGGTGAAAACTCTCACGGAAACCGTAAGGTGACGGAAGTTTAGAGAAATAAAAAATAAGAGAGTCTTATTAGTAAAAACCCTCACAGGCACCGTAAGGCGACGTAAGTTGAGAGAGATGAAAAATGAGAGTCTTATTGGTGAAAACCCTCATGGGCACATTAAGGCGAAAGCAAGTTGAGAGATGAATGAATGAAAGAGGTCTGTTGGTGAAAACTTGTTTAGGGAACCACAAGATGAGGAAGGTCAGTGTTTGGTTGAAGAAATCAGACACATAAATCCGGTACAACAAAGAATGGCGACTGAGAGTCGATTGGTTGGACAGACTGGGCCGACTAAGCCGAAGTGCATGTCATGATCATTGGTACCAGTTGTTTCGCATAGATAAGTTTCTTTTCTTTCTCCTTTTTAGTAGTCATCTAACTTTAGATTATTCTTATCCTAAAACAACTCAAAGTCAATGCATTTCATTTTTTTTGGGTTTCCATTTCTCTAAGATGTTTCAAGGTCAATTTTGTTTGAGCAAGTAAGAAAGAATTTCAAAGCTTATTACCAGCTTCCAAATTGCAAAGCATAGTAAGGCCAGAACATACCAAAGATAGCATGATGTAAAGTAGGATGCAATGAGTCACGGGAAGTTTCCTCAGTAAAATGACCGGATAATGTCACAGTAGAGGCAAAGATTCCGATAACGGGGTCAGGAATGTAAAACAACGGTTTGGGTACAAAACACTTGGTTCATCCAAGGACAGAAGGTTCAAAAGTCAGTTAGAAAATTAGGTGGTTCATCGTCAGCTCGGGAAAGCTAGTAACTACAAAGCATGCTAACAAGGAGGTCATTTTTAGCAAGAATGCCGCAAACTAACACCACATTTTAAATTGACAAGATTTTTATTTGACTAAAACAGGGGTAGAAAGTTCCAGTTGTTTCAAGGAGACCCTCTGTAGGGGAAAGTCAAGCACCAAGAAGGTATGACCGTAGAATTTCAGGACCCTCCTTGAAAATGGGACCTAGTTTAAAACTCAAAACAATCATGAGTTGCATAATCTAACATAAATGCACCCCAAAGGTTTGCATGGTTGAAATACAATTCAGCTAGGAATTGTCAGGACCCTCCTGGAAAAAAAGACGTAGTTTTAAAAAATGATGAGCAACAAAATATAGAATAAGTGTACCTAAAAGGAATACAAGTTGATCTCAAAGTTTGCATGTTTAAGATAGGATACAGTCGGGAGTTTTTAGGACCCTCCTGAATAATAGAATTTAGCTTCAGGATTTTTATCAGATAACAATATTTAGCACAAGTTCTGCTGTAAGATAGTATAATTCAGCCAATAAGGAATTTTCACTCTTAGGGTGAAATTTGAATTTGAATTGTCAGGGCCCTCCCGGATAATGAGACGTAGCTCTAAGGACAGTTTAGGTAACAGGATGTGGTGAAATTTGTACCTTTAGAAGATATAATTTAGGGTTAAAATTGTCATTAGTTAAGAGTTGTCAGGATCATCCTAGATAATGGGACGTAGCCTTAATATTTTCTTAGATAACAAGATGTAGTGAAAGTTCTACCTTCAGAAGATATAGTTTAGTTTTAAAATGGTCATTAGTTAAGAGTTGTCAGGACCCTCCTGGGTAATGGGATGTAGCTTTAATACTTTCTTAGATAACAAGATATAGTGGAAGTAATACCTCCAAAAGATATAACTTAGATTTAAAATTGTTGTTTAATTAAGAGTTGTCAGGACCCTCTTGGATAATGGGCGGTAGCTTTAAGACCCTCTTAGATAACCAGACTTAGTAGAAGTCATACCTTTAGAAAACATAATTCATCTTTTTAAAAATGTCGGTTTACCAAGAGTTGTCAGGACCCTCCTGGATAACGGGATCTAGCTTTCAAATTCTTAGAAAATTTGGTAACATTAACACTCACAAATGTACCCAACCACCAAACTGGGGAAGAAAATTTTCTTTGTTTTCTCTATTTTTGTTGAAATTAGGTGCTCACCTGGAGAACAAGGGAATATAGTTCAAGTTTTTGGCAATTAGGCGTCCACTTGGAGAACAAGGGAATATAGTTCAAGTTTTTGACAATCAGGCGCCCACCTATAGAACAAGGGGATACAGTTCGAGTTTTGGCAATCAAGTGCCCACCTGGAGAATAAGGGAATATAGTTCAAGTTTTGGAAATCAGGCACCCACCTGGAGAACAAGGGAACACAATTCAAAGTTTTGGCAATCCGGAGCCTACTTGAAGAACAAGGGAATACAGTTCAAGTTTCGGTAATCAGAAGCCTACTTGGAGAACAGGGGAATACAGTTCAAGTTTTGGTAATTAGGAGCCCACCTGGAGAAAAAGGGAATACAATTCAAGTTTTTGTAATCAAGAGCCCATCTGGAGAACAAGGGAATACAATTTAAGTTTTGGTAATCAGGAGCCCACTTGGAGAGCAAGGAAATACAATTCAAGTTTCGGTAATCAAGCGCCGACCTAGAGAACAAGGGAATACAATTTAAGTTTCAGTAATTAGGAGCCCACGTGGCGAACAAGGGAATACAATTCAAATTTCGGTAATCAGGAGCCCACCTGGAGAACAAGGGAATACAATTCAAGTTTCGGTAATTAGGAGCCCACCTAGAGAGCAAGGGAATATAATTACAGTTTCAGTAATCAGGAGCCTACCTGGAGAACAAGGGAATACAATTCATGTTTTGGAAATCAGGAGCCCACTTGGAAAACAAGGGAACATAATAAGAGTTCAAAAATAAGGCATCCACCTGGAGAAAAGAGAAACACCTCAGATTACAATTCAAGTCGGCAAATGGAATTTTATAGGAAAATACAAGTCAACGAGGCAACAAGGATCCAAATCAAGTTTGAAGACATAGATAGGATCTCTTATAATTCATAGATCATAGTCTAGTCTAGCTTCTTTTATTTTTACACAGTGTAATATGGGGGTTCGGTAATGTAGCAGCAGTAGCAGCAACAGTGAGATCACAGCTTCATGGTAGTCCCAGCTACCAAACACTCTTGAATTACACTGACCTGATTCCTTTTAGCCAAGGATATGTAGGCAATCTCTGAAGTAAGGTGTGGTCAAATATTTCAAAAATGCTTCTCACGGAGTATTCAAGTGGGAAAAAATCGCTCGTATCCACTCACTTATCCTTGCACGAAAACTCTTCGCGTTTCCGAGCAAAGAGGGCTAGCTGTGAGCACGTGATTTTTGCCCTATGTGAATTACTTCCATAATTTCAAAACAAAAATGATTTCTTTCCATTATTTGCAATATTTTGAATTTTCGTGGCATTTTCTGTTTATTATGTGCATTTTTGTCTGTGCATTTTAATTTTTGAATAATATAAAAAATATGTGCATTTTTATTTAGGATTTAATTTAGCGTTATAGGATTTATTTATTAACTATTTGTTTTACAAAAAAGGAAAATCACATAAAAGGGTTTATTTTCACACTTTTAATTTTAGTTTAGAATTTTGGGTAGCATTTCTTTTAATTTGAATTTAATTAGGTGTAGTAAGAATTAGATATATTTAATTAGGATAATTTGGGGAAGTTTATTTTAATTTAAAGAATTTAACAAAGTCTGAAAAGTAAAAAAAAGGAAAAAAGGAAAAGGAAAAGGAAAATGATAGAAAGGAGGGTCTCACTAAAAAACCAGATTTGGGCAAAAATTCATTAAGGACCCGTCCAAACCCACCTCCATAAATGGACCCAGCCCAGGTCCAATACCCAAAATTCAGTCCAACCCCCCCCCCCCCCCCGCCAATTCAAAATGACCTCGTTTGGAATTAAGTCAATCCTAGCCATCGAGGATAATTAGTCTAACGGCTCAGAAGTCGGGCCTCCCATGTATGTAAGTGTCCAAACACACCCCACCCCTAGCCCTCATCCTTCTCGCCTTCCCCTGTAACGCCGGCGTCGGCCGCCGCTGGAAATTGCCCCACAACGGCGGCAAGTCTCCAATGACCACCAAATTCATACCATAGAACCTTTTTCATCCCCTCATAACGAATCCGGCCTCCGTTTTCTCCGAATCTGCGTGGATCCATTCAAATATTCAATTGAAGTCCCAAATTCTAGCGCCGCCACAGTTTCGCTGATGGCGGCACCACCTCCTTTTCTACCCAAATTAATACCAATTTATCTCCTCCCATTCCTCATTCCAAATCCTCAGTCAGATCGTCTCGAAAATCTCTGGAATTTGTCAAATATCAAATCAAAGAAACGAGCCCTAAGAGACCAAGTTGGAATCATCGTGCAAGTCAGTTTTAAGGAATTTTTGGGGGGGTTAAAACAGAGCTCCAATGTAGATTTCAAGTTTAGCCGGTGAGTCGTTCATCCATGTGTCACTTTTCGTTTTTTTTTCTCAAATTTGTTTTTGGTTTGCCTAGCCTAGTAAATACTTTAGGAACTTATGCTTAGTAACTTATTTTAATTCAATAAGTTTAATTAGTCCCCCATTTGTTTGAAATCTTTAATTAGGTAATTTGTTTAGGTTAAGTTTTTTGAATTTTATTGTTACTTTTGTTATTTGGGCTCCGAAGTTAATCTGGACCTTCTCCTAAGGGAATTCTATGTATCTTGAATCTGAGCCCATTATTGTTGGAACATTGGGCCCGTTTGGGATGCATAACCCATACCCTAAATCTGGTTAGTCCAAGACCTTGAGTTATGTTTTCAGGGGTAGTAATATTCAAGGTTTAAGAGGGTAGTTTGGGTAATAAAGTAGGGGAATCTTGTGAATAACTGATTTAGAAGCTTGTAGTAGGGGTCTTTGAACAAATTTCAAACTATAGTTTGACCAACAAGTCAGAAAATGAAGGACTAAGTAGCAAAAAGGAAAATTTGAGAAGGACTAAATTAAAAAACGAAAACCTTTAAGGTTGCCCTAATAACTTGCCTGTAAAGGCATTGTTACTTGAGACCCAATTGGAGAGCCAAAAAATACAAAAATAAAACAACAAAATTATTAATTCTACTGTTCCATTGAGTCTTATCGTTCACTGCTTTATTCGAGTTCTACAAATAATAGTTACAAAGTTTAAGATTGAAATGGATTGATATTCAGTCCTTGAGAAGTTTATGTGGTTTAAGTCTATTTTAGGGTCACTATTCCATAGGGTTTCAAGTTAATTTCATGGTTTTAATTGTGGAATATTGGCTTGTTTACGAGTTGGAAATGGTCTTAAAAATGGTTTTGCTGCTTGGAATTTTGATTTGAAAACATTGCAACAAAGTTCATCTTAATTGTTTAAAGTTGGTTCCCTTCCCAAAGTTTTCTACTGTTCTATTGGATTTGGATCTATTTTTGTGGTTTCATCACTGAATCTGGGTTGTTGTCTTTTGTTGGTGTCGATTTCTGTTGTTAACACTGTTGATCCCTCATTGCTTTGTTCCTTCCATCCCAGGTACATGCTCCTGAAACCCATGCAAATTGATGCTCAAATTGGAAGAGTAAAAATGGAGATGGAAATTTGTTTTATTCAAAGTAGTATTAATCTTTTATTCTCTTCTTGTGTCTGAAATTTCGCCACTGTTTGCATGGAGATCGACAGATTTTGAAGGATATTTTCTTTTCTTCTTCAGCATATTTATTATTTTTTTATTCAAAGTAGTATTAATCTTTTCTTCTCTTCTTGTGTCTGAAATTTTGCCACTGTTTGCATGGAGATCGACAGATTTTGAAGGATATTTTCTTTTCTTCTTCAGCATATTTATTATTTTTTATCATGCTTTGTAGTATCAGTTAAGTCATAGATTTTTTGTAAGTTAGAATTCGTGTTATTAATACTTTGAGTTTGTAGTTGTTAACTTCGTAATGGTTGTTACCTACCCTGGAATCTATTTGGTTTTTGGTTGAGGTTTGCTCGGGCTCTTTAATGTAGACTTACGCATAAATTTATCTGGAGAATAGCATAGTATTGTTTATTTATATCTAGGTTCTCGTTGTACTAATTTGGTTAGTCTATTTTAAAATCTTTCGGACTGCATTGCAAGATAGTTTAGAGATCTGGAAATTAAAGTTTGTTTACTATTAATTGTTAGAATGAGACTTTCAGTCGTTTTCAAAGTTCAATCATTGCTAAAATACCAGATAACTGTTCATGGATGAATTGAAGTGAGATTCCAAAGGTTGTGTTCATTGGCATTGATTCCATCGTTATGTTTTTTCCGTGTGTAGTTATACGGTTTATTTGCAATTTTGGACTTAATCTACGTGATGCAAGGGCTCGATATTGAGTCTGACCTTCTGTAATCACTAGGTTCGAGATTTAGGCTCATGCTTGGGCCCAAATTATGTAGCCTCTTGTTCATTAAGCCATCAGTTTGTTTGTGCTAGATTAATAATCAACTTCCTCTTGTAAGCCTTTTAGTTAGTGTTAATTGAGCCCGTTATTTAATAATTGAGGTGTGCCACGTCAAATAAAAATGACAATTATGTGGTCCTCAATTTAATTAGTTTTAAATTGAATTTAGAATTCAAGGTGTGCCATTAGCAAAATTTCATGGCCCTTGAAAAGTTACTAACGCGTGGTTGCTTTAGGCGCATCATTTAATAATTTACCTTCCTAAATTCTGGTGCACATTTACGTGACTCAAATCCAAATCTCAACAATGTCAAAATATGACGAAGACTGCGGGTGTATTTATGTGACGCGGTTCAAGACGTGTTTTAACAGCGTTGCAATATTTCCAAAATTAATCAATAAAAGCGGTATAAAGTTAAAAATTGCACATAGGTTTAAAATATTTTAAAATTAGATAATTAAGCCGAATATAACAATTGAGGGACCGTTCTAGAATAACGGAACTCGGGAATGCCTAAACTCTTCTCCCGGGTTAATAGTATTTCTTACCCAGATTTCTTGTTTGCTGACTGTAATACAGAGTCAACCTTTTCCTCGATTCGGAATTTGAATCGGTGACTTGGGACACCATAAATTATCCCAAGTGGTGACTCCAAAATAATTAAATAATCCCATTCAGATTGTCACTTTAATTGGAAAATATTCCCTTAATACACCCTTCCGAGGGGTGTAGGTAAAAAGGAGGTGTGACAAAGCTGAGTTATGGTTGGTTATAGTTGATTCTCCCTTGCTGGGAAGTTATTATATTTCTTGTTGCCTTGCTGGGATTTCGTGTGATTATGTGATAATATGAAATGGGATCGGGTGGAACGCCTACCACAAGATTGATAATATAGGATTGGGTGGAATGCCTACCACAAGATTGATAAAATAGTATCGGGTGGTACGCCTACTACGAGATGTAATAAAATGGGAGTGGGTGATACGTTTACTATGAGATGTAATGAAATGGGAGTGGATGTTACGCCTATCACGAGATGTAATAAAATGGGAGCTGGTGGTACGCCTACCACGAGATATGATGAAATGGGAGCGGGTGGTATGCCTACCACGAGATATAAGAAATGGGATCGAGTTGCACGCCTGCAACAAGATTAAAATTGAAAGTGAAAATTGTCTTTTCTTCTCTTTATCCATGTTAGAAGTTAAATTACAATTTTCCTTACTGTTCTTGATATTCTGTTTATCTGCCACTCCCGCAACATGTTCCATTCCCCAGCTTTAATTGCTTATTACTTGTTACTTTTCTGCCATATATTATATCATTGCACAGGTTTATCAGGAGTCTGGTCCTAGCCTCGTCATTACCTCGGTGGGGTTAGGCCAAACACTTACTAACACATGGGGTCGGTTGTGCTGATGCTACACTTTACACTTCTGTGCAGATAGTGGAGCAACATTTGGGCAGCAACATTAGTTATGGAGCTAGCCTTCAGTCCACCAAGACTCGAGGTAGCCTTGCAAGCGTCCGTAGGCCCAACGTCTCTTTTATCTTATATTTCATTTTGTTATCTCATGTTTTTGAGATAAAAAATGTTCTATTTCTTTCAGACGGTTGTATTTAGCACTCTTAGTAGTCCATGTATGTTTTGACACCAGGTGCTTGGTAGAGACTTGTATTGGCTTTCTAGACGTTTGCTTTTATATTCATCTAAGACTTTCGCTATTTTAATTTCTGTTGTTCTTCAAATTCTTATTCATTGCTAATATAATTGGTTCAAAATGAGACAAAATGAAGAAGGATAAAAACTTTCAAGGTTTATGGCTTGCCTAGCTGCAACGAGTAGGAACTATCACGACTCTCGAGGATGGAAACTCAGGGTCATGAAAAGTTGGTATCAGAGCGTTATGTTGCATAGGTCTCATACCTCACGGACAAGCTCGGTAGAGTCTGAGGGATCGGTACGGAGACGTCTGTATTTATCCCCTAGAGGCTACAGAGTTAGGAAAATTTCACACTTGTTATTTCCTGTCGTGCGGATCCGTTTCTCAATTCTAATAAGATTTCTACTCTATTCTCTCGCAGAGGTGAGAACACACGCTTCCTCATCTACCGCTCAGCAGCTTGATCCACCATCAGTAGCTTCCACTAGGGGTAGGGGCGAGGCCGAGGTCGTGCTAGAGGCCGAGATAGGGGCAAAGCTCAGCCCCGAGCAGCAGCACCAGTGGTGGAGCCTCATGTTGATTTTGAGGAGGAGGTTCTGGCCCCAGCAGTTTCGGTGGGCCCGGCTCAGGTCCCAGAGGGGTTTATTGCTACCCTAGTTCTTCAAGATACTCTGGTCCAATTGGTGTGCCTCATGGAGAGTCACCCGAGCAAGCTTTCTTCCAGTAGCACCAGCCACTTCTCAGGCTGGAGGAGGGGCTTAGACTCCTGCTACTCGCACTTCGGAGTAGGTAGCCCCCGAGATCTAGACTCTAGTGTTTCAACCAGTTGGAGCAGTTCAGAAGGGTGTAATGGCTCAGACCAACGATGGAGCGGCGATGTCTACCGATTCTTTTTGGAGGCTGGATAGGTTCACCAAGCTCTTCACTACTACCTTCAACGATGCTTCTTCTGAGGATCACCATGATTTACTATATAGCTGCCATGAGGCTCTTAGGAGCATGGTAATTGTTGAGACCAATGGGGTCAATTTTTCTACATTTGTCTTGTCTGGATCTGCCAAGATCTGGTGGAGGGATTATTGCTTAGCTAGACCAGCTGAATCTCTATCTTTGACCTAGGAGTAGTTTACAGTGTTTTTTCTGGAGAAGGTTCTCCCCGTGACTCATAGAGAGGCCAATCGGACGCAGTTTGAGCGCCTCCAGCAAGGTTCCATGATGGTCCCCCAGTATGAGACCAGGTTTATCGACTTAGCTCGCCATGCTCTTGTTATACTTCCTACTGAGAGGGAGAGAGTGAGATGATTTATTGATGGACTCATCTAGCCGATTCGTCTCCAGATCTCTAGAGAGGCTGGGAGTGAGATTTCAAGAGGCAGCCAACGTGGCCTGCAGAGTTGAGATGGCTCTGTCACAGGGAGGTTGTCATGGGTCGGACAAGAGGCCTCATCATTCAGGCAGATTCAGTGGTACCTCATCTAGAGGTAAAGATTCACGTGGTAGAGGCTATCCTCCTAGGCCCTTTTAGTCAGCTCTTCAGGTTTCTCATAGTACTTCAGGTAGCCTTGGTTCTCAAATGCAGTACCCCGATCAGCAGTCGTTCAGTTCACCACTAGCACCTATTAGTGTACCACGACTTTAGAGTTTCCAAGGCTGACTGCCGAGGGATTATTTTACTTGTGGCGGCAAAGGGCAAATTTCTAGGTATTACCCTCGAGCTTCGAGTAGTTCTCCGCCCCAGGCTTCTCGTGCTATGGTACAGCACCATATGTTCCACAACTTGCCTAGCCAGTTAGAGGTGGGGGCAAAGGTTCTAAAAGTAGAGGGAAGTCCTAGAGGTGGAACTCAGGCCACTAGAGGTGGAGGCCAGCCAACAGCAGGCCGTCCTAGAGAGGTAGATCAGAGTAGTGGGGCCCAACCCCTATGTTATGCTCTTCAGGCCAGGCTCGAGGCTGTGGCTTTAGATACAGTGATTGCAGGTATAGTTATGGTTTGTGATAGAGATGCTTCAGTGTTATTTGATCTAGGGTCTACCTATTTGTACGTGTCACCCAGTACTTGGTCTTGCCTAGTGATGCATTAGTTATTCGTATTTATATGTCTACATCGGTTGATTCTATTGTGGTCAATCAAGTCCATCGTTATTTTATTATGGTGATTGGGGGTCTTGATACTCGTGTAGATTTGTTAATTTTAGGCATGGCTGATTTTGATATCATATTGGAGATGGACTAGTTATCACCTTACCATGCTATCTTGGATTTCCATTCCAAGACTGTGACCTTAGCGTTATCGGGTATGCCTCGTTTAGAATGGAGAGGGACTCATGGTAATTTTACTCTTAGTGTTATCTCTTAAATGAAGTCTCGGTGTATGGTAAAGAAGGGTGTTTGGCCTATTTGGCATATTTTCGTGATTCTAGTGCCAAGGTCCCTTCTATTGATTTTGTGCCCGTTGTTCGTGAGTTCCCTGATGTTTTTCCTTCAGACTTGTCGGGTGTGCTTCCTGATAGGGATATTGAATTTTGCATTGATGTGGCCCCGGGCACCCAGCCCATTTCTATCCTGTCATATTCTATGCCCCCCTGAGCTTAAAGAGTTAAAAACAGTTGCATGACTTGCTTGAGAAGGGTTTCATTAGATCCACTGTATCGCCTTGGGGTGCACCGATGTTGTTCTTTAAGAAGAAGGATGATTCGATGAGAATGTTCATTGATTACCGGCAGCTGAACAAGGTAACAATCAAGAATAAGTATCCACTACCGAGGATTGACGATTTGTTCGATCATCTTCAGGGTGCCAAGGTATTTTCAAAGATTGACTTGAGATCTGGCTACCATCAGTTGAGGATTAGGGCATCCGATGTTACACCCCAAGTTTTCATACGTGAGAGTACATCGTAACTCATTGATGTAAGCTCAGAAATGAAATTATATTTGGAAGTAAATAAATTAAGTTAATCATGTTACCTTGGAGGTGATAAATATTGAAGATCATAAATAACAAGTACCAAGAGGGTTGGAAATCTTAGAAGCTAAACCAATTGAAGAAATAAGTTTCGTCGAAAGTCGACAAGTTTGGAATATTATAACATGTACTTTGGGGTGATACTAGGGTTCTTAACATGATAAATAGTTTATTCTATGAGTTATTTTAGTTGTATGATATTCATTTCTACATTTTGAAGGCAAGCAAGATGTGGAACACGAGTTGGCAAAAGTCATCACAAGCTACATTCATAAATTTGCTGAAATTTAGGTCAAATATATCTGATCATTTCTCCAAATATACTTGAATCATGGGGTTTTCTACCTAGAAAATTGAATATCTACAAGCCTAGTTTCTAATTCATTAAACCTTTCATCAATATGACACCAGAGTAGAAAGATATTCTCGTTTTTGCAAGACCGCGCAAGCAGCTCCAAATTGGACCCACTTAGGCGGTGGTCGACCTACTTCACTTTATAAACGATTTGGACGCCTATTTTTTACTTATTTTCAACTCAACTTCGTCTCCAAACTTCTTCTAACCCTTCAACCACAATAGTTTGAAGCGATTCCAAAGTGATTACACCATATTTCAACATCAAAACCTAGTCCTAGTGAAGAACAACACCTCTTTGAGGTTGTGTTGTCATTGGGGATTGTTGTGGGCAGTATTTGGATGAAATTCCAAGTTTTTGCTACTTTCTAAGGTGATTATAACAGCCTACTAATTGTGCTTAAGCTTTCTTTTATGTTGGTTAAGCTTTTAGGATGATAAACTACAAGATAATACTTGGATTAGCTTAAGTCACTTCTATAGTGTTGTATTGCCATTGAGGGTTAATGTAAGCTGAATTTAACTTGGATTTCGACTAGAAGTTACTGTAGGAGGTATGTGTATTGTTTTCTTGCATGTTCATAAGGTTATCTTGATGTTGATTAAGTTAAATGGATGGGGTAGACATGAACTAGTAAATAAAGTTACTAATTGAAGATAGTTGGAATTGTGGATTGTTTCCTTTGTTATAAATATATGGTATAAGGATGGAATCATTGATGGATGACTTCATTATCATATTAATGATACTTGTAAGTTAATGTAAGAAGTCTATAATGGGTATATGGGTTACACGGATTCCAATTGGAGCTTGCTGCTCGTCGTGAAATAGTATTGACTTGTTGTTGTTATATATCTTGTTATTGACATTTATATGTTGATGGATTTTCCTAGTTTTTGTTATTGGTATATGTGTTGGTGGAGGCCCTTGTTACAAGGGAGATTCTGCCTAAATTTACGTAAACGAGCTACTAGCTTAAGTTATAGACTTAGCCTTTACTCATCACTTATTTTGAATCTCATTATGCTATGATAGAACGAGTTGACTTGTTTGAAGAGTTTCTTGGAAGGTATTAAGGACTTAACATGTTTAAGGTATGTTAAGGAACTTATTTCTTTCTTTTGGTATGATCTGAAGTGACATGAACATAAACGGTATACTAATTCATAACAGATCTACTCTTAAACTGAGGTTGTCCATGTTGTTCTTTCCTTATAAATTTATTCTAAAAAAGTGTGTATGATCATTAAATCCTAATAAGGTTCATATTAATGATAGGGATGTCCATAATGTTAATCGAAGGTGCAATAACCTTATGTCATTCCGAAAGTTTTAGAACGTGATTTCATGAGTTGAGCATGCATTATATATATGTATCTATTTTACTCTACCGAGCCGCGCTATAGTCGGTTGGGTACGGAACCTTTTGTGCAACCACTGATCAGTGGGGTTTACTGAGCTCCACGTGGACGGGTACGATTCTGCCGAGCCTTATGATGGTCAGGTATGTTTTTACCGAGTCCTCTTTGAGGCCGGGTACGATATGATGATGATGATGCCCACAGAGGCGAATATTTTTTAAAACGTTTATGAGGCCGTTTTGGCTTAGGTGATAAGCATTAGGTGCTGAAAAGCACTTTTACGTGTTGAAACTGATTTAAAAAGTAAGCAGTTACGTGTTTGATAAAAGTGTTGAATTTAATAATAAGTAGCCGAAGAATTGGGTATACGAAGATTTTTTTTTATAACTGTTAATTTCATTGATATCAAAAGGATTTACAATGTAAGTTCTATAGTAGTAGCATGGACTAGCTACTACTCAGTTACAAACATCACTAAGCTAATACAACTATTAAAACAAAAGCTATCTTAGTATGGGACTGTTAGACTATAGCTAAAGATAACAGTTTAGTTGCCGCAAACCATCTTGCCAACTTTTACAGTTTCTGCCGAGTATATGAACAAGCAATGCTACTTCTCTACAAAATTGGTCTTCTACAAATGCCTTATCATCAAAACAAATGCAATTCCTTTCTCTCCAAATAAGGGCAACAACAGTCACAAAGGCAGAAGCAGTGATTGCTTTGTGCCACATTTTGCTCCTAGTTTTGCTGCAGATCCAATTAAGTTCAGCTTCCCAATTACCAACTGTTCTATTGTACCCCATCAAACAACATATTCTGGTCCATAGTCGATTAGTGATTGGGCAATCAACGCACAAATGCTCAAAGTTTTCAACATGCTAATTACAGAACACACAGTTAGTAGGCACTTGGATTCCATACTTCTGTAATCTGTCAATAGTAGGCAGTCTGTGTTGAGCATCTAGACATACAGTGAATTTGTGTCTAGGTTGAACATTAGTAGTCAGCATCAGATTCTTCCACTCTACCTTATTATAACTGGGAAGCATTGCAAGGTAGAGTTTTTGGATTTGGAATTTGTCCAGCCTGCACATTGCTTTCAGCCTGTTAAAGAGATCCCCTTGTAGCTGCTGGTTCTCCATTGCAGCACTCCTGCAGTCCAAAATCTTTCTAACAACCCAAGAAGCAGTCTTAGGCAGAGGCATAGATACAATGTTACACTGTTTGATGTAGTAACAGTGCAGCCATTTGATCCAAATGCAATCTTTTTTCCTGGCCAAGTCCCAAATGAGATTAGTGACAGTTTCCTTATTCCACACAGTCATATCAATAATGTTGAGTCCCCCAGCAGAAAGTGGTTTACAGACCTTTTCCCACGCAACCAAAGCCCTTTTAGACATAGTAGCACTTCCAGTCCACATGAAAGACCTGCAGATTGCTTCAATGGTTTTCAATACCTTCTTTGACAGTTATGAATACTTGTGCCCAGTAAGTCTGAATACCAAATATAACAGCTTTAATCAATTGACATCTTCCTGCATAAGAAAGCATTTTGGCTGACCAGCAAGTGATTTTAGCAGTAATCTTCTCAATCAGTGGCAAGTAATGATGGATAGCATGTTTTTTTAGAGTTAAGAGGTATCCCTAAATACTTGAAAGGAAGCTGAACCTCAATGAACCCCAGCTTTTCTGTTATTTCTTCTCTGGCAGACTGTTGTACACCAGCCAAATAAACAGCACTCTTGCTAATGTTATCTTGTAAACCAAAAGCTTCAGACAACACAAGGAAAGCCTCTTGTAGAATCTGGATAGAAATAGCATCAGCTCGACAGAACATAAGAAGATCATCAGCAAAACAGACATGGGCACAGTTTAGTTTCCTGCATTTGGGATGAAAGTTGAAATCCCCATTTCTGTGTAACTGGCCCAATATCCTGTTCAGGTACTCCATGGCTAGAACAAATAAATAAGGTGACATAGGATCACCCTGTCTAATACCTCTCTTTGCAATGAAAGGCTTAGTTAGACCACCATTCAGCACTAAGGAATAGGAAACAGAAGTAACACAAGCCATTATCCAGTTAAGACACTTAGCAGGGAATCCAAGATCAATAAGAATCTGTTTAAGAAAGCCCCATTCGAGAGTGTCATAGGCCTTCCTCAAATCCACCTATAGGACACATATGGGGGATACCCCCTTTCTTGAATATCCCTTGAAGATTTCATGAATAAGCAAAATATTGTCTATAATGTTTCTTCCTTCAATAAATGTTGACTGAGCTTGTCCAACTAGACCACCAATAACAGCTTTCATCCTCCTTGTAATAACTTTGGAAATGATTTTATATACAGTGGTACAGCAAGCAATAGGTCTATAATCTTTAATAGTTGTAGGAGTTCTAACCTAAGGCACAAGTGCAATAGCTGTAGTATTAATCATGTGAGGCAGATTGCAAGTAGAGAAGAAGTCCTTTGTAGCAGCAAGTATATCTTCCTTTACTATCTCCCAGTTCCTGTTAAAGAACCCCACAGGAAACCCATCCACACCTGGTGCTTTGTCCTTAGGCATCTCCTTTAAAGCTTCTGTAATTTCTTCCAATGTTACCTCTTGAATTAGCATTCTTTGCTCTGATAAAGTTAGAAATTGTCCTTCTTTCATAACAGCAGTATTGACACAAGGCAGTTCTTCAGCACATTCTCCCATCAATGATTTGAACACCTTACTAAATTCCTGCTCCACAGCTAAGGGATCTATTAGTTTTATACCTGAGTCATTATATATAGAAGTAATATTATTCTGGCATGTTCTGATCTTCCACTGAGCATGAAAATACTTTGTATTAGCATCTCCACAGTCAATCCAGCAAGCCTTGGATTTCTGCCTCATAATCTGTTCCTCCACCTTCCTCCATTTCTCAATTTCATGTAGTGCTGCTTTCTCCTCATTAAACAAATTCTGTGAAAGTGGATTATGTTGCAACTGGCTTTGTACAATATCCAGTGTCTCCCTAGCTTGAATAAGATTCTGTTTGTATGAAGCCATCTGGATATTAATCCCCTTTAAGTGCTGCTTCAAGTTCTTCAATTTGGTCCATACCTGCTGCATAGGTGATCCTTCACAGTTCTGTGCCCAAACTTGCTGTAGAATGGAAGAAAACTGAGAATCCTCCATAATTGCAATATAGAATCTGAAAGGTTTAGGATGTAGGAGTTTTTGACTACCAAATTTGATGAGTATAGGGGAATGATCAGAAACTGAAGGGTTCATGAAATCAGTTTCAAGGTGCCCATACTGTTGAATCCACTGAAAATTACCCAAGGCCCAATCAATCTTACTATAGACACTAGTGGTATTACCCTGCTTATTTGTCCAAGTATAATGCCACCCTTTGGCTCTAAGGGGAGTAAGTTGAAGATTAGCAATGACCTCTTTGAACCCTCTGACTTCAGCATCAGTGACAGGAGAACCAATTCAATCATCAGAACATAATACAGTATTATAATCCCCACTCAGCACCCAAGAATCCTGACTGAGAACACTGACTGCCCTTAAATCACTCCACAACTGTTCCCTAATGCTTGCAGTAATATGAGCATAAATGACACTCATATGAGTTCTGATTTTACTTTGAGGGTCTTCTAAGAGACAATGAATAAACTAGTCAGTCACACAAGAAATATGGACCTGAATGTGAGGTTTCCAGAGAAGCCATATCCTCCCATTAACAGCTTTAGCATAGTTGCATTGGACCTTCCATCCCTTAACAACCTTATCTAAAATCCTCTTAGTTTTGTGCTCCTTCACGCTAGTTTCAAGAACACCCATGACATCTACTTTATTTACAGTCAGAAAGTTTTTCAATTCTTTCTGCTTATGGGCTTGATTAAGCCTTCTAATGTTCCAAGTAACAATAATCATGAAGCCTTAGGAAATATGCTCCAAGAAGGTTCCGGATCCACCTATTGACCCCTTCTGCCAGCATCCAGGACATCAATAGCAGTATTCCACTTATCACATTTGTCAATCATAACCTCATTGTTACCAATAGGTTCACTTATAGTTGTAATATTTCTGTCAGAGCCAATCAGTGCATGTTGTTGAATAGTATTCCCAATAGTACTATTCCCCAGCTGCATATTCTCACTGGTATGCTCTGGTTGAACTGGCATGCTTTCCATTGTATCTGCACAAGTCTAAGGAATCCATTCTTGTTTAGTAACTTTGACATGTTTTTTCATCCTGGTTCTCTGTCTTCTTTTCTTTCCCTGCTCACCAATGTCATGTTCTTCAGCATTGCCTGCAATATACCATCAGTCAACAGAGTCATGGCCAAATTTCAGGCAATGGTTGTAGAAACTAGGTTTCTAGTCATATTCAATCTGTTGGATTTTCGGGCCAAAAGGAGTTTCAATTTCAATCTGATCAGGGAGGGGATGGGCAGCATCAACCTCTACTAGAACTCGCGCAAAAGAGATCTTCTCATAGTGGGCTATGAATTTATCTGTGTACAATGGCTTACCCACTGCACTAGCCAGTTTGCTCAGTACTTCAATAGACCAGTAACCCACTGGAAGACCAGGAAATCGAATCCATACAGGTACAGTGCTAAGTACATCATTTTGAAAGGAAAAATCAATCTCCCATGGTTTCAACACCATAGGTTTGTTTCCGTATGAGTAACGCCCAGACTGAATAACTAGATCTTTGTCCTCTTCACATTGAAACGAAAGATGCAATAACCTTCAGAATGCATCAGAATATGAGGTTTGGACACGAAATTCCATACATGCAGCACAAAATTCTCCATCATTTTCTCATTAGGATTATCGCCAATTACATATCCAATTAATGCATTACTCCAGTAATCCACCTGAGATTTTAAATCCTCTTCACTAAATTTAACAACCTTCTGACCATCTCTTTCAATCGGAGGTACGAATGAGAGCAGCTTACCCATTTGAGCATTTCGATTCCCTCGAACAACTTCAGCAGTAGAAGTGATTTTGCAGAACCACTAGTTTCAGAGAATTGAAGTCGCCGAGCAGCGAGACTAGCTGGCACTTCAACTTTGTCCATCGGAGGTGGATTAACAGTCGCAAAACCATCTGCATGCACACTCTCTATCGATTGGAATTTCTGTGGAAGGAAATTTCCGAAGGTCAGAGGTTCCAATTCCTTAGTGATACCATGTGCAAGAGTGACAATTTGAGTGGTAGTGGGAGCCAAATTCCGCCGGTGACGAGCCATAGATCGGGCACGACGGCGACCTGTCAATCATGCACCAAGAGTTTTGCTCGTCTCTGCTAGCATGTATACGAAGAGTTTTAAAAAATGTATTTTAGGGATAGAATAGTAAATATTTTGGTCAAACCTAAAGTGCTTATAAGCTGAAATTTAATAAGTTAGGGAGACTAACTTATGGCTTTAGGCTTATTTTTTGATTATTTTTAGCTTATAAGCACTTAACTTATAAGCACTTTTAATTTTACCAAACGCATAAATAAACCAAAAAGTGCTTATAAGCCAATTTGACAAGCTTATAAGCTTATCCAAACACCCTCTATGTATATATATGTATTATGCATTTCATATCAGTAGCCCCCAGAGACACTCAGATGTTATAGGTTGTATCTCCTATATCTCTCATTACATTACTGCTCTTGTTTATGCTTTCCTGCCTTACATACTCGGTACATTATTCGTATTGACATCCATTTTGCTTGGGGACCCTGTGTTTCATCCCCGCAGGACCCGATTGACAGATTGACCGTCCTTCTAGTAGGCTATCAGCTCATTTAAGGTATTAGTGCACTCCACTTGCTCCAGAGTTACCTATTTGATCAGAATGCTTTGGATATGTATTGATTGGTAAGGCAGGGCCCTGTCCCGACCTTTATGATTTTATGTACTCTTAGAGTCTTGTTGACAATTGTCAGGTTTATGGATACTTGTATGGCCTTTTCAGCCTATGTTTTGAGTTTCAAACGGTTATGTCGGCCTTATAGGCATGTATGTCACAGATATACATTTGTACATCATGTTGGGTCTTCATATGTTGAGCATTTCCTTATTTTTTTATTCTTGTTATCTCATGACGGATTTTCTGGCTCATTTACTCATGATATTATGATTAGAATGATATGTTATGTTAGTAATCGGTTAGTAAGTCACCGGGTGCCCGTCGCGGCCCTTCTATTTGGGTCGTGACAGAAGTGGTATCAGAGCAGTTATGTCCTAGGGAATCTACAAGCCGTGTCTGGTAGAGTCTTGTTTATGGGTGTGTTGTGCACCACACTTATAAGCAGGAGGCCACAGGGCATTTAGGATTGTCACTCTTTCTTCTTTCTCTAGATCGTGTAGTAGAACTTAGTTGTAAGAATTCAAACTCCTAAATTCGACTTTAGTCGTAATACAACGATACTTACATCCACAAAGACCGTTGGTAAGAGATTTCATGTCAATATGGAATATTTGAGTCATGGGAACTCGATTTCACATCATGCTTACGATGAGTAAATATGAGGTAGTCAGCAGATCATGTGTGTACTAAGATGTGTAAGCTTCTTAATAAGGAGACTTAAGGCAAGGATATCTATTCATGAATATGGTGAAATCTATGAGAGATTCAGAAGCTAGATACAAGTTTTAACAATTAAAAGAAGTAAGGTGAAGAGAGGTACGAGGCACCCAATTAACGAAGATTATCAATATTTTCAAATCAGGCAGAGAGATATAAGCATTTTGGTACCTTCATCAATGATAGGGGTACGTACAATTGGCTACACCCATCTCTGTTATGTTCTATGGGAGCTAACAGATATTACTTAAAAGAAAGATGGGATATCAAGATCTAGTTGGAGTTAGAGTAGCCCGAAAATTGTGGATGGATTGTTATCATTAACTAATGTTTCCAAAAGATTGTGCAAATGTGGTAATAGATCTCCTTGTAAGACACCCAGATGGTGAACTCTAAAGTAGTACAATCAGGTATGAATACTTGAATATTCAAAAATTTTAGAAGATAGGCAGTTGGATCCTAGAAGGAACAAATATTTACCTTAGTATGACTCTAGCCCCGAGTAAAATAAGAATGTTAGGCATTCCAAAGAGCCAGTGAGATGAAGCAAGGCGAGTTAAAAGGGAAAGAAATTTTTGTTGAAGTTTTCAGAATAAAATAATAGACAACAAATATTATCCGGAGAACAAGAATAAAGTAAATGAAGCATCATGAGCAAGATGTGATATATGGGTGATAACAGTAAATCAAAATATAACACGATGACAGAGTCTATAGTCAAGTGAAGGAAAATACAAGAGGTGATAGGCCTTGAGGGAATAAAAGAGTATAATCCATAAAGTCATATCCTTATTTTGAGAAATGAGTTGGGGACTTCAATGTGATTAATAGGAGGAAAGGTTAGACCCCAGAGTAATAAAAATCAGAATAGGCCGGTGAATAAGATAAAACCAAACATGAATTAGGGACCGGAGGATTTGATAATGGTCGACATCATGAGAATTTCATAGATATTGCTCCAACAATTATAGAATAGACAATATACGAATAACCTTTAAAGGCCATTTTGGAAGTCGCTTACCTAAAGCAAGCACTCTGAGCAGAGTTAATCTTAAGGGACTAAGTGTTCTAGTTATAGTAAGTGTCACCTTTGTGTTTAAGAAATTTAGTTATCCCTGGTACAGAAGGTTACCATAAGGTGATTAAGGTTCATTGATAATGTGAAAAGACACCAAATATGAGGAGGTAAAACAATTATAGGTAGATTATCCTAGTACTAAATCTTAGTACTCCCCAAAAGAAAAGAATATGGTGTGATATGGTATTAAGTTGGAGTTAAGCGGTTCGATTAACTATAGAATGGTAAAGGAAGAATATGGTAAAAAGGAGAAAGGGATAATGTTGCATTTATTCAGTTCCTACAGATATGTTGTGACTCCAAAACATTATAAAAGCAAGACACTGGGAGAGGCAGTAAAAGTTTTCGTCCAGAATGTTATTGATAAGATAAATAAGAGTGAATGGACACTTGATACATCAGGAGCTAGTGGAGAGAGATAAGTTAAGACAAAGGATATATCCCAGTTATAGCTAGACAAGAGGTCATAAATAAATCAATAGATCATGCAAGATAAATGTAGTGAACCGCATCATAGTGAAATCAGTCTCGCAGATATGAGATTCCAATCATTTGAAAAAAAAATTCAGATGGGAGTTGAGGCAGCTAAAGGTACCATTTTTAAGGTTTATGAAAATATGAGAGAGTGCTACTAAGGAGACAATAAAAATTTGATCTTAGAACTCAACCTACGTGGACAAAGGCACAATGTTATGTAACTACAGAGTATTATAGGTGATTAAGAATAACGAAAATTTCCTTTGGGTGTACGATATCACAAGCTCACAACTTTATAAGAGCTAGTAGGTTTCCCTAAGTACTAGTATGAAAGACTAGCTGAGGGAATAAGGAAGAAGGTTTCCACCAAAGCATAGTGAGCTAAAGAGTAAATGATCTTGTAAAAACAGTCTCACTACAATATTGTATACACTCCATAAGAAAGTATCACCTATCATAGCAAATGAATGAAAAGAAAGTCATCAAAGTAATGATTGAGATCATATGAGGTACAAGAAATTACAATATTCGTGGGAAATAACACAAGCCAAGTATTCATGCAACAAGTGATATAATGACAAGGAAAAGTAATTGCTTACATTTAAAGACAACCGAGAAGGCATGAAAGGAAATTTATGGTGCTAGCAAGTTAAAGGAAGGTTGCGAGTAGTATAAATAGATAGGTGTAGGTCGTAAGTTAAAGTATTGTAGAGAAAAAAGGTTTTAGGTAGATAGGAATAAGGATATAAAAAGGTGAGTGAGAAGGTGACGAGAATATGTACGTCCTTGGGATTAAACCCATCAAAACAAGAGAGTTGATAGCATTTGTAAGTTATTGAAAGCTCAGTACAGCTTGAATGAACTCAGAGAAGTCTAAGGCTAGGTGCATTTAGAAGAGATGGAATGTTGCCCTTGCATCATAATAAGGGTGTAATTATGATAGATAAGAGGATGATGCTTAGGCCTTTGATTGAGTAACGATTGAACGAGAAAGGGATTTTATTAGTTGCACGGGATTAGAATACCCCCATAAGATGAATCGCGTTGGGATGCAATGAAATAAGGTTATTGAAGTATAGTATTATCCATAGGTGGATAATGAAAATAACTTCAAATGTTCCCCGATGAGATGTGAGCCCTAGTGACAGTGTATTACGTAAGAGGTTGCAAGTTATCAGTGATAGATTATAGATCAACATTAAGGTGAACAAATAATAGATGGGTACAAGTTCCAAAGTACGAGATGACATTTATTTGTTATTCTTAAGATAAATAATAATGAGGAAGCACTAAAGGATTTATATTTATACAGATAGGATAACCTAGAGTTGGGTAGCAAACCTCGGTAATAATAAACCAAAATAAGTTTTATGGTATAGTATAACCTACCTAGATATAGTAAATCCATATGGATAGATATCCAAGGCTATGAAACAAGAGATAGCAATAGTCTTAAGTTCGATAAAGTACCAAGAGAAATACATCAGTACACCTATAGAAGCCTAAGGGGACAACTTATCATTATTCTGTTCATATAGTGAGGCTTAAAGATTGGCTAAAAGATGGAGGAAAAAGCGAAAGAAAAGTCGCTAGGTCCTCATACAAGAACACAGTCATACATATTGCATTACATAAGGTAGCAAATGTTACGATTTTGGAAGAATTCTGACCACAATGCCCAAGCGTTTAGATTTATTCACAAAACAGTTGATTAGATGGCAATATGAGCACTAAAGTATTCATAAAAGCCATACTTTATGAAACTGATAAGATCAGTCAACATTCGAGGATGAATGTTCCAAAGGGGGGAATGATGTTATACCCCAAGTTTTCATACGAAAGTACATCGTAAGTCATTGATGTAAGATCGGAAATAAGAATATATTTGGAAGTAAACAAAATAAGCTAATAATGTTACCTTGGAGGAGGCAAATATTTAAGATCATGAACAACAAGTACCAAGAGGGTTGGAAATCTTAGAAGCTAAACCAATTGAAGAAAATAAGTTTCATCGAAAATCGACAAGTTTGGAATGTTATAACATGTACTTTGGGGTGAGAATAGGGTTCCTAACATGATAAGAGGTTATTCTATGAGTTATTTCAGTCGTATGATATTCATTTTCTACATTTTGAAGGAAAGCAAGTTGTGGAACACGAGTTGGCAAAAGTCGCCACAAGTTACATTCATAAATTTGATAAAATTTAGGTCAAATATATTTGATCATTTCTCCAAATATATTGGAATCATGGGGTTTCCTACATACCAAATCGAAGATCTACAAGCCTATTTTCTAATGCATTAAACCTTTCATCAATATGACATCGGAGTAGAAAGATATTCTCGTTTTTGCAAGAAGGCACAAACATCTCCAAATTGGACCCACTTAGGCGGTGGTCGACCTACTTCACTTTATAAACGATTTGGACGCCTATTTTTCACTTATTTTCAACTCAAATTCGTCTCCAAACTTCTCCTAACCCTTAAAAATATATTCCACAAGAGTTTGAAGCGATTCCAAAGTGATTACACCATATTTCAACATCAAAACCTAGTCCTAGTGAAGAACAACACCTCTTTGAGGTTGTGTTGTCATTGAGGATTGTTGTGGGCAGTATTTAGATGAAATTCCAAGTTTTTGCTTCTGTCTAAGGTGTGTATAACAGCCTACTAATTGTTCTTAAGCTATCTATTATGTTGGTTAAGTATTTAGGATGATAAACTACAAGAAAATACTTGGATTAGCTTAAGTCACTTCTATAGTGTTGTATTGCCATTCAGGGTTGTTGTAAGCTGAATTTAACTTGGATTTTGACTTGAAGTTACTACAGGAGGTATGTGTATTGTGTACTTGCATGTAATTAAGGTTATCTTGATGTTGATTAAGTTAAATGGATAGGGTATACATGAACTAGTGAATAAAGTTACTAATTGAAGATAGTTGGAATTATGGATTGTTTACTTTGTTATAAATATATGGTATAAGGATGGAATAGTTGATGGATGACTTCATTATCGTGTTAATGATACTTGTAAGTTAATGTATGAAGTCTATAAGGGGTATATGGTTACACAGATTCCAATTGGATCACGTAGCTCGTCGTGAAGTAGTATTGACTTGTTATTATTGACATTTATATGTTGATGGATTTCTTTGGTTGTTGTTGTTGGTATATGGTATTGGTGAAGGCACTTGTTACAAGGGAGATGCTTCCCAAATTTACGTAAACGAGCTACTAGCATAAGTTATAGACTTAGCCATTGCTCAGCACTAATTCTGAATCTCCTTATGCTATGATAAAACGAGTTGACTTGTTTGAAGAGTTTCTTGGAAGGTATTAAGGACTCAACATGTTTAAGGTATGTTAAGGCACTTTGTTTTTTCTTTTGGCATGATCAGAAGTGACATGAACATAAACTGTACGCTAATTTATAATGGATCTACTCTTCGAAACTAAGGTTGTCCATGTTGTTCTTTTCTTATAAATTTATTCTAAACAAGTGTGTATGATCTTTAAATCCTACTAAGTTTCATATTGATGATAGGGATGTCCATAATGTTAATCGAAGGTTCAATGACCTTGTGTCATTCCGAAAAGTTTAGAACGTGATTTCATGAGTCGAGCATTATATATATATATATGTATATATGTATGTATGTATATATATATATATACATATATATGTATATATGTATATATATACATATATATGTATATATATATATATGTATCTATTTCACTCTATCGAGTAGCGCTATAGTCAGCGGGGTACAGCACCTATTGTGCATCCATTGATCAGTTGGAAACCGAACTCCACATGGCCGGGTACGATTCTACCGAACCTTATGATGGACGGGTACGTTTTATCAAGTTCTACTTAAGGCCGGGTATGATATGATGATGATGATTCCAATAGAGGAGAATGTATTTTAAAAAGTGTATGTATATATATGTATTATGCATTTCATATCAGTAGCCCGCAGAGGCACTCAGATGTTATATGTTGTATCTCCTCTATCTCTATTTGCATTACTGCTCTTGTTTATGCTTTCCTGCCTTACATACTCGGTACTTTATTCGTACCGACGTCCATTTTGCCTGGGGACACTGCGTTTCATGCCCGCAGGTCCCGATTGATACATTGATACTCCTTCTAGTAGGTTATCAGCTCAGCGAAGATGTTGGTGCACTCCACTTGCTCCAGAGTTACCGATTTGATCAGAATGCTTTGGATATGTATTGATTGGTATGGCGGGGCCCTGTCCTGACCTTTATGATTTTATGTACTCTTGAAGGCTTGTAGGTAGATGTCATGTTTATTGATACTTGTATGGCCTTTTCACATATGTTTGTTACGAAAGGTAATGTCGGCTTTATAGGCCCGTATGTCATAGATATACGTTTGTATATCATGTTGGGTCTTCATATATTGAGTATTTCTTTATTTTTTTTATTCATGTTATCGCATGATGCGTTTTCTGGCTCATTTACTCATGATATTATGATTAGAATGATATGTTATATTGGTACTCATTTAAGCAAGGCACTGGGTGTCCCTCGCGTCCCTTCTATTTGGGTCATGACATCCGATGTCCCTAAGATAGCTTTCTGCACTCGGTACGGGCATTATGAGTTCCTGGTTATGTCATTCAGGTTAACAAATGTCCCGGTAACTTTTATAGATTTGATGAACCGAGTGTTTAGGCCTTATTTGGACTCGTTCATGACAGTCTTTATTGATGATATTTTGATATATTCCCGCAACCGGGAGGATCACAAGCAGCATCTCATGGTCGTTTTTAAGACTTTGAGGGATAGTCAGCTATATGCTACATTTTCAAAGTGTGAGTTCTGGTTGAGTTCAGTTGCATTTTTGGGTCATATTGTATTAGTAGAGGGTATTCAAGTGGACCCAAAGAAGATTGAGGCAGTCAAAAACTAGCCTAGACCAGCATCAGTTATAGAGATTTGGAGTTTCTTGGGGTTGGCAGGCTACTAGCGACGGTTCGTGGAGGCATTTTCATTTATTGCAGCCCTGATGACTAAATTGACCCAGAAGGGTGCCCAGTTCAGATGGTTAGACGAGTGTGAGGCGAGCTATTAGAAGCTCAAGACAGCTCTGACTATGGCACCGGTGTTGGTTTTGCCCGCAGGTTCAGGACCTTATACAGTTTATTGTGATGCTTCCCGTACTAGGCTTGGTGCAGTATTGATGCAGGATGGCAAGGTCATTGCCTATGCTTCACAGCCGCTGAAGATTCATGAGAAGAATTATCTGATTCATGACCTAGAGTTTGCAGCCATTCTCCACGCATTGAAGATTTGGAGGCACTATCTATACGGCATGGCGTGTGAGGTGTTTAAGGATCATGAGAGTCTTTCGTACTTATTCAAGCAAAAGGAGTTGAATTTGAGGCAGAGGAGGTGGTTAGAGTTGTCTAAGGATTATGACATCACTATCTTATATCACTCGGGGAAGGCCAATGTGGTGGCCGATGCCTTGAGTAGAAAGATAGCCAGTATGGGTAGTCTTGCTTATATCCCGGTCGGTGAGAGGCTTCTTACTTTGGATGTTCAGACTTTGTCCAATTGGTTTGTGAGGTTGGATATCTCCCAGCCTAGTTGAGTATTAGCTTGCATGGTCGCTCGTTCTTCATTATTGGAGCGTATTCGTGATCGGCAGTTTGACAATCCCCATTTGTGTGTCCTCAGAGACACGGTGCAGCGTGGAGGTGCCAAGCAGGTTACCTTAGGTGATGATGGGGTTCTGAGATTGCAGGGTCAAGTTTGTGTGCCTAATGTGGAAGGGCTTCGAGATCTGATTTTAGAAGAGGGCTATAATTCCTGGTATTCTATTCACCCGAGCGCCGTGAAGATGTATCAGGATTTCCGGCAGCATTATTTATGGCATAGAATAAAGAAGGATATTGTTGCATATGTGGCTCGGTGTTTGATTTGTCAACAGGTTAAGTACGAGCATCATAGGCTTGGTGGATTGTTTCAGAGGATTGAGCTTACCTAGTGGAAATGGGAGCGGATCATTATTGATAGGCTGACCAAGGCAGCGCATTTCATTCTTGTGGAAATATCCTATTCATCCAAGAGGATAGCTGAGATCTATATTCAGGAGATTGTTCGCCTTCATGGTGTGCCCGTATCTATTATTTCGGACTGGGATACACAGTTTATCTCATACTTCTGGAGAGCGACTCAGTGAGAGTTGGGCACACGGGTTGAGTTGAGCATGGAATTTCACCCCCAAACGGACAGTCAGTCCGAGCGGCCATTCAAATTTTGGAGGATATGCTCCGAGCTTGTGTCATCAACATTAAAGGTTCGTGGGATCATATTTTGCCATTACCAGAGTTTGCCTACATCAACAGCTACCAATCAAGCATCCAGATGGCTCCTGATGAGGCTTCATATAGGTGTCGATCTCCGATTGGATGGTTTGAGTTGCGAGAAACATCGATTGTTGGGTACATATCTGGTTCAGGAGGCCTTGGACAAGGTCAGGATCATTCCGAATAGTCTACGTACAAATCAGTCCAGGAAAAAAAGCTATTCAGAATGCAAGGTTTGAGATGTGGCTTTTATGGTTGGTGAGCGGGTGTTGCTCCGAGTGTCGCCTATGAAGGGTGTGATGAGATTTGGGAAGAAGGTCAAGCTTAGCCCTAGGTTCAATGGTCCATCTAAGATTCTTGATCGAGTGGGATAGGTTGCTTATAGACTTGCATTGCCGCCATGCTTGTCAGCCGTGCATCCAGTGTTTCATGTGTCCATGCTCCGGAAATATCATGGTGATCCATCCCACGTGTTAGATTTCAGCATAGTCCAAATGGACAAGAACTTCTATTATAAGGAGGAGTCTGTAGCTATTCTAGACCGGCAGGTTCGCTAGTTGAGATCCAAGAGTTTCCCTTCTGTTCGTGTTCAGTGGAGAGGTCAGCTTCCTGAGGCATCGACCTGAGAGTCCGAGTCCGATATGCAGAGCCATTATCCACAGCTTTTTCATGACTCAGGTACTTCCTTCTTCAGTCCATTCGAGTACGAACGATTGTTTTAGAGGTGGATGGTGTGACGACCCATAGGGTCATCACCTATCTGCTTATCAAATGTTTTACTTCCAAGGCCATAAGAATCTTATTTAGAGTCGCCTCAATTTGCATGCAGTCCGGGGGCGCATCTAAAAGTTTAAATATGAAATTCTGTGAAAAATGCTAATTTTATATGTTACGATGAATAAATTTGACTTCGGTCAATATTTTGGATAAACGGACTCGGGCCATAATTCGACGATCTCAGAAGGTCCGTAAGAAAATATGGGACTTGGGCGTATGCCCGAAATTGAATTGTGAGGTCCCAAGCCCGAGAAATAAAGTTTTAAGTGAAATTATTTTCTAAAATTGTATAAAGGAATTTGAATTGAAAACAGATTAGAAAATGATAGTATCAGGCTCGAATTTTGGTTCTGACGCCCGTCATAGGCCTTATAAATGACTGGGAGTCATTCCTGTAAAATTTTGTTAAACATGGACATCGTTTGACGTGATCCGGACCTTAATTAGAAAATTTGATGTTTATAGAAGTTTTGAGAAATTTCAGAGTTCTTGAGGTTTAATTCGATATTCGTGATGTTATTATGTTGATTTGATGACACGAATATGTTTTTAGAATGTTTTTGAAGTTGGATGTACAATTGGATTGGAGTTTTGAGGGACGGCTGAGTTTCGGGTAGGTTTCGGTATGCCTTAGGCCTAGAAATAAGATCTTGCAGGTTCAGGACGTTGCATGCCTCTAAACCCACTTGTGCAGTCCGTGAGAAATGGTGTGCAATCGCGGAGGGGCCAGCGTGGCCACGGTCACCTTTGTGCGATTCGCGGTAGAGGCTATGCGGCTGCAATCGCTTTTGTGCAGTCCGCATAAGGTGTTGAATTGCAGGTCTTCAGGTAAGGCTGTGCGGCCGTGGTCCATAAGATGTAATGAAATAAGATCGGGTGATATGCCTATTAGGAGATGTAATGAAATGGGAATGGGTGGTACGCCTACCACAAAATGTAATGAAATAGGAACAGGTGGTACGCGTACCATGAGATATAATAAAATGGGAGCAGGTGCTACGCCTACTACGAGATATGATGAAATGGGATCGGGTGGTACACCTACCACGGGATATAATAAAATGGGAGCAGGTGGTACGCCTACCATGAGATATGATGAAATAGGAGCGAGTGGTACGTGATCGCGGCCAACTCGGCGCTATGCAATAGCAGGAAGAGCGGGTTGCAACAGCATTTACCCGAATAGTGGTTCGGGATCGAATTTCCACAGGGAGCTTGGAGAGGAGTTGTATTGTCTGTCTAGCCTAGAGTTGCGTTTGTTCTTCTAATTATACTTCTAACATTTTTGGGGTTTCTATATTTATAACTACTATTGTAAACTAGTGATTAAGACTACTTAAGCTACGAGAATGTTGCTAAGTTGTAATTAATGGGAAGAACGACACTAGGTTCGTGGCATCACCTAGGTGGCTAATTAACGGGTAGATGCTACTAAGGATAGATTGACATATTTGGGGCTTATGCTATAACCGTTGCACAATTGCACCCACTCTCACACCTCTCGGTAGAGAGAGTGATTTTGCCCAATTGACTCTCTCGAGACCAATTGGGTAGGCCAACTAGACCAAGCAACTAGGGTCCAAGTAGGGTGATTACTTTCTCGAGATTTAACCTATTAATTGGGACTACCATTTCTCATGGGTCCATCCCAATTCCTTGTTGGGTCAATTTTGGGGTCATGGACTCTCTTTCTCAATAACGGTTAACCCACAAAGCTAGAATCAGTGTTTGTAACCACCAATCCTTAATTAACACATAATATTAACCCAAATAACAAATACCCAATATCAATCTAACCGTAGATGAAAACGCCCATCAATTACCCATACTAGGGTTGAGTCACAACCCTAGCTAATGGGTTTAGCTAGATATTTTTAAAGAAAAAATAGAATAAATAGATGAAGAACTAAACATATTAATTGATTCCTAAGATGAAATTACAAGAATCTATTGAGAATGTAAAGCTAAAGTGCAAAAAATGGCTAGTATCTCGGTCTCCATGAGTGCAGCACTGTTAATAATACAAAACATGACCTAAAAATGATAAAATATTCTATTTACAGTGGCTAGATAAACTGGATAAAAATACCCTTTCGGGGTCGGTGCGGGCCGCACAAACATGATCGCGGCCGCACTGGCACTATGACTTCAATTTTCATCTCTCTAAACTATATGGCGAGGGGCGCATAAAAGGGTAACACGGCCGCGGAAGGCTCTAGGGAGGACCGCTTGTATGAGACCGCGACCATGTGACTTATTTTGACCAAAATGATATATCTTTGAATCTCTTGACGCGGACCGCATGAATAAGTAACACGGCCGAGTAAGACGAACTCGGGCTGCATGGATCTGACCACGGCCACGTTCTTAATGTTCTAAATAGACCCATCACTGAACCTCCTAGTGCGGCCGCGTGCACTTTTGTGTGGTCCGCACTAGGTTCTCTATTTCCTTCACTTCACTTGGTCTTTGATACTTGAGCAGGTTTCACTTCGTTTTGAGCCGATCTTTGACATTTCGTCACTTTGTCACCCAAACCTGCAATCAAGCACAACCTGTGAGCATTTTGGGACTATTTTGTAGCAATTTATAAAGCATAGTCAAGTAGGGGCATAAAACATGTTAAAATCCGACTTATCAACTCCCTCAAACTTAAACCTTTGCTTTCCCTCAAGAAAACAAAATAAGACCCACCCCTTAAAGGAACATCCAAGTAATTCCAGTTATCCTATAGTAACCTCAACAAGCATCAATTAGGACTAACAATTGCCCTCAATACGAATGCATCATTAACACATTTTAAATTTTGGAAACTATGGATCAAGTGTGACACGAGAGGATCAAGAGTTGACACATTTCATCAAATAACTTCTCTCAATTACCTTGGTCATTGTGGAACCCAAAATCACACATCCTCAATTCTCCCTAAGCGAACTTCACATGTTAGAGTATTGACACACAAACTGAGGTTGATAGACTTTTACTCATCTCTATAAAGAAGAAGGTAACAAGTTTGGCTCTAGGTACCATATGCTTGCCCCTTATGTAAGTATCCACTAATGTAGGCTTCCTTCTACTCAAGATCATATGGGGCTTTTATGGAGTTACTGTGAAGGCTTTTGGGTAACGGTAGGACATGTTTCTGTCAAGTGAGTTCAATCTTCCCTTAACCACTTCTTTTGATTCATTTTGGCACACATTCTTGACTCATTTGAGTATTTCACTTCTTTTCAAGGGGTTATAGGGACACATTGTCACTCTTTCTTATACAATTCAAAATATTTCTCCTTTTTTCTACTTTTTCCGCACCTTTTTCACTTTTGTTTCCCTTGAATCCCCTTTTTATTCTTGTTCACATTGGTCTTTCTTTTTCTCTTTTTCTTTTCTTTCTTTTTAATTGATTTCCTTTTCTTTTTGCTTTTGTACCTTTTACCACTTTGTTTCCTTTCTTGTCTCTCCCCCTCAAACTTAGACATTTTCCATTACTCAAGGGAAGATTTGGGTGACAAGAGAAGGTAATTATTAGAACGGGTATATGCTTGTAACATTAGTTCTTGAAAGAAAAAGGTTCAAGGCTCAAAAGGGTTAACTAGGGATCATTTCATTGGTAGGCCATGGAATTTTTCAACTTAACATTTAGATCAAGGAAAGCCTATAATCACTTCTCAAGTCAAATTTTACCTAGGATTTCGCCTCAACAGACATTCAGAGCAAGTTCTAGACCACTGGCTCGGGACTTGGACTCACAATTTGATTCCTCACTACACATGCTAGGGGATTGCTAAAGACATCGAGTCGAGGGCCCACAATGACCTTAGTTACGATTCAAGGCACAATGGTCCAAAAATACCACATGATGATTGTTTGGTCAACACAAGAGTCTCAAGGCTACGACTTTCACCATCCTTAACACAACATTATGTCTTTGATCATGGGATCAAAGGAAAATGTGCTACGGCTAAGTGAAGCTTTGCCTGAGGTACCCTTAACTATGAAATATTAAAAAAAAAAGAAAGAAAAATCAAAAACAAACTCAAACGCTTAAGAAGGTTGTCACACCATCTATCATTAAGAAGAGCCACCTGGTTCGCACAATACTACACCCTTGGAAAGAACCGTGGCATTAAGAAAACCAAGGTCTTATTAAAAATGCCAAAAACAAAACAAAAGATTACGAGCCTATCTACAAAGCTAAAAACAAAAAAAAATGCAAAATTTTGTGAAAATAGAAAACCGAATGAATATGTACAATAGGAGTAGAATATACAATAGGAGATGAACATATACAGAAATATAACTTTATATACATACCAAGGAGAAAATAAAAAGTACGATAAAGGTAGCTAAATGTAAAGTTATATACATCCCAAAATAGAAATTCAAAGTAAAATAAAAACTATCAATCTATATATACAGTCATCCATATAATCAAAGAGTAGGGTGCACCCCCACAAATAAGAGCTGGCATTATCCCCAATGCCAACTACACAAATAAGCATAAAAATCAGTGAAAAGATATAGAAGAGCTCCCTAGGACTGGTCCGTCAGCATGGGATCCGCAGTGGTCCTCTATATAGGTGGGAACCTCAGAATGGTTCCTGGACTCCTGTTGCTCAGCCGCTGGGACTAGGTCCTACTCCTACACCGGCTGAATGATAGGTACCTCACTGGAGGGGACCTCCTGTGGGTCTACCAGCTCAATGACTGCATCAACTGTGCCGGGGAGCTTCCTCGTCTTCCTTGGAAAAGCTGTGGCACTGGTGTTGCTGTTGGAGGGGCTGGATCCCCGAATAACAAGTCTAACGGCATCTGGTCTGCCAATAGATTGTCCACATCCATCCTCAGCGCTTTCACCAACTCATTGGAAGCATGTGACTTCCTTATTTTCTTGTGCTCTCTGCTAAGATCCGCCAATGTCTTGCCATGTAACTCCACCGCCTTAGTCAAGGTGTCCTGAGTCCTTATAATCTTCTACTGGTTGTCCAGGAGTGTCTTCAAAGTATCCTTAATGGACTGAGGAACTTGAATAGTGGGAGATTTTGAATGATCCTCAACTGTGGTAGATAATGTCGACAACTTGGATGTCGCAACTGACATCCAGTTGTTAAAACTGGCCAAGGTCTGGCTCAGCTAATGGGCCGTGAAAGGGTGAGCTCGGGAATATAGGACTCTTGGACCAGATGAAGTGTTGGGCCCAGCAGAAGAGGAGAGTCTTGCAGGCAAATCAATAGTAGTAAGCAAGGAGGGCAGCTCGGTGGAAGGCTCAACAGATGACTCCACTGCAACTAGCTCTTCAGACTGGCCAGTTAGGGCAGAAGCAGGTGCCTTTTACTTCTTGTCCTTTGGGTTGTCCGGCCCCTGAATTCTAAACCATGAGAACGGGGCGACCGGTCTTACTTTCACATCATAGGACTTTTTCTCTATTTTGAAATCCTTAAAATACATGGTGAGAGTGTAGGTAAAAGGGTATTCCTGTCATGCTCTCGTCCCACATCAGCAATCACATGGGACATCACATTGCCCATATTAATAGGGTACCCGGCCATAATAGATGAAATCAACACATCACGATGAAGAGGAATAGTTTGATCATGGGTAGAATGGTCAATCCGACTGCACACAAAAGTCAACATCCTCGAGCCTCAAAGTTGAAGGTCTTACGGAATACTTTCTTCCCTGCTTGCAACCAATCTGGATCAGCACCCGGGTGGGCCAAGTACCTAGCTAACCAAGGGTGAACCTCTTCCCCCATAGCCAATTTCTCATTGTACTGGGTTTCATCCTCATCATCAAACCCCAAGTACTCATTGAATGCTTTCCCAGAGAATACAACACTTTTGTTTCGCACTTTGGTTGCAATTGAGCCCTTTTTGACGTGGGCCACATTGCAGTAAAACTTTTTCACCATGTGCTCATTTACATCCAATAACTCATCCCGAAAGGGCTCCCATCCCGCTCTAGTATGGAACTGTCTATGTACATTAGGGAGTAGGGGTAGCAGGTCAGTTAGAATGATACTCATCTCTGGAATTAGTTTTCGCACTGGCCACCACTCTCAGAACTTGTGAAAAGCCACTTGACTAACAAAGCGATCCTCCCAAACCTCCGGTTTTCTTGTTTTTTCAACACCCCCAACCTGGGGCACACCATTGTCTGGTACTTTTTTATTACTATCATCCCCATCATCTGCATTCTCCCCAGATAGTGATGTTGTGGGGGAGGTGGAGTACTCACCACTACCGGCCATTGAGCCCTCAGACGACTCAGAATGTGCATGCTCTGGAGCTTGGGTAGGGGGTGAGGGTATAGGAGAGTCACCAATCAATCTCAACCTTCCAGGCCAGTCAGGGACATACTCCGGTACTGAATCAGAAGAGACATCCTGGGAAGGTACATATTCACTTCCCGATTGGTCACAGACTCTGTTAGCTGCTTTCATGGCTTTCCGCATCTTTTTAATATTCTCTCTCACTTGGGGAATTAGCCGTATCATGTTCTTGCCATTGCCATTTCTCTTACCTCCCCGGGAGGATTATCCTTCTGGGTTGTTTAGTATCTTTTCCTCGTTGTTTGACCATTATCTGCAAGAATACATTTCTAACATTATTAGTTTGAGCACATGCAGTTAAATGGGCACAGATATTGTATTGCAGACAACATTGGAACTATTGTACAAATAGTTGCAGAACCTGGTGTTGGAACATATGTATATGTTCATACATATATGTTTTGATAATTGACAAACCAATTTAATGAAAAATAATATATGCCAAATAAATGTGAGTTATTATTGAATACACTTTAATTTATATTTTAACTAAAGTGCTATTCATTTTGTAGATATGCAAAAGGAAGATAAAGAATTTATATGCAAAATTACAATGAGCATAGAGGAAGAAAAGGCTATGCAACGTTATTTGAGCGGACAAGAATTGGAGTCCAAGAAGTTCAAGACAAGATCGAGAGAAGCAATGAAAATAAATGAAGACCTTTTGTTGAGTCTTATTTATATTGTCTTTATTGTGATCTTGATCCGACTTTAAGTTTGAGTCTTGGTTTCTCTCATAAACTGATTTTACAACATATGCATATCACAAATGATTTTACAATATATGCATATCATAAGTGATTTTACAATATATGCATATCATAATTGGTTTTACAATATATGCATATCATAAATGATTTTACAATATATGCATATCATAAATGGTTTTACAATATATGCATATCATAAATGATTTTACAATATATGCATATCATAAATGGTTTTACAATATATGCATATCATAAGTATTTTTATTTGTGATAAAAATATTTTTATTGGTTTTAAATGTTATATAATAAATATTTTCAATACATTTAAAACAAAATGATTTTAAATGTTTTTATTGATTCGGAATGGTCATTACAATTGTTTTTCATGTTTAAGATATTTATATCTTCAAACAAAGCTTTGAAAAATATTTTATAACTTATTTTCAATAAGTTAGTTGTTTTAAAAACGGACCATTTCCGCAAGGTCAGATAGTCGAATATCTGATATTGGATAGTCGACTATCCTGATGACCGTTGCCAAGATAGTCGAATATCCATATCAGATAGTCGACTATCCTTGTGACCGTTGCCAAGATAGTCGAATAACCATATCGGATAGTCGACTATCTAACAGATTTTCAGAATCTGTATTTATGATCATAGCAATGGCTAGGAGTGATTTTGGAGCTATAAATTCATCTCAAAATCACTCATTAAACACACAACTTCTGACCAAAAACATTCTTAAGCTTTCATACATTTCCAATATCATTTATTGATCATTTTTATCATATTTTGAAAGCCAAGGTCTTGAATTTATTGTTGTGTTCTTGAGCGTATTTGTTAACTCATATCCACTCTATTAAGAGAGTCTTGTTTAAGTGAGTGCTTAGTGTTTTGTACACTTGAAGAGAATTGTTATTCTCTTGTTGTAAGAAGGAACTTGTGTTTCCTTGGTTGAAGTCTTGGAGTGTTGTATCTCCGAGCAAAGGTGTTGAGGCTTGTGTCCTCAGGTTGTAAAGGTTTGTTAGGCACCCGTAAGCTTAACAGTGAAGTCTTGGGGTGAGGTATCCTCGAGCAAGTGAAGTCTTAAGGTGTGGTATCCTTGAGCAAGTGTAAGGATTTGTTAAGCACCCGTAAGCTTAACGAAGTTAGTGGAAATCTCGAGAGAGTCTCTCGGGGACTGGACTAGCCAGGGGTTGTGGTGAACCAGGATACATCGGTGCGTACATTCTTGTTTATTTACTTATCGCACTTATTTATTTTCTGCAATTTTCAAATTCCGCAAGTTTACGCTATTTTGTTATTATAACGCTATTCACCCCCCCTCTAGCGTTAAGCGTATTATCTAACAATTGGTATCAGAGCCTAACTCTCTGAAAGACTTAACAGTTTGAGAGAATCCTTCTATGGCTTCTACTAGTAGTGCTTTTGCAGGAATAGGTGAAGGTCACTCTATTCTTTTGCCTCCAATATTTGATGGAAGCAATTACACACATTGGAAAGATCGGATGACAATCTTCATCAAATCAAACAACTTTCGTCTATGGCAAATCATCAAGTATGGTGAACAAATGACGAAACAAGTTGGAAAAGCCATGGTAAGTGAATACAATACCAAGGCTATCAATATGTGTTTATAATTCCTTGAAACAAGAGGAATATCGGAAAATTTCCCAATACAAAACTGCTAAAGAGATGTGGGACAAGCTTGAGGACACTTATGAAAATGCGGCTCAAGAAGCAGACAGTTCATATGATGAACCAACTGCCAAATGCCTCATGGCCGACGAAGGAAAAGAGGTAAGGACATCTAACTCTCACTCTTTTGAAGAATTACAAAGTGCCTATAATGAACTGTATGGTGAGTTTGTTAATGTTTCCAAAACTCTTAAAGATTTGCAGAAAACACTTTCTTTGCAAGAAACAGATTTTCAGAAAACACTTTCTTTACAAGAAAAAGAGTTTGAAAAATTGACTTGTGAAAATGAGAAGCTGAAAGAAGAAAATGGTGTTCTCAAAAATAAAATTGATGTTTTAGAAAAAGAAAATGATTTCTTGAAAAATGACATTTTTGATCTTAGAAATAAGATTAAAGCAATGAATGAATCTTCTTCAATTGATAAAAGTTCTATTTGTTTATCTTGTGATTCTTTGAAACTAGAAAACATTGAACTTAGGAACACACTAGAAAAATATAGTGTAGATGCTCCTAAAACTATTGAAGTGATTAAGAAGAAAAAGCCTAAGAAAAATAGAAGGCGTAAAAAGAATAAGAATCATGCTAGAAATTGTGATGCACCACCTAGAAATAATTCTAGGATTTTTAATGAGTCTAGAATTAATAATTTTAGACCACCTAGAAATGATTCTAGGAATTGTGCAAATGAATCTAGAAATAATTATTCTAGACCGCCTAGAAATAACTCTAGGAATTTCAACGCTCCTAGGAATGTTGATTTTAGATTACCTAGAACGTATTTGGCACAACCTAGGCATATGCACAACCCGAATGTTGTATGTCACTACTGCAACCGGGTAGGACACATAGCACCCACATGTTTTGCAAAACATAGGGATTTATCTTGTGGCTATAATTATTATTTGCCTAACACCCAAGGACCCAAAAGTGTTTGGGTACCAAAAACCTATGTTTAGGTACTTTTGCAGGTGTGCTTGAAGACTACAATATTGTAGTAGATGCACCAAGCACGGAACCTCATTGCATCAAGGGGGAATTTCGGTTAGTTATCCTTTTCGATAAAAACCGAATTGTTGATATGTGCAAGCAATCGATGTTAACATATTTGTCGTTAATTTATTTCTTATACTGTTGAAATTTCTGATATGCTTAATCGTAATAGTTGTTAAATAACAATTGATACATCTGTTATGTTTTCCAATAACAATTGATTTTAAATCATGCATATTTGTTTTAGCCAAAATGATTTTTAAACACGCCTCTAAAATCTGGACTAAGATAATCGGTTATGTACTTATGATAATCGATTATGTTTAAGTCAGCTTCTTGACAATCGATTGTGAACTAATGACAGTCGATTGTGTTAAGGCAGTGAGCATCAGATTTTTCAAATCTGCATGACAATCGATTGTGAACCTTATGACAATCGATTGTGATGAGGCAGTGTCCATCAAAGTTTTTCAAAGCTCAAAATAATCGATTGTTAAGCTAATGACAATCGATTGTGAAGAGACAGTGTCCATCAGATTTTCCAAAGTACAAAATAATCGATTGTGAACTTATGACAATCGATTGTGTTGAGGTAGTGTCTTCCAGACTTTTTCAAAGTTATTATATAATCGATTGTGAGTTTATAACAATCGATTGTCAAGAGGCAGTGTCTAAATTGATGTTTCAAGACTGGTATATAATCGATTGTCAACATTGCATAATCGATTGTATAACAGACCGTTGCCAAAAAGTTTTCAAATACCGTCAGGTAATCGATTGTAGATTTGTAATAATCGATTGTTTTAATTAAAATCTGGAAAAGATTTTTTGAACGTTGCCAGTAGTCGATTGTTGATCTTAGATAATCGATTGTTAAGCGTAAAATCCGGGAATGATTTTTGGAATGACTGGCAGACAATCGATTGTGGTAACTTGACAATCGATTGTCACAGAGCAAAATCAGCAATTCTTAATTGGCAATTAGGCAACTATTGTGTATGTTCTTCAACAAATGGTTTTATCATTGTTTTATAACAATTGGTATATCTATGTTTTGTTGGTATGTCTTGATAAATTTCTATAAATCTTCATATTGCATACTTCTCATAGTCTTTCTTTAATATACTCCCTTCTTGCTAAATGCCAAAAAGAAGAAGTGTTTAGGCGATATGCCTCAAGTAAGAGGGAATATCTTTACGTTCTAGTTTGCCTTAATTGAAGGGGAATTTTTTCATTAAGGAAATTGCATGAATGTTATTGATGATATTTCTTGTACTTTAAAAATAATTTTTTATTGATGATATTATATTTGGAGCAACTAATAAATTTGTATGCAAGGAGTTTAAAACTCATGACTAGCAAATTCTTGAAATATCATGATAGACGAACTAAATTTCAACTTGAGGGTGCAAGTGAAACAAATGAAAGAGGGAACTCTCATTTGTCATGCTCAATATTGCAATGAGTTGCTAAATCGCTTTGAAATAAGCAACACCAAAGCAATGGCCAATTCAATGAATTCATATGACCGTCTTGACAGAAATGTGAAAGGTAAGGAAAGCAATACCAAGTATTACAAAGGTATGATCGTTCCTCACTTTACCTTATTGCTAGCAGAATTGATATAATATTTAGCGTTTATTGATGTGCTAAGACATAAATCATGCTCAAAGGAGTCACGTCCTAATGCGGTTAAACGTTGATCTAAATGCATACATTTTTATTGTTGCATTTATATTTTGAATATTACTGACTTGAGCGTGGAAGACGCGTATTTTCTTTTGCAGGTATCGCCCTAAATTCATGGGGAACCAAGATAAAGTTTCAATTCAAGTCAATATTATTTTTCTTACTTGACTTGTGAATTTAGAAATAGCATATTTGATTTGATAAAATTATGTTCATAAAATTATGATATATACTTTTACCAAAAATATAGTTTATTTTTAATAAACGAATTCCATAAAATGAAAATTGTTTTTCCAATATTTTCTGCTTAAACAATTTTTCAAAGTCGTCGAAGTTAATCGACTAACTAGAAGTTATTCGAATAACTTGATTATCCAGAAAATCAAGCTATTTCTCCAGATATTCGACTAACCAGAAGTTATTCGAGTATATCTGTTTCCAGATATTCGACTATCACAGAAGATATTCGAATATCGTTCCTAGATAGTCGACTATTCAATAATTTATTCGACTATCCTCAGTCAAATTTCAAAAATCTGACCGTTTTATAGCCGTTCCAATCAGTCCAAAAATCTGATTTTTGTCATTCAATGCTATGTTTTCTTGAACTCTATAAATAGGATTAGTGTGCACTCTTTGTTTCACACCAAAATCATTCTTGTTCAAGAAATTCTCTTCAAAAATTCTATTCCAAACTTCCTCCAAAAGTTCTTCTTGCCTACAAATTTCAATGGCAAATAGAAGCTCTAAACGCTCTCGTGCCGGAAAGAATATCCCTTCTTCTTCAAATCCTCCTCCATCTCTACATTGTTATGATGATGGATCCGTTCTTTGGTTTGAACAAGAAAATGAGCTTCAACGATTTATTAGAAAATCGAGATATTCTTCCACCTCGATTCACAACCGCAAGATATCTAGCGGATTCTAATCATTCCAATATACTTCTACAAAGTTCAATCCTTGACTTTGTTTATTTGAAGTATGATTTCATTCATCCTCTTTTGATTCAAGCCTTCTATTCGAACCTTAAGAAAGATGAAGATGGAGTTCTCTCTACCAAAGTCAATGGCATTCCTATCCTTTTAAGTGAAGAAAATATTCAAGCTATCACAAATCTTCCTCGTGATGGCCAAGACATCGAACAATATACCGGTGTCGAAGGAATACTCTATGATGAAAATGTCCTCTTCAACCTTATTGGAATTGGACAATTTGAATTCTCTCAAGAGCAAAATAGAGCTCCTATTAAAGGAATTTTTCCGGAATTTCGTTTGATTCTTTATGTTGTCACTCGGATTCTTAAACCGAGAAAAAGCAATCACACGACAATTGGCCGTGAAGATGCAAAAATCATGCATGCTATTATTTCCAAAGCACGCATAAATTGGTGTAAATTTGTTCTTACACATATGTTTGACTCAATAGGAAGTGACAAACCCCTTCCTTATGCATTACTTATAATGCATCTTCTTGAAGCATCTCAAGTCAACACCAATGTTGGTATCAAGAAAACTCGCACCAAACATTGGGAAATTCAAGATACCTCTTTTCATGGCCATGACCAACCACATGATCAAATTCCAAATCCTCCTCCTCCAATTCAAGCTCGTCGTCCTCGTGCCCAACCGGATGTGTCTCAAGCCATCTTGGATCAACTTGCCTCTCTATCGACCTCAATTAATTGAATCGATAGTAATGTGTCTCGCACGGAAAGAAATGTGCGTAGGCTTAGTGACGAAATCCACGGATATTTTGACCATGTCAATTATTCGTATTCTCACGTCTATTCCGCAAGTACTTCTAGCGATGACGATGATTTCGACGACGATGAAAGTTCTTGATTTGTATTTTCATTATTTGAAATGTATTTTCATTTATTGTAATATATTTTCAATTACTCTTATTGTAATTTTCCTTCTTCATTAATGAAATTATCTTTTTGTTAATGTCAAAAGGGGGAAGATTAAGGGTATATGCATATTTATCTTTAATCATGCTTTTGGGAAGATTAAGGGTATATTTATTTTCCATTAAATTGGGAAATATAAGGGTATATGCATACTTATTTATTTATATGCATATTTATTTGTTTTAAATATTTATTGCATAAATTGAGGGGGAACTCAATAATAACTTGTCTTATATTTGGCATAGTCTTTTATAAAGGGTATATGCATATTCCCATGAAGGTTTGTCATTATCAAAAAGGGGGAAATTGTTGGAACATATGTATATGTTCATACATATATGTTTTGATAATTGACAAACCAATTTAATGAAAAATAATATATGCCAAATAAATGTGAGTTATTATTGAATACACTTTAATTTATATTTTAACTAAAGTGCTATTCATTTTGTAGATATGCAAAAGGAAGATAAAGAATTTATATGCAAAATTACAATGAGCATAGAGGAAGAAAAGGCTATGCAACGTTATTTGAGCGGACAAGAATTGGAGTCCAAGAAGTTCAAGACAAGATCGAGAGAAGCAATGAAAATAAATGAAGACCTTTTGTTGAGTCTTATTTATATTGTCTTTATTGTGATCTTGATCCGACTTTAAGTTTGAGTCTTGGCTTCTCTCATAAAATGATTTTACAACATATGCATATCATAAATGATTTTACAATATATGCATATCATAAGTGATTTTACAATATATGCATATCATAAATGGTTTTACAATATATGCATATCATAAATGATTTTACAATATATGCATATCATAAATGGTTTTACAATATATGCATATCATAAATATTTTTATTTGTGATAAAAATATTTTTATTGGTTTTAAATGTTATATAATAAATATTTTCAATACATTTAAAACAAAATGATTTTAAATGTTTTTATTGATTCGGAATGGTCATTACAATTGTTTTTCATGTTTAAGATATTTATATCTTCAAACAAAGCTTTGAAAAATATTTTATAACTTATTTTCAATAAGTTAGTTGTTTTAAAAACGGACCATTTCCGCAAGGTCAGATAGTCGAATATCTGATATTGGATAGTCGACTATCCTGATGACCGTTGCCAAGATAGTAGAATATCCATATCAGATAGTCGACTATCCTTGTGACCGTTGCCAAGATAGTGGAATAACCATATCGGATAGTCGACTATCTAACAGATTTTCAGAATCTGTATTTATGATCATAGCAACGGCTAGGAGTGATTTTGGAGCTATAAATTCATCTCACAATCACTCATTAAACACACAACTTCTGACCAAAAACATTCTTAAGCTTTCATACATTTTCAATATCATTTATTGATCATTTTTATCATATTTTGAAAGCCAAGGTCTTGAATTTATTGTTGTGTTCTTGATCGTATTTGTTTACTCATATCCACTCTATTAAGAGAGTCTTGTTTAAGTGAGTGCTTAGTGTTTTGTACACTTGAAGAGAATTGTTATTCTCTTGTTGTAAGAAGGAACTTGTGTTTCCTTGGTTGAAGTCTTGGAGTGTTGTATCTCCGATCAAAGGTGTTGAGGCTTGTGTCCTCAGGTTGTAAAGGTTTGTCAGGCACCCGTAAGCTTAACAGTGAAGTCTTGGGGTGAGGTATCCTCGAGCAAGTGAAGTCTTAAGGTCTGGTATCCTTGAGCAAGTGTAACGGTTTGTTAAGCACCCGTAAGCTTAACGAAGTTAGTGGAAATCTCGAGAGAGTCTCTCGGGGACTGGACTAGCCACGGGTTGTGGTGAACCAGGATACATCGGTGCGTACATTCTTGTTTATTTACTTATCGCACTTATTTATTTCCTGCAATTTTCAAATTCCGCAAGTTTACGCTATTTTTTATTATAACGCTATTCACCCCCCCTCTAGCGTTAAGCGTATTATCTAACACCTGGCATCCCGGACCACACCATCAAGAGTGTGGCCACATTGGAGGCATAGCGGACCGCGCTATGGCGACCGCGGGCCGTGCCAAACAAGGTCCAAAAAATACATGTCTCTGAATATCCCACCGCGGTCACCATAAATAAGGGGCGTGACCACAATGGGCCAGCATGGAGTGCGCAATGAGTGTTTCGGCTGCACTAGAAGCATTTATATTTCAGACATTTCAGGCACCGCGGTCTGCGCAAAAATGAAATGCGGACCGCGCCGAGGCCACGCGAACTGCGCCAAGGCAAATTTTAGGGACTAAGTAAGGGTTTCAAATTTTCTTCCATTTTCGCTCAATTTGTAACACCTACGTATCCCTACTCAATTACCCAGTCCATTCATCATGTTTACCCACAAAAAAACAAACAAGCAATCTAAGCTAAATTTCTAATTCAAAGAAAAATGGGGAGAAAAAAAAGTTATAAGCTATTGGTGGACAAATAAAATGAAAAGAAGAAAATAAATAATCACCAAGCATGAAATATTACTATGTATATGAAGAGGGAATGCAATCTATCCAAGCAATCAGGAAAAATGATATTAAGAAGGGATGAACAGTTGAAATAAGGCTCAGCGCTTTCAATTCACAGAAAGTGTAAAGTGAGACCCTGGGACTCTATTTATAGAAAAACCCGTGGGCCTCGCGCATACCCACCAGCGCGGCCCGTGCTGGCATTGTTCACACAACCTTACATATAGAAGCCCACGCGGACCGCAATAACATGACCGCAACCGCGTGGAGAACTTCAGAAACTCTACGTATCAGCTATGCCAGTGCGGACCGCACGAACCTCACTGCGGTTACACTGAAAACTTTAGAGATTGAACTTTTTATACTTTGTTTTGCTTTGCTTCAACACAATCCTTGCAACATCTCATAAACAATTAGCTCAAAAATCCTAATCTACAAAGAAAATCAAAGAGAAAGAAAAAGACATGGGTTGCCTCCCAAAGCAGCGCCTTATTTAATGTCGCGGCACGACGCATGTTACCATTACATCCCTTCATATAAAGAAACGCCGCCACGTGGATCTCATCAAATTCATCAAGAAGCAATAAAATGCACGTCATCCGATCAACGAATGGCAAGGAATAATGGTCATTGTGGGCACTTTGTTCAAATCACCATGGTTCATTCAAAACCGTCATCCTGTGTCGAGTCCTGTAGGAAGAGACATATTATGAAGATTAGGCATCATTTCATGCTCTGCTGCAGGCAATTTCCCTTGAAACTCCAAAGAGGTGTTGCATCATACTTCAAGATAATATCGTGCTCAAAGATTGTGAGGCAAAGGTTTGGCTCAACTTGTTTTCTCTCCTGCACCGGAGGTACCTCAATTGTTTGCTTTTCTAGAGAATCTTCCCAATGATCAAGGTCCAATGTCAACTTACTTGGCACACTCGATTCCATGACATGTAAAGCATATATACACATCACTCTACTTGCATCCTCATTTACATCACGATCTAGAGGTGCGAACATAAAGGGATCTTCAACATTAATCACAGAACTTGTCTCATCGCGGTTCCATCAGGTTGCCTCATGTCTTACAGACAGGGAAAATAACCTTCTCATCACCCACTCAGAATGTCAACTCTCCGGCCTTGACATCAACCAATGCCTTCCCCGTAGCAAGGAAAGGTCTCCCAAGAATAATCGGCACTTCAAAGTCTACCTCACAATCTAATATGACAAAGTCGGCCGGCAATATGAATTTATCAACACGAATTAGGACGTCATCAAATTATACCCAAAGCTCTCTTCATTGACCGATCCTCCATTTGGAGCCTCATTGAAGTTGGCCTAGGTCTCCCGATTCCCAAAGTCTTGAAAAGAAAATAAGGCATCAAATTAATGCTAGCCCCCCAGTCATAAAAGGCTTTGGAAAAATCCGCACTACCTATTGTGTAAGGGACAGTAAAAGCTCCGAGGTCTTCAAGTTTTGGGGCCATTGAATGCACTATAGAACTCATTTGATGCGTCATTTAATGTTTCACACTCCATCGACCTCTTCTTTGTTACCAAATCCTTCATGAACTTTGTATACTCCGACATTTGTTCAAGTACCTCCACCAATGGCACATTAATAGTAAGACTCTTCATCATCTCGATAAACTTTTTGAATTAATTGTCGCCTTTTTGCTTTGCTAACGGTTGAGGGTAAGGTGGAGGTGGCCTAGGCAAGGGTGCATTGGCCTTGGGTACAACCGGCTCAAGCATGTCAATCACGTGTTCCCTAGATTGGTTCACGGCATCTTGAGTCTCTATCTCGGTCTCATCATCAATATCAATCCGCACATTATTGGTCACATTTGGATAAACCACATCTTCAACATTCAAAGGCTTCATCATCACGCTACTCAACTTCATCATTTACAACTTTATTTTCATTCGAGGCATGCACATCACCGCCTCTTCCACTCCTTGTTGTAAAAACCATCACATGATTGTTACCTCCCTTCGGGTTCACTACCGTATCACTTGGTAGAGCATTATTAGGTCGAGTATTCAACGATTGAGAGATTTTGCCTAGCTGTACCTGCAAGTTCTAGAAAGATGTAAAATGCGAAGGCAATTATGCATAGGAATCTTGGATCCTTTTTATCATTTGCTCGAACATACTTTCAATTCTCCCCATATAACTCCCAGAAGAACTCGGATCTTGAGAAGGAAAAGGGGGTGGATTATTCGGTTGTTGGTTCATGGGGGCCTTTGAAAACCTTGCCCCTGATTGCCTTGGTTTCCGCTAATATTCCACCCTCCTTGATTGTTGTTGCTCCAATTATTGTTGTTCCCATTCCAATTGCCTTGATTGTTACCTTGATTGCCCCAATTACTACCTTGATTGTCGTTGTTCCAATTACAACCACCTTGTTGATTTCCCCAATTGTTATTTTGATTGTTGTTGGTACAATTGCCACCACCTTGGTGTTGGTTGTTACTATTCCAATTTCTGTCGCCTCGTTGATTGCCCCAATTTCCTTGGGGACGCCATTGTTGATTTCGTCTATTTCCTTGATAGTTACTGACATATTGACATTCCTCACTATGATCATCATAACCTTCATTCGAATAACCATCATTGTTGTTGTCAAATTGCCCACAATTACCTTGAGGTTGTTGTTGCCCTCTTTGCCGCCTTTTCAACATAGAAACACCTTCCATTGTATTGAAGTGGTATGGGTTTTGGACTTGTTGCAATTGCGCCTTCGCCAATTGATTCATAGTTATTGTAAGCTCGGCAATAGCTTGGCCGTGATCATGCAATTCCTTATGCAAATGGATGACCGTGGGGTCACCATGAGGCACATTTTTCTCGACTTTACAATGACGAGAGGTGTCAGCCATTTCATCAAGTACATCACATGCCTCTTGGTAAGAAAGTTTCATGAAGTTCCCTCCGGCTAATTGGTTCACAATGCATTGATTCGTGGTTTTGATGCCCCGATAAAAGGTTTGTCGGATCATCGCCTCAGTCATGTCATTATTAGGGCACTCATTCACCATTGTTATATATCTCTCCTAGATTTCATGCAAAGGTTCTGTTGGATCTTGCTTGAAAGCTAGAATTTCATCCCGAATAGCTGACATATGACTTGGAAAAAAGAACTTGGCAATAGATTTGTCCACCAATTGATCCCATGTGGTGATAGAATGATTGGGGAGCCTTTCTAACCAATACAACGCTTTAACCCGCCGAGAGAACGGGAAAAACCTCAATCTCAACGCATCCTCGGATAAATTTAATTGCTTGCCCCCAGCATGTATCTACAAACCCCTTCAAGTGCTTGTAAGCATTTTGGTCAGAGGCGCCCGCAAAATACCCTCTTTGCTCGAGAAAGTTCAACATGACATTTGTGATTTGAAAATTCCCCGCCCGGATTCGGGGAGGAACAATGGCACTCGCATATCCTTTATTCGGGAGCACTCTTGGAGCTACTCTTGGCAGTTGCGGAGGAGGGTCTGTAATATTCTCATTCGGATTAGCATTTGAATTGGCGTCTACCTCTACGTGGAACATGAGGTACTGGAAGCTCATGTTGATCAAGATCTTCAACCTCCTCCCCCGCTATGGCATTGCCAAGAGGGTCATTTGCATTGAGAGCCATTTGTACTTGATTGATCGACACAAACAAAATTAGTGAACAAGAAGGAAAGAGAAGAAAAACACAAAACAAGCTAAATAGATAGTCAACACCGTAAGCTCCCCAGCAACAGTGCCATAAAGTGATCGATGCCAAATAGAATCTATGAAATGGTAGGAAGAGCGGATCTCAACAGTTTTTACCCGAATAAGGGTTCGGGATCGAATTTCTCCAGGGAGCTTGGAGTGGAGTTGTATTGAATGTCTAGCCTAGAGTTGTGTTTGTGCTTCTAATTGTACTTCCAACATTTTTGGGATTTTTTTTATTTATAACTACTATTGTAAACTAGTGGTTAACACAAATTTAAGCTACGAAATATTGCTAAACTGTAATTAATGGGAAGAACGACACCAGGGTCATGGCATCACCTAGGTGGCAAATTAACGGGTAGATGCTACTAAGGATAGATTGACATATTTGGGGCTTATGCTATAACCGTTGCACAATGCACCCACTCTCACATCTCTCGGTAGAGAGAGTGATTTTTCCCAATTGACTCTCTCGAGACCAATTGGGTACGCCAACTAGACCAAGCAACTAGGGTCCAAGTAGGGTGATTATTCTCTCGAGATTTAACTCGTTAATTGGGACTACCATTTCTCATGGGTCCATCCCAATTCCTTGTTGGGTCAATTTTGGGGTCGTGGACGCTCTTTCTCAATAAGGGTTAACCCACAAAGCTAGAATCAGTGTTTGTAACCACCAATCCTTAATCAACACATAAAATTAACCCAAATAACAAATACCCAATATCAATCTAACCGTAGATGAAAACAACCATCAATTACCCATACTAGGGTTGAGTCACAACCCTAGCTAATGGGTTTAGCTAGATATTTTTAAAGAAAAAATAGAAGAAATAGATGAAGAACTAAACATATTAATTGATTCCTAAGATGAAATTACAAGAATCTATTGAGAATGTAAAGCTAAAGTGCAAAAAATGGCTAGTATCTCGGTCTCCACGAGCGCAGCTCTATTAATAATACAAAACTTGACCTAAAAATGATAAAATATTCTATTTATAGTGGCTAAAAAACTGGACAAAAATACCCTTGCGGGGTCGGTGCGGGACGCACAAACATGATCGCGGTCGCACTGGCACTTTGACTTTAATTTTCATCTCTCTAAGCTATATGGCGAGGGGCGGGTAAAAGGGTAACACGGCTGTGGAAGGCTCTGGGAGGACCGCTTGAATGAGACCGCGACCATGTGGCTTGTTTTGACCAAAATGATATCTCTTTGAATCTTTTGACGCGGGCCGCATGAATAAGTAACGCGGACGAGTAAGACGAACGCGGGCCGCATGGATCTGACCACGGCCACGTTGTCAATGTTCTAAACATGCCCCATCTCTGAACCTCCTAGTGCGGCCTTGTGCACTTTTGTGCGATCCGCACTGGGTTCGCTATTTCATTCACTTCACTTGGTCTTTGATACTTGAGCAGGTTTCACTCTATATTGAGCCGATCTTTGATATTTTGTCACTTTTTCGCTCAATCCTGCAATTAAGCATAACCTGTGCACATTTTGGGACGATTTTATAACAATTTATACTCATAGCATAGGCAAGTAGGGGCTTAAAACACGTTAAAATCCTACTTATCAGTACGCCTACCATGAGATATGATGAAATGGGAGCGGGTGGTACGCCTACCACGAGATATGAGAAATGGGATTGGGTTGCACGCCTACAACAAGATTGAAACTGAAAGTGAAAGTTGTCTTTACTTCTCTTTATCTATATTAGAAGTTAAATTACACTTTTCCTTACTATTCTTGATGTTCTGTTTATCTGCCACCCCCGCAGCATATCCCTTTTCCCAGCTTTAATATCTTATTACTTGTTACTTTTCTGCCATATGTTATATTACTGTACGGATTTATCTGGAGTCTGGTCCTAGCCTCGTCACTACCTCATCGGGGTTAGGCCAGAAACTTACAAGCACATGGGGTTGGCTGTGCTGATGCTACACTATGCACTTATGTGCAGATACCGGAGAAGCATTTGGGCAGCAACATTAGTTCAGGAGCTAGCCTTCAGTCCACCGAGACTCCGAGGTAGCCTTGCTGGCATCCGCAGGCCCGGCGTCACCTCTATTGTATGTTTCATTCTATTATCTCATATATTCGAGACAAACAATGATTTATTTCTTTCAGACGGTTGTATTTAGCATTCTTAGTGGTCCGTGTTTGTTGTGACACCAAGTGCTGGGAAGAGACTTGTATTGCCTTTCTATACGTTTGCTTTTACATTCATCAATACTTCCGCTAATTTTAATTTCCGCTATTCTTCAAATGCTTATTCATTGCTAATATAATTTGAAAATGAGTTAAAATGAAAAAGGGTAATGATTTTCAAGGTTTATGGCTTTCCTAGCTTTCACGAGTAGGTGCCATCAACACTCCCGAGGGTGGAAACTCCAGGTCGTGATAAGTTGGCATCAGAGTGTTAGGTTGCACAGGTCTCACAACTCACGGATAAGCTTGGTAGAGTCTGAGGGATTGGTATGGAGACGTCTATATTTATCCCCCGAAGGCTACAGAGTTAGGAAAATTTCACATTTGTTCTTTCCTATCATGCGGATCCATTTCTCAATGCTAATTGTATTTCTACTTTGTTCTCGCACAGATGGCGAGAACACGTAATTCCTCATCTACCACTCAGCTTCCCAAGTCCCCAGCAGAAGCTTCCACTAGGCTTAGAGGGCGAGGGCGAGGCCGTGCTAGAGGTCGAGGTAGGGGCAGAGCTCAGCCCCGAGAGGCAGCACCAGTGGCGGATCCTCAGGTTGATTGAGGAGGAGGTTCCAGCCCCAGCAGTTCCTGTGGGCCCGACTCATGTCCTAGAGGGGTTTATTGCCACCCCAATTCTTCAGGATGCTCTAGCTTAATTTGTGGGCCTCATGAAGAGTGTCACCCGAGCAGGTTTTCTTCCTGTAGCACCAACCATTTCTAAGGCAGGAGGAGCGGCTCGAGCTCCTACTACTCACACTCCGGAGTTGGTAGTTCCCTAGATTCAGAGTCCAGCAGTTCAGCAAGTTGGAGCAGTTCAGCTAGGTGTAGTGACTCCCAGCAGTTGCAGCGCCACCAACGCCACTGCCCCTCACCGATGGCAACAGCTCCACTGTCGGCGTCCTCTACTGCCCAGGTACGTTTCTCTCTCCTTTCTTTGTTTTTTTTAAATACACTAATTTTGTTTAATTCCTCCTAGTTTGATTTGTAAAAATTAGTTGTTCTTAGATAAATTTATCTGTGATATTTTTAGTAGCTAAAATATTTAGTTTTACCTACTAATTTTGAGAAGAAATGGTTTGAAGAGAAGAAACCCTAAACCCTACTAATTCCTATTAAATTTGTTATGTGTTGTCTTGAATTTTGCTAGTTAGAATCTAGGATTTATGATTTGTTCTTATGAATCGAACTTTTAGGGTGGGTTAAATTTTTCGGATATAATCCTAACTTTTAGGTTTGAAATATTTTTTATTTCTAGTTTTTGTTTCAATTATCCTTTGAATTGATATAAATTGAACCTTTAGGATATAAATTGGACTTTTAGTTTATGGATTGGACTTATAGTTTTTAAATTGTAATTTTAGGATATGTTTTGAACTTGTAATTTATAAATTGGCTTTTAGTTTATAAATTGAAATTTTAGGATATGAATTGAACATTTACAATATGAATTGACATTTTAGTTTGTAAATTGAACTTTTAGTTTATAAATTAAACTTTTAGTTTGTAAATTGAACTTTTAGCTTGTAAATAAAAATTTTTGGATATGAATTGAACATTTAGTTTGTGAATTGAACTTTTACTTTATAAATTGAGTATTTTTGGATATGAATTGGACTTTCAGTTTATGAATTGGACTTGTAGTTTATAAATTATAATTTTGGGATACGATTTGAAATTTTAATTTATGAATGGTCTTTTAGTTTATAAATTGAAATGTTAGGATATGAATTGAACATTTAGAATATGAATTGAAATTTTAGTTTATAAATTGAACTTTTAGTTTATAAATTGAATTTATAGTTTGTAATTTTAAAAAAAATTAGGATATGAATTAAGTAAATTAATTTTTTTCTTTTTTTATTTATATAGATGGAACATCGTACTTGGATGTACAATAGGAATTATCCTAATTGGCGGGGATTGCGGGAGGATTTTGTAGAAGGGGTTGATGACTTTATTACACATGCAATTTCACTTCTGCATACCAAAATGAAGGAGTAATTAGGTGTCCTTATGCTAGGTGCGACTGTATGAAGTTTGAAAAATCGGAGGAAGTTAAGCTTCATCTTTATAGTAAGGGATTTATAGAAATTTACTTTGTGTGGACTAATCATGGAGAGATCGATGATAGCCATGGGATATTTCATAACATGGTTATTGGTGAAAGTAGTAGATTAGTGGAGAATACAAATCATGATTCCAGAATTCATGATATGGTTGCGGATGCTTTTGGAATGCACTTAGGGGTGAGCCCATTTAAAATATTGAACAAGCTTCTAATGATGATGCAAAACATTTTTATGAACACTTACAGAAAGCTAGTCGTTCACTACGTAAGTGAAGTCCGCACTCTGAGTTGTCTGCTGCAGTTAGATTGCTAAGTACCAAATCTGATTGGAATATTTCTCAAGGAGTCATAGACCCTTTCATTGACCTTATGCGTGAACTAATTGACCCTGATATCGAATTACTTGGTGATTTCTATAAGGCAAAGAGATTAGTTTCTAAGTTAGGACTTTTATCAATGAGAATTGATTGTTGTAAAGATAGTTGTATGTTATATTATAAAGATGATGCAAATTTAAGCAGTTGTAAATTTTGCGAAAAGCCTCATTTCAAGAGGCTTTCCAGCGGGAAGATGGTCGCTATCAGGCGATGTATTATTTACCTCTTATACCAAGGCTAAAGAGGTTATATGCTTCGATGAGTTCAGCTCCTCATATGAGATGGCAATTTTAAAATAGAAGACCACCCGGTGTTATATGTCATCGAACATTCGGTTAGGTCTGTGTACGGATGGCTTCATGCCTTTTTCTATATCTGCGACACCGTATTCATGTTGGCATGTCTTTCTTACACCTTGTAATCTACCATCCGAGTTGTGCATTAGTAGTCCATATATATTCTTAAATTGTATTATCCCCGGTCCACATAATCTGAAAAGTTTGATAGATGTATTTTGCAACCTTTGATTAATGAGTTGAAACAATTGTGGTACGATGGTGTTGAAACATGTGACATATCAACCAAGAAGAATTTCAATTTGTGTGCTAATTTAAAGTGGAAAATTAAAGATTTTCTTGAGTATGGAATGTTGTCTGGGTGGATAACTGTTGGGAAGGTAGTTGTCCTTACTGCATGGAAAATAGTAAAGCGTTCACTTTGAAAAAAGGCTGAAAGCAATCATGGTTTGATTGTCACGGTTGCCTCCTATTCATGAGTTTAGAAGGATGAAAATGAATTCAAAAACAATAAAATAGAATATGATTATCCACCTGCGATACTTTCAAGTGAGGAAATTTGGGAGAGGGTCCAGAACTTCAGTAAAGTTACTGAAGCCTCACCTTATAGATTCACCAGATACAATGTTACTCATAATTGGACGAAACGGAGTATATTTTGGGAGTTGTCTTATTGGAAGTATAATTTTCTCCATCACAACCTTGATGTCATGCATATTGAGAAGACTTATTTTGATAATTAGTTCAACACATTGATGGATGTTAAAGGTAAGACAAAGGATAACCCGAAGGCTAGAATGGAATTACAAGAATATTGCAGGCGACTTATATACTTGCAGACAGTAAACAATAGTAAGATATTCAAGCCCAAAGCAAGTTACACATTCACTTTGGAGGAAAGATGGTAGATTTATGATTGGGTAACGAAGTTGAAGATGCCTGAGGGTTATTCATTGATTTTTGGGAGAAAATATGGAGGTAGGGAACTTGAGCCATTTAAAAAATCATGACTATCATGTTTTTATGGAGACCTTAGTGCCTATTGCATTTTGTGGTTTGCCTTAAAGAATCTGGAAACCCATCACAGAGATTAGTTTGTTTTATAAAGACTTGTGTTCTTCCACATTAAGGGAAGAAACCTACTCCGGATGGATCAGAACATTTGTGTAACTTCTAGTAAGATGGAAAAGATATTTCTATGTGGGTTTTTTTATGTGATGAAACACCTTCCAATCCACCTTATAGACAAGGCACGACTTGTGGGGGCATGTTTAATGCAGATGGATGTATCCCTTTGAGAGATAATATTATAAGTTTGATGTAATTTTCTATTTTATTTGAATGTTATGGGCTAACCTAAAAATATGTAGGACAATTGGCAAATGCAAATAATTTGTTAAGCAGATGAATAAGATTGAAGGATCTATATGCGAAGCTTATCTTGCAAAGGAAAATGCTAATTTTTTTCTTATTATTTTGAGAGCAATGTGCCATGTGCTAGGAATAGGCCCAACAGGCACATGTTAGACCATATAAATGATCCATTATATCCGCCTATGTCCATATTCAATCAACTAGGACAATGTTCTAAGGATGTTATAAAGAGAAGTTTGAGTGATATGGAGTACAAGTCAGCTACACTTCATGTGTTTCTAAAGTATCCCGAAGTTGTACCATTTCTCAAGTAAGTATTGATTTAGTAGTTATCAAAATATAAAATTTACTGTGATTATATCTCAATGCAACTACTAAAAATATTTGATGTGCCACAGTTACTTCGTGGGTCAATTTGGCCATGATGTTGTATATATGACATTTGATACGTGGTTCAAACAATTTGTAAGTTTATTCCTAAAATATTCTAACACTATGTAGGTACATAATGTTTGGAAGTTATTCTAACTTGTAAAGTTTTTTAACAATGTGTAGGTAAATAATCCAAATAATGGTGTAAATCAATTTTTGAAAGATATATCTTGGGCACCTAGGGTTCAGGTCACAAAAATATCTAAGTATGTTGTGAATGGTTATAAGTTTCATACAGAGGATTGCTATAAAAATAAAAAAAATAAAAAGAGCAACAACAATGTGGGTTCAAGATGGTGATGGCAACCAAGTTGGAGATATTGATTATTATGGTGTGCTCAAAGAAATAATAGAACTAGAATATACATGTTGGCCATATAATAAATTGGTACACTTTAGATGCAAGTGGTTTGACTCAAATCCAACAAGAGGTACAAGAGTACACAATCAATACAACATAATTGAGGTTAATCATACGAGGGAGTATGATCGTTATGATCTTTTCATAATTGCACATAATGTTAGGAAAATGTATTATGCTCCTTATCCATTGCGGCGTAATAAGTCTGATTAGTGGGTTGTAATCAAAACTAAGACTGTAGGTAGGGTCGAAGTCAAGAATGTGTTAGATGCTACATATCAAAACGATATCTCCGGTGTTTACCAAATAGTGGATGAACTTTTAGAAAATGATTTGGAACATCCTGAACACATATTGTAAGAAGTTGATATAAATGAAGTAAGAATTATACAAAACGAGGAAGAAGAATCAACGAATAAAGCTCAAACCGTGAGGAAGAAGAATTCTCTGACGAGGAACAATACATCGATGAGCTTTAAAAAGTTGGTTTCTTTAATAACTCTCGTTTACAGCTAGTTTATTTATATGTTTCAATCTAAACATGTATTATATTATGCAGATGACACCATGGGTCGAGGTAACAATAACCCTAGTGGTTCTCGGGGTCAAGAAAAGGCAAGGAAGCCAAGGAGGAGAGTAGAAGATAATACTCAATATTTTCCACCCTTTTCTGATGTGCATGTGCCTATGTATTTGCCTCCACCCCAGGAATATTCTAAGCTACCACAGCATCACACGCCCTACACCTTCGTACAGACCCCAGGTCTTTTGTCACAGAGCCATAGGATTATACGTCCAACGTACAGTCCACCCACCTCACTACCACGTGGATCACACCCATCAGCATCACATAGATCGCATCGATCCATGTCACATCCATATGGATCACAACCATCAGTGTCACAACCACTCGGGTCACAACAATCAGTATCACAGCCACTTGATTTCCATCCAGATATGTTGTAGTCTCATGGATCACATCTATCTTCATTAGGGACTCCATCTATTTCATGCTTTCACCTGCGAGATACTAGCTCTTACCCCTCTACACCTTCCACACATGCCTCTGATGTACATATTTCGGATGGTGAGGCTGATGCTGATGAGGAGGTGCATTATGATCTATATGGCAGGATCATCATAGTCCATGAGGGTGATGGGTAAGAGTTATTTGTTATTTTTACGTTTATTGTTTGTATAGTTTTTACTAAGATATTAATTTATTTATTTTTATCAAATTGCAGGTTCGTCCTGAGTAATATTACTATGAGGATAATCACCAAAGCAACCAGAAAGCTCGTGCATCTGAGAAGAGAGGATCCTTGACCACTGGAGGTGCGATCAGCCTAGGGACAATAAAAAGAAGAATGGTACATAATTTCTTAATTTAATTTAATTTTCAAAGTATATCTATTCTATTTATTAACTAAGATTTATGAGTTTTCAGAAAAAGAAGTTGGGCATCCGATAAACCAAGATGAGCTATTCAAAGAGACTCATATTATGAAGAAGAAGAAAGACACAGATCAAGAATGGTGGGTCGAGGTACGAGCCTCGACTGTACATGTGAGTTTTCACTTTTCATTAAGTATTTTTATTTACTTTTATATACATTTTGAAATACTAACTCAATTCCTTTTTTCTTGTAGGGTTTCTTCACAACTGAAACGGCGAAGTTACTACGCAGTCAGCAACCTAATGGGTCAAGCAAGCCATTCCAACCTTCGGACGAGGATGATGAAAGAATGTGATAGAGGCTGCAAGTAGTCCAAATGGGGGAAAGATACGGGCTTCCTACTAAATAATTCCATCGCAATAGGTGTGAAATGCAAGGAATAGGGACTTCCTTGCAAGCCGAGCAACTTGATGGGGAGAGTCTCTCTGTTATGCGGGAGACTGTGATAAAGCTCACATCCGAGCTAGAAGCGGCCAAGGAAAATGAAAAGCTTAGATATGCTCAGTACATTGGCATGCAAGCTCAATACCAGGGCATGCAAGAGCAGCTCAAATGTCTCCTAGCTTTTCGAGGTTTTTCGATTCCCCGATATCATGAGTCATCGCTAGAGGGTTGCCTTCCCCGTGCTCGTTTCTCCCGTCCTATAAGTACTCGTTCCTTCCGTCCTCCATGTGATCGTTCTTCTCATCCTCGACAAGTAGAACCTTCTGAATACCGTCATGGTGATGAAAGTTCATCAGACAGTGATGATAATGATGTACACAACATTCATTGAATTTTAGACAATTTGAACTCGACAAATACAATTAGTTTTCGGATGGTCTTGTAATAAGAGTTAACATAGTTTGGTTAGCTTAATGTGGTAGTTATATTGAACTTTAAACTTTGTTGGTTTTAATGTTGGTTTTAATGTTTTTTTGTGTTGTTGTTGTTGTCGCTGTTGCTTGTAATTGGGTATTGGTATGACTGGCAGGTGGTGTAGCTGCCAAAACAGGAAGTTTCTGCCAAAATAATACACAGAAAAGCGACAATCTTTGGTCTCTATTTGGTTGCTTTACATTTTCAAAAATAATTTTTCTAAGAAATAGCGACCAGCGTGTGTTGCTTTTTACCCAGATTTCTAAAATAGCGACCAACCTTAGTCGTTATTCCATTAAAAATAACAAATTTTGAAAATATAGCGACCAACTTTGGTCGCTTATATATAAAAAAATTAAATTCTTGAATTTAGCGACCAACTATGGTTGCTTATTTTTAAAAAAAAACAATTAATAAAGAAGCAACCAACCTTGGTCTCTATTTTTCAATTTTTAAAATATAATATTTGGATTAGCAACTAAAATTGGTCGCTTTTTAATGATTAATAATAAATAAATAAAAGTATTTTACATTTAAAGACCAACGTTGGTCGCAAAAATTATATTTTTAAATTAATAAAGCGACCAAAGTTGGTCACTATAGTCTTTACCTGGAATATTTGTCCCTTTTACCTTAGAGACCAAAGTTGGTCGCTAATTAGCGACCAACTTTGGACCCTCAAATAAAGGGACCAGCTTAATATCAACCATGCTTGTTGGTCGCTTTTTTTCCAATAAGTGATCAACTTTGGTCGCTTTTTGTGGTCACTTTTTTTCGAATTTCTAGTAGTGAGTCTTGTGAATTTTTTTTGTTAAGTTGTTTTGCATTTTGTCATAATGTCTGAAGAGTGAAGAATTAGGTTTCTTTATATTGGGGGTGAGTTTGTGGTGACGAATAACTCAGTAAGCTATAGTTTATCTCCAGTCTCGTGTAAAGTTTCCACTCACAATGGAGTACTACACATTGGTATCGTTAGTATGTAAAAAAAATAAGTGTGAGCAAACATTCGATGAATCTTAAAATAATCAGAAGATATGTGTATTGTATGATTCCGCAAGGGGTTGCTTATTATGCTGAGTTTAATATCGAAGACGATGAAACTCTGAGAGTTTTTTTTTAGGACTCCGAATGAATACTGAGAATTTATTATGATAAAAATATTAGAAATATACGTCAAATCTGAAGACATTTGCAATAATAAGGTTGCACAAAGTACGAAAATCCCCCAATCATCGCGTGGTTATTTTGGAACAGTTTTAGCCGAACAGGTTCCGGTTGGAAGAGTTTGGCCTGATCTAAATTTATCTCCAGGGCTTCCCCTAGCTTACATAATTCGCAAGCCGAGTGGTAAACTTTAATTTGCCTTTGTGTTACGATGTATATTTCTGTGTATTGTATTCGTATTAACAGTCATATATTTCACACGTGGTACCGACCATATATGAATATTACAAGTTATGAACCAACGATCAGTTGCAATATGTCTAGTTTTAGTGTTTTGGATCATGGTGGTCAATCCGGGAGTCAGTATTAATCACGCCCAACTATGCCTTATAAAAAGGACAAAGCGGTCGTTACAAATATATTCTGGTTAACAAGTCCGAAGTCGAATCCAACAGGGAATTAACCTATCAATTGCAGCTATTGGACTTACACAAATTCAAGTATTAAATCTTCAGATATATTTAAGTAATAGGTTGGATTTTTACTAACTAAATATTACGTAATGAAAATGCAGTAATTAAGAACTAACTATAAACGGCTTATAATAAAGAACGGGAATGATCTAAGGTTCTGATTTTCCCTTTTGTTGGAATTCTTTATATTATGTTTGCTATAAATTTGCCTAAATATTCTCTATCGATCATGAGCACTCTGACTGTCTTGACTCTCTCCCGAGTAATTATAACAATATACTAGACATATTCTCCTGAATTACGCTTGCTAGCCTTAATTACAGCTCACTTAGATCGCACCCAAGGTTTCCTTATCCCTAATCCCACCTATAAACCCTTCGTATTGATCCCCCATATATATTAGGAGTGGTTTTGTTTAACAACTACCTACATATATACTCTCTCCCGAGTAATACATACTAAATAGGCATAGTTGATTTGAGGGCCCTTCAGTCAACATCGATCACAATATAGTTGAAAAAATAGAAAAAATTCTATGGCAAATCTATATTAACATAACAAGATATTCATCCTCCAAGAGGTTCCATCGAAACCCTGGATTAGGAGTTTAGCTATGTATAATTGTTTTCACAATTATAATAACAGAATTTCATCACCAATGACCAAAACAAGAGGAAGAAAGGTTAAAACTCTATGCTAAATCTTCTGCCTTGCTTCTTACCTGTTCTTGCCTCTAAAATCCCTTCAAAAACCTCAATGCCCGAATTTTGGGCGAGCTGGGCTTCTTATACCTAAAGAAGAGTCTCCTTAGAAAATACATAATTGACACTATATTTTCGGCTCCCATCTGCCCGACCGCTGCCACGGATTAGACCGCAGATTGGACAATTGTTCTGCCCAAGACCGCGGAGCTAGTCCTTGCTCTTCTTTCTCCTTTTCGATCGTGCTATCCTCCGATTTGCCTTCCACACTCTATATTGACTCTAAAACACTCTTTAGCTTCCTCTTAACTTAGAGTGGCTCCTGCAAAACGTAAAACTCCTAACTAGAGAATTTTGTTCTTTTTTACATTCAAACATTGATCAAGTGTGGCCAAATTAAAGTGTAAATAGTATCTAAATTGCATAATTATTGTATACTATCAACATCCTACACTTAAACATTTGTTCTTCCTCGAGAAATAAAACCATACTCTACAGAGGCCTAACTTACCCGAGCGACTCCTCTAACTCGTCACATCTAGAATATTCCTCATAAATTGAGTACATTAGTGTAACATCTACACCTCAAGAGTTGACTCTCGCGAGCCATGCAATATTCCTAACCGGCTTACTTACCCTAACGCATAGGTCCATGAATCAAGTGCATGCTCACAACAAAAGAGACTCATTCCATAATCAATAACATGCACGCATACTGAGGAACTTCAATATAAATAAAATTCACTCACCCTCAGAAATGACATTTGTATGCCACAAAAGATATACCATAGGCTTTCCCGTAGTGTACTACACTACTAATCGAGCTCATTCAGTCTAGGATCAAGTAGGGCTTTATTTGGTTGTAATGTAGGCTGCGGGATGGATAAAATATATTTAGATATACGAGTGGCTACACCTCCATAAGCATTTTAATACATGTACGTTAGCATTCAAACCCTACACTTATATTAAACCATGACTCCACCTTCACATCACTATATATTAACTCCCTTCTTCTTTAAGCACAATTACATCAAGAGTCGCCACTTATTAAGGATTATTTTTCACAATAACACAACTCTCTCTCTCTCTCTCTATACATACATACATACATATATATATATATATTCAATTCAGATGGCTCTTACTATTTTAAAACAGTGCACCTTTCTCCTTATATCATTGGTTCCACTCAAAAGCTACTTTAACTTTTAAAAGGTTCATACAATTCAGGTGCCCATAAAAGGTGAAAAGGTTCGAAAAGATGGTTAATTTAAACAATATGGGTAAGGATGTGGTTACCAAAGAAACATGATTACAGGATCAACGGGGTTAACGATAATACATATCAAATGGGTGGATGAAGTATATATGTGGGTCAACAAAGAAATGCCTATATCACTTCCCAGACTAAACAAGACTACTATTTTGCTTTGCAGACACACAAGGCAAGCACTAGGCATCAAATGTAGTGCATAGAATACAACAAGCCTCCCACACACATGGCACAAGACTCACTCCAGATTGGGTTATCAAACACTCTAATCATTAGCCAAATTAAGAACATATATTATAAGGCATTCTTATAAGAGTCTACAACTAAGCATAAGCGTCACACTAAAGTACATGCTATATTCAAGGCATTATGACGTTAAGAGATCCTATTTCATTTCTGCCCATAGCCCACAAGTTCTACTAATAATAAAAACTAACTAGCTTGGTTCAACTGAAACCCTTGGAAAAGAATCGTGGCCTAAAGAAAAACCAAGGGGGAATTGATACACTACTACAAAAGAATATATTTTTGTGTTTTTCTTTTTTGTCGACTTTAGTCTCTCAAGAAACCTGTCGAATGATATCCATTGTCGAGACAAGTCAAAAAATATCTATTTAAATAAACTACAAAATTATTCTACATACAACATACCACAAAGCATCCCCCACCTTACACTTAAAGAGATGGCATGTCCCCATGTCATAAAAAATAGAGTAAAGCGAGGTGAAGGAACTTCCCTGGAATATCAGTCCTGATCGGAGACAATTTCGGGGTAGATATGACACGCCCTCCCCAGCGCATCCAGCCATCCCATGATTTTCTTCTCTGACTTCCATTTTGCATGGCCGAGGCATCAATTCTCATCCCCAAAATTCATGACGAAAGTGCACAACCCTGTCATTTCTTGTTCTCAGGTTGTCAGTCGCGTACTCCGTCTGACTGCAGATAAACCTCCAAATAGGGCTACTTGTTACCATGGAGATGAGGATGGTCCAATCTATTCCTGTGGGGTTGAGGAACGCCTAACTTCATCCCACTCTTCATCACTCTCCTCTGATGCCTCAAAATCATCACTATCAGTTGAACTGGGTGCCAACCTGTCTTTCCCAATAGTCACTTTGGATGCCCAGAACATTGTTTCTTTCTTCACCTTGCCATCCACATTTGTGGTTCTCCAACACCCCTACATCCCGACATAATCTAGTGACCATAGATGGGAAGAAGAACCCATACCTCCTCAGTGTTGAACGGATGAACAGCTCATAGTGAATAACCTCAGCCACATCAAAATCGTGACCATTCACGAAGCACCAGATCAAAGTAGCTCTCGGTCCATTGACCTCAATGGTGTTGTGGGGCAGCAATAGTCGACTATTGATGATGTACAACCAACACTTTACTTCAAATGTGAGTAAGGCTGAGTGCAACTTCGATCCCGGCACAACCCACACTACTTCCTTGACTAATTTACAAATAGTTTGGAAAACCAATTCCCAATTTGTGAGTTCTCTCTTGTAAGTATCATAGTAATCCACCTCCGCAACAAATGCAGGCACGCGATACACTCTCCTGATAGCTTTAATCAAGGAATTCACCCTCTTTTGTCACATAATACAAATGTGATCCTCATGTTCAAAACAGTTGGCATAGAATTACCTAACAAGCAACAAGTTACCATCTTTCGACGCTTCAAAGAAGATGTCTAACGTGTGCATCATCAGCTCCATATAAATATTGGGGCACTAGTCCTAGAGGGAACCCCTGTCAACTCCCCTTTCTGGTACAGGCTTTCTAATAGTCTTCCAACTAAAAGGGTCTTGGGTAGCTCTATAGGCAAACCTGTTGTTACCAAACTACCATAAACTGGATGATGTCCATGCTCGGGATGAGCCACCGGTAGTGCGTCTCTTCTTTGAAGATTTCACTGTACGCATACAACAACCACCATTATAAATAATCGGTAGAATAGGTGAGCCAAGGGCGATTACTCAGACTTCACTCACACCCTTGGTCAAAATTTATACTAAAAATCTCCTTGTGGCAATTCAACAAATACCAACTATGCATATGCCCCCCAATATACCCAAAGACCCAATTAAACTCCCATTCTTCATAATTCAACAATATTTTCCCAACCCAACCGACCTAATGTCCTCACATACCAACATGAATACCAACAAATACAACAAAGATAAGAGTAATCATATTTCTATATTCCTACACTTGCAATATAAGTGAAAAAGAATGGACAAAATCGAAAAACAAAACAAACAAAAAATAAAAGAAGAAAGTATAAACATGTACGTACTTGAGAATCTTGTGAGGACTAGAGCTTGAGTAGAGGGTGAGTAGAGAAACGGGAGAAGTAAAGGATATTTGGTGAATATGGGGGAGGGTTACGTTTTTTTTCAGAATTAAGGAACGGGGAGGGTTTTATTTTTGTTATGCTATTTTTGGTTGGGCGGAGGGAGGAAGGATGGGGGAGAGAGTGGCGAATAAGGGGGTTTAATTAATAAAACAAATTAAAAGGGGGGAAGGGGGAGAGAAAATAAAAAAAATAAAAAAAATAAAAATTATACCTGAGCGCTGCGAGGTCCACGACCAGATCCGTGGATGCGGACGGGACATTTGCAAACTCCAAGGTTGATTCGCCGCCGCAGATTAGGCATCCAATATTTTCTTTTTCTTTTCTGCATTTTGCCTATCTTCGGGATACTTTCATCATCTCGAGTCCTTCCGCATCACATGCTTTCATTCCTGCACCTTAGTAGATCGAACAATATTATCATCGTGCAAAAAAAAACTAAAAAAGTAAGAACAAAGAAAAAAAATTGATGGGTTTCCTCTCAACAAGCGTCTAATTTAACGTCGCAGCACGATGATTTAGAACAAACCATGGGTTGCCTCCCAGGAAGTGCCTGATTTAACATCGCGACACGATGCAGATAAACGCATTTAAAGTACGCTCAACATTAGAGGCTTGATCAAATGGGTCACTGACACTACATTTGCTTTATCCATGCCTACATAATGCTTTAATCTATGCCCAAGACATTTGTAGAATTGCGCTCCTAGGAATCTCATGTCAGTTGGAAATATTCCTGGTTCGTTGGCATTCATCGTACCCCTTTATCCATAAATGTATATCTTTGAACAGTGACTCCACGACTTTTGCAGATCTCCTTACTCCCTCGAAGTGACCACCATATGGTGACGCGTGACATGCCTGTAAAATAGACAACTGGTCAATCTCAGGGATACATCTCCAGATCATGTTATTAATACAAATCCTGAACAGATAAAGCTCATGCCAATAATACATGCTACAATCACGAAAGAACTTTTTCTTTTGAATAGAGGAAAGGTGATAAGGAACAATACCGCTCCCCAGGTGCTTTTCAATACCTGCATACCATGGCGCCTCCTCGAGACTCGTGGCTAGTAGTTCTTCATTTGGGAAAGTTTCCAGAATCTCTTCTAGCTCAACATTTTTTTAGCTCCTTCCAACCTAGACAAATGATCAGCTACTTGGTTTATCGAATCAGGCACAGTTTTGATTCTTTGTTCTCAATTAAGTACTTGAGAGCAGCATGGCCAGTATAAACAATGACCTTTGAACCTATCAGGTATGAACCGAACTTTTCAAATGCGAACACCACTATCATATCTCCTTCTCAGTCACAGTGTAATTTAGTTGGGCTCCAATCATCGTTCTACTTGCGTAGTATATTAGATGTATGATTTTATCTTTTTGCTGCCCAAGAACTACTCCCACAGCATAGCCAATGGCATCACATATCAGCTCAAATGGTTTCTCCCAATCGGGGACAACTATGATAGGTGTTGTTACCAGTCTTTTCTTTAATTCCTCAACATCTTCCTTGCAGTCATCAAAAAAGAAAAAGGGTGATCTTTTTTAAGCAATTTATACAAGGGGTTAGTTGTTTTGGATAAATCTGTTAAAAATGATCTATAGAACTCGGTGTGGCCAAGGAAACTTATGATATTTTTTACGGAAGTGGGTGGTGGAAGATTTTCTATCATATCAACCTTTGCACGATCCACCTCAATACCTTTACTTGAAACTAGGTTCCCCAAGACTATATCCTCATGTACCGTGAAAATGGCACTTTTCCTAGTCGAGTACCAGATTAGTCTCGATACACCTTTTCAATACTCTTCTCAAGTTCACAAGGCAATCATCAAGTGGGTTCCCCGCCACTGAGAAGCCATCCATGAAAAGCTCCATTATCACCTCTACCATATATGTGAAGAATGTGGCAGGTGCATTGCATAGGCCAAACGACATTCTCCTAAAGGAATAGATACCATAAGGTCAGGTGAACGATAATTTCTCTCTATTGATAGAAATCTTATTATACCTCGAGTACCCATCTAGAAAGCAAAAGTGAGACCTCACTGCCAATCTATGTAGAATCTGATCAATGAATGGCACTGGGAAATGGTCCTTCCTAGTACCCAAGTTCAACTTCCTGTAATCCATATAGATTCACAAACTTGTGACTGTTCGTGTAGAGATCAATTCATTCTTCTCATTTTTCACTATCGTCATACCTCTTTTTTTTGTACACACTCAACTGGGCTAACCCAGTTGCTGTCAGAGATGGCGAATATAATTCCCGCATCTAACCACTTAATCATTTCTTTCTTCACCACTTCTTTAATGTTGGGGTTAAGCCTTCTTTGATGTTCTCTAGAAGGTTTGTTCCCATCTTCCAGTAAACTTTTATTCATACAGAAGGCCGATATGATCCCCTTAATGTCTGAAATTGTCCACCCAATTGTAGTCTTGCACTCAGTCAGTACCTGAAAAAGTTGTTCTGCTTGCAGATCTAACAAACTAGTTGAGATAATATTAGGTAAAGTTGAGTTAGGTCCTAAGAATTCATACCCGAATAACATGGAAGTGGATTCAGTTCCAACTTTGGTAGCTCTTCTATCGATGGCTTAGCTGGAGGAGTTTTTCTTTCCTCTAAGTACAAAAGCTAAAATTTGAGCTCCGTTCTCCAAAAACCTTATCCTTCAAGAGAAAGTACCTACTCTGCCAAGTCTTCACCATTAGCTTCATCTAAGTTCATGAGACAGGCTGCTAGAGGGTCTTTAATGTTCAATGCTTCATTTTCCTTCTGTAAAACTAAATCCACCATATCTATTAGAGAGCAATTAGCAAATTCACTTGGTCTCTGCATAGATTTTTGCAGTTTGAATGTTATAACTTAATCTTTTAATCTCATTTTGAGCTCTCCAGTGTCCAAGAATGGTCTTCCCAAAATTATGGGAATTTCCTCGTCAACCTGACAGTCTAGAATAACAAAATATGCAACACAAACTTCCCAACCTATACTAATACATCATCCAAAATACCAGAGGGACTCTTCACTGTCTGGTCAGCTAGTTGTAGTAACATAGACATGGGTTTACTTCTCCTAATTCCTTGCCTTTTGTAGATAGCTAGGGGAATGAGGTTTATGCTTGCCCCCAGATCACACAGTGCCTTAACAAATGCATATTAACCTATCGTGCATGGGATTGTGAAACTCCCTGGGTCAGGCAGCTTCTCAGCTATGGGTCTCGTCACAACACCACTGCAGGTCAAGTCAGTGTAATTGTGGCCAAGTCTTGAAAGTCGAACAAATGGGACATCAAGTCCTTCATCATTTTCGCATAACCAGGCATCTGCTCATCTTTTTTATACTTGGAAAATCTCTATGGGAATGGTACTAGAGGTCGCTTCTTCCCTGTGATTTTATTTTTTCTTGATCAGGCAATGCTTCTACCATCGGTTCTGGTGCAACCTCAGTCTCTTTCACAACCTCTTCTTATTTGTTGGTGTTTTATTATGCATGTTGTATCATCACCTCACTCAACCCTTCTAAATCATCTATCTCAATGGGTACTGGCACCTATGTCTCAGTCGGTCTACTTTCGCTTGCAATTTCTTGCTCCAAATCTAAGTCTCTACCATTTCAGCGACTCATTGCCATAAGTTGCTTCCGGCCCTGCTCTTTTGGATTGGTTTATATGTCTACAGGTAACGTCCCGTGGGGACGATTATTTAAGGCCATAAATTTCTGTCCTAATTAGATCTCATTATTCTTTATCGTTGATTCATGTGAGTCTACTCTATCAATTAGTTTTCTAGTGGATCCATCACTTGTTGCATCATTCCCTCAAGTTTAGCAAACCTATCTTCGTGTCTCGCAGTCTGTTGTTATTGAGGTTGTTGATAAGCCTGCTGCTTATTTTGCTGGTTGTAACACTATTTCCATTGGTAAGGTACCACTTGACCATGTGGTTGGATAGCCCCAAGGTTGTTGTTGTTGTTGTACTGCTGCTGAGCTAGTCTATATTGTTGATTCTGATGACCCCAATTCTAACCACCTTGTCTCTGACCCCTATAGTTGGCCACATAATTCATGTTCTCCTAATATTATTAGTTATCACCATCGTCATTCCACGAGAAGACATATGGTTGATTAATGCATGATGTACATAAACCCCCATTAGTTGCATCGACTATGTGTACCTGTTGCTTCTGGCCTGATTCATCAACCTTTTTTGGTGAGGATTCTCACTTGTGCCAGTAGAGTGGCCATAATTTTATCTATGGAGTTAGTGGGTTCTAATTCCACTAAGTGAACTACATGAGTGATTGGAGAGTTTATTGTCGTCCATCCTGAGTTTTGTGCCATCTTGTCAACTAGGATTTTGCTTTCTCTGAACGTTTTGCTAAAAAAATCCTCCAGTTGCTGAAGCATCAACATTGGTCTATAAGTTATCTACCAAACCCATGTAAAACCTCTACCCCAACATCTGCTCTGTAATACCATGATGTAGACAGGTAACCAGTAGAACTTTAAATCTATTCCACGTTTCTTGTAACATCTCTGTTGGTTTCTATCTGAAGCTCAATATCTCATCAATTGCTGGGCAGTCTTGTTGGGTGGGTGAAAGTTTTTCACAAATTGCTTGACTAATTCCTCCCAAATAGTGATGGAGTTTATGGTGAGTGAATTAAGCCAACTCTGAGATGCTCCTGCCACTGAGAATGGAAACAACAACAACCATATTGCTTCAGGTGTCACGTTATGTTGCCTCTTTGTGGCACAGATTGACAGGAAATTCTTCAGATGTTGCTGAGGATCTTCAACATATGAACCAGAGAGTAATACTTTGTTCTAAAACAATTGTAGTATGTTATTTCTGATCTAGAATGAATCTGCTTATATCTAAGGAACTACAATAGCAGTTGCTAAGTTGTCAGCGGTAGGTTGCACCCAATCTTATAGTACTGCTTCTGGAACAAAGCTACACACCTTGATCGTTTGGGTCATTCACGTTGCTTCTGTTGTTTAGATGATCGTCTTCCATGTCTAGTTCGATTGTTTGGATAAGTTCTATTGTTGTTTGAATGTTTTCAAGATTTAATGACTTGAAAACTTTCTTAGGATCTGATAATGTGTCAAATAGTTCAGCAGTTCATGAGGAATTTCTAGGCATGCATATGTAACAACCGAGACTACAAACATTAGAATTTAAATGATCGGTTTAAATTGGAGAAATTGACTACAGTAAGAATTTTTGCACTTCTTTTTAACTGCAATTAATAACACCGTTAATTCCTTGGCAACAACACAAAAATTTGATCACATCTAATGGTTAGTTGTAATATGCCTAGTTTTAGTGTGTTGGATCATAGTGGTCTATCTGGGAGTCAGTACTGATCATTCCCAACTATGCCGTATAAAAAGAACAAAACGGTCACTGCAAATATATTCTGGTTAACAAGTCTGGAGTTGAATCCCACAGGAAATTAACCTATCAATCACAACAATTAGACTTATACATATTCATTTATTCAATCTTCATAGATATTTAAGTAATAGGTTGGATTTTTACTAACTAAAAATTACGCAATGAAAATACAGTAATTAAGAACTAACTATAAACGGTTTGTAAACAAGAAAGGGAATGATCTACGGTTCTAATTTCCCCTCTTGTCGGAATCCTTTTCGCTATGTTTGCTATAAATTTGCCTAAGTCTTCTCTATTGATCATGATCACTCTGACCATCGTAACTCTCTCCCAAGTAATTACAATAATATACTAGACATATTCTCTAAAATTACGGTAGCTGGCCTTAATCATAGCTCACTTATATCGCATTAATGGTTTCATTATCCTTAATCCCACCTTTAAACCCTTCGCATTGATCCCTCATATACGTTAGGAGTGGTTTTTTCACACTAAATAGGCACAATCTATTGAGGGCCCTTCAATCAATAGCGGTCACAATATGGCTGAACAAATAGAGAAAATACTATGGAAAATTCATCCCCCAAGAAGTTCCATCAAAAACCTAATTGGGAGTTTAGCTATGCATATTCGTTTTCACAATCATAACAAAAAATTCATCATCAATGATAAAAACAAGAGGAATAAAGGTAAAAACTCTATGGCGAATCTTTTGCCTTGCTTCTTGCCTGTTCTTGCCTTCAAAAACCTCGATACCCTCTTTTTAAGCAAGCTGGGCTTCTTATAGGTCAAGCAGAGTTGCCCTAGAAAATACATAATTGACCCTGTATTTTTGGCTCCCCTCTGCTCCTCCGCGGCTACGGATTGCACCGCGGATTTGACAATTTGTTTTATCTGCGGCCGTGGATCTGACTATAGAGCTGGTCCTTTCTTTTCTTTCTCCTTTTCGCCCGTGCTATCCTCCGATTGGCCTTCCACACTCCATATTGACTCCAGAACACTCTTTATATTCCTCCTAGCTCGAAATGGCTCCTTCAAAACGTAAAACTCTTAATTAGAGAATTTTGTTATTTCTTACATTCAAACATTGATCAAGTATGGCCGAATTAGAGTGAAAATAGTATCTAAATGGCATAATTATCGTCTACTATAAAGAATCAACAAGATAATATGCATCATGGGATATTAACAAATTATGATTTGTAAGTGAATACATAAAGTTACATTTATTGTTTGGACCAATTTGAGTAACTCATTATTTCTTTGGTTGTGCAACAAAAACGAGCAACTTGATGGTCTTGTTCTTACTCAATTGCCCCAAGATCACATATTTAATCGGGATTTCGTAGATACACAAATACAGGAAGAGAATACTGATTATGACAATAATGCTGATGATCTAGAGATGATACACCCTTCAGTAATCAGGGTGATAAGAAGGAGGAAGAGAATGTTGAACCTGATTTGACAAGGGAGTATGATCCACCTCCCATTAGACCAAGAGTGTATGAGTCCCACGTGCCATTTTATTCAAGATATATTCCTTACCTTGATCATTTTCCAAGTATGCCGGATGTGGATACCTCACAGGGGATTATGTAGGATGAATGTAGACCAACGGTGATATCAAAAGGCATGCATTTTCCTGATAAAGCACGCCTAAGAAGGGTGGTGAAAATGTACAACATAAAAAAGTGTCGTGAGATAATGGTATGAGAGTCATCTCCGGAAGTATACAAGGTTATTTGTCGTAGATGGTTTGTGGGTTGTAATTGGATGTTCCATGCAAGGAAGAAGAAAACAAATATTAGGTTATGGGTAAGTACATTGGCACCCACAATTGTGAAATAGACACACTTAGTGAGAATCACTTTAACTTGGATGTTGGCTTGATTTCTCTTGTCTTGATTCCACACATTGAAGCCTCTATAAGGTACAAGATCAAAGAGTACATTACATATGTCTACAGGAATGTGGGTGTACCATTACCAAAAGAAAGTCATTTGTCGGGCGACAACGTGCGTTTGAAATTATATACGATGATTAGGATAAGTCATTTGCATCTCCACCCAGGTACATGGAACCCCAGGATTGTTGTTGAATAAAAGCTTGAGTGGAGTCCTGGAATACCAGAATATATATTCAGATATGTGTTTTAGGACTTCAAACCAGCAATTGATGATTTTGTGCATTGCCAGACGGTTATATCCATAGACCGCACTCATTTCTATGGAAAGTATAATATTAATTTATTGATCACCGTTGCAGTAGATAGTAATGAAGGTATATTTCCTCTAGATTTTTCTATTTGTAGAAATGAAAGCCAAGAGAAGTGGACGTTTTTTTTAACCACTTGAAGGAGCACATTGTCAAACAACATTTAGGTATTTGCCTAATATCTGATCGTCATGGCGGTATTTTAAATTTTGTACAGCATTTTCCAGCATAGCATGAATCGTGTGCATACCACTATTACTGTGTGAGGCACCTGAAGGCCAAATTTCAGAAGGCACATCCCAACAAGGACTTTCATGATTTAATGTGGTTGGCTGCAACTGATCACCAAGAGTGCAAATTCAGCAGGCGTATGGAATTGATCCGGTAGAAAGCCAAATGAGCCTATCATTGGTTGATGCGACATGATGTTGACAATTGAACATTGCAGGCAGATGGTGGTAGATGATAGGGAACCCTGACTATAAATGTGTCAGAGTCTTTCAATGGCTTATTGAAGTCTGCACGTGGATTTCTTGTCACTGCCATGGTGCAGATGTCATTCAAATAGATGGTGGAGAGGTTTTTTTAATGGTCTAGAAGTACATTGTCATTGATGGAGAGGGTTGTTGAATTTATGCCAATACCAACGAAAAGATTTGAGAAATAAAAGAGGCTAGCACATTGGAATTTATTTTTACAGTATTGCAACGAGCAAAATATTTTTAAAGTCCGCGCCGCTATCCATCAAAACGGGAAATAATACACATAACATAAATGATGCCAGAAGGTTATGTTCTTGTGGGAAATGATCCATCTACCGCATGCCGTGCTCACAAGCCATGAAGTGCTTTCAAAATATAGGTTTCACGGCAACCAACTACCTTGAAAAGGAATATAGTGTTGTTGTATACTTAAGCACCTATAGTGGACAGTTGCAGCCAGCAGGTGCTGAGATTTATTGGTCGTCCAACCATTTAAAATGGTGTGTAATAAGGAATGTATACGAAAGCTACAAGTGCAAAAACAAATATGTATACGGAACCAAATGGATGTTGGTGATACCATTTATACACGTAAATATGTCATATGCTCGCAAATAGGACACGGTTGTATACGCATGTCTGAAATAAAATTATGTGCAGATTATCAAGGATACACGCAGTATTTTATTCTTGTAATATGGTTGCAATAAGTGTATTTACTTGTTTATCTTGCAGAATGAATGAAACAAAATTACGTTTCCATTTCGGTTAAATCTTTTTGATATTTAACATTAGTACTTCAGTACAACAATCTAATATAAACCCATATGAAAAAAAATGTCATTCGCCATATTTTGCCTCTTTTTGAACCACTTGTTAAATATTAATGGCATTTTTTAATGGATGTTGTAATGTTTATTTAGAAGGTCTTTGAAATACATATGACTTGGTTCATTTAAGAAGATTTCTAATACCCGAAATAATTCTTATCACGCGAAAAATAATACGGTTAAATACCATGTTATGTATATTATCTTGTCGACGTGAAAAAGTTACCATTCTGGAAAAGTTGTCTTCTGGAAAATATTTATTATACCATAAAGAATTATTAGCATGCGAAGCATAGCGTGGTCACATACTACATTATGTGTATTATCTTTTAAACCTGATAAAGCTACCATTCTGGAAAAGGTGTCTTCTATAAAAGTTGTAATGTATCGTAAAGAATTATTAGCACGCGAAGCATAGTGCAGTTAAATACCATGTTATATTTTTTTTTCTTACTTGTAAATGACTAGCGCATTTCTGTTATTATCTGCGCATAACCATAACAAATAGCAAAACTTTCCGTAAATTTTTTATTTTTCTTATATTAACAAATGTCTGGATGAATGACCAACCAAGGTGCTATTGTGAAAAATGTGCGATTTTGAAGGCATGTTGGTCCGATGGTAATGTTGGGCGTGGATATTGGATGTATCAACAATTGTTTGGATGCAATGACGGAACTTATTGTATGTTTGAGGAATGGTATGATGAACCCATTAACCAGGAATACTACAAATCAAGTTTGCGGTATGTTTGGATTATGAACGGTGAATACCAACACCAAATCTCTGAAATACAACAAGAAATTGCAGGACTAAAGGAGAAACTAAAGAGGCGGGAGAAGAAAAAAATAAAATACAAGAAAACTTTAAGTGGTTGGAGCAGAGAATAATGGATGGTAATGACTAAACAAATACATATATGTGTTGAGTGTAGTATTTTATCTTTATGTTTTCTGTGTCATGTATTTTTATTAGTTGTATTGAATATGTTAAGTTACTATGTTTAGTTTGCCTAGTTGTAGTATTAAAATAACAAAGAAACCGATAAATAAAAACATAATACGCATATAATACTAAAGCATGGATAAAGTTGCTATTATTTACTGATTGTCATATTTACATAAAATAAAATAAAAATTAATGTGTCCCACAATCTTTATGCTTTAAAGCAGTTGCTGGCCTCAGGCACATCCCATACCTCCCGGCTATACAATCAGAATCATCCTCATCGTGTCGCCTCTTTATCGGAGGATGAGCTGCAGCATGATCATCAATAAGGTCGGCAGGCTCGGTAGAAAGGGACATCGGTTCAGCAGTAACCTATAGAATAATGAGATATTTTAGTGTATGAAACAAATATTAGTAATGTACACGTTAGCAAAAAAATTAAAATATCTTACTACGGTATCAGCGGATACCTGAATATAACTATCCGTCTCAGGCATGTCAGTATCAGACAAAGTGGTATTCGTGACCGGCAAGGATGATAGCTTCAAAAAAAATAGTCTTTAGATATTTATGACTAATCAATGAGATAAACACAAATATAAGTAATAGTAATACAAACTAACCAAATCATGTGGAAGATCCTTAGCATCCCTCGGTGATGAGCCATAACTTAGTCAGAACGGTAAGGTTAATGTTATAATTAAGTATACCAGATAACATACCAACGCCTCATGCCTCCCGGCATATGGAACAAACCAACCACCAGCGCGATGAATGGGATTCCCGATGAACAGTAAGGTAATGCTACAATACCAGTAAATATACGCATGCTCAACATCTATAAGATCGGGTGTAGGGGTGGCGGAATCACGTCCCGCCGCTGGTCTCAAATCTCAATCTATATCTCTAGCCATACCTCATATGCCTAGTCAACCCTCGAACGATCATCCCGCTGGTAATGTGTCATAATCCAAGCAGGCGGTGGAGGTAAAAGCTGCGGTTGACCAAACTGGGAAAGGACTCGCTCGGTGGCATGATGCTCGACAATATAGAGGCATATCAGGAAATAATCAGGCAAACCAACTATTAGCTCGTCGTTGTATGGCCTCCAAATGTACTATCACATAAAAATAAGAACTGTGAGTATACGCAACACATATAAATCCAATCCAAGTAAACATAAGTATAGAATTACGTGTGCAGCCTCAACCAAATCCAACAAATCCTTGCAACCGAGAAGATTATGTCGAGTCTCGTACTCACGTTTGTATCCTTGCCTATCAACCACCTCCTAGCTAAAAAGAGTTCATCCTGAGCTATGGGTAGTATAGGTGGCTGAAACTGTAGGAACCACTCTCAGAACCAAACCTAATATACAATTTGAACGTAAAATTTAAGGTGTATTCTTAAAATGTATTTGTAATGAAGAGAGTATTTGACTATGTTTTCACCTGCAGCAGCGGCATAAATCCTGTAACATCTCGATGGGTGCCCATGCATGCCTGGCGTATCTCCATGTACAAGTAACCAAGAACAACACCACCCCAGTTGTACTAATATAAATCATCTTGCCACTTAAGATGATGAAGAAATCTCAAGCTGGCTAGGTTTCCTAAAGTGTTCAGGAACAATACGCCTCCAAACATAAGCAGCAGAAGCAACATCGTGTACCGTATAATATGAAGATCTGATGTATCATCAGTAATATCAGCATGCATCGCCTCCTGATATAGCCAGACTGGCATCAAAGCAAGACAACTAGCCCCAACCAATGCACCCTCATTCGCTGGCCGGAAATCGGTGAGGCGCTGCAACGTCTCCAGGTACTAATCTTCCGTATACTCTCTCATGGTATGCAGCAGAGCAAAAAAAAGTCCATAAACCAGCAGCTCATACAGAAACTCCACGTCCTGCAGTGTGCTAGCTTCCTCGCCAATGGGCTAATGGAATATGTGTGTCTCTGGTTGCCACCGCTCTATCAAAGTCGTTATCAATGACCAATCCAACTACAACTGGCCGATCTCAATAATCCTATAGAAACTCGTATCCTGCAGGCGTCTGACTATACAGGGATGGACATTGCGGGTCTTAAGAAAGACCCACATATCGTCTATTCTTATAGCACGGAAAGCCTGGGCCATTAATTGCTCCTTCCATATGTAGGAAGACATATGCTCGGCCTGTAGCAATAGTAGCTCTAGCGAGATAGGTCAAGGATGCAAAGGCGGAACCTCCATAACGACTACTATAAATTGAACAAAATTAATTACATTATTTTTTTTCCATTGATAAATATATTGCTATCTTTAATATTAAATTTTATTCGATAATTTTACTATATTGTTAATTAGGTTGATACATTTTTAATAGTATAATTTTATATTTTATATGTTAATTTAATATATTAGTTTTATTATTTTATATGTTTGTTTTTTATTCACCTACTAAAAATTAATAATTAATTTTCATAACTATATAATATTTAATTATTAAATATTCACATTTTAGTTCTGAACACAATATTTGAGGCCCAGTAGCATCAATGTATCATGAATTCTTATGTTCATGATGAAAAATATTTCCTGATTTATCACTCAACAGTTGTGTTATTTTATATGTTAATTTATTATTGTATATGTTACCTTATTATTTTATATGTTAGTTTAATTATTTTATATGTTTATTTGTTTGTTACTGACTTATTGCTTACTATAATAAATTAAATAATTTATATTTCATAACTATACACGATTTAATTATTAAATATTCATATAACAATACTTAGTTTGACAAAGATTGTTGTTTTCTCGTGTTATTTTCTTACCTTTGTTGACTATAATTGAAAATAAATTGTGTTTGAACTCTCAACTTTTTTGACATATTTTTGGAATAAAAAATACTTAAATAATTAATTTCTGTAACTACAAGGATATTGCTAAAGGGTACGATGTTTTACTATGACAAAAGAGCACGATATTACAAATACGAGTACTATACTAGGCCATAATATATCACTACATGAAACTAAAGTAACAATTTATCTAGTTTACTAGTCTTTTAGCAAATAAATAATCAAAATCGAATAAAAATAATAATTTAATTTAATCACAAAATAATCACGAAAACACATATAGCACAGTAAAAAGTAACTAATTAATTTTTTTAACAACTAATAATAATTTCCTCTATTTTACGAATTTCTTAGCACACTAATACTATAGTCCGGATAAAAAATAACAAATTAACTAAATCGCAAAACAGTCACAAAATAACGTAGAGCACATAAAAAACAAGTAATATGCATTTTTTATATAAGTTTTAAAAAAAAACTAAGTCAGAATACCTCGATTTAAGGTTTTTAAAAAGTTGAAGATTTTCTGATATGGAGTCGAAACGAGCAACCCGCTACGAGATAACGTCTTAATCAGGATGTGGGTACGAGAATCTTTACTTTTTGTGGGAAGGGTGAGGTCCACTCAAGTTTTTTTGATTAAAAATGGGAGGGGGGTTTGGGGTGGGTAGGTGAGGGAGGTGACGATTTTGCTTTGTTGAGTGGACAAGAGGGGTTGCTCTGATGGTAAGCAACCCCCACTTCCAATCGAGAGGTTGTGAGTTAAGAGCAAGGTGGGAAGTTCTTGGAGGGAAGGATGTCGAGGTCTATTCGGAAATAGTCTCACTACCTCAGGGTAGAGGTAAGGTCTGCGCACACACTATCCTCCCCAGACCCCATTAAATAGGATTATACTGGGTTGCTGTTATTGTTGTTGTTGCTGTGGAGAAGATGATATTTATATATGTATAGCGTCTTTTCTTAAAGACGCTATACCTATAAAGACGCTATACTTAAGTATAGCATTTTTTTTAAAAATATTATACATATTTTGGTTATGCCTTTTTTCATACTTTTTTATTTTTTAAATGCAAAAAATATATATTTTGGTTCCGGACACCTTTTGGGTGTAAGTAATGGTGGAATGTTTCTCATGAAATGAAGTTCCAACTGAGGATGACCACTACTTTAGTCTTAGGCCTAAAGTTTCAAGTTTGGCCATACTGCATGGGCTCGTATATCAATCAGCAAACTCAAAAAAATGGTAATAGCGTTGGTGCAAGAAGACTTCTCCAGATTAAATAGAGTTTACTACAAATACCTTGTAGAGAGTTTTGGGAGAAGTCTATTGGTTTAAAGCTTCTCACAAAATATATTACTTACAAAGGTATATATAGAGTACAGAGAGAAATCAAATCCTACCAACTATAGGATTGTACAATAAACCAAATCCTACCAACTATAGGACTGTACAATAATAAAGAAAATCATATCCTACCAACGATAGGACTGTACAATATATTCTAATACGCCCCCCCAAGATGGAGGGCCGAAGGACACGCCAATCTTGGACATCAGCAGAAGAAGCCGAGGACGATATAAGTGCTTGGTGAGAGCGTCAGCAAGCTGATCGGCAAAGGATACGTGAGCAACACAAAGAGACCCATTCTGAACCAATTGACGAACAAAGTGATAATCAATGGAGATGTTTTCATGCGCGAATGAAACACAGGGTTGGCACAGAGGTAAGTGGCGCCAATGTTGTCGCTGTAAATGACAGGAGCAGCGGACAGGCCTCTTTAGAGTTTCTGCAGCGGCAATAAAGGAGATGATCATCGGTTTGATCGACGAGATGATGGCACTGAGAATAAGATTGTCCTGGCGAATCCAGTAAGGATATGCTGGATTGGGGGAAGTCACGTCCTTGTCGACAATAGTGGCTGGTGGCACGGCTTCGATCTGTCCAAGAAGCCGAGGAAGTCGTAACCCGTAAGAAGGGTTCGGAATTGGAATTTCCACGCCAGGTAATTTGTAAAATTCAATTTGAGTGGAATCTGAGCCGATGCATTGATGGCAATCGGCTGGAGAAGATTGTTTGATGTCGTAGAGGCTATGAAGCGCGAGGCAAAGGATAGGAGGCATTGATCGACGCCGTGAGAGAGAGCTGCCGATTAGTGCAGCTGCGGCGCGGTAAGACGCCGGAGAGAAGGCGCTGAGAGAGAGGGCTGCCGGTTAGTGCAGCGGCAGCGCGACAAGACGCCGGAGAGAAGGCGCTGAGAGAGAAGGCTGCCGGTTAGTGCAGCGGCGGCGCGGCAAGACGCCGGAGAAAAGGCGCTGAGAGAGAGGGCTGCCGGTTAGTGCAGCGGCGGCGCAGCAAGAGGCCGGAGAGGACCGTGAACGTCGGCGGCTGACCTTCTTTGCCGGAGAGGGGCGGCAAGACGCCGGAGAGGGACGCCGTAGAGGGCTGCCGATTAGTGCAGCGGCGGCGGCGGCGGAGAGGGTTTCGTTGGCGATAAGCCATTGGCGTATGATGCCATGTAGAGAGTTTTGGGAGAAGTCCATTGGTTTGAGGCTTCTCACAAAATATATTGCTTACAAAGGTATATATAGAGTACAGAGAGAAACCAAATCCTACCAATTATAGGACTGTACAATAAACCAAATCCTACCAACTATAGGACTGTACAATATATTCTAATATACCTCTCTAAATTTAACAAATGAAATTTGCTTTTCTGATTGAGGTTTAACTCTTCAATCTGGGGGGACTGATAGTAATGCTATATTGTCCTTCCCTGAAAATGGCTTTTCATTCATTTAACCATTGCCTGAGGTTAAAAGCTTTCAGATATTATGTAAAAGAAATAGCGTCGACGGCAGGGTTCGAATCGAGCGAAGCCCAACAGATTTCAGGTCTGTCTCCTTAACCACTCGGACACATGGACATTGACATTGTAGTCCATGTTATATTCAACTCAATTGTAATGTAGAGTTCTTATATATGATTATCAAATGCCATACTTGATTAGTTTATCGAAAATTTAAGTTTTACAGACAAGTCTAGGCCAGATGGAATGATTCATGTTTGAGATAGTTTATTCACAACAAGAATATATCTAGTATTATTCCACGCCGTGAGATCTGTTAATTGTATATTTGTAATAATTAAAATTTTAGCAATAAATCAATGTTTAATAACTTAATGCATTGTTGAGTTGTGGGATATATGTTCTACTTACTAACATGTGTGTATGACATTTTAAATAAGTTGGACAATGAAATGGATTTTGAATAATTAGGATATGAAAGGGTTATATATACTCCGTAAATTATTAAGTTATACAAATTTTCCTTTGTATTCTGACTTTTCCCAACCTCCTGATTTTGCTTTAACACCTTATGCTATGCGCATTAGCAAATTGCAAATTGTTCAATAACAGCATGGCATGCACCATCCTCAAATTATTTTAGTACTCCTTATTGTTTTTAAAAGTGAAACTAAAGTGAGCTGATGATGATGGAAAAACATTCTTTTCAGTCTCTCCTTTTCACTTTTCGTTTTGTTTCTTTTCCTCAATACCGCACATACAACAATAAGTGTTTCAAGAAAAGCTTAGGTTCGAATAATGATTGATACACTTTTAATTAAACTGCCTCATCATTACTTAGTATTTTATTGCGTAAATGACAATTTCTTTGCTGACCTTTCCAATTCTTCTCTTTTCTAATGAGGGAGAATCAGATTCAACAGGTTTGATAGCTACTGCTACAAGTATATATAGGTTGGGTTGGTTCCAATCTTTTAATTACTAAACTAAATTATTAATGAATGATTTTTCTCGATTTTTTTCAGATTTTTCGATTTTTGTTTTTTTGGTTTTTAGATTTTTTTCCGATAAAGTCTTCATAGCACAAAATATATAATTTGTGCTCCAAATATTTCTTTAGTCTTATTGAGATACAACTATATAATCTATTTTCTAAGAAAATAATACAATAATATGAAATAAGTCATAGTATTATAATAAAATATGCAATAACAAAGATAATAAAATTACATAAAGCAAATATTGCTAATAAATAAATTATAATAAAAATTAACATAATCTAAAATTACCATATATGTCATGCTAAATCAAATATAGCTAATAAGTACTATTCTTCTGTTTTGAAGAAATTTCTTGTTTTATTTCAACTATTTGGCAAATTTACATCATCTGTTCTTTTGGACTCTAGAACAGATCTCAACAGTACAATCAATTTGAAACTCTACAACTGTTATTGTTAAGCTAATATCCTATCACAGAGAGAAAGTTGCTACAATTGTGGATACTCGCACGAAGGATAGCTGTTAATGTTCTGTAAAATGGGTGACCATTTAGATAGCTTTACGCCAGTAAAGTGCACTTGAAGTGTAATCTCCTTTGCTCGATCTTTGGCGTCTCTGCATGATTGTTGAAACCTTCTGTTATTCCTTTCCATTCAGACGTTGTAAACTACTGCTGCAAACACCACACCTAGGATGGTTTTTCTGGGGTTTCTGCTATTAACATTAGCAGTTAACCATTGCACTTCTGTTCCCATGTACCTGTCGTTCTTTGATACTTCAACTATTGTAACATACCTTGCCACAGTGTTTTGGAGTATAAACAGTCAAAGTATAAATGGTCGTGTGTTTCTTCAATGTCTCTTCCACATAAAATGCAGGATTGATTAATGTGAATTCCCCATTTAGCTAATCTGTCAACTGTTGCCAAGAGTTTATGCAGCGCCATCCATAAGATGTATTTCTGTTTCGGGAGCATGCCAGTCACCATCAATAATTTTTTCCATCGAACCTTAGGATATTGTGGAGTGGTCTGAATGTACGCCTTCCTGATGCTAAATTGCTCATTTTTTGGACATGTTTGCATTCATGTTCCATCAGTTGCCCACCATTCTCTTGCACCAAACAATTTCCTAACGAGACAGCTAGCTTGTTTAGGAATTTCCATAGTGTTTATGTCTTTTTTCTTTATGTAATGACAATGGATCCATTTGATCCAGAGTTTATCTTTCTTAGACATTAAGTCCTAGAGAAGTTTTGATAGTGCCGCTTTATTCCATCTTTCATAGGAGATAATGTTCAAACCTCCTGCTGCCATTGGTTTACACAGTGTTTCCCAGGCGATTGGATTCCTATGACTAGTTTCATGACTACCAGTCCACAGGTAATTCCTGCAGATTTCATTTACCAGTTTTATAATTTTTTTTGGAATGAGGAAAACCTGGGCCCAATAAGTTTGCATTTCAAACAGGACGCTTTTGATAAGTTGGATTCTGCCAGCATAGATAGGAGTTTGGATGTCCAGCTTCTAATTTTGTCCACTATCTTCTTTACTATGGGCATACATTGTGGTATTGTGATCTTTCTTTTGGATAAGGGTACTCCTAGGTATTTGAAAGGAAGGGTGCCCTCTATTAGGGGGAGGTCAGAGCATATTTTATCCCTGAAATCAGTTGATAAACCTGCTATATATAAGGAGCTTTTATCCATATTGGCTTGGAGGCCTGATACCAGTGAGAACTGTTCAAATTCATTCATCAGTAACTTCATGGAAGTTTCATCGGCCCTACAACGCATCAAAAGGTCGTCTGCAAAGCATATGTGTGTGATTTGTAGTTTGGAGCATTTGGGGTGGAAATTAAAGTCTCGGTTTCTGTGTAGCATTTTTAAAGATCTAATTAGATACTCCATGGATAGAACAAATAAGTAGGGGGACATTGTCCTCCTGTCTTAGTCCTTTCCTTGCGTCAAAGAAAAAAGATAAACTAAGTTGTGCATTTTTATTATAAACCAAAAAAGTAGATATCCAACGTTATGGCATTCCTAGTGTTAAATTGCATTTATTTTGTTAATATAGTATTAATTTGAATTTTGTTTTGAGTTACTATATTTATGAGCTATAAAATTTATGAAAAAAATTAAAAAGTATTTATAAATTACATTATAATAAATATTTGTATGTATAAGATATATTTAAAAATTATATAAAAATACTACCGGATTGATTTGGGGTCTTTTTTTTAGTTAAATCAAACTAAACTTTTTCTTCAATATCAGATCAAATCACATTAAACTATAATTATTATTATTTCGGATTTCACTCGCATCTTATCAATTTTCTTTGTAATTCCCTAACAAATACATTGGAGAATCAACAGCATGAGTTAAGATTCGTCCACTAAAAGAAAAACAGCATGAGTTATTATTAGCTTCAGATCCAAATGTAACGTTTGATCTTTTTTACTTTATCCTTGTTTTTTCATTACTGCCTGTCGGCGAGGCGTGGTTAGCCAACGAAGGAGGAAATTATTGAAAACAAAAAAGGAAAAGAAGTAATTCAGTATCGTCAAAGTTTTATGCATTGTTTTTACGTTAAAATTTGAAGGCAAAATAAATGGTTTAGTTTATCTCTCAATTTTAATTACGTGAATTTATTTATTTTTTAAATTATTTTAAAATAAATTTTTTTATTTTAAGTTTGAAAATAATTTAACTTAAATTAATTATCCTTAATGAGACGGTTTTAGAGTCACATAAATGCTATAATATATTTTAAGAATTTCAAAAAAATTATATTCACACAAATTTTATGACTTATTTAAGAGCACATAATTCATTTTTTAAAATTGCATGACCAATATAGGTTCACATAAATTAAAATAAATAGAGTAATAAGATATTCTAATTAGTAATTTCTAATAAGTTTACCATATATAGAGAGAAAGCAAGCGACTAAGTAACATGTTAATACCATAAAATCAAGTATGCCTACGAGTATAAAATGTTCTATGGTACAAGACAATACACTTTGAAGTAACGAAAATTTAAAAAATAAGAGATCGTTGCATATTATATTTCGTGTTCACTTAATGTTCTAGGAAGGGTCCTATGTCTTAATAAATGCGATGTACACAGGGGTAGATTATTGGATTTTTTTTTAATAACAAAAGAAGGGTCCTATGTCCATTTGACGTAAGTTATGTACTTCAAAAGAATGAAGGTAAAAGTAACTCACAATTGGATTATGCTAGAGTATTGGAAAGTTTGATGTATATCATGAATTGTATGCGACTAGATATAGCATGTGCTATTAGCAAACTGAGTCGGTTTACAAGTAATCTCAATCAAATACATTGGATGGCAATGAAACGAGTTTTGGAATATCTAAAACATACCCAAAATTATGCTTTGCATTACAACAAATATCCTTCTGTGATCGAGGGATATAGTGATGCAAATTGGATCACCGGATCATTAAATCCACGAGTGGGTATGTTTTCACAATTGGGGGTGGAGCAGTATCTTGGAAATCATCCAAACAAACGTGTATCGCCCGTTAACGGAATCTGAATTCATAGCTTTAGATAAGGCAGGTGAAGAAGTTGAATGGCTCCGAAATTTCTTGAAAGAAATTTCATTTTGACCCAAATCTTTGGCACCTATATGTATACATTGTGATAGTCAAGCGGTATTAGGTAGGGCAGGGAGTATTATGTATAACGGAAAATTTCGTCATATTCGATGGAGACACAATACCGTTAGACAACTACTCTCTAGTGGTGTTATCACAATTGACTACGTAAAGTCAAGAGATAACGTGTCGGGCCCAATTACAAAAGGCCTATCTAGAGAGGCGGTTGAAAGATCATTAAAGGGAACGGGATTAAAGGCTCGGATGAGAGAAAGAGAGAAAAAGAATACTAATGATATAAAATTTCAATATGTAAGATGTATGAGTAATCTCATAAAAGGCAGTGTAATAAAGCATCAATATGCATTTATACCATAATAAAATGAATCTTCTTATAGAAATAGAATAAGACACGGGTAATAAATAAGAGAATACTAAATATCCGAGCCATAGAATTTCTCAATTCTAACACAAGGTACTTATTGGATCGAATATACTTATTCGATCTAATAGAATAATTTTGTCGTATCCAGACTAATACCAATCTAATCCATTTCATGAATAAAATGTGACCAACATTGAACCCGTTTCATATGCTAGGAGTTGCCGGTGTATTGGGCGCTGCTTTCCTATGTGCCATTTATGGTGCTACCGTAGAAAATAATTTATTGAAGACAGTGATGGTGCAAATACATTCAGTGCTTTTAATCCAACTTAAGCCGAAAAAACTTATTCAATGATCACCGCTAACCGCTTAGGCATGGCGTAGTAAGTTGGCCTAGTCTCTCGCCCAGCCTTCGCCTTCTTCAATGGCCAAGTTGAAGCGTTCAATGTCGGCCTACCACCTTTTTTTTCAAGGTTGAGCTTGTTCAATTGAAGCTAATGTTATGCTGCCCTTCCCTTGTTCAAGAGAAAGCGAGGACTTCTTTTAGCTACCCTGGAGATCTTAAGAGCTAGGTTCAAAGAGATCAAACTTATGAATGACGGTTCAATATTGTCAACTAACTCAACCCATTCTCGTAATGAAGACAATGTTCAAAAATGAGGTAAAGCATTAAGGTTTTCTTATGAGTCAATAAAGCTTAAATTTTCTTAATGACTTTTACAGTATCAATGATCAGTACCGGTGAATGGGATAGGATGGAAGGAGGAACTCCATTCATTATTTCAAAAAAACTCTATCATATCTCTCTATTGTGTATGAAGTTTATGGTTTCCGTTGGTGTAAATCCAATCACCTGAATTTAAGATGATAAGAAATTCTCCATTGGTAACAAATGGTCAGGATATAACCATATGGTGTGTCTTTAAGATTACATGTTTAGAAATCACCTATGTGACTGTAAAGTGTAAGCCGCTTCAAGGAGAATGAAAGTAAAGGCTCATTCTCTAAGCACTCATGAAATCGGGCGGTGTTCATGGCTGAAACGAAAACAACCACGAGAACCATAGATGGTTAAGGATTTATTGTGTGACTCATGTTGTCTAGGTATACAACAAAGCTCGACAGTTCAAAGATATCAAATCTACCGATTGACCGAGTATATCCGATATAAGTTCACTATGGAAAGTTCAAAGAGAAACATACTTATCCAGAGGCAATCAGTTCTTTCTTATAAAACACACACATATCTGTGCATTCCTTTAAGTTTATAACCATTCCCCATTCATGTGGGGGATTGTTGGATTTTTATTTAATAACAAAAGAAGTGAATGAAAAATGGTGGAAAAAGAAATGAAAGGAAGTTGAATTTTGAATGGGTTCACTAATGCACTTTGTCCCTCATTGGTGTATATACATAGAAGCTCATCTTTTAGCTCTTAAAGAGCTAAGAAGAAGGCAAGTCTCGCACCATCATCGTCGTCGCTCGGCTCGGCTTCGACTTCGACTTCGAATTTGAAAAAGATTGATTGATTAATCTTTTTGGACAAAATTATTTTCAAATATTTAATTAATTAATTAAAGAAAATTCAATCTGAAATAATCAATGACCCGCGACGCGATCCGGTCCGGGCCACTTTTCTTTTTTGGATTAATTTAAATTCATTTTAAATTTCCCAAAAAAAAATTCCAACAACCATGGCTATTCTGAAACAGTGTCACACATGTTCCAACAGTCATGACTGTTCTGAAAGGTTGCAAACCTCTTCAGAGTGTCACACTTATTCCAACAGCCATGACTATTCTGAAAGGCTGCCTACCTCTTCAGAAACATCACCAAGTTGGCTATAAATAGACCTTAAAATCCAAGAATATTTACTTGCGAAATTTTCTGAATGTTTTTCTTCTTCTGCACAAAATATTCCAATGTGTTTTATGACCATCGAGTGGTTCACCAATCACTAGAGTTTTAGGTACCGATACACTGGTGAGTTAAATCATTTTATCTTGGGAGGATATATTCTAGAACCTCGGGTACTTGAGGGGAATAATTTCCTTAAGGATACACTGTATATTCAGTGGGCTCGATTTGTTCCTACAATATTTTTTCAGAATTTATTTTGAAGAAGTTTACTGTTTTCGGAATTGAATTTTTACTAACTTTCTGTTTCTGTTTTCAAAAAGATTATTATTTAGTATATTTACAGAAATACAGATTAATAACACAAATTTACACTTACTTAAGTGGTGTCACGCGATACCGTTTCATCGAACTAAATATATGTATTAATACTGTACAAAAACGTATAATTAGGGAAAAAAATAACTCCAATTGATATAAATTTTATCTTGGTGTGTTGGTAATGTGTTTGATTTTCTCTGAGAGATCAAAGATTCAAAACTCAAAATTTGTGATGAAGTAGAAATGAACTCAGAACCTTTTCTAACTTAAGACTCAACAAAATCAATAGACTAAGGATATTTTTTGTCTAAAAATATGATAATCAAAGTTATATTTCAATTCTTTTATAAATTTTGACACCACTTACAAAAATTCCTACGTATGCCCCTTGATGTAGACATGCAAATATTAGTGTCTGCTACCACGTCTCAAATCCATGACATGTAAGTCACAAAAAAATAATTTTATTGTTATTTGACTCAAAAGATATAAAAAAATTTGGACAAATCAATCGAAAGATAAAGGGTAAATCTTAGCCAAATATAATCGATTCCAAATTGAAACGTTCATGACAACAATAATATATGAGACGAAAGAGGCATGATAGATCTTATTAAGATTGTATATTGTCTTTCTCATAAACTGATGAGAAAGTGGATTTACATCTGTTCTTAGGAATCTTTTCCCTATTTTCTGATATACAAGAAAGGGGCTTTTTATTCTCCTTTTTCTCGGCGCCAGAGAAATCTCCCCATAGTTGAGAGCTTTTTCTGGCTATATATAGTTGAAGTTACTTTATCCGTTGCTTGATCTAACGTCCTCTCGTCATCAATGTATCCTAGGGGTGACTTTAGGTGTTGCCTTTTTCGATTTGTCAGATGTTTCAAAGGAGAAATGGAATGGGCTTCTTTGTTGATTTTTGCCGTCTGGTTATTGAGACAAAACGTTGGATAATTTAATCGTAATCATCAAATTTTAACTAATACAATTATTACTTTAAGACTCTCGTTCGGAATAACGAAAAGTAAATTAAAAAAAAAAAAAAAAGATAAGCTTTCGACTGCTAGAAGACATATGGTGAGTAGCGACTAGTGATGAGGAGGAGGCCAATATAAGCCCCCACGTAAACACAAATTAAGTAGAGCATGCAGGAAGCTGCGGTAATGTTTAGCGCGGGGCACACCACTTAACGTACAGTGTCGTGTCTCTGCAACATACGACTCTTCTTGTAACATGCGACAGTACTTCCCTCTCTTTAATTTCTTTTCTTCTACCCTCTCAATAGTATTTCTTTTGGATCGTTATAAATAAATTTTGGTACATTACAATCAGACAAAATATGAATATAAAATTATTATGATGTAAAAGAAGATTACGGATTTCAACCGTAAAAATAATTTTTTGTAAATAAAATTGTGTATGATAGAAACGAGCTGCCCTTTTCTTACTACTCGGCAAAACATCATACTAGAAAGTAATATTTTCTCCGTTTCAATGTGATTGGTACGGAGTTTAAGAAAAGAATAAAAATATTTAAAATCTAAAACAAGTTAAAATAACGCTCGAAGTATTTGTATAATTATAATTTTTTTTATTAAAGGTAAAATTGAAAATCTAAAGTAAATTATTTTTAAATTTAGAAATGGATTATTTCTTTAGAACGGATAAAACAAAAAAGGTTTACATGAACCGGAAAGGGCGGACTATGATATACTCTGTCCCCAGCCTTTATCCCCTGCTCTTTTCAGTTTTCACTTCTAAAAAATATAAAAAGAGGTTAAGAAAGTGAGCATACATACATGATAAAAGCAAGGTCTGTGGTCCTCTGATTAAAAACTACCATAGTTGATCATAAGCTTAAGAATATCTATCTCAAGACTCTTGTAATAATGGTTCATTTGAAAGAGAGTGTTGGTTTCTTTTTTAACAGCAGATGGCTTGTTTTTGTAGCAGCAATGTGGATTCAGACATGTGCTGGAATTGGATATTTATTTGGCAGTATTTCTCCAACTATTAAGAAGTCTCTGAATTATAACCAGAGGCAAATTGCGAAGTTAGGTGTGGCTAAGGACTTGGGTGATAGTGTTGGATTCTTGGCTGGAACTTTGTGTGAAATCTTGCCTTTATGGGCTGCACTTCTTGTTGGTGCTATTCAGAACTTCATTGGCTATGGTTGGGTTTGGCTCATTGTCACTTCTCGAGCTCCGTCTTTGCCATTATGGGCTGTGAGTACCCTCATCATTCATCTTCTTAATTTCTACAGTTTTTAGTTGAAAGGGTCTATTCTGTTGCTGTCCTTTCTGCTCCCTCTATTTCAATTTATATGAATAAAATTAATGGGTTACAGAGCTTAATAAAAGAGAGAAGATTTTTGAATTTGTATAAAATGTGGCTCAATATTTTGTGTAATTATACTGCATAAAAATAAATTGTTTCCAAACAAGGAAAGGGATTTGTACTGACCGAAAATAAAATATGTTCACATAAATTGAAATGGATGTAGTATTAAATTTGTTTATTGAATTCTTTATGAATTTAAGTTCTATGGTGTATCAACTTTTTGCACCATCAGGTAAATATGTTGGGTAACTCTTCATATCAAGTTTAATATGGTAATCTGAAAAATAGAGTGATAATCTGCTATACTGCTTAAATTGCACCGATAGTGTAAAAACAATTTTTATATACGCTATTTTGTTAAATCTATTCTTTATTAGTCTACTATAACCTATTTTGGATGCTACAGTTAATTTAAGGGCCAAGAAGGTATAAGGTTTAACTGAGTGACAAATTTTGATTAATGAAAATCCCCTTGGGAATGTTTTTTTTTTCTTTTAATTTTGTAGTCATGTTTTCTTTTGCATCGATTAACAATAGAAAGTGCTCACTTATTTAGAATGTTGTTTTATTTGATCATTCATTTACAATCATGTTCATCATGCAGTGTTGGGATTCCTAGTTTGGTCTAACAATTGACACAGTTTTAGCTACTTCTTTCCAGATGTGTATTCTTATATTTATCGGAACAAATGGCGAGACCTACTTCAACACAGCAGCTCTGGTGTCATGTGTGCAAAATTTCCCCAAAAGTCGCGGCCCCGTGGTGGGGATACTTAAGGGATTTGCTGGTTTGGGTGGTGCAATTTTGACTCAGATATATGCAGTGATCCATTCTCCAGGTCATGCTTCACTTATATTTATGATAGCTGTTGGACCAGCAATGGTAATTATCGCGCTCATGTTTACAATCAGACCTGTTGGAGGCCACAAACAAGTCAGGCCTTCGGATGGTTTAAGTTTTTCGTTTATTTACAGCATATGCCTCCTCTTAGCTTCTTACTTGATGGGAGTTATGCTTGTTGAAGACCTTATTGATTTGAGCCACTCTGTCATTACAATTTTCACGGCTATATTGTTTATCCTCTTGGCAATTCCTATCGTGATCCCTATCTCCTCGAGTTTTTTTCAAAATCCAAGAGAACCACTAGAAGAGGGACTTCTATCTGAGTCAAAGAAACAAGAAACTGGAAAATCTGAGCATGGTGATGGTCATGAAATAATATTTAGTGAAGTGGAAGACGAGAAGCCTAAGGAAGTGGACGCGCTTCCAGCTTCAGAAAGGCAAAAAAGAATCGTGCAACTACAAGCAAAACTAGCTCAAGCAGCTGCAAAAGGAGCAGTGAGGATCAAAAGAAGAAGGGGACCTCATAGGGGAGAGGACTTCACCTTAATGCAGGCTTTAATAAAGGCAGATTTTTGGCTTATGTTTTTCTCACTACTTTTTGGTTCGGGATCTGGTTTGACTGTGATCGATAACTTGGGTCAGATAAGCCAATCTTTAGGATATGATAACACACATGTATTTGTTTCCATGATCAGCATATGGAACTTCCTTGGCCGTATTGGAGGTGGATACTTTTCTGAAATTATAGTCAGGTACATGCAGCGGCAGAGTCAGGATTTTCATTAAGGGTTGTTGAAATTTTAAAAGTTAATATACAAAGAAGTCAAGGGGATTCAACGCATAGTATATATACATAAAAACATAAACTTTTACCTATTTAAATAATATAATTTTCCGATGAAGGGGTGTCAATTTTGACACTCCTCAGAGCTATGTGGCTCCGCCATTGGTAATGGCATACACTCTTATTTGTCGTGGCATTAACAGAAATTTACATGAATGTTCAATTCTAATAAAAGTTTTCTCGTATAACATTGTTCTTTTTACGGCAGGGATTATGCCTATCCAAGACATGCAGCAATGGCTGTTGCTCAAGTTATAATGGCCATTGGACATTTTTTCTTTGCTATGGGTTGGCCTGGAGCTATGCACATTGGTACTCTTTTGGTTGGGCTTGGTTATGGGGCTCATTGGGCGATTGTGCCAGCTGCAGCTTCTGAATTGTTTGGCTTGAGAAATTTTGGGGCTTTATACAATTTCCTCACTCTTGCAAATCCTGCTGGCTCAATGGTATTCTCTGGTGTTATTGCTAGTAGTATATATGATATGGAAGCTGCAAAGCAAGCTAATGAGTACCGCGGCACTGAATCAAATTTGGCATCAGTTTTGTCTAGCTTTCTTTCTGTAGATGAACCCCAGAAGTGTGAAGGTTCTATATGCTTCTTCCTTACTTCCATGACAATGTCTGGACTCTGCATTATTGCAGTTGTTCTAAGCATGATTCTGGTGAATCGAACAAAGATTGTGTATGCTCATCTGTATGGAAAATCTCGTGGATAATTCATCCATTGCGTGAAACAGGGGTAGAAATTTGGTTTTTTCAGAAGACACACGTTCAATGAACTTATGCTTTCGAGACCATTTCAGGGAGGTGAAACTGCAAGCAAACACTATTAGCACACAGGCATATTTTTGTGTTCAGTCCCTTGTATTGACCACCTTACTGTATTTAATCATACTAGCTTGATGAAAAGATGAGTTCTGGAAAAACTTAAAGTCTCCTGTTATCCTCATTGAAGTAGTTTAAGTCTGAGCTTGTGGCCACCTAGAAATATCATTGTCTTTATGACTTTTATCAGTTGGGTGTCTTGCATTTGAAGGGAAGTTAGCCGTAGACAGAAAGGAAATTAGATTCATGTAGCCAATTTTGTAAAGGAGTAAAGAATCCGGATCGGACATTTCACTCTGTATTTATGCAACCTGTCACAAGGTCTCATGCTTTGAGTAATGCAAAATTTACAAACAGAAGACATCAATGACAGAAGCACAACATAGAAATATGGCCTACATATGTTCCCAAGTGAATGCTAACAAATAACCAAAATGACAACAGAATTGTTAAACATCGAAAGACCAATATCAGCAAGCAGGACTGGCATTGCCCTCGGAGGTTTCAGCAGCAGCAGAAGCAAGTATCAACTGAGGCTGAAGGATGACGCCCTCTCGTCGTGCCTTTCTGCGTTCACGCTGTAATCTGAAGGATTCCCTCTTTCGGTTTCTATAACTGTTGGGGTTTTCAGGTTGCACCTCACGTGGGTAAACACTTATCTGCACATTTATTCACATTCAGTATCAGTTTATCATGCTAGTGTGACCGCAAAATACAAGCAGTAAGCACGAGAACTCAACCTTTTTTCTATCAGGCCCAAACTTCTCGAATTTGACTAGTCCATCAATCAAAGAAAAGATTGTGTGATCCTTGCCAAGTCCAACATTCTTTCCTGGGTGAAACTGGAAGCATCACCAAGATAACAATTAGTAGACCATCAAGAAAACAGAATACAGGCCAATGCTAGATGGAGAAATATAACTTCTGAACTATCTTAAATCAAACAAGAGAACAATAACAGGGACAATTCTGAGCAGAAACTAATACCAATCATTGGCATTAACCCTTTATTACCTCACTGATAGATATAAACATACCCAAAACTAATTTATGCAGCTCAGCATAAGGATCTTATTATCAGAAAGTCGCACTTTTGGTGAAAGAAGAACAACTCAATTCGGCAATTATATACAAGCGCGGAGCCTTGAAATACCAAAAGGTTCACATATTGGATTTGGAAAAATGTTTATGAGCTGGAGGCTGATTACACCTCCTTCTGTCATTTGTTTCAGAAAACTTCCAATTTTATGTTTTCATGTAAGGTCAGATATATCAGAGCCCAGAACCTTAAACTTATAGCTTCCTTCAAATGACAACAGCAAAAGAAGTATCCAGTTAACCTTCCAATACCTCATTTTGTAGTCAATTTATTAGTCCGTAGGCAATCCACAGATTGCCAACAAATAAAATTTAGATCAAATGCTAAACGTTGGAACCATGTAATAAGAATTGACAGGACGTCACAACTTAATAGGCACTTATATGTTTGTGAGACATTGGGCAACAACAAGAACAACAACTCAGCATAATCCCACTTAGTGAGGTATGGGGAGCGTAGTGTATACCCAAACCTTACCCCACCCTGAGATAGAGAGGTTGTTTCCAATAGATCTTCGGCATCCTTTTATCCAAGAACTTCTCACCTTGCTCTTGGGGTGACTCGAACTCACAACTTCTTGGTTGGAAGTGGAGGTTGCTTACCATCAGAGCAACCCCTCTTGTCTTGAAACATACTCCACTTGAACTGGTCTAGCTCACGCAGGCTTGAAATCACGATTGATTGCAAAAGGGAGACCATCCTCATTCCAAAATATATAACACTTTTGAGGCACTGGTTGAGGCATCTGCTCATTTTGTGCACATCACGTATAAAAAAGATAGAATGACATCATCCTTTCAAAGTCATGGAAGGACAAACACAAAAAGATCTAAAGAGATATTCACACCTATAGAAACAACATATGTCCAGCAAGACAAACCGAAAAATAGAAAGGAGAAATTTGTCCAAGAATGACAAAGGGTGATTCTTTACACAAAAAGACTTGGTTTTTTCCTCTTATATATATACATATATATATATTGTTCCAAACATGGAGGGATTATGTTAGAGCCCACATTGGTGGGGGATGGGATTATTTGCCCCCGCGATGGATGCACTAACACACCATATTTAAGGAGATCTGTTATGGTGTATGTTGTTCGCTGATGATAGTTCTGATTGATGAGACGTTAGGCGGCAGTAGGACGCTAAGAGCTCTACCTTAGAATGAGTTAGATTTCCTGTGTTAACAAGAAGGAATGGCGGGACGCTAAAGAGATGGCTATGAGACTAGTGCAATCAGGTAATCGACCAAGTAATCCACATACATGATAAAAGCGAGGAATAATTTTACTACTTGTCTTTCCCTTCTATCCAATGATTGAACAAATTCATTCTTTTTCTAATCAATCAAGGGGAACATTTATAATTCTTAATTCTATAAGGTTGAATAAAAATTCGATTGACCATTTGATATAATTGCTATGCTTAGTGTGTGACTCGTTGGTTTTTTAGGGTTAGGATTAAAAAAGACCAGCCCACATAGTATGAACTAAAAACTATAGAACTAATAACCAACCCATCACTTTGCATTATCTGGATCTAAAGAACCAGTCAAGATATGATATATAGGTCATATCTTTGTAGCAACTGAAATCTTTTTCATAAACAAAAAAGGAAATTTGATTCTAAGTTGTAAAGAAAAATAGACGAAAAAGATGTGGATAAATGGAAGGATGAGAGATAGAGAGGAAAAAAATACCAATGATATAAAATTCCAATATGTAAGGTCTATGAGTAATCTCATAAAAGGCAGTGTAATAAAGCATCAATACGCATTCATACCATAATAAAATGAATCTTATTATAGAAATAGAACAAAAAATCAAGAGCTTAACGAGAGGTTGTAGGTTAAGAGACCCTTGAGCCTAAAAGTTTGAAGTTGAGTAGGACTAAGACACAATATCTAGAGTGTAAGTTCAGCGATGCGTCGGGGGAAGTGGACATGGACCTGAGGCTTGATTCACAAGTCATCCCTAAGAGAGGAAGTTTCAAGTACCTTGGGTCAATTATCCAGGAGGATGGGAAAATAGATGAGGATGCCACGCACTGTATAAGAATGGGGTGGATGAAATGGAGGTTAGCATCTAGAGTCCTGTGTGACAAAAAAGTGACATTGGAACTTAAAGGCAAATTCTATAGAGCGGTGGTTAGACCGACCATGTTGTATGGGGCTTAGTGTTGAGCAGCCAAGAATTCTCATATCTAGGAGATGAAAGTGGCAGAAATGAAGATGTTGAGATGGATATGCGGGCACATTAGGCTGGATAAGATTAGGAATGAAGATATTCAGGAAGAAGGTGAGCGTGGCTCCCATGGATGACAGAGGCTTAGATGGTTCGGGCACATGCAGAGAAAAAGCATAGATGTCCCGATTAGGAGGTATGAGCGGTTGACATTGGCAAGTATGAGGAGAGATAGAAGGCGCATAAGAAGTATTGGGATGAGGTGATCAGGCAAGGCATGGCGTGACTTTAGATCTCTGAGGACATGGCTCTTAATATGAAGGAGTAGAGCTCGAGCATTAGGATTATAGGTTAGGAGTGAATCAAGTCTTTTCTACTTTGTACAGGGGGCTGGGCTAGGCTAGGCCGATAATGTTTTTCCTTGGGTTGTTAGTGGTTTATGTAATTTCCACACTATTTTCTATCGCATTATTATTGGTTATTGTTATTCCTTTTCTATCTATTTTTTGTTTCTTACGATGCTGATATTATTTTTTTTATTTTTGTTATTGTCACTGATCTATTGTTTATTTTCTTCTTCTTGAGCCAAAGGTTTTCAGAAATAGCCTCTCTACCCCTTCGGCGATAGGGGTAAGGTATGCGTACACTCTATACTTCCCAGACTCCACTTGTGAGATTTTACTGGGTTATTGTTATTGTTGTTGTTATTTATAGTCTTAAACAATACTTACCTTATGAGCTAGCTTTTGAGGTTGAGTTAGGCCGAAGTTTCATTTTTATCGGATTCAAATCCTAACAGCATGCTTTGTAGCCATACGCTCTAATCCTCTAAGCTACAAGCCCCGCCGATTTCTTTGAAGATTTTGGACCATGGGCGGAGCTAAAAGCATGGGTATGTGTTACGCCGAACTAGTAGCTTCTGCTCAAACAGTATATTTGTGTTAAAAAGTACTTTAAATATTAAATTTTACAACCCAATTATCAGCACTTAAAGTCATCGTTCTAAAATGCAGAATGCATGTAGTTAAAATCCTAGCTCTCCCATTGCATTGGACTACTACCCCATTTTCATATCTCCTTAATTTCATTTCGATTCTTTTCTAAGCACCAAAGAATGAGTGATTTTAAAGTCTGAATAACCCGACAGAGTTGTGAAAATACATACAAAAATATGAACTTTTAGCAGAAAACAGAGGAAACCCATAATAAAGAAGTAAAATTGAGACCTTAGTACCACGCTGGCGAACGATAATAGAACCGGGCTTGGCAACTTGGTCACCAAAAATCTTGACACCAAGTCTCTGACCAGGAGAATCTCGACCGTTCTTAGTGCTACCAGCTCCTTTCTTGTGAGCAGACTCAATCGTCAAAGGAGATTTCAACGGGAAGGAGACCGAGAACTTTGGAGCGACGGGAAAAGCAGCACCAAAGTCACCTTTAAGGAAAGAAGAGGAAGAAGATAAGGAGAGTCCTTTGAATGCTCCAACCAAATTGAAACTCACAGCCATTTTTACACGCTGCAAAACAAATAAAGATAAAATTGTTCAGTACGTTAATGGAGGTTGAGGATTGGGCTTTGGGGGGTTGGGTTGGGGGGGGAGGGGGGAGGGGTGAAGCTTACTCTCAGAGGGGGAAGGGACTGACGTTGCCAAAAGAAAAGAGAAGAGACTCAGAGAGTGAGTGATATTAAAAGACCTTATCGCTTATCCACTTATGGATGTGTGACCTCGTCGGCCGTCGCACCAAATCCTTTTCTCCTTCTCGTTTGATTTTATACACACTTATTTTGGTAAAATTACAGCCTGCAAGTATAAGTTTTAGAAGTATGAAAAGAAAAATAGAAAAAAATTTAATTCATATGGCTCAAAGTTTTCCAAATATTTAAACGATTAAAGTGGCTTAGTGTTACAGGGCCAATTTTTTGCAAAGATTGTCATTGCGCAGCAGCGGCAAATCACAGCCACTCAGCCTTAACTTTTTCACAAACATAGCCTGACTTAGAATTTTCACACTTTAACCAAATTAAAAAAACACACAGAATTTACGGGTAAAAACCCAACCTTTATTAATTCTCGCAAAATATACAAAGAACTCACGTTCTAGACTTGGCTCACATATGTTATGTTACTTGCCTTCGCCAAAAAACAAAATACAACATATAACAAGGGGCTGCCAATGGCAGTTTACAAAGGGGCAGTCATGGGCAGTTATGGGCAATTTCTACCATGTGCCATGCACATGTCTTAACTAAAATAACGAGTCAAATATGTTTGAATTCGTAATTCAAACCTTTCCCACGAAATGGCCTTATCTTCCATTCTTTGTAGCCAACAGCTCATGTGCTTGGCACGTGTCTTCAACTTCCAAGCACATGCCTTGCACACCACTTCGTCACATGCCATGCACAATTGCCTCCAGCTTTGCCCACGTTTTTTTTACCTCCAGCCCAGCTTTGACTTGGACCTTGCCTCGCCCTTAATTTCATAGTCACGCCCTGCTATAAATTAAGTCATCCCACTGATCCGCGCATGCCTTTGTCAAGTGTCATGCTTCCGTTTGTCATTGCCGGTGCCCACGAACCAAGGCTTCCTTGCCAACACTCAAGTTGCCTTGCCTAGCTACCTTGCCTAAGTCCATCACCAACTTAGACACACGCACAGCCTTGTACATTGCTTGCCAACACTTCAACGAACCCATGTCAAGGGGCAATGCAGAAGCCCTTGACATGAATTATGCCCGACATCCGTCAAGTCTCAATATTAGGGGCTAACAGAACCACCCCCAATAGTTGAACTCGACGCCCTCGTCGAGGTTGATCTCAAGTAGTCCTCAATTTGACTTTCGAATTGCCACAATGAATTCCCTTTCTCCCAAGTTGCATCTGACTTGGCCTTGCATTTCCATTGAATCAAAAACTCTGTTCGCCTATTCTTTTTGTGCATCCCAAGTATCTGGTGGTCCATAATTTATCAAGCTCTTCCTCAATCTGATTGCGCACTTCACGAGGAGCTTTCTTGATTTTGTGCCTATCCGGATCTTCAGGATCTTCCACATAAGGCCACAAGTAACTCACATGGAAAGTAGGGTGAATCTTCATTCTTTCCAGCAGCTTCAACCGGTAAGCAACTTCACCTACCTTCTCAACCACTTCGAATGGACCATCATATCTCGCAACCAATGCTCTATGCCTTACCCTGCTGTCTATCTTTTTCCAGATTTGCGGAGTAAGTTTCAGCAATACCTTGTCGCCCACTTTGAACTCTAACAGACGCCTATGCTGATCAGCATATTTCTTCATGTGTTTCTGTGCCACTTTCACACTGTCTGCAGCTTCATCCATCATCATTTTCCTATCAAACCCAAAACGATCTCAAATGGACTCTTCTCTGTGGATGAAGACTTGTGCAAGTTGTAAGACATCTGTGCACAAACTAATAACTCAGCACAATTTCGTTGACTCGCAGTCACGAAATGCCTCAAGTACTCTTCTAGCAGATGATTGATTCGTTCGGTTTGGCCATCAGTTTGGGGATGGTTCGTCGTTGAAAACTTCAAATTCGTACCCAACAAATTGAACAAGTAAGTCCAAAACCTGCCTGTGAACCTTGCATCCCGATCACTAATAACATCCTCTGGTATACCGAAATGTTTCACCACATGCTTGAAAAACAATTCTGCAGCAACTTTAGAGGGACATTCTGTTGGAATAGCTATAAAGATAGCATATTTCGAAAACCTGTCGACCACCACCATAATCGAAGATATACCATTGACTTTAGGAAACCCGCTGATAAAATCCATTGAAACGAATTGCCACGTCTCTTCAGGAATTGGCAAAGGTTGCAACAACCCAGCTTCTTTCTTCCGTTCAGTTTTACCAAGTTGACAAACAAGACAACTTTTCACATAAGCTTCAACGTCTTGTTCCATCTTTGGCCAGAAATAATATCGCGACAGCAGCGCCATCATCCTCTCAATGCCTGGATGACCAGTCCAAAGTGTATCATGCGTCTCTTTCAACAACTCACGACGCAGTCCGTCACCAAGTGGTACAACGATTCTCCCCCCTTTGAAATGGAGAAGATCGTCCTCGATCCAGTACCGTCTCACAGTACCTTCCTTCACATGATTCATTGTCTTTATGTACAATGGATCATTCATAGCAGCTGACTTTATTTTATCAACAAAATTTGACTCAAGTATCGTAATGGAATAAACAGCAGCAAAGACTTCCTTTCGACTCAAGGCATCCGCAAATTGGTTGTGCTTTCCCGGCTTATGCTCTCACACAAAATCATATTCTGCTAAAAATTCATGCCAACGTGCTTACTTTGGACTCAATTTCTTCTGAGTTTTGAAGAAAGTATTTACCACATTGTCCGTCCTTACGACGAACTTTGTTCCCAACAAGTAAACACGCCAGATTTGTAAGCAATGAACAATAGCAACCATTTCGTTTTCATAAGCTGAATACCTTTGCTCTGCTTCATTCAACTTTTTGCTTTCAAAGGCCACAGGATGACCTTCTTGAACCAGCACGCCTCCAACAGCCTTGTCGGATGCATCTGTATGCACTTCAAACAGCAACACAAAATCAGCAAGCCGCAAGATTGGTTCTAAGGCAATGGCGTCTTTCAACACACCAAATGCAACACAACATTTTTTCGACCAATCCCATTTAACGTTCTTCATCAACAAATACGTCAAAGGAGCAGCTTTCTTTGAGTAACCATCAATGAATTGCCGATAATAATTAGCCAACCCGAGGAAAGATCTTAATTATTTCACAAATTTAGGCGCCTGCCACTCCACAATGACCTGCACCTTATTCGGGTCCATCCACACCTGATTTTGGCTCACGAAGTGCCCAAGAAATCTGATCTCCTGTTTAGAAAATTCACACTTCTCCATTTTCACATACAGCTTGTACTCCCTCAACCGAGACACCACTTTTATCAAGTGTGACATATGTTCATCCAAGTTCCAACTATAGATAACAATGTCGTCTAAGTAGACAACGACAAAGTCATCTAAGTACTCATACAGCACATCATTCATGAGGTTGCAAAACGTAGCAGGGGCATTTGTCAATCCGAACGGCATAACAAGGAATTCATATGATCCATACCTCGTAACACAAGTAGTTTTAGACTCATCACCTTCAGCTATCCGTACCTGCCAATAACCAGACCGTAAATCAAGCTTCGTGAACCAGTATGCCTTGCTCAATCTGTCCATCAAATCTTGCACCAACGGAACATGATATTTATTTTTCACCGTCACCTTGTTGAACGCCCTATAATCAACACACATTTTTAGCGTCCCATCATGTTTCTTTTGAAATAAAATATGTGCACCAAAAGGAGCTTTAGATGGCTGAATCAGCCCCGCATCACACAACTCGTTCAATTATTTCCGCAATTTAGCCAACTCTTTCGGTGCCATAAAATAAGGAGGTTGGGCAGGAGGCATCGAACCCGGCATCAACTCTATCTTGTGTTCAATAGCCCCCCGTGGTGGTAGATTTTTAGTCAACTCTGGTGGCATCACATCAGCAAAGTCACTCAAAATTTGAGCAATGCAGTCTGACACTTCAACCTTAACATCAGGCTTCACTTCAACCATAGCAGCAAGAAAAGTCTCATCTCCCTTCTTCAAACCTTTTTCAAACATCATGGCAGAAATTAACGAAGCCTTCCATTGAATTTCTTCTCTTCCATAAGGATAAACAGCTTTCACAAAACCAGGAGCCATATCATTCATGATCTTCACTCCGTCCAAGTGAGGCATTGGAACAAAGTGATGTTTCCGCATGAAGTCAATTCTGAGGATCACCTCAAACTCTTCTATAGGAATCACCATCAAATTGACCTTCTCTTTCCAGTTCCCAACAGACATAGGAACATCATAAGCCATACCCACAATAGCTTGTGCTTTGGCATTCACAGTCTTCATGTAAGAGGGACATTTCGACACTCTCAATCCATACTTATGCCCCAAATTGGCAGAAACAAAGGTGTGAGTAGCGCTAGTATCTACCATAGCTATCACACTTTTGTCCTCAATTCTCATTTAGATGTGCATCAGCAAGGAATGAGGGTTCGTCTTGATACTTGTAGCATTCACCAAGAGATAACATTCAACAATTGTAAAGGATTTACTAAGGCAGCAACAACTTCTTGGCCTTCTCCATCCCGATTATTTTCTGTAGCAAGCAAAGCATTTACCCGCCCCCGATTCGGACAGTTTTTGGCAAGATGAGGTCCTTCGCACGTCCAGCAACCATCAGTTTTCCTGTTTGCGACGCCTTTGTTTTGAACAGCCCCATCAACAGCCTTGCCCTTTTCAACGACTTCTTTTCAAACTTCCTTCCTCCATTACCCTTTCTTCTCCACCCGTTTCTTAGGTTTTGAAGTAGAAGGAATATCAGAAAGAGTACGGGTGCTGCGATAATCCACTAAAGGAATCCGCTGCAGCAATTGCACTTGGGAGATCCTTCACGTTCTGTCTCCTAAGTTCATTCTGCCCATGCTTGCATTCCAGAAATGAAGTTATGCAATTTGTCTTCCTCCGACATGTTTTGAATATACAGCATTAAGGAAGTGAATTCCTTAATATAATCCCGAATAGATCCTGTTTTCCGCAAGCGTTTCAAACGATCTCTAGCAAGCCATTGCTAGGCAAGTTTGGTCCTTCATTTCTTTTCGGAGTTTCTCCCATGTATCAATTTTCGGTCTTCCCGCACTTTTATCGTTCGCCATACGAGTTCTCCACCACAATTTAGCATCTCCCGTTAGGTACATGCTAGTAATTGTGACCTTCTCCGCATTTGGAACTTTGGCAGCCATGAAATACTGTTCCATATCCCACAGAAAATTTTCCAACTCTTTTGCACTACGCGTTCCACCAAACGCCTTTGGATCAGGCATCTTTACCTTCGACCGTTCTTCATTTCCTTGGCCTGTAGCAGCCAATGCCCGTCGAAGAACAGTGATTTCGGCATTCAAGTTTTCGACCTCCTTCTTCAGGTCTTCAACTTTTTCATCCATTGCCTCACAAGTCTGTTGGATCTCATCGCGAAACTGATATGCCCCGCCCTTTAGACGGTAAATCTCTGTAATCAGATCCGCCAAATCTAAAGGATCACCAGTCACGCCGATTAGCGCCTCCAACCGTTGCACTTTATCCCGTAAGTCTGAAGTAGACCCACCAGCCATGGCCACAAGTTACAACCAAAACTCTGATACCAGTTGTTACAGGGCCAATTTTTCGCAAATATTGACACTGCACGGCAGCGGCAAATCACAGCCACTCAGCCTTAACTTTTTCGCACACACACAGCCTGACTTAGAATTTTCAGACTTTAGCCAAACTAAGAACACACACACAGAATTTACGGGTAAAAACCCAACCTTTATTAATTCTCGCAGAATATACAAAGGACTCACGTTTTAGACTTGGCTCACATATGTTATGCTACTTGCGTTCGCCAAAAAACGAACTACAACATATAACAAGGGGCTGCTAATGGCAGTTTACAAAGGGGCAGTTATGCACAGTTTCTACAATATGCCATGCACATGTCTTAACTAAAATAAGAAGCCAAATATGTTTGAATTCGAAATTCAAACCTTTCCCACAAAATGACCTTATCTTCAGTTCTTTGTAGCCAATAGCTCATGTGCTTGGCACATGTCTTCAACTTCCAAGCACATGCCTTGCACACCACTTCGTCACATGCCGCACAATTTCCTCCAGCTTTGCTCACGTCTTTTTTGTCTCCAGCCCAGCATTGCCTTGGACCTTGCCTCGCCCTTAATTTCATAGTCACGCCCTGCTATAAATTAAGTCATCCCACTGATCCGCGCATGCCTTTGTCAAGTGCCATGCTTCCGTTTGCCATTGTCGATGCCCACGAACCAAGGCTGCCTTGCCAACACTCAAGCTGCCTTGCCTGAGTCCATCACCAACTTAGACACACGTCCAACCTTGTACATTGCTTGCCAACACTTCAGCGAACCCATGCCAAGGGGCAATGCACAAGCCCTTGACATAAATTATGCCTGATATCTGTCAAGTCTCAACATTAGGGGCTAACACTTAGCTGCACTTACAATTATTTTATTATACTAATAGCCTATTTGGCTCAAAATTTTGAGAAGTGTTTTTTCGGAAGAAATTCAAAAATAGCCAGATTTACAATTGGTCATTCAAAAATAGCCCAATTTCAAAAGTAATTAAAGTTTAGTCACTTTTTACATATAGATAAATCTGAGCGAAACACTGTTCAAAACCCCAAAAAATACTCCAGTATATTATGCTAGAGTTCCAGCATAAGTATACTTGAGCTCCAGTATATTATAATGGAATTCCAGAATAAGTATACTTGAACTCCAGCATATTATACTGGAGTTCCAGGATAAGTTTACTGGAACTCCAGTATAATATGATGGAGTTCCAGCATAAGTACACTTGAACTCCAGTATAATATACCAGAGTTCCAACAAGTATAGTGGTCCAGTATAATATATTGGAGTTTGGAGCACTGGTGCTCCAGTCTCCAGTATATTATACTAGAGCCAGTAAAGCATACTGGTCCAGCATAATATGTTAGAGTTCATACACAAGCACCGAACTCTGGTTTATTATGTTCGATCGGTCTCTGTTGCAGTAAAATAGTGACTATTTTTTATTGACTTGGTAAACGCTGACTATTTTTGAATGACCAGTCCGAAAACTGGCTATACCACGCTATTTTTATATTCTTCCAGTACTATTAGTGAGAAACAGTTTGTGTTTAGTTAATTTGAAAAGCACTTCCAAGCAATAACTAGTTTTTGGTCAAGTTTTTAAAAAGTATTTCTAAAGCCTCATTAGTGTACACTTAATGAAGGTCTGAATTATAATCATTCAGATGTCAGATATTAAGTGCGTTTGTTTTTAAAGTCTGAATCTTAATTATTCAGATCTTAATCGTTAAATGTGTTTATTTGTTTAACGTCACCGTCACTTAATAGGTGTAAATAGGTCTGTATGATTAAAATCTACAATAGAAACTTAATTCCATTAAGATGCCATCATCCATATTCATTATTAACTGCAGGTCACCGCCTACCATTATCAATTACCACCATAGAACCTACTACCAACATATTCAACCACCACCTCCATCATCCTCAATCATAGCCGCCACCATTGTCGACTACCACCACCCAATTCCCACCACTCTCACCACCATTATTCTCAACGATAACCAACATTCATCCACCTCAACAATCACAACTAACCACCATAACACCATCAACAATCATAGTTGGCACTGCCAATCATTATAAACTACCACCGCTCGCTACCATCTTTCTTACTCACAACTACCACCATCACCCGCTCACTATTAATTATCACCACCCACAACCACCATCCCCAATCATAATAACTACCACTATCAATCACCATTAGCTACTAACCTAAACTACCACTATCAACCAAATCTACCACCAATCATCGCTTTTAGTCGACATTCACAAGCACTACCGTTAGCCCGACTATCACCATCATCAACTATCATATTTTAAAAAATCATATAGTTTATTAATAGAATATTAGATTAATTAGTATTTATTTGATTTTATGTTTATTAATTTTTAAATAAAGGTTAATTTTATATATTCAGATGTTAAAAATCAAAAAGTCTAAATCATTTAGTACTCAGATTGTCACGACCCAAAATTCATTAAGGGTCGCGATGGTACTGGACACCACTGTCAGGCAAGCTAATCAAAATACTTAATTAAATTTTCACTTTAAATATTTTCGATATCACTTCTTTTATTCGTTTAAACAATATGTAGTAAATTTCACTAAATAAACAATGAGACATTTAGCAACTTTTAAAGTTTCTGAATAAGCCCATAGACATTCCAGAATCCAGTGTCACAAGTGCATGAGAAAATTTCTAAGAAATAATATAATACAACATCTGTCCAGGATACAATATTAGATAGAAAATAATACAGTAACCCGAAAGAGACTTGCTGGTTGTGGGTCATCTCAGGAAATGTAGCTCATCTAAGTCTCTGTATCAACCATGCTGCTACACCCACTAGGCCACAAGAGATGCAGGTGAATGTGCAATAAAAATGCACAGAATTGTAGTATGTGTTGGAAACACGTTTCAAATGCAATATACTAAACGTGTGTTCTTTTGTAGGTTTTGATGAATGTCAAACAAAGCAATAAGCGATATATAGCAGTGCTCAAGGACAAGCACATAATGGATGCATTACAAGAAGCTCAAGACAATGCTTGGAAATGTTATAATTGAGTCAATATTAATTGTGATCTTGATTCCTCAATCTTGGCTCATAACATGGCTTCTCTACTAAAATTATTTTTTCCAAAATCATGCATATTTAAAGTAAGTGTCAAATGATTTTAAACTATGCATATTTACATTTGTTAAAATGTTTTCCAAACATGCCTCAAAAATCTGGGCTAAGATAATCGATTATGTACTTATGATAATCGAGTATCTCTAAGCCAAGACTGCATGACAATCGATTATGAATTAATGATAATCGATTGTGAGTAAGCCAGTTAACATCAGGTTTTTGCAAACTGCATAACAATCGATTGTGTACTTTCGATAATCGATTGTTAACTGAGGCAAAGTTTTCAAAACTCATAAAAATCGATTATGAACTAATGGTAATCGATTGGAATGAGAAAAATGTCTCCCAGTGATTTTAAGTAAATTAATAATCGATTGTGGCTTTTGATAATCGATTATATATGAGACAGTAAGTTTTGAAATTAATTAATAATCGATTGTGGCTTTTGATAATCGATTATATATGAGACAGTAAGTTTTGAAATTAATTAATAATCGATTGTGGCTTTTGATAATCGATTATATATGAGACAGTAAGTTTTGAAATTAATTAATAATCGATTGTTCTATTTGATAATCGATTGTTGAAGCTGACCGTTGTCATACTTTTTTCAAATTACCTTCAGGTAATCGATTGTGATATTTAACAATCGATGTTTTAGCGTAAAATCTGGAAAAGATTTTCTGAACGTTGTTAAAATAATCGATTATTGATTTCCTGATAATCGATGTTTTATGCCAAAAATTGGAAAGGATTTTTTAACGTTATAATTAATCGATTATTGATTTGAAGTAATCGATTGTTAACGTAAAATCTGGGATTGATTTTTTGATCTGATAGGCAAACAATCGATTGTTTAGTCCTGACAATCGATTGTCACTGAGTAATTTCAGCAATCCTTAATTGGCAATTAGACAACGGTAAGACTGAGTTTTTCACCTATAAATACAGGTTTAACTCAGTGTTTTCACAACAACAACACATACAATTTAAGTATTTTCATTGCTAAAAGCTTTCTTACATTGATCATCATTTTCATTCATCTATAAAGCTTTTTGAAGAGCCATTCTATTGAGCTAAGTTGTTGTGATCTTGAGCGTACTATTTCTACTCATATCTACTCATTGAGGAGTACTTTGTAAAGTGAGTGTGTCTTTGTGTTTGTAAGAGAATTGCGATTCTCGTTTGTTGAGGAACTTGTGTTTCCTCGGTTGAAGTCTTTGGGATTGTTATCCCCGAGCAATTGAAGTCTTTGGGATTGTTATCCCCGAGCAATTGAAGTCTTTGGGATTGTTATCCCCGAGCAATTGAAGTCTTTGGGATTGTTATCCCCGAGCAATTGAAGTCTTTGGGATTGTTATCCCCGAGCAATTGAAGTCTTTGGGATTGGTATCCCCGAGCAATTGAAGTCTTTGGGATTGTGATCCCCGAGCACCTAGGTGAGGCTTGTGTCCTCAGCTGTAACGGTTTGTTAAGCACCCGTAAGCTTGACAAGTTTAGTGGAAATCTCGAGAGAGTCTCTCGGGGACTGGACTAACCACGTTTGTGGCCAACCAGGATACATCTTTGTGTAAGTTTATTTTACTGCACTTGTCTTAATTTCTGCAAAGTTTTTAAATTCCGCACTAAAACGCTTAATAATTTTAAAACGCTATTCACCCCCCCCCCTCTAGCGTAAAGCGTTATTTCCAACAATTGGTATCAGAGCCATACTCTCTGAAAACTTAACCGTTTGAGAGAACCATCGATGGCTTCTACTCTAAATTTCTTTGCAGGAATAGGTGAAGGAGAATGCAGCATGTCGCCTCCAATATTAGACGAAAACGACTACTCAGTCTGGAAATATCGGATGCAAATTTTTACAATGGCAAACGATTTGTATCTATGGCAAGCTATTAAACACAGTGATCAACTGACGACAAAAGTCGGGAAAGATAAGGTAAGTAAATACAACACTAAAGCTATGAATATATTACATAACGCCTTGAATCAGGAACTTTGGCGAAAAATCTCCCACTATAAAACTGCTAAGGAAATGTGGGACAAACTTGAGGAATTGCACGAAAACACGCCTCAAAAAGCGGTCAGCACAAACGATGAATCAACTGGTCGGTGCCTCATGGTAGACGAAAAAGACGAGGTAAGTACATCTAACGATATACAAATTGCTTATAACAAACTGCATGATGAGCTGGTAAATGCTTCTAAGACTATTAAAGATTTACAAAGAACTCTTTCTCTACAAGAAGAGGATTTTCAAAAACAACTCCTTTTAAAAGACAAGGACTTTGAAGAACGTCTTTCTTTAGCTCAAAAAGGTGTTGAAAATCTGTCTCGTGATAACGAGAATCTTGCAAATGAAAATCAATTTTTGTTAAATGATAGTATAGAACTTAGACAAGTCATCAAGACCATGCATGAAGCCTCTTGTGTTGAAAATTGCCTTACCTGTACTACTTGTGAGTCCTTAAAACTAGAAAACACAGAACTTAGGAAAACTTTAGAAACTCGTAGTAAAAAAATTCTTAAAGTTAGTGAAAAAGAATCGCCTAAGAGAAATCAACGGCATAAAAACAAAAACTCCACTACTCCACCTAGAAATAACTCTAAGATTGTAAACAAGCCTAGAACAAATTCTTTTAGACCACCTAGACATTATGCTAGAATGTATGAAGATAAGGGTAGAACTAATATCTTTAGACAACCTAGATCCGAATCTAGGATTCTTGCAAACAAGCCTACAAATAGTAATTTTCGGCAACCAAGAAATTACTCTAGGAACGAGCTTAGACCACCTAGACATGACACTAGGTCCTTCAACAAGTCTAGCACTAATAACCTTAGACCATCTAGATATTATACTAGAAATGGGAACAATATGTCTTGTGTTAATCATTTTCATTCGCCTAGAACCTTGTTGGCTCAACCTAGGCATCAACACAACCCAAACGTAGTATGTCATTACTGCAATCGTATAGGTCATATTGCACCTATGTGTTTTACAAAGCATAGAGATTCTTCATATTATTATCATTACTTGCCTAACCCCCAAGGACCCAAAATGGTATGGGTACCTAAAGAATATTAATTTGCCTTGTAGGTGTGCTTGAAGGGATCAAGTGTACTATGGTACCTTGACAGTGGATGCTCCAGACACATGACAGGAGACGAATCCAAATTCCTTCAACTAGAGCACAAAGAAGGAGGAAGCGTTGTATTCGGTGACAACAATAAAGGACAAATTATTGGCATCGGATCGGTCGGTAAGAATGAAAAATCCTCTATAAAGCATATATTACTTGTCAAAGGTTTAAAGCATAATCTCTTGAGCATAAGTCAATTATGTGACAAGGGAAATCTTGCTTTGTTTGATTCGGATGAGTGTTTAGTGTTTAGACGCAGTGACTTCAAGATTATTCTACGTGGTTTTAGAATTGACAATATTTACATGGTTGATCTTGAAAACTCCTCATCCGAGTATGTTGATTGTTTGTTGAGCAAAGATGAAAATGTGTGGTTGTGGCATCGTAGAGTAGCTCATATGAACATGCATCTTTTAAATAAATTGATTTCTCAAAATCTAGTGATTGGTCTTCCCTTCTTAAAATTTGAAAGTGATACTATCTGTGATTCATGTCAAAAGGGGAAGCAAACAAGAGCATCTTTTAAAACCAAAAATGTTGTTTCAACATCTAGACCTTTACAACTATTGCATATGGATTTATTCGGACCATCCCGTATCGAAAGTCTAGGAAGAAATAGATATGCTTTTGTAATTGTTGATGACTTCTCTAGATTTACATGGACACTATTTCTTGCGCATAAAAGTGATGCATTTATTAGCTTCAAGCTTTTTCTTAAAAGAGTTCAAAATGAAAAGGAATCAACTGTCACTTCCATTAGAAGTGATCATGGGGGAGAGTTTGATCACAATCTCTTTGCGGACTTTTGTGATGAACTCGGAATCGAGCATACCTTTTCCGCTCCACGTACACCACAACAAAACGGGGTGGTGGAAAGGAAAAATAGGAGCCTCGAAGAGATGGCTAGAACCATGCTCGACGAAGCTAAGATTCCCAAACACTTTTGGGCAGACGCCGTGAGTACCGCATGCTATGTTTTGAATAGAGTAGCAATTCGGCCGATACTCTTAAAAACCCCATATGAACTCTACAAAGGTAGAAAACCTAACATTTCACATCTACGCGTTTTTGGTTGTAAATGTTTTGTGCATAACAATGGAAAGGACCAATTAGGAAAATTTGATGCAAAGTCGGATGAAGGTATCTTCATTGGCTATTCTTCTCGTAGTAAAGCTTATAGGGTTTTTAATAAAAGAACCCAAGTTGTAGAGGAATCTCCTCATATTGTTTTTTCCGAAGATAATACTCGCTTGGCGAGAAAGGATTGTGGTCTTGATCTTTCAGGTATTCTGGAAAGCCTAAAGGACAAAATTCAAGAAGAACCACCAAGGAAAGAAACTGACAAAACGGTGGAACCACAAATTGAAAAAGCTCCTCAACCAGAAAATGAACCAAAAGAGCAAATAGAATGGAGGACAGTCAAAGATCATCCTCTCGATCAGGTAATAGGCGACGTTGGAGGGAAGGTAAGTACCCGGAGCTCTCTTAGAAATACCTTAGATCTTACTGCTTTTGTTTCTCAAATTGAACCCAAAACCATCTCTGAAGCAATTGGGGATGAATTTTGGACCTTGGCAATGCAAGAGGAGCTTAACCAATTCAAACGTAACAACGTTTGGGATTTGGTGCCAAGACCCGAAGGTCATACCATAATTGGTACGAAATGGGTTTTTCGAAATAAATTAGATGAAAATGGCATAATCACTAGAAACAAAGCTAGGCTTGTGGCTCAAGGCTATAATCAAGAAGAAGGGATTGATTATGATGAGACATATGCTCCGGTAGCTAGATTAGAGGCCATCCGTCTGTTGCTTGCTTTTGCATCTTCTATGAATTTCTTTGTATATCAAATGGATGTGAAAAGTGCCTTTTTAAATGGTTTTATCCAAGAAGAAGTTTTTGTAAAACAACCCCCCGGTTTTGAAGACTTTAATTTTCCCAATCATGTTTTCAAACTCAAAAAGGCCCTTTATGGTTTAAAACAAGCTCCTCGAGCTTGGTATGAAAGGTTGAGTAAATTTCTTTTAGAAAATAATTTTATTCATGGAAAAGTTGACACAACTTTATTTGTCAAGCATGAAAACAATGATATCTTGCTAGTTCAAATATATGTAGATGATATCATTTTTGGTGCTACTAACAATGCTCTATGCAAGGAATTTTCAAACTTAATGACTAGCGAATTTGAGATGTCCATGATGGGTGAGTTACAATTCTTTTTGGGATTACAAGTAAAACAAATGAAGGAAGGTACATTCATTTGTCAAAGCAAGTATTGCAAAGATCTGCTTAAACGTTTTGACATGAACAATGCAAAGGAAATAGCAACTCCCATAAGCACATCCGATCATCTCGACAAAGATGAAAAAGGTAAGGAAGTCGACATCAAAAAGTACCGAGGTATGATTGGCTCTCTTCTTTATCTTACTGCTAGTCGTCCGGACATCATGTTTAGCGTGTGCGTCTGTGCCCGTTATCAATCATGTCCAAAAGAGTCTCACCTTACTGCGGTAAAGCGGATTCTAAGGTATCTTGTCGGTACTACCAATGTGGGTCTATGGTACCCCAAAGGTTCTTCATGCCAACTTATTGGCTATTCCGACTCCGATTTTGCTGGATGCAAATTGGACCGCAAGAGCACTAGCGGCACTTGCCACTTGCTCGGTAGCGCTTTAGTTTCTTGGTTTAGTAAGAAGCAAGTTAGTGTTGCGTTGTCCACAACCGAGGCTGAATATGTAGCCGCGGGGAGTTGTTGCGCTCAAATCCTATGGATGAAACAACAACTCTTGGACTATGGCCTACGTCTTGATCACATTCCTCTTAGATGTGACAACACTAGTGCCATATGCTTGACGAAGAACCCCATTCTTCACTCGCGAACAAAACACATTGAAATTAGACATCATTTTATTAGAGATCACGTTCTAAAAGGCGATGTCGAAATTGAATTTGTTGAAACAAAAAGCCAATTGGCAGACATCTTTACAAAGCCCTTAGATAAAGAGTCCTTCTTCCGAATTCGTAGTGAACTCGGGATCCTTGACTCCACGTTGATCTAAGTCATGCATTGCATTTTATTTCTTACATAATTTCTAACTTGAGCGTCGGAGGCGTCTAACATTTTGTTGCAGGTATCACCCTAAAGAAAAGGGGATCATAAAAAGCATGACGCAAGATACTCAAGTATTCTACAGGAAAATCGCCGTCAAACAATCGATTACTGTATCAATAATCGATTACTTCCGTTATTTTTTTTCCAATAAACAAACTTGTGTTTATTTCATATTTGTTATTCTTCCCTTGTGTACATTTTTTTTTGCTAATGGCAAAAGGGGGAAGAAACGGGATATCAAGAAGTATGCTATATTATGCTATATGCTCTCAACTTCATTCATGCTTAAAGTGAGGGGGAACATGAATTGAGGGGGAACATGACACTTGTCTTGGTTTATCAAAATAATTATTGCATATATCCCGCCTATGTTTGCCATTATCAAAAAGGGGGAAATTGTTGGAAACACGTTTCAAATGCAATATACTAAACGTGTGTTCTTTTGTAGGTTTTGATGAATGTCAAACAAAGCAATAAGCGATATATAGCAGTGCTCAAGGACAAGCACATAATGGATGCATTACAAGAAGCTCAAGACAATGCTTGGAAATGTTATAATTGAGTCAATATTAATTGTGATCTTGATTCCTCAATCTTGGCTCATAACATGGCTTCTCTACTAAAATTATTTTTTCCAAAATCATGCATATTTAAAGTAAGTGTCAAATGATTTTAAACTATGCATATTTACATTTGTTAAAATGTTTTCCAAACATGCCTAAAAAATCTGGGCTAAGATAATCGATTATGTACTTATGATAATCGAGTATCTCTAAGCCAAGACTGCATGACAATCGATTATGAATTAATGATAATCGATTGTGAGTAAGCCAGTTAACATCAGGTTTTTGCAAACTGCATAACAATCGATTGTGTACTTTCGATAATCGATTGTTAACTGAGGCAAAGTTTTCAAAACTCATAAAAATCGATTATGAACTAATGGTAATCGATTGGAATGAGAAAAATGTCTCCCAGTGATTTTAAGTAAATTAATAATCGATTGTGGCTTTTGATAATCGATTATATATGAGACAGTAAGTTTTGAAATTAATTAATAATCGATTGTGGCTTTTGATAATCGATTATATATGAGACAGTAAGTTTTGAAATTAATTAATAATCGATTGTGGCTTTTGATAATCGATTATATATGAGACAGTAAGTTTTGAAATTAATTAATAATCGATTGTTCTATTTGATAATCGATTGTTGAAGCTGACCGTTGTCATACTTTTTTCAAATTACCTTCAGGTAATCGATTGTGATATTTAACAATCGATGTTTTAGCGTAAAATCTGGAAAAGATTTTCTGAACGTTGTTAAAATAATCGATTATTGATTTCCTGATAATCGATGTTTTATGCCAAAAATTGGAAAGGATTTTTTAACGTTATAATTAATCGATTATTGATTTGAAGTAATCGATTGTTAACGTAAAATCTGGGATTGATTTTTTGATCTGATAGGCAAACAATCGATTGTTTAGTCCTGACAATCGATTGTCACTGAGTAATTTCAGCAATCCTTAATTGGCAATTAGACAACGGTAAGACTGAGTTTTTCACCTATAAATACAGGTTTAACTCAGTGTTTTCACAACAACAACACATACAATTTAAGTATTTTCATTGCTAAAAGCTTTCTTACATTGATCATCATTTTCATTCATCTATAAAGCTTTTTGAAGAGCCATTCTATTGAGCTAAGTTGTTGTGATCTTGAGCGTACTATTTCTACTCATATCTACTCATTGAGGAGTACTTTGTAAAGTGAGTGTGTCTTTGTGTTTGTAAGAGAATTGCGATTCTCGTTTGTTGAGGAACTTGTGTTTCCTCGGTTGAAGTCTTTGGGATTGTTATCCCCGAGCAATTGAAGTCTTTGGGATTGTTATCCCCGAGCAATTGAAGTCTTTGGGATTGTTATCCCCGAGCAATTGAAGTCTTTGGGATTGTTATCCCCGAGCAATTGAAGTCTTTGGGATTGTTATCCCCGAGCAATTGAAGTCTTTGGGATTGGTATCCCCGAGCAATTGAAGTCTTTGGGATTGTGATCCCCGAGCACCTAGGTGAGGCTTGTGTCCTCAGCTGTAACGGTTTGTTAAGCACCCGTAAGCTTGACAAGTTTAGTGGAAATCTCGAGAGAGTCTCTCGGGGACTGGACTAACCACGTTTGTGGCCAACCAGGATACATCTTTGTGTAAGTTTATTTTACTGCACTTGTCTTAATTTCTGCAAAGTTTTTAAATTCCGCACTAAAACGCTTAATAATTTTAAAACGCTATTCACCCCCCCCCCTCTAGCGTAAAGCGTTATTTCCAACAGTATGAGTACGAAGACAACGTGTACCCAATGAGTATCCCATCTTATCTCGAAGAAGTAGAGACGAGAGGTCAACTTCGACACTTACTAGTGGTCTAATAATGTTATATCAATAATATATTAAATCGTGAACTTTTAAAAACATGATTGTAATTCAATAGGTTGAAGCAAGTAGACAATTCTTGCTTCTATAGGAAATTTTCAAATTTCTTTTTCACTTTTTATACATATATTCTTAAGCCCGGAAGAGGCAATAACAACTCCAGTATGTTTCAAGGCAAGCAATACTAGCACGCGCAAATCATGCCGAGGTTGTATGGCTCAATCCAATAGAAATGTAAAATGTGCATTGACGAGGATCGAACAGCGCGAACTATAGATGCATCTATTACCCCGCTCGTGAATCATACATGCGACTTGGTCAAATTTAAATAAACAATCACCCTGCTCATGAATCACACATGCGACGCATGTACACATAGAAACACATGCTCAAATGGCCAATTAAGTATTTATCGGGGAATATTTATCCAAATAAAAGCCAATTCTCTTTTAATAATTTGAGAAAATGAAGTTTAATCCTTTTAAAAATTTATTTACCAATTTGATAGGATTTAAGCAATTCAACTGCCAACAAGATTACATATATTTCAAATATAGCATGTTTTAGGGTCCTAGACTACTCCGACTTACACATATTAGCAACTAAGTACGGAATCTCGTCACCTCGCGCGTATGTAGCCCCCCACAAGTACGAGCACATAAGCAATTATTTCACTTATGGGGACAATTCCCTCTTACAAGATTAGAAAGGAGACTCACCTCGCTTGGATATTCATAACCGGCATTCCACGCTTTTCCGAAGACTCGAATCGATGCTAAATGCCCCAAAATTAGCCAATAATTATGCAAATTCATTAACATTTGTTCAATCACTCATTACATTCCAATTTATAACAATTCCTAACTCCCATAGAAAAGTTGATAAAATTGCCCTCTGGCCCACGTGCTCGGATTCCTAATTTTTTTCGAAGATAAAGTTTACCCATATCCCTACGAACTTAAATATATAATTTACTCTAAATTTCATGCCTAAAATCGTGGTCAAATTCCAAGAATATCAATCTTCTAGGTTTTCCCTCAAACCCCAAGTTTTCTACCAATTTACACGCTAAAATCCATACATAATCGATATATTTAACTCAAGATTTGTGGTATTAGCTTACTTATCGTTGATGATTAAAATCCCATATTGGAACTTTCTAAAAATCACCCAAGCCAAGAAAATATAAGAGAAAATGGCCAAATCTCGATTTATAAAAGAACCATTCTGCCTCTAGCACCTCCGCATTTACAGTTCCTCGACCGCTTCTGCGGTTTCGCGGCTGCGACACTTCTACCGCTTCTGTGGATATCTCACCAGGCCCTCCCTTCCGCTTCTATGTCTCAACTGCCACAAGTGCAGTCCCGCTTCTGCGGCTGCTCGACCGCATTTGCGTCCCCTTCACTTTTGGTCCAAACCGCATATGCGGCTCCTCTGGTCGCTTTTGCAGCTCCGCATCTGCGGCCCAATTCTCGCAAGTGCGATTATACCAGTAACCAGCAACTTCAGCCTTCCAAAAATTTCATTTTCGATCCGTTAACCACCCGGAATCCATCCGAGGCCCCCCGGGGCCTCAACCAATCATACCAACCAGTCCCAAAATACATTACGGACTTGCTCGAGGCCTAAAAATCACATCAAACAACTCTAATACCACGAATCAACCTCCAATCCAAGCTTTATGAACTTTAGAATTTCAAACTTCCACTTTCGATGTTTAACCCTATCGAATCATGCCCGATTGTCTTCAAATTCTGCACACAAGTCATATTCAACATTACGGACCTATTCCAACTTTCGGAATAAAATTCTGACCCCGATATTAAAAAGTCCACTTCCGATCAAACTCAAAAACCTTCAATTTTATATCTTTAGCCAAATGGCTCCAAAATGACCTACGGACTTCCGATTCACTTTCGATCGCACTGCCAACACCACAGTCACCATACGGAGCTACTCCCGGATTCGGAATCCCAAACGCACATCAATAACACTGAAATACACTTCAACCCAAACTTATGACATTTCCTCCAAAATGCTAACTTCCACAGTATGCGCCAAAACGCTCATGGGTCATCCAAAACCCGATCCGAGCATACGCCCAAGTCCGAAATTATCATACAAAGCTACTCGAACCTTCAGATCCCGATTCCCATGTCTTTTACTCTGAAATCCAATCTTAGTTAATTCTTTCAACTTAAAGCTTCCAAAATGAGAATTCTCTTTCCAAATCAACTTCGAACTACCTGAAATGAAATTCCGACTATGCGCACACGTCATAATACCTGAAGTGATGTTGCTCATGGCCTCAAACCGCTGTACGGCGCGCTAGAGCTCAAAATGATCGGTCGGGTCGTTACATAGATCTTAATACATATCTCAACATTCAGATGTATATTCATATTCAGATATCTTAATCTTAATAGACGTCTTGATATTCAGACGTCTATTTAGATTCATACGTCTTAAATGTATTTTTCGCAAGAGTGCTTTTCAAAAAAATGCTTTTGAGAAGAAACTATTTTTTTCTATTTTTCCAAAATTACTTTTGCTTTTACTGAAAATTACTTTTTTATCTTCTAAAAGTTTGGCCAAATACTACAACTTTGAAAGGAAAAAAATCTGCTTTTGACTTTGGACAAGCTTGATCAATCATGCCATAAGGCCCGAGGCTAAGAGAGCCAGAGAGGTGTGATATCATTTAAGTTGTTGACAATTAAAGGCTACATCTGCCCCTGCCATCAATCATCATCATCATTTCTTTGCTGTGTTAATCACTCGTTTAAGGTTTGCCCAATTTCAACTTCCAATATTTCCTTCTGAATGGCTAAATAAATCGAACTCCTAAGCAAACAACATATGACGTACACGTGAGGCCGTGTGAAGTTCCATTTCTGTTAAGCTGCAGAACTTCTAGTATTACTTCAGCGCAAGAGAACGGTATAATCCCATCACTAAATAGACAACAAAAGTCTACTTAAACCACTTCATAAATAGACTTTGAAATACAAACGAAATTAATACTACTTAATTCAAATAAGTTGTCAAGCTACGTTCAAGTAAACAAACTGAAACGACAGCCCTCAGCTTCCTCGATTCCAGCCAGTATATACTCGACAGCAGAGCAGAAAATTTCCCCTAACCATTTGATTGCAGCAAAGCAAGCGGATGCTATTCTTCACTCGTTCTCTTTTTCCTCTTGGTGTGACAGGGGGAGCCATGGTTCAACATCTAATGCCACAGTCTAACTAAAATGCAAGTAAAAACTAGAAACACCATGAAAGCTCCGTGATTATCTAGGCTGGAACAAAGGTGATACTCTCCGTCGAACAACATCCTGCATCTGCTCCACTGTCAGCACAGAAGCTTCAGTGTCAAAGTTGGCCTTCTCCAACTGCTGGTGAATCTGTCAAACGTGCCAGTCAATTTAGAAAAGCATTGGTACAACATGCAAAATAAATTACTGATTGTTGTTGTTGTTGATATGTAAATCTAATGTAAGTTTCATCACTTTTATCGAGTTGTAAACTTTGACAACAAAAGCTCGTGGTCGACAAACCCCATTGCTTCATGTACTCTTCAACTTCTACAAATGTTATCTAGACTTATTCAAGCAGAGATTTCATGCTTTTTAATGTTCTATTTATGAAACCAGCATCTTCATTCATGGGGAGATCGTCTTAATATGTAGTTTTTCATCATTACCTTCTCAAGTATTGCAGATTGATCATCCATGTGAAAGTTGCGCATGTACTTCAGCATCTCCAGTTGCTGTCAAAATGTTTATTTCCACTATTATTACCACATATATAGCATCATTAAGCATCAAGAGAAGAGAACTCTTACCTGCTCTTGTAAATTTTGTTGCATCTTTAATCTTTCAGCAAACCCGTCTGGACCAAGCTCGGCCTCTTCACAAGCCATTTCTTCTCTTCATGGCCAGTAAAATAGAAGGAACAAAATCCAAGTTATTTTCTTCGAACTCAACATTCATTACATCTGTATTGGATTTGTTAGCAAGAATGGCCTCAATATCCTATTGAACACTGTGCCAAGAAATTTTCTTCAAAAGGTATAAAGGGGAAATAAACACAAAATGGAAGTTCATCTTAACAATACGCAGATGAAATAGGCTGATCTTACTTTGCAACAAATTCATAAAAATGAATCATCAGGTCTCGATCACTCTCATAGGTCATGTTTATTTTCCCCAAGCAAGCAAGACCAAATCTTGGATCTGCAGCAGAGAAATAAAGATCTCCCATTGGTAAGTTGGTTATAGTATTATAATGATATAACTATATGAAACATGAATAACGATTGGAGGTATGCTTTTTCCCTCATTTATTAGAGGACACCGCATATCACCAACGGTAAACTTTAGTATTGGTTTTTGAACCAATGAAAATAATAAAAAGAGAGCAGAAACTTAATCTAACTTCTTATCAAATTAAACTAAGAAACAAGCAAAATGACAAGATTATCATCCTGTAGAAAGTGGGCAATATAGTTCTTCTTCCAAGCTAAACATACAATTTTATGAAACAGCAGAAATACCATCAGCATCACCAGTGTATATTAACCACTTCTGCAAAATTACATTGTAACAGATCTGCAGTTCTGCCCAGCTCTATCTGCAACTGGTGTTTGGCATCTCTTTTTTGAAAAATAAGGGCCGCTATATAATGACCAAGCAACACGGTTCAACTAGATTAGAGTAAAAAGTGCTTAGTCTTTGCACACGTGCTCAAACACATTATACAGACGAACATACGTTTGATATACAGCAGAAAAAAGAGCACTTGCTCTTTAATACTCAACAGTCAACAATTGCCTAAGTTGAACTGTCCTTGAAGTAAAGCACGAGTAATTTAAAGCTCACCTATTCCCATCTCGGAAAATATCTCCTCTTGGATGGCAGTGGTAACAGCAACAGCCTCCTGCATACAACGATGTTCCATCTTTCAATTTCAAAGCACAACCGTAAATGGAGAAAATTAAGTATTGATAGAATATGGAAGATATGGACATTAAACAAGTCAATGGAGATCACAACTATAATATTCATGACAAAGGCATTTTTGACTCTCCAAAAATCAACTCTTACCGTATTGATACAGAAATAACAAGCCAATCACAAATGACCCTCCCAGGTCCAACATGACATGGTATATGTTTCTTTAAGAGTTCACATGAGGTACTCTTGTTCAAACGTTTTCCATTAAGGCACCATTGGCAATACATTGTTGCACCTTATAATGCTCCTTTAGGTTTTGATTCCCCAATAGAGGACATCGGGAGGAACAAAACCAACTAGGAACTTCCTTTGAGTGCATAGGTAGTTCATGCGCCAATGTAGTACATACAAGATGAACAGAAGTCCCATGATGTCCTACCCCCTAGGAGTGGAGAATATACACTTGGGCTCAGGGGCTCATTATGGCCTATTCCAAGAGGAGAAACAGATTTGATGCTTTCCAAAAGGAGTTTGATTAAATTCATGGATGTGGAAACAAATGTTTGTGCATATCTAATGTGATAATTTGTCCACTCATTTATTTCAATAGGTCCTTCAAAAGGAAATTCAAAAACTGAATCTTCTCATAGTAAATGCCACAAGCATTTCCCGCAAAATCAATCAAACTAGAAAAGACTCTAGTATAGTAAAATAGTAAACTACTACTAAGTTATAATCTTTCGTTTATCATACATTTGCACAACTCATGTCGTCCACACTCCAGGTGCATACTGCAGTCTCAAGCCCAATTATAATTATATCCAAAAAATTAACTAGAAAAAATATCGCAATAAAAAAGTTAATTTTAATATTGAGGAAAACTTTTATGAATGGTAAAGTAACTTCACATAAAGATGAAACCTTTAAGAAACCTTATTTCTCAAAAATCGAGCACAAGATAACCAAGTGGATATAATTTTTTTTAAAAGCATGCCAAAAGTGAATAAGAAGAGCACTCCTTTACTACATGGTAGTATCCTGTTTCACACAATTATCCAAAATTCTTTAATATAAGCCTTTTTTCAGCTTTTAGCTGCTTCAGCATTGCTTAATAGAGCTTACTACATGGCATTGATTAAGCTGATACAGATGCATAAATTCAACAAGCATACTTTTACTCTTAAAAATAGTTGAAACAGTAATTTTTCGAAGACGAAATTTTCACCTGCTTGTCGCTGACAGCATCAGCAATCCTTTTCTTGACATCTGTTGAGGAATTAAAATATTCTTAACAGTAAGAAAGGTAAGATAAATAACACATCTCTTACATATAGTTATAAAAAAAAATTAAAAAAATAAATAAAAGGCAAAGAAAAGGTAAGAGGTTTGTACCGGACTGGGAGGTGAGGAACGCGAAGCGATCAAAAAGATGAAGCAATTGCTCCTTCGATAGCATTTCTGAGGCTGCCATTTCGTGCGCCGATTGCCAGAAAAAAAGCAGACTAAAATTGGAATGTATAGCTAAGTGAAGTGACTATTTCCATAGTGACGACGACGTTTTCGTTTGCTTCGTATTAGCCTTTTGCCTCTTCGCGTGTGTGGCCAAGGCAAACTGAAATCAATGTTAGCGCGGTCAAGCGGGCCCACTCTTTAAAATCCTTTTCCCCCACATTTTCTTTTATATATATAAACTAATATATGTGATTTTGACTATTTAAAAGTGTATATATACTCCAAACAATTTGCTTTTAGTATACTTATTAAAAGATATTAAATTCTATATATCTATTATGATTAAATTATTTTTAATTAAATATTTGATGTGAGGAGCAAGAATTTTTTTTAGATATATATATATATATATGGGTTATTTTGTAAAAATAAATTAAATTATTTCTTGATTATATAACTGAATACTTATTTTAGACTAAAATAAAAAAATAAATTAATTATTTATTGTGAAGCGGAGTGAGTAGAGATTTATAAGTGGCTTTTGTCAATAGCGATTTATAAGTCGTTGTCCTGAGTGATTAATTGTGAATTATAAGTTGGTCGACAATTATAATTTATAAGACGAAATTTGACGATTGTGTTTCATAAGTCGCAATTATGAATATTGACTTATAACTCCCAAACTCAATGCAGTTGCGACTTGTTTGTCTATTGCAACTTACAAATTGCATTCATCCGTTGTGTCTTATCATTGCGACTTATGTTAGGACCCTAACTTTGAAAGTCGGCGAAGGACGGGCGACAGCATGGTATGGCATGCGCGCCAATGGACGGGAAGTCGATATGCTAGAATGTGCAAGTAAAGGCCAAGACCTCGGCGCGCAAAGGTTTGCTTGGAAGGGCTTGACAAGGCAGTATCGGCAAGGACGGGCGGCAGCATGGCATGGCATGCGCGCCAAACGGATGTGCAAGCAAGGCCAAGACCTTGGCATGGGCAAGGTTTGCTTGGAAGGGCTTGACAAGGCAATGGACGGGCGGCAGCATGGCATGGCATGCGCGCCAATATCAGTGGGTCGACGGGCTGGAACGGGCAAGCAAGGCCAAGACCTTGGGGCGGACAAGGTTTGCTTGGAAAGGGCTTGACAAGGCAGCATCGGCAAAATGGGGCAGCATGGCACGGCATGCGCGCCAAAGACAGTCGGCATGACATTGGTCGGGACAGCTAAATGCGGGCTAAGCTAAGGCAAAGCGGAAATGCGGGTTGACGGCAAAGGCTTTCAATAGCCAAGGCAAGGCTATAGGAAAGAAAATACAAGTGATGGCACGAGGGAAATGAGGCAGACATGAGGGAAAGGAACATGGCAACGGACAAGGGCCAAAGGCAGTGTGCGCACGGTGTATGGGCGCCGGGCAGTGTGCGGGAAATATGCTGACAGCGGATTGCGCCGGCATTGGTATGGGACAATGTCAAATTAACTAAGGCATGGCTCGAGCATCCTTAGAGCGGAATGCAGCTGGTCCGAATTGCACATGAGAAGCACATGGAAGCGGTTGGCAGGAGTTCCTTGTTTGTAGGCCATGATCTCCCATGTTCCCCCATTATCTTGTAATGCTTGTATAATGCCCCATTTCATGAGTAGTGGATCCTAAGTGGCTGGGGTTGTCAGCCACACGTTAGGAACGTGGGATAGCTTAGTGGGAGAAGGCTGTTGGCCGAAAATGTGCATGTGCTGCCAAGTGAAGGGTTCCTATGTGCTATAAATAGGACCCTTAGGCTTAGGCAGAAAGGAGTCAAGTAAGTCTTGTGTATTTGCTTGCTGGGAAACACGAGGGAAACGTGAGGAGTTCTAAGTGTTTCAGGAAAAAGGGGACTTGGGTTGTGGGACAATCCGAGTGTTCGGCCAAGATTGACAAGGTCATCTTAGTCGGAGAGTGGGCTGTGAGCGGCATTGTTCATAGCGAGAGTGAGGGTCCTTTGTATTATTTTCCATATTAATATAAAGGTTGGGAAATTGTTCCCGTATATGCTTGTCTCATTTAAATTCAGTTTTGCTGCCCAAATTCGTCTAAGGCCAAACTTGTGTGCGATTGGCAAGTTTTGGGGGAAGGCTGAGTCAGGCAAGGCTTGACTGCCGCACGGAGGCGAAACCTCGGCCAGGATTTAAGTGGCCAAAATTGACCCCGTGACAATTGGTATCAGAGCGCGGTTCAGGGCAGATCGTGTTGCAGCGGAGACACGACGTGCCATAGCAAGTTGTGGCAGTGGCAGATTACGTTGAAATTTTTGAGAACATGGCGGGAGGCACAAATGCGGAGCTGCGTCAAAGAGTTGAGCAGTTGGAAACACTAGTTGGGCAAGCTCTCGAGAATGATGATTCTTCTGTTCTTGCGAGAATGGCGCGGTTGGAGGCAGATTATGCGGCGAGGCACGAGACAACGCTGGCAGAAATGGCCTTGGTACGCCAAGAGAAGGAAGAGTTGCGACGAGAAGTGGCTGATCTTCGAAGGGCATTGCAAAATTCTGCCCCTAGAACGGATGAGCGCACTAAGTTGAGGATTCCGGAGCCGAAGCCTTATGGTGGTGCAAGAAGTGCCAAGGAACTGGAAAATTTCCTTTGGGACGTGGAGCAGTATTTCCAGGCTGCACGTATAGCCGAGGCCGATAAGGTGGTGATCACACCAATGTACTTGACGGATGATGCAAAGGTGTGGTGGCGTACACGAAGTGCGGATGGAGAAGGTGCTGGACTGCCAAGAATTGAAACTTGGGATTTGATGAAGAAGGAATTAAAATCCTAATTCCTTCCAACGAATTCATCGTGGATGGCACGCGATGGGCTGCGTCACTTGAAGCAAAGTGGCACGGTGAGGGAGTATGTCAAGGAATTTTCATCCTTGATGCTCAATGTGAGTAATATGGCGGAAGAAGACAAGCTGCATTACTTCATGAGCGGGTTGAAGAGTTGGGCGCAATTGGAGTTGAGAAGGCAAAATGTGCAAAGCCTCTCTACTGCCATTGCGGCCGCAGATGCGTTGGCAGACCTGAAGATAGGTGGGGAACCTATGGATACTTCACATTCAAAGGCCGACGGAAGGAAGGCAAGGGAATGGAAGGGAAACGGGAAGGGCCAAACGTCTGGAAGTGGTGAACTTGCCGACACTGTGAGACGAGAACTTCACAAGGGCAAGGAGGGAAGCAGCAAGTTTGATGGCTGTTTCACTTGTGGTGGTCCGCACTTGAAAAGGAACTGTCCAGTGCAGGCTAAGATAAATGAAGTACTAGCGGCACAGGGACAGGACAAGGTGGCGGAGGATGATGAACCAGAAGGGGGGTATGTCAATGACCCTCCGAGGTACGTCAATTGAGACGACTCGACGAGGACGTCGATTTCAAAGGGTGTGGGTGGTTTGTTAGGACCCTAACTTTGAAAGTCGGCGAAGGACGGGCGGCAGCATGGTATGGCATGCGCGCCAATGGACGGGAAGTCGATATGCTAGAATGTGCAAGTAAAGGCCAAGACCTCGGCGCGCAAAGGTTTGCTTGGAAGGGCTTGACAAGGCAGTATCGGCAAGGACGGGCGGCAGCATGGCATGGCATGCGCGCCAAACGGATGTGCAAGCAAGGCCAAGACCTTGGCATGGGCAAGGTTTGCTTGGAAGAGCTTGACAAGGCAATGGACGGGCGGCAGCATGGCATGGCATGCGCGCCAATATCAGTGGGTCGACGGGCTTGAAAGGGCAAGCAAGGCCAAGACCTTGGGGCGGACAAGGTTTGCTTGGAAAGGGCTTGACAAGGCAGCATCGGCAAAATGGGGCGGCATGGCACGGCATGCGCGCCAAAGACAGTCGGCATGACATTGGTCGGGACAGCTAAATGCGGGCTAAGCTAAGGCAAAGCGGAAATGCGGGTTGACGGCAATGTCTTTCAATAGCTAAGGCAAGGCTATAGGAAAGAAAATACAAGTGATGGCACGAGGGAAATGAGGCAGACATGAGGGAAAGGAACATGGCAACGGACAAGGGCCAAAGGCAGTGTGCGCACGGTGTATGGGCGCCGGGCAGTGTGCGGGAAATATGCTGACAGCGAATTGCGCCGGCATTGGTATGGGACAATGTCAAATTAACTAAGGCATGGCTCGAGCATCCTTAGGGCGGAATGCAGCTGGTCCGAATTGCACATGAGAAGCACATGGAAGCGGTTGGCAGGAGTTCCTTGTTTGTAGGCCATGATCTCCCATGTTCCCCCATTATCCCCATTATCTTGTAATGCTTGTATAATGCCCCATTTCATGAGTAGTGGATCCTAAGTGGCTGGGGTTGTCAGCCACACGTTAGGAATGTGGGATAGCTTAGTGGGAGAAGGCTGTTGGCCGAAAATGTGCATGTGCTGCCAAGTGAAGGGTTCCTATGTGCTATAAATAGGACCCTTAGGCTTAGGCAGAAAGGAGTCAAGTAAGTCTTGTGTATTTGCTTGCTGGGAAACACGAGGGAAACGTGAGGAGTTCTAAGTGTTTCAGGAAAAAGGGGACTTGGGTTGTGGGACAATCCGAGTGTTCGGCCAAGATTGACAAGGTCATCTTAGTCGGAGAGTGGGCTGTGAGCGGCATTGTTCATAGCGAGAGTGAGGGTCCTTTGTATTATTTTCCATATTAATATAAAGGTTGGGAAATTGTTCCCGTATATGCTTGTCTCATTTAAATTCAGTTTTGCTGCCCAAATTCGTCTAAGGCCAAACTTGTGTGCGATTGGCAAGTTTTGGGGGAAGGCTGAGTCAGGCAAGGCTTGACTGCCGCACGGAGGCGAACCTCGGCCAGGATTTAAGTGGCCAAAATTGACCCCGTGACAGCTTATAAAGCACCTTCGTTGCGACTGATAAATCACAATTAGTATTGGGACTTACAAATTAACGTCTTGCTACTTACAAATGGCTTCTTCTATATATTGTTTGCACTTTCAAAAACTATCCAAATTAAAAAGGGATAGACAGTAGCGACAGTAGCCACAGTAGAAAACAACTACACATAATTTCTTTTCTTTTCTTTTTTTTATAGATATTGCAATAATCACACAACTTTCTCACCTTTTTATTTTTTTCTTTCTTTCCTGCTAAAGAAGATGTTGGAAATGGTGGTGATTTTCTCAAAGTTCCTACAATGGCAGATATGGGGCAGATGAATAGTTCTTCTAATATCGGATGTTTGGTCTTAGTTTAGACATATATCAAAGACAAAACTTTGGCTAATAATATTAGGCTAACAATGAAGCTGACTGGACTCACCATTGGGCTCTACACGTTTGGGCCTTGGTTCAAGACTCTACATTTTAGCCTGATCCAACAAGTGTATTAAGTGATATTTATTAGCTGTAAATTCTGTGTAAATATCTGATAGTTTGTTACAACAGAACAAATAGAATGATGACAACTGTATAGGTAAGTTATACATAGATTCCTTTTCTCTTTGATAAATACATATACTGTACAGATGAAAGATTATTCAATACAGAAAATTTCCTTTATACTCGTTCTTCTTTCTTCAATTCTGACATGGTATCAGAGCAGGTCTGATCTGCTCTAATATTCTCTTTTCTTAGCTCATTTTTTACAAATCAACATTCTTCAAATCTAGCTGTTCGATATTATAATGGCTACTGAAGGTCAAACCACTGATGCAGTTAATTCTGCTTCTTCCACTACTGCTGTATCGGTTGCAGCAGGTTTTACTACCTCTGGAGTAGTTGATTCTGGTCACCCATACTACCTTCATCCCTCAGATTACCCAGGGATGAACCTTGTTTCTTCAGTCTTTGATGGAAAAGGATATGGAGGTTGGAGAAGAGCTGTGGTCACAGCTCTTTCAGCTAAGAACAAGCTAGGATTCATTGATGGATCCTTAGTTGTTCCTAGTGTTGAATCTGGTCTTCAAAAGGTCTGGGCTCGTTGCAATGACATGGTCCTTTCTTGGCTTCTCAACTCACTCTCCAAGGAAATAGCAGAGAGTGTTTTGTACTCATAAAGTGCAAATGATCTTTGGAGTGACCTGGAAGACAGATTTGGTCAGATAAATGGAGCAAAATTATTTCAATTACAAAAGGAATTAAGTGCTATTGTGCAAGGAAATTCCGGTGTATCAGGTTATTTCACAAAGATGAAAAGCCTATGGGATGAACTAGATGCACTAAGCACTTTTTATGCTTGTGTTTGTGAGTGTGAATGTGGTGCTAAGACAAAGAATTTTAAGGCTCATCAAGATGAAAGGTTGCTTCAGTTCTTAACGGGTCTAAATGACACCTTCATAGGAGTAAGAAGTAATATCCTTCTGTCATCTCTCCTTCCTTCGATTGGACAAGCATATTCCTTGGTTATCCAAGATGAAAAACAAAGGGAAATTCATGCCACACCTGCCTATCCAGGAGATGCTGCATCTTTCATTGCAGCTAATCATTTAGGAGGGGTGAAGAAATACACCGATTACAAGGGTCATAAAGGAGGTTTTGAGAGAAAGAAGGTTTCCAGCATATGTAATTACTGCAAAAATCCAAGACACAACACTGAAAAGTGCTATAGGATTCATGGTTTTCCTGCAGATTTCAAGTTCACGAAACAGAAGAAATTTCAAGGTACAGCACAAGCAAGCAATGTTTTCAATTCAGGACAAAGCAGAGAGCACGGAACCATGGATGGTCCAGATATGCAGACACTTACTAAGGAAAATGTGACTCAGCTATTACAGCTCCTTCAGAAAGTCAACACGTGACAACAAAATGCTTAGATTCCTGATGCATGTGCAAGTGTGAATTATGCTGGTATAGCTAAATTCTTTAACTCATATGCTTGTTTTGTGCAAATAGATGAAAAATCTTGGATAATGGACAGTGGTGCATCTGAGCACATGACCTTCAACAAAGAGTTTCTTTGTGATTTCAAACCTCTGTCTCAGCCTGTGATGGTCACCCTGCCTAATTCTCATAGAGTCAAAGTAACGCATTTTGGTTCTGTTTCAATTTTTCCTAACTTAGTATTATAGAATGTGCTTTATATTCCTTCATTTAAATTTAATCTAATGTCTGTACATAAGTTGTGCAAATATCTCAAACAATATGCACTTTTTACTCTTACATCTTGTTGGCCCTTCATTGAAGAGCTCTCTGGAGATTGGCAAGGAGAAAGGAGGACTCTATATCATCAAGCCAAAAGTTCCAGCACCTACTTCCAAGAGTTCTCTTAAGTCCAATAGTTTTTCAGCTTCTAAAATTAGGGCAGCATGTGTTCCTAAGTTTAATTCTTGTTTCAGTTTTTCCAATTCAAATGTAAAAGGCAGATTATGGCACTATAGGTTAGGCCATATGCCATTAAGCAGCATGAGAAATATATCAAGTATTCATGTTTCTTCTTGTTCAAAGTCTATTGATCCTTGCATTGTCTGTCCAATGGCAAGACAATCAAAATTACCTTATCCCTCAAGTTCTATTTCAACTAAATTTGTGTTTGAATTAATTCATGTGGATACTTGGGGACTATATAAGAGCCCTACTTATGATGGTTTTAGATACTTTCTTACTATTGTAGATGATTTCAGTAGGGGAACCTGGATCTATTTACTCAGTGCTAAATCAAATGCCTTTCCTATTTTGAAGTCTTTTCTAGCAATGGGAGAAAGACAATTTCACACAAAGGTTCAAATCATAAGATCAGATAATGCTTTTGAGTTAGGAAGTGGAAAACATATTCAGAGTTTCTTCTTTCCCAAGGTATAATTCATCAAACCACCTGTGTAGCAACTCCACAACAAAATGGAGTTGTGGAGAGGAAACACAAGCATTTATTAGAAACATCTAGGGCATTACTTTTTCAGTCACATTTACCAATCACTTTCTAGGGAGATTGTTTATTGACAGAAACTTATCTAACCAACAGATATCCTTCCAAAGTCATCAACTACAAGATTCCCTATGAGCTATTTTTTAAAACCAAGCCCAATTATCACACCCTAAGGTGTTTTGGTTGCCTATGTTTTGATTCCACTTTATCAAATCATAGAACAAAGTTTGAACCAAGGACAGTTTCTTGTGTGTTCCTACGTTATCTACATGGAAAGAAGGGTTATATGGTCTTGAATCTAAAAACAATGAAACCTTTTGTCTCAAGGGATGTAGTTTCTCATGAAACTTTTGTTCCTTTTGCTTCTCTGAAAACAACTGCTGCAGGAAATACTTTCTTCCTTTTGGTTCTGAACAATTTTCTAAGTCTGTCACCTCATCTACTGAGTCTCCATACATCCTATATTACCTATAACTGTGACCTCTTCTCTTGATTTTGATTCTCCTCCTTCAGACTTTGCTAAAAATTCAGAACAGTTTTCACCTTCACCTATTCATTCTACTGATCATATCCTTAACTCTCCACCCACTATTTCTACAACTAGACTTCACATGAGTACTCCTGTTAAATCACCAGTCCACATACCTATTTGTTCACCTACTAATCCTGAACCTATGATGGACCTTTTAATTAGAAGGTCTTATATACCACACAATGCACCTTCTTATTTGAAAGATTACATATGTAATGCTATTCAACTTACTGATGTTAGTACACCTTGTTTCCTCTCACCTGTTTCACCATCTTCTTGCCCTTTTCATGGTCTTTCTACCACAAACCAACATCTACTTAACTCCTTATCTACTATTCAAGAACCTAGTAGCTATACACAGGCATCATTCCATCCTGGTTGGCAGGAGGCTATGGCAAAAGAAATTGCAACACTTGAGTTCAATCAAACATGGAAAATTATAGAACTACCTCCTGGAAGAAAGGCTTTGCCTTGTAAGTGGGTATACAAAGTGAAACGACATTCTAATGGGAGTATAGAAAGGTTTAAAGCAAGATTGGTGATTAGAGGTGACATACAACAAGAAGGGATAGATTTCACAGAAACATTTTCCCCCGTGGTTAAAATGACAACCATCAGGTGTATTCTTTCAATCGCAGTAAAGAAAAGGTGGGGAATTTATCAATTAGATGTGAACAACGCCTTTTTACATGGGAATTTGAATGATGAAGTTTATATGAAGTTCACAGCAGGTGTTACACCTCTTTCACCTACACATGTGTGCAGATTAAGGAAAGCTATTTATGGGCTTCGTCAAGTATCCAGACAATGGTATGCACGACTTACAGCAACCCTGAATTTCAAGGGATTTTCTCACTCACTGAATAATTATTCTCTATTTTTCAAAAGGCCGGGATCTTCTATATCTATTGTGGCAGTCTACGTAGACGACATTCTATTAACAAGAAATGATGTCGATAAACTACATGCTTTAAAGTCATTTCTAGATCACGAGTTCAAAATAAAGGATCTCGGAGACTTACATTTTTTTCTTGGTATGGAGGTTCTTCGTGAGGCAGCTGGTTTGATTCTCTGTCAAAGAAAGTTCACTGGACTTGTTAAAATAGTTTGATTATATGCATTACTCCCATGTTTCTTCTCCTCTTGATCCTACCGTCAAATTACTCGCCAAAACAGGGGAGCCTCTTCCTTCTCCAACTCTATATCTGCATCTTTTGGGTAAGCTGAACTACCTAACTCATACTCGTCCAGATCTTTTTTTCGCAGTCCAGCATTTGAGTCAATACATGCAGGATCCAAGAAAGCCCTATTTGCATGCCGCTCTTTGAGTTCTCTGATATTTGTTAAAAGACCCAGGTTTGGGGCTTTTTATGACAGCTTCTCCTCGTTTCAACTCATCGCCTTTTGCGACTCAGATTGGGGTACTTGTCCAGAAACTCGCAAATCAGTGAGTGGTTTCTTCATTTCACTTGGAGGATCTCCAATTTCATGGAAGTCAAAAAAGCAGACCTCCATTTCTCTCAGCTCAGCAGAAGCAGAATATCGTTCTATGCACCGTGTAGTGGCAGAATTGACTTGGTTAGTACGACTTCTTGAAGATTTGTCTATACCCATTTCTCTACCAGTACCCCTTCATTCTGATAGCCAAGTAGCGATTCATATCGCGAAAAATCCGGTCTTCCATGAGCGAACTAAACACATGGAAATCGATTGTCATTTCGTGAGACAACAATTTCTGGCTGGCTTGATTTCTCTTTCTTTCGTTCGATCTTCTTCTCAGCTAGCAGATTTGTTCACTAAACCTTTAGCTGGCCCTTATCATCACAATTTATTGGGCAAGTTGGGTGTTCTTTCATCCCCTCCAACTTGAGGAGGGGTGTTGGAAATGGTGGTGAATTTCTCAAAGTTCCTACAATGACAGATATGGGGCAGATGGATAATATCGGATGTTGGTCTTAGTTTAGACATGTATCAAAGACAAATTTCGGGCTAATAATATTGGGCTAACAATGAAGCTGACTGGACTCACCATTGGGCTCTACATGTTTGGGTCTTGGTTCAAGACTCCATATTTTGGCCTGATCCAACAAGTGTATTTAGTGATATTTATTAGCTGTAAATTCTGTGTAAATATCTGATAGTTTGTTACAACAGAACAAATAGAATGATGACAGCTGGATAAGTAAGTTATACATAGATTCCTTTCTCTTTGATAAATACATACACTGTACAAATGAAAGATTATTCAATACATAAAATTTTCTTTATACTCGTTCTTCTTTCTTCAATTCTGACAGAAGACAAAAGTTATGTGAACATCATAAAACATTACAAATATAATCCTACCCAACTATAATTATTGAATAGGAAAAGGAAAGAGAAGAAACCAAAAAGACTATAAATTTTTACATGAAATAATGCATTTTAATCATTCTTCTTAACTATTAAAACTATCCTTAAATTTACATAACTAGCTTAATGCTAAATGCTGGGACAAAGCCTACATGAACTATTGAAGAACAAATAAAACAAGAGCCAGTAATAGTCCTGACTATGAGCAGAGGAGGATCTATGTAGGGGATTCGGGGGTGCCACGCCATCCGGTTGCTCGGATAAGTTATATATTTTGCTCCTTTTTTGTTCTAGATCTTCAATCTTTTATTTAAATGTGATTTTAGTTATTTTCTTTTTTATCCATCTAATGACTAATGCTAGTTTTTTCTTGATTTTTAAATACTTTTAAAATGATGGTATCGATAAATATAATTCTAATCTAGCTATATGTAGATCAAAGGGGATATTTATATTATTGTTCGATAAAATTTGAATTATGGGAATCAGATCGAATTGGATAAACTTATTCAATTTAGTGATCACGTATTTATTTACATACTCAAAGTGGATCGAAGCAAATTAATCCAAAATGGAGAACTGACTAAATATACACTTTAATTTTAATTTACTTGACTAGCAATAAGTTTGCATTAAATATAGTGACACTTGTAGTTATAAAATATTGGATCCGCCTCTGAATATGAGTAATAACTAAATGACATGTATGAATGCCCAAAGCTCTTTGTGCAAGGAGAAAGTCGAGTATGTATTTTTGGCCGAAGAGTGCATATTCTGGTTTTAGATCCCAGCCATGCAAGTGTCATACTTGAGACTTGAGACTAGGGGTGTACATAGACCGGGTTGGTTCGGATTTTACAATTATCAAAACAAACTAATTGTGTCGGGTTATTAAATTTAAATACCAAACCAAACCAATAAATTCGGGTTTTTCAATATCGGTTTTTCTCGGGTTTTTTCGGGTTCTCGGGTTATTCGGGTTTTTTCGAATTTTTTTCCGGTAAAATCTTCGTAGAACAAAATATATAAAGTATGCTCAAAATATTTTTTTAATCCTAGTAAAATACATCTATATAAAGTATTTTTCAAGAAAATAATACAAAATATGAGATATGTCATGACTCATGACATTATTCTAAAATATTCAACATTAAAAAATAATAAAATTATGTACTATAAATATTGCTAATTAAAAAGTCATAATAAAAATAAACATAATCTAAAAGCAGTAATTAATGCTAAACTAGATAGACTAATGAGGGAGTATTAATTATATGCCTAAAAGCTAAAGAAAAATAAAAATAGGTTATCTATTTTTATCTAAATTATTGCAAAATAAAAAATAGACATTTAATACATTATCGTTCGTAATATTTAATTGAATGTCTTTGGTTAGCATTAGTATTGATTGCTAGCATTATTTAATTTACTAATATTAATGGCTATAAAACTTATTGAAGCATTCAAAAGTTCTAAATCAAACCTTGAAATACTACCTTAAAAGATAAAATTATGAAATTTTTTAACAAATATTTATAAATTACATTACAATAAGTATATTTATATATTAAATATATCTAAAATTGCTATATATGTAATGTCGGGTTGGTTTGGTTTCGGTTTGACTTTCTTTAGTTAAAACCAAACCAAACCAATTATGGTCGGGTTTTTTTTTTCCAACACCAAACCAAGTCAAACCAAACCATAGTCGAATTTTTTTCCTCGGTTTGACTCGAATTATCGGGTTGGTGCGATTTATCGGTTTTCTTTGTACACCCCTACTTGAGACCACTGCTCTTCTTCTTCTCTGAACTCTGGAATACAAAGAGCAGGTGAATTGTTAACCAACAACATAACGATACGCCAAACTGAAACTAAATTTGCCACCCCAATAAGAAATTATCTACAGAACTTGATCTTAAAGGACTACTATAAATTTTCTCTTAAAAAAGGACGACTACAATTTTATACATTTTCCCGAGGGAAAGTTAAGTCAGGTCTCCAGTATAGCAAGTTTTACATCAAGTGGCTGCGGGACCGTCGTAGAAGGGGGGAAACGGATCAACTTTTATCAACTGAACAACAATTAAAAGAAAAAATCAAGAAGCATTAAACATTATATATATATATATATATATATATATATATATATAATATATATATATATATATATATATATATATATATATATATATATATATATACCATATAGCAAACCTTATTACCTCCCATATTTAAGGTTTGTATTTATTACATTTAAGCATACCAAAATTCAAATTATGGTAAATTAAGGGTATAATTATTACTTCATTTATTCTAGGCATGATTTTAGGAGCATATATTCCTTTTTCCTTTTTTTCCTATTCTCTTACATTAGTTTTTTGTTTTCCAGTTCCTCTTAAATTTAAAAACTAAGACGAATAAAAAATACTCATTTTATAACTTAAAAGACCAAAATTGTTCAATTTCTCAACTTGCCTATTTTTCATTTTCTTGAAAATTTTAGCATTAAAAGTTTTTTGTAATTAACAACGTGGAATCCTTCTTCTTCTATTTAATTATCATATCAGCTTGCCAAAGTGACACACAGCTCAAAACTCCATTCTCTTAGCCAAATACATCCATGGCAGAATACAAAATCAAAACCAATGAACCCCCAAAAGGAGTTGAAGGTTTCAATTTACAGTGGGCCCCACAAGCATGGGTCCACTTCGAATTTTTTGGTATGCTTAAATTTTTTTGACACAAGATTGTAGTATAAATGTAACAATATAATTTAACTACAATTTACAACTTATCTACAAATTATCTACATTTTATCTACAATTCTACAATTTAACTACAATTTAACTACATTTTAACTACAAATTCTGGAAAAATATGTCGTCTTCTTCTTCGACGAGTTTCGATCTGAAATTCAGTCAAAACCAAGTCAAATCTTCACCAAAACCCCTAAATTTCCAGATATATAAACTCCTAAACATATTTCGAATTATTTACAACAACACCCAATCCAAGAGATTTTCAATTGTAGTATAATTGGCATTTTCGACATAATTGTAGAAGACTTGTAGAAGTTTTAGTCTTCGCAATCTACAATTTATCTATATTTTATCTACAATTTATCTAAAGTTCTACAATTTAACTACAATTGAACTACAATTTAACTACTATTTCTGGAAAAATATGTCTTCTTCTTCGACGAGTTTCAATCTGAAAATCAGTCAAAACCAAGTCTAATCTTCACCAAACAACAACAACAACAACTACCCAGTATACTCCCACCAGGTGGGGTCTGGGGAGGGTAAATATGTAGACAAGCCTTACCCCTACCCGAAAGGGCAGAGAGGCTATTTCCAATCGACCACCGGCTCATAGGATAAAAGGAAAAACAACAGTAAAACAAAAACAAAGACAAAAACACAAACAATAGTGCATTGATGAAATGTAATTTATAATTTATAAAGCGCAATTCTACTCTCATTTGAATCCCCTCCAACTAATGGTTAATAACTTAAGACTAAACCAATAAAGAAAACCAAAAATAAAACTCTAATATAATGCTAGCTTAAGCAATAACTTGGGTTTCACAAAATAATATAATACGCCAACCACTCCCCAACTCATCAACATGGGGAACAATGAATGTGACCTGAATATTGTAGTTTGTAGAGCACATGAGATAGAATCCAGACTGGATTTAATATTGCTGGAATCTGTTTTATTATCTTTTACTTTTTTAAGATAAATTCAGAAACTTTTTAAAAGGAAGATGCAGCCTTTTTTGGTTTCTTATATAGTTTTGAGACATGCCTAAAACTTTATTTTATAAGTTATAGCGCTACCTCTATTCACATACGACTCACTTCATTAGTACTCTTAACATCCAATTTTTCAGTTACACACTTGTTCACCATTTTGTGTTCTTTGATTTTATTTTATACAATAGTACATATTTAATTGTACTCGACATTTTAGATATTAATTTAAGCTCTCAAGTATTTTAATAAAAATTTAGTTTGATAAAAAATTATTACATTAACTAACTTTAAATAGTTAAAATAAACCTAAATTTTTCAAAAAATTATAAAACTGTATAAAGTAATATTTTATCATCTTCATCTAATAAGCCATTTCTTTCATCTTTGTCTATTCCAAAAGATAGATACCTTCATATATTTAGATACTATTTAATATTTACCTTCTCATTTTGTCTTTAATAATATATTTTAATGAAGTTAGCATTTTGCATGATAGAAACCAGTAAATACCAAAAATATTTTAATTTGTTACTCCATATATATTTGGAAAGAGTTTCTGTTCCAAGGGAATTTGAGAATGGGCATGGCAGTAATGTAATTTAGCTCATAAGTGTGGGCATCTCAGCTGAAAGTCTTGGCTATAAATATCCAAAAAGCTGGCCCAGCAACTCCTCTGTCGCATCTTCCGGAGTTTCACAGCGTAGCAGATAAAGGTGACTCTCTCTCTCTCTCTCTCTCTAGATTTGGATCCCAAAGTCTAGGGTTATTCTGAGTTGAACACTTTCTTTTAGCTGATATGCTAATTAAGCTCTCAATTTTCGTAGTAAGACAAGCTTTGAACTTCATTAATCTTTGATTGTATGCATCTGTGCAAGTCAAATCAGTTTATTGCTGCATTATACTTGGCATTTCCATGTCGATGCTCTGATCTTTATTCATTGGATCGCCATAGCTTGATGTTTTCTTAACTATCTTGTCTGGGGCTTGATTTGAGAATCTTTTCCTATAATCACATTTTAACTTATTCTTATTTGGAGAACTTGTCTGCTCTCACTGAAGTTAGTAATTTTACTGAAATTTTTTGTTGATTCAAGTCTTATTCTTAGGCAAACTCTTTTTTTTCCCCCACTTTTTACCCGTGGTAAAATTTCGTTGCTGTTATCACTACAAGATCGAATTGACATAATAGTTGTTCAGTTGAAACTGCTTTCCACTAAGCATTACTTCAGTCTTTGACTCGTCTTGCTATGATATGTATATAGGTTATACCTGTTACCTACTAGCTGGGAATAGGTTTTAGTCTTGTAGGTAAGTTGAATTTGAACCTTTTGCTTTTCTAGGAGTATTTTGACCTTATCAAAGGTGTATATGCCATTAAAAATATAGAGAACTAATCTTTTTATTATCATTATTATTAGAACTTTTCATTTCACTTTTTTTTTAATGATAATAACATGAACAACAACAACAACCCAGTATAATCCCACTTAGTAGGGTCTGGGGAGGGTAGTGTGTACGCAGACCTTACCCTACCTTGGGTAGAGAGGATGTTTCCAAATAGACCCCCGCCATCCTTCCCTCCAAGAACTTCCCACCTTAAATACATGAGTTGAGCTTAAATAGGGAAACATGATCCATGAGGATTCATATAGCCGGCTGCTGTTTGGGAGTGAGTTGTTGTTGTTGTTGCTGTTGCTGTTGCTGTTGCTATGATATGTATATAGCCTAAGTTTCTACGATGGACTCACTTGTCACGAGTACTTTACGCTTTTTATCTGCTTTAGCTGAAAATATATTTTGTAGTGATTCTTGGGGTATGTTTTATTGTCAGATATTGCAGCATGGATAGTCTTCACAGCTATTGGCAGTTTGGCGATGAGCTCCGGGGACAATCAAAAGTTTTGGAGGATCATCAATGGTCAACGGCTGCTATGAAATTGGCTCAGCACATAAGGTCCAAGGGTGAGCGGAGGAATAACCTAGACCTTTCAAAGGGCTCATCTGAAATTAGGCCCAGGGATAATTTAGGGTTTCAGGAAGATAACAAGTGGGAAAGCCTTAACTTCTACATGTTGAATTTGGATACCAAGATGAATGAAAATACGTCGAAGAGTTCCATTACGAATGGCACGTACAACATGAATTCATCTTATCTTAAACCCGACATCAACAACTTGGGAAATGTGTCTTTAAGCAAGTTCAACGTTGGGAACCACACAAAGGAAAGCAACAACAACAATAACAACAGCGAGAGCGCCAATGGGAATAATGCCACTGACAAAAGGTTTAAGACGTTGCCTGCTGCCGAGACGCTGCCCAGGAATGAGGTTCTTGGTGGATATATATTTGTTTGCAACAATGACACGATGCAGGAAGACTTAAAGCGCCAGCTGTTCGGTATTTCTCTAGCATCTTAAGCTTTCTGCCTAAATGGTCTTGATTTTGTTACATGGAATATTATCATATTTATATCTTGTTAATACATAGGGTTATATAAAAAACCTTTCAGTATTCTGATCCTTTAGATAAAAACTATGGATTGAATAGTGTTCTTATACCTTATTCTTTATTATAGAAGCAAACCATTTTTTTTGATAAGGTAAATTGTATTAATCAAAAGGGAGAGAACTCCCATGTACAAGAAGTATACCAAAAAGTAGAGAATTACATCAGAACATGATTTTCTACAAAAGACGCCCATTCTTCTATACAAGTAGGGCCTATATGAGTGCACCAAAAAGCGATCAAAGGCCCCTTAAAAACTCTTCTATTTCTCTCCCCCCAAACTATCCACATGAGAGCTAACAGGGCAAACTTTCACGCCTTTTGCTTTCTTCTACTACGGAAACCTGCCCAACTATATAACATTTCCTTTAGGTGCTTGGCATCACCTATTGAACACCAAAAAGGTTCAGGACCGCCCTTGATGCAAGATAAGAATGCTGAGAATCCAAGAAATTCAAGAAGTGAAGAATCCACTCAAGATTAGGATTTCTTTCCTTAAAGATTAGGATATGTTATTTCTTATTTCCTAGTAATTTAATTCTTGTTTTAGTAGGATTATATTGTAGTTATAGTCAAATTAGGATTGTAGTTGGTATCTTATTCCTACTAGAATTCTTTTTTCTATTTTAGTTAGATAGTTTTTCTTAGCCTTATTCTTATTCTAGTCTAATTAGAATTAGTTTTCCTTAACCTTACCAATTTTACTCATTGTAAGCCCTATTTAAATGTTAGAGGTTAGAGGTTAGAGGTATGGAGACAAACTCTCGAGTCTAAAGGTTTCAAAATAAGCAGATCTAAGACAGAGTACCTGGAGTGCAAGTTTAGCGCCGAGCCGAGCGAAGTAGGCAGGGACGTGATGATTGGATCTCAGGTCATCGCCAAGAGGGACAGTGTCAGATATCTTGGGTCGGTGATTCAGGGGGACGTAACTCATCGTATAGGAGCGGGGTGGTCAAAGTGGAGGCTTGCATCAGTAGTCCTGTGTGACAAGAAAGTTCCACATAAACTCAAGGGGAAATTTTATAGGGCTGTGGTTAGACCTGCAATGTTGTATGGGGCGGAGTGCTGGCCCGTGAAGAACTCTCATGTTCAGAGAATGAAGGTTGCGGAGATGAGGATGCTCAGGTGATGTGCGGGCTCACCAGGTTAGATAAGATTAAGAATGAAGTTATTCGAGAGGAGGTGGGGTGGCCCCGGTGGATGAGAAGATGCGAGAAGCGACGCTGAGGTGGTTCGGGCATGTGCGGAGGAGAAGCCCTGATGCCCCGGTGAGGAGTTGTGAGCGGCTGGCGATTGTCGGCGTTCGGTGAGGCAGAGGGAGGCCTAAGAAGTATTGGGGAGAGGTGATTAGGCATGACATGGCTAGAATGCAGGTTTCCGAGGACATGACCCTTGATAGGAAAGTCTGGAGGTCTAGTATCAGGGTTGTAGGATAGGGGCTCCTAGAGTTTTGATACTCCTCACCCGGGGTTGGGTGAGGCTTGGCAAGGCTATCCATAGATGATTTGTGTTTTGGTTTGTGTCTCCTTATGGTAGTTATTTATGGTAGTTACTGTATGATACTATTGCATGCTATTTTATTTATGTTTCTTATGTTTAGATAATTATTTACGCTATTTCTGCTGGAGTTACTAATGCTCTTTTGCTTTTGTTTGTGTTTTTGTTGTTTCTTTCCTTCACTGAGCCGAGGGTCGATTGTAAACAACCTCTCTGCCCTCTCGGGTAGGGGTAAGGCTCGTTTACATATTAACCTCCCCAGACCCCACTTGTGAGACTATACTGGGTATTTGTTGTTGTTGTTGTTGTTTAAGCCCTATTTAAAGGGCTTAAATCCTGAAAATAAACATTGGTGATTAGTTTTTCTAAGCTATTGCTTCAAAAATGCGATTTACTTTTTATTTCATTGTTCTTCCTTTATTTAATGCTTCTTGCAATCTTGCGGGATTGAGGAACATGTAGATGAGGCTTCTTTCCATTTTACATTCTTCTAACGCGAGTTTGAAGAACGCTTCTGCTAGTTTTGTGAAAAACTTTAGCAGGGTGCTTTTGTTTTTCTCTCTTCTTTGTACTTGAGGTGCAAAACCTTGAAAGTACATCAATTTGGTATCAGAGCACAAGTCCAGGTCTAAATTCTTGATTTGCTACATTGTTCATCATGTCACCAAACAAGAAATACCAAGTTCGGAATCCTCTTCAATAGATCTTCAATTAGAAGTTCATAAATTAAGAACTAGAATCCTTGAACAAGATACTGAAGAAATTAAAATGCAGCTAGATGACTTGAAAGAATCAATGGAGAATCTGAATAAATTAGTTGAAAGTTTGGTGTTTCAATATCAACCACCAAATTCGTCACAACGTATACAACCACCACATCTACCACTTCCATATCCACCAATTCATTCACCAAGAGCTGAGAGGTTGAAACTGACCAAGGCATAAGAGTAACAAGACACCATGTCCATTATGATAAATATTTAGATGATAAAGACTAATATCACAGAGATGAGGAACAAGCATTGGATCCACCAATTGAGGAGTTCACACCGAATATTTATGATTATCCGAACCCAACTATGTGTGTTATTGACTTTCCGCCTTTTAGAGATGCTCAACACAATATTGACTTGATAGTTGACTCTATCAATACAAACAAGGCAGCATATTGCATTTATTCTAAAGTCCATAGAAATATGCTAGAAAAGAGGAAAAATTACCTATAAAGGAGTGGGTATTGGAGAGTTTGAGTCCATATATTGGAGAAACAAGATTTCTCAACGTCATAAATATATATGGCTATCATCAAAGTGACTATTGGCGTACAAGCGATGCAATTGGTGCATTCCCAAGAAGAGCGTTGATCTCCATGCTTAATTCAAAGCTAGATATGGAGTTGGTTAACTATATACCAATAACTTCATATCGTAAGTTGAAGTTTGAGAATCAATATAGAAAGATTACATGGAGAGGACTTGATAGAAAGCTGAAACATAGAAAGTGGGATTTAGTTCGACTACATGCTAAGTTTGCTTACAACGTGAAGAAGCTCTATGATAAACTAGCAAAATGTAACTTAAAACTTGGTGAGCATTGGGTCCCTATTTTTCTTCCACCTTGGGTCTTCATTCTTACTGTAGCAAATCTTGTGCCATCTATGGAAGCTATTAGACTCGAGAACGAGTCTTTCAACCAAGGGAGAATAATGCAAGATAAGAATGCTAAGAATCCAAGAAATTCAAGAAGTGAAGAATCCACTCAAGATTAGGATTTCTTTTCCTTAAAGATTAGGATTTGTTATTTCTTATTTCTTAGTAATTTAATTCTTAATTTAGTAGGAATATATTTGTAGTTCTAGTCAAATTAGGATTGTAGTTGGTATCCCATTCCTACTAGAATTCTTTTTCCTATTTTAGTTAGGATATGTTTGCTTAGCCTTATTCTTATTCTAGTCTAATTACAATTAGTTTTCCATAACCTTACCAATTTCACTAATTGTAAGGCCTATTCAAAGGGCTTAATATGTTAAAAATAAACATTGGTGATTAGTTTTTCTAAGCTATTGCGTCAAAAACGTGATTTACTTTTTTTTTCATTGTTCTTCCTTTATTCAATGCTTCTTGCAATCTTGCGGGATTGAGGAACGTGTGGGTGAGGCTTCTTTCCATCTTACATTCTTCTAACGTGAGTTTGGAGAACGCTTCCGCTAGTTTTGTGAATAACTTAGCGGGGTGCTTTTATTTTTCCATCTTCTTTGTACTTGAGAGGTGCAAAACCTTGAAAGTACTTCAACTCTCCTCAAAGCCGAGGACACAGGGCAATGCAACAAAAGATGATCAACTTCTTTCCCTGAGCTTTTACACATATAGCACCAACTAACAAGCGTAATTCCTCTCTTTCGCAGATTCTTAGCAATCAAAATTATCCCCTCGCCTCTAGCCATGCAAGAGGCCTCCTCTCTCACTAATATACTTCGGTAAAAGGACTTTACGGTGAACAAACCATCGTCACGCAAATCTCATCTCCAAGAATCACAAAATGGCTGGGGCCTATCTTGTCCATATAGCAGTGCCAGTAAAATCTTTGAGCTTCGCAATCTCCTAATCTTGCATGTTCCTTTTAAATGAGAAGTCCCATACTACCCCTTCATGCCCTTTACGAATCTGCTGGACCATCAATTCCTTCTGGTTTGGAACTCTGAAGACATGGGAAGGAGACCCTCAGAGTTTCCTCTCCCCACCAACTATGATTCCAAAAGCTGATTCTCCTCCCTTCTCCCACCCTGTAAGTGATGTTACCACGGAAGGATTCCCTATTCTCCATGATACTCTTCCACATGCCACACCGGAAACATGTTGTGATTGCCTTGATCCTCTAACCCCATCCCATGGAAACGTACTTTTCTACTATGACCTCCCTCTCTAGAGTATGTTCTTTTACCCGGAATCTCCACAACCATTTCCCCCAACAAAGCTTTGTTGTATACCATAAGATCTTTTACTCCCAGTGCACGCCACTTCTTTGGGAAGTGACTGTCTGCCAATTCACTAGATGATACTTTCTAGTTCCATCTGCCGCATCACAAAGAAAATTCCTTTGAAGCCGCTCCAGTTTTTCTGTGATGCTCACAGGAGCTTGCAACAAGGACCAGTAATAGGTGAGCATACTCGATAAAGTGCTTTTGATAAGCATTTCTTTTCCGCCTTTTGACAAGTATCTTTTCTGCCAGCCTGCTAATCTTTTTTCAACCCTTTTGATCACTGGATTCCAAAACATAGTATCCTTATGCGAATCTCCCAATGGGAGACCCAGGTAAGTAGTGGGAAGGGAGCTCACCTTACATCTAAGAATATATGACAAAGCATCAATGTTAGCAATCTCACCCACCGGGAAAATCTCACACTTGCCGAGGTTGATTTTGAGACCTGATACTATTTGAAACCACTGCAGAACCTGCTTTAGGTAGGTCAACTGATCTATATCGGCATCATAGAAAACCGCGGTGTCATCCGCGAAAAGTAAATGAGAGACTCTCTGGGCACTGGGCACCCCGATCAGAGTTGAAAATCCTTTCAAGAAGCCTTTGGCCGCTGCACGATCCATCATTTTACTTAGAGCATCCATCGGTAGTATGAATAGCATAGGGGGTAGTGGGTCTCTTTGCCTGAGATCCCTGGAGCTGCCAAAGAAATCACACGGGCTACCATTAACCAAGACGGAGAATCTGACTGAGGAAATACATAATTTGATCCATCCCCTCCATCTTGCCCCAAACCCATCCGCATCATAATGAAATCCAGGAACTCCCAATTGACATGGTCGAAAGCCTTTTCAAGGTCCAACTCGCATAGTAAGCCGGGATCACTATATTTCCTTCTGAAATCACAAGTTCATTTGCCATCAAAGCGGCATCCGGGATCTGCCTACCTTCCACGAACGCATTCTGGGAGGACGAAACAGACACGTCAAGAACCTTCTTGAGTCTTTGAAAAACACTTTAGAAATATTCTTTTAAATGCTTACCACGAGACTAATAGGCATGTAGTCTCTGATACAAGATGCACCTTCTTTCTTAGGCACAATAGTAACATAAGTAGCATTGATACTTCTCTTGATAACACCATTCACATAGAAGTATTCAATGGTTTCCATCAACTCCCCCTTGATAGTGTCCCTACAGAGTTGGAAGAAGGCCAAGGAGAAACCATCAGGGCCGGGAGCCTTATCACCAGCACAACTCGACACAACCTCGTGCACTTCCTCCTCCTCGAAAGCCCTTTCTAGCCACTCACTGTCTCCCTCCCCTCTGGAAATGATAATGAAAGAGTGATGATTGAAGGACACAAATGTCAAATTTTGTAACTTGTTCCTGTTTATATGAACATCATTTACCCTCAAAAAAAAAAAAAAAAGATCTGCTTTGTTTGAGTTGTCAGTTATTATGCATCTTATATCTTGTTTGTTTTTTGGTGTTTGTGGCTGCCTTGAGTTAGAACCACTTGCAAAGAAAGGAGATTGAGATCCTTATTGGATTTGAATCTCGAAAGTTCTAGGATTCTATTTGTGCCAATAAAGCAAACCGTTGATAAAAATTGAAGCTATCGATAAGTAGATGGTGATGAAAAAAGAAATTGTTTCCACCGTAACTAGTTCAATCATTCTTCGCAGGTCTACCTCCAAGGTACAGAGATTCTGTGAGGGCGATAATACCAGGCTTACCCTTGTTCCTCTATAATTATACTACTCACCAGTTACATGGTATCTTTGAGGTTAGTTTGCAATATTTTTTGTTGTTACTTGTGTGACAATAGATATAACATCAACTGGTTTGCGCTATTAGCTAAAAGGCCTGAAATTATGAAGAATTGTATGCATACACGTTCATGCTTCATCCTTGGAGGCTTGAACGTGCTTGCAGTGTGGACCTGAACTTTTTTCCCATGGAACAGTGAATACCTATTCTTTCCGTAGTTTTTTCCTTCTTATTTAATGTTAAGATTTCATTATCCTTCAAGCATAGTGGTTTGAAGAGTTGCTGTTTGCATTCTTTCTTATCACCAAAAAAGAAAAAAAGCAGTAAGGAATTTCTTTTTGCAGTTTACGTGGTGAGGGGCCTTGTTATATTACTGCCTTTTAAGTCGCTGGCCTCTTACTTTATACCTGTAAAAAATGAGCTATACTACTTCTTTATTGCATGCTTCATTCAACGCATAGAATCTCTTCTTTAACCATTTCTTTAACAATTTTCTGTACAGGCAGCAAGTTTTGGAGGTTCTAACATTGATCCAACAGCTTGGGAAGATAAAAAGTGCAAAGGAGAATCAAGATTCCCTGCTCAGGTAAAGATGTGAATCCACAATTTGTTTTTATTTCATAAAAAATGAAACAGCAATTCATTTTTTCTATAGGTATTTGGTGCATCTGTATTGATTTTTCAGTTTCATGCATTTACACTTAGGTGAGGAGCCGTGTTAGGAAAATCTGTAACCCATTGGAGGAAGATGCTTTTAGACCAGTTTTGCATCACTATGATGGTCCCAAGTTCCGTCTTGAGCTCTCCATACCGGAGGTAATATGAGAAATATTGTCATGGTGTGTTTCCCCCACATGTCACAGTTATTGTAAGGTTGAAAATTGCTTATCTAAAAGCTTATTTGTTATGCAGACTTTGGACTTGCTAGACCTCTGTGAAAAAGCTGGTGTCTAGGAATGTTGAAGTAATGGACTAATTGGCATAGACAAATTGTAGCAATGTATGTGAATGTTATAGGTTGTGTTGTGCTTGTAAGCGGTGTGCTTTCCGCAGATTTTCCAAAGCGCAAGCTTCGGTAGTAAGTCTGAAGGGACTTAATCGTAGGATTGTCTTTTGTAGCCAACTAAGTGTAATGATTCTTTGTGGAGATGTTTGCAAAGTAGATTCACAAATCGTGTAGTAAGCTTGAGAAGTAATTATATGATTATGTAATGAGTAAAGATCGTATGTATTTCTATTTCTGCGTGGATTTCTGCTTAATCCAGTTTGTGCAGTGAATTCTGAACTACCTGTATTTCTGTCTTCTGCTGGCTGCAATCGTTTTTGCCCACCGAGCTCAAGAGTATTGAATTGATGGTGAACAGGCTGTTGGGCTAAAAGTTTGTCAGTTACTCCACTTCTGTCTCGGTTGCAGAATATGATTATGATTCTCTGAAAGAAGAAAGAGAAGATGTCAATCACTTTGTTAAAGGAAAGAACACATAAATTTGGGGTTCTGCTATACTTGTACATGATGTTCCCTGGTAAATAAAAATTCATAATTACCAAAAAAATAAAAATATGGATGCGGTCTTATCTTCTTATGATGCACAAACGGTGTAGCAGCTTTTGCCAGTGCCTTGCAACAATCAGTAACGGATAATTTAAAAGTGGACAACCGTTTTCTATCATAACAAATTAGAAAGGCTTACATTCAATTTGAGAGAAAACAACAGAGTTGAAATGGATTTGCAGCAAAGCAAAGAGCAGAATGGGCATGTGTATTTGTCAACACTGTTGTACTTATCTGGAGGGAGAGGAATAGCATCAGATTTGACAGGAAAGTCTATGTGGAGAATCAGATATGCAGAGAAATTGTATTACTCATTCATATTCGTGGCAGGAATTATAGTCGATGGCAAAATGGCTTACGGCAACTTAATAGTTTTCCATAACAATAGTCTATATTAGATGTCCCTATACTGAGTTGTAATTAGTGCATATTGGTAGTTTCTTAGTATAGATGATTGTGATGTAAATGAGTAGTAGCAAGTCAAAGCTACTACTAAAACTTCACCTTGTATATTTTCTAATATTAGTGAAATATAATTGTTCAATAAAAAAAACAGTATCGACTTCAAAGGACGTTGGACTAATTGTCTTGTATAAAAGCTGAGCATTCAAGGGTGTGGTCTAAGGAGTCTGAAATCTAATTAATAATTAATTAAATAAAAATACATTTTTAACGTTAAAAAAATTACAAAAATAGAAAATTCGCAGTATAATACTGCGAATTACGTTAATGGTAAAATTTCCGTTAACTTAATTCGCAGTATTATACTGTGAATTACAATAAAAAAAGTTTTTTAATGGTTGTTCGCAGTATAATACCGTGATTTCATAATTCGCAGTATTATACTGCGAACAACCATTAAACAAATATAAACCCTTCTTCTTCTTCGATTGACAGAAGTGCTTCACCCTTTAAAATTCAAATCCCCCCCCCCCCCCCCCCGCCCACCCCCGTGCTATTTTCTTTAAAAGAAATTCGGCCCCACCCGTCATCTAAAAGCAAGGTGTGAAGGCCCCACACACAAAAGAAGATTTGGATTCCGCCTTTCAGGTGAAAAAATTCAATTTCAATAATATTCAAAAATCTTAAATCGAGGTATTTTGATTTAGATTATGGCAAAACTCGTATAATACATGCACATTTGTATTGTTTAGTGTGTTTCCATGTGAATTTATGTTATTTTGTGTTTAATTTTGTATCTTTTATATATCCGGATTGGTTTATTAATTTTTGTTAATTTGTATTATTTATTTGTTTTATTTGTATTGTTAATATTATGTTTATATTATTATTAATAAATTTATATATAGAGCCTTTTAGCATAATAAAATATAGTGTCTTTTAAAGAATGACCTTGAAATATTTAAGAATAGAGCAATCAAACTTTATATAGAAAGATATAACAAAGTATAGTGTGTATGTTTGAAGAATACATAAGAAATAAAATTAACATCATTATTGGAGATGCTAGGATATGACTGCCACCAAAAGATTACAATCTTAAAATATAATTCACTAATAATTAATATAGGATCTAAAATATGTTTGCACTTTAGAGATCTCTAACGTTTCTTCAATTGGATATAAGATTTGATCTCTATTTTTTCTTAGCTTTCCTAATACCAAACAAAAAGAAATTTGTTCTACCAAAAATTTTTTTTTAATTAGTTGACATTTTTTCTGTCTTATAGAACGAACTTAAGAATATATATAATTCAAAAAATATTGGACAAAACTCTTAATTAAATCTTCAAGAGTTTATGTATTCTTGCTTTAAAAAAAACATGAAAATTTTTAAAATAGTAATGAAATATAAAAACAAAATAAATTTTTAGTTGAATATATCAACCAAGATGATTGAGGACTTTTTAATGTCATCATTTTCGTTATTGAGTCAGCTAAATAAGATCAAGAAACATTATTTTGGAGAACTCTTTTTTTATGTAAATATTTTATAGCTCAAAGACTATTCATTAATATAATATTAATGTAATTTTTAAAATTTGTACTTATTAAGAGGGGATACACGTTCAACACGCGTATTCTAAGACTAGTTATTATAAAAGTAGGAAGCCTTTAACTAAAATATTAAATTATCGAAATGCCCTTCTAAGTAATTTAACTTTATTTTTACCAAAATTTTTCAATAAACACCAAATTTATTTGAAGGGATGCGATCCTTCACATTAGTAAACACCAAATTTGCTACACGCATAATACGGTTTCGATGCCAACAAGATCAAGTATTATTAAAATGCTAAAAATCATTATATTTTCAATTTAATAATTTTCTTCGAAAATTTAATTCCGGGACCTTGGGAAAATTTAATTTTGTGTTTGTGTTTAATTTTGTATCTTTTATATATCCGGATAGGCTTATTAATTTTGTGAATTTGTATTATTTATTTGTTTTATTTGTATTGTTAATGTTATGTTCATATTATTGTTGATAAATTTGTATGTAGAGCTTTTTAGCGTATTAAAATATAGTATCTTTTAGTGTAGTAAAATATAGAGCCTTTTAGCGTAGTAAACTATAGAGTCTTTTAGCGTAGTAAAATGTAGAGCCTTTTAGTGTAGAGTATTAGTAGCTAACAAAATTCTAAAAATGTTGAAATTGAGACGCATAATAATTAAGGATAACTCGGTGCTACCGGGCCAAAAAAATTTGCAGTAATTCAAAAAATTTATAATTTAATTCTTTAAGGTTACAAATTATAAAAATTATTGAAATTGACAAGAATAATAATTAAGGATAATTCGGTGCTATCGGGACCCAAAAATCAAGTATGGAACCCATACATAATTATTCGCAGTAACTAAAAAAATTTATAATTTAATTCTTTAATGTTACACAATTATAAAAATTGTTGAAATTGACAAGAATAATAATTAAGGATAACTTGGTGCTACCCGGCCCCAAAAATCAAGCATGGAACCCATACATAATTATTCGCAGTAATTCAAAAAAATTATAATTTAATTCTTTAAGGTTACAAAATTATAAAAATTGTTGAAATTGACACGTATAATAATTAAGGATAATTCGGTGCTACCGGGCCCCAAAAATCAAGTATGGAACTCATACATAATTATTCGCAGTAATTCAAAATATTTATAATTTAATTCTTTAAGGTTACACAATTATAAAATTGTTAAAATTGACACGCATAATAATTAAGGATAACTCGGTGCTACCGGGCCCCAAAAATTAAGCATGGAACCCATACATAATTATTCGCAGTAATTCAAAAAAATTATAATTTAATTCTTTAAGGTTACAAAATTATAAAAATTGTTGAAATTGACACGTATAATAATTAAGGATAACTCGATGCTACCGGGCCCCAAAAATCAAGCATGGAATAATTAATTAAACATAATTAATTATTTAATTTATTAAACTAACACAAACAATTATTTTTGTTTAAATAATAGTAGACGACATGGCCTTTCCTCCGCCTACGCATCCTGGACCTGTCGAGGATCAGCTATTAGTGCTGCAGGGTGACCATAGGTCCTCCTTTGTATGGGAGGGACAGCTGTCAATGCAGGCTCTCCGCCCCAGGAGACGTGACGATTTGTGGGAGTTTATCGCTGCGCATCCTTTCCATGATCGCATAGTAGCGCGCCTCCAGGCTACAGGGTTATATACGATTTTTGAGCTTGGACGGATGCAGCTTGATTGGTCTCTCATCACGACCTTGATAGAGCGGTGGCGACCGGAGACGCATACTTTTCACTTGCCCACTGGAGAGGCCACTATCACACTGGAGGATGTTCAGGTCTTATACGGGCTGCACGTAGATGGACGCGTCGTGGCACTTCCCCACTACATTAGAGGCATGACGCGTGCCCAGTTTGTGGATATGATGGGGGAGTTTACTGGTTTTAGGCCAGAGGGTGGCGCTGGGGGCAGCCTTTATCACATGGTTTTTCGCATTTCCAGAATGACAAGACAACTCAATGATACGTAGTATGATACCGCGATTTACATATTAAATTATTATGGAAAAAACAAGCTCTTATCACATGGTTTTCAGCCTTTCCAGACCGACAGGACAACTCAACGATATAATTTAACAATTCTAATAAGAAAATAATACATTATGTAAAAAAAGAAACAATTGTATTTTAACAACATATTTTTTGTAACATAATTTGAACAACATTTTTATTTAAACGGGTTAAGACAAACTCAAACACAACAAATCTAAAAATACAAACAGTAAAACTAATAAAAACACTACACAAGGGAAACATAAAGATAAACTGCTACGCTTATGGCGTACACGGCACTGCTTAATCATGATCCGCTTCCTACAATTTGCTCCAACCACTCGAGTTGGTCTTCCAGCCTTTTTTTCTCTTCTTCTGCCTCATTGAGTTTCGCCTTCAACTCCTCAATTTGTTGGTTGGTTTGGCGCTCCTGCTCATGTTGCCTCGAACACATAACATGAAGATCATAAATTTTGTCTTTGTAGTACTTTTGTGTACACTCTTCATCCATCCATATCTCAAATTCACATGTAGGCTTGTCAGGTTGCTCGTCAAGCTTGTTCTTACATGACCAATAGCGGCGTCCACCATCTGGCCAACATTTGAACAAACTACATTTTTCTCCGCAATAGCACCTTGGGACGTAAACGTTTTATTCAGACATTTCTTATAGAGAAACTTTGGTTATTGTTAAGCGGAGAATATAAGTAGCATGCAGTTGTTATTTATAGTCAAGACTTCACACAAAAAACAAGAGTTTTCACATGGTTTTCAGCTTTTTCAGAACGACATGATAACTCAACTAAGCGTGGTATTATACTGCGATTTACATATTTACTTTTCCTGCATAAAAAGAGCTTTTTGTTCAATCATTCAACCTTATTAACCACGCTTTACGGCTTTTTGAGAACGACAACACAATTGATAAAACACATTATTGTACCATGCTTTACATATTTAGTTTATTTTTTAATACGAGATTTTTTATACCACATTCTTGGTCATATTTACTAACAACCATATCAAAATCCAATGTTAAAAAATAAGATGTAACAACATTGTGGAAATTTATCTTATTCCATATATATTGAAACAAACACAAGTACAGACATATATTACAAAAAATAGTACCAAAATAATTTACTAGGGGTATCCTTGATAGTTGGGTATATTGGACGAACTTGCACCAGGATTACCACCGCCATGCACACTACCTAAGAACATTTACGACGGGCGTGTCCTGTTTGCGAGCATCTGCCACATTTACGCGCATAAACTCTGTTACCAACATCCATTTGGTTCCGTATGCGTGTTCTCTTTTTCACTTGCAGCTTGCGCAAATAGTCCTTGTTACAAACCACCTTAAATGGTTCCGTCGGCCAATAATTCTTAGCACCTAACGGCTGCAACTTTCCGCTATACGTGTCTACGTATGCAACAACACTGTATTGCCTATCAATATAGTTTGTTGCCCCATATCCAACTTATTGAAAGCACTTCAACGCATGTGCGCACGACATGTGGTAGATGGTCCATTTTCCACATGAACACAACTTTCTATTTTCATTCACCGTATGTAGATTATTCCCATGGTGTCCGCTGACAGCTGTTTTAACTTCAAAAACACCCCGTTCATGATCGTACTGCAAAAATGAATGCTATTGTGCTTGCCTCCTGGACCTTTCAAATCTTCTCATGGGTATTGGCATAAATTCAACACCCCAGTCCATCAATACTGAGGGAGCCTCATGCCTTTCAACAAACCTCTCCGCACTCTGTTTGAATGTCATGTAGACTATGGCAGTGACAGGCAGTCCACAGGCAGACTTCAACAAGCCGTTGAATGACTCCGACATGTTGGTTGTGAGGGCTCCCCATCGTCTGCCGCCATCAACATGCAATGTCCACATGTGAAGCTCATGCCCCATCAACCAAGTATATGCTCTTGGTTCTAACTGCCGGATATCTTCCATGCGCCTCGTAAATTTGCACTGCTGATGCTCAGTTGCATCCATCCACATTAGGTCATGCAAGGTCTTGTGAGGAAATTTCTTCTGAAAATTGGCCTTCAGGTGCTGCACACAGTAACAGTGATATGCATATGGTTCCTGCCATTTAGCAAGTGACGCACAGAACTTAAAATACCACCATGCCGATCAGATATGAGACAAATAACTGAACGCTGTTTGACGATGTGCTTCTTTAAGTGATTCAAAAAAAGAGTCCACTTCTTTTCGCTTTCGTTGGCACATATTGCAAAAGCTAATGGAAATATTTTCCCCTTGGCATCTACTGCAACTGCAATCAAAAGCTTAATATCATACTTTCCATAGACATGGGTACCGTCTATGGAAATAACATGACGACAATATACAAAACCATCAATTGCCGGTTTAAATGACCAGAATACATAGTTAAGAATATATTCGGGTCTGTCCGGACTCCGCTCACGCCTTCATTCGGGTCTGTCAGGAGCTTCAAGATGCTCGTTTTCACTGCACAAAAAGAACAAAATCATAAGTTACCCAAAACTCTAGAAAAATAGTTTATATAACACTATATCACTTTACTTACAAGTGGTCATGACTCCCGGATGGACCACCGTGGTCCAATACTCCAGAACTACGTATATTCCAACTAAGGGCGGGGTCATAACTTGTAAAATTAATATCCGGACGGTACCCCCTATGAAAAATATGAGTGTTAATACAAATCCAATTAAAACATAAAACAAACATCGCTAAAGCGAAGTAAATATGAAGATCACCAATACTCTTGTTGATTATATAATGTCGAAAAATTATTTTGTGGCTGCTCATTCGCCGGTGATGACATGTTCAAATCAAGGCAAGCTCTTTCATCAGCAATCTGTCCGGCAAAAACTGCTCCAGAATAACCATTCGATGAAAGGGGGTTATCCCTGCTATGCACGCCCTCATTACTGGGAACGTCTTCCACCTTGACGTACATTTCCAATAATTTTATTACAATAAATTCCCTGTATTCATCAAGAATCTGCAAAAAATCTCTAAGAGTTTCATCATCCTCGATGTTAAACTCAGAATAATAAGCAAACCCCTGCGGAGTTACTGAATACGGAAATCTACCGGTTACTTTAAGGTTAACCAAACGCCTCCGATCACTCATTTTTTTATGTAACAACGATACCAATGTATCGTACTCCATAGTAAGAGGCAATTTAACATGACACTGTGGAGGTGAGCTATACCTCACAGAGTTATTCTCCACCACAACCTCACCCCCCTCAATATAGTGAAACCCTTATTTTGGAATTTCAGACATTGTAAAAAAATGATTGATAAGAAGAAGAGAGAAGTATGAACGTATGTTTGTAGTTAAGTATTGAATGAATTTTCAAAAAATTAAAACGCCTATAAATAAGCAATTTTTGAGGGAATTCGTAGTATAATACTTTGTTTTATGTACATGAATTATTGTTATGTTAGTTAAATTATTGGTGGGCCCAAATATGTAATTCGCAGTACTATAATGCGAATTACATATTTTTAAAAAATAATCTAATTCGCAGTACTATACTGCAATTTACATTTAACAGTAAAATTTCTGTCAACGTAAACTTTTATAACTTTTTTTTAACATTAAAAATATATTTTTTGTTTAATTAATTATTATTTAAGTTTCGGACTCGTGGTCTAATGGTGTGGCCTAATAGTTTAGGAAGTGAATAAAGAATTATTCTTTTTGGCGTCTTCCTCTGTGGAGACAATGAATATAGTGGTTGACTAGTCGCATAAGTGGAAGAGAATGAGAAGTAAAAATACTATTTTACAAAAATAAATAATGATGTGGTTTTATTTAGTTGAGGTAAATGTGATATGTCCTTTATGTCAACTCGAGTGAGTAACACGCAGTGTCAGAAGTGTTTAAAACTTACGTTTTAATGGAGTTAAAGTGTTAGGTTGAGACTTCATAAAGTAAGAGGATCAAAATATCAAACTCAAACCAAAAAAGTATTTATTAGTTTATTCTGCCTTACAAAAATAATGAAAGTGTTCTAAAAGATAAGGAAAATTTGCTAACCGTTTATGTGTAATTTGAGATATTTAATTATGCAGCTGATATTTTATTAACAAGAGTCAAAGTCAAGGACAATGAAATGGCGGGGAATAGTGACCAATAGTACGGCTGTGGTCACAAACAAAACTACGCATCCATAAAAAGAAACAAAGCCACTAAGTATTCCGTGTGGCGACTTTAATTAAACCATTTAAAGTCCTGCATTAGAGAGCAGAGAGCAGAATTCAGACGCTAACAAATCCAGGACCTCCAATGGCTTCCGTTCCTCTTCCTATGGCAGTGGCACCACTAAATTTATCATCTCTTTTCATTAACTCTTCCTCTAACAATCCTCCACTCAGTTCACTTTGCTCTGTTGGATTGAAGAAGCTGTGGACAAATCCAAAAAGGTTGGGGTCTTTTGTGTGTCGAGCTGCTTCAGTAACTTTTCGAGAGTTGGACGCCGATGATTTTAGACATCCTCTTGACAGACAGGTAAAATGCATACTATATTAATGGTACAGTTTTTTCTGCTTCTGTCTTCTTATAAAATATGAAAAAGGAAGAAGCAAACTTATTACGTTTTTGCATAATTTTAGGTTGATTTTAGTCTTTTGATGTATAATTCTTATGTTGCGCAGAATACGTTGCTTTTGAGAGCAATACCCGGTCTCAACGACATTGGAAAAGCCTTACTTGGTAAGTGCTTTTATCTACCAACCATGGTTGTTGAAGTTATGTAAATCGCCTTGTCTTAAAACATACCACTTATATTTATTTATTTATTTATTTTAACTTTATAAAATGTCAAATGTAAGCTTTGGACCACGTGGCGAAACATTTTTATGTGTGAAGGTGAAACATAGGCGTATCTTAGATTTGACATTTATGGTTCCTACAGCAATAATAATTGGTTTCGCGGTCAAATAGTTAGAAATATTTAATGAAATTTTTAATATATATACACGGTCTGTCAAAAACTACTTGGTTCACGTGAAACCATAACCAGTACTAGAACCGTGACCTTGCTTTATGTGATAAATATTGAATTTTGTAAGCCGTCTCAGTTAGAAGCTTGAAATGTTAGGGATATCACAGTATTATTTATACAGTTAAAGTCTGCAAAAATTTAGAGGGATGGCACATTTATTTATTTATTTAAAGTATGCAACAATGGGGAACCCTTCAGGTACTCTATACATAATATCTATAAACCAATAAGGTGAAAAGGAAAATAACTACAATGAATATACTTGGTTGCGTGGAAGTTCACCTGGAAAAAAGTGCCTTACTATCCTGTCATCCTGTCATAGCATGGAAATTGGGGCGTTATTTAAGTAATAATGAGTTTTTATGTTAAGGCTAATTGCTTTTTCTTTTCGTGACAATTGGTTGAAGTCAATCTGTATATCTGATCTGAAGATGTTATCACAGGGAGCGTTTCGGAGCAAGTTATGCTTCTGGAGAACATAGGGACATCAGTTCTTGTTTCTGAGAATCAGGTCATTCATTTTTCAGTTTAGACCTCTATGTGATAATGACTTAATCCACGTTGCTGTTAGATATTTTCATAGCACTTCTTCCTAGGCTCTATGGACGCTTACTTGTGTAATAGAATCATCTCTCGAGATCACATAAAATTGTCAACTTCCAGTGGAACCCCCTTGTCGATGGTTGTTTACCTTTTATGGTCTCAATAACTTGTTTCTACTGCCTTCTCATATACTGATGGACATGCATAGTTATGTTTCTGGAGCAGATTATTCTTTGATTCTCATATGCTTGTATTTGGTTTTCCTAGAAAGGTTTTGATAGTCTTACTACATCAGCTTAACAGCTGCTCACATACTTCATAAGTAAATGGATTACATCTTTGAGGAGTAAAACTTTTTTCCTTCCCGATTTATCTTCTAGTCGGACTTCTTTGAGCTTGTATTGACTACTATGAACTAGCTTCTTACGTTTATTAGTATGTGGACTGGGACCTCGTGCTGGTTCCAACAATACTTTGTCGTTAAAGATTAAGAGGTCAAAGAAAATTTCTCTCATCTAAATGATTTGGCATGTCTTTCAGCTGCCTGAACTTCATCGCTTAATGGTTGAGGCTGCTAGAATACTCAATATTGAGGCTCCTGACTTATATGTACGTCAAAGTCCTGTACCCAATGCATATACTCTGGCTATCGGTGGTAAAAAGCCTTTTGTAGTAGTTCATACAAGCCTTGTGGAGCTGCTGAGTCGAAAGGAGTTGCAGGTCTTGATTCTTTCTTTAACTTAGATTAACTTTCAGATCTGGTGCTGTTCTTGTGGTTCTTGTATGCATTTTCAACGGAAGGCAGGTTACAGTTGAACAACTGCAAAAGAGTCTTAAGATTGCTTGAATCTTTTCATTAGTATATCCTTATGGCAGGTTTAAGAATTGTTTGAAAATCTTAATGTACTTCGATTTGTCTTCCATTTTTTCCTATTTCATGCATTAAATTGGTTGAAGTATGTAACCATCTCATCTAAAAGCTTAAATTGTTAGAGAGTGATGCAAGATCAAGAATGCTAAAAATCCAAGAAATTCAAGAAGCGAAGAAACCATTCAAGATTAGGATTTCGTTTTCTTAAAGATTATGATTTGTTATTTCTTATTTCCTAGTAATTCAATTCTTGTTGTAGTAGGATTATATTTATAGTTCTAGTCAAACTAGGATTGTTAGTTGGTATCCCATTATTACTAGAATCCGTTGTCTAATTTTAGTTAGGATAGATTTTCTTAGCCTTATTCTTATTCTAGTTTAATTAGGATTAGTTTTCCTTAACCTTATCAACTTTACTCATTATAAGGCCTATATAAATGGCTCAATATGCTGAAAATAAAGATTGGTGATTATTTTTTCTAAGCTTTTGCTTCAAAAACGCGATTGAACTTTTATTTCATTCTTCTTCCTTTATTCAACGCTTCTTGCAATCTTGCGGGATTGGGGGACGTGTGAGTGAGGTTTTTTTCCATCTTACATTCTTCTAGCGTGAGTTTGAAGAACGCTTTCCCTAGCTTTGTGAAAAACTTTAAAGGGGTGCTTTTGTTTTTCTCTCTTCTCTGTACTTGAGAGGTGCAAAACCTCGAAAGTACATCAATTTGGTATCAGAGCTCAAGTTCCAGGATCGAATACTTGATTTGCTACATTGTTCATTATGTCACCAAACAAGAAAATACCAAGTTCAGGATCCTCTTCAATGGATCTTCAATTAAAAGTTCATAAATTAAGAACTAGAATCCTTGCACGAGACATCGAATAAATTAAAGTGCAGCTAGATGACTTGAAGGAATCGATGGAAAATCTGACTAAATTAGTTGAATGCTTGGTGCTTCAAAATCAATCGCCAAATCTATCACAACGCCTACTACGACAACCAAATAACATACCAGTGCTACAACCACTCTACCACTTCAATATCCACCAATTCAACCGCATAGAATACGATATATTGAGCAACCTGAAGAGGTTGAAGTTGACCAAGGCATGAGCATACTAAGGCACCATGCTCAATATGATTATCATTCAGATAATCAAGGGGGTGAAAAGGAAGAAACTGATTAAGATCAATATCGAAGAAGCGAGGACCAAGCATTGGATCCATTAATTGAGGAGTTCCCACCGAAGTTTTATGATGATCCAAACCCAACTATGTGTGTTATTGATTTTTCTCCTTTCGGAGATGCTCAACACAATATTGACTTGATTGTTGACTCAATCAATCCAAACAAGGAAACATATTGCATTAATTCTAAAGTCCGTAGAAAAATGCTAGAACAAGAGGAAAAATTTCCTATAAAGGAGTGGGTAATGAAGAGTTTGAGTCGATATGTTGGAGGAACAAGATTTCTTAACGTCATAAATATATATGGCTATCATCAAAGTGACTGTTGGTGTACGAACGACGCAATTGATGCATTCCCAAGAAGAGCGTTGATCTCCATGATGAACTCAAAGCTAGACATGGAGTTAGTTAAGTCTATACCAATAACTTTATATCGTAAGTTGAAGTTTGAGAGTTAATATAGAAAGATTATATGGAGAAGACTCGGTAGGAAGTTGAAACGAAGAAAGTGGGATTTGGTTCGACCACATGCTAAGTTTGCTTACAACGTGAAGAAGCTCTATGATAAACTAGCAAAATGTAACTTAAAACCCGGTGAGCATTGGGTCCCTATTTTCCCCCCCTTGGGTCTCCGTTCTTATTATAGCAAATTTTGCACCATCTATGGAAGATGTTAGACTTGAGGACGAGTCTTTTTCAACCAGAGGAGAATGATGCAAGATCAAGAATGCTAAAAATCCAAGAAATTCAAGAAGCAAAGAATCCATTCAAGATTAGGATTCCGTTTTCTTAAAGATTATGAATTGTTATTTCTTATTTCCTAGTAATTTATTCTTGTTTTAGTAGAATTATATTTGTAGTTTTGGTCAAACTAGGATTGTTAGTTGGTATCCCATTATTACTAGAATTCATTGTCCAATTTTAGTTATGATAGGTTTTCTTAGCCTTATTCTTATTCTAGTTTAATTAGTTTAGTTTTCTTACCTTATCAATTTTACTCATTATAAGGCCTATCTAAAGGGCTCATATGCTGAAAATAAAGATTCGAGATTAGTTTTCTAAGCTTTTGCTTCAAAAATGCGATTGATCTTTTATTTCATTCTTCTTCCTTTATTCAACGCTTATTGCAATCTTGCGGGATTGGGGGACGTGTGGCTGAGGTTTCTTTCCATCTTACATTCTTCTAACATGAGTTTGAAGAATGCTTTCGCTAGTTTTGTGAAAAACTTTAGCGGGATGCTTTTGTTTTTCTCTCTTCTCTGTACCTTAGAGGTGCAAAACCTCGAAAGTACATCAGAGAACATACTTTTATTTACTTAATTCTGTCTCGAACAAAATCATCCTAACATTTTTGGCCAACTCGAATTCTCAAGCTCAGGATGTGATTCTTTCTCTTTTGACATCCATGGTACCTTAATTTTCTAATCAAGTAAACTGGGATGTGATTCTTTCACTTTTCTCTTCTGTTGTCCCTTGTGTTTCTTGTCTATTTCGACTTATAACTTGTGTAGCGTATGTTTAATTTGCCTCTTTTATGTCCTTTGCTGTTTTAAATTCCAGGCAGTCTTGGCTCATGAGTTAGGTCATGTCAAATGTGATCATGGTGTGTGGTTGACATTTGCAAATATTCTCACTCTCGGTGCCTACACTGTTCCTGGTATGACTTACATTCTATTTGCATAACACAGGAAATTGTGAGACGAACACAACAGTAACAGAGAATCCAGCCATTTCCGGTTAAATAAACCCTCAAAAGGGCTAGGATATAGAAGTTAAACAATAGATAACATAGGCGATTTTAGTAAGTTAACCATATTAAATATCAGCTATAGTAAGTATTACTATATTCATATCACATAATTATTATGGAAGTGCTTCAACATGTATGGGTTTAGAACTGATCTCTTTACATATTAATTTGTATTTGTATATTTTTACATATCATATATACCAAAATGTAAAGTTCTATATGTCAGGTAAGTGTTGTGCAAAGCTTTTCTCTAACTTGTTTGGTACGTGGACATGGCATACTACATGAAACGTCCTTATGCTTTTCTATTTAAAACATTCTCCGTTTGACAGATGCATAGTTTTTATCAATAACCTGATAGTGTCATCTCTAACCCTGGAGAAAAAAAAGATCGTTGCTCTGAATTGATGTTTCAAAACTAGAAAACTTGTTCATAACATTTGTTTGTTAGATTTTGTTTGCCCAAAATTATATTTTATGGGATGTTTGGGTAAGGTTCAAAATGGATTTCGTCTTAATGCTGGTATAATATAATATTTAAACTTGAAGCTGCTTGAGGGTGAATCAATTGTTTCTTAGCTGCCAGCATGTGTTATATGGGATTATAATTAAGTAGCTGCATGCATAGAGGGGCTTATTTCAGTTGCAAATGATTTTGAATTTTTTTCCCACCCACAGGCATTGGTGGTTTGATTGCTCAGAGGCTGGAAGAACAGCTCTTCCGCTGGCTTCGAGCAGCAGAACTCACTTGTGATCGTGCAGCACTTCTTGTTGCTCAAGATCCAAAGGTAGAGGAAACCCAAACAGTCAATTCTCATTTTAGGGCATTAACCACATTAGAAAATCTTATCCATGATTTTCCTTCCTTTTCGTGCTCCCACAAGAGGTGATCGTTTCAGTACTAATGAAACTAGCTGGTGGCTGCCCATCTCTGTCGGATCAACTGAATGTGGATGCATTCTTAGAGCAAGCTCGCTCTTACGAAAAAGCATCATCAAGCCCAGTTGGGTGGTATATTAGGTATGTATAGCTATCTTGTATCTTGAGATAGTTTGGCTGCAATTTTCTTATTTTCTTAAACTCTTTTAAGTTCTTCAACATGCTTTCTCTTCAGAAATGCTCAAACAAGGCAACTTTCACATCCACTCCCTGTTTTACGTGCACGTGAGATTGATGAATGGTCGAGAAGTCAAGAATATAGGTCTCTTCTTAAGCGTGCAATAAAGACCGTGTGAAGTGTTTTGCACTACATGAGGATGAATGTCGAAACTGAATACATGTAAATATCCAGGTATGTATGCTTTACTCTTCTATGCACTAATATCTAGAATCTGGAGCTTTTTGTAAATGTTTTAGTACCATACATTCTTCCATTTTGGATTGGGTTAGAGTGGTTGTTACTAAAGGTCTGAGGAGCATTTACTTTGGCTAGGTCTGTATTAATGCTACTAGCTGAGCAGGATGCCATTTGAGAAAGGCCTGTGGATATAAACCAGAAAAAAGTGCTTCTTGTGTATGGTTTACAGTGGTGGCAGATCTAGAGGGGTTCCACAGGTTCAGCAGACTTATGACTATCAGCTCGGACCCTATGTATATATATGTGAAAATCAAGTGTACATTAAGTTAAATGTGTATTTCAGCCACACTCACCTCAAAACTATAGTATCAAAATCTTAAAAGCCTCCACTATTTTACAAGCATTATCTCTATCAAATCCATTGATGAGATTTTGCGTATCCCTTTTCTTACTCCTCATGACTGCATTTGTTAAAAGATGACGGGAAGGTTTCCTGCCTGTCAATGGCAGTTAATGGAATTGGTACCATCAAATAGTATACATTGTGGTCTTATATGGCATGCGACCTTTAATTTTCTTTGCTTTGTAAGTCATTGTTTAATAAGGTTCTTGTAGTCTATTTTGAGCATCTCGTCCAAACATACTATCTTGCAGGATTATAGGGTACAAGTGCAGCCGCTCAGGGTGCAGATTTTACGTGGAATACAAAACCTACTTCATCAGTTGATGACTTTACCATTGTAGTTTCAGTTGTTGAAGTACTAGATTTGAGTATATTTCCTCGGTCAATATAATGTGAAAGAGGTATGATCTAAATTGTATATCATTAACTGTGTATATCACCAATAGGTCTGTACATTCAAAATACAAAGAAACTTTGGTTTGATGATGGTCATCAAGTCATCGACGAGTAGAACTGACCGACAGCCACGATTATCCTGCATTTGATCTCAGGCTATTGCACGATCTTGAAAGATCTCTTGGAAAGGAACTTCCATTGTTGTCTGGCTATCTAGAAGAAGCATTTTAGTACATTTATCATCAGATACTTTTGCATATTATAGAAAAAAAGAGCAATAACTTTGCTACTATATACGTTCATTAGATAAAGCATCCAGATATCCAACAGTTACGTGCTCTGTTACCCAGAAAGGAGAAATGATGGAGACCAAACAGAAAGACCGGATGTTTGAAGAGCCAAACTATTATTCTCTTGCTATACATGGAATCATGAATTCTTCTCCCTACCCCAAAAAACCCCTACATTATTTGCTTCTTGCAGCTATCATGCTAAGGACGTGACAGATACCAGAAATGAGTGAAAT